>JASERS010000005.1:10002500-12423349 GCA_036711965.1 Onthophagus sagittarius | reverse complement strand
AAGACTCCCATACTGCCTTAGTTACAAGAAAATTCCTGGAGTAAGTTAGAAAACAGGTTACCGGACTTACCGATTGAACATGTCTAAAATATGATGACTAAGACAAGTACCCAGACCTCCTTAGAATCTGAATAAATTTCTACACCATCTAAAGGTAGCATGGGATAAGTTATGTTGGGGTAGATGATATCGATCAGTATGGGTAGTAGAAAGCATGTGTAGCATAGTTAATGCATGCATAATTTTTTACTTCTAGTTTTTTCTTGAATGATGTCAATTTTTATTTTATTTTTTAAATAAACCCTTATCGTTTCTTATTTAATAATAAAGCATTATTTTTCCGCGTACTTTTTTATTATTTTATGTGTTTCAGAGACTAACTTATTAAAATTATAATTAAGCTTCATTAATTATTATTATGTTACTTTTTGATATTAAAAGAAAACTCAAAAGTTGTTAAGAATTCAGTTCAGGCATCCCTAAAAATACCGTCCAAATTGGAACATAATGCCCTTTGTAGTGCACTTTGCTTCGCATTGCTCTTTTTGCTTTAGCTTGGGTTCCTTTTTCTCCTCTGCCGCCGTTTCGTTCACGGAAGATCGTCTTTTAGGACGCCTTGGAACTCGGTTCGTCCCCCTTTTTGTGGAGGGAACGCTCCGATAAGCACAACTGTCTTTGTTTGCCGGTCGGATCTTTGCTTAAAATGCGTAAAATTAAGATAAATTCAAAACCATAACAGCTGAACCGAATAAATGCTATATATGTGTTTTATGCGTAAACGCTTTCATGGGTATTCGTGTTGTTTGTTACAATCCTTTTGATAACGGCAAGAAAGGAAGGAAATTTTCTTCCGGAATTGATCCCCTATTACTGGAGAGTTCGTAACTGCTAAAATATCGTTCAACTGAAATCTCGGGCCAACTACTGAAAGCGCGACACAAACGCTAGTTGCCAACTGGCTGTGAACAAAGTCCAATTTCTGTGGTCCAAGCGAATGTTGGAACCCCCTTGTGAATGCTTGGGTTTAATGCGTACTGGTTTTCAGTCAACTTTGCCCACAAAAGTTCAAACACAATTCAAGTTTAAAACTAATTTTAGCTTTTTGATGGATAACAGAAATACATTAGGTATACAAACAATTCTTTAAATGTTTGTAATGATTCAGCATGATGAGACAGAATAATCAAGATAATACATATGAGCTTAACCTACAATCCTCCCTAGCAATTCCAGTAATTGCATCCACGTGTTACTTCTCAACGACCTCCATCCTAACGAAAATAAATTAGCACGTTAATGAACGCGCCTTGCCACGTGCCTTTCAACGTTCTCCCTTACGTAATTTGTCCCCAAGCTCCCATTCACATTCATTTCGACGAAATATAGAGTAGGTAAAATGAAGATGTTCGTTGCTTTAGGTACATTTCAGCAACACTACAATTTTCCTCTCCTTCCTGTTTTGATGTATAACTAAGCGATAGCACTATTCATCACGCGTTATCTATTTGCAACCGTTCGGAATCAGCAAACGCTTGCATCGGTAGATTAATCATAATTTTATGGTGACGTTTTACGTCCATACAGGGGAGTTGATGTCTTGTTCCGCCGTTTCCAAGAGTGATGGATCCGATGTATTCGAAAAGACGCGGTTTGCGATGAAATATAACCGTCGACGAATTCAAATTTTAACAGCACAAAAAAGAAAATAAAGTAAAACCAGAAATTTCTCTACGTGCCGCGTAAACAATGAAACGAACCCTCGGTTCAGTCTTAATTGCAGAAAGTTTTGAGAACATTCGCATCGGTGAGTAACCGTTCAAGTTTCAAGTTTGCACTTGACCTGTCGCGTAGCCTCATATCGATTTTAAATAAACGGAAACGCTTTGTCGCAAAGAGAAGAAAACTTGTTCTAAAACTGCACTTTAGTTAATACGAGAAGTAGTTTGGTAGTTCCAATGAACCAGCAATAACTTAATTCGTCCACGACGCGATCTCCTCTTTTGGGGGTCTTTGCCAAATTTGATTGACAACAACCATTAATCAAACGACAAAGCAACACGCATCCAACCAGTTTACCGGGTTTAGAGGTTATTGTTTAGCTGTCGGGTTGAACTAATGACGATTTATCATACTCAGTGTTATAGAACTTTTAAAGCGTTTATATTAAACACATAGAATCAATAGTTATTTATGTATCACAATGTTGTATTGTTTTCAAATGTATTTAAGCTACAATCAAGAGAACATAAGAAACACATTTTCGCTGTTTTAAGGTACTTTCTTTCCTAAAACTATACATTCTTCATCATGGCTACTTGTAAAACTTTTTCTTTGAGTGTATTTACCGTAATAACCGTGCTTGTTACTTTACACTTTAATTCAGGCAATCTGCAAGTATTCTCGAAACTTGTGCAAACTCTTATTTGAGTCTGCTTCTAATGATTCATTTCTGCGATTGTAACGGTTATTTTCACTTCACAATCGTCCTCATTACTTTGTTGGCATTTCTTTATGGATTAGTACTCATCACTTTCTCATGTGTTGATTCAAAATACACTGCTGATTCGAAGTTTGTCGAGCGTAATCAGTTCCACGTTATTTTCTTCAATTTGTTAGTAAATTATTGAAGAATCAAACCCATGATCTGTTATATGATCATCGTATTAATGACAGAATAGACCATGGGTTTGTTTGAGTGGAATGTGTCTATTGAAATTTCAATTGTTCTCCACATATGAAGTATTTGTTTTAGTCCATCTGTCGCTATTGCTTCCTCCCCTTCCTCTTCTTAGCCTTCAATAGCTGACGATAATAGTTCTTGGAAATTAAACTGGCTCTGCTCACATTAAGACCTCATATAAGGGCTTCGCCTTTGTCTTGCTATGTTGTAAGGTATATCTGCCAAAATAAACTCGTTTCAACAACGTACCGAATTTTGGCACATACATATCTGTTACTTACTGCACTGCCCTGTGTAAAGACTCCATACGAAAGACACGTCGTGTAATTCATGTTATGTCTCATTTAAGGACTTGAAAGTACTAAAAGTAACTTGAAGATGCTAGAAAGTCCATCTCGTCTTGCATCAGATTTATGCAAATTCTTTTCGCTTTATTACAACTTGTTAATCTACCACCAATCTAACAATGTCGCTCGCCAGAACGCTATTAAAAGTTATTACTAAGCTAGTGGATAATCTGATCGTCAACTCTAGAAGATTAATAGAAGACAACTCTAGCAAATCCCAGAAGATTAACGAATTTAATCATTTAGAACATAGAACGGTGATGTTTCTGGGTGGCTAATGGACACCTTTACTTACTGTGCAAACATCTTGAGTGTACGATGTTTGTAGTGAGCAGTATTATTAGATGCATAGATCAAGACGTTGCGAAGTTGGTCTACTATTTCTGTTTCCACTTTTTGGCGAGCTACGGATTGCCGATATGGTGATCAACACCAGGCTTAAGAAGACTATTCCAACTACAAAAACGACGTATATTGGACAATTTAAGAAATGCAAACATTTGTAGAGTGTTTATTGAACACGTTGGTATGTCTAAATTATATTCATAAAAACAAAACCTATTTTTGCACTAATTTAGAGGTACGTAGTTAAAATATTCGGCACGGATTTCTTCTCAAAAGGAGTGGATTTCCATGGCTCAAAAATGTCTACCACAAAACATTAAAGGTCATTAAAGGTTGTAAGTAAAAGATCGTTAAAACAATTAAAACAAGATTGTTATCAAGTTATTATTCAATTATCAATATCAGCACGGACTGTAAATTTTGCCTTTAAAAACAAATAAACTGATATCAATCTCAAGTTCTTATAGAGCCAATTGAGTTCGCCGTTTTCCCTTCTGACTTTATATAAACGTTTATAAAACAACTTTATTGGTAAATTTTATTCATTCAGTGTGGTGCAAGCTTCGGTTACAAAACCCCTGAAGCACGTAGTGAAGCAGACTTTGGTAACGTTATAACCATTTTCAACGAAAAGGAACCGACCTTATTTTATTTGTAATCTTTAGCATCATTACTAAGTTTTTTTATCTTGTTGCTTGTTAATTAAGTTTTCTCCATAAAATATAATAGCCCAAGGGAGCATTTACGTATCAAGTAACATTATACTATATCATGTTTCCTAAATCTTCGATTTCTTGGTCGATTTCCGATTATTTACGAACTTTCCGTTCTTACTGCATAAAATCTGGCTAATCCCAGATTTTATTGGGAATTGCGCCATCTTATTGTTTTGTGTTGGTGATTTAATGTCATCATCTGAATTAAATCACCTGATTTTGTTTGAAATGTTAATTAATTTTATGAATATTTATTAAACATACATGGTATTACACCTAAGCAACCAAAAGCTGTTTATAAAGTAAATTGGAGGGCTTAATCTAAATCAAAATATTCAATAAATGCCTTATATTGCTATTTTTGATCATTAACCACCAATTATTGAATGAAGAAGTATAAATCATAAAGGAACAGAATTATTCGATTTTCTCTATATCTTGGTGTAGCCACTTTTGTTTGCTCGCCGCTTGTGTCGCCAAAGTTTTGCGGGAAAAAATCAGAATGTGAATGTAGAAAATGTATTTAGAGAAACATTCATTCGACATGTTGTGATAGTGTTGTAAAAATTGTCGACTACTTGCTTGTAATGTGGTGATATGTAAACTCCGCATCAACCAATAGTTATCGAATATAAGGTCCGACAGCAAGATTCCTTCTTTGATTTTTGAGTCTGACATTTTTGATTGAGCACTTTGATAACATTCTTAACATTCTTAGTAAGGCCAGGTTTAATGCGAATAGATGGCAATAAAATATCATGTGAGTTTACTAGTGGTGCAGAAGACACATTTTGATGTCCTGCCTCATAAGGTACGACTTGGCCCACCTTGTTCACATAATGATGATCACCTACATAGTTGTTCCACAAACATAAAGTTTCAGCAATCCACATTGCATCCCAACCAATAGACTAAACATGTAATGGATATGTAAATCAATTTGAACATTAATGCTCATTGCATTTTATCTTGGTTACGACAAAATGCAAGCGTGACCAATCGAAATGGATGATTTTTAATCTCCAATGTGGAGTAGATCCACCTTCAAACTGTACTGAAAACCATCTATGAAAAATTGCCATTCATTTCGCTCTCACAGTGTATTCATCACGTCAAATAGCCGTTTGAAGTCTTTGTAGAAAAACTACATGTTTTCGCGCTTTCTACTTCTGTATATACTAACTTGTATTCCACTCTATTCCTGCAATCGTGATGTTTTGCTTCGATACATTCAAATCGAGAATCAAATCACTCAGTTCACTTTGCGAGATTACATGCCTTTTTTCATAACAAAATCGTTTTCATTGCTCGCCTGTGATTAATACCAAGTTCTTAGGGTATTTTATCCGGACGTTGAACACTGATGATGACACTGATAATTCGTTAGGATATTTGTCTTGTGCATTTGTTGTATTTATGTGCATTCATATCAACGATATTCAATAGAGGATAACGTTGGCACAGAAAATATATACTACATTTTCATCAACCGTTTTCACCAGGTTTGTTCTGCACGCGTTACAAAACAATTTCGGAGCCATGACTTGTCAGTCTTTACAACACCAACCCCAAACCATCTCATGATTTTTCTATGTTTTCCAAGGACATAACATCCACAAACGTAAGAAAAACATTTTGACTTTACATTATTTCTACATTTTCACACGTTCTGAAGCAAAATCATAGCACAGAAACAAGTTCCAAAGTCTGTTTTCAGAGCATTAAACATTGTTAAGAAGTGTTCTCAGCTGCTCGGATCCAAAATTAACCCGAATTTGAAAACATATTAATTAGAAGAATAATTATCAGAGTATCCTAACAACCACTTAATTCCACATAGATTTGTATTTAGATAATACACACTTTGCACCAGCATCATTTTTTTTTAAATCCCTTTAAATTAGGGTTGGTCTGTGCATCAATAAATTTAACTGTTATTGATTTTTAAGTGGACCTAAGATCATAAGTTATTGAATACCACAACAAATTTTCCGATTAACTTTTTGTGCTATTCAGCAAAATAAATATTTTTAGTTTTCATTCTTATCCTAGAAGTTTGTGGAAATTCAGCTTCCACTCAATTCCATTCCGCTTTCCTCCTTTTCCTATTAACTTGATGGTCAATCAGCTAGATCGAACGCCTTGCCCAGGTCGCTGAAAGCAATTTGGTTAAAGTTTTGTTCATCAAAATCATTGACTGTTAATTGCAGAAAACACAGGAATAGTTATCGATTTTCCAGCTCGTTCACCGTATATTGTTAGAATATCTGTCTGAATTTGTAACGTTTCTTTTTTATAAATTCGACCACCTTCTCTGCCCGTCGACCTGAAAATACGTGAACTCGATTTTCCCCAAAACACACGCAAAGCTAAAAGAGAAAATTTAATCCATAAAATTACAATACGCAAACTACAAATTTTAAATTAAATATCTTATAACTGCTACCATAAATATATATAAAAAACAAGTGTTACAAACTCTGCCCCAACTACAATAAGGATTCTAAGAAATTTTGATTATTTAAATCTCAATATTGCTTAAGGTCTTTAGCATGTCTATTTCTACAACAGTATAAATTCCGACATAGTGGGGCGGACGTCAGCTTGCTAGAGAAGTACTCGGCAAGCTGACGAAGGGTATTCGAAAGTACATAATTCTTCTTCCAAGCCTTTTGATCCTTAATAAAAACATCTGAACGCTTACGTAAATTGTACGATCGCTCATTTTTTCTTTGGGGAGAGACTGTATTCTATGTTTAACATCATCAAAGATAAATTATAATTTCTCAGAGCTGTTCATCTGATTACCACTGTCTATGACGGTATGATGGTTTTTGCCATTCAGAACAACCTCTCTGCCAGTGCAAACAAAATGTGGTGTTAATTTCGTAGTTTTATGGCTTGCACCATTTAAAACGCATTTAAGTTTTGATAAATTTATATCCCATGTGCATTAATCGTTCTTACAGTAGATTTATATTAACTCTTTTACATTTCTATTAACATGTTTTCGTAAGGTTGGCCTGAGGATGATTCAACATTAATAACTGTTTGGATCTAAATTCCGGCTCGTTATCACAAATTATTGTCTTAGGAACATCGTACTTAAGAAATACACTGTTTTCAATAATATTAATCGCTTTCTCAGCTGTAGCAGAACGTGAAGGATAAAGCAAAGAGTACTTATTGAGATAATCGAATAAAACCAGTATGTATTGGTTTCCTGATTTCCTACATGGTAAGGGTCCAATAAGATCCATTGAGATCAGTTGCCAAGGTTTGCCGCAAATCGGTTGAGCTTTGTATTGACCTATGGGCTTCGTTAGAGAAATGTTATGCGCTGCACAAATCTTAGAATTAGCTATATATTTTGCTACATCTGCCCGCATTTTGGGCCATGTGTTGGAAGATACCAACAACGTCCAAGGATCAACACTCCAATCAACTAGAGGCAAATCAACATGTTTATAAAGTTGGTACTACGCAGGATATTCGTCCACTAATTTACGAAGTTATCAATACCACTTATCACTATTAGTATCATTAACAACTGAAACACCACCACAATCAACAGTTTGCACAATCCTAGAAAATGTATACTTAACCCTGAAATCAAATTGTTGTAGTCGAACAGCCCAACGTGCTATTCGGCCAATTGGTTCCTTCAACATCAACATCCACAGCAGTGAATTATCTGTTATCACAGTAATAAGTACATCCTCAAGGTGTGGCCTTAGCTTTTCTACGGCCCATATCACGGCCAGACACTATTCTTATTTCTAATTCTGTGGTAGAGTAGTTGGATTCAGTTCTCGATAAAGTGACACGAATTCCGTTTTCCGATGGTTGTAACAGAACAGCGCCTAACCCAAATGCAGAAGCATCGGTGTGCAGCTCAAATGTCAATAAATAATCCGAACAACAAAGTATAGGTGTGGTTACCAATTTCTCCTTCATACTTTTACAAGCTGTATAGTCAAAATGATTTTAGCTCCTTTTTTAGAAGATTCGTTATAAATGATATTAACGATGCAGATTATGAGATAAAATGGTAAAACCATGAAAAATTCCAACTATTCAACGAACCTCTCTCTGGGTCTTTGGAATTAACAACTTCAATATATCCTCAACTTTACTCCAAGCTACATGTAAGCGGTGCCAAAAATTACATTTATCTCAACTAACTTTAACACATGCATCATTGAGGAGCTCGCGTACAAAACCGGTTATATCCACATTTTGACGAAATTTACTTAGCATATGAATTCGCAAGCGAGATATGGCGTCTACCGCTTGGTAAATTCAATTACAGGAAGAAGCGGACATATCACACTTTAATAACTAGTTAAAAATATGCTTTGCTTACCTTTAAAGGCAAACTGTCAAAACTTTTTCTCGTTTTCTGACACTTTTTTAAAAATGGATATATCCGGTTTTGCACGCGAGCTCCTCAATTAATGTTTTAAACACCTCTTCCAATACCAAAAAATTTTCTCAAATTGCCTGGTGCCTATTATCACATCGCCCAGATAGACGAAAACATTTGGTTCGACATCTGCTTATAGTTATTGGATAACTTGGTCAATCAACCTTTGCCAGGTAGCCGGTGAATTAAATAAACTCAAAGGCTTCCTATTAGATTGAAATAATCCTCTACCAGGGACAGTAAATATTGTGTACTTTTTCGATTTTCCTCCATTGGTACTTGCCAAAATGCCGATTTGATATCCACCGAAGAACGATATTTTGTGTTGCGAAGCTTATCCAAGGTTGCAGAAATATGTGGAATAGGGTAACTATCTCATTCTGGTACAGAATTTAGACATTGAATGTCCACACAAACTATGTACGTCCTATTTTTTTCTAATCATCCAACTCTTCATTAATATATACCTATGAACAACAAGAGATACTAGGATAACATCTTCTTCTTATATTTTTCTGTAATTGCAACTCTTGTTCAGTAGACAACTCATCAATAGATTCGTCTATAGCATCGATCGATTCCTCTTTTCTTAAAAAATAGCATTCATTGGAACATAGATCGGGAATAATTCCCATAATTCTGAAGAAATCCACTCCAAGTATTAAGATATGAGGCAACTCCGGTACCACTAATATTTCACTAATTTCAACACATCACGAAGTTCCATATGAACTAAAACACAGCCAACAGTAGTACAACTTTGACCACTAGCAACACGCATCATAATAGATAAATTCTCAACATGCACGATCAGATTCAATTCGGACACAATTTTAAAACCTGCACTTTCTTCCTAGAATCTTAATTATAAGGTTTGATCGCTCATCAGGTTAAGCACTTGTGAGATATAGTTTGAGTGGTGCTGCACAACCTCTTGCTGTATGACCAGCTTTTCCGCTGGTTCTTGTCGTTTCTCGTTCTTAGTTTGATGTGGAAATTACCAAGACCTTCATGTTACTTCATATTACTCCATAAGATGTTCGTTGTATTCTGCTGAAATTGTTCTCTTAATGATGCTTCTAACTCTGTCCAAGAACATACAGAATTTAGAATCGATCGATACCATGCTAACGCAGGTCCTTGAAATAAATCCAATGCTGACAAAAACACCTTTGGAATACCTCTAGCCAAAGAAAATTCGTCTACTCTTTCTAGAAATCCAGAAACTCCGACAGATGATCCAGAAAATCTCACTTATGTACTAGTATAATTTTAATATTTGGGTTTCCACCAACAGGATGTGGAGGCGATGATCCACGGTGAAGAAATATTTTACGAAGTATTTAGTGATTATTCTAAAACTTCTAGTTCAGGCGGGCGTGATATCGCAGCTAAAGCCGTCAAATACTTGGTTTTAAGTTTCATCACCTGCTTCAACAATTTTGCACGGTCATCCGAATGACACATATATTTGATATGACCTAATAGATGCGTTAGCTTTGTTTCTACTTCACGTAAATCTTTACTTCTAAACTTGTTCAACAAATCTGACACTTCTGTAAGTTTGGGACGAAGCACTGTTTAATCCTCTTCGTTTGTATACGGATAATCAGGATGTTAGGATGTTGGGAGAAGGTGAATATATCGGATACAACCGCTATATTCACCTTCTCCCTTTGCAAATAAACCACGTACCCATAATTTATATGATAAGTCTTCTTTGGTAAAATAATTAACAGTCAGCTTAAGACTCATAATAACGTTCAAATTCAAAATAACAAATAATTGCTAATATACAGTATTAATAAGAATTCAAATTTAAATTATTAATTTTCAAATTAATTTCATTCAAATTTGGCGATACTGTTTAGTCGATGGTTGTGGTGCATAATCTGTTTGGTGCTTATTAAGAAAAAAATACTTATTGTTAATTAGGAACTTTGGGAAGCTAACTATGTAACTGTTAAGTTGCAGAATCCTATCCTAATATTACCAGAAAATGATTTATGATTTTAAAATTTCGACAATTTTAAATTACATTCCTGACACAACAACCAACAAATGTTTACTAACTGATTGACAAAGATGTTCTTAACTTCACAAGAAACCTTTCATTTACGTTCCAATTTACGCTCGATTTCACTACCCTCTCAAACTTTTAAACAACAATCTAGTCGGTTCGAAGAACGAAGCTTGAACAAATTACCTCATGAATACCTTATTTTTAGACCTTTTCTCGGTAATGTAATAAATCGTTTTGTACAAGGTAAGAAGAAGAAGACCTCTTGAACTTCATTTAGCTTAGAAACGTCTAGAGTACCTTTTGTTTAAACGAGAACTAGAACTATGAAGGGCAGTTCCGTGGCGAAATTGCTACGGGCTCGGTCGGAATTGAATCCCACAGCAATTGTTTGATGTGCAATGCCCATCTACGTAATTGGTCAGGGAACGATTGGGGGCACCCCGGTTGCTTTCCCACGGGTTTCCAGACGCATAGCAACCACCCCCTTCTTTAGATTGCGGAAAAGCTTTCTATAGCTTGCTGCGCGAACCATTAAGACTCTCTTGTTCGTTAAAATCCATCTCTTCACACATACAATCGCTCCTAATCAAATGAATAGAATACAACCTTTAATGAATACAAAATACAAACTATTTACAAATTTCTACTAAAATCTGCAACTTTATGAGTAAAATTCCACGTTGTCGCTATAATACCCTATTCTCGTTATCAGTACAAAGGGTGGATAATCGTCGTTTAGAACCATTGGGGGATGAGGACTTCAAACGGCATCCCTTATGCGGCGCGCGGGGTGAAACATTGATCGCGTAAAGCCGCGAAACGGCAAATCCCCGGTGGAATATTCATAACCCAACGCCGGGCCGCGTGCTAAAATTAAAGCGAACCCGATGGCATCAATTACGAGGGGTCGCAATTCTGCTGCTTTCCGCGCTCCGATGCAACCCCATTCCCCGATGGCAACTTAGCCGAGGCTTAACGGTTCATCTTGTGCGATTATTCTTCGCGCATCGTTGGAGACTGGTACGGAGTGAGACAAGAGATCGTCGTGAATATTCATTGTAAGAAGTGGGTAGATGCCTTCAATGTCTCTAGAGGGTTAACAGACCGGAAGCATGCCACGATTATTTTGAAAGAGAAATGTACCGGATTGTTACTGTTAATAACTATTATGAAAAAGATCCCAAAGAAATTTTAAAAGTATGGATTTTTTCTACCTCGAGAAAATAACTCCTTTTAAAGAGCTGAAGGGAGGGAATTGGTTGGGGATCGTTGAGACTCTCGGAAGTTATGAAACCTTTGGGACAAGGGTGTTTATTACGATGTAATGTTTGCACTAATCCAGGTCACGGCAAGTTTGCTTTTTAGGTTCTTGATAAACGAAGAGGTCCTGCTAATTACATCGTCGCCATCCCCCAAGAACTATGCAAATCGTAACTTTGATTTATGGAATTATCGCCGGAGTATCAGGATTCAATTACAGCACCCAGGAACTTCATACCGAACTTACCTTGCTCTAAGCAACTTCAATAAGCCAAAATGTTCCGCACTAAGTTGTACTCAAAACAAAAAGTTTTCCGAAATTAGATTTTCCAAGTAATGCATAATTTTCAAAGAACTACATTTTAAGTCAGTGTTGTTAAATATACGGGTATTTATTTTCAAGGGAATATACCTTGAGTATATATACGCGGGGGTATTTACCCAAGATGAGAATTTTGAGGTATTTATAAAATTTAAAAAAGATACAACACATGCTAAATACATCCGATTTTGTTTTTTAAATTTTTAAAAGTGAAAAATTTATATATTAGACCGCTAAACTCTAAAGTTTCTAGTTATAAGTCTAGCTATAAGTCGCACGACTAAACCTGAATTTTTCTAGTACTAGAGGTAGTTCTAGTACAATTGCCATTTAGTTCTTGATTGCTGTAAATTCTTGAAGAACTAAAAGTATGACTAATACTACACCTAGAAACATTAGAATTTAGCCATACGTCTCATTAGACACTAATGCTAAACCCTCATGTTTCTAGGTACGAGTAAACCTAAATATTTCTCCTTCTAGGTCTAGTTTAGCTCTAGCGTTAGTGCTGACTCTATTTTCAGTTGTTAGTCAGCCTTAAATTTTATTAAAATATGTTAATATGGAAAATATTCTAATTCGGAAAAAATAAAATATTCCTCGTAGATATCCATTTTTGTTGATTTCTTTACTCCTGAAAGGATCTTGGTTGCTAAGATTGCTACGTCTTTAAAGGCGATCTAGGCTTCTTCTTCAGCAACAACAATTTCGTTCTCAAGGGTCTGATGTTTATAAAGTTTCCTAATGCCCGATCCGTAAAGACACCTTTTAATTTTGTATTTTGTAATTGATAAGGCTGGAAATTTATTACATATATACTGGAGGCATTTACATTCTTTTAATAAGGCTTTTGCAGATTGCTGCATCAAGCCTAATTATATGTGAAAGATGGAAGGAGAACTTTCGCCAGCTAAATGAGAGGTTTTGGAGCACATTTTTTACTCCAGGTTTCAATGAAGCTCGTTGTGGTTAATCTTTCTGCTTCCAGTAATTTTTTTGTCTCTGCTATCCCAGTAACATAAAATACAAGGAATCTTTGTATACCCTCCTGCTATCTACGGATCATCGATATTACTTAAAGATCACATACATACAAAAAAATAATTGCAAAAAGAAAACACAATCAATATTATTATTAATGAGAAAAAATTAACGTGTACCACAGATTACAATGAATAATAGGACGAACGAAACATCATCTCTTGATTTTTCACCACATCCGTATATTCTATGACAATTGAAACGAGAATATGTTGTGAATTAGTAAAAGCGTTAATCTATTTAAAAAAGAATTTGTATTTAACACAATTGCTTGAGTTTTAGTGGCTTTTAGCTTTAGCCCAAAGAGCATAGACCAGTCATGCACTTAAGGTCACGATTTAAACGCTCCATAGCCAAAGGGATTTCACTAACGGTAGTACTGGTGTAAATCTGGAGGTCATCTGCATATAAATGATAATTAGAAGATATTACTTTTGTGACACTATTCATAATAGTAGAGAAAAGCAGCGGACCCAAAACACTTCCTTGGAGCACCCCGCAATGAATTGAAACCCCACATTAAAGGCGATGGGAAACACCGACAGATGAGAGAGATTCAAAGAGAATATCATGATCGACTGAATCAAAGGCTTTACTGAAATCAAGCAGTACTAACAAGGTCAACCGTCGGTTATCACAAGCGAATCTTGTCTGACGGAAAGCCAGACTGCATGTAGTTATTTATACGACGCTCCTCAGGATAATTACACATGATCCACTTGTGATCGTTGTACATAATTTTCTGAAGAACAAATTGTAAGTATTCATAACGTTCTTTTAAGTGTACAGAATGTCTAATAAGTACTGACGCAAACTGGTTTCCGTTATGCAGCAGGACAACTTTGATGTTTAGTTTCGACGAATCGATGAATAGCCTCCAATCAGTGATTTCGTACGGAATGTTAAATATCTTAAACAGTCCACGCACAAAATCCTTTGTGTATCCTCTTCTATGTGCCTGAACTAGGAAAACGAGATATCAGCAGTAAGCAAATTCTTTTCTTGAAGTTTTGAGCAATTCAAAGTTCCAACAATTCTAAAGCTTCTTTGGTTAGATGGAAGTCGTGAAAAAAACGTTCAGTTTAGATTATGTAAATGGTTGTGGTACAGCATTGCCAGGTTAGTTCTCCTATTCATTATATTCGGCTTCTTCGCTTGTTTCACTTTCTGAGCTATCTACTTCAAGCAAAAGATTTGGTTGCATAGGACTGGTACGTCTGGACCACGAGGATCCTATCCCTGTAATGTCGATGGTATATTTGAATAGACGATGTTCTTTTTATTGAAACACTTCAACCGTTTTTATTGAAACCCCTAGTACTCGTTGAACAAAAGTAACAATCATCACTGTGATTTTGTGGTTTTCGCCAGATCATTGGAACTCCAAATTTAAAAGCATATTGTTCGCTCTTAGACCACCGTCTATATAACACATTCTGACAAATTATGATTTTGCGAAATCTTCTGACATATTTAAAAGGATCAATAGTCGTTTTTGAATTCAAAGCATGAATATACATGGCAATCCATCATTCAAAGTTAAAAAAAAACATAATACAGTTAAACAAATGCAGGTTTGTGTTATGTGTACTTCCCGTACTAAATAGACATTGAAAAAGTTTTAACACTCATAAATCATCAATCTGAATTGGTTGCTTCCTTACGGAATCATCATAAAGTAACATTCATTTAATCACTTTTTCTTATACAACCTTCCAATGGCGATATCTACCAATACGCACTTCTCCACCATAAAAGTGGTCGCATGGAATTGTGTCCCTCCTATAAAATAATTTTTGACCACTTTATGTCGAAAATTTCCTAAATTCTCATCTCTAATTTTAATAAACCAAACTTTTAGACACTAACGTCCCAAGTAGCAACGCGAAACAATAATTACAGCGTGTTGAAAACCGCAACGTAAGCTGGCACTTGTGAATATAAACAGAGGGGCCGGATTACAAACTACTGCATCAGTACAATAAATTATGAACGGCGTAATTAATAAACAACATGTAGTCTGAGCGCTTTAATCTGGATGGGACTGAATCGCAAAATCGCCGAAATCGTTATGAATTTCAAAATTGGAACTAAATAGTTCATTAACCAGTATGGAGCAACGTTATTTCATAATACAGTGCACTATGAAATATCTCTGTAACAGACTGAGATAATTCCAATTCAATCCGCAAACCAATTATCTACAATTCCCAACATAATATAAAAAAAGAAGTACCAACAAAGTGATCGATTAACGTTGTTTACTTTCCCCTTCGTGACAAGAACTAGAAGGGGATGGTTTTTGTCTTAGTACCCTCTTCAAAGCCACGCACAAGGGGGGTTGAGCCCTTTACCACCAAAACGTAGTCGTTAAGCTTATGAATTTATGGCTTATAAAAACAAGTAACGCGATCCTCATGGTTACAAGGGATTCCTGCACACCCCAAGATTGTATCACTCAGTATGTCAAACGAAGGGACATTATCTAACCCCTTACCCCCTCGTGACAAAACAAATCTAAATTTCGTTTATAAACGTAAATTACCAATTAATCACCCCATAAAATGAAGCAAAAATACCATTTAAGCGATATCATCATCCCCTTTGGACACGTTGTTAATTTAGTTAAAATAAAACGAGAATAAGCCTCTAATAGGAAGCCTCCTCCTTGCATTTTAATGTGCCGTTATGTAAAAGTGCAGCGACCATTTGCAAGTTTAATTACTCTCCGACGTGCCACTACGGGGAAGTTTTCAAAGTCCGGAAAATTTTTATCGCGCGAAAATAATTTTCGCGCAACAACTGTCGCGGAACGGCTTTAAAAAAATCGCTGAATCCGAAAACGAGTCGCTCGCAGGACTGTGATTAAGCTGTGCAAAAAAATTGCCTCGTCTACGCGACGCGAGAAAATGAATTTAACGGATCAGCACCAACATTGTTAGTCAAAAAAAAAGAAAGAAACGTTATTCTAATGACGTTGTGGTTTACTTCTCATGGACTAACTATTTAAAGTTATTACAAGAAAGTTTTAGGTAAACGAATTTTGAAATTTAAATAATAACATTAACAAGATTTTTTGTGGGTAATCATTTTAGTTCATTCTTCTTAAATACTTTTAAACTATTTCACTTGATCAATCCAAACTGCTAAATCTCAAGTAAAGAGGGAAACAACGAGCGTAAGTCGTAAGGAAAATCGAACCTCTGAGTTCGCCGGCTAATCTCGGATAATTCGGATTTCGAACTTTTCAGATCTTCAATGTTCCGTTCAGATTTTTCAGGGTCATTGCAACTTCGATCTTTCAACCCTTCTTATCTTTATTCTCTGACCTATATAAGGTTCAATCACATATTAGAAAATTATTTGTCTTAATTTTGGCTTTATAACGAATTATTTATTATTAACAAATTATTTCGGTTTGGTTAGGTTGAAAGTTTCAAGTAGAAGATAGAACTTCAAGTTTCAGTCACATTATCCTAGTGTACGCTACTGCATCCTAAGTACTACATCGAATCGTGATTTAATAGAAGTTGACTCGTTAAAATTCGCCGCTGATTCATGAAAATTTAACATCAACCACTACGTTCTAATAACTCTATGTATTTTGGATGGGCTCCTTGAAATCAAAATTTAAAGTTCAATAATATTAGAGGACTTTATGGTTTACTAGCTTTTCACAAGGATAGTTATTTATTCAAACATCGAACGATGCTTTCATATTCCATAATTTATTGCTATATTTGTCCACTAAGTGAATCATCCATGTATCTTTTGCATATAGATGCGAAAGAGACAGACTGCGAAATTCAATAAATAAGGTAATGAGTTTTTTTTGGAGTGAATTTTGCTTAAAATTACGTTAACACAGACGAATGAAATTTAAAAGTTGTTAATAATGAATTAAAAGATTCAAATAGGATTGTAAAACTGCAGTGCAAAGGTTTTGAAACTTACACAGAGGCAACTAGTTAGATAATTTTTTAAAAGGATTGCTTATATCACGGTGTTAAGCTGATAACTTTAAAAATTTAGAAGAAAAATTTTAAAACATGTGGTACTTGGTATGTTCTTGATACGACGAGAGACATTGAAGTTTAGTAAAAGTGTACATGAAATAAAGGTTGTGCGTATGAGGCTTTATTAATATTTAGGTAGGCGAAATTTTAAGGAAAATTCTCGAGTACTGTGGGTAGCAGAACACCCGAGTACTGAGCTACGCAACCGATTACAACCAAAGATATAATCTTATTTATTTATTTTATATTTATTAAAAAGTTTATACAGAGCACCACAAAGATTTATTAGAAGAAATATCGAAAGTCGCTGTAAAGAGAACAATAAGAAGTAAACTCGTAAAAAATGTATCTACTAAAAAAATTATTACTGGCTATTCATATAATAAATTAAATAAAAATATCAACTCAAAATATTGCAATCTAAAAATATTGATAAATAAAAATGAATGCATGCAATGAATGCGCTGCCTCAATTCATGAAGAGGAATGTTAAGCAAATATACAATCCATATTAAATCGATGCAGTTATTGAACTGTTCCGGTATTCTGAAGCATCGGATTACGTGAAATATGCAAGCTCTATACGCGATCGAAATAACGGAATAGTCGTAGGTATTTTTAATCTAAAATGATATGAAAACATTATGGGAGCAATAAAGAATGTATTATTTTTATTTATTTATATATACATTATTTGGGGCTATTGATGGGTGACAGGTAAATATACGGTGGGTATTTATAAACTGGGTATTTACCCTAGCTCATACAATTAATAATTTGTAGCAATACATGAACATATTTTTATTTCGAATGTATTAATTTATTCACAAAGAATTATACGTATGACTTTGTGTTGAGGGTAATCTTGAAAAATTGCACTCAAAGCTTTTACCTTTGCCCTTTGTCTATAGCAATATAACTACGAAGGTTTGCACGACGGATTTGAAATAAAATTAGAAGTAACATTAGAACTATCATGTAGTTCTAATATTAGTTCAAAATAGCACGGAAATGTTAATAAAATTAATAAAACTATTTTAAATCTCAGAAGATGTTTATACTTCATAGTATGGGAGAGCATTCGTTTTTTAGAGTTTAGATCTGAGTTAGTAAATTGTCGACATAAATGTGATATGGTGGAGAACCATTTTATAAGATGGACACGATACCATGTTATCATTTTTATGGTGGAAATATGCAAATTGGCAGTTCAATTAACAGAAACTCTCCAGTTCTAGGTCTAGTGTTAGCTTGATACAAGTATACAACAACGTAAAACTAAATAGCAACGAAAAGTAGAGCTACTACTAAAACTAGAGCTAACACTAGTTCCAGAACTAGAACCTTTTTTTTGATGTCGAGGAAAATCTGCAAGCAGGCATCTGGCCTAGGATATTGAGCGGCCAGATAGTGTGGGGTTGGAACTCATCTTTGGGTCTCTGATCTACTGAAAACCCCTTTCTTCTTATTCTTGTACGATGGGCTGGAACTAAGGTTCCGCGTTTTTAACCATCGGCCGACGCACAATTGTCTACCATCATATCACTATCTTTCCTCTACACGGAAACCAAAAACTTCTCACTTCTTATCAATTTGGGGTCAGCCAGAAACGAAGAATGAAACATATAAGAATTTTTTAACGAATTCAAAATTAATTCATAAAAAATCAACATAACACAAATTAACCCGTCTCCTCATTCTCCTCCTCACGTCTATATCAGCGCAAGCACCAGAATGCACAAAGAAAAGCAGAAAAACATTTTTAGTTTAAAAGTTTTATAACGTACCTGGGTGATGAGGCGCCAGTTTGACGCTTCTTTCTTCCCTTCTGCGATCTGTCAAATACAAGGGACTGAAAACTACCACAAACCTTCACTAAACACTCCTCCAGTTGATCCCAGCTCAAAATAAAACAGAAAACACAAAAGGCTTTTATAGATTAAAATTTACTATCACATACTGGCCCGAGGGGTGACCAATGTGACCATCCCTCAGTCCATCTCTGTCTGAGGTCTTTCCTCCTCTATCGCTTCCCGTTTCCCATCCGTTTTCTTTCGAACCATATGTGAATGCCATTATTCTACTCAAAGCCTGCACCGTGCTGCCAGCCCTTTCTACCACCCTAGGTATTTGAGGTACTTCACCACACGCTTCTCCAGTTGATCCCAGCTTAAAATAAAACAGAAACACAAGAGGCATTTATGTCCAATGCCATTACTCTATTACAAAGCCTGCACCCTCTGCCAACCTTTTCTACTACACTGTGCAAATGGTCTAAAGTAAATCCCTAACGAGCATAACCTCAGGTATTTTAGGGACTCCTACGCGGTAATCATAGTGTTTCTAACTCGCAGTAATACTTGTTTATCGGTGTCTGTCTTTTCGGGAGCGATCCGGAGACCCATGCCCCCATACCCTTTACAATTTCTTTTAGGACCAATTGAGCCTTCAGTTGTAGTTCCTCCTCGTCCCAACCGGACACCACAACAGCGAGATCATCTGCATAGGCAATAAGTCTGGTATCACCCTTATCTCCTCACTCTGAAGCAGCTTGTCAAAGAAAATATTTCACAGAAGTGGGCCAAGGACCGACCGTTGTGGTACTCCCTCTCCCTCGATGAGCTTATAACTACTCATAACTTCATGTATCGTTCGCTTAAATACGCATGTATGACTCTAATTAGACACACGGAGAGTTTTTTCCTATTCATTGCTTCAACAGTTTCTCTCCATGGTGTAGCTTCTCCAATGATTTTCCCAATGACATGTGTCGTAGACCTTCCGCAGATGAATCCGTACTGATGACGCGAAAACCTGCAGTTGTTTTTCAATTTTTAACTTGATAATCAACTCAATTACCTTACTGAACGTATTCAGTAGATAGATCAACTTGTTCTTTTTCGCTTCAACGTTTCCAGGTTTTTCAATCAAAACCAGTCTGCCCTATTTCAAATGCGGGGAACACGTTTCTTTTCAATAGTACATTATACATAGTAGTCGGCTTCATCGGCGTTATCGTTGCAACATCTTTCATAATTTCCGGGGTTATACCATTCGGTCCAGGAGCCTTTCCGTTTTTAAGGTTTCGTACCGTCACGGAACTCTCTGCTTTCGTTTCCTCATCAAAGCGCTCCTCTAGTAATAACTCCTCTGCAGATATTCCCGGTTTTCTGTATCGCAAACTTATATGCGACTCCCCACACATGCTCATCCAACCCATGACACCATGAATTTCAAGCATTTCTCTTTTTCGAAGACGAATCTTAATTATATCCCTAAGATCTTTCTTTGCAGAACCTATTCGCCTACTCTCCCGCTCCTTTCGCTTCGTCATTCCACCAATAGATTTTTTCTCCGTGTCCATTCTAGTGCATTTCTTTTTACCATATGCCTTGTCGCAAAACTAACACTAAATCTAGAACTAGAATCATTCGGGTTTCGGAATTTGGAGTCGTACGTCTCTTAAGACGAAACACAAACCAATCCAACCCAACCTACTTTCAATACTAACATTAGACTTAGTACTAGAAACATTACAACTATAAAATTAAACTAGAAAGTTAAAGAAAGATTGTAGAACAAAAGTTGTACCAAATTGATAGTTTATGGGTTATAAAGTCGTCTCAATTTAAATGCCTCATCAAGTATACAATTGAATCGGATTTAGCATCCGATCCCAGCGGTTAATACATTAATTAACACGGCAACCTGTTAATACATTAATTAACAACGAGGGAAACTTTATTTTTAATAATTAAGAGGGAATGTTGGAAAATTCAACCAAGACGTGGAAGAATTAAAAAACCTCCTTTAACCATAAACCAAGCTTTCGATAATATATTTTTATCTTCTTCAGGGTATGCTACAAACAATAACCGTTAGCAATTTTTGATATAAAAATAGTAATCTAACTTACATTTAGAGATCACGATGTATAGCAATACATGATGTTAAATTAAGAGTCCCCAAAAACACCAGAGGTGGAAGCGATATATATTTCTCGTAAGAAGTTTTACACGAAAAGACAACACCAAAAGATAGCGTAGCTAAGATCAAGAATCAATAAGGCACGAAAAACAGGGAACTGGGGAAAAACTTTAAGGCGAAAAAATCACCAGATCTTTATCTGGTAAGCTATCGCTTCCACCTCTGATGTTTTTTGGTGACTCTTAATTTAACATCATGTATTGTTATACATCGTGATCTTTAAATGTAAGTTAGATTACTGTTTTTATATCAAAAATTGTTAACGGTTATTGTTTGTAGCATACCCTGAAGAAGATAAAAATAAATTATCGAAAGCTTGGTTTATGGTTAAAGGAGGTTTTTTAATTCTTCCCCGTCTTGGTTGAATTTCCCAATATTCGCTCTTAATTCTTAACAAGTGCAACCAGTACTTCCACCCTAACTTTATTTTTAATATCCACTCCAATACCCTTAAAAATGGATTATCAGTATGTGGAGAGAAAAGAAATGAAGCGGATATAGAACAATGACCAAATTGAAACACATAAAGAAAATTGAAGATCGTTCATTCCAAGTAGGCCACACAAATAACGTCGCACAAAAAGAGCTTCCTTAAAACAACTACATGAACATCATGGGAAACCATTCAATAAGTCTCGAAAAGAGCAGAAACAACTGCAATAAGAACTCGGGAAATTAAATATAAAGCATTACATAACACATAATACTTTCACGCAAAGCTGTTATAGATGATTTATAAGGCTTTATCTATAGGATAAAAGAATTTCATTTCTTTAAGATTTTTTAAAAAAAGATTTATTTTTAAAACACGAAGTTATGAGTGTAAACCCCATAATTATGATATTAACCTAATTGCTTTGATCGGATTCCTTTTCAGTAAGATGTAGTTATTATGTGACGGTTCTTTGTGAAATGAAGATTGTTACTACATGACGCGCAATTTCATCTATTAAATCATTCAAATAACTTCATTAAGCTCCGCTTCGATGTCGCGTTTCTCAGTCCATGTCCTGTCGCGTAAAGTTATATAGCAACATTACGAACAAGAACAGCATTATTTCCTAATGACAACAGTACATTGTAAGCCCACGTTGGTGCCATTCAAAGGTGCTCCGTCCCACCCAAGAGATTTGCTTGCCCCTCAGCCCTTTCCCCTGGCATGCCACTGTCTACCTATTATGCCCACGTGACAATGCCAAGGGAAGGAAAACGAACTGCGGTCGAGATAAAACGAGGTCTCCCTGCAATAGCTGCCTCCCCCACAACCACTAGGAAGCTCTTGTCGTATTCAGGTCTACTCGGGACAATACTTTATTCTATTAAGTTAGAAAAGGAGTGCGCATTCCTTTTTATCAAATGGGATTCGTAAATTCAATTAAAAAATTCACATGTAAAAACGGTTAACTCTCGAATTTGTTTCAACAAAACGTTAATTTTATTGAACCCTCCCCCTACAGCTTTCGGAATTAAAATGGAAAAGTTGAAGCTTTGTGGGGGCTAGAATAAAAGCTTTTAAAAAACGGCTTGTTATAAAAACAGTAAAGCAAACATTTTACTGTAGTTCTATTTTGTTTCAGGCGTTTGCCGCAGCTCCAACAGAACCTTGCTCAGTAAGTACTTTCTCGTGTTTTTTGCTATATATTTATAAGTTTGTTTTACAAATTTTTTGATTATAATAAAGTAAGGTGGGGTTAATGGGTTTGTAGCCGAGGTATGTTACCCCATTTTCTATTACAACTGCTGAATGCATTGAAGCATGATGTAAACCACCATGACCATTTGATAAAGATCAAAATTTGATACAAATTTGCATTCGATTTTATAAGTACGAAACAGATACAGTCAACAGATATACTATAAACATGCATGTAAAAGAAAACTTTTGCGTGCTCTTCATAAGTTGACATGAATATTTAAACAACATGAGGAAACCAAATACTATGTTTACTAGCTCTCCTAACTATACTCAATAGTCTCAAAAATAATCTGAATTATAGGTTGCAAAGCAAAATCAAGCATCAACTGTTCTAAGATAATGATGACGAATCTTTCTGGGAAGTGAGTCAAACCTTCTTTATTATTTTTATTGAGTACTAGGTTGTGACCCACAACATAAATGAAGTCTAAAAAGTTGTTGTCTGTAAAATACTAAATGTGAATGAATAAGCAATAAAGAAAATCACATATTCACTATGAAATATTATTTTTTTAATAAATATACTTGCAAGTAAACAAAATATGAAAAGTTAATGAAGTACATTTAAATACTTCATCAATGTTATTACAGTTGTCAATGTGTTATGAAAATTATCATGTCTTTTCATTACGAGTAGTTCAAAACATTTTTTTTAACTAACCCACAACATTTTTGTTGTATATTTGTTTGGGAAATATAGCTTCCAAAAAACATGAAATATTATTTCTGATTCCACTAAAAGTGTATTTTTATTTTTGGATAATTTTTATTTTTACAGCGTTAACGTGAAAAATATCAATCGAAATAATCGCCTGTAGTGGAAACATCCATACAATAATCAGATGACATTCCAGTTCCATCAGCAATCATTCCTGAAGAAACTATGGAAACTTTTGTAGATAACATTTCCGAAGCAAGCTCAAAACAGAAATCAAAAAATTATGTTGAACTGATAGAAAAGCTTAGGTACATTTGAAAAATTTGGGATGCTTCATTTTTATATAGTCATCTGAACCGATTTCGTAATAATCTTGGAGATTTAAGTAACGAACGGGGAGAACGTGCATCAAGACTTAGACATTATGGAGCAGTATCAAGTTTTTTTGGAATATCCATATAGTAGTATATATCTTACTATATAGATTATATATAAACACTAGTTTTTTTTGAAGCCCTCTAAAATACCGTGCTGTTTTTTTTTGAGTGACATTTTAGCAATGCCTTGACAAGGTATTAGTTCTAGTTCTATTCCATCCGTTTAAAAACTGTTTATGGGTGATGCGCTCAATCATTTGGATATGAATAGTTAAAGAATGGGTGATTATCGGCTCAGGTACATAAACCTGCAGGTTATTGCTTCATCAAAGCTTATAGGAAGTCGGCCATCTTTTGTAGACTTTTTGTGGTTTATATTTTAATAACTTACTTGATCAGCTGAGTGTTAAGTTTTACAAACGACGATACGAAATTCCTAGACACTGAAGAAGATTCGATGTTTCAAAGAAAGATATCCAGAAATTAGCCAAATCGCTACAAAACACCAGCCCGTTGTAAGGCCATGATTGGTTACAAGATGATTCTCAGACAAATCACAATATTTTTTAGTTCTAGATTGTTACTGACTTTAAGCAACGAAATGTTATTAAAAATATAGGACCTTTATTCTTAATTTTTTAACAATTACAAAAATTAAACGTTGATTCGTGGTTATTTAATTGACTACTCAACATATACGAAATCTTGTATTAAAATTTTTTGAATTTTTATCAGTGACATAGTTTCAGTTACCCCAGCTCACCTTACTATTTCTGAGAAAGTTTAATTCCCTGCTGTTATAATTTTACGTTGACACTTCATTTCATTACGTTGATTAAGTTAGTAAGTACAGTACTTAAACGAAACCGTATAACCGTTATAATAATGTTAATGCGAAGAAATACATATTTTACTGTATCGTAAATTTACAGACTCTCTAAACATTTCGTTTCATACCATTACCTATTCGTCCAGTCCAGACGTTGTCGTAAAACTTTAGTAGCAAGGCTTCCCGTTCAAAACGTGTAATAACATTTTTAATAACAATTATTTTCCTTTATGACAGCGGTGTGCCTCTAAAAGTAGTGAGTTCGAAAAGTTATGTTTTTCTTTTCACAGTTATCATAAATATACAAGATGAGTTCGATGTTGTTTGTTCCGAACGTGTTTCCGATTATCTTTTTTTGGGTTTTCGATTGAACATCCAACAGTTGCCAGCTAACATTTCATTTTGCTTGGAAATGTCTCTCCATGGACATGTTGATGAAATCTTTC
Source organism: Onthophagus sagittarius (assembly GCA_036711965.1). Taxonomy (NCBI): domain Eukaryota; kingdom Metazoa; phylum Arthropoda; class Insecta; order Coleoptera; family Scarabaeidae; genus Onthophagus; species Onthophagus sagittarius. The sequence continues at coordinate 12,398,180 of JASERS010000005.1, read as the reverse complement.
ACTCTCCTTTTCGCTGTAGGCACCCAAATGTTTAGGAAAACAGTCCATATATGAATGTAAAAAATTAACTGCTACGCTCACTCTGCATCTTTCAGCTTCATATGCTGCAAGCATACTTTAAGCAATAATTTTGTAGTTAGGATCCTTAGTATTCTCCATAAATTTATGCACTTCATTCTTGAAGGTCCCATGCTTCCTTTTCCCTGTTTTCCATTGTAACCAAAACTTCAAATTACAAGTTACACTTCCTTCTGTCTTCAAGGTTATGGAATCCATAATGATGTAAGAGATATGGATAGATCAATTCCCTTCGATGCGGATAATAACCAAAGTCCAGGAAATGCATGAACCTAATGAATTTACATTGTTCCTTCTCGATTATAGCAATGTGCCTTAAAAGTCCATAGTATATAGTAATATTATTACTATACACCACATCTTTCACCACAGAAACGCGCGATAGGCAGTCAACCCCAAGTTCATAATGAAAATTGATGCTGTTAGCTTTCCTGCTGACCCAGCAATGATGTTCTTGATATTTAATTTCCTTAAGAATTGTAGCCAAGTTATTATAGTTTTATATCATATAAACTTTCCATGACTATACTCTGTTCACCGAACAGAGTCAGTAGCCGTGAGCGAAGCAACGCCCATAACCCCCACTATTACACAATAGCCAGTTTCACAAACAAAAAAAAATAAAGAAAGAAAATTGGATATATAAACATGCAGTGTCATTTCAGTGACACATGGCGACACAGGTTATGTGTCATTTCAAAATTTGGTTTATGTAGATATTTTTAGAAAAACAATGGTGACAACCATACGACTGCCATTATTTGAAAATTTAGTGTAAATCATGTGCGGTCAAAGTAATTTGTGAATTTAATATACAAAATGATTTTTAACCTGTTATATAAAAAAATAAATATAATGCAAACAAAATTTTATTTATGTATACAATTTTAACAATAAATGTTTCAATAATACGTGTAATATTATTCGGCACCATCTTATACGTATAATATTTAAAATTAATATCCATTTTAACAAGTAATGATAGGCATTAAAATAATAATAGAAATGGTCTTCTTTTGTACGTTGACTGGTTTAAAATAATTTTTAAAAATGATTGTTTCATGAATCTGTAACGAATGTGAAGTACTTATCATATAAAAAAGATAGACTGTATGAAAATTTTGAAAATATATGTAGCTTAAGTACCACTTCCGGTTGTTCGATTACACAAAAATTGCACCCTTCGTTCTTTCTCATTGTTTCTGTAGCGAATGTTAAGGTCTTGTCTTATATAAAAAATATATCATGTTATGAAAAAAATTGAAAAAATGACTAGGTCAAGTTCCAATTCCGGTTATTCCATCGTGTTGAAATTACATATCTGCTGCTTTTTCATCGTTTCATAGCGAATATGAAATACTTATCATATATAAAAAATCAACTTCAACACTTTGTATGAAAATTTTTAAAATGTGTTTAGGTTAACTAGCACTTCCAGTTGACGAAATCGTCCATAAAGTGATACCGATCTACGATTTTGTTATAATTAATGTACGTAAAATTTGGTAATTCATCATACGCTTCATTTTCGCGTGATCGCGTTCACTTTTTTTATACTTACGTATACGAGAAAGTTAATAATATTTTACACTATTTTATGCATCATCACTTCGCTGTAAAATTGGGGTAATCTAACTTAGTTCGAATCAGTTTCGGAGGGAGTTTTCTCTTCGGAGGAAGAATCATCACCCACATTAATTTGTAGTTGCTCGATTCTAACCTCCATTAAATTGTCGACTTGCCATAATTTTTCTTCCTCGCCTTTGGCATGACGAATAGCATTTCTCCAATTTTCTGCGGTAACATTGTTTAAAGCTTGTTGAAATAACGTGTGTAGGTCTTTCATTTTAAATGTTTTGTTATTTCTTGCAACTTCTCCTTTTATTTGCGCCCATATTAACTCAATAGGATTTAATTCGCAGTGATATGGGGGCAATCGTAGTATCGTACGATTCTGTTGTTCTGCCATTTCATCGACCACATACTTTGGTGTAATAGCCGCCCGTTTTACAAGGTCCAGCAGTTCACATTTAAGCATGTCAGCTTCGTAAGTAATTAAATTATTCGTTAACCAGACTTGAATATCAGCTTTTTTAGTGGCATTATTGGGTATTTTCTCTGTTTTTCGACTATGGTAAGAAGCATTGTCCATTACAACCACGGCATGTTCGTCTAAATGTGGTAGAATTTTGGCAAACCATTTTTCGAAGACTTCAGCATTCATCTCTTCATGATAATTTCCAGTCTTCTTTGACTCAAAACACAGTAATCCATTTTCTAAAAAACCGTCTTCTGATCCTATGTGGAGAATTATCAACCGCCCACCTTTTCCTGAAGGATCTTTTAATCCTGTCGTCAAGCCTTCAATAAAAGCCTGCCTTGGCGTTATTACTGACATGTCCTTCCATACCTTGTTGACAGTATGTCCAGCGTTCACCCAAGTTTCATCTAAAAAGTATAATTTTCTACCCTCTTCTCGGTGTTTTCGCACTTCTCGTATGAAACGTCTACGCCAGATAATGATTTCGTGCTTTTCCTTAAGTACACTATTGCGTGACCTTTTTGAGAACCTATTACCAAACATAACTATATTAGAACATGTGATAATAAAAAAAAAGGATGATCACCGAAAACCAATTTCTTTCATCAATTTCCATAAACAAGTTCGCTTAAAATCAGGTATAGCATCATTTTCTTGTATCAGTGCTAAAATTTTATTCAGCGTAGGTGGTTCGTTTTCTTCAAAAAAAGAATGAATCAACATTCTTTTTAACATTATCAAAAACTATTCTTCATTATCTAAAACTATTCTTTGACGCTGGTATCTTTTCGGTGGTTGAAATTCATTCATTCTTGTGTGTTCATTATGTATTCTAAATACACTACGCTCGGACACACCTGTAGAGGACTTTTTTTTAAATTTATTTTTCCAAAATAAAGATGTACCTGCAAATTACCTGCTGCCGTTGCTGTAAATTGGACCTTTTACATCTTTGTTTTATGTGGGTTTTCACTATCATAAGTATTAAAGATGTTTAATACACGCTGTTTATCGTCAACTGAGAAATGTTTAGCCGGACGCTTTTTTACTAAAGGAAGAGCAGCGGCTTCATCCATAGTAGCAACACGTTATATAAATACTACAAAACGTGTACTGTACGTACTGAAAAGTACGGAGATTAAGAGATAATAACAATAAATCGAAGAAGAATTAAAAGCAAATTAGCGCGAAATCACTTGAAATTCAAATGACAGACGTCAGAAACATACGTAATGACAAGGAAAGTAATAAAAAAGATAGCCGGTCTTGGTTGATCTATGTAAACCGGGCTTACCAATAAAAAAAATCTATTCAAAGTTCGCGCGTGATTGTGGGAGGAGTTATAATGTCAAATCGCTGACTCTGTTTGGTGAACAGAGTATAGGAACAGATGCAAATACTTTTCCATTATGCAACAGACTGATTTGAGGCTGGTTACAAAATATACCTTTCGCCTAGCTCGACCTGCATTTGTCTTGGCTGTGTTTCTTTTTTTCCCTCCTTCTTTTCGAAACAATCATCTATATCTTGTCCAGGTTTGTCTCGGTGGAAAACACAAGAAAACAAACTTTCATTAACTTTTGGGACCCAAAAGTACCCCAAAGCTGCCCCCTGGTCTCTCTATCGCTTGTCCGGGTTCACTTCGGCCCATCCAAAAATACAATCTATTGGCAACCACGGTAACATAAGTTATTCTGTATGCAGCAACAAGATGGCACAGATGTCTGAGGTATAAAAGATATAGGACACGAGAAAGGAAAGACATCGATGGATCTTTTAGTACAGAAGAGAGTATACAGAACAAAAACAAAAATACAAATAGAAATCAGAAGGTTCCCCCTTATCTCGTCTTGCCTTCTTTCCAATAGTCGCCTATTCCGTCGCCGCTTCCTTTTCTTTCAGGATTACCGTCATCATCTTGGACACTGCAGTCCAATTAGCTTTGCTGCTCAGCATCAAGTTTACACAATTATCTTCCGTAATACTTATCGGTTTCTGCCTTGCTTATCCTCTTCAGATACGTGCCAAAAACTCCATGCCCAGATGAAGCCTGAGTCACATAAAAATTCAATTCTCTCTTCTTTTAACTTATTTTCTCTTCCCCTTGTACGTGTATCAACTCTCTTCTGTACTAAAAGATCCATCGATGTCTTTCCTTTCCGGTGTCCTATATCTTTTATACCTCAGACATCTGTGCCATCTTGTTGCTGCATACAGGATAACTTTGTTACCGTGGTTGCCAATAGCCTCCTTCTTCTAGCAGTTGGGTCTCCAATACTTGGAGGCCCAATGCTTATGAGGTTTTACCCTCATAAGCATGTCCGCCCTTTCTGTTGCTCTTTTTGTCATCTCCAACAGATGGTCCATTATTTTCATATCTTTGTCCAGATATACGCCCAGGTATTTAACTCTTTTGGCGCTGTTTATTTCCCTTCCATTTACCATTATATTCATTCCTTTGACGTTTCATCTTCCTTGGAGTAAAACCAGCTCCATCTTATGGGCTGAAAGGTACGACTAAGTCCTAATGCTTCTATTTCTAGATCCAGTGTCAACACTAAAGCTAGGTTGCCGGTCTAGTATTAGTTAAACTCATAGTTCCAGAAGAATTTAAAATAATGAAGTACTAAGTTTCAGAACTAATACTAGACTTAGAACTAGATAGATCAGGGTTTAGCCATCTTAGGAAACGTACGGTTAAATATTAATGTTTCTACTTTTAGGTCTAGTGTCAATACTAAAGCTAGGTTGTAAGTCTAGTATTAATTATACTTAATTAATACTACAAATAAAATACTTTGTAAACCAGATTGCAATCTTTGAAGAAAAACTGAATAAATTTATTAAATTTTCCTCTCGATGCCTACAGTACTAATATGAGGTCCTAGATGATACCAGGTTTTTAGTTCTTAGTCTTGATCCTAGTAATTCAGCCGCATCATTCGAAAAATCTAAATGTCTTGCTAGGTCGTTCAGCTCACTTTAAGCTCATAATGAGCCTTAGTCATCTGATTCGCTCAAGATGTCATCAAAATCAGAAGGTGGCTGTTGAACTGTCATTCCAAAGCCATCGAACGATTAGTTGAGTTAAGGTTATCGAACGATTAATAGACTGAGATATTTTCGGCACACCTCATCTGGAGCTCATGTTTTCTATGGATCTGGAAGTTTCATTTTGAAAAAGGCAGAATAAAGTTGCTTCACAAACTGACTAACGTTTCTTTGTTATCTTTAATGTCTTTGTTATATACTATGCATTTTTTATCTGTAGATCTGAGTAATTGATGTAGTTTGGAAGTTAGTTGTGGAAAGGTAGCAAAGTTGTTCTACACAAATTATGTACATGTTGGATAACTAGTTGATATTAGTTAGCTATCTAACTGTCACGGGTTGGGTCGTAAAGCAAAGGAAATCGCAGTCGAGGGGTGTGAAGCAAAACTAGAGATTTCGTGTGATATAACAATCGGGGTCGCAGTTTCGCGGTAAACACAGTCACGTCGATATTTTGAGCGCGTTTATACGACACAAATCTCATAATCTGGATGGCGGGCGTTCGCCGGTAAAATTTTCCAGGGGTCGCTGTTGTTTTACTTTCTCTACCCGTCTGCCGACGCGGTGAACCTCGTCTATTTTGCTTCCGCACGGCGTTTATCCTTGTTTGTACCTGGAAATTGAAAATATTTTCCGCTGGCGGAAACAAATTTCCCAAAACTATTCCCCCTAAAATGTGGAATGAAAATAAATTTTTGGATAAAAGAACCTTTCTTTTCTATTTTAGAAATAAAGCATTTATTTGTTTCATGTTGTGTTTTAATTTTTGAAAGGGTTAAGAAATTTTGTCGTGGTCTTTTGTATTAGAAGGCCTAAATGGGACTTTTGGGTCGCGTCATCCAACATTTTCACGGGCAACAGAACTTAACGGGGCCCTCAGCGATACTGAGCACTTTTCCCCGGTACGTTTCATTCGCTAAAAGCACGCGAGCTTCCCTGATGTTCCCGGGGCGGATCCCGTTGGTGCGCGACGTTTCGCCTGTTGTACGACGGACGATGAAATTTTAGTAATATTTATCGTCGGTTTGCGTTCCTACGGAGTTTTACTTATGCTACAGACGTCTTTATAACCGCACGATTCGTCGAAGTACATCTTAAAATGTACACGAACGTTTTCCATCTTTCTCTATTTAAACACACAGCAGTTCATTTGTTACACTTTACTGCGACTGTAATAAATTGCTATATCGATCAAATGGTATTGTTACAGACATCGATAATGACGGAAATTACAATCACAGTTTACAGCTTCATTTCGTATTTATTGTTCACTATTGGGTATCGTGTTGCGGACAATCCATAACGTTATTTCGATAGAGCGGCCACTTTTTCACCAACAAAGCTCTTATTAAATTGTACAAAGCCCGGCAAATTTTGGGAATTTGGAAATCAACGATTTACGCGGATACTCAACTGCACCGTCCGCTTATCGGACATTGTTCAGTACGCGTACGGCGCTTGCTCAAAAACAATGCGAAATAGCCAAAGCCGACATTGAACATTGGGCCGACGCGGATTGAAAAACGCAATCCGGTGACTGCAGATGGCGTGGATATTGGAAATATAATCGAAATTGGACGAGCGAGCTCCGCACCAATTAACAGCACTCCCATTAGCCAGTTCATTCCCATACTCATTTTAACAGTTTTCGTTCGTGACATAAAAAAACATTATTTTTTTGTGTTAGAATTTAGATAACTATTCCCAGAAAATGTAGAACGTTCGAAATAAAGCGATAAGTTGAATAACGTGATTTATTCCGGCGCATCCACCATTTTTTAAATTTCAAATTTCACAACTGTTCTGTTTGGTTTGTACTTAAAAGTACTTCGAAATATCTGAAAATTGGTTCGTTGTAACCGAAGTTTGTTATAGGCTATAATTTAAAAAATCATGAATTAAATGTGTTTATGACTGCTTGAATAAGTTGTCATTATCACAATCTTATGAAGTGATTGTGAAGTCATGTAATTACATGACATGGTCTACGACCCCGTCGTGTAAAATCACTCGTGCAATAATTACGTTTCTAGCACACTTGTTATATAAATAACTATTATATAACGCCGCTTGGCAATATCAGATTTACTAATCTTTCATTACATCACTTTTACGTAACTCTGATCGCAATTAATAAAATTTTCAATTGAAATCTATACTTGTTCGTTATCCCTCCTCTTAGGACAAATTGCAATAAGGATTTATTAAAACTTATTTATACCAATTCTTTTTTTTTGTCTTATTATCTAATGAATTTTCAATGTAGCTTTCTGCCACAGTATCGGATTTCTAACCACTATGCTGTTTAATTTTTAATATATCAGCACCTAAATCCGCCAATAATCGAATAACCGATAAATAATTTGAAATTAATTAAGTACATAATTAGTACGTCATTTTCATCATGAAACATTTCTGCTTCATTGTAGACTTAGAATCGATAGATTAAATAGTATTGACGTAGTTTGCTCATGAATTCATTTAAAAACAAGTAACCGTTCATTGTAGCCAGAACTATTTCAATAATAATAATTTACCTTTTATAATAATATTGTGCCAGCCCTGCTCTGTGTTATTTCTGTGATTCACTGAGCTGAACACTTTAAAATAAATGAATAAATGAAATATTTATTCTGAACTATATCTACAAGGTTTGAGATAACGCCAAAAGGGGCTTTCTAAGTGCCATCTTTAAAGCTTAAAGGTTCATCAAGCGCCCTTGGGAAGCATTTTTTGATCGAATTTTGTATAAACTTTTCTTCATGATTTTTTATGTAGAATCACTCCATTACACATACAAAGATTCATAACTCATAGGCAGTATTTTCAATTCTGCTGCAAAATACAATTTTAAACAAAAATGCAACAATAACATTTTCACATTGTACTTGCATAGTCAATACTTACGTACGCTGTACTTACGTACTTATCAAAAGTGATTGAGATATGACACTACCCTTAAAACATTGATCTCCGGCCTATTATCGACGTACCAAACGTCAAATCCGTTGCAGCTAGAGCATCCCTATAATATTGTCTTATTATTTCCGTGCGTTGCCTATACTCTTGTTTTAAGGTTAAAGATACTTGGTTCAAGATTGAAGATATTCAATGCAAGACAATAGAATTATTGGTACAACAGCAACATATTCTAGTTTCAAAATTTTAATACACTTATTGCAAGAAAATGAGATTATTGACTAACCTTAAGATAGTCTTTCTGCAATATAATTGATACACTTAGATCATTAAGAACACTCATACACTTGTTTTGAGACTATGTGGGTTTTCTTCATTCACTAAAATAATGTTCTTGTAGATATATAAGAATAAAAAAAGCTTGAACCAAGAGTAATAATCTTCGTTCAAGAATATTTTTCTCTCAGTGACCGTTTTCGTTTCAACTAGTAATCACGCCAGAATTTACTAATTAAGGGCATGCTGATATTAGTTATGTAGGTTTACGTAGGTTTGAATTCCTTCATAGTATTTAGGTCCAAGCTGACATTTTGTACATCACCACAATGAACAGTTCATTCAGAGATCAGAAAACCAACTCAATGCGTTCATGAACGTTAATATAGAACAGAAAAGAATGATCCTTATATCCGAAGCTTGGAGCCATTGTATTCCAAAAATTTCCTAGACTCCCTTAAGTACGCGTGGTCGGGATTATCACAAACAATATGGCTTACCACCTCGCCTTCTCTCCAGTTAGGTTAGAGTAGAATTTTCTTTGCAAACACACCTCCTGCTGCGTCGGTCCAATAATTCTATCTATTAATAGTAATAACAAGCAGTATTTATTGATTCATGTAGGTAATAATAATAAATAAATACAATTCACGTAAAAATAAGGAAATAAACAAATTTAATTTGAAACAATAAACCAAAGAGAATTAAGTCAGTTGGCTAGCACCAAACAATGGTGCTAACCTATTGTTTCTCATTGAAACCCATTTTGAAAACTTTCAAGTAGTTTGATAGCTGCATTGGAAAATTCAATATAGTATAATATAGCTGGCAAGATTTCATGATTTAAACGGTCAAAAAACGGAAAATCTAACAGAATGAAGACAGACCTTTTTATTAGCAATAGCTTCTAAAATGTATATACTTGAATTATATTTATATTCGTTTTGTGAATATAGGAATTGTTCGGAACACCAATTATATCCACGGTAGTATTAATGATGCAGATCAGATTAATAACATGTTCTTTACCAAAGTGATGAAGTTTGCAATCCTTCTCTAGTAAACAATTATGGAAATAGTTATCTATTAATAATATCCAAAGTATTATCTACAATCAAAACCAACATCATTGGTGGGGATGGAATTGATCTTAGGACAATCTCGCTTTGTTGTCCACATGTGTTTTATATTTGCCATATTATCAGCTGTTGTCTTGAAGACTATGTGTTTCTTAATGCTTGGGAGTGTGCATTTGTTATGCTAATCTCGAAAACTAGGAATCATGCACAGTTGGACAATCTACGTCCTATAAATATCTTGCTTATCCACTCCGGAAAAGATTCTTGAGAGGATCTTTGTTTTCAGACTACGCAAACATGTGGAAAGGATGTTTGATATGTTATCTATTTTCCCATTTGTATACTTTTTTGTAAAAAGCTCAATGGGAGATGGAAATAATCAGCTTTGACGCTGTATTAGCAGCAAGTTGTACAAACGTTTCAGGGATGACTGTCCGCATGACCATGTTCCTTAATTCCGAAGTATCTTTTCCGCCACCTTATTGTGACTTTATTGTATATGTTTGGCTCTTTAAGTGACTTCATCAACGCTAATGTAGTTCGATGCCTGTCAACTGCCAGCAAAACCTGTCTGCTTTCAATGCAGATTTCAACGTTTCCATCGACCTTTCTAAAGTCGATGATCACATTGACTGCTTCCTATATAGTAGTTATTACGACCCTAGCGAAGTAGAAAGGTACAAGAAATTCTCGCTCAGAGCCTCCAGCTTTCTTGCATCTATTAGTGTGTCCAGAAACTTATGCTAATAGCACTCCAAAAAAGGATTCCCATAAATACACGAGATTAGGATTGTCGGCTTGTGACTCTAAGCATAATTTACCGTCTCGTCTTTTATTTTATACCCTGTAGAGAGGTATGTGTTTGTCAACTTTATATAGAACATATGTTTACGTAACCTGCAGTGCCCGTTCAGAAAGTGTCCGTTCACTTTCTGATTTTCCCAGAAACTGAGCAGAGTTTTCTTTGTAAAGAAACCTGGTGCTATCTCATCCTATCCATTACAAAAAGCTCAATGAGAGATGGAATGCTGACATTATTTTTGTTTATGGGTTCTACAATGTTTGCACCTTAGCAACCATCATAGAAATATCATGGATCATCTTCCGTTAGCACAATCATCATCATTACAATCATTTGCCATGTTGATACAAACGTTTGGTATCAACATGATAGTGCACCTCCACAGAACAAGAAAAATTTCCTGGTTAAATGGCCGTTTTAATGCAAGGTGGTCCTCTCGCATGGCATCCAAAATCATCAGATGTTATCTTATTTTATTGATAACTTTCAATTTCCATTACCATTAATTATAAAATTGTTGCAGTGAAATATTTACATTCGCAAAACTTATATAACTCGTAAATGGCAGCGTAGACGCAAACATTTTATGCTTATTTTTTTGTTTAAAATCTTATGTTGTATCAGAATCCAAAATATTCCATTGGAGTTATGTCATCTTGCATAGGTGCTATTTCCGGACACTTATAATTACTAGATTACAGTGTTAGGAAATGTATCACAGGATCAGTTTTCTATCTTCCTTTATTGTCAATACAAACTTATTAAGCTTTGGGAATTAAATTTTGATTTATACAAGGTATTCCTGTAAGTCGCGGCATAATTCAAATACCAGAGATGAATTTATAACGATTTGTGACAAAATCTTTGTCTAAGATATGGGCCTTCAAAGTTAAGAATATTTTAAACATTTGTTTAAATATTTTCAATATGGTTTGTCTTAGAATGATAAAATTTTGTAAAAAAAAGCAATGTTGTCATCAGAAATCGTTTCACATCACTTTTAAAAATATGCGACCACAGGATCTATGCTACTACACATACCCTGTGTAGTAGCACTATGGGTTTAGGTCAAAAATGTTTACATGAATTGTTATCATTTTATCTTTAGAATTTGTGATTAAAATTGTGCCACAACTTAGAGGAACACACTGTACGTGGATGAATTTCATTTATATGTTGAAGTTTGGGCATTCATTTCCCAATGTATTTCAAAAATTACGAAATTCAAAAATTTTATCAAAGCTTTGACATGAAAGATCTCCACATGAAATTGTTTGTATACATAATAATAAATATAGTCAACAAATTAATAGACTGATACTATATACCAGTGATATGCTGTCATTTGGTGCTTTTACAAATGATCTAGAAACATAGGAAAAGTATTTAGGGTCTCAGAGGAATGAGTCAGATTCATTTATATTTAATTTTTTTTTTTATAGTCGAAATTTTCCGGCGCATCCACCATTTTCCATCTTACTAATTTTAAGATAAAAATCAATAAAAGCATTATATTTAGTGCAAAATTTAACAGTTTAATTCCAAAACAACAAAGTTCACTTCGTTTTATATAATCAATACATGGAACTACACGGAACTTTACTTAGAACGCTTCTGCCGCTATAATAAATGTCGATAACTAGATTGATAAGAACGAGAACGAAATTAAAGTAGGTTTGCCATATCGGTGCCTAAACAAACCAGTTATTAGATAACATTTTGAAGCATTTACGCCAAACAAGCGGACGCTAAATACTACAATTATGTCCGTAGGTTTACGTTAAAAGAAAACGATTAACACTTCCAAGATTAGATCAAAAACACTTTCAAATCAGATCGTTTTGTTTTAAAAAAATTATTATTTTTAAATTTTGCTTTTTCATTTTTTTTTTAATTTCAATCCGGTGGTTGTCCATTATAGAGTTCGCCTATCCAATCCATTATACGGCTACATTGGCAGATAAAGCGTGACCAAGCTTTCATCGTTTGGATTATCGGGGTCAATATAGAACGGGTGAGGGCTTATTTGAACCACCTATAAACGTCAAGCATTGAATAACGCCCTCACGTAAATGAACGTTGCGGCTGAAGAGTAATTTAATTGAAACCGGGGTCGTAAACAATCTCTTTTACGAGAACTCGTCGCTAAAAGTGATTGAAGGCGTAAACGAAGCGCAATTTCCGTCTTTGTTGCTGCTTACGAAAGCAACCGTTTTAAAGGTAAACCATCAAAAAAAATCATCACACCAAAGACAACGAAGCGATGTAGGTATACAAAAAGGTTGCTGGTTAATGTAAGTCTAAGGTATGATTAGAACAAGTGCTAACATGTGTACTTGGTTGTCCTAATTGGAAACTCGATGTGTCACACACTTTGCCTTCTTTCACAACGACGCCGTTGTAGTTGTTAGACGTCTTCACCGAGTGGAGGCAGAATGGAGTCTCAAGTAACGACATAACGCAAGTAATAATGTCGGTCTACGAGAAACTTGAATTACGGCGTCTCCTGGTGCAAAAGGGTAGCTCCAAAAACGGCTTAACGCCATTTTACAACAACGTCAGGTTTATTACTTCGTCGCTGCTTACTTTTTATACGAGTTGTTTTCGAATTAAATACTTTTGGTAGTTGAGTGTAGCTAAATGAGAAAATTTTAGTGAAAAGTAAATAGCGTTGATTTCAGACGTTTGGTGTCGCATTCTGGCGATTTATTTTCTCAATTAAAGTCTACGCTTTAGAGATGCAAAGATGCTTCCTAACAAAAGGAAACAAAAATCTGGAATCGGCATCATAACTCAGCAGGACTAGAGCGAACTCCTTACGAAGACCCTTAATGGAATCGCCCGGTTGTATTAAATTGAAAGTAAAGTAAATTTAAATCGGAATTCCTCCCGTTGTAAATCTCGCTTCAGTCGAACGGGGGCGTTGAAAGCAATGCGTCGCATTTCACAGACGAGGGTTTTCGCCCTCGAACAAGAAAAAAACAGGTTGAGGAAACGCGCGTTGCAAGAATTCAAAAGAAATTTTGCGCCTGGTGACTCACAATGGACGAAGAAATTTCTCTGTGTTATATCGAGTCGTTTTATTACGCGGAAAGTTTTTGGTGGAAATTAATGCACCTCCCAATAAGTATACGATCTGAAATGTTTGTAAATTTATCAGATTTTACTCCGCAGTGTACAATATGCTACCAGTAGCTTTGATAATTTTACCCCAAAATTAATTGGCAGCACAAATATATGAACAATATACGAATTTTATTAGAAAACATTTCCACATAATAACTACACAAATTATCCATATTATATGAAATATACATTATAATAATAATTCGTACCAAAGTTCCAATGAAAATTTATTACAAAAGGTTCATAAAGTAGCGCTGCCGCGTCGGGCGACAACTTTAATAATTAGCTATTAAACTTTTAGTGATTCTTTTATCCGCGACCTCGTTTCGGCTGCATATAATTAAAGTCGACCGAGTTCAACGAGGTTCGCATTAACGGAGACCGCTTCAAATTGGCTCCACCGCCAACCATTCAAGTTCCAAGCATTTCACTTCGACCCTATTTCATGCCCATAGTCAAACACACCTCCGAGTTGAGCTAATAACGTCCGGCTAGAATAACATGTTTTAATTAGTAGCAGTTAGACATGGCAGGTGGACACAATTCGTCCGAAAGCATGACTCTAGAACAGTACATGCCATCAATAAGGGATGGTTTATTACACTTGTTTTACTTGTCATATATTCAAATTTTCCAATCGTATCTACATATCTTTAGTAGAGATACACAATTCTTAACTTAGGTGTAAAAACTGATTGAAATATCTCATATTAATACAGCCAAGGTACTGCAGAATTAAAGGACAACTTTAAAAAATACTTTAAAGCGAGAAACGTGCTATACAAAGTACAGGAAGGCTGAGTAGAAACAGAAAAGAGCTTCTCACAACAAATACACAAGACAGAAATGAAGAAGAATAAAGGCAAAACAATAACTGAAAAAGAAAGGAAAATGGGTTGTCTAATAAGAGGAAGATTAGCTCTTAGCGATAAGATGGAAGATAATTGTAACAAGCATGGAAGAGACAGACTGAAGGAAGGTGCTATAAATGCAGGATTTATTATTAGTCAAAGTATAAGGATCCTGAAGATAAACTGCAGAAAAAGAAATAAATGAGACAAAAACTAGTTAGACTGGAATAAGACTGGAAAGAAGCCCAAAAGAAACTGCAAAGAGTAAATACTACAAAGGTAATAAATATATAAAAATACCAACGAAAATCTAATGATTGAAGAATGAAACTGAAGGTAAACTAGAAAGATATAATGCGTGACTTGCGTAAGTTCTGCTATAGACAATAGTTACCCTGAAAAGCTTATTTTCCTACTTACACCTGTGCTTATATCATAGCACCTATCTTTTTACCAAAAATCAAACCATAACCTACAACTGATACCGCTGGATAGCTTACAGTATGTTCCCAGATCGAGTTACAAAATGGGAAAAAATTTATTACTAATTTTTAAAACTATTAAAACATTAATTTTATGTCAGCATAAATGATGCGTCAAAAATGTTCATATCACTAAATCACACGAATTTTATACTGTAACTACAGAATTTAAGCCATTTTTGTGTAAGAATTGGACTCTTTTCTATTTGAAAATTTGTTCAAGTTCAATTTATGATAAATAACCACAGAAACCTTAAAATTAAGTTTTTTCATAAAAATATAACAAAAAGAAAAGAAAAATATAACCAACCTAAGAGGCTTGCGACTAAACCAAAATGTTTTTAGTTCTAGGACTAGTGTTAGCTTTAGTGTTGATATTAGCTCTACTTTTAACTGTTAATCGGTATTGATTATTATATACTTGTATTGAACTATAAAACTAGAACTAACACTAGACCAAGGAACAAGAAAGATACTGGTTTAACCGTGCGTCCTCAGACGCACGGGTAAACCTGCATCTTTCTAGTTCTAGATCTACAGTTAGTTCTAATTTTGTTTCATGTTTATCTCTAGCTTGTTTTAAATTCTTCTGGAACCAAAAGTATAACTAATACTAGACCCACAACCCAGCTTCAGAACTAACACTAGACCTAGAACTAGAAGCATGGCTAAACGCTAGCCGTCTTAAGAGACGACTAGGGTTTAGTCTAGCGTTAGCTTTAGTGTTGCTAATACCAACACTTCTAATTTAGCTGTTATTCGGAATTCATTGTTCTATATTTGTATCGAACTAAAACGACGCAGGGCTAGACCTGAATCTTTCTAATTCTAGGTCTACTTACTAAAATAATTTTAACACTAGGTTGTTCTGGTTTTAATTTGTTAGGCGATTGAAACAAATTGTTTACAGTGAACCACTAGAAGACGATACAGAACTATTAGAACCAAGAATAATTAATGCTATAGAACCACTTGTAAAAATTTTTAATTGTTATAAAGAATTTAGAAGTTGTCTTGAAATATGTTCACTTACAATTAAGTAATGTTTATTGTTTATTACTTACATAGTGTGGTATTACATAACTTTACATTTAAACAATTCATTCAATTATTTAGACATATTTCTACTTGTCCCTATACTTTTCACCAACATATTTAGTCCATAGTTTCGACAGTTCCATATCACTTGACAAAGTTTTAATTTTAAAAAATAGTTCAATTTTTACGAAAAATGTGAATAATTAGCTAATTTCCACATATAGAGCATAAATAAATAATTTATGCTGAGATAAGTTTATTATAAGAATCAGTAACAATTTTTTCGCCTCTTTGTAACTCGATCCGGAGATTTACTGTAAATCTAGGATTGTAGTAAGCTCGATGTCACTCAACCCAACTCTTCTCAATGGACTTACGAAGTTTTTAAGATAGAATAGATGGACTGATCCTCGAAAACAATCTCGTCTAATTTAACTTTTCGAAGAAAATTATAACAATGAACTGATGGCGACGTCTGATTGGGGTAGATATCGATACAATAATCCTACAATTTGGACAAATCGTGGAAGTACTTAATAGATTAGATGATTGATAAGTTATTGTTACAACATTTTTCATAATTTGTTCCTGGCAAAATACTCTGATATAAAATACTATCAAATGTTATCAGAGTATAGGAGGCCTAGAAAAAGATTAAGCAGCATCTCAAAAGAGCAAGAAAAGAGTTTCCAGTTAAAAAGGAAACTGAAAGCAAACTGGAAAGATACAGGTAATGGAGGAAGCTATAAAGGCACGATAGAATATAGAAGAACTAAATAATAACTGAAAAGCAATGAGAATGAGTTATCAAATTAGACCTTGGGGATAAGATGAAAGGTAGTTGTTAAAACAAACAAGGTAGTACATGGAATAGAGATAGAAATAAGACTAGAAGGAAATTTAAGCGAAACTACAAAGAACAAACAAAGTACACCAATACAATAGTTTGTATTTATTGTCAGAGGCTAACTAAAGAAAGGCTAATGATTCAAGAATAAAACTAAAGGGATATTGTAAACATATGATGCATAACTTGTATGAGTTTTACTGCAGTTAATACCCAATGAAAAAGCTACTTTGATACCTATACCTGTATGCAAATATACAGAGTGCTTATATCATAGTATCATTGATACCGCGATAGATTTAAAGATATGTTTTCTAAAACTAACTATGTCCAAAAAATTGAAAATCACGCTTTTGTGTTTAAAATAAATACAAAAAAGGTGCATTTGATCTATAGGTTTATGTTTCATAAAACTAATATACATCTCAGTTTATTTTAATACAACTCCTCTCTCTTTAATACATCTCAAGATTTATTCTAAACGTAATCCAAGTCCAAAAAGATTATATTCCAAATTAGACTAAGTTCACGCTCGTAAGCATAGGATTATATTTTTTGCCGGAATTATTATAAAGCTGTTCAAATTGTATCTACATCCTTCAGTCGGTATTATAAAATATTCTCTAAGATACACATTTTTCACCAAATGTGAAAAACACCAACACAGTTAGAGATAAAAAGTATAATTTTACTTTTACGATTATTGAGCTCAATCCGAATATGAAAAATACGTCTATGTGTACTAGACATAGACCGAAAACGAAAGTAGTAAAGTGTTAAACGAAGTTTGTTCTGCGCTAGATTAGTAGAATCAAGATATGTCGACACCGATTCTGCAAATAGACACTTTGGAGTAATTCAAGGTGTAGGGTATACTCCAATTGATGCCCAAAGCAGAACAAGAACTTGTCTGTTATGTTGATGCTACTCTGTCATGTACAATATAATAGGAATTGTACATACAAAAATTAAAAAAAACAGTATATGAGAAAAGTACTTCTACCGGTTCTCTGCTCTCCCATAGTGTTTTAAACAGTAATACAAACATCACAAATGCGTTAAATAATGTAAAAGCGGCACCGCCCATTGATAAATTAACGTCTAAAAAATGAGTAATGTTCAACATTTTTGAAATACATTAAGATAAAAAAAATGTTGGGGCGAAAGATACAGATGAAACGAAACTATTCGTTTAATGGTGTTTTGTGCTTAATTATCGTAATTTTTTGAAATGTTTCTTATATCCAAGGACCTGGTTTAGTTTTGGCTTAATATTTGTGAATTACATTGCTATTCTTTGGAAGACAGAAATTAATTAATTCTAACTATTCATTGTGACTCATTGATTACAAAATATGATGTCATTTATATATTAACACATTCCTAATGAATGTATTCTGCACAACTTTTTACAGAAAACCAGTCATATCTATAAATAATTATTTTGGACTTGGTGAGTTTTGGAAAAGTGCTCTTCATTTATAATATACCTGGGTGTAACGTACTATAACTTGCCAATTAATGGTGGCATAAAACATAATCATAAAAAAATAATTGATTGTAAATAATAATTAACTATTTGGTAGTAATTTTCACACCCTTCTTAGTCACCATATCATTAGTGATGATAAGCAACCTAGATCTCACTTTTAATGCTTTTTTTAATGCTAACCTCTTCATCATTTCTATATTTGCTTAAACAAAAGCGATGTTCAGACGAACATGAAATTTCGTTCACAGCAATTAAAGCTTCTTCATTATCAATAACCACAGATTCTTATTATTTTATTTCTTATTTTTTTTAAACATTTCCTACATGGAAACCATTTTACAAGTTTTACTGACCACAAACCAATGACTACAGCAATATTTTCATCAACAGAAAAAACCTCAAGACAAACATAGTACTTCAATTACATAACATAATATACGTCAGATGTGAGATCCATTAAAGGATATTACACTATTATTACAAACACTTTGTCCTGGACAAATATTGAATCTCTAAATTCTCAGCACACTGACATAGTTACATTTTACAAACATCAACTTACAGATATCGAATTGTCGAATCTATTACATAAACAATTTTCTTACTCTACTCCCTATCAATAATTGCCACAGCCCACATCAGTACCTGATATCAAATTATGGTGAGAAATGTCAACGGAATTTCCGCCTATTTATGTTCCACAGCATTTAGAAAAATAATATGGAGAAATGTTATAGTTTAGCCTAACCTCGCGTACGAACAATCATTCATTTAGTAAAAACAAAATTTTTTGACCTCATATGTCAAAAAATGAAACAAATTCGTATTCGTATAAGTCATGTTTACAATGCCAAATGGTAAAAAAAGCATATAAAATTACCAATTTTCAATATACCAAAAGTTCACTTTAAACACATTCATATTGATTTGGTTGGCCTACTAACTCTATCTCTTGGATGTACTTATCCGCTCACAATCATTGAGCGTTTCACTCGGTGGCCCTTAAAAGATATATCTGCAGCATCTATTGCGGATATACTTTTTAGGCATTACTTCAGTGGTTTCGGTATTTCTACAACGATCACTCACGATCAAGGACGGCAACTAATATTTTCAAAATTCAAATCACTTTTAGGTACATATCAAATACATACTTCCGCTTATCACCTAAAAAGTAACGGTATACCGTTACTTTAACGGTAATAAACGGTATTTTGAAATCAGCTATTATTGCTTGGTCTCCAATCATTTCTGAAGGAGGACTTACGTTGCTCATCTGCTGACCCGATATGATTAGTCACTCAGATTACCAAGAGCTATTATTATCAAGTTTAAAATTATGTTTTGCTGACATAAAACCAGTTCAGTCAACCTTACAATCCAACCAAAAACCCTATGAACACATAAAAATTATTGAATTCAAACATCGTTTTTATTAACATCGTTAGTATTGAACTTAACTTATCTCCTAGGTATGAAGGTCCTTTCATAGTTGTTAAGAGACATTCAAAATTTAATGTAAACCTAAATTTACTAGAACCTACTTTTTTTTAACAATGAAATTGTTCGTCATATTAATATTGAGTTAATACAGTCAACAAAAAAAACTACTCGTTTTAATTTGATGCACTAAAACTGTATGTTCATCACTATTTTATTGATGAACTAAAATTGCCTGTTTGTTTTTCTCGTAGCGGAAGTAAACTGGGCAACTAATGGTGGCATAAAACAAAATCATTAAAACATAATTGAATGTAAATAAAATAACAACATTAAAAAACATATAAATACACCGATATTTCTCTATTAATATATTTTTTATCAAATTTAATAATTTAATTTATGTTGGTCATACAAAACCACACTGAGATTGAAATAAGCTCGATGTCAGTCAACCCAATCTTAACTCTTCAATACACGCGTCAACTTATCAAACAAAATTACTAGCATACTTACATACAAGACATACTTTCAAAAAAAGTCTGTCATTTTCGTTTGAGTTTCACATTTTCCATTTTTTTTAATTATATGGCGTATCTTGCGCAGTTTTAAAATGTTTGCAAGATCCCAACATTTTTGCAATCTACTAGAACATTGGTAGCTTCTCCAGCTTCCCAGTTCGTTACTTGCCTGACTAGTACAATATTATCAATTCTATCATTTCTATACCACCATTTCATCAAAACTTGATTGACTGATAATCCGACTTATTTTCATTACACTGGATTCCATTTTTCGATCTCATTATCATCATATCCACGAACTTATAGGCGTTCTGCACTAATGTAATTAATTCAGACATGGTTTCTTGTTCCTCATCAGATGCTCTCATCTTTCTCCAAGCTCATTATATTAAAAAAAAGCATTTTTTGACGGACTCTTTGATCCATTGATTGTGCGATTCATCTAACATCAAGTGGATAGCAACATCAAGCATTGTCCAGAAACAAAGCCTTTTGAAGAACTTATCCTTCTTCAAATATGACTTTACATTAGGAATAAATTTCTTATGAAACCAATCTTGGAAGATGTCACAAGTTATCCAAGCTGCTTCTTGATTGTAATAGCGAACTGGGAGAGTGTGTGTATTAATATTTTCAAAAGCACGTGGATTTTTTTTTACTTTTCTATGACAATCAGCTTCAGTTTATGGCCGCAACACATCTTACGATTCTTACAACCAAGTGTTACAACCAACTTTTGAGTTTGCTGGAAATACCTTTTCTTGCCTAGCCCTTACTGTGTGTATGTTGTTTCAGTAATTGAATAAATTCAATTTCTTTATCAGCCGTTACAGAATCGTTCGTATTGATTTCATCGTCAATTGTAAATTCCTATATAAACTTACACATCTAGAAAGAAGCCTCTAAATGTGCTTACCCTTTCTCATAATCACCCAATATTAGAAAATTCCACCTTACACCTATTGTATGTGATATACATTGAACTAAACCTAGAACTAACACTAGAGCTATCACTACAAAGAGAAACTTTTAGGTTTTGCCATATTTCTTGCAAAAAGGTATTTGGCGTGTTAATGCCATATTGTAAATTTCTTCAGGAATTGGTTCGAAGTAGTCACTTTGAACCAAACCTTCTTCGCACTAATTTCTGTAGCAGGTTTCAATATTCCATCCGAAACGTCAATTACGTTTTTAAAAACCACACAACAAAACTCGAAAGCTTCTAGTTTTAGTATTAGTATTAGATCTAGTTATAGTTCTGGTACTGCAGCTAGTGTTGGTTCGGCTAACACCGACCATGAATGCCTTTGTACTTACATGTATATCACAAAACACATGTATAAGATACATGTGTTTTGATAAATAAATATAAAAAAATATAAGATACAGTATACAACGCTATTCTAGGTCCTAGACTCCTACACCGTGATTATAGCTAACAGTGATGAGATGCGCTCTAGAGAGCTTCCGATTGCAAATTCATCTAGAATAGTATGTTGTCTATAGGTATTGTAATTGAAGTAATCATTGAAATTTGAAGGGTGATTACTGGGTTTGCGTCAAAAGGTATAACAATTCGTCGGTGTCGACGTCAAGTTGAGGCAGATTTGATTGCGATTTTAATTGCTATGTGTAAATTACAAGAACACTGTAATTAATATTTATATTGTTTCCAGTTGTCGATAACAACTGCACCAACCAATGGAGGAAATACGTAATAGTTCAAGTGAACGATGTTGCAACATTTTCCGTAATCCTTCCTGACAGGATCTTCGGTGTCGATCATCACTGGAGTTCTCTCTAATCCGAATTAAATTAATATCATGTCAGTATTTCGAAACCCGCAAATCGAACCCTATCAATCCATGATGTATGCAAATTTTATTAAAATTAAAAATGATTATTGCTGATATTTTAGTTTTATTATAAAATATTATTAGAGGTTTATTGCTTTGCCTTTATTTTATTGCTTTGTACACGCACTAACTTTGTCGGCGATTCTTTGGGACATACAGAAAAAGGTAACTATAGCAGACTATGTCTATAGAAACAAAACTTTTATTATTCAAAAGAAAATTCCTGGGTCACCTGAAATATTAAACAAGTAAGACACGATAACCAACACATTAATAATAAAACAGAATTGTAGGTAAGCGATCGGAGCCCAATTTTAGTATGTTTATTTATATTGTATGGAGACACACAAATAATGAAAAAACAAAGAAGAAAACTTTCAATAAAACCATATATTTGTGGTTAAATTTTAACCTTCATCGCATCTTAAAAGAACAAACAAGAAAATCCGTTCCTGTTGACGAAATCTCATAAATGAAATATATTTTGGGTTTAACCGACCTGACCCGACCCGACGACCCATCCGTATAACGTTATTAAACGTACGGTTTACTCCGTAAACAAGGGACAACACCATTTTCCGTTTTGGTACGTCAGTTTGGGTTAGAATTAGAACAGATATTGATGCAATTATCCTTTTCGTGATCTTTATTTTCACACTTAGATATTTAATTAGAACTGCCCCGTCGATTAATCCAATTTATGAAACGGCCAACAAGTGGTCGCAACGAGCATCCCGACGTACGTGCCTCAACTTCATCGGATGCAAACCCGATAAATCACTTCAGCTCCAAACACACGACCATTAATTTTCCCCGGCTACAATCTCCCCATCCAACGCCGAAATCTGGCTTCGCGGCCACCGAAATTCACTCACGTGGATGCAAAATTTATGTAAGGGTCGTTGCGGTATTTTAATCCCGCAGGTTCAAAAAGCTCGGTTTAGGCGCCACTTAAAATAAAGTATGTGGAGAGGGAGTACGAGCTTTCCTGTATCGGACGTTTTCGATTAATCGCCCGAAGGGGTTCATAACGACATTCTTTTTTATTTCAAACAAGTGTTATTAAATTGAACGTTTTAATACGTAATTTTTATTAAATTTCTTAAGTTGGCTTGCACGCAACGAACAGGTGTCTAATTTCTTTTAGAGAATGCATAAAAATAGATCGGTAATAAGTTTTAATGTGGCGTTGGCAAAAATATCTTGTTACCAAGGACTGACGGGTGTCCAATTACAAAAACAAAGATATATTACTTCAACTTTTACCGTTTATAAAGTAGCGCTCAACTTTTAAAATAGTAAAATTAACAGAAATAATTAAAAAAACAAGATTGGTTTTGTGTCTCAGAAAGCCCTCATTTTGTCTGTCAAACTGCAGGTGGGTTTCTCTCAATTTCGTTCAAAATGAAATTTTAATAAAATGATAGTAATGGAAAAACTGCACGGTGAAGCGTCACAACGCCTCTCGATCCAGTCTCCTCTGCAATTGCGTCTGGACCAAACAAAGGGCGAGGGGGTCGTTCGATTATAGCGAGTTTGTCATCTCCGGAACCACCCCTGGTAATAGATTTTCAAATCGCGAATGGAAAATCGAGGCGCAATCGAAATCTGCCCCAACCAGACGTCGACACCGGCTCATTGTTAAACTTTATACGAAAACTGAAACGAGATGAGACTGTTATTAAGATTCAATAGCTATTCCCTTATTAGCAAAATGCTCTAACTAAAACATAACATTCCTAATTTTATTAATATGTAAGAGAATTTTTAAAATGGATAAATAGTTCAAAGTTAAGAATTCGACATGGTTAAAAACTACGAAACTATTTCGAATTGCCCCTTATTCATTAAAATTATGCTATTTGACGCTAATTGAATGTAAAAGTTTAAAACCCTTGTTTACATTTAATATTTTGTTAAAAGGTAACCATATGGATGATAAATTTACACAAGCTGATATAGCAGGCGATTATGGATGAAAAGAGCTGTGTATGTATTAATCAATTAAGCTAAGGTATTCATGCGTTATTGTGGACTATAACGCCAATTATCCGGTTAATATTAATACCAAAATTTATTCTTTAGCAAATATGCTACAAAGTTTGCGGGCTCATTATGTACTTAAAACGTATTATGCATTGTTTGCAGCTTACTAATATTCGATCCAAACATGTTTATCAATGCTGGATAAACAAATGCAATTAGCGATTTGAAATTATTTAGTTTTTAATGTAATCGCTTAATTTGAGGGGCTAAGTGATGTGAAAGCATGAATGCTGAACTATTTAGTCATCTATATGTCCCAAGAACTAAGTAGGCACTAAGGATTTTTCCTCTTCCTCCTTTCACCCTAACCAGCACTACTCTCAATCATAACCAACCACAACTATCGCAACCCAACCAGTTTTAATTACAAATATCTTTATGATACTTAATCCTATTCGATTCTCCCTTACCGTCTCTCTCTTCCTCTTAACCTCCTCTTTTTGTTCTCGTCCCATCTGGATATTTCTGCCAGATATGTCACAGTGTCTCTCATATATCCATCCTTGCGCCTCCCTCGGTCCAAATTTTCGCAAATATGCTTTGAACGAATCACATCTCGTTATCAACTGAATGCCCTTAATAGCCATCCACCCATCTCTACTACCCTTGTCGAACTTCATCCAAACCTCACACCCTGCGCGTCATATTATAATACATGATAATACATCAAAATCGATGAAGTTTATTATCTCTTACATATTTAATAAATTACTTGCTTTTTACCCCATTCTTGTTGTTCTTGAAACAATTTAAAAAACTGTAAAAAAATTGACTTAAAATTTTTAAAAATATTTCCTTATAATGGTTGAATTTTGATGACAACTTGACGAACTGACTTAAATTTGATAAATGCTTCTTTCATAATAAGCCTATAACCAGTAAAGTCTTTAAAAGCTTATAAAATTTATCGTCAAAATTTGATTTACTAATTTGATTTTTAGCTTGGTATCGTAAACGGATATATTCAGGCAGATTTATTAACTTCTTCACAACATGAAGATCAACACACTGAAGGATATGAAACATCCGTGTTGCCCAAATTTGTGATGAAATTGTGAAGTTAACGGTTACCCTGCTCTATTGATTAACAGGATCCTGTTTTCCTGTGACGCACTTTATAGTATTGGTACTCCTTCGGCTAATATTTTTCTGTCTCACTCGCTGAATTTGAATAAATCACCTGTCAAGCGATTTGTCAACTTGGTCTTTATTTTGACGATTTAATAAATTACTTAAATACATTACTGTAAATGAATTGGTTGTTGTGATGAGAGGTTTCGCCACCAAATTCACTGCAAGAAAGGACAAGGTATTTGGTCGTGATGTCGTGAGTTTTCTGGTACGTGATGCACACTATGTTTTAGCTAAACCCATGACGCTTATTAAAAAATCGCTCGATAGGCAACATTGTTTTCCCACAGAGATAAAAGTTAGCTGGAATAACTGCAGCATTTAAGAAAGGCGACAAATCTTCAATAGCTAACTACAGACCAATTATCCAATTTTGTAAAAGTGGAAAAACCCGATAGTTTATTGCCCTTATCAACAAGGATTTGTGCTTAGATACTCGATAGTAGTAATATTATATTATGATATGGTTAATATTATTAACGTTTTCTTTTCTTTCCATTGTTATGGTTAAAATGAAATGATAGTAAATTTGCATTTTTTACAATGGACATAAATGTAAATATTATGCTTTACCAAATTACACAAAAAAAAACATCCCAGTAGATCCATTATCTCATTAAAATGTATCAAAATGTAGATAAGCGTGTTCTCAAATATCACAACTTTTAAACCTAAACATAAAATCGCTAATACAAAAACACTTATCACAAAGAATAAATATAAATATAAAAATAATAAAAAGCCCAAACAAAATGTCAATTACCAGAGAAGTTTCTGTTGGTTTCATTCGACATTGTAAATTTATATACCAACGTCCCCACAAAACAAACAATAGAAATCATCAAAGAAGTTTTGAATGAGAAATACGGACCAAAAGGGTTCAAGTTTATTGAAATAATTTCAGTTATGTACTGAATAAAATGTTTGCTCCTTTGAAAATAAAATATGCACCTTATCAACCCCATAGGCAGTCAACAAATTACATCATAACATAAAATTCACTATGGAGACAGAAGAAAAAAATAAAATAAAGTTTTTTGACCTTATAATACAAAGGAAAGAAAAAAACCTTTACATATGATATTTATAGGAAAAAAGCACAAACTGATATAATCATCCCTTACGATTAGTTTCACAAACCTTCTAAGATATTCTCTGCTTTGCACTCATTAGTAGATAGAGCCTTCAATTATAATCTCAGGCCTAAGGTTCTTGCGCGACCGCATAGTATTTAGTTGGTCTGCATCCTTGGATCTCCAACCCACTAAAAGCCCCTTTCCTCGTCTTCACCGGAATCACCCTCTCAAAGTTTTGTCGGTTTTCTTGCCCTAATTCTCACCTCTCTTCCATCTCGGATCTATTCCTATTTTGTCCAAGTTCCTCTGGTTCCTGTCGAGTTCTCCCACGATTATTTCAAAAATATTCTGTGTCCGCACCTTAATTCTTGTCCAGACTCCTCCTACATTCCATTTCCCCCGGTCCATGCCTCTTCTCTCTTCATCTCCTCACCGCCAGATTATAACATAATGTCTCTTTAGTCTTTTCAAGAGTTTAACTCCTTTATGTACCTGCCAGGTCCCCTATAACATACGTACATCACTCCACAGAAAGCATCACCGCTTGTTAAATCACCACATCCGAAAACATTACTGCTGAAAAACATAGCTACAAGGAGGATATTCTTCCAGCCCTCCCCTTCCCATTCTTCCTGATGATGCCCTCATACACGTGTGCTTTTCTTCTCCTTTTCCTTGGTCTCGTCCACTTCTCTAAACCCGCAATACACACATTTTTCGTCATCCACCTTTTTATACTTGTACAAGTATGCTCTGAAGCACCGATGCCCGCTGAAGAGCTTGATCAAGTAGTTTATCGAGTTTTACCAGTGTCCTTCCAGTATCGTCCCACTCTCAGTTTAGCCTCAAGTCTATATTCTGTTTATTACTGTCCCCATCCTTTATGCCCTTTCCTTTCACATACATGAGGTCTACCAGCAACGTACGTATAATTACCAGTAGAGTTTCAGAGGAAATCGTCCTATAGGCACTCGTTACCCACATTAATATTCTTCTTCGTATCTTACTCAACTTTTCGACATGGCTTTTGTCGTTGAAAACATCCCCCAGACCCGGCAGGTATGCATATTAGCGATTAAATCATAGACGTTGTTATTCTTCTCTTTTCGGCTCGGGACAATATGTTGCACCTATCACCCGATGTAACGCGCCCACCGTTCTCCTTCGGTGTTATCCGGACCTCCCTTTTCGTTGTCCTACTCCTCAGCGTCATGGCCTCTGTCTTCTCCGACGCCATCTCTATGTCCATCTCCTCCACTCTCTCGCCCAGTTCTTCCAATGTCTTCTGTGCTATAAAATCTTGCTATTCCACATCCCAACCCAGTTACTATCACAGCATGGTCATCCGCATATGCAACGAGTTCAACTCGGTCTTGTTTATTAGCAATTGGTCGAAGAAGGTGTTCAATAGGACCTTGTCTAATATCAATCCCTGAGGGACGTCCCTGGTTATCTGGTACATACTTCCTTAATATTCTCTTCTTGTCCAGTTCCTCAACAATCCTTTCCCAGGGGGCCATACTAAATACATTTTTAACGATCATTGTGAACAGCAGACATTTCCGTCTCTTTCCTTGTCTGTACTTCTCCGGCTATCTTGGCTTCCTGAAGACTGCCTCGATAGTTTCTGAGGTTGACTTCTCCTTACAAAACTAAATAAAGTCCTTGGATAATCCCCTACCTCTAATTCCTCCTTTAGCTTGTTTTTTATTAAAGCCTCATACAACTTCCCGAAGCAATTTAATAAATATAGAGATCTGCAGTTTTTCGTGCGTGGCTATTTCTCTATTAACAATAATCTTCCTACTTTCCATATATCAGGCAAAGAGTTCTGCCGTAATAGGATATTATACATATCAGTCAATTTACTGCTTCCACTCAGTGTTTTTCAAGATTTCAGGCGCTATACCATCAGGTCCCAGAGCTCTACCGTTCTTCGAACTTCTGTTTAAATAAGTAAAATAAAACTTCTTTTCTTGCAATTGTTTTTTAATTTTAAGGGTACCGGTTTCAACTATTACATAGTCATCTTCAGCCGAATGGTCATTTACATAAAATTGATGTCACAGAGAACAGCACAATTAACATATTAAAATTACATTAAAACGGTTAAATAATTTATAATAAAAGATTAAAATTGAAACACTAAAAACATGCAAATGTATATATGAACGCATACAATAAAATGTGACATCAATTTTATGTAAATGACCATTCGGCTGAAGACGACTATGTAATGTTGAAACCGGTACCGTTAAAATTAAATACAATTGCAAGAAAAGAAGCTTTATTTTACTTATTTGAACTGATTTTTTAACAGACTTGCAAACATGGAAAACAACAATTATAATTCAGCCTTCTGGCCATCGCCTGTATTTCTTCTTCCGTGACCTCTCCTAAGTTGTTTGTTGATGTCCGCTAATTACCTCTTGAAACAGTTTCACTTCTTTTTAACAGTCTAATTCGTCACACAAGATTCGCCATGCTTCATTTTTGGCCTCTTGTTATTCATTTTCAGCTCTTTGCCTGTCTTCTACATGGGCTACTGTGATTTCCCATTTATTCTTGTTGAAATTCTTCTGAGTTTACTGGCTTTATCCCTAGTATATGGATCCTTTGCTAAAGTATGTTGACCTTCTCCTCTCATATACATCGTTGTATGTTGTCTATGATTTCTATCAGCTACTTAAATCGCTCCTATTAGCCGTACCTGTCAACTCTGTGTTCTTTTCGTCTTTTCCATCTTCTTCGCTCATCTCCCTGCGTCTTTTCTTTCCTTGTTATTACTATATTAAAGAGTATGGTTAGGTGACCGCTCAAGTTCTCGTCATCTCTTAAATCAATACATTAAGAGAAAACTCAACCAACATCGTAAAGATTCCAAATTGAAAAAATCTGCTTTGACAATTGAAGCTGTCTTACTGCAAACATCTCTTCTTCTAAATATTTTACTTCTTAAAGAAGTTCAATTCCGTTAATCATTCACAAATATTTTACAAGATGTCCTATGTTCAAAACCTCATCAATAATCCCATTACAGTTTTCAGAAACCAAACGATAAAATGTGTGTAATATACCATCAAATCTCTGATAGGCATTTTATAATGTAATATACCTTAAGATAAGACTCAACCAACATCGTAAGCATTGCAGATTGAAACAATCCAATGCCACGACCCTTGTGGAACATCACCTAACCACGAGACATACATTTGATTTCTTCCATAATTTATTGTGAGCCGTCTTTCTGCGATTGTCTTTTGTTATTCACGCACAAACATATTACACGTTTTTCATTCCCCACCTCTTGACTACTCGACTTTTGGAGATGTTTGGTTTTGATTTTTTCTACGCTTCGGCTGGTTTTCACATACCGCGCATTGTCCCTCTTGGAAATTCATTTTTCCATAGGCGAGTTTTATATTACCATCGGCTATACGAATGTTACAGATTGATTTTGTTTTCACGTGTTCTACTTTTAATTTTGCTTTGTACGTCGGTTGTCAGTGTGATAGGTTTTCCAGCCGGATTTGACCATTTCTATCCTGGACATCGCAAAATTTATGGTTTATTATATATTCACATCTTCGATCGTGTGTCTCGACATAACCTCTAACTGTAAGTTAAATTAATTTTAATTGTAATGTGTTTCAAGCTTTTTTTGTCCATATTTTTTCACAAAACCCTTGTGGCAAATTGGAAATTATTACTGGATGATTCCCAACCGGTTTTTTTTTTCATTTACATTTACTAGTTTAGAGTGGGGGTAGGGAAAAGTAGCCTGGATGGGAAGGCAGGTTCTGTATCGCCAGTTGGAATCGAGTCAAAAGGTGCACAGAGCACATAAATTCCGGATAAGCGTACTCGAGGCGCACAGATAGTGCGGCTACCGCGGCCCAAAAATATCAACAAGGAATCTATTCCCGTACCTCTCAGTGAAAAATTTATGTCCTGCGGCGTCGGCCGTGTCGCTTATCGACAAAACTACCCCTCCTAGGTAAAAAGTGTTGGGGGGAGATGCGACCCGCGTTGAAAAATTATCGATTCCTAGGGTAGAACTCAAATAAATGATACTATACACTATGTATAGATATACTGTACAGTGTATGATAGGGAATTCAGAATGAATTTTCTCAGATTTCACTTATGTGGGTGCATTAACGATAACAAAAGCCGTTAGTTTCAAGTTTAGGGCGTTCGGCATTCCGGTTATATTATATAATAATGAATATGGTTCCGAGCGTTGGTACCGGTGAATAGCGCAAACTTAAAGACTGGGAAACTCACATCTGAATAGAGTTAGTGTAAAGTTAATATCAACAAACTTATTTATAAAGGCGGGGTCCAGGATAAGCTGCGTTCCACATGGCGACGGCAAACTTCGCGACTGCTAACTTGAATCGCTCCTACTACTATGTTGAATTAAATTTTCCTCTTAAAATCATAAGGTAACCCTGCGACCGCAACGAATCTCTAAAAATTTCAATCTTTTCCGGTTAAGTAAATAACTTTTCTGTCCTTTTTGCGTTTAATATAAAACTTGTGTAAAGCGAAGAAATAGAGCGGTTCAACAACGAACACAATTCCTCACTTAACCGGGAGGCCGTTTTAAAAATATCACCCTGAAACGAAGGACGAACAGTGGCATATTTCTTGATATATATCTGTCCGGTAGGAATGATAAAAAAAGGGCATAAATCCGGATTGAACGTGACCTCAAGTTCAACGTCACCTCGGTATGGTCACCATCGCACGAATCCATCACCGTCCGAGACAGATTTGCGTCTAAAAAGGTCTGGACATCCTCTTTCTCCTAGCAAATTGCTCTCAATACCTCCGTTCGACACCTAACCAACCGTCGACAGATTTATGGTAACCCTATTGTCGACACTGCTTTTAAAGCGTTCAACTCCAAATTATATTTTCTTTCATGATATTTAATCCTGTAATTCTCATCTGTACAAACAGCCAGAGGTATGTAAACCGTTAAAGAAGAATCTAAATAAATTTATCATTCTCTCGACGTTTGATATGCAAACCACATGCCCACATGCCAGAGATTACATTTATGACGTTAACTGTCAGGACGTTTGCTTTCAAAGGGCAACTGAAAGAGAATGGAATGTTGATGCTTACTTTCGGGGTGCGAGAAAATCGTTGATTCAAAATTATATAGTGACGTTATGACGACGTCCAAGGCTGCGACATCTGTTAACGTGCCGGATGAAACCTTATCTCGACTTTGCCAGGCGATCTAAAGAAAAAGAATAACGAACTTTCTAGAACTGCTACGTTTAATTTGCGAAGTTTATCGGAGTCCTTCTGGGATTTTCTCGGCCCCGGTATCTATATCCATGGACGCCACTCAGAAAACTTTTATGTACACAATAAATTCGGGAAGTTTTCCGTCCCGTGCGATCATAACTTTAGGACGTATGAAATTTGTCCAGAAGAATAACACACAACCCCGTTAATTGTGCTTAACCGTATTTTTTATCGCCATAATAAACAAAACCAGCGGTTGTTCAACGGGAAAAGAGTATCTCTTTTCAAACCAGAAATAGAATATTTATGAGGGAAAGATCTTTTTGTAGTTTTCGGGGGCTTCATCGATATGTTAAGCCGTTCAAAGACCGGCATTAAATAGTGAAATATCCGGGCTCCCTTTAAAAATAACCCAGCCGGACCGAAACCGCAAAAACGACGGCCGCAGACCGTGAAAGAGACGAGGCACTCGCGTTCGAGTCTCGAAAATAAAATTTCACCATGTAAATATCTGGAAGGAAGGGACGACTTAAACTTTCCCCTTCAAAAGGAATACGAAATGATGCGAACACGACCAGGAAAAGGCTTTATAAGGACTCTTCGCGGTCGTTTTTATTGCAGTTTCGCAACGATGAAAGATGAACGTTAATGCTTTTGATGATTTAAATTATTTATGAAGGAAGCGCAAATAAAATACATACGATAGGTATCCGTTGAACGCGTTATGGCACAACGTGAAAATTGTACGTCGGAAAAGATTAGTTTAAGACGCTTAGACTAATCTTTTCATCTTAAACTTTTAAACCGTGCGCTAACAAAGTAGACGAAGTGGAATTTTGTATTAGCGAGGCAGGGCCTTTACTTAAAATAGTGGGAAACTTCC
The DNA here is from genome assembly GCA_036711965.1 of Onthophagus sagittarius. Taxonomy (NCBI): domain Eukaryota; kingdom Metazoa; phylum Arthropoda; class Insecta; order Coleoptera; family Scarabaeidae; genus Onthophagus; species Onthophagus sagittarius. The sequence continues at coordinate 12,365,877 of JASERS010000005.1, read as the reverse complement.
GAAATGTCGATAAATTTATCACATGGACTCAATCTAACTTACTCGCTGCTTGCAACTCCTTTTGAACTAAAACTCGTTGGCCCTACAACGAAACACGAAACGAAACGCTTAACACTTTTATCTCTACTTCCCTTTCAAATATTTATTATCATACCTCCTATACGTATAATATTTGGTTATACTCAAAACAAACTGACCTGCGGAAAAATGTAAATATCGAGGGAAAGAGAAGCGTAACAGGAAATAGATAACAATATTTACCTTAGTGGTAAAAATAGACGCTTTCCAACCAATAATCAATACTCTCGCAAACACCAGTTATTATCTTCATCTCTTTCATTCGGAACATTTAAATAGAAGTGGATTGATAAAGTATACTGTATCAAAAAATCCATTCCAAAACTGCTTTTGAAACACATGGTATAAACTGCTTTTAAACTTCTTGATTGTTAGAAAAATAAGTAAGCATGTCGATATTAAGTCTAAGATAAATAAGGAGATCTTAAAATAGGATAGTTAAGAAACGCATTAGTCCCACCAACGTGGATATTAAACAGAAAGTTTTTGTTCTAACCAATGAAAATATACAGCAATCTAGCATAGAATAAAGCTCAAACTATGAAGCTGTACCGACTAAATTATTAAAAGAATAAAAAAAATATAAAATGTAAGATTTACATTCAATCTCACTTTGTAGTGATTCATTAATTCTTGAGGACAGTACGCACTCCACTCTTGAATTTTCCTGTTCAAATCATTTTGCTTGTTCATTACTTATACAGGTTTTCCGCAACGATTATACTAGTTTCGATTGTATCATCGAATGTAGCAGACCGACAGCACGAAACCTCGGGTTACTTAGAACAGAAAGTCATCATAATAAGCCGACCTAGCTTGCGGCCGAGGCATAATATTATATACAAAATGGCATCAAATGTAACAGCTTGACTACACGAAACTTCGAGTTACTTAGAACAGAGGGTACGTCGTCATCATAATAAGCCAAGGTCGCTTGCGGTCGAGGCGTAATAATACACCATGGCATCAAATGTAACAGCTCGACTGCATGAAATCTCGGGTTACTTAAAACAACGAATACGTTGTCCTCATAATTATTACACAATGGTATCAAATATAGCAACTCGACTGCACGAAGCCCCGGATTTCTTAGAACAGAGAGTACGTAGCCATTATAATAAGCCGAGGTCGCTTACGGCCGAGGCATGATATTATACGCGGTGTCCCTCAAAAGTGGTTCACTCGCACATCTTTTTTTATGATTAATGATATCAGAAAGCATTTGGAATACATAATTAGGCTATTAAAACGAATTATTATTACAACGTAAAATTGATGTCTTTGGACTTCCGGTTATACCGTAAGTGAGTATCAATTTTACTATTTTTTAAAATCTAAAATAAGGCCTCTTCGGCTAATCCTCTTATTAACAAATCTTCCATTTAAGTATACCAAAGCAGCGCGTGCATAATGTGCTGGTTGTGCATAAAGTAACAGTCTTCTAGTATTTGTAGAGGTAATTCATCGGCTGTCAAACTTTTCGGAAAATGGTTCTAATTACTGGTCATCTAAATCTCCGGCCCATACATTAACACTGAATTGCCATTGATATTGAATTTGTAGTATTGCATTGCAATTCCCAACAATCCATTCATGCGGATTAAGGATATTAAAAATTCCTTTTTTCACCCGCAAATACAGTATTTAAGGGAGAGTCGATATTCAATAACCCTCCCTGTACACCAGAACTTGTAGTTCTCTCTTAATTTTCGCCATCATTCTCTATTGAAGGTTGAACAGTATTGTAGCGATATGAATCAAGCAACCAAGTGCTGGTTGAGGCATTTTCATCAATTCTTTTAAAACAGTTTCTTGTAATTCCAATGGCTTTGTATAATGTCTTTCCGTGGAATGGCTAGATTACGTTTCCCGTTTATTGATTTTCCCGTTTGAAGGTTTTCTTTTCTCGAATTATTGAGCAACGAATACTACATGGAGGAGTTATATTATAGAAAATAAAATCAATGATTTGAATATCTCAACAATGGTCCAATTTTCGGACTTATGTCGGACTTGTGTTCGGACTTATGTTGATTTGGACACTCTAGAAATAGAAACGATTTTGTAAACGTGATGGAATAGAGTTTGTCATGGAATGGAACTATTGTTGTTAACGGAGTCGGAGTATGCTCATTATTCGCTGATTTCGATTTTTCAGTTTTTATGGAGCCTTCTCCAGTCCAGCATAATGTAAATAGTATGGAAACGAATGCACTTAGTTTGAGTTAGATGTTGAGAGAAGTTGAGGAAATCTTGTTTCACAGTGTTCGCACTGATGGTATCCCATCCACATTAAGTAATGGTCGTACTCTTTGTATTATCATTTACCTATTTTATTTAATGCTTCATTGAGTATATGCGTTATTCCTTCAGTGTGTAAATCTGGTGACCATGATAATATATCTAATTGCCACTCTATATCCATTTAACAACATTTGAGAAAGTGGTTCAAGCAATTTTATTCTTTGTCCTTAAGTCTAAAATCAATTGCAGATATTTTTTTTTGCTGGCTATTCGGTCGAGAGTAATTTGCTTGACAGTGTTTGCAAAATTTCGGTTTTGGTTTCAATGTCGGATAGTTTCGGACTAAAATAAGGATTTCGGCAAAGTTTTGGTTTTGGCTATATTTTAGCAGAAACATGGCCGAAACCCAAACTAAGTCCATAAAACTTAATTGTGGACTCTTTGAACCAAAACTTCAGCGCTACGCTGATATCATGTTGGGATTCCAGCCCGTAAGTTTCGTTTGTTTAGGTCTGGTGCTAATTCTGAAGCTAGGTTGTTCTAGGCCTAGTTTAGCTGCACATTTCTTAGGATAGATAAATCCATCCCAACCTAGCTTCAGAACTAATACTAGACATAGAACTAGAAACATTACGGTGTAGCGGTTTTAAGACACGTACGGCTAAACCTGGTGCTGTAACCTGGTGCTGTAGGCCCAGTCCTAGTTCTGAAGCTGGGTTGATGGTCTAGTATTAGTTATAGCTTTAGTTCCAGAAGTATTTACATCAATCAAGCACTGAATGGCTATTAAAACTAGAACTGATATTGGACCTAGTATTAGAAAGCTTCAGTTTAGCCATGCGTCTGAAGACGCATTGGTAGACCTGAATCTTTCGAGTACAAGGTCTAGTGTTAGTGCTAGTTTTAGTTCGATACAAGTACACAATAATCTAAACCCGAATAACAGCTAAAAGTAGAGCTAATACCAACACTAAAGCTACCATTAAGCCCGTTACTACCATCATTTAGTTAAAGTTATCTTACAGATAAACCAATCTATTAGACAATCGAAGCGCGTAATATAGCCGTAACCATGGTAATAATCTCTTAGATAGTTTAACTAGAAGGTGGCAGTAGCGAGCCTTAGACCTAGAATTAAAATATTTGGGTTTAGCTGCACGTTTCCAAGGATGGTTAAATGTTATACTTTACATATAAAATGTCACCATATTTGTTTAAAAATGTGTAAAGATATATATTAAAGATATATCACATAAACAATGTAATTCTCCAGTGCTCATCGGTTCTATAAGTATTCATGTTCCTCCAGGATTACTCCGCCAAGATTTCCTGTGTATGACACGTTCTCCAAGAACAAATACCAATAAAAACTCCCCTTTGTTGAGAATTGCAAGATCCTCGAATCTTGTCAACATAGATTTATTTCAGCATTCTTCTTAATGATTTAAAAAACTACTTTTTCCTGCAGTTGTTTTATTGCCTCAGGCGATCTTTTGATATTTGATTAATTTCATTTTTGTACCATTGTTATTAATTTGTTTTCTACCGGTGTGAAGATAGCAGTAAAATGTAGCAGTAGAAATTTCCGAAGATACCCGAACGTCCATAGACGTCCGTCATACCGGCAACTGGGGGTTCGCTTTTTTTCACACAAAAAGCATGAAACTAACACAGTAAGAGGCTAATATATTATGTTAGTTGCAATTAGACCAGATTAAAACATATTTAACACGGGGTAAACCACCCCTTTCAATACTTCAATAGGCTCTAGCACCCTTACGAGTTCGAAGATCCGAACCAAAGTTTGCAAACGCTTTTTAGACATCCCAACGAACAAGTTTCCATATAGAAACTTCACTTCGGATGGGTCCGCGGGGGTAAACCACCCCGCAGTAGATTATTATTTGTTCTACTACCCTTATTAGTTCAAAGATCCGAACCAAACCTTGTATACGCTTTCTAGACATCCTACCGAACAAGTTTACGTACAGAAATTTCACTTCGGATGGGTCCGCGGGGGTGAACTACCCGGCAGTAGATTATTATTTTGTCTACTATACCCTTATTAGTTCGAAGATCCGAACCAAACTTTGTATACGCTTTCTAGACATCCCATCGAACAAGTTTCCGTATAGAAAGCTCACTTCGGATGGGTTCGCGGGGGTAAACCACCCCGCAGTAGATTATTATTTGTTCTACTACCCTTCTTAGTTTGAAGATCCGAACCAAACTTTGTATACGCTTTCTAGACATCCCATCGAACAAGTTTCCGTATAGAAACCTCACTTCGGATGGGTTCGCGGGGGTAAACCACCCCGCAGTAGATTATTATTTGTTCTACTACCCTTCTTAGTTTGAAGATCCGAACCAAACTTTGTATACGCTTTCTAGACATCCCATCGAACAAGTTTCCGTATAGAAACCTCACTTCGGATGGGTTCGCGGGGGTAAACCACCCCGCAGTAGATTATTATTTGTTCTACTACCCTTCTTAGTTTGAAGATCCGAACCAAACTTTGTATACGCTTTCTAGACATCCCATCGAACAAGTTTCCGTATAAAAACCTCACTTCGGATGGGTTCGCGGGGGTAAACCACCCCGCAGTAGATTATTATTTGTTCTACTACCCTTATTAGTTCGAAGATCCGAACCAAACCTTGTACACGCTTTCTAGACATCCTACCGAACAAGTTTACGTACAGAAACTTCACTTCGGATGGGTCCGCGGGGGTGAACTACCCGGCAGTAGATTATTATTTTGTCTACTATACTCTTATTAGTTCGAAGATCCGAACCAAACTTTGAATACGCTTTCTAGACATCACATCGAACAAGTTGCCGTATAGAAACCTCACTTCGGATGGGTCCGCGGGGGTAAACCAGCCCGCAGTAGATTATTATTTGTTCTACTACCCTTCTTAGTTTGAAGATCCGAACCAAACTTTGTATACGCTTTCTAGACATCCCATCGAACAAGTTTCCGTATAGAAACCTCACTTCGGATGGGTTCGCGGGGGTAAACCACCCCGCAGTAGATTATTATTTGTTCTACTACCCTTCTTAGTTTGAAGATCCGAACCAAACTTTGTATACGCTTTCTAGACATCCCATCGAACAAGTTTCCGTATAGAAACCTCACTTCGGATGGGTTCGCGGGGGTAAACCACCCCGCAGTAGATTATTATTTGTTCTACTACCCTTCTTAGTTTGAAGATCCGAACCAAACTTTGTATACGCTTTCTAGACATCCCATCGAACAAGTTTCCGTATAGAAACCTCACTTCGGATGGGTTCGCGGGGGTAAACCACCCCGCAGTAGATTATTATTTGTTCTACTACCCTTATTAGTTCGAAGATCCGAACCAAACCTTGTATACGCTTTCTAGACATCCTACCGAACAAGTTTACGTACAGAAACTTCACTTCGGATGGGTCCGCGGGGGTGAACTACCCGGCAGTAGATTATTATTTTGTCTACTATACTCTTATTAGTTCGAAGATCCGAACCAAACTTTGAATACGCTTTCTAGACATCCCATCGAACAAGTTGCCGTATAGAAACCTCACTTCGGATGGGTCCGCGGGGGTAAACCACCCCGCAGTAGATTATTATTTGTTCTACTACCCTTCTTAGTTTGAAGATCCGAACCAAACTTTGTATACGCTTTCTAGACATCCCATCGAACAAGTTTCCGTATAGAAACCTCACTTCGGATGGGTTCGCGGAGGTAAACTACCCCGCAGTAGATTATTATTTGTTCTACTACCCTTCTTAGTTTGAAGATCCGAACCAAACATTGTATACGCTTTCTAGACATCCCATCGAACAAGTTTCCGTATAGAAAGCTCACTTCGGATGGGTTCGCGGGGGTAAACTACCCCGCAGTAGATTATTATTTGTTCTACTACCCTTCTTAGTTTGAAGATCCGAACCAAACTTTGTATACGCTTTCTAGACATCCCATCGAACAAGTTTCCGTATAGAAACCTCACTTCGGATGGGTTCGCGGGGGTAAACCACCCCGCAGTAGATTATTATTTGTTCTACTACCCTTCTTAGTTTGAAGATCCGAACCAAACTTTGTATACGCTTTCTAGACATCCCATCGAACAAGTTTCCGTATAGAAAGCTCACTTCGGATGGGTTCGCGGGGGTAAACTACCCCGCAGTAGATTATTATTTGTTCTACTACCCTTCTTAGTTTGAAGATCCGAACCAAACTTTGTATACGCTTTCTAGACATCCCATCGAACAAGTTTCCGTATAGAAAGCTCACTTCGGATGGGTTCGCGGGGGTAAACCACCCCGCAGTAGATTATTATTTGTTCTACTACCCTTCTTAGTTTGAAGATCCGAACCAAACTTTGTATACGCTTTCTAGACATCCTACCGAACAAGTTTACGTACAGAAACTTTACTTCGGATGGGTCCGCGGGGGTGAACTACCCGGCAGTAGATTATTATTTTGTCTACTATACCCTTATTAGTTCGAAGATCCGAACCAAACTTTGTATACGCTTTCTAGACATCCCATCGAACAAGTTTCCGCATAGAAACTTCACTTCAGATGGGTCCGCGGGGGTTAACCACCATTTTTAGTACATTAATGCAGCACCTTTGTCCTAAATAAAATGTGTAAATTGCTTAAATATAAGGTAGTTGGTAGGTATTTTTGTGTAACCAGATATGGTAAAGCAATGACACTACATTTATGATCTAGATCCATTACACCTATAAGTAATGTAGATATAACAAATAAAATCGATCTGCTATAACAAACGGTGCACAGGAGCATTAAAAATCATATGAAAGATTTAATATTTTATTTCTGTTCCAATTTGCAAAATTTTTTTTTCAAGATTACTTATACATTATTTTACTAATTATATATTTGTATAATTTACAATTAATGTTTTATCGTCGTGTGTACTCCATCAATCAAAAAAAAATTTTTTTAATTGGTTTGTCAATATGTTTGAAATCCGAATAATGCATGCAAGACTGTTGATTACTTAAGATTGACTGTGCATAAATCGCAAATTCCGGTTAAGTTTACTTTATCACTAATACTTATTACTGGACTACTCAGACAATTTTGATGAATCAATCTCTCGCAAATTGTACATTTATAAGATACAGTAGTTGCGTCTCTATTGCAATAAAGGCAACGATTTTTTAAATTAGAGCTTTCCATTAAAATTGTGTGTTTTACTTCGTTTCTATATTTAACCATATTTTTTGGTGCTGTTAAGACGTTTCCGGTAGTTAATTGCTTAAAAAAATATATTATAAACATTCCGCAGTTGTATCCATCCTGTTGTGTAATATGTTTCTCAGTTACAATTTTCCAGTTGTTAAGTAAAACTTTATTATTCTTCTACAAATAATAATCTACTGCGGGGTGGTTTACCCCCGCGAACCCATCAGAAGTGAGGTTTCTATACGGAAACTTATTCGATGAGATGTCTAGAAAGTGTATACAAAGTTTGGTTCGGATCTTCGAACTAATAAGGGTAGTAGAACAAATAATAATCTACTGCGGGGTGGTTTACCCCCGCGAACCCATCCGAAGTGAGGTTTCTATACGGAAACTTGTTCGATGGGATGTCTAGAAAGCGTATACAAAGTTTGGTTCGGATCTTCAAACTAAGAAGGGTAGTAGAACAAATAATAATCTACTGCCGGGTGGTTTACCCCCGCGAACCCATCCGAAGTGAGGTTTCTATACGGAAACTTGTTGGATGGGATGTCTAGAAAGCGTATACAAAGTTTGGTTCGGATCTTCAAACTAAGAAGGGTAGTAGAACAAATAATAATCTACTGCCGGGTGGTTTACCCCCGCGAACCCATCCGAAGTGAGGTTTCTATACGGAAACTTGTTCGGTAGGATGTCTAGAAAGCGTATACAAAGTTTGGTTCGGATCTTCAAACTAAGAAGGGTAGTAGAACAAATAATAATCTACTGCGGGGTGGTTTACCCCCGCGAACCCATCCGAAGTGAGCTTTCTATACGGAAACTTGTTCGATGGGATGTCTAGAAAGCGTATACAAAGTTTGGTTCGGATCTTCGAAGTAATAAGGGTATAGTAGACAAAATAATAATCTACTGCCGGTAGTTCACCCCCGCGGACCCATCCGAAGTGAAGTTTCTGTACGTAAACTTGTTCGGTAGGATGTCTAGAAAGCGTATACAAAGTTTGGTTCGGATCTTCGAACTAATAAGGGTAGTAGAACAAATAATAATCTACTGCGGGGTGGTTTACCCCCGCGAACCCATCCGAAGTGAGGTTTCTATACGGAAACTTATTCGATGGGATGTCTAGAAAGCGCATACAAGGTTTGGTTCGGATCTTCGAACTAATAAGGGTAGTAGAACAAATAATAATCTACTGTGGGGTGGTTTACCCCCGCGGACCCATCCGAAGTGAAGTTTCTATATGGAAACTTGTTCGTTGGGATGTCTAAAAAGCGTTTGCAAACTTTGGTTCGGATCTTCGAACTCGTAAGGGTGCTAGAGCCTATTGAAGTATTGAAAGAGGTGGTTCACCCCGTGTTAAATATGTTTTAATCTGGTCTAATTGCAACTAACATAATATATTAGCCTCTTACTGTGTTAGTTTCATGCTTTTTGTGTGATAAAAAGCGAACCCCCAGTTGCCGGTATGACGGACGTCTATGGACGTTCGGGTATCTTCGGAAATTTCTACTGCTACATTTTACTGCTATCTTCACACCGGTTTGTTTTCTATTGTTATGAACTATATTTTTTATTTGTATAAATTTAGTTGTTTATGGTATAGCATTATTGGGTTCGGCTTATTACTGTACCCACAGGGAATAAATAAAAAAATATAAAAAATTGCATCGGGAATTAAATTTTTATTAAGGATCTGTTAAATAGGACAGAAAAGAGGAGAAGATTTTATTTTGCGTCATCTCAGATCATAACATAACATATAACAATGTAGTAGATTGAGCATCATTATCACCAAGTGAATTCACAGATAGGAGACTATACTCAGAAACGAAATAAGACGAAAATAACAAAGAGACGTCGACAATAACAACGTCCAGTGTCTAGGGAGTAAGAATCGCATCCACCCCCTTTTTGTTTTTAGGTTCCCCCTAAAGAATTTTATATATTACCCTTTTAACGGCAAAAATAATAAAAAATATTTTTTTTAGATTATGATTTCGATTTCAATTTGATTTATGTCGAACACATTCAGATTTTAGTGAGACAAATTTTCCTATAGTCTAATTTAAGCAATAATAGAATAAATCAATACCACCGCTATTATTTCGGTACGTATCCCAATCAACGGAATGAAAGTCCGAATCAATATCCGCGGGGAGAACATGTCTAAAATTAAACGTGTTAGAAATGTCAATAGGAGGCCAACGATGCATTGTAATTGAACATGTAAGTTTTAGAGTAGATGAAATGGTCACAACGGAGCTTGAAATAAATTTTCCACACTATGTGTACCTAAAAATACACTTAATCCCTTCCATTCTTTCGATATTATTAACTGCATTTTTAACTGTTAACGGTTAATATTATGAGAAATTTTCTGAGACATAGTTTACATAAAACTTAAAGTTAATCACACGCGATGAATTATGTCATATTACATTAAGTTTAGAATTCAAATCGCGTGTTCATAACAATCATACTTTAAATAAGAATCAAATAAGAAAATTGTTTAAAGCTTGTTCATTAAGGCCAACATTTATGACTATGCTTTTACAATTTATCTTCAAAATTACATAATCTTTCCTTTTTTTGCATTTTTATACTGGTCGGTGTAGAAGATCAGAGCTCACATAGATACGACGTCAAAGACAGTACTAAAACATTAAGTGTCTTGTTAGAAAGTACTGGACATTCCTTTGAAGAAATATCCTACCTCTTCAAACTATATTTTTAAAGTGCGATCAGATAACAAAATTATTTCTTCCTGTTCTTCGCTATTAGATCATTTTTTGCTACATTAAGGGATGAAAAACAAGAAATAGGAAATAATTACGATGATATCTTAACTTGAATTTAATAATAATAATTTATTAGTCTCAGTGCCACATAACTGTAGATGGAGATAAGTCATACAATACATTATTACACATAACAAAATACACAAAGAAAAAAAAAAAGAAAAAAGCTAAATACATCTTTATGCCTATGGTAAGTCCGTGACCCCACAGAGATACTCCCGTAAACTATAAAAAACATTCTCGATCAAGTACGCCTTAACTTTATTTTTGAATGCACGAGGAGCGGTGATGCCTTTTATTGAGACAGGTAACTTATTATATAGTTTTACAAAATCGTACTGCGGACTTTTCTCAAAAAATGCTGTTTTGTGTCGCAACCACGGCAAATCAACACGTCTCGTCTCATACTGGCTAACAGAGCCCAAAAATCTTTCACGATTTCCATTGACAAACACCACAGTTTTCAGAATATAGATACAAGGGAAGGTAAGAATACTATTATTTTTAAAAACTTCCTTGCAAGATTCACCACATTGTAATTGAAAAATTAATCTGATTATTCGTTTCTGAGTCACAAATACACGCCGCCACTGAGAACTTCTGCCCCACAAAAGAATATTGTATGAAATATGTGAGTAGCAAAGCGCGTAATATGCGTCCAGGAGTGACGTCCTGTCCAACGAATATTTGAGCTTGAGCAACGCAAAATACGACGAATTTAATCTTTTACATACGTTATTTATATGTGGTCCAAAACTCATTTCGGTATCAATGCTCAAGCCCAAAAAGCTGGCTTCCTTCTGTAAAGGAATCCCAGCAAGATGTTCTATGGAAAGCGGTCGCCGAACATGAAAATTTACGCAGACTGTTTTCTGTACATTCAAGATTATTCTGTTTCGGGTGCACCAATCCACAAAACGCTCTACAGTGCTACCAACCAACCTATCAAGCTCACTCCGATCACGAGCAGCAATAGCGATAGAGGTGTCATCCGCATACATCACCACATGAACATTCTCGAAAAAACTTGGTAAATCATTTACAAAAATTAAGAACAGTAAGGGACCCAGTATGGAACCCTGAGGTACGCCAAGATTTACAGGTGAGTCCTCCGAGGCTATTCCCGACAGAACCACTCTCAAACTACGACTTGTAACGAAAGAAGTTAACCATTTAAGCAGACTTCCACGAATACCCACATTGTATAACTTTTCCTTGATGAAGTGTGGAGGCAACGAATCGAAAGCTCGGGAAAGGTCAAAAAAAAGACCAACCACATAATTACCTTTGTCAAGGTGTTCATAGACATATGAAAAGAAATCGACAGTAGCGGTCTCAGTTGATAAGCCCCTTCGAAATCCGTGCTGCGATCGACACATTACTCGAAATGCATCAAAAAAACTCAACAATCTCCGCTTAACAACGCTTTCGAATATTTTTGAAAACACGCTACAAATAGAAATAGGCCTGTAGTTCTCAATACTATGCGCATCACCCTTTTTGAAAACAGGCGTTACCCTTCCCACCTTCAGTAAGTCAGGAAAAACCCCTAACTCAATTGACCGATTCAAAATCTTGGCCAATGGCACGCATAAGCTATCACTCACAAATTTGACGCATTCAACAGTAACATCATCCCATCCAACAGCTTTAACATTTTTCAAGCCTTTAATAGCATCGAAGACCTCTGTATCCGTAACGGGAGCAAAATACAAAGAAGAGCCCACACAGTCACCCAGCGTACAAGATAGTGACAAAGATGACCCGTAAGTAGCCACCAATCTGTCCTGAACTACAGATGATGGAAACATATTAACTGTTCAGTTTTCCAATATTTGATTACTCCAGAATGATAATTTTTTCAAGAATGTTAGCAATTTATCAATGCAAGAAAAAAGTGTTTCCGTTTTTTTTATTTCATACTTGCATTAACACTCTTTAGGTAATTACAAATATCAATTAAATCGACAAGTTTAGCACACCATATGCATATGCATTCACGTCATGCTTTTTGAAAAATGTCAAAAGGTCATTTTACCTTTCAATAACCATCTAGCTTCAATGTGTAAAAGTAACCATTCGCATTCGATTCTATGAAACTGCAAAATTGTTTGAATAGACGGGTTTTCAATGGTTTCGATTTAATGCAATTAACTACAGATGACGTTAACACTAATTTTAGATTTGATAGTAATGCTTCAAAAACCAATAATTCTCTACGCAAGAAACAATGCGTGTATATAATATTAGCATTTCTTTTCTTAACGAGGCCACAATATCCTTTGATAGAGCTCCATCCGTATGTGCGTTCAAGCAGTTCTTCGCAGGATAAAAACTGATTTATTATTTCAAGTTCGTCGATGAAACGAATAAATCCTATTATCTGAGCTTTTCCACTTATATAAGTAGATTCGTCAAAACTTCCCAAACCTCTTTTCGGATGCTAATTTAATAGCAAATTGTTTTCCGATATCTTGTGGCATACCTCTTTATCTGATTTATAATAAATTATTTCGTGGCACATCTGAATATGGTACTCCGTGGTCCGGTGGTTGAGAACCACTGATCTGAGGATAGTTACAAGCGTATTTAAGTACACCCATTTCCTATGAGCTGGTTTACTAACTATTAGATAAGTTAATCAAGAGGTGGTACAAATGACCCTAAAGCGACTTACATTACAATAAACAAATTACCGTGACCTTAAGGATATGTTGTACCCCGATAAATAAAGTTGTCAAATTTCAACGTGCATTCTAATGTTCTTAACGAACATAATATATTCCCCGGTGAACAATTTTCAGATCCCTAGGGGAGATAAACGATGACCTAAAAATTTAGAATCTGATATCTCAATCACAGACGAAATCCAACATCTTCGGCTATGCCCAATAAGTTGAGGTGTGTATTTAATCGACAATGCCCAATAAAGACACCTATTAGAATTGTAATACTGATATAAGCAAATTCTAAAATATTCCAGGAATTGACGGTGTTGATGTTAATAGATAACTTCGCATGTCTGATTCCAAGAGAACTAGTCCATAGTAGGTAAAGTCTGTATTCAGCACACATCCTGTATTTGGCCATCGCAAATAGTACACCAACATCTGGCTCTGTCCCTCTGGATCTGCCGTCCATACTCATCAATTATATCGCACAATTTTACTTATTCCTAAGAATCTGTAAATAAAATAAGTGTGCCAATATGTTAAAACATAGTTGAGGCCAAATCAATATACGAACAAACTCAAGTTATTATCTGAATGTATATGGGCGGACATTTAAATGCAGTCGTATCGATAAGGTGGTGGGTACCGTTAACGGTCATATCTCGAGGCAAACATCGGGGTTTGTTTTATTACCGTCCCGGGGTGAGAACCGAACAGATGCGGTTTCTTGTTTGCCTCGGGAACTCAATAATTTAGGGTCGAAAACGTTACCTACCGTTTCCTGCAAAACCGCGTCTACGACTGCACACGTCGCAAAGTTACAAATGTAAACGCGAACTTCGCCAGTAGCTAACAGGTCGACGGTGCCCGGTTTAAAATTCGTAATAAAACTTTACGATCTCTCGCGAGCGCACGTAGAAATTGACGCAATCGTTGCCGTATTACGAGAGCGTTTATTAAACCTACCGTTAGGGTGAAAACATAAACAGTTTCCAACAGTAGAAACAAAACGATGAAATCGCCTTTTCGATTTTTCTAACCCTTACATTTTCCCCCCTTCTTTTTCATTTTTTATTCTCGATCTTCCTCATTACCGCAGCAACTACGTACGAGGCGATATCTGCTTGTAACGGACGTTACGGGGGCGGTGGTGTGGTCGTGCCGATACAATCCCGTAGATTTATGGGCGACCAGGTTCCCTTGAAACAAGGGCTCAACTTCCAAACGGGGGTGGGTGAAATCGACCGGTCCCCGCCGGCGTTTTGTCAAGTCGGGTGAGGAACAATTCGGGGATCGAGCCAGCGTGTTTTGGAATTAGACGGATAATGGCGTTAATGACGACTAATAAGTACCCTCGATTCTAAACTATACACAAATCTCAACTCTGAAATGATTTATAATTTATTAAATTAGATTTAAAATACATTAACACCTCGATATAACTGATTAATATGGGGAGGGGAGTGTCTGTTGTCCAATCGTTTTTTGCACCCCATTATTATGAATATCTATTTGACAAAAATCGATCGTCATAAATTCAAACAAATATGATAGAAGTATGTTTGTACCCCGAATCTTTCTATTGTTAGTTCTACTTTTAGTTCAATGGAGTATATACAATGTAACATTGAATAACAACTACAATCAGAAATAACAGCCGTCCCTTAACACGGCTAAACCCGAATGTATCCAGTTCTAAATCTAGTTTGAGTTGTACTTTTAGTTCATTAAACATATATAACACATTTCTACAACTACAACCAGAACTAACACTGGCATTAAAGCAGACACTAGACCTAGAACTAGAATCATTCGGATTTAGCCATAAGACTCTTAAGACGGCTAAACCCGGCTAGCTTAATTCAAGGGAATATATGATGGGTTCATATTCAAAAAGATAGTTGTCTATTTCAATAAATTTTCAGAAAATGGAAAAAACGCAACTTTTAGCAGCTGTTACATTATATTTTTACCTCCCTATACGGCCCTTCTTTATACGGCGATGCGTTGTAATAGCCTCCTCAAACTATACCACTATTTCGCTTTACACTCTACGATTTTTCGATTTACGACAAACGGAAAAAATACCATTCCCTCCATTACATGCATACCGCATCCCATCATTACATCGGTTCTGTCTGAACATGTGAAAATTAAATGTCTGCCTAAATATACAACTGTCCTGATTCAGCAAATAGATCAGGTTAAAAACATTCATAGCGAATTATCAATTAATAAGTTTTTGAAGAATTGCAATATAAAATATGCTGTAAACAATATCGTGAAATTATGGAATGAGCTGAAATCAACAATATTGAACCGCGCATGGAAAAAAATTTCCCTGATTTTGTTATTTGCGGAACTGATAACAAGAGCCCTGATCTGCTTCCAATTAGACAAAACATATTATCGAGTGGGTCCATATTTCGGAAGTGTTTAATAATGCAAATATTAAATCTTTCTCTCTTAATATTTGCATTATAAAACATATCACGGTGAGCAAAAGAAGTTGGTTTTGAGGATTTGGTTAATTGAGTTTACAAAGAAGAAATACTTCAGGCGGCAGTAGATAGAATATTCATTAAGAAGATAGACATTTTGAATATAGAATATTCATCCTTTTTCCATATGATCGCAAATAAAAGCGCGTTTATCATAATATTACCGCAGTTGTAAGCTACGAGGAGCTACGAGGAGTTGAATATAGAGTATTATTTCTATGTTGTTGTATCTTTTCAAGTATCCATGCAAAATTTTTAAGAGGTTCTGAGCACCCACAAATAAGGGCGCTAAATATGCAGGTCCTCTGAGTACTATGCTTATACACTCAGCACTGATATTGCTTCCAAAAAACTTTATATTGTCGGTAGATGACTTGAAATACTTTCAGAAGACTTACTACCACTTCCAGAAGACCTACTACTACTTCCAGAAGACGTACTACTGCTTCCAGAAGCCTTGATCTGCTTGTAGAGAACTTGATATTGCTTCCAGGAGACTTAATATTGCTGCCAGAGGACTTGAAATGCTTCGAGAAGACTTGATACTGCTTCTAGAAGATATAATATACGGTCGGAAGAGTTGATACTGCCTCTGGAAAATTTGAAATACTTCCAGAAGACGTCCAGTTGAAATGCGTCCAGAAAAGTTGATATTGCCTCTAGAAGAGTTCAAATGCTTCCACAGGACTTGATACTGTCTCTGGGAAACTTGACATGG
Organism: Onthophagus sagittarius; assembly: GCA_036711965.1. Classification (NCBI taxonomy): domain Eukaryota; kingdom Metazoa; phylum Arthropoda; class Insecta; order Coleoptera; family Scarabaeidae; genus Onthophagus; species Onthophagus sagittarius. Next base: position 12,349,667 of record JASERS010000005.1, on the reverse strand, counting down.
TTCCAGAACATTTGATACTGTTTCTAGAAGATTTGAAATGCGTCCAGAAGAGTTGACATTGCCTCTAGATGAGTTGAAATACTTCTTTTCATTTTCGAGAAATGTAATTTATTTCTTATTGAAAATAATATGTGTACCAAACTCGTATCAGCTTTGGGTTCTTTTTTGTTCTTGTGTTCAATGTGTTCAACAAGTAGGTATTACATTGTGATTCTGTATACTCCTTCTTCGATCATTTTTTTTATTTTATCTTTATTATTAATTAACTTTTTGAATCAAGCTGCATATTGTATTTTTTGAAAATCTTGTTCAATTTATTGTTAACATTTTTTTGAAATTCAACGCTCTGGTATGTTTTGTTATTGTTATTATGTTGAGTATTTAGTGTTGTTAGGTTCTTATTACTGTTTTTATTCTACACTGTTGTTATACTGCTTGATACTGCATGATACATGGTACTGCTTCTAGAAGATTTGAAATACATCTAGAAGAATAGATATTGCCTCTAGAAGGGTTGAAATGATTTCAGAAGACTTGGATATTGCCTCTGAGAATTTTAAAATGCTTCAGAAGACTTGATACTCCTTCTAGAATATTTAAAATGCTTTCAGAAAATATTACCTTGTTAGTACCTGTGGAAGACTTGGAATGCTTTCAGAAGGCTTAAAATGCTTTTAAAAGTGCACCCATACAAAACTGTTAATGGTTTTATTTGGATTGAATTTATGTTTTTGAAATAATATTTTAATTTTAATGAACTATTGAACTTACTCTTTCCAATTCAGTGCAAGCATCTGCCGTGAACGTTTTTTTGGAAAGCACTTATTTTGATATAAGTACGAAGGCTTTCACGACCGGTGTTAATTGAACTAAAATTAGAACTAACACTAAAACTATCACTAGGACTAACACTAGATCTAAACTAGAAACTTTCGGGTTTCGCCGTGCGTTTTTTGAAAAAATGTTTGACGTTTCGGATGCCATGTTGCAACCTTCTTCAGAAACTGGTTCTAACTGGTTCTAACTAACTCCAGTTTTCAAAGAACGCACGGCGAAACCCGAAAGTTTCTAGTTTTAGATCTAGTGTTAGTCCTAGTGATAGTTCTAGTGATAGTTCTAGTGTTAGTGCTAGTGTTAGTTCTAATTTTAGTTCACTTATTTTGAATTTTTTCAAACCCAACTCAGACCTGGTTTTGGAGATTACTAATTGGAGATACGACGAATGACAATCATTCGTCGTGTGAGTCTATTCCCAATTCAGTTTTTACGGCACCCAACACCAATACGTATTTTCAAAAGATTAGTTAGGCAGTAACTTCGAATCAAAATAAATTTATTTTACAGTTTTTATTGTATTCTTACTCAGTTTTTAGACCGTTATGTATCGTTTATTATGTAATCGTCTACAGAACGATTTATTGTTTAAAATGATTACATAAAATTAAAATGTACCGCCGAATATCGAGGTATGAGTGTATTTGAATTGTTTTTGTTGGTAATGTTTACGGCTTTAACAGGGAAGGTAGTTTTCAAAACTATTGCAATATTAAGAATTCAGGAAATAAGTGTTGAAAAAATGATACAACTAGAGTTTGTAACATATAAAAGTACTACCCTATAATTTGTAACCTTCTCCTTCTTCCACACAGTATTTGCAGTTTTCTCAAGTCTGTATTAAGTGTAGATCAGGATATTTCCAACAATTTTAGTGGGATTAATTTTCAACTAATTTTGTTACACTTTGTATGTTTTATTCTTTAATGATATGTATTAGAGATAATTGAGACAATTGAATTTAGTCGATGCTGTTTCCAGTCTTTAGTAAAGTCTGTAACGTGTTTGTGGGACCATCATGCCGGTTTATACATTTTTTGAACCCTACCCAATTTTCAAACGATTCCAATTTGAGAATATTAACTTCCAGTAAATCATGAGTTCATGTATCAAAAGCTGTTCTTGCTTTGCCCAGCACAACCATCGCAGAAAAGACGCAGCTCTGTGGTTGCTGGAAACTGTCTTTAACATGAAATCTGTTAATGCAAAATAAATGAACTAATAAACTTCTATGGCCCATCTTTCTCCCTGTCATTTCCACCAAGTACCATGTACCCGCGGATCCGTGGTAATTTTTGCTCTTTTACTTGAATTCATGCAAAGAGCTATTTCCGTACATAATCGGTTGTTAGAGAGCCAAAACCATTATTAAAAAACTTGTTAAATACTCGATAAAAGTATCTGTATGAATGTTTTGGGGTATATGGTTGTTGTAAAGTTTCCAAAGAAGAATTAGGTTCTATTCTGACAACAAATAAGTTCGTTTTGATTTACTTCTACTATTGTGACTTTCACGAGTTTTTAATTAGCTGATGAACATTTTAACTTTCTTAAGCTTTTCAGCTTTTTTTACAGTTTTGCGGTGACGATGTTTCTTAAATTCCGAACCGGTTTATATACGTTACGCCATACATCATGTAAGTTTTACTTTTAGTACATTAAATATACATACAGTTTTTGTACTAAATCACCAATCAAATAATTTTACAAAATATTTACAAAATTATTTACAAAATAATTTGATTGCTTTGAAACAAAACATATAGCAAATTTTATTGTCAGCAATATTACTCTTTTAAAGTTTTGTTCTTAAGTGCATATATGTTAAGTTGATTGTTTGTAAGGTATAAAGTCGTCTCAGTTTATATGTCTCATCTTGTTATCGTTTACACAACTTAAGGAACACACTGAATTTATCTATAAACATGGCATAATGCAAATCAATGAAAAAGTTGAGCCCTAACATTCGAGATCTGTTATATCAAAATTTTACTATATTTATGTGAAAATAACACAAATTTTTACTGCAAACAATCGTTTTTTATACTTTATAATAAACAGTTAAGCTGCGAAAAGCCCATAATTTATTTCCTTTTATTTTACGTCCGGGGCTATTACAGTAATTTTTTTTTCTTTCGAAACCTATAACCGTGATATACCGCCATAAATTTTCCAAATGGAAACACGTTAAATTTACGTCCTATAACCAGACGGTTCGCGGGGCAAAAGTCAAAACAGTTTTTGGAACATGTGCTTTCACGCGGCTTTAAAACTTCTTAATGTCCCTAGAAGAAGTAATTGAGTGCTTTTGATGGTAGTGAAATAGAGCACGTGTTCTGAAAAAGGGCAAACGTGTTAATCATTCGAAACAGTTTTTCGTAAAACGTATCGCTTAAAATAATTTATAGGGGTTTTAAAAATAGTTTCCATTTTTAGTTTTGCATTAAACTCTTTCTACCGTTTCTTAGACACGTCTATATTGCATACCTTGACGCAGGCATAGACTCAAACCGTGTAATTGATGCAACTCTGTAATATTGCGGAAAGTTCAAAACTCCAAACCATCCCGAGTGCGAGGCATATTGCATAAAGTATGTCGCCTCAAGAGACTACTCACTCCTCCAAGCGCATATTTCCACGGTTGGGAGAAGACGCGATCGGTGCAGGATGCAGTTTTAGCGATTGTCTTATTTTGTTCCAAAGATGCAGTGGCAAAATGCAATATCAAACGTGAATAATTCCATATTCCATTTTTATCACCAATTCAAAAAAATAATATGCGAAATTTAATTTTATATTCTTTATGGTTTATTATTGGATATTACGTTTAACACATTTGCATTAACAAATAGGACTGTATAAATATGTCCATCGAGGCCTCCAACACTAGTTGACATTATATTTTTAACATTTGCAAGTTGAAACGTTCGTAAATACGATATTTGAACGAGTTTATATGTTGAGTTGGTTTAATTGGTAAAATTGATACGATAAAATTAACAACTACTATGCAAATTTAATCGTATTTTCTTTCAAATAACATACAAGCAATATTTATTCATTCGTTTGTATTGTAGATTTTTGATGCTCAAACAAAATTCGTTTTAAACTGATTCTTCAATCGTATTTATAATATAAAAGCTATCAATATCCAAATTACAATCTGAGTTTTATTATACAAACTCGCAACCTCCCCAGCGTTCTGAGTTACTATTAATAAACCCCGAATGGATCAATACTCACATTGATATTATTGTACGTATCTATCTCGCTTTCTGTCTCTCTTGTTCCCGTTAAGTTAGATGGGATCTTTTCTATGGTTCCCTTGTTCCCCTATTTTTCTCCCCGATTCCCTCATGTAATTACCCCACAGAGAAAGTCGTACACGATCTCAACCTCAACGGCAAACAGAATATATTCCATGTTATTCCCATAAAATTTTCAAAACACCCACAGAAAAGCTTCAGTTTTATCAGTGATGTGCCACAGATAAATACTCAGTGGGTAGGTATTTATAAGTTGGGTATTTATGCGGTTATCTACACCGGCGTAGGGTAAATACCCAAACGGTGAGTATTTAACCAATTAAAAATTTATAATACTACATGGAAATATTTTGTGATTCTTATAGTCGTATGGTTCCGTCTTAAGAGGTTAGCCGTACGTCTCTTAAGACAGAACCTAACCAAACCCAACCTAACTAACTACAAAATATTAGAGTTTAGCCGTCTAAAGAGACGTACGTCTAAATCTTAATGTTTCTAGTTCTTGGTCTAGTATTACTGCTAAAGGTAGGTTGTAGGTTTACTATTAGTTATACTCTCAGTTCCAGAAGAATCTACAACAATCAAGCACTGAACAGCAATTAAAACTAGAACTAATACTAGACAGAGTACTAGAAAGATTCAGGTTTAATCGTGCGTCTCTAGACCGAACATCAGCGGTTGTGCAAATATAAGCTTAGTTTTTGATGATATCTTTGTTGATCGTTATATATGGTTGATCATTTGCAAGTTTTGTTGTTAGTGCTTTTCGGTTCATTATATTGTGGGGGTTGAGTACACTAAGCAGTCGCTCAAAACTCTCCTTTTCAACAATATTTTATAACATTACAAAACATTATTTAATTTATGCGTCTATTATGAAATAAAGTATTCTATTTTCAAATTCGGTTTTGCTAATGGTTTTATTGGCTTTTAGAAAATGATCTATTGCGACTTGAAGAGTTTTATCTTCTGATACTCTTTTTTGGTTTCTTTTTATATTATTTTTATAATTTATATATTTCTCTACTTTGTTTATAAAAATTCATAGAATTAGCTTTTAAAATTCTTTTTGCTAGTTCTATAACTTTAAAATACGTACCATTTAAAATAATTGACGTTATTTTTTTTCAGTTTCTTCTGATTTACTGTCACCCCTTGCTTCTATCATATTACAAAATTTTCAATAAAGTTCAGTAAAGTTGAGCAATGGTTCCTTCGTAGAGTTTAAACAAATTCTTAGAGCACGTGGCTTCAAGAGTATTATTACCATTATCTATGTCCATCTCGATTTGTTCTGTACTTGAGACTATTTTTGATACCAAAAATTATCTAGTTCAAGGGGGGTCATGGAAATGCAAATTTCTATAGTTATAAAAAAGAATGTGTAAACAATATTAGAAATCACTTTTAACGTAACTGTTACAAATAACCAAACCCAACCTGGATGCTTGGCAACTTGGGTGCCCACCCTTGGTTAGAACCCAATATTGAAATGTCCAGGAGTCAATAATTGATTGACGTCGTAAATGAGATGAAGTGGATGGACGACAGTTTGATCTTTTGCTTTAAGTTTATTTAATTTTTAGGGTTTATAATTATTATATTTTTAATTTGAGGATTTATTGAAATTATTGTTTTTAAAATCAACGTGTATTTAATGCTGTATCAAAATTCATAAAAACATTCAGTATATTGTACTTGACATAAAAAAAGTTACTATCACTTCCGCTCAAACGGGAGGTGATATTTGGTTATACTATAAGTCAAAAAATTACAAATCAAACTTTAGGTTGTTTAAGTAAACGCAGATTTTGTTTTTTGGTATTCAAATTAACTTGGATGGAGTGGATTGGTGACTAGAACTTCGTTATTAAGGTATCGGTAAATTACCATGGGATTACATTTACAATGTAATGTAATTTTTTTTAACCATTTTTGGTACATCCACTGATTCTTTATCATTTTTATTTTAAAAAATTAATCTCGCCGTTGATAAGTTATATATAAATCTGAACTACTTCTGAACTTAAAAGAATTTCAAATAGTTTTTACTTTAACACATTCAACTTTGTGTACAAATTTATCGAACGTGATTGAGTAGTCAGTATCGCTATATTCGTATCGTTCAGCAAACGTCAAACAAAGAGAAAATAACTCGAACGTAAACACCGATTAATTCGACTGGCACGTGCTATATGTAGGCTATTGAGTTGACGCGAGTTTACTTAAAGGCAATATGTTTGATTTTATACAATTCGCTTAGAATGGTATCAAACGGCGATTGTTTACTGTGTATAGCATTCCGTTTGCTGATATATTTTAAAAGACAAAATAAGAGAGGCGAGTTTTAAAATGGGACTTTTAAGATGAATACTTTTAGAGTGAGATGAAAGAGAAGAGCCAATTGAATAACTGCCCAGGATGTACTACCGTGAGACGGACATTTTGACCTTCTCTTAGTTTATTAGATGGTTCTTTTGTCGGAGCTACAGCAGTAGCAACGGGGAGCTAACGGCAAAGTCCATTTATCAAAGTTCAAGATGCAATCAATTCGTGGGGTCTAGGGTGAGCTGTTGTTGAGACAACGGGTCGACGACGAAGAAAGACATTGCTTTCGTTTGGATACGCGTCCATCCAACGCCGTTTCCTGTCCTACACGCTCCATTTGCCATCGTTGCCGCTTATTAAATTGAGACTATAGGGACAATTGCCTGAGTTATTTATATCCGTCAACGTGGGGCCGAGGATGGAAACGGAAACAGAGAGAGAACCGTTAAGATTGAAATAAGGTCCTGGTTGATTAGACTCGATAATGAATGAATGAAAAACGTAGATAGAGGTATCGCGATAAAACGGTTCTTTAAGGATAAAAAGTTGGAAATTGTTCTAGGCAGACAATCTGATTTATGGGTTACGAAAGTTATTGCGGTTATCTTGGAGAACAATAGAGTCTAGGACGGTTATCTACGAAAGTAATAACATGTAATGGAGTGCAATCGACCGAGGCAAATCTGTATATGAGGGCGTGAGCTCAACCTCTTGGTGATAGTTTGGAAAATTGCACGGCATTGCAAAGATTGCGAGGGGCGTTCTTAACTGAAATAGGTGCGTTCCAAACTAAAAGTGTAAGAGGATATACTTTAATCAATATCTACGCGTGTCAACGTAATTCTACATTTTAAAACTTTCAAAATCCGATTATCCACCAGACCGTAAGAGGTTTAGTATCGTATATCGTTTCGAATTTCTCATTCTCCTCACAATACATTTAATAAGAATTAAAATCAAGCAAATTGTTTAATAAAAATCAGTGTTTTTAAATACCCAGGCATTTATTTTCAAGGGAATATATTCCACGATGGACATTTTTAGGTATACACAAAAGTTTAAAAAAATGTACATCAAAGACAAAAACCACTAAAAAAGTAATGTTTAATTCAAATATTTGAGTTCTTTTTTAACAAAATTCAGTAACAATAGTTATTTACAGAGCAACTCAAAAATAATATAATAATCTCTGAATCAGAGGTTCCCAATTTTCTTCAGTTTGCGACTCCCTATGTAATCATTTCTTTTTCCGCGACACCCTAAATACATCCGATATTTTTTAATTGTTAACTTTCTTAAAAAATTGAAAAACTGCGCACGTCTATTTAAACCGCTAAACCCTAAGGTTTGTAGTTCTAAGTCTAGTGTTAGTTCTGAAGCTAGAATGGGTTGGGTTGGATTGGGTTAGTTTTTCTTTTATAGACATAGAGAGTGCTTTTGATAACACTTTTTTTGCTTAGCCATGTTAGAAGGCCGTCATTCTAATTGAGAAATCTAATTAACTAAATTGGGAGGTGAGATGAAGAATGTTCCCTTTCATCTCTCCTATGATGTCTGCTAATGGCCTTAATGAATCCCTTAACAAAAAAAAGCATCATTATTCAGGGATACGCTGATGAGCTGGTAACCACAATCAATGATGATACATCATAAGTCATCTAATGTAAACTGCTCTACTACTTACCAGCACTTGGTGCAGGAGTAATGGCCTCGTCAGCAATCCCCAAAAAATAGAGATACCCTCCTTCATTGGGAGAAAGAAACTGCAACTGAGAGCACCCAGCATTAAAGATAAAATTACAAACCTCAAATCAGAGGCTAAATACCTATGAGTAATTCTAGATAAAAATTAAAGCTGGAACTCCCAAACATAGGCAAGGGGAGGAATACGGCCTTCAATTAGACCTATGATCGCCTATGTCTCACTGATTTGGGGATCAACAACAAATTAAGAAAACCGCACCACAGCTGCTAGCAAATACAGCAGCTCGCATGCCTTAACATTTTGTCCGACGTCTACTCGATCTCACACCACTCTTGTATATATACAAAAGGAGGCAGCCTTGAGTGCTTTATCAGTGAGAATATACTCTTCACCTAAATTAATGCATGGCAACATACAAATCCAGGAGATACTTACAAATCCGCAAGGGACTTTAAGTCGTTTGATAAAAATTAAGAGGGATCATTCTCAGACAGAATACAACTTGGACCAGCCGTACAAGGTCATATTTAGAAGCAAGGATGATTGAATGAAAAATGAGCATTAACTAAGAATGGAAGCCCTTACTTAGTATACCGATGCTACAAAGACCGGACTAGGCATAGGCATTAGTGAACTAAATGGCTGCATTAAACTGACACTCAGACCTGACATAACCACTTCTCAGGCAGAAGTTCGTGGTCTAAACTTCTGCATCGCTTTGAATCTTCAAAAGGAACAAATAGCGGGATCCAAAAACATTTTCACAACAGCCTGGCCGCTTTAAAGGCAGTCTAATCAATCTGAAAGAACTCGCTAGGAGAAATGATATTGATTTTATGATGGATTCCAGGTCACAGTGACATCACAGTGACATTCACAGTGACATCACAGTGGTCACACGATAAGGTGGACAAGCTAGCTAAAAAGGCAGCAAAAACACCTGTCATTGGACCTCAACCCGGTAGTCGACTACTAAAAAGCCACTAACAGGTAATCAACAGATGCCTCAAAACGCTGGAAAACACTTCCAGGTCACAGACAGGCGAAAAGTATGATAGACCCTTCACAAAACCAAATCCAAGAAACTTTATGCCTTAGCACATAGGGAATCTAAGCATTCTCTCAAGCTTCCTGACCGGCCATGCCTCACTCAAACACTATCTTTTACACATTGGACAAACTGAGGATCGAACTTGTCGTCTTTGCAATGAGTCATAAATATCTGAACAGATACTGTGGAAAGGCGTAGCCAAAAAGCCGCTTAAGGCAAAAGTTTGGAGGAATCTTAAGGTTAATTAAAAACGTACATTTATCCCAAACATCTGAAGGGCTAAATGTTGCAATAGATGTCATAGGTCACGGTAACGGGAGAGGTCACTTCTCACAGTCCATCATACATTTCTAGTGCAATATCATTTATTGTTAGGAATATAGATTAGGAAGTAGTCAAGTCGATCATATCTCAGATTGTCCGAAACTTTGAGTATTACACTGAATTTGGTAGTTGTTTGCCTTCCAACAGCAAATTTAGTAAGATATATTGGAAACTTTCTCTTCGAAATGTATAAGCGGTGCCAAATGCTTGCATATTTTGAAAACACTCCACGCATTTGATGCAGAAACGTCCAGAAGCCAGATAAAAATGACACCACCATATTTTTCGCCGGATTGAAATTCTGTACCTCGATAATTGCTTGGATGAATGGACTCATGTCTTTTTTAATTTGTTTTTTTTTTCTTTAATTTGTGGTAATTTATAAGTTTTTGGTACTCTGTTTTCTCTCATCGTTACCGTACCGCCGGTACCCTTTTATTTTAGTTTAAAAAGTAAATTAAAATTTGTAAAAAAATTGTCAAAGTAGAACTTAAAACGAAGCACCTTCATGTGTTCAGGATACTCATCAATCATGCACATCAATGGAGCAGTACATTTTTTAAATTGAATAATCCGTATTGGCTCTTAAGTTTTTTCCCTGGTACATATCTAAGTTTACCAAGTGGTAGTGGAATCAAGGCATCACATTATGTACCCATACTTTATGGACTGGTTAATCATGTATTTGTCATACTCCAGGTCTTACTCGGGAATCAAATTTTTAATAAATTTAGATTTTAGGAAATTCATTAGTGGCTGTAAGTTATCACCTGTTAGCCTGAAAGTTAGGTTGCAAGTTATCAATACAAGATCAGCTAAATTTATCCCTTCTCATAGACTCATTGCGAGAGTTTTTCATGCCCACCGTAGAGTATCAGTAATCTCATCTTGACAACTCGTACTATAGCGATTAAACTTTCGTTTACAATGACAGTTTATTTCTTCTTTATACATATTTGGATTTGGAAGGTTATAGATAAGAGAATATTTATTGCACTGTTCAACAATCAACCTTAATTGGGTTGATTTAAATTCGACATCTAATGTTGCTTCAAATATTTCCAAATACTTCATTTTTCATGTCTGGTATAATCAGAATCACAATATTAGCTTGTTTTGATCTCGGCGCAGAAACACATTATTTGGAGTTCAGAACTCCGAAAATCCGCCACAGAATCTTAATATATATTTTTTGTACATCAACATCATCACTAAGAAAACACCCAATTTGAAGCATTTTGTATGTCATAGCCAGCTAGCATTACCTAAAGGTCACTTTTAAAGTCTTATACAGTCTTAGTTTGAAAGTATGTTGAAAGTCAAAAATGTTTAATGAATATACACCCAAAATGTCAATTCAAAACCCAATTCCTTACTAATTAAAAGACCTTTTAAAAACAAACAGCTTTATTGAATTATTTGTCCAAAACGTCCACTTAGTTGCGGTAATACCATAATGTCCACTCGAGCTCTTCTTGGAATTGAATTGGTAGTTCTGCTAATAGTCTCGAGATCAGCACGAAACGTTTCTGCGGCGTCCATAATTCTAGCCACTAGTTGTTCTCTATATTTAATATTTACTGCATAAAATAAACTTTTCAGTCTTCCCTATAAAAAGTAATCTAAGAGACTGATGTGTGGTGACCTTGCAATCCAAGGAACTGCTGAACTTCTTCCAATCCAACGATTAAATAATTTTATTAAGAAATTCTGTTACTTGTCGACTAAAGTGTGGAGATGATCGTGTTGAATCTACATTTGTTGTCTTACATTAAGAGGAACACCATCTAATTGAAGGATTAAAATTGAGCTCTCGAAATACCTTAATTAAACCCTAATTATAAGGGGCTAACCGTTAGTTAATTTTTTACAACTCGATTGGTAATTTTTTCTTCGTAAAACATAGGGAAATTTATTTCCATTCAATATTATCGAAGCTAGGCTATGAAACTACACAATAAGGTTCCTAAAAATTCGGAGAGGGATTGAAAGGAGAGGGAGGATGCCGTTCTTTCCCCCAGGGTATTCTATTTTAGTATACACGGTCGAACCCCATTCCCGTTTATCTATCGAACGACCCTTGTAGTTTCGCTTACGCGGCCAGCTGTTGGATTCACAAAATACTTACACCCCACACATGCCACATTTATACTTCGGCTATCGATTTTTTCCTATCTTTTTAATCCACGGAAAATGTTTTTCATAGACACGGTTTATAACCGAAAAGCTATTTCACGAATGAATTTTACATCAGATAGAATTGATGGATGGTCGTATAAAGACGGGAGGATATACATAGTTCTTTGCGAAAGTGGATCTTATATCATGAACTAAAGGCCGCGGTTAAGTATCGTTGTAAAAAGGCCACGGTTGTGAGTAATCCCAGGGGAATTCGTTGTACGTGCCGCGTCCCCTTTTTAAAATTTATTGTTAACTTGATCCATAAAATTTACTGCCGCGTTTGCCTTTTGCAGAATTCAAAGCACGTTGTCGCCAACTCGAAACGTTGGCTACCTTGAACGGACGAGTTTCTTGTTGTGCTTTTGGAAGATTTCAGAGATGGATGTAAGACTGAACTACAATCACTACAACCTCGGTTTACCGTTTCATAAAATTTCATTGATATTACAACACAATTCACTTTTATTCTCTTTCACAAGTCGCATTTTAAAAGCAATTAACCGTAATTGCGGTACACTATTTCCGGACAATACCATTATTACGTATTGCCGTAATAAAGTCAATTTCGAGGCATTTATAACATTTGATATATTACAAGCAAAACAAAAAAGCGATTGCGTTTTTTGTTTGTTAATTTACCGATCCATTTCAACCGATTCACCACATAAAAAATATTACCCAAATTCATTGTTGGCAATCATTGCTCTTGATGTAATCCAAAAATCGATCATTTATGCTATTCGATTGGAACAAAGAAAACAAAAGGGTAAATTACTGAACAACATTGTACAACGTCGACCGCCACAACAGCAGCCTCAGTGCGGTAGAGCAACGCTCGAAATGCATTTTCTGTGCACGCTTTGTGTGTAATAACTATTGTTGCTGTCACGAACACTTTAAAACCACCGTCGCGAAGCATTTTACACAAAACAGTTTTCAAAGCGAGAAAAACACGTCCTTAGTTTCATATTTCAACTTTAAGGATTGCTCTTAGATTAACGCGCGAGGTATAGGCGCTCTCTGTATATATAATGAAAACAAGAGGCTTAAAAGATACCGCAAACATTGATATTTACAGCAATATCGAATTTGTTAGTGTTATATTAACGTACACAATATAGTATCATAAAGTACATACATGATTAATCCGGTTAAAAATAGCTTTCGTTGTTCATTGATTTTTTCACTGTTGTTGGTTATTTAACTAGATTAGGATTATTTGAATTAAATGTTGAAGAATTGTGCCCAAGTACGTTAGATTTAACACGATATCGTCATATATCACAAAAAAACAAAAGTATTGGTTATAGAAATAAAAAGTAAACGAGAATATGAGGGAGTTATATATCATCAATTAGCATCAATTTACATATAAAACGCATCACCTAAAATTGTGACTATGTAGTTTTAAACTACAATAACTTTTGAAAGTATAAGTTGATAAAGAACTTGTAGTCCCGTTTCTTCCAATCACTTCTGTTTCTTTCTCCAATTTTGTATTGCTTTAACACCAAAGTTTCAAGCTCTAAATATAAATGATAATCGAACAACACAATGTTCTCGAAGTAATTATAGTCCAGTTACTGGTCTCTGTGATCTTGACCCTGCTTCTTCTAATTTCCCCGTACTGTGCGTTCATTGACATTCATCCGGCGCATTTTTTCCAGTCGATTGCTTATCTCAACTGTTGTGGTTGATCGTCTCATGAAGATACCTGTCTGCTGAAATGTTTTAATGACGCCAACAACACGAGCAACATAGCAAGTGCTGCGTCCATCCTACACCAAAGCTACCGTCTAAACAAGTTCTGCAAGAATTAAAGGCATTTTTCATCTCCATTAATAGTCAATGACCCATTTGAGCTTATAACTTTGGTGTTAACAACAATAGAGAATGACATAGAAAACAGTAGAAAAACAACAAATAGCAAAAGTGATCAGAATAGACGAAACTACACGATCCTTATGTTTAAAATTAAACTGTAATGTCAGTGCCTTAAGTTCTACAGTTTCTTTTATTAATAATGTCCTTTTTGGTCATTTAACTATCGATTAACAAATCATCGTTGATTTTTAAATAGGTCCTAATTTTGATATACTTTAATCCATCACTGCCAATGGTAATATATAGATGAAACAATGATATTGGTTCTCTTAGGATTCAGTTAATCTTTTATGGATGACTTAGGTCGTTGATCTGCTGAACTGGTTACATAGGCTTCCCGGAGGACTTTTCATTAATAACTAACATTTTTGGAGTCTGCTCCATTGCGTTTTACCTTACGATAAAGATTCATTTGTTTGAAATCGATCAATAAAGCTGTTTTATTCAAAGCAAGAGACATTTGTCCATAAAAAATTATGGATAGTTCACTTTTGTACCGTTTTGTACGATGTTAATTTGTCGATAATATCATTTGATCTCATAATACTGTATTGATTGTTACTTAATTTGCTTGTTTTGGCTTTTTAAAACATCCAAAATTAGTTAGATTTTCTTTCAGTCGCATAGCGGAACAGAACACCTAAAAAGTTGCATAAATTCTTGGTCGAAATAAATAGGCTAAATTTGTGATTTCGTTGTCAACCCTATTTTTTTTCTAGCTTGGAATCTTTTGAATACTCCTTAATAAAGTTGATTTTTAAAGATTTGCAAAATCTTGTAAATTATAAGCCATGGTTTTGCCAAACTATCTCAGAGCTATCGCCTATCAAACGAAGCGGTACAAGCGATGTTATCAATACAGATGAATCATCGCCATTGAATGCATGAAACGCTTATTTATAGTAACTATTGTCGAAGCTACCATCAAACCACCTCTGACTATTAAACAAAGTTTACAATTAGAATACAATTTCTAGCAACTCTTTATTTCTCTTGAGAACTCTTTAATTCTGATAGCACGGAATTAGGATCGCTTTGCTGAAATAATAAAGAAGGGGACCAATTGGTGTCACTCGTAGCATTTGCTGCAAAACCAAATATTTGTATCGTTTATTTTACATTCACAGTAGCTGCATTTATTGAGGGAATAAAGCTGTAAATCGCAATTATTAAGTAATTATAGGTACAAATATATCAATGAATAGGTAATATTGATATCCCTTAGATGATGTTAAAAAGTTTTAAAAATTATGAAGGTGTCCCATTAACATAATGGTGAGCGAAACATGGCTTAAACTCTCCACCGTCCGCCTTATTTACTTTACCTAATTAAAATAATAAGCTTAACCATTAAGCTTATACCATTATTGAAATTTCTGACGGGTCAACACAGAGTACAAAGTTCGTTAGTACCATATTGTCCAATACCGTTCGTGTATTGGAACATACTTCATAAACGGCAATCAGAATCAATAGCGATGTTTGGAAATACTAAAAAATTTTTATTTAATTACCTTCACGGCATGGATTTACAAAAACGCTATAAATTATATTTTGAACAAAATAACCATTTTATGGCCCACATTACACCATTTTAATTAGAAATTATTTAAATACGTTATTTGCAAAAAATATCTTTGTAGCCATGGCTGCCAGGAAGTCCGGATATATCTATTATAGATTTTTATTTTTGGGGTTATGTAGAACAAGAAGTTTACAATGAAAAATTTAATAACAATTTAGATCGTTTAAGACAAAAAATTGAAGCTGTTATCAGAGAAATTCCGTTGGACCATATTAGAAAAAGTTATAAAAAATGTTGGAAAAGAGGTGAATTATGTATTAGTGTTGATGGAGGTATAATTGAATAAGATTTAATGGTCATTTAGTTTAGATCAAAAATGCTTTATCAATTTTATGACTTAAAAATCCGCACTTTGCTTTAATTAAAAACTTTATCGTCAACGATTAACAAACTTCTTGTGGTAACCTTTTTACTTTGAGGACACTTGATGTAAAACTTGGTTATATTTCTTAGTTATTGAACAGTATAGAAAGGTCTTCATTTTGCAAGAATAACTTAGAATATTCTTATTCTTTGATACATGCTCTATAAACATAACAGCTACATCTTGCTTTAACTTGCTCCTTTCCAAGATATTAACGGCCAAAGATGATCAGTTACTGTACTTATTTACTGCTCTCATATAAAACGTTTATATTTTTTTCTTTCATCGCATTTAATTCTCTACAAATTATCTATACACATTGCTATACCTATTTATTATAGTTTTTTTTTCATATTGAGTATTTTATCAAAATCCTACACAAAATTCTGGAAGCCTTCTATTCAATCGCAGAATGATCTGCGATTGAATAAACTGTACTTTGTTAGCTTTTATTTTCCAAAAATAACCAGCAGGAGAACGCACAAAAGAAACAATGAAAAACAATAATATGGCGTAATATTCCACGTAATAATGGGCGAGATATTCCTAGAAAGTTCACTTTATTTATTAACGGCGCTTTCTTGGAAAATATTATTCATCTAAATCGATCGAAGCACAACATTTATTCCATTATCTTAAGCTGCTGGTGATAGAAATTTATGGTTTCTTGTTATTTTGATCTTTCCAAAACTAAGAAGTAGATCCTATCCAAAATTTTATTACATCCGCCATGAATATAAGACGAACTTAAAATGTTGGCGTTGGAATAATTCGCCATGATATTCAAAGAAATTAAGAGAAGTAAATGATGACACAACTAAGTAATGACAACAATAACATAAATATGGGTGAAAAGTTGTCAAAACTCCATGGCTTTCTAACATAAAAACAAGAAGCTTTCCAGCTTTGCATGCGTCCATTAATTTCCAAATATGAGGGCAACTACAACAAATAATTTATTTTTATAACTTTAAGTTTTTGATTCTTTTATGTTATTGATTTTAATTTTTGTCATTAAATTGTTGTTTTTCATTGTTTCATTTAATCGGTTTTCTTTTGGTTATTTTTGGTAAACAACAGTTAACAATTTAAAGTTTATTCAATCGTAGTTCATTGTAGAAATAGTACTAATAATAATTTAGATAAATGAAACAAAAAACTGATATTGATTTTGATAAATTTCTCAATAGCAAGAAAACTATAATAAATAGGTATAGGAATGTTGATAGATAGTTTGTAGAGAATTAAAATCTCGTTTTGACAGGGTATGAAAATATGGGGCGTTTCATTTAAAATTTTCGACTCTCAAGTTTGAATTTGCAATTGAATACAGAGAAACGATAACTCAACTTTAGATCAGCCTGTATAAGATATACAGATACAACAAATGACAATCTATTTAACAGCATATGAAGAGATATCGTACCAATGCAAAACGTTTTTGAATTAACGTTGACTGAGATATGGGCTTGTAAGAGTATGCTGTCCCTTAGAAAACCGTGCAAAAGAAAATCGTGTAAAAAAAGTTATAATAAAATGTATATGACATATTTATAAAAGAAGCTATTTATTACTTTAAAAAAAATAGTGTACAGTCAAAACTCCAACATAACAATAAAAATGTAAACTAAAATTAGAAATAAAAATCAATTTCGCAAGTCTTCATCGCTACTTGAAAACATGTGCACGTTTATTACGGACTTGACCAAAAGCGCTATCATCAGCATCATCAGTAGATATGTGTAGCACAACTGTCGAATTTAATTCAAATGAAGAATTGCTTTCGTTATTAACGGCCTGTGTTTTTTTTGTTGTTGTGAAATTGGTTATTAGCTGCTGTTTTTTTGGTTTCTCAATAAGCTTATATAATTCTTCATATCCAGCTACACATAGCTTACGACTACGTTGAAATTTCAATGCACGCTCTATGTCAGTATCATGAGTAAGAAAATGTTGTTCCATACTTGTAGCAAATTTCAAGCCATCGTGAATTAAATCAGCCGTTAATAGCTGAACTTCCTCTTCTAGCTTGTCATTATCGATTTCTTTATTTTCACAAATAGTCATAAATTCGATCAAATCATCTTCATCCAAAGGGCTTTCTCACATCAATTCATCAATATCAGCCGTTTGAATGTTGTTAAAACCGTTGCCGCCAATTGTATTTGATAGAGTTATAATTTCAGAACACACAGTTGAGTTTTCTACTACAAAACTTCCACTTTTGACGCATGCAATATTTTTTATTTTTTTTCAACAAGCATTTAAGGTTGATTGACGCAATTGTTTAATGGCAACAGAAGCAAATGTAATGCAATCCATAATCGTAAACTTTCTCCATCCTTCCAAAACAGTCAAATTTGTTTCTTTCACTGAATCTAAAATGTATTTAAACGTTTGCTTTATGTGGTACATTTTAAATGTTGCTATAATGCCCTGATCGAATGGCTAAATCAACGAGGTAGTATTAAGCGGTAAAAATAGGAATTGAATATTTTGGTGATCCACACTGGATGGCTGGGCGCATTATCAACGAGCAAAAGTATTTTGAATTCCAAACCTTTTTCTTCCATATATTTCTGGACTTCAGGAACAAAGCAGTTGTTGAACCAATTTGTAAACAGATATGCCATCATCCGTGCCTTTTTATTCGCCATGAAATGTTCTTTTTTCACCTTCTTAATGCTCATGGCATAAGAGATTTGTTGATTAATAAAGGCTTTAACATTTTATCACCAGATGCGTTACTACATAACAAGAACGTTACTCGATCTTTGGCCGCTTTAAAACCACCAGCTGATTTTTCAGATTTTGCTATATAAGTCCTTTCGGGCATTTTCCAAAACAATCCCGTTTCGTCGGCATTAAATATTTGTTCTGGAGTATAACCGCCCTCTTCAACGATTTTTGCTAGTTTACCCGAAAAGATTTTTGCAGCATTTTCGTCTGCTGATGCTACTTCTTCCTTTATTTTTACATTGTGAAATGCGTATCTTTTTATAAATCCTGTGAGCCATCCCTCACTTGCATTAAATGCCAGTTTCTTCGTTGCCTGAAGACTTGTTGATGGTTTCAATTCCCGAATTCGGTTATACATTCTAAGTGCGTTTTCTTTTATATGTTTCCCATCAATAGGTATTCGTTTTGACTGTAAACTTTCTATCCAAAGCACCATGTGTTTTTCCATTTTCTGGAAGATAGGATATCGACTATAAGATGATGTTTTGGAGCTTACTTTCGATCCAGAAATTACGAATTGTCGAATGGAATTTTCATTTTTTCTAATTGTTCTTATAGGCGCTTCGTTTAAACCAAAAGCTTTGCCAACAGATGTGTGTCCTTCACCTTTCTTTAGACAGTCTAAGATTTTTATTTTAGTTTCTAAGGAAATTGCTTGTCTCTTCGGAAGTTGTTGTTTTGGGCATTTTATTAAACAATAAGGGTACTATAAAAAGAATCCAAAATAATATTGCTTTTAGAATTTTTCAAAAGCGACAATCTAATACCATATTGCCTTTTTTAGTAGCAAAGAATTATCATCATTACAAATAATACACTGGAAATTTCACCATTGAATTAAAAAAAACTTTAATTGAAACATCCACTTTTAGAACTTTACCGAAATTATTTATTACGTTTCACAAACTGACCACTCTTAACACAAAATATATACTGAATAACGAAATCATATGTTCAAGTTGAAGCACAACGAGATAAAGAAAAAAAGTGATCATAAAATTCTGGTATTCCCCGTAGTAGACCAAGTTATAAACATGTGGACATAAACCGACCGACTTCTGACCACGGTATTCCCCCATTGTATTTTGTTACTGTATACATAAGTTTCTGTAAGACGCTATCAAAAATAGAATTACGATTTTTTTTGCGAATCGTGCTATAACTAGACCTATACCTATAATAACTACGACCTCACCTCGCTCGGTTGAGGGTAACTTGCTGGAATACACTGATTTTATTTTACATTCTATGGAGCAAGGTTGCCAGGTTGATTCAGTTCATACAGATTTCAGTAAGGCCTTTGACCGGGTGGATCATAACCTTCTGCTCTCCAAACTTCAAAGATTCGGATTTTACGGTCGTCTGCTTCAATGGTTCGCTTCCCACCTAAAGAACAGATCACATATAATATCTGTTAATGGGATCTATTCTAAGTCTATATTAGTACCATCGGGAGTTCTTCAAGGCAGTCATCTTGGCCCTTTATTGTTTAACATTTATATAAATGATATATTTGATGTGATTCGAAGCTGCCATTGTCTTATGTACGCGGATGATTTGAAATTATTCACCCGAGCTCAGTCCCCTCTTGACTGTTCGCGATTGCAGCATGATGTTGATAACCTTCAGGTGTATTGTCAAAACAATCTACTCTCAACTTTACTAAATGCAATGTTATCTCTTTTTCTAGGAAGAGGAGTACTGTCCACTACAACTATACAGTTGCTGGTAAGGATATTACCCGTGTGACTTCTATTAAGGAACTGGGTGTTACTTTCGACGATAAGTTGTTATTTGATAAACATATTAATTTGATGGTATCCAAAGCCTTGCGAATGTTAGGTTTTGTGAAGAGATCAACTGCTTCTTTCTCAAGTATTACTGCAATTAAAGTGTTGTATTTTGCTTTCGTTTATAGCATACTTAATTACTGCAGTGTTGTTTGGTGCCCTCAGTATCAAACATACATATCTAGGATAGAAAGAATTAAAAAAAAAATATAAAATACTTATGTTTTAAATGTTCAATCCACTACTCAGATTATTTTTCTTCTTGTAAACATTTTGGCGTTTTAACCTTGAGGCAGCGCCGTGTATGTGGTGATGTACTCTTCTTTTTTAAGTTACTGCATAATATACGTGATTCTCCTTCTTTTCTCAATGCTATTAATCTTCATGGTCCTCCTCGTATCTTACGTTTCGACTTTTTGTTCTTCACACCAACTCCTTAATTCTCCCATGATACGAATGGCTAGAGCTGTAGACGGAAGTGATGTAGACCTGTTTCGATTTCAATCGTCTTAATTGACAGCTTTTAGACGTGCTCTTTTTGCTTCATTTCGCGAATAGCCTCGCACATATCTGCACAATTTATGTTATATTGTATGTGAGTATAAAATTTACCTTATTTTATTTTATATATTTTTAGTGTGTGTACAGACATGCACTAGTTTATAATTCCGTTCTTATTTACTTGTAACAATTCGGTTTATTTTTAATTTTTTTTGTATTTCTAGTTAATTTATTATAAAGCTCAAGTTCCCTTTTTCTTTTTTCCCTTTATTTTTTTTGTTACTTATTTTTGCTTTAATTGCACTATTGTTATTGTTATTCTTATTTTGATTTTTATTATTATATTTAATTTAGGTAATTTACACGTTTATAAATATTCTTTCTTTTCCGTTAATTCCGTGGTAAGGTTTTATTAAAGGTTCGTCCTGTACTGTACCCAAATTATAAATAAATAAATAACAAAACATTCCTGTAAAAAATTTATTGGTGAACCGTGTTATTTCAAAATCATGTTAAAAAAGACCGTGTAAAAAAGAGGTGGGTGTATCTTAAAATATTCGTCCGGATGTCCACTTTCATGTCCATATGGCTACAGAAGTACAGTATGCCAACTAGCAAATATACTGGACATGAACTGTTACTGTGTTTTTTAATTTACGATTTTGTACATTTTTGGGTATACAGTGCACTCCGCTTAATTGGGACACATCGGTCTCATTCAATCTGTCCCAATTAAGCGGTTGTCCCAATTATCCGATAGTAAAAAAATGGTTATAGAAAACAATATAGAATATACTACGTATTTTTATTTACACGATAAAAAGAAATTATTGTTGAAAATAAAAGGTGAAAATATTAAAATAAACATTTATTCTATATAAGAAAAAATTAAATAAATAAACAACAAAAATAATGATAAAGAAAACCACATTTTTTACTTAGGTAAAAAATACTTGTCCAAAGTACTTTGGTTTCCACGGTTCATAATTTTTTATTTATATACTCTGCACATTTATCTAAACATTCAATTGGAGAATCTTCATTGTCTGTTTGCATAAAAAAAAGTCTTAAAGCTTCTATACTTTTCTTAGCTTCTAGAATACGTATAGGTTTATACATTCCTTCGTCGCTACTTTCTTGAACTTCATTATTAGAGGTCAGTTTTGTAGATACAATTTCATCAACAATATCACTCTCGCAGTCATCGGTATTATTGCAACACTCCAAATTTGCGTCTATTTCTAGAAAATCATTAACGTTGTTGACTTGCCGAAGTACAGGGTCATTTATCACGTCATTATCACTTGAAGCGACCATTTGTTCAGAAAGTTGCACACCACTGGGATCTTTGAAGCCACAATGGTTAAAACAATTGCGTATACATTTACTACTAACATTTTTCCAACTGTCTGCTACAAATTGTAGAGTTTAGTATATTCACTTTCGAGCTAACCTCTTTGGAGCTAGATGATGATGTCAAAGAAAATTCTTCTATTTTTTCAATGTTGTGATGCACTAAAGCTTTACGACAGTGGAATTTTAAATTTTTGATAACACCCATGTCCATAGGTTGTATTAATGAAGTTGTATTAAAAGGCAGGAATTCTAATTGTATATTTTTCAAATTGTTTATATAAGGATGATCAGGGCAGTTATCGAGCAACAATACAATTTTTCTAGATTTTTTTCCAGTTGTTGGTCCCATTTCGTCAATCATTATTTAAAAATATTTGTAGTCATCCAGGCATTTTTATTTGAATTATATTCTACCGGCAGACTATTTATTGATATACCCTTGAAACATCGAGGCTTTGCCGTTTTACCGATAACCAAAAGTTTTCTCTTTTCAGTGCCGGACATATTGGCGCAACATAGAACAGTTATGCGGTACATAGCTCTTTTAAACCCGACTAATGTCTCATTCCTGTAACACAGTGATCCATCTGGTGTTGCACTGTAGAACAGACCAGTTTCATCGGCATTGAAGATGTTATCTGAACTGAACAACTTTTGCAGTTCGGGAAGTTTTTCCTTTTTCCATTTATAAGCGGCTACCACATTTGCGCTACCCTTCTCCCCATGTGCTTTTTTAAATTTTATGTTGCACCTTGCCTTCCACCGTGAAAACCAACCTTCCGTTGCTTTAAAATCTTGATGACTTAATTTTTTCGCCAATTCTTCTGCTTTTAATTTCAGTGTTGGGCCACTAACACTAATCCTTCTTTGGGTTATCGCAGAAAACCAACGATTAAGAGCATCATCAACTTCTGGTTCTTTTCCCTCTCGCTTCCTTTTACGCGATTCCGCTTGGTTGTCAGCATTAACCCATTGTTTTTCAAGATCATCTTTTCGTGTTATTAATCGGCTGATCGTTGACTTTGGAAGGGCCACTGTTTTCTCTAATTGGCGTAGACGCGTATTGGGTGGCTAGTTTTCAATTTGTCGGAGCATATTGATTTTTTCTTTTAATATTAAGTCTTTGCGTGGCATTTTAGTGCTTAAGTCACTACGTGTAAGTATGTATGTAAGGACACGGGAGAGAGTGCGAATGAACGCACACCACACTTAGGCCCTAATGGGCCCCTTGTGCAACTCCCCACTCTACCTCTGTTCACATCAACCAGCCTAAGGTTTTTCCGAAGGCCAGGACGTCACTTAGGGGGAGGTTCCTCATATCATTTGTGGACGGCCACTTCCCCCCGAGTAACCTCTTTCTGAGGTCGGTTAAA
Source organism: Onthophagus sagittarius (assembly GCA_036711965.1). NCBI lineage: Eukaryota > Metazoa > Arthropoda > Insecta > Coleoptera > Scarabaeidae > Onthophagus > Onthophagus sagittarius. Next base: position 12,326,386 of record JASERS010000005.1, on the reverse strand, counting down.
GAGGGGCAGTCACACAAAATGTGAATTACAGTCTCGTCGTCCTGTTCACAGGTCCGACAGAGAGGTGAATTAGCAATCCTCAAGTTATGAAGATGCTGGTTTACCTTACAGTGTCCCGTGAGGAGACCTGTAGCTAGTGTGAGGGTGGTTTTGCCCAACCCAATAAAATACTGAGCAGTTTTCTTTGAAGGATATTTTAGCAATTCCTTGGCTTGAAAACAGTACGAGTTATTGTCCCACGCTTTTAAAAATTTCTTGTGGGTAATATACTTAATCATATCAATATGAGTAGTTAAGGCTGGGATGACAATCGGCTCGGGGCCTCAAAATGTCTTCCAGCTGCCCTTTTGGCTAACCTGTCAGCATTCTTGTTGCCCGCTGAGCTATTGTGAGCTATTGTAACCCTTTATCCATTGAATGGAGACTCGATTGTGGATCGAGGCCTCCTCCAGTGCTAGGTGACAATCCATTACCAAGGCAGACGTTGTCTTAACGTTGCTTAGAGCTAAAATAGATTGTTTACTGTCTGTAAATATAGTAAAGTACTTACCCCGACTCTTGGTAAGGGTAAGGGTTTTGAGAGGCGGATCCTAGGGTTGTAGGAAAACACCCCCGCGCCGGACCCATACCGTCTTTTTGAACCATCAGTGTAGATTTTTAAGTTGTTATGTGTATCTGTTACTGTGGAACTGATATTGGTGAGGTACTTTCTAGAGAAGATGAATTTGGCCGGTATATCATCCGCTTTACACTCCAGAAGGGGTGAGTCCTCGACTGCTTCCCTCCAGAGGGACGTTGTAGAGATGTAGAGATGTATATCTGTCATACAGTCTCTCTAAAGTTTTCAGAAGAAAAGAGGAGGGGCTGATACGTCTGTAAGACTTCGGGAGGAAGTAGTCCTGCTTACCCGGTTTCGGTATGAAGTTAACCGTAACATCACGCCAAATCCTCGGCAAATAGCGTGTTGCCAGGCAGCCCTGGAATATTCTCTTTAGGTGCAGTAGTCACTACGTGTTCAGAATAAGAAGTGTAGCGTTGAACTGAGTCGAAAGTATGAGGCGAAAACAGAAGCGTCACTTAGGTGTCTAGACGTAATCGGGCTAGGCGTTCATGTGCGGATCATTCATGAATTTGAAGTTTATTTACGTGTTTTTATTATAAATTTCTGAACGTGTTAACATTCTCTGAACTCCAATTTAAAAGGCTCGATCAGGGCTCAATATAGATACCAGAACTGAAGGTTACTAAAACGCCGATGAAAACCAGCAAAGGTTCCGACAAAGGTGACGCTTCTGTATGTAGCGCCAGGCGTAGCGCCCCAAACGCGACGAACTGGACCGATTAACCGGAGGATTGTCCCCAATAACCGGAGTACAATTACATATGTAAAGTAGAAGAGTGGTAGTATTTGCCGTACTAGTTAGCTTTCCAATTAATATTGGGTTGATCGGCAAGGCGCTTAATAAAAGCTTTTCTTTAACAACGTTAAGCTTTCGGATTTATTTTAATCCTTCATCAGAACATTACAATTCTATAAAATTACAAAGTAATCAAATTCAATTACAATAAAACTTATTTAAATGCACTTACGAAAAGAGCGCAATAAAATTAAGTCGCTTAACATAATGTAAAAATCAACAATGTTATGATGAACAACAATAATGAACGTTAAAATTAAGACAAGTTAAGTCACACGATTGAAATGGACGCATACAATGGCCCGAACATAACCTCTAAAACCTGTAAAAGCGCGGGAGAGATCCATTCACAACAGGGTTAGCAACCTAACCAGACAATGCAACAAACCAAAAACCCAAAGTGGAAGGGTCATACACCAAAAGAAGTTTTCTTATATTCAAACTAAAAGAAAATCTCAGAGATCCCATCACCAACGGTCCTATTATTAAGAGAAAGCAAATGCTTGTAAATGACACTCAAATTCTGGATGTCTGTACGGGAGTTAACAGAAGTCGGGTCTTGATTCATTGAGACCATTTCAAGAAACAGATGTTTCCTAAAATTGGTTTCTTGGAACAAGATGGAAAAGTCCTCAAAATTGAAGTTGTGACCTGTATCGAGGTAATGGTTAACCAGGGCTGATTTATTAGCACGGAGGCCTTTACAGTCAACCTCATGCTGTTGTAACCTCTTTTTTACGTATTGTGAGGTGGTCCCTATGTAGCAAGATGTACAGACACCACAAGGGATCTTATAGATCACATTGGACTTTAATAATTTGGGAGTGGGATCCTTGAGATTGGAGAAGTGAGATCTGAGAGGTCTGTAGTTATATTTGGCAATCTTGACATTGGCAGAATACAGCAACTTCGTCAACCTAGGTGTTAACCGAGGGATGAAGGGCAGAAGAGCAAACTTCGGAGTATCACCAGGCACCGAGGGTCTAGTGAGCGAAATATCAAGTCTCTGAGAGGTCGAAAAAATAATTCTATTAACCAGGTGCTTGGGGAAGCCATTATTGTGGAACATGGTTGAAAGCAGACGAAGGTTCTTTTCCCTGAAACAGGGATGACAGATTTTTTTAATTCTATCTCTCATAGCTGTTATTGTATTAATTTTTTGGTGTATAGGGTGACTAGAATAAAAATTTATATTTATATTTCAATTAAAGAGATGAGCAGGGCAGTTATCGAGCAACAGTACAATTTTTCTAGATTTTTTTCCAGTTGTTGGTCCCATTTCATCAATCATTATTTAAAAATATTTGTAGTCATCCAGACATTTTTATTTGAATGATATTCTACCGGCAGACTATTTATTGATATACCCTTGAAACATCGAGGCTTTGCCGTTTTACCGATAACCAAAAGTTTTCTCTTTTCAGTGCCGGACATATTGGCGCAACATAGAACAGTTATGCGGTCCATAGCTCTTTTAAACCCGACTAATGTCTCATTCCTGTAACACAGTGATCCATCTGGTGTTGCACTGTAGAACAGACCAGTTTCATCGGCATTGAAGATGTTATCTGAACTGAACAACTTTTGCAGTTCGGGAAGTTTTTCCTTTTTCCATTTATAAGCGGCTACCACATTTGCGCTACCCTTCTCCCCATGTGCTTTTTTAAATTTTATGTTGCACTTTGCCTTCCACCGTGAAAACCAATCTTCCGTTGCTTTAAAATCTTGATGACTTAATTTTTTCGCCAATTCTTCTGCTTTTAATTTCAGTGTTGTGCCACTAACACTAACCCTTTTTTGGGTTATCGCAGAAAACCAACGATTGAGAGCATCATCAACTTCTGGTGTTCTTTTCCCTCTCGCTTCCTTTTACGCGATTCCGCTTCGTTGTCAGCATTAACCCATTGTTTTTCAAGATCATCTTTTTATTTTATTAATCGGCTGATCGTTGACTTTGGAAGGGCCACTGTTTTCCCTAATTGGCGTAGACGCGTATTGGGTGGCTAGTTTTCAATTTGTCGGAGCATATTGATTTTTTCTTTTAATGTTAAGTCTTTGCGTGGCATTTTAGTGCTTAAGTCACTACGTGTAAGTATGTATGTAAGGACACGGGAGAGAGTGCGAATGAACGCACACCACACTTAGGCCCTAATGGGCCCCTTGTGCAACTCCCCACTCTACCTCTGTTCACATCAACCAGCCTAAAGTTTTTCCGAAGGCCAGGACGTCACTTAGAGGGAGGTTCCTCATATCATTTGTGGACGGCCACTTCTCCCCGAGTAACCTCTTTCTGAGGTTGGTTAAAGAGGGGCAGTCACACAAAATGTGAATTACAGTCTCGTCGTCCTGTTCACAGGTCCGACAGAGAGGTGAATTAGCAATCCTCAAGTTATGAAGATGCTTGTTTACCTTACAGTGTCCCGTGAGGAGACCTGTAGCTAGTGTGAGGGTGGTTTTGCCCAACCCAATGAAATACTGAGCAGTTTTCTTTGAAGGATATTTTAGCAATTCCTTGGCTTGAAAACAGCACGGGTTATTGTCCCACGCTTTTAAAAATTTCACCAACGGTCCTATTATTAAGAGAAAGCAAATGCTTGTAAATGACACTCAAATTCTGGATGTCTGTACGGGAGTTAACAGAAGTCGGGTCTTGATTAATTGAGACCATTTCAAGAAACAGACGTTTCCTAAAATTGGTTTCTTGGAACAAGATGGAAAAATCCTCAAAATTGAATTTGTGACCTGTATCGAGGTTATGGTTAACCAGGGCTGATTTATTAGCACGGAGGCCTTTACAGTTAACCTCATGCTGTTGTAACCTCTTTTTTACGTATTGTGAGTGTGTGTGGTCCCTATGTAGCAAGATGTACAGACACCACAAGGGATCTTATAGATCACATTGGACTTCAATAATTTGGGAGTGGGATCCTTGAGATTGGAGAAGTGAGATCTGAGAGGTCTGTAGTTATATTTGGCAATCTTGACATTGGCAGAATACAGCAACTTCGTCAACCTAAGTGTTAACCGAGGGATGAAGGGCAGAAGAGCAAACTTCGGAGTATCACCAGGCACCGAGGGTCTAGTGAGCGAAACATCAAGTCTCTGAGGGGTCGAAAAAATAATTCTATTAACCAAGTGCTCGGGGAAGCCATTATTGTGGAACATGGTTGAAAGCAGACGAAGGTTCTTTTCCCTGAAACGGGGATGACAGATTTTTTTAATTCTATCTCTCATAGCTGTTATTGTATTAATTTTTTGGTGTATAGGGTGACTAGAATAAAAATTTATATATCTGCCGGTATGTTGTTTTTTTCTATACCAATCAGTGCAAAGGGAACCATCATCCCCACGCACGACCAAACAGTCCAAGAAGGGAATAGAATTAGACGACTATATAGTAAATTGCAGTCTGTCATTATACTCATTAAAAGTATTTAGCACCAAGTCCAAGGAGTCAGAAGGGATGGCACAAATAATATCGTCTACATATTTATATATGAAGGGGAATTCGAAGTTAAGCTTCGAGATCGAAGACGTAATTAGGTCATCCATTACAATCAAGGCCAAAATGGGACTCAAAGGACTGCCTATAGGAGTACCAAACATCTGTTGATAAAACTGTCCTTGGAAGGAAAAAGTGGACGATGTAAATAAAAACTCTACAATCTCCATAAAGAGATGTTTTTCAGTAGGGGTATAAGGGGTTTAACATATGAAAAGCTTCGGTTTTTTAAATTTTGTCCCGATTAAGCGGTTGTCTCTATTAACCGGTGTACCAATTAAGCGGAGTGCACTGTATCTCGAAAACTGGATGTGATGGCGAAAAACTGAAGACTAATTCAGAATCAGCATAACATTCTACATTATAAAAAAAATATCTCAGACTTTGAGGAAAAATTTGATTAAAATTATAAACTAGTGTAATTACTCCTCTTTTTCATATATGAATTGTTTTATACCGGAAATCTTTTGTGAATCACAGTAATGATACATATTTCTTCCTTCAAGGTAATTCCGCAGACACTGCTCAGGCAGTTGAAAGGTGAAAGACCTCGAAAGTGGCGGAGCTCCACGAAAAAAAAATAGGCGCTTACCAACTCCCATCGTTCTAACAAAATCCTCCAAACCAGCAAGCGGTGAAATACCGAAGAGGTATGGAGGAATGGAGGATACCATTGTGTCTCGGCTCTCTCGGAGGTACAGGGAGGCGAGATTCGTGAATGTTCGACAGTGGTCGTCGCCTGGCCAACTGTTTGCCGAGTCAGTTCGACTCCGACGTTCATTTGTCGTAGACGGTTGCGTGTTGTTTTATTGAAACTACGACGACGGCGACAAACAAAAAAAAGTTGTTTTCAAGGTACAATCAAATTTTGCGCGGACAATTGATAATAATAATTCAATGAAAAGACGTTAAATTTTTCGTGAAAGTGAGTGTAATAGTTCAGTTAACCGAATTCTGGTGGATTTTCATAGTTTTATGACGCGGCAACAGGTGGGTTTCACTCATACTTGCTTAGATGGGTTGCAATAAAAACGGATTAATCTCAATTGTAATTAACGAAAAGGTATAGGCGTTTTGTAAACGTCGAAATTGTGGACGTTTTACGTTCAAGACACCTGTTTGTCAGTTTGTCGTCTTGGCGGGTCAGATCTCCAGAGAATTCTTGGAATTCTTCGGACCTTTTGTCGTCTACCTGCCCTTCAGAATATTTCCACTAAACCAACCGTCAAAAAGATAAATTCGGCACGTTCTTTTTTGAAGGTGTTAAATCTTTTTTTGCAGAAATTTTATTTACCAAAAACAATTTTTTCAAAAATGCTTACTCCAATATAGCTTCAAACCTCAAGGTGAACTTTGAACCTTGCATGTTGCATTACAATTAATTTTTTGCCATGGGAAGTAGACCAAAACGTAAACCGAGTCAACAGAACGGAAACAAAAATGTTGGTGTTTCCTTCAACTATCAAGTACCAAAAAAAAATCAATGTGTTAATTACACACCACTTACTCATAGGTTACCAACGTATTATTAGTAATAGAAGTGTAAATAGTGCGTGAAAGTGTTATGACTTGATATCTGAAGAGGTTAAGCAAATATTTAAGTAAATAAAACGTTTTGAAACAACAATTCGAAATTTAAACTTTAGATTAGCCAGGAAAAAGTCTTTTCCTGGTATTTGAAAATTCATATTCGTGGATCAACAAAAGGCAATGACCTGGGGATTTAAGATAATCATCCGTTGCTACATTCAGCGTCTGCCGTTGCTCTCTCTGCCTTTTAAAAGGAGCAAGAGCAGCATCTCGTTAACGGGTTTAGTTATCTTGGATGAAAGCTTCGAAACGAAGGCTACAGTTTGTATAAAAACAAAGCTCGTAGCACATTCGCCTGTGTTAATCCTTGGACTTTTTCTTCAGTCCTCTTGTTTGGGCATATGTTCAGCAGAGTCCGACGCACTTTCGAGATGTTCAGAAATAAACCCCACATTTCGGACACGTTTCTGGAAACATAACCATTTTAGGTTATTTACATTAAATCCCTGAGTATTAAAAATAAATTAATCCTTGTCCGGTTGAACTTCGCGCACCCATACAATGTTTATTACAGCACCGACTTCAAACTTTTGTAAATACTCTCCGTTTTAACGGTTTGTTTTAAATCTAAATTTAATTTCCAACGAACAACATTCGGCTTAAACTATCAGGTTTAAAACCCATTTCGTGTCGGATTAGATTTTGAGTGGAAATAGGTTTTATTTGACATATGTTGGCCCTTATATTAATGTTTGTAATCCGGATTGAACAAAAATATTTTTTAATTAATAATCTATATATTTAAGTGAGGTATTGTTTTGACAGATATCACATATTAATCATTTTTCATTGCGTTATCTTATCTTAATTAACAGGAACCTCTAATTGAATTATTTAATGAGAATAGTCGAGATTGTTCATTTCTTTCCTTAAAATCGGCATGTTTGAATTAAATTCAAACATGCTAGTGATATTAATAACACTAGTTTACATATTTTAATCAAATTTTTCCTCAAAGTCCGCGATATTTTTTTGTAACGTAGAATATTGTGCTAATTCTGAAACTGTCTTCACTTTTTCTCCATCACGTCCAGTTTTCGAGCTATACCCAAAAATGTGGAAAATCGTAAATTAAAAAACACAGTAACGGTTCATGTTCAGTATATTTGTTATTTAATAAGAATAGTCGAGATTTTTTTATAATGTACTTCTGTAACTATTTGGACATGAAAGTGGAGATCCAGCTGAACATTTTTTGTATTGACAAAATCAATTTTTTTAATATTTTTCCCATATTCTTTTCACTTAATCGCACCGTAACAAAAAATTATATATGAACAAAAAAGTTTGCTATTCTATCCTGTAGAGCATTAAATTCTCTAAATCTTGAAGCATTGGACACCATGATCGAATGTATATTACCAAAGATATCGTTAATTTACGACAATCTTGCAAAATTACATTTTTTGCAAAATGTACAACTTTTTTTTTAATAAAGAGGTGTTTTAACTGTTGCAGGCAGTAAGTATAAACAATAAATTCACTAAAATCAATATTATTTTAGCTGTTCTAAATATTGACCATTAAGCATAATTTGTCAGGAGGATATGATTTTGGCAGAGTTTCACTATGTGCACTTGGGTGTTTGGCTAATCTTACAAGCGATACTTTTCTTTGTCTTTTTATTTATATTGTCTAGGTTTATATAACAAATTATATTACAGAACTTTTATGGAATTCAATTTTATATTTAATGTATACTACATTACTTATTGTTAATATAGTGCGGAATATGATTATTTTTCGACAATTTTTTGTATGTCTTTGGATCGACATCTCTAATAACACTCCAGAGATAATCTCCCATCATACCTGTGTCTCCCAGTAACCTTGATAACATATTTCCAATGTCATTAAATCTCGATGGAACCACTAGTTTACATATTTTAATCAAATTTTTCCTCAAAGTCTGCGATATTTTTTTATAGTGTAGAATGTTGTGCTAATTCTGAAACTGTCTTCACTTTTTCTCCATCACGTCCAGTTTTCGAGATATACCCAAAAAACACAGTAACGGTTCATGTTCAGTATATTTGTTATTTAATAAGAATAGTCGAGATTTTTTTATAATGTACTTCTGTAACTATTTGGACATGAAAGTGGAGATCCAGCTGAACATTTTTTGAATTGACAAAATCAATTTTTTTGACATTGTTCCCATATTCTTTTCACATAATCGCACCGTAACAAAAAATAATTATATATGAACAAAAAAGTTTGCTATTCTATCCTGTAGAACATTTAATTCTCTAAATCTTGAAGCATTGGACACCATGATCGAATGTATATTACCAAAGATATCGTTAATTTACGACAATCTTGCAAAATTACATTTTTTGCAAAATGTACAACTTTTTTTTTAATAAAGAGGTGTTTTAACTGTTGCAGGCAGTAAGTATAAACAATAAATTCACTAAAATCAATATTATTTTAGCTGTTCTAAATATTGACCATTAAGCATAATTTGTCAGGAGGATATGATTTTGGCAGAGTTTCACTATGTGCACTTGGGTGTTTGGCTAATCTTACAAGCGATACTTTTCTTTGTCTTTTTATTTATATTGTCTAGGTTTATATAACAAATTATATTACAGAACTTTTATGGAATTCAATTTTATATTTAATGTATACTACATTACTTATTGTTAATATAGTGCGGAATATGATTATTTTTCGACAATTTTTTGTATGTCTTTGGATCGACATCTCTAATAACACTCCAGAGATAATCTCCCATCATACCTGTGTCTCCCAGTAACCTTGATAACATATTTCCAATGTCATTAAATCTCGATGGAACCACTAGTTTACATATTTTAATCAAATTTTTCCTCAAAGTCTGCGATATTTTTTTATAGTGTAGAATGTTGTGCTAATTCTGAAACTGTCTTCACTTTTTCTCCATCACGTCCAGTTTTCGAGATATACCCAAAAAACACAGTAACGGTTCATGTTCAGTATATTTGTTATTTAATAAGAATAGTCGAGATTTTTTTATAATGTACTTCTGTAACTATTTGGACATGAAAGTGGAGATCCAGCTGAACATTTTTTGAATTGACAAAATCAATTTTTTTGACATTGTTCCCATATTCTTTTCACATAATCGCACCGTAACAAAAAATAATTATATATGAACAAAAAAGTTTGCTATTCTATCCTGTAGAACATTTAATTCTCTAAATCTTGAAGCATTGGACACCATGATCGAATGTATATTACCAAAGATATCGTTAATTTACGACAATCTTGCAAAATTACATTTTTTGCAAAATGTACAACTTTTTTTTTAATAAAGAGGTGTTTTAACTGTTGCAGGCAGTAAGTATAAACAATAAATTCACTAAAATCAATATTATTTTAGCTGTTCTAAATATTGACCATTAAGCATAATTTGTCAGGTGGATATGATTTTGGCAGAGTTTCACTATGTGCACTTGGGTGTTTGGCTAATCTTACAAGCGATACTTTTCTTTGTCTTTTTATTTATATTGTCTAGGTTTATATAACAAATTATATTACAGAACTTTTATGGAATTCAATTTTATATTTAATGTATACTACATTACTTATTGTTAATATAGTGCGGAATATGATTACTTTTCGACAATTTTTTGTATGTCTTTGGGTCGACTTCTCTAATAACACTCCAGAGATAATCTCCCATCATACCTGTGTCTCCCAGTAACTTTGATAACATATTTCCAATGTCATTAAATCTCGATGGAACCAGTAGTTTACATATTTTAATCAAATTTTTCCTCAAAGTCTGCGATATTTTTTTATAACGTAGAATGTTGTGCTAATTCTGAAACTGTCTTCACTTTTTCTCCATCACGTCCAGTTTTCGAGATATACCCAAAAATGTGGAAAATCGTAAATTAAAAAACACAGTAACGGTTCGTGTTCAGTATATTTGTTATTTAATAAGAATAGTCGAGATTTTTTTATAATGCACTTCTGTAACTATTTGGACATGAAAGTGGAGATCCAGCTGAACATTTTTTGTATTGACGGTATAAATCGGACTTTCCGTTATTTTTCTACGTCTAGGTTTATATAACAAATTATATTACAGAACTTTTATGGAATTCAATTTTATATTTAATGTATACTACATTACTTATTGTTAATATAGTGCGGAATATGATTACTTTTCGACAATTTTTTGTATGTCTTTGGATCGACTTCTCTAATAACACTCCAGAGATAATCTCCCATCATACCTGTGTCTCCCAGTAACCTTGATAACATATTTCCAATGTCATTAAATCTCGATGGAACCACTAGTTTACATATTTTAATCAAATTTTTCCTCAAAGTCTGCGATATTTTTTTATAACGTAGAATGTTGTGCTAATTCTGAAACTGTCTTCACTTTTTCTCCATCACGTCCAGTTTTCGAGATATACCCAAAAATGTGGAAAATCGTAAATTAAAAAACACAGTAACGGTTCATGTTCAGAATATTTGTTATTTAATAAGAATAGTCGAGATTTTTTTATAATGTACTTCTGTAACTATTTGGACATGAAAGTGGAGATCCAGCTGAACATTTTTTGTATTGACGGCATAAATCGGACTTTCCGTTATTTTACTACAACCTAAAACAACTCGACAAAATCAATTTTTTTGACATTTTTCCCATATTCTTTTCACTTAATCGCACCGTAACAAAAAATAATTATATATGAATAAAAAAGTTTGCTATTCTATCCTATAGAACATTAAATTCTCTAAATCTTGAAGCATTGGACACCATGATCTAATGTATATTACCAAAGATATCGTTAATTTACGACAATCTTGCAAAATTTCATTTTTTGCAAAATATACAACTTTTTTTTAATAAAGAGGTGTTTTAACTGTTGCAGGCAGTAAATATAAACAACAAAAAATAAAAATTCATTAAAATCAATATTATTTTAGCTGTTCTAAATATTGACCATTAAGCATAATTTGTCAGGAGGATATGATTTTATCAGAGTTTCACTATGTGCACTTGGGTGTTTGGCTGATCTTACAAGCGATACTTTTCTTTGTCTTTTTATTTATATTGTCAAGGTTTATATAACAAATTATATTATAGAACTTTTATGAAATTAAATTTTATATTTAATGTATACTACATTACTTATTGTTAGTATAGTGCGGAATATGATTACTTTTCGACAATTTTTTGTCATTAAATCTTGATGGAACCACTCGCCTTCTTCGTCACTTTCCGCTCCAAGATTGCATGGAAAGAAATGAAAAGTGAAATGAAAAAAAGAAAAGTGCAAATGGAGAAAATTGATTTTGAGCAACAAGTTTGCATTTATGGCATGGTAATTGTGCAATAATATAGAAATTGCAGAAAATATTTCGCGAGAATTCTCATCATTATGGTTTTCTAAAAATCTAATCCACGCCTTGCTTTTGTTGTCAATATTCAGTTAATGGCTAACAAATATGCCATCTTTTAGTTTAACGTACGATATTTATGGAAAGAGCTGAGATTCAACGTTTTCGCAAAGTTTTTCATCAAATCCAGTTTGATGTGTAGTGGAGGCAATATGACAAATGCTGGTCTCACCAGAGATTTATTTAAGACATTGAAAGCATCAGTATCGTAATGTTCTCTAGAAGGCCAGTCTTTGCGCACATAATGATGTTCTCTCGCTCAGCTTCCCTCAAAGAAAGAAAACAGCAATATTTTGTAAAATCGCCTTGTAAGTCTATAACCACCGCAATTAGTTGAAAGTTATAGAAATGTAAGTCGATACTTAAAAAGTAGAAGTTAGTAAATTTCTTTACTGCGACAATTACTTTTAAATCTACAGAATCTTTCCATTCAAATGCGTTATACTAAATTAGTGTCAAAATAATAATAATATTTATTTCAATGAACTTAATGTTTATACTTACTGCCTGCAACAATTAAAATATCTTTTTATTTTAAAAAAATTGTTCGTAGTAATGTTTCAGCAATACAATGAAAATGGCAAAAAATGAAATTTTGCACGATTGTCGTAAATTAACGATATCTCTGGCAAAATACATTCGATCATGATGTCCAATACTTCAAAATTTAGAGAATTAAATGTTCTACAAATGTCCATATAGTTACACAACTACACTATGCAAAATAACATATATACTGATCATGAACCGTTACTGTGTTTCTTAATTTACGATTTTCAACATTTTTGGGTATATCAATGTTATAAAAAAATATTACAGTCTTTGAAATTTTTTTTGCAAACTAGTGCAATCAAATGCATTAAATACTTCTGATTATACGTTTAAGGTTTATTCACGACGAAGCTAAAGTGAAAAGGATTTCCACGAAATTAATCATAGTCAGTATCGCTGCTTATATACAAAACATGCAAAAAAAATCTTTATAATTTTTGAGTTTGTATTGCCGAATTTTGTCGGGACAGCACAAGATACTGTCACTTCAATTATTTTTAATTCTCAACTACTAAAAATACATATTTAGTTAACATTAGTTTGATAGGCTTATCAATGCGTTGATAGACTTGAGAGAAAACATCTTTAGATGTACAAAAAACAGCAAAATAAAACAAACTACAAAATAATGATTTATAGCAATTTTATTGCGTTGTTACAATTCTACGTTATACTCTTAATAGTTATCTGTGTATTCAATATGAATGTCTTTTAATTCCTTCATACAATATTCTAAATCGTTTCATACTATTTCAATGGCTGGTCGAATTGTTGGCTGCTCAAATTCAATGTCCGAATAGCCAATCGTAAAAACTAAAAATTATAAACAGGTGACTTATATGTGTAAATCTCTTTTTTTGAATAAATTACAATGTCCAAACCTTCAAAACGCTATCGTCTTTTCTTTTTCCTCCAAAGCCCAAAATTTAAAAACATCGTAAAACCAGTGAATGCAATTATCCTGATTATTATTATACTTGGAGTATTATAAGTAAGCAACTGTATTAACAAGTTTTCTACACAGAACTTGATGCAAAAAATTCAATATTTTTTGCTGAATCCGCTTTCTTTTTCCACGAATATTCACCCTCGACCAACGATTAGATGATAAATGATTAAACGACATCTAAGAGGGATGTATAAGATAAAGGCACATTAAATTTATTCATGGTTAGATATACACCATTAAATATACAAAATCATGTCTATCTGCTGATAACACATCAACGACAACAGTACAATCTTAAAAGTACTAAAACATTCATATAACTAATGCACACGTAATGATTGTGTCATATCAAACTCCGTTGACGATATGATAACTAATAAAGTCATTCGTAGGCGCGAGTGTTTGAAAACACGTATGAGTTCTGGGTGCTGAAAAAAACTGAAATGGGAAAGGACTCCAACGACAAATTAAGTCTGAAAGCATTTGAAAAAATCAAAATTAGTGCGCTTCAAAAACGTTCGTAGCAGATATTGGAACTGAATTGGATTATTATATTGCTTAATAATACATTAATATTTAAACAAGTAGGGGTAATTGAAAGTGGTAAATAATGCATACTAACTGTATATTTTTATTTAATTATCATACCTACCATATTTCATATAAACCACTTCCATGACTTTTTGCCGTATTACCATGAACGCAAACGTATTGAACTTCATTATATTTAAGGTTTTATTTATTGAAGGTTTTGTGCTGCCTCAATTCTTCCGCTGCTTTTTCAAACATATTTTTTCTTTCAACTATTTCATATAGTTTTAAACTCTAAATGAAGTCACTCGTGGGCGCCGGTTTTTGAAAATACATTTGAGTACTGGCTGCTGAAAAAACTGAAATAAGAAAAGACTTAAAAAACGAGTTGAGCCTGAAAAGATCATAATTCTTGTTCTCCAAAAAACATTCACAGCAGATGCTATGACTGAATTGGGGAAAAAAGCTCAATAGTACATTAAAATTTAAATAATTAATTGAAAGTGGTACTTTCAGCCCAGATAAAACTCTTAACAATTTTGTAAGAGTACTCTTTTGGAAGCATTTCAGGTCTTCTAAAGACAAATTCAATTCTTCTGAAACTAGTATCAAGTTTTCTGGAAGCATTTTAAGTCTCCCAGAGGTAATGTCAAGATTTCTGGACGCATTTTAAGTCTTCCAGAGGCAATATCTAATTTTCTGGAAGCAACATCAAGTCGTATAGAAGTAGTATCAAGTCTTTTGGAAACACTTAAGTCTTCAAGAAACAATATCAAGTCTTCTGGATGCATTTCAGTCTTCTAGAGACAATATTAAGTCTTCAGGAAGCAATATTCAGTCTTTTAGAAGCAGTAACAGGACTTCTGAATGCATTTCGCAATTGTTCAGGCTGTCGATGTTATCTTTTTTGTAGAGCATCGAACGCGTTATGGATACTTATTAATATTACTTCAATAACTCCAGTTCATGTGGAAAACTTTTCATTTACTAAATAGACACACATTTTGCCGATTTCACAAGCTAATTGCACACGCTGTAATCAACACCTTTACAACTTCTACAATGTTGCGATGTAAATAACAAACGATCTTGACCAAACTCATTGTACATAAGTGTTATTAATTCCAGTATACAATGGTGTAGAACCAAGTATTGTAACACGGACTGGACGAATCTAATGTTTCGTGGAGAATACAATGTCCAGTTGTTCTTTGGAGAATACAGTCTCCAGCAGTTTAGAAATGATTGTTTTCAGTATTCAGTAATCCAGTGTTCATAGGAATGTAAACCAAAATCTTGAGGTTATATCCTGTAAATCAAAGATGGACAAGATGATGAAAGAGGCGATGACGAAGAATCGATATAGGTAATTGAAGAGACGTATCAATTAAATGACGAAGAGTATAATAACTTAGACGTAATAAAAAACCGAAGAGTTTTATATCTTATCAAGATTTCTAAATTATGATATCTTCAACCTTTGACAAGCTGAGGACCAAATGTGTCGACTTTACAATGATAGGTTAGAAAGTGTTGAATATATTAGTCACGCAACGTAGTCACGCCTGGCAACGTAGCCATGTCTGGCAACGTAGCCATGTCTGGCAACGTAGTCACGCTGACTACGTTGCCAGAAAACGTATAATCTTAAAAAGGTTTATTTGACACCACCTCACATGAAGGAACACGTTGGAGTAATACAAACATTCACTAAAAACCTGCCCTAATTCTTTGAAAGGCATAATTTGCAATAAATCTCAGAAGTCAGCATATAGCAGAAAAATCGAATAAATACAGAATTCAGTTTGTGTAAAACTTATGATTTGCTATATATACGTATTGCTGACATCACAAGCTGTAAGCAATACCTTTACTCGTGGACCAGTACAGTGCGTCCGCATCTGAAATGACTCTATCCAGTATTTATAAGTCAGTTCAGTGTTCATAGCTATTAGAACCAAAAGCTGTACCCAATTGTTGTATACAATATCCATAATAAACGTTTTCATTCAGATTAGTTGAAGCATCCAGAACATGATTCCATTATGCAGTTGTTGAATAACAATTGTAGTAACAATAGGGATTAGTTTCATCACTTATTACTCATCTCTTCACTTATTAGAATATAGTCTCTCTTCTTATTTATTCCAGTTCAATTTTACTGTGTCATCAGTTATATCAATATTCAATACAATTTTATTTAATTTCTATGGTTCGGAATAAATTTGGTTCTCCTTTATTCCCTGACAGTTACACAGTGAATAATAAAAGTAAAAAATCGATAATAACTGAACGGAAAAGCAAATAAACTATTATTTTTTGATAGACACAAACGTAACCTGAACGAATTTTTTCACTTCAATCGAAATAAAATTCGTAACGCCACAAAAAATCAATTTTTTAACTCTTATTGAAACGGACGGCTGCCTTTATTCATGAAAGCTGTATTCAATAAAAAGTTTGAAGACTGATAAACATCTTTTCACAATTAAAAAAAATATATATTTCATCTTACAATTAGCTTTTCACCAGTCATTTTAAATAAGCCGCAAGATAATTAACTGCATTCTAAATTTGTGGCTGTGTCAATAATAATGCAATTCAGTTCGAATTAAGATAATAATATCAAATGAGGTTACTCATAACCAATAAAAGGTCAATATTTAAATAAGAAAATAGTTAAATGTGGGTTAATCCACGATTAAAGATTATCGCCATATTTTGCAATCGAAACGTTCTTATTAGTTTATTAGAAGTAATATAAATAGGAGTAATATAATAATGTTGCTTGAAAAGGTTACAAAATGAATCACTCGTTCTAATTGGAGTTTAATTAAGTAGATCTGGTAAAGCTATTAATTACTACAATCAACTCGTTGGTTTTAAATAGAACTGGGTTAATGAAAGACGGGGTTTGAATTTTTATCGGCGGCAAGGAATAAAATGTATTGAGAGACGGCGGCGGTGTTTTTGTTCTAGCTCTTTTAACGTACTTAGTCTGGGGTATTAATCTTGTACCGTATTTAACCCAATAATTCCGATGAATAGCGGTTAACGGAAAGGCACGAAGTCTGGTAAGATAGAGACATTAATTTTGGTTCTAAAGGGGTCCGCAGATCTCCACACCGAACCACTGGAATTCAACAAATATTCTCTCAGTTGCGGACTGAAGTCAGTTTGTGTCTCAAATGATCGAACTTGCCTGGAAGTTCATTCCATTCGACACAGAGTTAAGAAACCTCTCTTGTTTTTTTTGTACCTTGAACCGAGACGAAATTTGACAGTTGAAACGAAGAATACTTTACATTCCTTAAGCCTTGGATGCTTTAACTAACCCATTTCATAAATTATTTTCCCGAACTCCTGTCGGGATTACGTCCCCTGGATGTAAATTAAACCCCGCAGGCCTTATCTATTAAATCCGGCATCTGCCCTGAAATTTTAACGACGTCGGGGTTCGTCGCGACAACGCACCACCCTTTCCCGCATAAATACAATTAGAAATTCCGTTATTTTCGTCTTTTCGAGAGGAGGAACGACTTTTTAAACTTCTTTTTTTCGACGAAAACGTAATATAATTCTCCAAATACCGAGGGCTCGTCATGAAATTTTAAGGCTCGTAGTCGAATTTAGAAAGCTCGTTTTCGAGCTAAATTCGAACGGAATTTGACGTGGTAGATTTATTGAAGGGTAATTTGATATTCTCGGTTTCATTTCGCGGTAATTGACTTTGGAAAGGTTTATTGATTTTTCGAGTTGGCTCAATCAAACTCAAATTGATTTTTAGATAAACAAATTTAGATAGGAAAAGTTTTTCATGTTAAAGAGGAACTATTTCTATGTAAAATTTCATTTAATTTTTTTTGTTTTTTTTACAAGGTAGTTTCCTCTTTCTATTTTTTTCCGCTTTAATTAGATCCTCCTCTTTAATTTTGCTAACGAAGGGGTTTTTGTCGTCTCTCCACACAATCGCTTGTCGGAGATAAAATAAAATTTTTTTTTAGTTACACATTTGGTTATTTTCACTATTACATTTTAGAAAATGGATTTCATCCTTTTTTTGGGTCATTTTAAAATCTTTACCTGATTTCGAAAGTGGGCATTCATGTTGCTTGAAGTGGGAGGGATTTATTTCGGGATTCATCTTCTTTCCCACATGGTTATATAAATTGCGTGGGGGAGTTGTGTTACAATTGATTCATTGCTGATAGTATTGGAACGAGAGCTAAAACCATCAGAGTTGGATAAAGATGCGTACAGAACGAGAGAGAGCAGGATGGATCGAAAGGGTGGATATTATAGTAGTCTGGTGAACACTTGAAACAATAAAACCGGAGATGGTTAAAGGCACTCGCTTCAAATAAATAGCCCAGCTAGAATATGCAGGGAATCCAGGAAATATTTGCTCGCTGCGAAGGGGTAAATTGAACGCATGTACTATCAGTGAAATTGGAATGTACACAAGCTATTTTGGAAGGAGAATATGCTGCAATTCAAAAAACACGTGTATTGTTTTATGTATAACGTTACGGTTTCGAAGAAATGAGATAAGAAATTGTTGTCAGTAACACCAATGTTCGCTACATTAAGTAAAAGTATGGAATTTTTAATTCTTTGTATATAAAAGTGTTAAATTTCTATTTTTACGAACTTATTGTGTTTAAGTTGTTAAGACTTGGAATCACGTCCTAAAATTTACCGTCGTGTTTACGCTCCTGTTTATGTAAGGTCCCAATTCACAGAAAATTGCCAATAACCGTTGGCTGAAACAGTCTGCTAAAAAACATTTTCTATAAAAAGTTTATAATTTGATACGTTCATTGTATCCATCCCAAAGGTTTTTACATCCCTATACGAATAGGAATTATAGGGAGACAGTGTGTCAATTTCTTATAGAGATAGAGATGTTTTATTACAAAGAGGGAAAAAAAGCTTATATTAGTTAGTGGAAAAGTTTAAACAGAAATTCGTCATTATCATATATGGAGAATGTACAGACTGCAAGAAATTTATATCATGAACGATATTCAGGGAGGCGGCAACCTCCCTGCTATTTTTTGTAGAAACGTTTTAGTAGAATCACGAATAAAAATTATAAAACTTGAAAAAATCGTGAAGTCTTATTTTTGAAAATGAAGAAATAACTTTCCTTTTTGATTGTTGTGTTTGTTTCTTTTTTCCATCTTTTTAAATAAATAGAAAAATGTTTGTTGGTTTTTGATTTGACTTTATTAGATTGGTAAAAAATATTCTTGTTCTACCGCTTTCGATCTCGATTAGACCATCTTCAGGAATCTTTGAAAACACGTCAAATGTTGATTTCAGAGTATTTCATAAATATCCCTTCTATTCTATCAGAAAACTATGTTTTGTTGTTACTTATTTAAATATCTTTCGAAAAATTATTCTTACGGTTCACCATGTGTTTAAGTATAAATAAACGCATTCATTTATTGAAATCAATATTTGACGTGTTTTCAAAGGTTCCTGAAGATGGTCTAATCGAAATCGAAACCGGTAGAACAAGAATATTTTTTACCAATCTTTAATAAAGTACAAAACCAAGAAATGTTTTTCTATTTTCTTTTTTAAGTTTTTACCATTAAATTTTTTATCAAAATTATATCAGACACTGATATGATTTTTCCTTTATCTCTTATAGAAAGAGGACTTTGCATTTAGAACCGTCTAAATTGGCCCGCCCAGTACACAAAAGTGTGCTTTTAACGTACAAGGTTTCAAAGAATTTTAATTAAACTATCATACTATTAGTATAAATTGGTGTCGATATACAGTTTATCTTAAGTTGTGGAATTACTAAAGCTAATAGGTTGTCAATCTAAGCTAAACAGAGCCCATTGCTAATCAATATCTGTCTTTGCTTGAACAAATTAGTTCATGAGCTGTATGTTGTGACCTTTGTCAACAACTTGTAACAATCACGTCCTGCTATGTTAACAAAACCAAAGGCCTCAAAATGCCAAAAAGCTTATCAGTACGCCTTTTCGTTTTTTTTTGAGTATTTGTCCAGAAATCAAGTGTTCGTTTCTTTATCCTTCTGCATTTTGGAATGAACTTGTTCATTGCATTCTTAATCGTATACGAACTCTAACCTCAACCTCAATCCGCTCAACATTTTTGGAAATACATCTTGACTCTTTAATTGAGGTCTGTAGTCATCAGGTCATAGTGCTATTATTCCTTGCTAGGTTGATTGATATATCCTTGTTTTCCACTTAAAACAAATTCATTAAATTAAACCATAAAAGTTCAGTTTCGCAATTAGGCTATAATAATTAGATGGAGTTACAGTTAATTACTCTAACTAAAGTTAACTAAACACTTCCATTTTTATGTAAGAACTGAATTTTTTCTAAATTTAAAACTTTTCAAGACAATTTATATCATAAATTGAACTTGAATTTGTAACCATAGATACCAGAAAATTAAGCTTTTCCATACTATGTTAACCGGGAATGACCGTAAAAGAGAGAATTTATTAACACTAGAACTAATACTAAAACTAGAATCAATATTGGACTTGGAAATAGAAACATTTGGGTTTTTAGTTTTAAGTAAGCTAAATATGTAAAAAATGCGTTAAGTAAGCTAATGATGTGCTACATTTAATGTATCATCGCAAAATCGTCAACTGAGCCAGTAAACGTAATGAACCATTTCGCCTTTAGCGAGTGCAGACGAAGCGCTAGAGTTGATGTGCCAACACGAAATTGACAATGCAAGGGTTTGGGTTAGATTGGAATCAAAATTTTACATTTATTTTACGCCTACGTGTATTTCAAATATCAAACCAACTTTTTGGCCTTTATGAATTTGGTGCTACTTAAGTTAGTTTGCACATTGTTTGCATCTTAAATCGAACTAAATAGTTGGATTTTTGAAGAAACCAACATAAAAAAATGTCGCATCCTGCTTGAAACAGAAGATATATTTAAACCTAATCAACTTGGAAAGTGGAAGCATAAAGACGGGTTCAAGTAGGTATCCGAGATTTCCAGAGGTGGTCGATGTCTTCGAAATCGCCGGTGATTAGGTTTTAACTCGGCTTGCATCTCAATATATAAACCAAATATTAAGAAAATCCAAACATTCAGATTATTATAAACTTTGTACTTTAAGTAAGTAATGTTAGCTTTAGAGTTGGTATTAGCTCTACTTTTAGCTATTATTCTAAAAAGATTATTGTATACTTGTATCGAACGAAAACTAGAACTAACACTAGACGTAGAACTAGAAAGATTAAGGATTAGCTTTGCATCTGAACCTTGCTAGTTCTAGGTTTAGTGTTACTTCTAGTTACAATATTATTGCTTAACTCTAGATTGTTCTAATTTTTCTGGAGCTAAAAGTATATCTGATACTAGACCTACAACCCAGCTTCAAAACTAACACTAGAATTATAAAAATTAGGGTTTAGCCATACATTTCTTAAAACGGCTAAAACCCTAATGTTTCCAGTTCTAGGTCTAGTGTAAATTCTGAAGTTAAGTTAGGTTGTGTTCTAACTATTTCATATACATATTCTCGAGATCCTTACATGAAGGTGTTTTCCCTACTATGTAGAAAACGGCCTTCGTAATGGTTAAATCCGGTGATAAACAATTGGTTTTCAATTATCGTCCTATTTCTATTTTTTTTCAGCTATCCCTAAAGCATTTGAAAAAATTGTACAGGAGTATATTCGTCTCTCTATTTCTCAATCTATAATCAATGAACAGCATGGATTCTTGCCTTAGCAATCGGTAGAGTCTAATCTTCAGTCGTATGTAATAAGCTTTATTCGTTCTGGTTTGCACGAGGATGCTCAGACTGACGCAATCTATACAGACGATTCTAAGGCATTTGACAAAATCGATCGTACAACTCTTGTACAGAAACTTTTCTCCTTTGATATTCCTGATGGTCTTGTTCACTGGATTATGTCGTAACCTTTGTATTTAGTTACAAACCTATCACATCCGGTGTGTCTCAGGGTAGTCATCATAGAGGTATTTTTTTTGCTTTGTGTTTGGATATTGACTTTTTAAATAAACATCCTCTCTTAGTTTCCTTAAAATTGAAAGATATTGAGAAGATACATCGTTTTTATATCTTTCTTTACAGTAGCTAATGACATCAAATCTTCAGCTTCCCATTCTTCATTGTCTTCGAAGTTGTCTAAAATTTTGTCACTGATTACTGGGATTTTGAGCATGACTTGGTACATTATCGATTAATAACAATGCTTTTCCAGGTAAGTTATTCTCTTGAGAATATTTTCTCACTTCTGGCGCAAAACAGTCTTTGAAAAGCCTCGAGGTCATCCAGGCATTTGAAGTCGATCTGTAAATGACTGCCAATTCTTTGTTTTTAAATGCAAGTTATTTTTTAGCTTTACCGATGACGATCAGTTTTAATTTGTGATCTCCTTCTGCGTTGGTATACGCAAGAAAAGTCACTTTTTCTTTACTACTTTTTCGACCTAGTGCAGTTTTTTCGTTTGATCTCACCAAAGTTCAATCTGGTAGAAGTTTGTAAAATAAAGCTGACTCGTCCGCGTTATATATTCGGTTAGGGGCTAAGCTTTCTTTTCTAATGTATTGTACCAACTTTTATTTGAACGACGTAATTGCCTCAAAATTATTAGAAAGCTTCTCACGAGTGATCTTCAAACTTCTCAGCACATATCTGTTTCTAAATTTTGCCATCCAGCCTTTACTAGCACGAAAATCATCTTTTGCATAATACTCCCGGTAAAACATCTGATCAGCTAAATATTCACATGAAACGTTTTCCGTTTTCCAGGACCATGCAAAGGGGCAAATTCATTCAAAATAAAAGAGAACCTTCAGAATATGAGACTTATTAAAAAATACAGACTTTTATATTTACCTCTCGATTTTCAATGTATTATTTCGTATGTCCTTATACGAAGGACATAGTTGAATAACCAACATTATATATTTTAGCTAATTGAGCACCTGAATACCCTTTCGCCAATTTTCTGGAATTGTATACTTTTTTTCTAATGATAACGTATTATGCTTTCATTTTCCCATGATTACGGTGAGAGAATGAACAAGATTTATCACGCACAACATTTTGCCCGTTGATTGTAACGGATATAATGTTCAAAAAAGTTATAGAATAATAATTCGGTTGACAAGGTTCTCAAATACGAATTATCGAGTACCAATTTCTGTCGCGCACCGAAGGAATACCGCATATACGGATTATCAAGATATTACTGTATGCTAAAAATAGGGAGTATACAATTTTAAATGATCAGCCACCACTCATTTATACCATTTACAAAATTAAATTCGAATTCTTTCTCGCAACATAAAATGATTTTCTTCTAATTTTTCTAATATGCATATTTTTTCCAACATCTTGATGGACACGTCACAAGATTTGTCGTATCGCAAATATGTAGTCAGCTATTTTATACTGTTCCCTTTTAATACGTTTTCAATTACATTTTCTTGTTTCAGTTTTTGTCAAAATTGACACAACCAATTTTCTTCTTGCTTTGTACTTTATTGTTTTACTTAAAACGTTAAGTTAGGTTGGGTTTGGTTCTGCCTGAAAAGACGTACGGCTAAACCCAAATGTTTCTTTATCTAGGTCTAGTATCAGTTCTAAAGCTAGTTAGTTCTAGAAGTTAGTTCTAATCAACCCTTTATTCAAAACATATGGATTAGCGCTTAAATGGTCTAATCTACTTATAATGTTCTCAAAACAATGTTTCGAAAGTCGCTTTTTTGGTTATCAAACAACATCAAAATATTTTTTCCAGTCATACTTAAATTTTTTTAATACAATAAATTTTAATTTAAGACATATCAAGGCAAGTTACAATTTAAAATTACATCTGTTAACATTTCGTGTTACAATAGAAAACATCCGATTAAAAACGACTGCAGCAATAGAAATTCCCCACTTTCCATGCATAAAAGATTTAGATGCGATTTGATAAGATTTTAAGAATGCGCATAAAATTACGTGCAAACGTAATTGTGAATCGCAAATTATAAGACCGGAAAAGTCTAACTATTTCATCATTCAGCACCTGACTTTGCGTTCTCGTTTTCTACGTTGTTTTCGTTTGTGTGCAGTTTCCTGTTCAAGGACAATAAGTTCTCTCGAACACACACGTATGTTCTAATAAGGCAAGGCCGAGAAAACAACACGATAATTGTCTCGTTTTCACACTAAAATGGTAAAGTCGCTTCTACTAAACACACGTTCGACACAAATAGAAGTTTTATTGGTATAAAAAGTCCTAAATCTTTATTATTTCATTATCGAAATCGTTGTTTTTCAATTTTTCTTCGATGTAAACAACGCGATCCATTGAATTCGTGAGTGATTAATCTTTCGTTTTGATGGTAAACAAAACTAAAAATTGTTTTTTGGGTTTGGAAATCGTCCAATAGCACTCACTAATTGCGGGAATTACACGATAAGATGTAAACAATCCGAACGTTAGAGGAGAGTGTCTTGACTGAGTTATTTTTAATGACTAAATAACGACCTCCTATCGACGCTATGTCTACTATAACGTTTTTAAAAGGGTTATAACGTTATCAACGAGACACTTAAATTCCAACGAGAAAAAGAGATCTGACAGAAACTGCATAATTTGGTTGATACTAAAATAAAATATAATGACTTAATATTTCTTCAAAAAATTATATATTATGTGTAACAACGAATTTATGTTGAACTCATGTTTATTAATGCTTACAAAGTTATTTTTACATGTAAACATTCTTGTTAGATTTATAATATCGCAATGATTAATTAAAATTACTCACTACTTTTATGTGTTGTTATACACAACGATAATAAGCAAGTCATAAATCGTTGTGGTTAATTTTAATGACTGATATACAACGAAAACACCTTCATTGTAACCTTTTTGATTACTAAGATATAATTTTTGTGTGGTCATTTAAAACATTTTTTTGCCAATAAATAAGATAACAATGATTTTCGTTGATTTAAAAATCAGCAAAACAATGGGTCATTGTGCTGTATACATCGCCTTGGGTTGAATTATCGTTATTTGTGTAAATATGCCGTGAATAACTGGCAGTTTGTTCAACTTTGTTATAGAATGTTGCGTGCTGACTAAGATCTATTTTAAGTTGTAAAGAAAATGTTATTGAATCGATTCAATAAGATGGTACAAAATTACCGTTTATAAATTATTAAATTTCCGTTTCTATCAAGATAGCCGAATTTGATTAGGTTTTCTCTTCAAATTAATCTACACTTTTTAAGTGTCTTGTTCATATTTTAAGATGGTTTAGATAGATTTTTTTCAAGGTTCCGTTACCGTTTCAAATTTATGTAAATTGTTATAGATAACGATACAATTTAACGTTTGTACTTATAAATGGTTTCAGTATTATTTAGTAAAGAACAACATTTTACACTTGGGATATTTGTGCAAACATCCAGAAAGGTTTCCTTTATTCTTGTTCCTAGACACACATTACAATCTCGCCTCAGTAATAAAATTAAATATAAATCAACAACAGGATTAAAAACGATGCAAATTGTTTTTTGATAAAAATCCTTTGCTAATATCACTCCTGAATGAGTAAGAAAAATAATTTTTTTAATACGAACCGTATCTTTCTCAATTATAGTGATGTATTAGCAATTCTAGGGTGTAAAATGATTCATTAAGTGAAGTGTGTTGTAGTACAAATCAATACTATGAATTTTAATTATTAATTGATCGAGGGACTGATTACGGGTTTAGACTGACATCACGGAGTATCAATAAAATCGGGAACGTGTTATGGGTATCAATAACATTAACAGTTTATGTTCATTCAATGCTAAAATAATATAAAAAACAATTAAACATTATTAACGACAGTAGCGAAAAAAAAAATGATAAAATTCCTATGAATTTCATCGCCATTTTCATTTAACACCTTATGTTCTTGCTCCGAGTAGCAAAGCCGATTTCGTTTAAACTCTTAATTTACTAAAATAACAAGAAAAGATGCTGTAATGGCTCTTAGGATTCTCGAGAATATTGAGACTGTGTGAGTAGCGATTGTAAGAAATTCTCAAAGATGTGTAAGGAGTAACAAATTTTCAACATGAGTTTTCAAAAAATGTCTATGCCTACCATTAGTGGCTACAAGCTCATTGGTCTTTTTAGACTACTAAATACAGACTATATGGGTAATGTTACCTTAGTTTTGTAATGAATGATTTGAACATCTTGTTAGAGGAATGCACTGGTTGTGCAAAGGACCTTTGTTTTCATTATGGTGATGTATACTAGGTTGAATCCCGATTCTAGTTGAACAGAGTTTTATAAGCTTAATAAGGCCTAGAAGACTAAAACAGCTTACAAAGAATATGATAAAAAATTATTGATAACGATTCACTATTACATAATCTGGTTATGGACTATGCAATTTTTGAGAATTGTAGCGCCTCGCCTGCAAGCGACCTTGGCGTTGTGGGGGGAAAATCTTCTAGAGAGGTCAGAGCCAGATTTGACAAACCGATACTAAATCATCAATTTTGGAAGATTGTAGCGCCTCGCCCGCAATCGACCTCTGCGTTATGGAAGCGAATCTAGAAGACTTTGTAACTTTATTAAGACATGTAAGGAACGATTTTGAAACGATTTTTCATACGTCTTCACGACATTGTCAAAGTTCCGATAATTTGTCCATAAATAACCATTAATATTCAATATCTGTTGATGGAAGCGGTTGAAATTTGGTGTATAAAGAAGTTTAAATTGATTCTGTTAAGCGAGTTGTTTTATTTAGATTTTAATGTTTGTTTTTAACATTTCTTAATAATAGAAGATATAGAGAATTTCTTAATATTTACATTCCCGTAAAAATCCCTGGCCACATTGTTTACAGTTTTGTCATTCAAAAGTCATTAAAAATTTAAATATAAGTACTTTAAAATGAATTGACTAGAAAAGAAATAGACCAGATAGAATCTCAGAAAACATTGCAACATCTAATTTTACAAATACAATGGTGGCAACATTGTATATTTTTATTGTATATTTTCATTCCGTTTACGTGCTTCTTAAAACGATACGAAGCATTATGGAATAATTTAGCAATAAGATTTTCGATTCACAGACTATCGGCGATTAAATGTGCATGTTATCCACCAATTTCGGAACACCCTGTATATATGTTAGGGTTGTACCGATTAATCGGCGATTAATCGGCGATTAATCGGAAGAGCCGACTATTCGACCTCTTTTGACTCTACGATTAGTGGGCGGTTAAACAATAAAAGCACCGATTAGTCGGCATTTATTATAACGCTGCAAATAATTATATGTATTTATTTATTACAAAGTGAAAAACGATTAATTTTTGAATGTGGGTGTACTTTTAAAGTACCCATACACCCAATTTCTTTTTCAGCTTTGTTCAGAAGCTGATAACAGGAATTTTCGACGTGTGCAATACCAATCCTGTGATTTTTGGGTATATAATTATTTAACACTCTTTACATCTCAAGATCATACTTGTTACAACAAAATTATGTAGCATATAAGCGCTACCAAAAGTATCCGTACGAAAGTTTCCAAATACGTCCAAACTTCGATCGGAATGATAGGCAATTGCCGATTAATGGACCGACTAATTGTCCTTTTTAGGGCCGATTAGTCGGATAGTCGTTAGTTGACCAAAATCATAGTCGGCCCATCTTTAATATATATAGCAAAAGTCTTCAAAATGTCCTAAGTCTTATTATAAAAACTAAATAAAACTTTAAAATTAAAATCCATGGAGAAGCCTTATACACATCAGAATAGATAATTTTTACTGCAAATCTCTTCCATAATTCAAAAATGGATGGTAGAAGACTTCCACCAGTAATATTATTGAGAATGAGTCATAAACGCTTAGTCCATAGCCGCCTAGATACAATGTAGATATAAAGATTTTCTAGTATGCTGCATTTTGAATAAAGGAGTACGTCCTTTAGAAAGTGAGTTCACCTCGAATCTGGATAGTAGGAGATTGTGGATCTAGCAAAATATTAGTAAATAATTCCGTAATGTATATTGAACCTTTAACGTAAGAGTCTTTATTTGATTTTTGATTAAGCTTTCAAGTGTTCAACATTCAAAATTTTCAATGACATACATCATCATGAGTACTGGTGCACGCACACACAGGTTTTTTTGTTCCTGTGGTTCCTGATAATGCTCTTCTAGCTTATTACTTGATTTTAGTATTTAAGTTATACTTACCACCAAACAGATTGGAGATAATTGCAGATACATCTGAAAGTGACTTCACCTTAAATCTGGATAGTAAGAGATTGTGGATCCAGCAAAATATTAGTATATAATTCCGTAATGTATGTTGAATCTTTAACGTAAGAGTCCTTATTTTCTGTTGATTAAGCTTTCAAGTGTTCAAAATTTTTAGTGACATACATCATCATGAGTACTGGTGCATGCACAAACAGGTTTTTTTTTGTTCCCTTGGTTCCTGATAATGTTCTGGCAATTCTTGATAATGTTCTTCTAGCTTATTACTTAATTTTTGTGAGTTAGTATTTAAGTTATACTTGCTATCAAACAGATTGGAGATATTTACAGATACATCTGAAAGTGGCTTCACCTTAAATCTGGATAGTAGGAAATTGTGGATCCAGCAAGTATTATTTACTAATTGCGTAATGTATGTTGTGCCTTTAATGAGAGAATCCGTATTTTCTGTTCTGATTACGCTTTCAACAGTTCAAAATTTGTAATGGACATCAGGAGTACTGGGTCACCAGTATGCTTATTTTGTCATTGTCAATGACATACATCATCATGAGTACTGATACATGCACAACAAGATTTTCTGTGTTGTTGATAATGCTCCTCTGGCATAGTTATTAGATGACTTTTCTATATTAGTATGTAATTAAGCTATATCTGTCATCAAACAATTTGTATAGATCAAATCTGACATTTGACAAATTTTAATCTCACGAAAAATTATTTCATGAACTCATTGATATCATCGTTTGTCAAGAGTCGTATAAGTTTTATAGTAAAATATCGATTGGATTAAAAGAGCGACAAAGCCTTGTTAATAACCGTTTTTGTCTCTTCCCTTATTGAAAGCGTCCAATAATTTGTGATATGTTAGTATTAGTATCATCACGTAATATAATTGACATACAATTCCTAGGATCATATATTATGTAAACGAGTCAAAACAAGTTGCAGCAATTATATTGCAGATTAGGGGTAAACATGTGTTCTTTGTCTCTTTTATAAAATATATAAAAAATATATGAGATATGAAAGCACCATTGGAGCAACGGTAAAATTACACAGAATGAAGTCCCAGAGGTTTAATTCTTCTGATGTTTGGGAAATAAGCATCCCTTGATGGAAAAAATATTACCACTGTAAACTTTGAATTGGAAATTAACAACGTTATAAAAGAAATCAATTTAAAGTAGATTTAAACTAATTGTAAGAAAATTTCATAACATTGTTTGATGTTTGATTTACATAAATTAATTAATTAAACAAAATTGTGCGTATATTTTTTTAAAAGAATTACACCGTCAAATAATTAAACAACTTTATGGTCGCTTGCTCTAAAAAAAATCGAGGACATCATGCGCACTACATAATTTAGAGGCAGCTGAAAAATTTACACTTGATTGATTGCAAACACTACAAATTGCTTTTACTCAATCATTTATGTAGCAGAACTTAGTTTTTGGTTTAACTTATACAAGCAAAAGTTATTTCCAACGATTTTGAATTCTTTTAATCATAAACATAGGAGATCGTTAAATTAAATTAGATCCTAAATCAAAGTAATCCAACATTTTATCAAAATATTTATTCTTTTTCGTTGCATCATCGAAATTTTCTTTTCACTACTTGTTACGTACATTGATATAA
Organism: Onthophagus sagittarius; assembly: GCA_036711965.1. Taxonomy (NCBI): domain Eukaryota; kingdom Metazoa; phylum Arthropoda; class Insecta; order Coleoptera; family Scarabaeidae; genus Onthophagus; species Onthophagus sagittarius. The sequence continues at coordinate 12,296,501 of JASERS010000005.1, read as the reverse complement.
GATTAAAGGAATTATTTTGCTTGCGTAAGAAGCAAAGATGTGTCACTATGGTAAATTTGAGAAGAACCTAAATTACTTTGAATTCGGTTAGATGACGATCCCGTTTTTTATCCCGACAATCCCGACAATTTTTTATCCAAAAAATTGCTGTTTTTGAATAATAAGAACTTTTCCAGCTTCATTTTTTTAGGCACTTGTTATAAAATTACTCTAAAAAATGAAAAATATTTTCTTGTCAACATAATATGGTCGTCTTCATAAAAAAACCGACATGCATCCCATTGAGATAACGATCGTCGTGGAAACGCTACCGTAAATTTTAGGCCGTTCTTAACGCAGACTGAAGACGTAGACGATGATGTTGACGTCATACAGTCCTTTCGTTTTTTTCCATCCTATTCCTTTTCTCATGCGGCGACGAGTCTCGTCCGGTTTCTCGTCTTCTTTCATCCTGTTTTACGACATGTGCTTCCACCGTCTGCTTTCTTCTTCGTCTTTGCTTTCGAACGTGGCTCGGCGCATTGTATAATTTTACTTTTCATGGGGACCTTTAATGGTAATGCTCTTGGCAAACCTGTTCTGCCTCCGGCTTCCACCACGGTTCGCTTAGTTGTTAAGACTAAGAGAAACGAAGAAATTTATTTTATAAATTTAAAATATAATTTTTACAATTTTTTGTTTTGTCACACACTTACATTTAGTGTGCATATGCTAAGTCAGTAATCAATTAGATTTCCGCTTCATTAATTCTACTCCCAAACGAAAAAAGATTGTCTGCATAACTTTACATTGAGGGTATGCACAAAGGATGGATAACGGTAAACGTGACAAGTAAATATTTATGTACTAGAAACTGTTTTATTGTGTGATGCAAGATCTATATACATACGCGCATACAACGGGCTATCTCGAATTCTTGCGCAAATGTGCGATATATAAACCAAATAAAAACACCCTTGAACATATCGTACAGTTTGGAATGTCAACACGAGATAAGGATTTATTTTAGATTTTGGCACGTACGAATAACGGATAGTAACTCCTTGTTTTTATACGTTTTGTTAGAGAAAATAAAGTACAATTTCGAATTTCAAATCGAAAATGCCCATCGTTTCGAACGACGACAAGTATTGGAAAAAGGGGGGCGGAAATGGACGACTTTCCGCCCCTGTTCTTCCAATAAAACCGGCGCACGACAACAAAGACACTGAAATCAATAAAAAATGAGCTTCAAAATCTACGTTCTACGGCTAGATTCGTGATTAAAAGAGGAAATCATCATAAAATTACTACGCATACACCAAGAACTGCTCAAGACCAGCAAATAGACAAAGTCGACGAAGCCGGCAAACAAGTTTTAATTAAAATTTAATGAAGTTTTGGGCTTCGTGGATCGGCTCAGGTGTTTCCGCCTCTAAACATTAGCAAAGTTATGCCCGTTTTCGTGAGTTTTCCAATTTAATAGGTCAATTTCTGCGACATCGGCTCGCTATCATTAACGTCAATTCGAGGTTCGCCCTTCCAATATGACTTTTCAGATTGATTTGGCAGTTTAAATTGATTACAGAGGGCAATTTCATGTAAAAAATTTCAATTTTTCCACTACTATTTATATTCTCAACTTACTCACTTCAGCGATTCGTTAGAATGTTTCAATACTTTTTAACACTAAATGTTAAGATTGTTAAGTTATTTATGTACCAATTCAGATAAAGACACTTTGCTGACGTGGTACCTGCAACATTTTATGGCCAACCGCAAACAGAAATTAGCAGTAAGTAAAGTATTTTATTTACGACTGCATTGATAAGTCATCATTAACATCACTCATTTGAGGCAATTTGAGTTACATAATGAAGTTCATTACCTACCGTCCTGGTTTCATTATATAACGCAATTTTGCTCAATCAGAGCAGACGTAATTTATTGAAACGAGCAACAATACAAAAGGAAAGTGTTACTTATTTAAAGAGAACAATACTACTATTATTATAAATATTAATTGTAATAGTAATATCACACCTATGCTACGGGATACCTATGTATATCACCCGCCGCAAATGAGTAAGTAATAGTCATTTGCGGCGGTCATTTAGTAGTAAAAGTAATAGTCATTTATATTATAAGTGGGCTACAAACATAATTGAGTACTGTAATTATACCCCAGCCCACGTGTGATATACAACAGTTTTCATCAAGTTTTTCAAATAGTTCTTATTATTATAAGATATTATGTTATAAAACCAGGACGATAATGAACTTCATTACCTAACACAAATCACTTCAGATGAGTATGGTAATAATGTTTTCCAGAAAATTCAAAATATTTTGGTTATGATGGATATTGATTGGTCTTCGCCAAAATACAGTTCTGAGATACTTAACCTATGTTGGAGAACTGAAACTCTGGAAACTGTATTTTGAGAGTTACGAAAGAGCTTTTAAGATGTCAAAAGCTAAAAATGACTTACACAATGATAGCAATTGTATTTTACATCTTTAGGTAGTTTAATCCATGCAAAACAATTAAAAAATACTCAATGAAATGTTTTTCAGAAAATGCGATAAAAATTTGATTATCTGATATCAATAATTTTTGCGCTAATAAAATCTCGCTGACGAGCATAGTAAGCTTTGAAAATTTTGAGTCTTTCCTCAACAGCAACTGCAAAGCACTTTAACTTATAAGTTTCATCCTAAGTCACATCCTAATGATCTTCGGCTAAAACTAGTTTTTATTTTCGTTAAACATTTTGGTTTCTATTATTACATTTACTTTTGTAATGGCATCCTTTGCATCTTTGTCCTCCATTTGTAGACACTTTTTTAAAACCTGGAGAAACAATATCTGAAAATTTCATCTTGCATACAATAAATGGTTTTTTCAAAACACAATTCAGGAATAATGCCAAACTCATGGTCCGATTTGTACAACCCATTGTGATTACATTCAAATATAACCATTGGGAAAATCACCCTTAACTCTGTCAATGTCAGGAATTTTCGCATGAACTATCAATGAATCTTTTGCGTCTTTTCTTTCTTGAGAACCTTCTTCTGCTCTTTCTTCTGTTGCTTCTAAATCCGATTGTTTCAGTTGAAATTGCTAAAGATCTTAGGTCTATTTTTATGTCACAGCCGAACATAGCCTGATAGGGACATTTTAGTTTCATGACGATAGTGTCTAAAGTGTCTTTTCAAATATGTCTCCTTCTGTCCCCTTTTTGTAGTTTTCGTAACATACATTAAACGTCTTCATTAGCACTTTCGACACTGCAGCCGTCAAGGTGCCACGGTTTATATACAAAGTTCCATAAAAATCCTAATGTTTGTGTTTGTATTAAAATGTAAGGCAGGTTTAAACCTGATCACGGCCGAATTCGAACACTCCAAGCTCGAGTTTACCTTTTTTTTCAATTTCATGCGAGATGCAACATTTTTATGTTAGTTTAAAAAAAATCAAGAAAAAAGTATTTAGCCCGGGTGCAGATGCAAACAGAATTCATACGAACTTAATTAGTACCAAATTCGTAAAGTTCAGAGTTAGTTAACTATTTGGTAAGTTCCCGGTGAATGGCGACGTCTTCGAAATCGGCTGAGATTATATTTTCCTTCACTTTCAAGCATGATGCAACACTTTAAGTGCAAAGTAAGATGCAAGCCATGTTTAAACTTGACCATCGCTGACTGTGCTGACTGTGCTTCCACATTCCCAATTGATTAGCTTTAAATATTTCTTCTCTTTCAAGCAGAATGCAACATTTCTTCTTGGTTTTCACAAATATCCAAGTAATTAGTTTGGGTTAAGATGCAAACAGAGTTTAAACGAAGTTAATTAGTACCAAAGAACATAAAGCTCAAAGAGTTGCTTCGATATTTGAAGTTCTTCTTCTGATAACTATATTGTTTGGTGGTGACCAAATTGGTTTTAGTGTTATAATAATATAATTGAATTTTGGTGTTTTTAAAAGAGTATCAAAGATTTCAAAAGTTAGAAAAAGTTTGCTAGAGCGTGTTAAAATAGATAACTGGTTAGATACATCTTCAGGTAGTTTAATATGAGAAACAATTATGAATATTAAATGGAACGTTTTCCAGAAACGGTTTTCAGATGCACAGCTAAACCAGGGTGTTTCCAATTCTGTGTCTAGCAGTAGGTTTGACGCTAGGTTGGGTTTTGTTGGATTGGGTTCCGTCTTAGCAGAGGTATGATTAAATCTAAATGTGTTTCACTCTGGGTCTAGTATTAGCTCTAGCGTTAGTATTTGCTCTGTTTTTAGTTCTTATTCAGTCTTTAATGCTAAAACTCCACTATCACCTGCATTGTAATTTACATCTCTTCTTTTCATCTTTTTGTCTGACATAAGAAAAGACAAATTTTTTCGGGTGCTCTTTAATGTTCCACATACACTAATTTTCACATCTTTGAGATATTCAAACAATGATACAGAACTAAAATAATTGTCAAACAACAATCTATAATGTTTGTTTTCCAAACCCACCACTAACTCTTTTACAACGCTTTCTTCTAATTTTTTTCAGCATTTTTTTTTGTTTTGCGGTTTAAATATCAAATTTCCAATAATAACCAGACTCATCAGCCAGTACTCAAACTTTATAACCTCGTTTCATCGTTTTTTAGACATATACTGCTTTAGACTACTGCTTCCTTTGAATCAGATCATTGACAAATCTATAGCTATATTAACCGTTGGTGTATAACATTGTTTGAAATTATCATGAAGTACATCTGACAAAGATCTAACCTTAAACAACTTCTCATATTTTGGTGAATCTCTTGGAGGCATTGCCTGATTATTATTGCAGAGCAAATTGCCTAGGATCCATCCAAAACAGTTTGCATTCATTATATTGGAAATAAATGGATCATTCAGATCTGGAGCCGACGACCAGTAATCTCTGTAACTTGGCATCACTTTTATTCCCATTAACAAATTGATGACAAGGGATTCTTACAGTTCCACTTCAGTTACAGGAGTATATGAGTTCCTACGCTGCTCTGCATACGCATATACATATAATGTTCATTTTCTATGAATCTATCAGTATCCACTTCATCACAATCGTCAGTATATTTTCAGTATCATCTATGCATAATTCAACAGATGGAATGTCCATGTACAATGTTTCATTAAATTCGGCATGTGTCATTCTAATTGAGTTGAAAGGAAGTTCGTTCAGAGAAAGGCAATTACTTAAATTGCACAGTGTATAAATATACTATATATTACAGAAATATTAATGAACAAGAGCGAACTTACCTTTTAAGAAATAATTAAGACCTAATCTGACAAAAATAACAAATTGTCTTAATAAAACTTCTCACTACCGCGATTTTATATGTTTGTAATCCAGTTAACCTCAACAACCAGTATTAAAACATTCCATTACTTAACCTAATAGTTACTCCCGATGTTCGTTAAGCGTCCCTTATGGGTATGAACTCAAATTAAAAAGTTTGATACATAAAACAAGCTTACAAACGAAGAAAAAAAAAACACGTAAAAGTTAGTGGTACATTATTGTATCATCATATTTGTACATATTTGTACCACCATGCTTGAAAGGTTTAAGCTCTTCCTTCTTTGTATTAATCCCTTACATCGAGGTTTTACTATAGTCTTTATTTCTTTTTCTTATTTTATAGAAAACCAATTTCAACAAAAGCTTCCGGCGTTATCTGTGGATCTAAGACAACTGTTCTTAAAGTAAACAGCATTTGCTGTTTCAACATTTTATCTCGTTGTCGTATAAAATTCTTAAAAATGTGGGTCAAGTTGATGCACAGCGTAGCGAATAAGGTAAATACCTTAAATCAGCACTTCACAGCGTGCAATAATAAATCACGAAACGTTTCGAAAGCTAAAATAAGACAAATCAACTAGAAATACTCGCTGTAATAAATGTTTAACCCGTCAAACGCTCCGGTGATATGACGGTTTTGCGGAAGACGTTTCTTCGGCTTTATCAAACGACGGTCAATTGCAGCCGATGCAATCAAGGACGGTTTGGAGGGAAAGAATCGCTCCTCTCGCGCTTTTCATGCAAATTGAACAATCTTATTTCCACTTAGATCGGTATCCATAATTGGTCGGGAGCAATTACGTTCGCTTCTGTATCTGTAATCTGTAAGTGTACTTTTTATTACCTTTCCTTTAAAATTCGGCAAGGGAGAGGATTTTATGACGCGGTAGTAAAATTCCTTGCGCCTTATTGGCTGGGAAATCGTTTGGGACTGTTAATAATTTTTTTTAACTTTAAGAAGCGAACGTTCGAGGAAATAAAAGACTGTTTTTCTTTTCTCATTTTTATAGTGTTTTTATTATTAACTTTATTTAGAATATTATTAAAATTTTTTTGATCGTTACTAAATAATTACTTTATTTATATATTGTATATCGATAGTAAATGTTTAATGTCTTACAATAAGGTATGGGTGTAAAAATCCCAAATAACGTCGTAAAATCGAAAACGATCTTCCGGTTAACGACGATATTCTATTTATTGAATATGTAAAATAGACATAAAGAGGATCATCTAATGTTTTAAACGAATCCATTTTGCATATATTAAATTTTATTGAAAATTTTCGCGCTAATAATCAATAAAAACGTCGATTCTCGTGGATACGACATAGGAATTTTCTATGTTAGTCGTAACAGTAATTTCGCTGATATCCGGTACGGTGTCGTAGCTGGGGCGTAATTTGTGAGCTCGGCTAAATGGGCCATACACAGCGCCATTCATATGGAAATTTCTTTCTTTGCAGGTCTACTCCGGGTTCTGAAGATGTTATCAACCCAGACGAGAACGTGTGGGGACTACGCCTGGACCAGATTCATTAGTGTTTCGTAGTTGGGTGCACAGTTTTACATTCATCGGTGAGTTCTCTATCCAAAAAAAGTAACATAAAGCTTTTGTATTTAATGTAACTAAATTTAAAGCAGATTTTTTAAATATTTATCTAGTGACGTTAATGTGGTAATAAATCGCATTCCCAAATCTGTTATTTCTCAATAACAATTTGAAAATGATTTGGAGACGCCTGGAAATTCTCCACGACTTGAACGAACAGTCTACAAAGACCATCCAAACTTAGTATCGAATTTTAAAAGCATTGCATTAGGTTTATTGAAGCCATTCGTCAAGGATGTAGCGCGCCGTCGAGTGGCTATAAGATAATAACCCGCATTTCAGAACGATATATTCCACAGAACACGTCTCCAGGCGTCCATCGACGTGAATTTCCTCGTATATCTACGTCCTCGGTCCAAGTTTTAAACGAACGCCACTCGCAGACAGATCATAACCGCACTTTTAGATTGGTGCCGAGGACTTTGCAATTTAACTCCGACCAGAACACGCTCATTTAATATCAAGAGCTTAACTAATGACTTGTACATTTCAACCTTTAACCTCTCGTCATATGTTTACATCTTAAAAGTTACTGTGGAATGATTCAGAACTGTTTTAAAAATTAAGGAAAATATATTAGTATGTGAATAAAAGAAGTATATTTCGCTTTAAATTCACGCCTCTTCGTTATTACGTTAAGCTGGTAGCGAGCAGGTGTTGACCAACTATTAACTTTGTTAATGCTTTCATATTTTTTCGAACACATCACCTACAAAGACGAGGCTTTATTGGATGACATAATTTTTATGTAGCTTCCTTTGCTATTTGCGGCAACGTGCTATCTTACTTTTATATTATTCAACATACATACAATACTATAAGCGGTAAGAAGATACGCAAATTTGGCCAAAATGTTCATCAATAATTTATTTCGCCCTAATTCTGTGGCTCCTTTTATAACCTCTCAACCCTCCCTTTGATGTTTATACTGTTAAAGGAATCACTAAAAGCACATATGTGTCTGACAATTATGAAGGTGTTTGTTCACTCTGTAGAGACCCTTAATATATCTTGTACGATGTGTAGAACATATTATCTAAACTCCTTAAATAGCATCTAATTAGCTAGTACCTCAGCAATCTATAAAATGTGTATCCATAAAAAAAGGTAGCCATTACGCTACATGAATAATGACAGTTCATGATTATCTGTACGGTAATCTACTTCCATCAGGTTATATACAGTATGTCATCGGATCGAGTAACAAAGGGAAAGGAAATTATTATTAATTTTTCAAACCTATTTCAGTATAAATTACTATTTTTCAAGGTATATGTAACCATGGAAACAATAAAAGTTACAACTAATGTTGGTAAAAAGTAAACCAAATTAAAATATGTCTAAATAATTGAATAAAATCTTTTCAATGTACATTTTTGTAATAACACACTATGTAACAGACAAAAGACACTTGACTAAACCGAAACGTTCTAACATTCCAAACGTTCTTTTCGGTATTAGCTCTAATTTTGCTGATATTCGGTTCTAGAGTACTGTATACTTGTATCAAATTATAGGTAGAACTAATACTAGACCTAGAACAAGAAAGTTTCGGTTTAGCCGTGCGTCTTCAGAAGAAACCTGTATCTTTCTAGTTCTAGGTCTAGTGTTAGTTCTAGTTTTAGTTCTATACAACAATACAATAATCCAAAACCGAATAACAGCAAAAAGCAGACTTAATGCCAACACTAAAACTACTACTATACTTAGAACTAAAACATTTGACTTTAGCCAAACGTCTCTTAGGATGGTTAAACTCAAATGTTTCTGGTTCCAAGTCTAATGAAAATCTAAAGTATAGAAAAACTTAATTTTATTGTTTCTATGTTTACATATCATAAATTGAACTTGAATAAATGTTCTTTTTAGAAAAAGTCCAAGTCTTACATAAAAATGTTAATACATTGGGCAGAATGTATAATTGCTGCGAATATAGTAAATTTTTTTATAAATCTAGCGATTAATATAAGGGGCACTCCTTATGCGACGATCATATAACTTTGCATATCTTCTGTCACGAATTTCAATTATTTTCTTCCATTAAATCTCTATTCTAGTGAATACTCGATTAGGTAAATCAAGATTGCTACTGAATAGCATTCTAAAAGTGATCAATTCACACCTAAAATGCCTTCTCCGTTAATGAATGTTATCGATGATAATAATAATGTAAGGTCTCTGCTCTTTGTGTGAAGTCGACATCTTCCTTACAAAGCTGATTAAGAATATAAGATGCCCATGCTTTTCCGGGTCATTATACAGGGTGTATCGTAATGACTGCAACTAATTTCAAGGAGTGATTTTTTAGCGAATTATAAGGGTACTTTAATATATACACTTGAATGGTTATGAACTTGAATTATGACTACACGCTCGGTTCCTAGTGAACTTCCCAAAAACAGAATGCTATATGACATCACAGCAATATACTACCATCACTGTTTGCAAATCTGTTAGGCTTATAAGTGTTCTAAGGTGGTAAACTACAGACCTAAGTTTCTTTTCTATTGTGTCCATCTGTAGGTTGCATTTCAAAGAGTTTTTAAACTGATTAGCGATTTAGTACTAAAATCAATTTTTCTAAAATCAAGCTTAAGTTTGTTCTGATGCAACCTTTTGACTGAAACCTTCATATTCGTGTAGTTCTTCAACTGTGCTAGATATATTTATTAATGTTTTAATACATGTACTGAGTTTCCGGATGATCTTTCACATATAAAAAAGTAACATTGGTCCCAATACACCAACTTGGATAACTTGTTTGCGATTTTCTAGGTACGATTGAAACACTGTTATTGTAGGGTGTCTGATGCCATAATAATTCAGTTTCTGCAACAGTATCTTATAATTCACACAATCGAATGCCTTTGTAATGTCTAACAGTAGTGCCTACATTTTTTGTACTCCTATTATTTTAAAAACCGGATACCGGATTGTTTTTAGTAGTCTAAAATGAAGGAATGATAATAAATAATAGGCTATCGTGAGCTATTATACACGAAAGTACCTCAATAAACTTTTGACTTTTATTGCTAAATGAATTTCTTACTTTGCTTTGTTTAGGTGCTCCATATGTCCATCGTTGACATATGGGTCAACGAATATAAAGCGATCAAAACACGAGTCATAAGAAACTACTTTCCCATGCGCTTGATACCAATACTTACGTCACCGGCACCACCTCTTATTCGTTGACAAAGTGATATTGATATCGACCAGCTGAGTTCAAAGTTTCTTCCCACTTTTCCACCTTTATTTAAAACCAATAGAGGGACCATGAGAAAGAGGGGCGTAAGTATTGGTATCAAGCACTTGAGAAAATAATTTTTTATGGATCGCCTTTTTTGATCGTAGTGTATGTAATAATAATATATGAAGACCAATAGGAGAACTTCTCGTGCACATTACATTGTTTCTTATATAAAATTTTGCCAAACAGACTGTTCAAGTGCAACTTTCTGTATTCATTAAAGGTCTTCTTATACATAGTGTTTACATTGCATAATGATCTGACAGATTAGTCCCACTTAATTTGTGCTATTGATTTGGATTGGGTTGGATTGCGCTGGGTTGGGTTCTATGTTGCGTTGGGTTGAGTATTACCAATTATTGGGGGATATAAGTAACTGGGATAGGGACTCCACAGACAGGGGTGTTATTAATTATTGCAGGACTCAGAACGTACGTATAAAAGATGTGGGGGCATAATTACGGAGCGGTTTACAAAATACCTTGTGATAGAAGGAAGTTGGGAAAGGAAAAAGGCAATGAGTTGAGAGTGAACTTACAGTTCAAACAATTACAACCTTCTGTTATCTTGTGAACCAAAAAATTGAGTATTTTTCGCAGTGGAACAATCAAAGATCTCTATTATTTGAAAATTGTTGATTAGTAATGTTGTGTCATTATATTCCAGTAGAAAACAATAAATATTTTCTTTGTGTCCATTTCCTTCAGTTCCTTCCAATATGATCTGTAGGAAGATTTTCTCAAATTTAATAGTGCTCTATTAATTCAAATCTTTCTTACGCCTCGTACCATTAATTTGTATGATATGATCATGTTTGTTTATTCCAGTATTTCTTCAACCATACACATTTTCTCCTCCTTATGTCCATTTTCCTTCAATTTTACTTTAGTATTTGTAAAAAGTCAGTTCCCATCCTTTTTAGCACTTCATCATTGGCGAAAAACCCACACTTACGTCTCATTTCAGTAATTATAAAAGTCAGTGTCTTCGTATGTCTGTAGTAGATTTAACAGATAATGTGCTTAATATACAGGATAGATTTTGAAAGCAAAATCGTTATAAAAACAAGTATTGTATCACTTTTTTCTTACGCAATAACACCTTTTTGTGTGAAAGAATGTGCCAGCACTGTACTAATTACAAAGTTTATGATTATGTTTTGTATTTTGCAAGAACATTTAAATAACCTTTAATATATGTCTGTTGTTCGTTGCCACAAAAGATCTTTTACAAAAGAAGTATTAATAGATCGTTTTGTTCGTCGCATCCGTTTTACTCGGTTGGATCTCTCTTTTGCGACGACCGCGAACGGCGAGATATTGTGCAGTGGCTTCCAGAACCAACTTCGGCGTGAACAATGTTATACTAACTAACGCATGCCGTGACTAAGTGTGCCAGGATTCAATGGCCGCACCGGAGGAGGGAAAAAGTTTCGCCGTCGTGCTCCGGTTATATTATGCAACCGCCGACGTTTTCTAAGCCCTTGGTATTAATTATATTAGTGCGGCTCGAGTTACGTTTCATAGAAATGCTATTGTCCACATGCTTTTCCTATGGGTCTCGAATATTCTGATATAATCCTTCTAATTTCAATGGACCGCAATGAGAGATGTAAAATTCGACCGAAAATTTTAAACTATAAAGTATATCCCATGTTTATGGTCCTATATCTAAAATGATTTATGATCTTACCTACTTTTACGGTAGTCGCAGTTGTAAGTTTACGAGGCCAGACGTTATTTATTCATGGCGCCATAGCTATGCAATATCGTTGAGTTGTACGAATGAGAACTTTATACTCCTCAAAAAAATCTTGAGATTGATGGTACTTTAATTATACAGTGTTTCAAAAGCATTGTTTGCCTGTCTTAAATTTTGCATATTCTAACAACCTTTATTGAACTTAATGATTGAGGTTGGTTATATTAATTAGTTTGAATAGGAGTAGCTCGAGGGTTGTTATGGTCTTTATAGATTGGATATTTATCTCCTTCCTTATAGTCGCTCAAAACATAAACAAAAACCATCTAAGCTTTTAACTACTACCTTGTTTTAAGCGCACCTAGGACGTACTTCTTCTCCTTGTTGGATTGCCCATGTAGTCTCTCTCCGAGAAACCTAAAACAAACCAAACATTTAAGTTTTTTACTAATATTGTTTTTTTTTTACTTTACGGTGCTTTACTGGAAAGATCTCCGTATAGTTTTCCATCTCCCTTCTTTATCCTAATCCTTTTATGGGATTCCCTCTCTCCCCTCCCTCTCCTTATTCCTTATTTCGTCTCTAAAGAAGGTCTCCATTATTTTCCACTTCTCTTCACTTTCTAGCATCATCTTCAAGTAATTAGTTGGTGTTACGCTTACGCCCATTTGAGTGTTGGCTGGGGGTGTGTTCGATGTCGTCTCTGTTGCCGCAATAAACACAGTCTTTACTATCTCCCTTTTGTACATGTATAAATTGGTCCTAAAACATTCGTGTCCGGAGATAACTTGGTTAATATAGTAGTTTACATATCCCCATTTCGGTTTAATAGGGCTTGATGTCCGGTAGAATTTTTTTCGTCCTTTTTTGTTTTATTAAGTTTCTCTTAATTATCACGTCGTCTTTTCATACTCTGTAGGCGTAAAGTAGTTGAGAGTATATTACATTTATCAGTTTAATTTTTTTTTCGGCAACCGAACCCATCACTTTATGTAGTGCTCTCATGGTGTTTTGCGTCTTATCGGTAATGCATTGTATTACTGCCATCTTAAGTCCTTTCCCAATATCATTCCTCGGTGTTCCACTTCCTTCTTTGTATTGACCCTGATCATAACCTTGGGCTCCCTTCCGATTTTCCTGCTCCTCAAGAACACCGCCTCCGTCTTCTCTGGAGCCAATTCCAATTCCATTTCATTCAGCTTATTAATGATCCTGAGTATGATTGCCTGCGCAGACTGTTCTATCTCTTCTATATTCCAACCCCTGATTATCACAACCAAATCGGCTGCATTCACAGAAGACGCGATCAGCTTCGCGTCTTCTGAATCCTCTACATCTTGTAATAGCTCATACAACAGTATGTTCCACAGCAGCGGTTCCAATATTGACCCCGCGAAACGCCTATGGAAATTTGATATCTTTTCCCATTGTAATTCAAAACCCATTGTCAAGGTACTCTTTTATGTTGTTATGTCTAGAGTAATCAACTTCTCGAGGCCTGTACCGCACATCTCTCATGTACAAAACGGTACTGGTTCTTAGAAGATAATCCCCCGCTTAGGTCTATTTCATTCAATAATCTGCTCTTAATTATGGCTTCGTATAACTTTCGCTATTTGCCGTTTTTTTCTGCCCATGTTACATAGTTGAAGATGGTGTGCTCTACATCATCTTTTCCCTCGCAGTATGCACATGCTTTAGACAGTAAGCTTAAGACATCCATCACTAGAGACAAACCGACACCGATGATAGACCACTTCACCCCACTTCCTCTCCGGGACGTATTTTTCTTGTATTTGATTTTAATTACATTACCTAAATTTTTAAACAAGTAAGTCATAAAAACCACCAATCTGAAATTTTAGTGAGTCGGTTGATCTGATTTCCGATTTAACATGTGAACTCGCTCGTCCTGTTTCTTTTCTGTTTATGTACATTACCATCTCCGTCTCCCATTGCAATCTGTAAACCCATTTCTTCCATGGTGCCAACTTCGTAGATTACCCTGCGCGCTCTTTTTTCCATCTCATCTAGGTTCCATCCTGAGACCACTATAGCCAAGTCATCCGCATTAGCTATCATGCGCACATTTATTTTCGTCGTCTTCCTTTCCAGTAGCTTGTCAAAAAAGATCTTTCACTGGACAAGTCCCAAAATCGATGTATCTTTCGTTAAAATAATCGTTAATTACCGTCACCAAGTACAGAGACATTTTTTTTTAGACCTTTCCCCCATCTCATGAGGTTCCATGCATATTTGATTTTTGATCACCGTCTCGTAGATCTTCTTATATGTGTTAGGAAGTCATACAGTTCTGTACTTTTTCACCTGCATAGTATCTGACTTCTCAATTAGTACCAACCTTCCTCCCTTCCACTTCACTGGAAATATTCCCTCCTCTACCAGCCTGTTGTAGGTTTCTGCAATGTTGAAACTTCCTATCATCACCATGTTTTTTACAATTTCGTTTGTTATACTATCTGGACCCGGCGCTTTTCCATTTTTAAGTTGTCTCACTATCGCAAGTGTTCCTCTGTATTAACCCGTGTTATGCTTTCTTCTCCCACTTCCGTAATTGTTCTGTTCCGCTTTTGTTGTATGCCTTGGGAATAGCTTCTCAAGCAATGGTATGATTTCCTCTGGTGGTACTTTTGTTTGATTTATATTTCGGGTCTTGATTGCTATTATATAGGCTTCTTCCCATATGTTATTTTCCAGTTCATTACATAAACGTCGCCATGCGTCTCTTTTAGATTGTTTTTTTGAACCCAACTAAACTCAACCCTATTCAACTTTGCTTTAGAACTAACACTGCAGTTACAACTAGAAACATTAGGGTTTAGCCGTCTAAAGAGATGTAAGACTAAATCTTTATGTTTCTAGTTCTAAGTCTTGTGTTAATGCTAAGTTGTAGGTCTAGTATTAGTTATACTCTTAGTTTCAGAATAATTTACAAGAATCAAGCACTGAATGGCAATTAAAACTAGAACTAACAGTTTCGGTTTAGCCGTGCATCTGCAGGCATCTGAATCTTTCTAGTACTAGGTCTAGTATTAGTTCTAGTTTTAGTTTGATACAAGTACACAACAAGTTAAGGCTGAATATCAACTAAAAATAGAGCCACCACTAACGCGAAAAACATTTAGGGTTAGCCATACCTTTCTTAAGACGAAACCCAATCCAACCCTACCCAACCTATTAGAGCAGAAGTAACACTAGACTTAGAACTAGAATGTTTTCCAATTTTTCAAGAAACTTTACACTTAAAAAAAAATCGCGGAAAAGTCCAATTATTTAAGAAGCCGCAAACCGAAGAAGATTTGGAACCTCTGATTTAGAGATTATTATATTATTTTTGAGTTTATGTGTAAATAACTTAATAATGGTTAATCTTTGGATTAACCATGGTTACTTTTTTAGTGGTCTTTATCTTTCAAAACATTCATATATTATATCATTTAGCATATATTATACATTACATAAAATAATTAAACTTAATTATGCATAATTTAATATTACTTCAAAATGAAACAAAGAGAAATCCCAATTGTGTTCAATTACGTCATAAAATCGTTACGGAATCACAAAGCAGATACATTTTATATGATGTATCATCCACAGCTATCAAGTGGTGGGATTTAAAAAATTTCATTACTCGCTTCTACAACGCACCCTTCTCAAAAGTCGTCGAGTGTGCATTCAGGATGGGGAATTGTTCGCGAATAGAATTCAAATTATTGTCTGCATATAACAGGGCTCCGTTTCGGTAGAAACAATTTGAATCGTTGTTGAGTAATCGCAACTATTTCTCAAAATTGTATTCATAAAATTCAAAATATTTTTAATAAAATGAAAACTTAAACGTTAAAATGACTCTCATTCGTACGCTGAACTTCGACTTGGAAATCGAATCGTTTGTTCCGAAATGAACTTACAACTTTGCGGCGTTATACCGTCTCCAAAGTCCATGGAAAACTTTGTCTAGATGGGTAATTCGATAGCTTTCCCGTCGCCATCCAGTCGACAGATCCGCAATTAAATAGAGCTTTGGCTCTCGAACGCTTAGAAAACATTTCCCTTTCATTCCAACAAAATTTCTCACGATATCTATATACATTAATTTTGATAATCAAAACATCTAGAGGTAAAAATCTTGAGGAGAATGCGTAGGTAGAAAAGGAAAAATTGCTTCTCTCGAACAGCTGGCAGCGGAAACATGACTCACGATGCCGTCCAAAGAGATTGGACCTCCACACGAACCTTGGGTGAATAATACCAAGACGGAATGAGTAAACGAAAACGTGTTTTAGAATTCTAATCAAACGACTAACGCTCTTTCTAATCAAAGATAGATAAGAATTTGTTTGTGGTAGGAAGGAGTTATTTTTAGATAAAACTAAATCTAAATAAATTTCAATAAAAACTTGTTTACAAAGCTTTTAAGCGTACAAGTATTTCTAATTATATTCTAAATGATCTTTAATGACATCTTCTTAGTGATGAGAGTAATTTTATAAATTTTTCAAGATTTTTTAATGATATACTGAGAATTAGCGTTATAGTCTGGATATGATGATTCTTAGAAATGTTAGGCAATGGTTTACACAACACCGGCATTAAATTACATAATACATGTAGCACCGCTTCTCAGCAAACAGTATCGATTAAACCTAAAAGACTAAATGTTAATTTAACTTGACTAATTGAGATTGAGAAGTTTTAAGAAGGAGACCATGTATAATTGGTCTCAAAGCGATAAACCAAGAAGTTGGTTTATCCAAGGCATCTGGAATACAAGGACTAAATCTGTTAATAAATAGTGTCCATTAGTTGCATAATATATTTCTGATTCTCGGAATACTATGTTTGTATAGATAAGCAAGCAGAAACAAATTGTGCGTTATGTGTATTCTTAAATTAATCGTGTTAAAGTGTGCGATATGCCGAAAACTGTTGATAAGAGTAGAATCTTCAAGAACTTTTGAAATAATGATTATGTCCGTTCAGCTATTGCTAAAATTGGATAATGTGTTTTAATTTTGTTTCCTAGGTTATTACACACTTTTTCAGTTTTAACAGTAAAATAATATGTTTTATAGCAGTTCTTTGTTTTATAACTTTTTTGAAAAACAAGAAACTTATTTATTCCATTGCCAAAAATAGACTACCTGTCTTCATCATTTTCAATAAATCATACTGAAAATTGTGAGATGGAGTAGTTCCAAATTTCATTTCGACATTCGTTAAATATATTTAATGAATATTTTATTAATAATAGATTTATTAATTGAAAATCACAAATATGCACTAAAAGTGTGATTTAACAAAAAGCTAACAATAATGAGTCTTCAGTATGAGAATCAGTAGGTACGGAACGATTTCCTATTTGTATTTTGTTTTTGATAGTCTTAAATAAGAAAAAGCTGATTCACATAAATATGTGGACTCCAAAAAAAGAATAGATGTATTCATTACACTTTTTAATATTGGGATACTTTTCATTATTAACATATTTTTAAAAATCGTCCTCAAGTTGCTTGTCTTTTTAAAATTAAATCCGTTTGTAACGTTATTATTTCATTTTCAAGCACGATTCCAGAAATTTTGTCTGCAATATTTGGAAAGCGATTCAATTATAGTCTTGTTTTTCCTAACAATTCTAAATTTAAATCCACGTTTCGTCATTTAAATTGCCACATTCTTGATTTAGCTCTATCAGAAAATCTTCCATCTCTGGCAATAAATCCCGAAATCGTTGTTGAAACTTGCTTCTGCTTAACCACCTTACGTGTATGTAACAGTATTTTTGGCTGTCCATCAAGTTGCAAATTGAAGAGGCCGCGGTTGAGAGCACTTCTTCAAATAGAATTCACTGTTTTGTATGCTAAGTCCATTATGCCATTGAAGTTTAATCTTTTACTAGCTAACACCTGTTGGTGAATTATGCAGTGGTAGCTCAAAAAACTTGGAAACATGTTGTCATTTTGGCATAGAATTACAAAGCCATTTATGCCGCTTATCATTGCGTCTGCTGCATCTTTTGAGTTAATATTATCTTATAGTACACCTCTCTTACATTTTACTACGCATTAAAATGTGCAGTAAGAAAATCAAAAAAGGGACCTCTGAGATATTTTACTGAAAGTTCGTCCTTTTGGCTACCCCTGTTCTAGAAGCAGTATCAAGTCTTCTAGAAGCATATCAAATCTTCCAGAAGCAATATCAACTGTTCAGGACATTTTTGAATTCTAGTTGATCCAGGACTAACTTTTCCAGCAGCATTGCAAGTGTTCTAGAAGCACTTTCAATCTTCTAGAAGCAATATTAACACTTCTGAAAATATTACAAGACTTCTGGATGCATTTGAAGTGTTCAAGAAGCTATATCAAGCCTTGTAGAAGCAATATCAAATCTGCTAGAAGTGTTTCAACTTTTTCGCAGGCAATATCAAGCCTTCTGGAACCAGTATAAACTCTTCCGGAAGCATTGCAGGTCTTTTGGAACCGTTTCAAGTTTTCTAGAAACAGTATCAAGTCTTTGGGAAACATTTCAAGTCTTTCAGAAAAAATATCAAGCCTTGTGGAAGCATTTCAAGTCTTCTAGGAGCAGTATTAAGGCTTCTGGGAGCATTTCAAGTTTTTCACAAGCTGAGTGAAGTCTTCTGGACGCATTTTAAGTCTTATAGAAGTAGCATTAAGTCTTCTAGAACCGTTTCATGTATTCCAGAAGAAACGGTTTTCAAGTATTCCAGAGGAATACTTATATTCCAGAGAAATACTTGAAATGCTTCCAGAAAATACCAGTCACTATTATCTCTTCTAGAAGCATTTTATGTCTTGTATCAACTCTTCCAGAAACATTGCAAGTCGTCTGCAAAAAACATGGTTCTAGGAGTAATTCAAGTTTTCTAAAAGCAATATAAAGTCTTCCAGAAATACTACAAGTCTTCCAGAGGCAATATCAATTCTTCTGGAAGCATTTCAAGTCTTGCAAATCCAGTATCAACTCTTTTTAAAGCGTTGTAATTGTTGTAGTGGCAGTTACAAGTTTTCTAGAAGCAATTTCAGTCTTCCAGAGGCAATATAAACTCTTCTCAAAGCATTTCAAGTATTACAGAAACAGTGTAATCTAAACAGAAATCTTGTGGATACAGTATCAAGTCCTCCACGGACTTGCTACTATCCGTAAAGCAGTTCAAGTTTTTTAGAGGCATTTCAAGTCTTCTAGATTCCGGATGTACTTTAATCTAGATAAAACTTTTCTTCCTGATTATGATGAGATCTTGAGGTTAAAATACTATCTTGAGAAAATATATAACCTTCAATACTCTCATCGTAAGATTTCAATCATCTATATCTATAATATGACCATTATTATTAAGTAGGATAATTGTTAATGCTGTAGTTGAATCTAATTTTGATTTTAATTGTAAATCCTAAACGCCTCTTAAATATAATCATGTTCGAAGTTCCTACTAATCTCGATTTATTTTTTTCTAAACACCACGTCACTCTTATTTCGACAACCATTGGTAAACAAAATTGGAATCAATATATGTTGCTGAACGATACAGTAACAGATTAAAAGCGAACGTAAGCCCTTTAGCGTTTGAACTAGTTTTTATACAAGCAAAAAACATGGAAAACACTGTAACAGCCTGGAAAACAATTTTAATCGTTAAAGTTCAAAAAGTTTAGTTTAATAGGCTTAACTGATAGTAACTGAATAGGTCGATAAATAATTTGGTCTTGTTTGAGGCTTAATTACTAGCATAGCAATTCTTTTTATGTCATAGCAAAAATGTGGTACCGCCGGTTAGTTCACAACGTGTTAATTATAAATGTCGCCTGGCGCCGTTTCCGGCTCGTTGTTTATTGATTCCACCTCGGTCGTGCGGTTCGTTAATATTGATCCGGCGTACTTTGAACGACCGTCGTTATCTGAATCGACCATCTATTGGCTTTAACTGGACCCAATTGTCGACGTTTACGTTCAAAGAAATCACACCGTAATTGGAACGACCTTATTTTAATGAAGTATGATAGATTTCTCAAATTAACCGTTTTAATTTTTCGTATCCTACTTTTTTCTTGTATTCATAGTAATTACGAAGCAGATGTAACATTCCATTCTTCAACAAGATTAAGAAGAAACGTCGTCATCGCATGGTGCAATGTGAAATTGATCGAATTAGTCATAATTTTATGATTTCATCAATTTTCTGGTTAATATTAACATAGCGACTATTAAAGTATTATTGAATGAAAAAGTTATTTTTGGTTCATTCCCCCTCTCGTTTAAGCCTTCTTCTGGAACGCATTCCGTTCTATTTTTAGACACGTGTCGTCGCTTTTTCTTTTTCCTCAATCACAAAGTCTTCAAGTTAGTCTCCCACTCCGAGTAACTGTCGCTTGTAATTAATTACTATCTACGCGCAATGACGTCGCGTTAGACCGACTAATAGCTAATGTGATTTAATGGTTTCCATTATTAGAGCAACAACAGAAAAAGAGGAAATAAAGAAGCACTTTGATTTAATTGTTCTTTCACGGCGTTGTACTAAAGGATATTATAAATAAGAGTTAATTCACAATGGCCGGCAATAAGGTCAACGGTCGAGATGCGATAGACAACGTTCCATTTCAGGGACGGATTCAGGCTGCAGGGGTTTACCAGCTCGCAAACAACCAAGAACACAACTAATAATTTGCCCAAGGCACCGAACAAACGATCACACCGGATAAAAATAATTGGCCGTAAACTTTGCCGTTGGTGTTTCCCGTTGCAAACAAGAGGGTGCTTTTTCTTTAAATGAAATCAACAGTTTAAATCTTGAATCTCAAGAAAATACGTAATTAATCATTTATTTAATATAATATACCACTAGTAATAAGCAACAGGTAAATATCTATGTGTAGGTATTTATAAATTGGGTACATACTCGAGTATTTATCCTGGCCTAGAGTATATACCCAAACAGTGAACATCTTTTTTAATTCGAATGTATTAATTTATTCACAAAGAATTAAACATATCAGTTTGTGTAGTTAATAAAGAAAAGTATTAAAATGCCAAAAGTTTCACACAATGATATAAGCACCGCAATGTTAATAAAATACGTCATATTGTTAAAAACTGTTTTAAAAGGCCAAAACATTTAAAAAATATTCTTAAGAACAATTTAGTTATTAGACGGAATAATGTTTAATTTTAATTAGGGTAACTACATCTACTTTATAGTATGGGAACGTTTATATCTGAATTGAGATATTTTCAAATAGTGTTAGTTCTAGTTTTTGGTTGCTACAAGTATACAAGAATCTAAGACTGAATAACAGCGAGAAATAGAACTAATACTAGATCTAGAACTGGAATCATTCGGGTTTAGTCGTACATCTAAATCGTAATGGTTCTAGCTCTAGGTCTAGTGTTAATAAACTGGGTTGTAGGCATTGCATCCTCTAATTTTTTTGTGACTATGTGCGCACATTATTAAGTGCGTGCAGTTGTTATGAAAACTGAAAAGTTGTGCGTTGATAAAACACGGGTATATAATAAAATGCGCATATAATAACGTACATTAAAAAATAGCATTAGTATCCAACTACATTTTATACTTCCCTATACGCATTCACTCTATATTACACCATATCATTTGCACTAGTACTATAAACTAAAATCATGTCAAATCGTTACTTCATGAAACAAAAATTAGCTGATTACTGTGATTTCTATTCTTCATTTAAATGAAAAATAAAAAATTCAATTCATAGGGTTCAAAAATTTGATATAAAACATAGTTCTTCTAAAGTTGAAGACAAAGATTTTAAATTTACTTGAAATTCAATGTTGTTTAACTTTTTTAACAAAATTTGAATTGGATCATCTTAATCTTGATTAAAATATTTAGTTAATGGTTCATAATTTATAATAATTGCATTAATTGCAAAATGCCGTGACAACCACCTCACCTTATTAATACCTTGGATTTATTTTGTGAAGCTTCTATAATCTCTTTAAATTTACTTGTTTTTGTCGCGAATCTTGGGAATATAGTATAAACAGTTCTCCTCACTGTTTTGATTTCTTTTATGGTCTTTAATTCCTTACATGCATACGAAATATATCAATTTTCACCTTGTGCAACACAATGTTGTTGTGTCAAATATGGAATATTATGACTTAATTTAGCTGCTGCACCATTGCGTTTTCCACGTGTTATGGAAGCAATATCAGATGTAAACCTAATCAGCTTTTGAAACTCAATTTGGTTATCTTCATAAAATTGTAAAATTATTATTATTATTATTAATTTTTTATGCCATATTTACCTTAGAAGGTACTATTGGCGAAAAGAGCACTTTCCACGGAAATCGGGCAGCATTTTATCTATAGTTACATTTTCCCCTACAGCATAACTTTTCTGACAATTCTTTATGAATATTTCACAGATTTCCCGAATTAGAGCTAGTCGGTCCAACATTTTGTTTTCAGTGCAAATTCAATGCCATCACATTGCAATAAATGCTATCAGCACGATAGTATCTGCATATCTGATGTCTGTATTCCTAGAAAATTTAGTTTTGATAGTATCGCTATATTGGTTTTTAAATTTGACTACACATATGACGTGATTTTGTTGGCGCCTTTTAGCTTTAGTCGTATCTCTTCTAAGATGAAAGCCAATGCAACACAACCCAAGCTATCTTCAGAACTAAGTCTAGTAGTTTAGAACTACAAACGTTAGAGTTTACAGTAGAATCTTTCGGGATTTGCTGTGCGACTTTTGACAAAATGTTTAACCTTTCGGAAGCTATGTTGCAACCTTTTTTAGAAATTAGGTGGATTTTTAATAGGTGGAATTTTTAGAATACAGGTGGAACGTATATCCGGTAAATAGCCTTCTAATGAAGTCTATTTTACAAAGCCGATTTCTTTTTAAATTATTTTAGCTTTTCGATCTTCTACGATTTTGCAAAAATTGTGAAGGAAATTATTAATTTACATCCTGTATAAATTTCCAAAAATTTCATTAAAATATATTCTATATCCGTTTCATTCTATATCTCTTATTCGGAAGATACTTGTCACCCGTATATAATATGATACTGATTTAGAGTATCCAATTCCCGGGAACCAAGACGTTTTCGGGATTTGAGAGTAAGCTCTAAACTAAGTTCTACTTGGGCTAAAGGTTCCCAAATTCCTGCCAGAAGATTAGGTACTGCTTCTATATCCAACTATATATTGCTTGCAAAAGAATTGAAATGCTTCTAAAAAAATTAGAATGCTTCCACAAGACATGATATTGGCTCTAGAAGAATTGAAATGGTTTCCGATGATTTTATGTTGCTTCTAAAAGACATGATATGCTTCTAAGAGCTTATTATTAGCTCTGAAGGACTTTAAATACTTTGATAAAACATAATACTGCTGCTAAAAAACCTGCTGCTTCCAGAAGAGTTGATGCTGCTTCTGGAATATTTTGAATGCTTCAAAAAGATTTGATACTCTCTTTGGACAAGTTGAAATGCTTTCAGAAGAATGGAAATGCTTTGAGATAACTTGATATTGTTTCTAGAAGACCTGAAATACCTTCAAAAAACTTGATCGGGAGTTCTCGTTAATACCCATAAAGCACTTTTATGAAAACTAGCCTTTCTCGTCAATGAAGACACCCAGAGCGGATTTTATGATCCATTGCATAAGTGACGAAGCTGATCCCTGTGTGAATAGCCGTATATAATATGGACAATATGGACATTCTCTGGGTGTATGCTTGTTGATTAGAGTCCAATGCCGTGCTTCTCAGAATTTGCTTCACAGTCATGTAGTGCTCAAAAACTGTTTCCATCTATTTCAATAAAAAGAAAGAGAGACTGATCGATCTGAAGGACTTCGGAGGTATATAATCTTGCTTACTCGGTTTAGCTATGAAGTTTACTGAAAAATTCCCTTGAAATGTACTATCCGCTACGAACGTTTTTTGGAGCGCACATATGATATTTTGAAATTTTTTACACCTTTTCAGCCTATTCAGCATTTTTTTGAAGAGCGGTTTTCGTCCTTTGAGTCTATTCCCAATTCAGTTTTTTTTCAATACCCTGCACCACGTATTTTCAAAAAGCCGGTGCCATAGACTTATCCAATTACATAAAGCAATTTTATAAAAAATGAGACGAATAATAAAAGCACAACATAGCACATTCAAAAAAGGGTGTTTAAAGATTTATCTCCTAATACCAGCGTACTTTCGTTGCAAAACAACAGGCGGTAGAAAAATCATTCTGGATATTTTAATTCTTTCTTAATCACCTGGAACCAAATACCAGAACTGGACAGCCTTAAACTGATGTAATTGAACTTAACGATTATACAAAATAGATGCCAATAGATCCGGATAACCATAAAATAAAATCACTATCCATTCCATCACTACTTGATTGAATGAACGTTTTTCTTCAACCTTTTTTTCTATTTATCAAATCACTTAAGGGATATATAAGTTAAAATTGAAGGGGATTGAAAGGAACGTTTTGGAAATAGAACTTTGTGTTTATTAAGCTACCAACATCTGCCCGCGTTAACCTTTAAACCCGTGACCCGAATAGTAGCGGGTTCAGGCCCTGTCATTATGGCGAACTTCAAGCTAGGTCATGTGACTACTAAAGTACCAACAGGTCGATAAAACACCGAGGATAACTTCTTCAATTTCCTCGAAGTGGCTTTTAGTTGTCTTCTATTAATTTGTCGACATCAAAGAATATTGGCCGCTTTGTACCAAGATGACACATCAAATGCCATAGATCGATGCTCTTATGTGAAATAAATTATTTTTTTGCATGTCCTATTAGGAAATGCTAAAGAAAACGTTAGATGTGTACAGTCGGAAACGTTCCTTTGCAATTATTCTTTGTCGCCGACGTCGTCAGTGATTTATAGCCCGAGTTGAAATGAAGGAGGATTTTTTCTCAAACCGCCCCGTGCTAATTAAAGCAAAAATTTATCGTGGTTTAGAGAGAGAAAGAAACTAAACTCCGTCATTTTAATTAAAAGATTCTTTTTTTTTCTAAAATTGTGCTTCTTATCAACACAAAATGGTCTTCTTATCAACCATAGGAATTTATTCGTTTGACCTTAAGTTATTAATTTCGAAATCATTTTTTAACAGAATATTTTTAAACAAAATTTGAACACCTCAGTTTTAAGTTTAATTATTATTCGTTTGGTAATAGGGATCAATTGTAACCGTCACGTTCACTGATACCGATCGATGGTATTAAACACACGAAAGGGTTTTCGGAACCCCAATCGTATTAACAATGGCAATTACCGTTCTGTATTAATTATATCTCTATATCAAACTGAGTATGTTAAGAGCTTTCCCCAGGATTACTGTATTTTCTTAGTTCTTATCAAACACCTGTATTTAACAATCTATGTCTAAGTATGAACCACAAACATAAAAAGGTTTGGGATTAGATTTGAGGAAAGCATTAAAATTTTTTCACAAATGTTTACATAATTTTTCAATTTCATCGATTTACGAGCACAACGATGGAAATTGAATAGCCATGCAAACGAAATAGAAAAAAATAATAATGGATGCTTCGTAATTTACAAAATCAAATGGAAAGGCCACTACCTACACAACGCGATGTTGTTTATGACCCCAAACAAGTTTTATTTATTATTTATTTTTTTGATTTTTTGTTGCGCCCGTTATGAATTTGAACCAATCAATCAATGTCGCGCGTAGTGTGTGTTCCGTATCCGATAGGTTATTGCAGGTGAGTTAACATCACGTGTAATACGTCAGCTTGAGTTTTTCTAATAACGACGTGTACACGGCTACTAATTAACGTGGAGTGGCAGTAAAGATCCCGATGGATTAAACTTGATAACAGCTTATTTTGCAAAAAGGTTCATCAAAGATACATTAGCGCATTCGACGATTTTACCCGAAAAATTAAGGTTAAAACATGCGATAAGAAAACGCTGCATCATGAAATGAGCTTTATTACGATGCTTGGGGACTTAGTATCAATCTTGTAAATGTCCATGTAAAGAAGTCAACGCGACAGTTCGTTGTCCGAGAAAAACCAGACGTGTGTAGTTACGGCAGGAAGAGCTTTTTGAGGTGGTGATTTTGTGTCGTGTTGCTGATCGATGAAGATAAATCTTTTTTGATTAGCTCCGAACGAAATGGGGCAACTGTCTCTATCAGACACAAAGTCGTAGAAGAAACATTTGTTATCATCATTACTTGTACCCAGTGATGGGCGATAAATAAATACCTTGCGAGTAGGTAGTTATAAATTGGATATTTATCCGTTTTTACCCGTTTATTAACTCGTATTCTTATAAATTGTTTTAAATGCCCACAACATTTAAAAAAATGTTCTTAACAACTACTTAGTTATTAAACCAGAGGTTCCCAATCATTCTTGGTTTGCAGCTCATAAATAATTGGAATTTTTTTCCATGGCGTCCTTAATACATCCGATAACGATACCGCGGCGCACACTTTGGGACGCACTGGTATAGCTAATACCAGACTTACAACCTAGCTTTACAAGTGACACTAGACCGAGAACTAGAAACGTTAAGGTTGCGAGACGTCTTACGAGACGTTAGTGTTAGTTCTGAAGCTAGTTTGGATTGAGTTGCGTTGGGTTCCGTCTTCAGAGAGTCACAAATAATATGATTTATAGTCTCGTCTTCATTTCACACCCTCTACAGAGTTATGTGTTTGCCAGCTTCATGTAGAACATGTGCTTACGTAAATAATTATTTAAATAATTTTTTGGTTTTCCAAGAAACTGACTATATCCCTTTCATTTAGGGTAGAGCAGAATTTTGTTTACGAAAACATCTGTTGGTGTCTCATTCCATAAATCACAAAAAGCCTGATGGGAGATGGAGCTTATCGGCTTAGATACTGTATTGACGGATAGTGGTACAAACGGTTCAGGGTAGTTCGTTAGCCACTCATTTCGCCAACCTGTCCGCATGATCATGTCCCTTAATTTCAATGTGTCCTTTGCGCCACTTTAACGTGACGTTGTTGTTTACGTTTACCTACCTCCACGAGTGATTGATCTCAACAACGACGATATGGCTCGTTGCCTACCAATCACCTTTTTATTAGCCGACTTTTTTAGAGTCTATAATCGCATCAGCTGCTATGTCTGCAGCAGTTATTTCTGCTTGGGCTGTCGTACCATACGACCCTAGCGAAGTGGAAAGGCGTAGCAGAAGATCCTGCGAGAATATTCCCGCTCCAGAAACTCCAGCCTTCTTTGATCCATTAGTATAGATGGTTAGCGTTTTGCCCGAGCTTATGTTGCCCTGCGATAATGTCTCAATGCCAAAAATGGCTGGTTAAGAAAGTAGGTGTAATGTAGTTTGTGTGAGCTTCAAGAAGAAGCTGTTTACAAACAGCCTCCCTTGAGAACTCGCTTCGGACCATTGTTCTTATTTTAACAGCCTGCTTTTCATTCCCTGGTCACAATCGAGGCAACGCCATGACGGCCACCTCTATGATAAAAGTATCTAGAGGCAGCACGTTCAACATAGTCTCCATCGCGATTTTGAGTATAAACCTCTCTCTGATGGCACCTATGATTAACAAACAGGCCAGCCGTTGCAATTGATGCAGAGAATTAGCTTTGTATGCATGCTTCAGTACTAAGCACCAAAGTATGGGTCCGTGAGCTACCACGGGTATTATCATAGAAGTGTAAATCCACATAATGACTTTCGACACTAGGCTAGTGTAATCGTTGCTTTGTTAGTTTTGCAACTGATGTGTGATATCCAAGTCAAACTTTTGTACCGGGATATTTCACTTCTGAAACAAAGGTTAATGTTTCTTCTGCTTAGTCAAGAAACCGTCGTCCAACAAGTTCAACAGTGCTGCATTCTGTAACAAAGTAACAATCATCAGTTTTACCTCTCAACGTAATCGGTGTAACCAACAATGAAATTATATTTATCGTTTAACTGACGAAGAAGATCATCAACTTTTAAGTACCAAAGAAGTGATGAGAGTACCCCAGCTCGTGCAACATCCAACAACAGCTTTCTGTGTTGTATGATCTTTCGCTTAAGCCTGAACAACTATGCTAGTCATTGTTTTTATCCAGCCTGCGATGGGCAACGGCATTCTTCGACATTCCAGTGCCCTTTTAATGGTATTAAACGTTCCCTTAAAATGTCAAGGAAAGCTCCTAAAATAGGCTCTTTTGAATAAAGAGCTTGCCACTACCATATGTAGGGCGGTGTCCACAGATTTACCTTTGATGAAAGCATGTTAATGCAAGTGCAAAGGAAATACTTTAAGCACATTTTCTCTAATGTAATGCTCACATAGTCTTTCAAGTGTTTTTTGACCCTTTTTGCCGTTTTTTGCTATTAAGGGTACTGTGACCTTCCTCCAGCTGATGGGAATATAATGGCAATGGTAATAGAGCAAAAACGTTCTAGGGACATAACCCGTCAGTTGATAACTACAACTGCTACCGTTCTCTGCGTAATAGCTGCAATCACAAATGTAAAAATGCTAAACAAAGAATATTTTGTTGAAGATTATCTATGTCGATAGCAATTACATTTGGGAAGACCTTGCTACCTCTTGACGTTACTGACTGCAATCTCACGCAATCCACTCCGGATATTAACTTGTTAGCCAGCTATTTTGCCGAACCGCCGGTAACGCTTGACGCTGCTCATAAGGCTACCTTATTTTAAACCGTGGATTTTCATTGACTACGGTTGACTTAGAGGTTGTTTGTGGGGCTCTCGCTCAAACCCGCTCTACGTACTCTAGTGTTGACTAGTTCTGGCTAGCAACTATCGTCCTATTTCAATACTTTCTATCTTGTCAAAGATTCTTGAGCGTATTGTGTGTATCTAGGTTTATGATTTTCTTGGGACACGTCAGTTCATCAGTGGCACTTCCTTGAGCAATTTCACGGATGATATAAGACTTGCCTGTGATATTCGTCGTCTCATTAATTTGGTTCTACTTGATTTTAGCAAAGCCTTTGACTCTGTCAATTACGATCTTCTTTTTTCTGTACTTTCATCTATTAATTTTTCTTCCTTTAAATTTTCATGGTTTCAATCATACCTTTCGCATCGCACACTGAGTGTCCGTGCCAATTCAATCTTTGTTCCGGTCCGTTGCCTTGTTGTCCGTCATCAAATTTAGTATTTCTTCAAATTTTTATCTTTATGCGAGAGTCGTCTAAACTATACTGTTTGAAGCTCAATGCTAATAAGACCCAAGCCATAACATTTGGTACAAATCCTTTAGCGGATCCGGATAGCTACCTTTGGTGATACCTTCATTAAATTTTCAGATATAGTTAAAAATCTTATAATGGACTCTGCACTGTGTTAGCGTTTTTATTCCCTGCGTAAATTTAAGAGTTTTCTTCCTAGTTCTAAATTTATGTGTTTTCTTACATTCGACGCAACCTCTGTGATTCGCAGATTTTTTCACATTTTGATTATGCGGATGCGGTTTGTACTGACCTGTCGATATCTTTGTGCAATGAACTCCACCGATTACAAAGTAATTGCATACGTTTTACATTAAATCTCTCACGTACGTAAACCGTCTGTGCTTCCGTGTGTTAACAAGTCTCTATAATATTAATAAGACTTAGAGTACACACTACTTATTTAATAATTTTAAAGTTTTATCGTCACATGATCCTCCCACTCGTTCGCAATCGGACTTAGTACTTCTATTCCCAATACATCATCCGAATATATACCACGGGTCGTTCACGCTATGCGCCATATCCCTCTGAAATGGTCTCCCCATAGGTTTTAAAAATTCTTCAACCCTGTCATCTTTCAAGACTTGTATTACACATTTCCTCTCCTACTTTCTTTCCTATATTCCTTATTCACCTTCTTTCTCTTCTGCTTTGTTACCATGTGCATTTGTTACACTTTGTTATTTGTTGTTTTGCTGCATTAGTTATGTACCACTTTGTAGATGTAAGTGGTGTGAGGATATCACCAGATGAGTGATATCTTTATAATATAGTTAGACTGAGTCTATTGAAAGATATCGTCTTTGACGATAAATCGTTCAGTTTATCAGAATTGAATTGAATTCATGATTTGGATTGAAATAATTTGATTTGATTTCCACTATCACCGTCATTGTTATAATCTTTGTTTTTTATTATTATCACTACCACTAATATACAATAATTATAACAATGTACAATCTTTCCTTTATTTTCTCTTTTATCTTTTTTTTTTTCATTTATGGCAATAACAATTTGTTTATTTGAAAAAATTTCGAAAAAAGTAATTAAAGACTAAACCCTTACCAAGTGTATCAGGTGTTTTGAAGGGCTCAAAACTGCCAACGGCCTCATCTACCAACTAGTTCTGTACCACTTGGTTGGCTATTTGTTATTCATGTCTGATAGGAGAGTTGTTAAATTCCACATTGTGGAATGTTTTGAGCAAAGTCCAGACAAAATTCAATCTAGTTTGTTTTGCTTTATTAAAAGCTTTCCTGCAGGTGACTTTCAGTGAATAGATCAGGAGTCTACCAAGGTGTAGCCCTTCCTTTATCCTCAAAAATTCTCTCGGGATATGTCTGAGTAAGTATGTCACCACGAAATTTTAATACTTCTCCAATTCATCAGTGCTTCCAGAAAGGGTATCTAGAAAATCTCGTATTTGCTCATTTAGATAACATGCAAAGATGCTCAAGTCAGTCTGCCAGTCAAGTTGGATCCCGGATCTTCTCTTCTAAAAATCTAGTTGGTCCTAATTCAAAAGCGATCTTTCTCGGTCACACATAGACGCTTCCTAGCGAACACACGAGTTGTTAACGTTTTTTGGATACGTTAGTCAATGCCAAGTTCAAATCAATAATTGTATGAACAAAGCATTGACGAACGTGGGTTCACAGCCTTGGTTAATTATTTTCAAGTAATTATTCGTAATAAATTCAAGCAAAGTCTTACATCTAAAATTTCATTCGTCACATCCCCAAGCAGCAGAGTGAGCATTAGAGTTCCAGTTTCGAATGAGTCCCATTTATTTACCTTACGTTAGCCACCTCTTTTATAGAAAGGTAGACAAATACTAGATTTAACGTCGTTTTCTTCTTCGCTAGGAAGCAGTGAATCCTGACTACAGCGCAGTTTTCTGGCAGAAGACATGCAGAAATATGTCTCGGCATGTAGATATACAGATATGCATATATAGAGGAACAACCGAAACCAGAATCATTGAATTTGATAGTCCATAGCTCATAAATCAGATAAAATAATAATATGCCTTTTATTAAAGAAAGACTAAATTTGGTTGCTTTTTTAGTAGCCTTTGTTGTATTTTTTTTTTTTAATTTCATAAATTCCTCTAAATACCCATCTTGGATAAATACCACCGGATATACACCCTGGATATATTCCCTCAAAAATAAATACCCGGGTATTTAACAACTCTGCTCGTACCTCATTTTCGCGATTGAAAATAAACTATTAGATTTGGACGAAATTTTTCCTAAACGCTAACATAAGTTAGCTTAGTTTATATTATGTTAGATTGGCCGCGTTTAACCCGGGAAGTAAATGTCATTTTAATAGCTGTTTGTAAATAAACATTTCTATTATTGTCGTTGAAAGTTGAAAATATAGCCTGTATATGCGTGCCGTCGTATAGATTTCTGCCGTAAACGAAAACACGAACTCCATTATTCCCTCGGCGTTCGTTTTGGACTTTAACGACCAATTTTCCCTAAACCTATTAATAAAATACACGCGGCCGGTGCGTTTAGGGACCATGTAATTATCGAAACAAATCGACATCCGTTCGAAATATGGATTTCGCGTCCATAAAAGCACATTTACGACGACAGGCCTAAATCGGGATACAAAAAAGACGTAACTCAGCGTGGTCGTTGTAAAAACTCCTAAAGTTTATCCCAAACGCGTCTCAAATAAAGCCAATACGAAGTTCTTTCGTTTTTTAGTGGTCCTCATAGAAAGGCACTTAATTTTTATTGCACGCCTTTTGTAAGGCGATTTCCTCGACTTTTCCTTTGACACAGCATTCGGTTGAGATCAGAACCGTTAAAAACGGATTTGGAAATTCCGTTGCTTGCAGAAAATAAGAATTAAAAAAAATTTTTGGTCAACAAGATTCCTATATTATTCAAGAAGGCTGCGGCCATTCATATTCCGTTAAATTTTATATAGCACAGCTAGGATCTCCATAATCCCAAAATGTATAACACGCAGTATAAAGCCCGTTACGACTGCCGACCTCTGCGAAAACAAAAGCATTTGCATGACAAGGCTTCACCGAAACCGAGTCGAGCTTTCGTTGCAGGGAAAAACGAGGACGAGACGTTACGTCTTACCCCCGTTTCGAACTCAATTACATTAATTAAGGTTCCTTTAACATTTGAAATGCGCTTTGCTTACAGTCGAGACGTGACCGAAAAATATCCGTTTCAACGGGGGCAAAATTTCCTTTGCGGCGAATTGAAAACGCCAGATTAGATTACCGACTTCTTGCGCGTCCTATCTGGTTCTCTTTCGCCTCCTTAATTCGTAAACTGGATTAAAAAAGCGACTGGGTAAATCGAATTTTTAGTGTCGCCAGAGATATACATCTAAGTCCTTTGTATCCAGCTTTTTGTATTACATTTGTTGGTCTTGAAATGCACCCCCTTGTGTATGTAAGGAGATTGTTGCCCGGATCGACCGGTGTCCCCAGAAGGATATGAATGCCTATGAAATATTTATACTATATACGGAATGGAAATAGAAGCTTTAACATGAACGCGACAACAAACGCAAAAGCTTCAAACAAGTTGGTAACAAAAAATAATACCATTTTTCTTTTCAACAAGGTGCTTAAAATCTAGTAGACGATTAAGAACCATCTCAAAAAAGGTTTTTCTCTGGCGAGGTCTACTTAAAAAGCAATGGACCGGTATCTACTCCCACAGAAAACGATAATGCTTTGCCACAGGCAACGTAATGCAAGAAAGGTGGTCCAATGCTTTTAAGGATGAGCACCAGCTTCGAAAAAGCGGATAAGCGCCGGTTTCCTTTTTAATTTGAACAGTTCACGGCAGCAGGAAAATACGTACCGAACAAACCAGAGTAAATGCAAATTCTTCTCGCAATAGCTCGTTTATCCGACCGGTGCGAACCCGGGGATAACAAACTTGTTCGGGACGATTTAAGTTCGGAAAATACCCAGGGGCTAATGCGCCCGTAATGATAATTCCGGATGCGTTATTGCGCGCTTCCTGTTCCCTTTTCGCCGTTCCAGAAGTCGGGATGGAGTTCGTTGTACAGTGCACACTCGTATTTAACCGTAGCACGAGCTTAAACGGCAGGCTGCGTCAATATTTTCGTGGTCCTATAAATATACTTGTTATGGCGTTATCTTTTTTATAGCCGTTTGTGTCACAAAGTTATAATAACAAGTCATAAACTGTTATAACGAAGATGAGCCAACTTAAGATGATGCATTATCATAAAAGTCCATTCGAATTTTAAATGAATTTGTTAGAGTTTAAGTATTACTTAGCTGGCAACAGTTTCTCTTTGGCGCTTCAATTTCCACAACAATGCAACGCACGTTCTATCATAAGCTTTTGGTTGATGGCAGGTATAATAGTGCCATTATAAAGCAAACTACCGTAATGGGAAACATTACTGTGGCTGTCGTATTGCCTGTGGGATGTTAATCACAGAACGTTGTATGTAGTGCAATCAACGATATTTTACGTTAGCCATGTTACCATAATTCTATTCTTTTATCGACAACAAAATTTTTTATAACAATTTTTTTTTTGTTTCAGACTTCTTTTGAATGATGACCAGACGAAGTTGATTAAATTCAACAAATTCAAAGTAAGTAAATAATAAACCTTTAAGAAACAAAAAAATCCAAAAAACCAACCCCCCTTGTCTTCAAGTTGTCTTTACCCTTTTTTTGTTTGAAAATCACGTTCGTTCATCTGGTCGCCTCTTTTTCTTTTAAATTATAGGATGAGTTCTGAAAATAAGGAGGAAAAGGTTTCTTCACAAGTAAATATATCAAATGGGCCTTAAAGCAAAATAGGTCTAAAATCTTTAAAAGAATTCCTGTGAAATTCTATTATAAGCACGTATTACCTTTAATATTTTTACCTAGAAATTTATTCTTACTATAACTTAGGTATGGGTATTTTTTGGCCCATATAACCGTACCTGATTTTTGACTTTAATTTTCCATACAAAGACCATGTATTTTCAAATATCCATGATTGTAACCGGCACTGAGAAACTTGTAAAACTTACAACTTCATTATTACTCTACAAAAAAAAGTTAAGAGTTAAGACAACGTTACGAAATAAAATCTATTATTTGAGACTTTTAATCTAAGTTAATATCTGTGAATTGAAGTTACATATAACACAGTATCTGAGAGAAATAAGACACAATCAAGTTTTAGTTTAAAACCTTAATCACTGAGACATCAATAAACTTGCTTGAATCTAGCACAGTTTTCAATTCTTTTCTCGATCTACCTGCTAAAATTTATGAGGTTTACTATTAACATTGCCTATCCGTGTTGACTCATCTATCGCTTCATTCGAAATCAAGATACAAATCAACGAGATATACTTTATTATATAATAAGATGAATCGGAAATGCCTAATTTATAGAATGAATAATGAAAAAGATACCAAATGCAGCTTGGATCAACATCAATCTCGAAAAAATTATCTTTACATACATATTTTTTATACAAATGAAGGGTCTGAAATAATAAGAGTCTTTTACTAGGAAAACGTAACTTTTTGAAAAAGTAAGATCAAAATTTTAAAAAAGAATTACAATACAATTTAGTACGCCTTTTGTATGAACTTATTTAAAAATTAGGAACTATAAAATGAAATAATAAAATCGTTATCAAGGATTTTAAATCGTAAAAGTTTCGTCTGTAATGTTATAAAACCAATTAAGAATTAAGAATTTATTCATGGTTTCTTAATTATTTATAAAATTTGCTTCAACATCATCTTTATTTCATGGTCATATCTCATTTTGTTCTTGAGATACGATATTTTAAATATTACATTTCAAATCTATAATAACAGAAAGTGTAGAATTATATTAAAGAAATCATAATATCGATGTTTATGGGAATTAAGAATTTCTTTATGGCACATTAAGTCTCTATCAAATTTGCTTTAAAACGTTCTTTATTTAATAATGATATCTGAATCAATTCTTTAGATACGATGTTATAAAGTTTGTATTTTAAATTAATTACAATGAAACGTGCGTTTGATTAAAAAACTGTATCATCGATATGTGTTGTATCTTTCAAAGTTGAATTTCCTTCATAATGATCTTTACTTTATGACGATATCTTAATCTCTTCTTGAGATACGATGTTTGTCACAATTAAAAAAAATATTTTTCTACTAACTGTTAATTTTATTATTATTAATAAATCGTAAGAACTTTTTTTTTTGATTTTATCTACTTATTATTTAAATTTCAAATTTGATAATACTACATTTGTGGCCTTTGTAAACATGCAAAAAACTTTCGTTTATGACTGTAAAAAAGTTAAGAGATCCATATATGCTAGCTATAAAATTGGTCGTTTTGTGTCTATATAATTGAGCAATAGATTTAACTTGCTAACAAGTGTACAAATGAAAATGAGGACTTTGATCTTGTACCTTCATCTCTTATCATTACCTCTTTTAAGTTTAACTATGTCTATTTGCTTATTAGAAAATTATTTATATAAACAGGTATAGTTTGGACAGGAAATACCCACGTTTACAGGCGCGGTGTTAATACAGACCGAAAAAATATTAAATAAAGGTTGAATACACATACACAAACTGCTCAGAGGGGGGTGATTCAATCACTGAAAAAAAAACTTGATATAAAGAAAAAAGACTGAAGGAAAATAGGTTTAGGATATAGAAGAAATGTTATTAAGAAGACTGATTAAACAAACAACAGATAGACTTAATAATGATCGACTGAAAGCTGCTAAGAGGAAACAAAAAATGCTGGGAATAAATGAGGGAGATTGAAAAGAAGCTATAAATTTACTGGGGATTACAAAATTTGTCCGCATTTCTGAACCTTTTTTGATTCCACCACTGATTGAACGTACTACTAAGACTAAATTGCAAACTGAAAGATGAATGCAGAAATTGGTAGAAAGAATAGAAACTGAAGGAACAGAGATATTGGATATAAAAGAAACGTTAATAAGTAGTTTCATATTAAACAGACGACAGATAGACTTAAAAGAGATGAACTGGAAGCTGATAAGCGGAAG
The DNA here is from genome assembly GCA_036711965.1 of Onthophagus sagittarius. NCBI lineage: Eukaryota > Metazoa > Arthropoda > Insecta > Coleoptera > Scarabaeidae > Onthophagus > Onthophagus sagittarius. Next base: position 12,260,255 of record JASERS010000005.1, on the reverse strand, counting down.
CAAAAAATGCTGAGCATTAATGAGTGAGATTAAAAAGAGACTACAGTCTTAGTGAGAATTATAAAACTACAACATTATTTCACATTTCTGAACCTACCATCACCAATGATTCACTTCATTTGATTCCATCCCTCATTGATCACATTGCCAGTTTTCTGGGAGTCTCTTGATTTGAACTCTTCATCAAACTGAAGTAAAACTTTGATAAAACAGAGAAATCTTTTGTTAGAGTTCGATGTGTTCCTTTTGAAATTGAAAGTTGGTGTGATCAATGCCGAAAAGATGTCGGATTGAGAATATCAACCCAGATTCTTCATGTTTGTTCACTCTTCGAATCATACGAATACGTCATAGTTCCAAAAAGATTGTGTTAACAAGTTTTAAATAATCCATTATTTATCTTCAAATCATTAAAAAGTATTCTTTAAGGTCTTGAAGGTTATGAAAAATTGACTGTAACAATGAAAAAAAAAATAAAAATGATTAGTTTATGTCATAAAATATCGACGAATCGAAAGTACAGTAATTGGTCAATATAAGTGAATTTCATCTCTTCATCAATTTGGTTTTGATATAATCATTATAATATATGAGGAATTAATTGACGATGAATTAGTAATAAATCATGATAAGAATAAATAGATTAAGTATGATTTTTTAAAAAGTAATTAAAATAGTTTTTTAAATTAAAACTAATTTTAAGTTTATATCTATCGATTAAGCATAAAACCCATAAATTGAACAAAAATCTACTATAAATCAACCTCGTTTTAGCTCCTCACTTATTTTTTCTAAAGTCGTGCTTATGCAAAGATAACACAACCGTTATACACTTTTATAACACTAACCGTATAGGATTTAATACACCGCTTAAAAACTTACGGTGGTAACCTTAAGTAATAACGGGAACTATAAAGAACAGTAATAAATTAGATAAAGCTTCATGGTTCCTTTATAGATATTGCGAAAAACTTGTTATCATTAATTTAGAGTAGTTAACTACAAAAGTAGTTCGAAACTTTGTAGGTCTAGTGTTAGTTCTAGTTTCAATTCAATATAAGTATACAAAAATTTAATAATATTAGTTACACTCTTAGCTTCAGAAGAATTTACGACAATCAAACACTGAATGGCAATTAAAACTAGAATGAACGCTAGATCCAATACTAACGCTAGAGCTAATACTAGACCTGGAATGAAAGAGATTGAGTTGAACCGTACTTCTCTTAAGAAGAAACCCAACCCAACCCAACTTAGCTTCAGAACTAACACTACACTTAGAACTAAAAACATTAGGGTTTAGCCTTCTTAAGAGACGCACGGCTACACTCTAATGTTTCTAGTTCTAGGTCTAGTATCAGTTGTGAAGCTGGGTTGTAGACCTACTATTAGCTATACTTTAGTGCCAGAAGAATATAAAACAATCTGAAGCTAAAAAAAACTAGAACTAACACTAAACCTAGAACTAGAAAGATACAGGTTTAGCCGTGCGTCTCTTCAGACGGGTAAACCGTAATATTTCTAGTTCTAGGTCTAATATCAGTTCTGAAGCTGGGTTGTAGATTTAATATTAGTTATATTTTTAGTGCCAAAAGAATATAAAACGTTCGTTTAGCCGTGCTTCTGAAGTAATCCAGCTCTATATCATACATCATATATCATTACATTTGAGGTAAATCTGTGTTTTCTTAAAGTAATATAATCCTTTGAACCATTTATTCCTCCCATTTATTACAGTAACTGTTAAAATCACCAAAATTTCCACCCGTTTCATGTTAACCAATTATCGGTCACGTTACTCTCATGTCGCTCTTGAAGCTGAAGCTCCACTCGGGCTTGTCACAGGACCAATTACACGAATAGCGAAATGTGTGTGAGAGAATCTAGCTTCCTCTGCTTTCGGTTGATGGTGCAAGGTGACAAAGACTGGGTTAGACGCCGCCGCCAAGCAAGTATGTCGAGAATGTAATCTATTCGAAGGGTTGGCGATTCTGGGATCTCCAACACTGCGCCGTTTTAAAAGCTTCTACCGTTAATACGTGAGTTTTTCGCGAAGTCATAGTTTCGTGCAAACGTAAAAAAGATTTTTTCGCGTTTCAACTGCCGAGAGCAAACACTCGACACTTGGAGGCAAACGTTAATTATCTAGGCGAACGAGCTCATGCCGGCCAAACAAAAGCCTAGAAAGAGCGGGAGCAATGAAATATTCAGCATTCTGCAACAATGCAGCTTCGGCACCGGGCATGTATGGATTCTTCGAGATAAGACACGTAGCCCTTCTCCGGACAAAGAGAATTTTCGAAAGTAGTCTCAGCTTAGGCCAAGATAATCGCCCGCTGCAAATTGTGTCCTAAAAGAAACCGTACAAAAATAGGAGCCCTATTGTCTAAGTACATTTTTATAGAAGAAAAACTTTCTTAAAATCCTACTTTTAACATTTTTTTGTAAAGAATTTTTAACAAGGACTCGTATAGTGCGCAATAATTACGAAGAGTTGCATGCCGTTCGATATTTCATTGTTGTGTCTAAGGGTTACAACAAGGACAGAAAGGTGAAATAATAACTCGACTTGCTACTTGCGCTACCGTTGGCTTGGGAATATGTCTAATTAGCATACGCGTATCGTAAACACTGCATGCAATTGCCCCCAACTGCTTTCGGTGTGTATAAAGCTCCGGAAAGAGAAATTAGGATCCTAAAACTAAACGATCTTCCGGCACTTAAATTTTAACTTAAGAGATTGGAACATCAGATTACTCTTGAAATTAATCCATTTTATAAGCACTAAAAAATTTTATTCAATAACTTAAATCACATATAAAGGGATAAACACGTAAATTGAGATGTAGGTACATGTTGCTTAGAATATGAGTAATAAATTGTAAACCCACACTAAAACCGCACGTATTAATTTACACGACATTAGCCTCTTTAAGCAAAAGTCCACAACCGTTAAACTTATCATCATTATTCTACAAGCAATCAATTTCATGGAACTTGTGGCACGCACGAGAGAAAAGTTCTCGCCGAGATTGTCGCATGAGATTGGCTCGGCTTAATTGCATTATGCGCTAAACGTGTCGTTTAAAGTTGAGCGCAGTTAACGTTACTCTTCCTTCCTCTTACACGGTTATTCGTTGCTTCATATAACATGTTCGAATATCCACTAAATTCAATATCTAAATCCCGGAGACAAAACCCGGCGAACGTCATAAATTCTCGTTTGAACCATACACAATCGATATCAATTGAAGCTACAGTATCTCTTGTCGCACTTCCTGTAAACGGCCAAATGGAAAGGGAAATATGTGTCGGCGGACAGTAGATACTAGCAGATCCAACTAGATACTATTAGATACTACTAGATATTACTAGATACCAGAAACTATGGTTATCCGAAATGACCATCTAGATTTGATGAATTTCAACTTGAGTTAATCGGGTCTATTCACATCTAATGACCATATTCATATGTAAATAAAAGCGACTTGTGAATAATATTTAAGCTGGTGTGGAATAGAAAATTCATTTTATTAATGGAAAAACGTTTTTAATAAGCTAGATAAGAAATATAAAGGAGTCTGGGTCGGTGCTTCTTTGTTTTTAGTTTACAAAGTTTGGTAATAAAATGGAATTTCCTTCTCGTAAGCTTTCGCCGACAATAAAGATAAATGTTGGCAACGAAAAAGTGAAGTTCTGTAAAGTAGTAATTTTAGTACCTCAAAACAAAGGATAATTTATTTTAGAGAGGCTAACAAAAAATGTTAACTCCACTATTTTATCTAAAATTTTAATTAATTATAGTAAATAATATAATTATTATTGGTAAAGGTGGAGGCGGTTATGTATTTAGAATTAATTTTTCAATTCCACTTGAACCAAATTATAGAGTCCCCACCTATAATATACTTAACTCATTGTCATCTATCGATTATACAACCACTGCAGTTGATGCACTATTAAGGACACGAAGATGTTTGCGAGTGATCTGATAATTTATTGATGTTTCAATCATCAAACGTTACTCTAATCATGCTATTCTTAGGTTCCATTAGAGATTTCTGAAAAGCATCTGTAATGTTGCTTTTTTCCTTTGATATTCTTGGTCTTTCCTTAGTGCGATATTAACTGTTTATTTTACGTTAAATAGAAAATTTCTGATCAATTATACACATTTTATTGCAAGTATTATAAAGATTTTCCGGAACATTTTCAACCAGAAATGTCTACAAATATCAAATTTTTTACAATTTTCATTTTTTAAAGCTATACGTTGGTATTTAAGACTAAATAAAGCGTATCGATATTCGATACACACGTTATATCGATATATCGAAAATATACATATATCGATATTACATCAATACTCACATAGATATTGTATCTAACTTTTTAGTTACAAAGTGCTAGCAGAAGTCGAGCCACTGTTAGCAGAAAACTATACTGATAATTGAAGACTATACATTATTAATAGAAGATGCTGCCATTTATAGTTTGAACATTGCTACTTAAACGATAAATACTTCTGAAAGAACTGCGGATATTGCTTGTAGGCGATTATAACTGGCAGAAGTCTAGAAACTGGTAGTACAAGTCTAGATACTGTTGGCAGACTATATGCAGACTATATTCTCTTTACAGAGTAACTGCTATCAAAAGACTAAAATGGTCTGAATACTGGTTGTAGAAGACTATAACTGCTGGTAGGTAGAAGTCAGAAAGTAACTGGCAGGTAAAATTGACAGTAAACTAGATCCGAAGTCTATATTCATCAGAAAAAGATTAGAACTGTAGGGAAATGTCTAAAAACAGAAATGTAGATACTGTTTGCAGAAAATCAGATTGTGATAACTGAAGACTATATTCTCTTTACAGAAGTGGCTGCTATTAAGAGGCTAAGTATTTATAATTCAAGGCTAAATACTTTTGATAGAAGTCTGAATACTGCTTTTATAACTCTTTTCTTTATATCGATTGCCGTATTTTCTTTGTATCGATATCCATATTTTCTTTGTATCGATATATTAATACTTCCTTCGTATCAACATCGATATTTTCTTTGTAACAACATATGGATGTAGTGATATGTCGATATTACATCGATGTGATTATTGGCTATTCGATACACACTGCTGTATTGATACGTATCGATATATCGATACTTTAACCCATCAAGGAATTACTACGTATTTATGTCTTTAAATATAATAATAACACATTTATTGCCTCAAAAAAAAAAAGAAATTACAAAAAGAAAAGTATACATTAGCAACATATAAACATCAAGACAAAAGGGTCAATTTATCGCTGTAAGCGATATCTTCCAAGAAACCCAACTACTACTGTGTATAAAATTAAACTCAAGGATTATGGCTAGCTGCGGTAATATGATATCCTTTGCAGGATTGGAAATGGAGCAAACATCAACTATCATCATACAGGATAGATAACAAACACAAAGAAGTCAAGAAGACAGTTGGAGAGCAAGATAAATTTTTAAAAGACACAAAACTTGTTGCATTGCGAATAGCGACAGGTAGATCATTCCATAACGCAATCGATTGTACAGTAAAAGATCTGTGAAAAATCTCAGTAACATGAACCGGAAACATTAAGGTGGTATCAGAACTGGATCGGGTGGACCAACCATGCGACGACAAAAACTTAAATGAGTCAGATAAATATGCAGGAGTGCAGCTCTGCAAAACCTTGTACAAAGTAGAGAGTATCCGAAAAGACCTGCGATTCTGCAGAGTAAGCATCTGCAAATAATTACGATATGGCGTTATGTGCTGAAACCTCCCCAGATCAAAGATGTAACGAATACAATTATTCTGAAGTCTCTCCAAATTATTCTGGAGAGTTAAAGAAAGATTAGGATATACCACATCACCATAATCAATATGAGGCAAGATAAGAGAGTAACAAAGGTTGCGACGAACAGCAGGCGGGAGGAAACACCGAAGTTTTCTCAAAGTGTGGAAGCAGTATAAACCCTTTTACAAAGACTCTGTACCTGAGGTCTCCAGGACAGTGTCGAATCCATAATCAAACCAAGATTCTTAACAGTGTCCGAAAACTGAATAACGTTGCCATCAAGCATCACTTGAGGGGAAGAGTGAAAGTTCATCTTTGATAGTAGAGGACGAGTGCCAAAAAGCAATGGCTTGCGTTTTCGACGGATTTAATTTAAGCCCATAACGATTAGACCATTCAAGAATACTGGCAAGGTCATTATTAAGACGAAGAACAGCATCTTCAAGGTTATCAATAGGTGTTGAAATATAAATTTCAAGGTCATCAGCATACAAATGATAATTACATAAAATATCCGTAATACCATTCATAAAAATCGAAAAGAGTAAGGGTCCTAAAACACTGCCCTGGGGAACCCCACATTTAATTCCATAACTGGAAGAGAGCTCAGAACCAACACGCATATATAAAGATCGAAAGGAAAGATATGATTGGAACCAGGATAAACAAGAAGAGGAACATCCAATAGAAGTAAGTAAAGATAATAAAATAGTATGGTCAACAGAGTCGAAGGCCTTACTAAAATCCAGAAGAACCAGTAAAGAAACACAACGTTCGTCGCAAGCAGATCTAATGTCATCGGTAATTTTAATAAGAGCTGTAGTTGCGCTGTGTCCTTTACGGAATCCAGATTACATCTTATTGATTAATTTAAATTCCTCTAGATATCTGGTAATTTGTAAATAAGCTAAACGTTCAATTGCCTTTGACAATGTAGATAAAATGGAAATGAGACGATAGTCACTAATATGAGAGGGATATCTAGTTTTAGGGATAGGAATCACATTAGCAATCCTCCAGTTTGAGGGAAATATAGACTGTTCAAAAGAAAAATTGAAAATATGGGTTAATGGTGTAATAATAACATCTAATATTGGTAACAGCATTTTAAGGTCAATTCCATCCGCTCCCACACTAGTAGATTTAGTGTATAACAAGGCGTCACATACTTCAGAAGCTGTGATTAAGTTAAAAGAAAACGAACAGGAGTTGGATGATGCAGGAATATCAGCAATAGTGCTAGCTCTTGCTGTATTATCAATAACCAAGGGAGGCTCAGCAAAACTTTTAGCCAACGTTTCACAATCAAAAGTAGTCTTATCGGCAGGAGGTTCGATCACTCCAAGAGATCGCATGGTTTTCCAAAAAGTTTTAGGGGTGGCACAAGATAATTTTCGGTAGAAATAATTTTTTTTAGCATTTTTTAAATATGAGGGCTTTGCCGTCTAAAGAGTACGTCTCTCTTTTGGCTAAATCCTTATATTTCTAGTTGTAGTGTTAATGCTAAAGCTAGGTTGTATATCTAGTATTAATAATACTTTTAGTCCCAGAAGTATTTACAACAATCATGCACAGAATGGCTATTAAAACTAGAACTAACACTAGACCTAGCACTAGAAATTTTAGGGTTTAGCCGTCTTAAGAGACGCACGGCTAAACCTGAATCTTGATATAAGTATACAATAATTTAAGACTGAATAACAACTATAAATAGAGCCAATACTAACGCTAAAAATAACACTAGACTTAGAACCAAAAACATTTAGGTTACTAACACTAGATTTAGACTCTCTTCATCATTCTTTCTAGTTGCCAAATCATGCCATCTCGATTGATTCTAAGGAAGAATACCAAATCATTTATCACGTTGCAAAATCGATCAATATGATAATTTCAACGCAGCGTTAAATTGAAACTAATCTATCTTCTTAATTCTAATGCGTTCTATGATAATACAGTCTATATCATCAGATGTTTGAAGTACGTGCATTATTGCAATTTGCGAAACGTTTTTGTTTGCGATAAGTCAAATTTAATCATTATTTTTTACTACATTTTAACCACGTGCTGTACGTTCGCAATATTAAACCGGTTCGTGCTAGAATAGCTAAGAAGCTTGATTAAGCTGAAGTTACCAAATAATATAAAGTTATCGTTAAGTTCTATACACCAAAATCTTTCGAAACGAAAACTTCTGTATTATTAGTTTGAGACAGAAATTAAACAAATTTTTGATTAACAAAGAAGCTTTGGGTATTATAAAACCTATATGTTTTATGGCTTATAATTAACACCAATTATTAATAGCCAAGATAAAAAGCTTTGTTTTCTGATAAACCATAAATTTACAAATAACTTATTCAAGCTTTTTGTTATCTTGTTACTTTATGATTCTAATGTTCATTAAGCTTACACATAGGGTTTATCACTACGTTCTGTTTAATAGTTTGATATTTTTCCATCTCTTTCTTTAGCTTATAGAAAAATATACTATAATACACATCGAAGGCATTCAATGTGTTTGGTTAAATTTAGCAAAAGAAATGAAATTTCGTATTAACGTAGACTTATTTAATATTATATTTTTTACAAAAAAGAATGCCATGTAGAGGTTTCTTCTGCTTTATACCTCTTTATCTCATTTCGCTTTGGCTTTTCGTTGTTAATTTTAAAATTTATGTGCTACAAAGATAGCATTACGGACATCAAAGGTATGTAACAGAAGCTATTTTTCAGAACCTATTAATAAAGGTTAAATCACTTTTAAAATTTACAGCGTTTTGTATATAACTAATGTATACTACCTCCAATAACAGAATATTATGATTGTTAGTTTTTGAATCTAACATTTTAAATTTTTTTTTAGTTATTCCCCAAAGTGAAATTCATGTCCGCACTCCAAAACGTGTTAGAATAAAACATTACTAGACTTTTTGGTTTACAATCACTTGCATGTTTTGAGATTCTATATTTCAACCATTGACTGGTCTGACCCACATATTTTCCATCACAGCCCTTGCATGAAACACAATTAATGAAGTTGGATCATGATCTTTATGTTATCAATACATTTCAACGTTATTAATTGATTCAGGACTATATTAACTGAGCTGGTTAATATTATGTGATTACACATTATACAACAACAAAAGTTTGTTGACCAATTTGAGAGGATAACCATTGTTGACAAAATTTGTTCTAAGGAAATTGAAATTTTATAATAAAATTTGATTATCACAGATATTGGACGTCTGTGTTTCATGCAAAGAACGGTGCAAATTTTTTTTTAAATAAGGACATTCAATGCGAAATCCATTACTATCAGAGCCAGAACAGGTGATATTTTAGAGCCTACAGTGACGCTTTATTTTGTGGTAAATTATATAGTCAAAGGTGAAAATTGAAGTATCAAAACAAAGTTTCTAAAAAGTGTCTTTGTCCCACAAACCATGATCAGCAACTAAATGCCATTTTTCTTCCAAAATTCTGCTAGCCAGATTCAACGGAATGACAGTAAAAAGACTAGCAATATGTAAAGATATTAAAATGTGATTCCTAGGAAGATTCTAAATTCATCCACAAATTGAAAGGTGTTGTTAACGTTGTAGTTAGTTCTGTTGTTAAAAATTGAACGCAAAATCGTAACAATGTGACCTGACAAAGCAATGATATTATGTCGCACCAATCGATGATATGATTGGCCTCAAAGCTATCTCTTTTTTATGTAATTTTGGCAAGAATTATCCTTTAGCAAGGATTGAGTAATAGGTTGTAAGTTGTCTTTTTTCATCAATTTTAATGTCCTTCCTTTCATAAAGTAATTTCACAAAATTATTGATTTAATTTTCTACTGAGATCAACGAGTTATTATTAAGAGTCTTATAGAGATTAGTACCATTTAACATATCTTTGGCCATAATTAAGTAATCATCTTTGTGAAGGATGATAATGGTGGAACCTTTGTCAGCTTTGGTAATAATCAATGAAAATTAAAAGTTTTTGTTTTCTTTAACATGTTAACCAATCGAATATGTAACCCCTCACACGCTGAGCCAGCATCCATATAAAAATAATAGCAATATTTAACACTGACTTACTTTGAATTATTCCTAAGAATCTATTTCTTGAAGAATGGATGTACAATCATTTGACAATATTAGTAAAATGCCAGAACAGATTCATTTCAGTACTACCAATTGTGCTAAATTTGACTCGGACTGTTTCCCGAACTATTTTATGGTTGTTTCCAGTCAGCTAAATTGTTCTGAATGAGAATGCCCTGGATCATCATCATTGTCATCGTTACCGCTATCCTCTGCAATATTGTCATTATTATTAGTAACTACTACATCGATAATTTCATCGTTGTCATAAATTTGATGTCTTAGATTATAGTCTGTTTCGAGCCATTCATTAACATCCTATTCGCAACAGTCTTTTAAATTTTACTGTTTTCAAAAAGCAATCACCTTCATCTCGTTCGACAATAAGTAATCATTACAATATTTGCTTTCAATACAATTGTTTACATTTAACAATGTGACCTGATCCATCGGCAGCAAAAGGGCCGTTATGTTACATGGAAAGAAGCTTACCTCAAAATTAAAGCAACAATACTTTTCCTACTTTTCCTACTTTCCTATCTTTCTGCCCGCATTATAAAGTTCGGTTATGAAAATCTTAGAAAACCATTTCAAGCAAATTTCAGAATCCATCTAAGCACTTTTCTGTTCTCTATATTTAACAGGGGACAGAAACGTGGAACTTTTTAAAACAACGCAGAGTCTTGCTTTTTCCTATCACCGCAAGAAGAGTAAATACATGCCACTTGCATTTATACAGACCATAGCTGTCTATCTTTGCTTACTTTATACCTAGGTGCCTTTTTTCTCGATGAGATACACCAATTAACACCTGCTTCGTCTGCGTTGTAAATATTATTCCTTCAATATTTATGAGTAAATATTATATCGCTGAATTTGATTGCTTCCGATGTAACATTATCACCGGACAGAATTTCTCCTTCAATTTAAAGGTTCCTAATGCCGTGTCTCATTTTAAATATTTTCAGCCATCCGTTATTTACCTTGAAATCGGATGACCCAATTAACTTTTTATTTAACACGTTGACTGACATGTGTAACAAAACTGATACACAACTTGTTGGGTCTAATACGCCGTGTGTATCATTTTGTATACACAAATAATTATTTCTTGTTTAACATAGAATGATGTAGCTTAAGGAATCTTCTTGAAATATACCCGTGGCAGTCAACGTATTAATTGCAGGGCCTTTTCACATACTTATGGGTCAGAAATAGGTTCGCCCAAACTACGTCCCTGAATTAATTACATAAATATTGTCTGCAGTTTTTAACATTTTTCTATTTTTTTGGCCTATCATCCGAATAAACTTTTGATACATAATTTTATGTAGAATGCCGTTTGTTTTAATGCCATTAATTCTCTTCTTTTCAGACTATTTAAAATCTCAACTTTTTGATTTTATTTAACTTAATTTTATTTTATTTTGGGTTTTGAGCGTTCGGATTTCTGTGGTTCGGATTATCAAAGTTCTAGCCCAGCTCTGCTCACTCTGTGTTTTCATTGTTTTATTTTGCATTATTCCTAAGAATCTATTTTTTAAAGGAAGGATGCACAATCAATTTACGATATTAATGAGCACTTTGGTAATATTTTTGACTTATGGAAAAGAAAGAAAACTTTAATCATGACTTAAATTGTCTGGATAAAATTGTTGTACATTGTTGTTCATTGGGGTATCAAAGCTATTAAGTTCAACATCGACCACTGCCCCAGTTTGATCATTATCGAATTGTAATTATTAAAAACCATGTTATTGATTAACGTTTAGAATACCTTACTTCAAGTTTATAGTCAAACTCGTTATAACGTCGGCAAAAACTAAACTAGTCTTATTGACAATAAATATCACTTCCTTAGTATATTGTATTTCCATATTGTGCTTAAACATAATATTAACTTGATTAGTGGAACCTAACGCAAAATTATTTTTCTAATAAATCGTGCGTGTATAAAATGCAAATCAGAACAAAGACAATTGTTCATTCCAGATCGGGGAGATCGGTCTTTCGTGTCACGTAGCAATATCTGACGATCTCTATGCCGCGCAAACTGGTCGTTAATGCAAGGAAAAATCGTATGATCACGAACCGAGGGACATTTGTTCTGCGAGGCCGTTCGCGCCGCCGATAACGAAGACCCCGTGACGACGGTTCTCAGGCGAGATTAAGACGTTCTTGGAAGTGCATATCGATGTATTAATTGAGGAAGTTGCCCACCTAGACCGGGAAGCACAAAATCCTTGATCTTATCAACCATTTCAACGATGTCCATTAGCTTAATTGGATAATGTTGAGTTAAACTCAATATTTTTGATGAAAAAGTTTTCAATTTCAACATTGTAAATATTGTATGATGAAGAATGTAAAGCTTGGGTTTTCCTCATAACGCTGTGATGGGACGGCGTTTTAGATTACAGCCTCTCTGAACATATGTCCTGAGGTTGTGTGAAAAAAACAACGGCATTAACGCGTTTTTTTGCTGACGCGCTTATCGTGCGTTAAATCACGTGGTAAGAGCTGAGCCTCGCTTGATTAAAACGGAGGAAAAGGCTTTCATCGTCGTTGCAGTCCGGTTTTTCCGGGCGAGCTTTTTAATTGGGTTGTTCGTCCGCGTCGCAGGCTCGATCTCTAGTTTCCCGGACTTTAATTTGCACCACGTCTTGATTTATGACTGCGAAAGAAGTGGCCAATTTAATATTTTTGGAAGAGGTCCGCGCGGATGTTTGAGGATTATCCCGGTTATTACGTTGGTGTCAAATGAATTTGGCTGTCGCTTTTCTCTTGGCATCCCGCTAACGGGCATTTATATGCATAGAATTTCGTTTCGTAGATAAAGCTGCTTGCTATGACCGAAGTTCTACTTTAAGTTTCTGCTTAGCGTATAATCTAAAACCTCATCAAGCGATGGGAAAACCGGTGATGTATGAGTGGTTTCGGGACGATGCGATGTTGAACTAATTTATGTTTCTATTTGTCGCTTTAATAACTTGGAGTGCTCTTTTCGAAAATTATTATACTACCCACCAGTGCCGGGTCATTCCAATTTCGTAACTTCTCGTGTAAGTAAAACTAGTAAACTAAAATGTGTTGTGATGCAGTTTCGGTCTGACCCCGGAACGTAGTGTTCTCTTTCTCTTAAAACGTATCGGCAGCCAAGTGAATTTATGTAGATACAACACTGGCCCGTTCTAGAAGCGAGTTCCAACAGTCCTTATTTACTATGTATGCGCGCAGAGGCGGTTTTAAAATTATGAGGGTCGGCGTGTACACAAAACGTCTGGGGAAATAATGCCAAGTCGGCAATGTGCTATCGGTTGGATCTCTAAGTAACTTATGGGGGTGGACGTGAGGTACTCGAATCGCCGTATAAAGCTATGACGTACCACAATTTAACGCTCTGTTTGGCTACCGTTGTAAATTCGATGTAAATTGTCTACGTTGATGTATGCCCAGTTATATATGACCGTTAATTACCGGGTATTGTATGGAAGAGCGCTTAACTCATCCGGCTTTGAGAACGGCCAATCGATTATCCTTTATTTTTGGGAAACACTGCTTCGCAAACTCCCTTCTTTTTTAGTATTGGCACAGCAACAATATTTAAATAAAAATGCATAAAAATCAAATAAAAATGAAAGAATTACTTTATATTTTTTCATAATACTATACAATACACCCAACAATTTACTTGTACACTTGTTAAGTGAAATGTTATATTAATAGTTCATAAAAAACAATTCGTTTTTTTTCAGAGATCATATGTATACAGAAAGTATTTGCATACTTCAAAAAAAATCGTTGCTCTTCCTATATTTCTTAAAATTTATCTTAATCTATTAGGCGTGGAATGCACCAATTTCTTTGTACAGTCAGCACTGATTTAGTTTCATTCTTTCTACCGAATGCGTTTTAATTCTTTTTCACTTGAAATGTGATGTTTTCGAATTCTCTTTGCTAGTTCAGCTCATAAATGTTCGATATGGTTTAAATCTGGAGACTATGGTCGATTTGGTAGGGTATGAAGAGTGTTATATACAATATGCGAAGAGGATTGGATCATTGATTTGATCTTGATAAAATTGACCTCTAGATTTAACTTTTATACAACATCAAGTTATTCTTCAAAATATCTAAGTACAGCAGTTTATCCATAATACCATCGATGAAGACGAGGTTTTCAACACCAGACTATGTGTGACCATGGCTTGCAGATCGTTAACATTAAAATTTGTTAAGATTTATTGATAGAGGGGTTAAAAAATTAGAAAATACTTAGGTGATTGTTTTTATTTTCTTTGTTTCTATACCGGGTTTCGGGCCTCGCCCATCATCAGTAGAAAACCGTTTATTGATTCCATCTTCACCTTGTTGTGTTATTTAAGGGGTTAAAAACCCCTTAAAAAACGGTTTTCTACTGATGATGGGCGAGGCCCGAAACCCGGTATAGAAACAAAGAAAATAAAAACAATCACCTAAGTATTTTCTAATTTTTTAACCCCTTAAATTAAAATTTGTGTTTGGTTTTCTCCACATACTAACTCGATCATCAATCGAGAAATATTAACTGAGATATGCCCATGTATATCTATATCCATGTATGGTGGTTGTTTATACTTAAGTAGAAGGTTTTTATTCTTCAATCCCGTTAGCAAATCGAGTAAATTTCTACTTCCAGGATAGGATTGAGGACAAAAAAGAACGCAATTATTTTTTCATAACCAATATTTCGCTTTCATTTATTGAAGCTTCTTCAGGGTTTGAATTTCTACAATTATAATATTAATGTTAAATATAGGTCGTCAAAATTAAACATCTATCTGCAATAAAAACTTTTTTTATGCCACTGCTAATTTGGTCAAACGAGCCGTGTTTTTATGTAAAGTGATCAATTATTTATCAAATTAGGTCTTTAATCTTCAACAAAACTTTAATCAAAGCAGCATTGTTTAAGAAAAGCAGGTTTGAAGAAAATTTGTTAATTAAATTTTGTAAATTTAAATATCACAGCCATCTCCATGGATTTTCAACATGTCTAGAGAGATTGACTGGAGTGGTCATAGGGCAAGAGAATTGATGACACTTTTTCCAAAAATTTTGCTCGTTTGACAAAATTAGCTCTGACAACAAAATATTAAAAAAAAAAGATTTTGTTATTGCAGATAATGTTTAATTTTAAAGAAACTTTGACGTACCATATCTCGTAAAAGAGGCATTTGCAAACCCATGTCTATTAAGACTATTCATCTTATTTTTTCGTGTATTATTTGCTCTAGAAGTCTGTCAGCGGTTCTTTTTTGAATCACCCTGTATAAACAAATTTTGTAAAGAAATGAAAAATTTATGTTGAAAAATACAAACCTAATCATTTGTGTGTAATATGCAAGGAATCACCTTACGTGTAGGCTCTTTTCACACTTCAAATATCTAGCGGTAGTTTTCTGATTCTTCTTTATTCTGACGAATATTTATATCACGTGACGTATGTTCTTTTAAAGTAGTTTGTTTTTTATTTTGCAATTGGAGTATGGTAGCAATTCTTCTTCTAAATTTTAGCTGATCTAATGCTCCACTACGTCTCCTATGTAATTAGCAGGCGTTGTAAACTGATATGTCAATACAATGTGATATAAGTAGAAAATAGCAATTTTTCCCTTTGACAGTTATACAGTAAAGGCTCAAATTTTAATCATATCCGTCAACAAGTCCCATATTCTCGTTGTATGAATTGACTAAATGTTGTTGAGCTACTTTAATGATTTTCTTTTCAAAAGAAGAAAAATTTGCACATAAAGTGACAATTCTAGAGTCATGCCACTTTACAACAATTATATTTTGGTGATCAACTTTTTATAATGGTTGCATCCCCTTGACTTTCTTTCTTCATATCTTATGAATTCATGACAATGTTAAGTTGCTTACAATGGATATTTTTTTAATAATTATATTCTTACATCTGGAGTCCCACAAAGATCAAATTTTGGTCCCTTCTTATTTGTCTTCTTCTTCTTCTTAAGTCTTTGTATTGTGCTTACGTCTTAACCAGAATCGAATATGTTTCTCTAATTTGAAATCCATTATAAGCATGTGAAATCCTGTGTCTTAATCGTCTCCATAGCAGATTTTTTACTGGCACACACTACTTTTTCCTTAATGGACAGAAAAGTTACATCCCATATGAAATTTCTTCTAAATCCTTTGGAAAATAACATTGATTCCACTTTTCTTCTTGAGAGACTGGGTTTTTCTGTTCCCAAGAGCTGTTGCTTGCATCTTTGTCATTCTTTATAGTAAGATAAACGTAATGAGACGTGCGCTAACATATTCAATAAAATTTTGGTTGTTATGTAGCTATGATTAATTATTTTTATTGTAAGTACTTAATTGATTGTATAAATTTGTATTGTCATAAGTTATACATATATTGGTATCCTTTTTTCGGCTTTGCCTGTTCGGTAATAGCTGGTGCTATACGTACGTGTGCTTCACACATTATTATCAGATACAAGCGCCAACACAGGTAAGATGGAATAGAAGTTGCCAAAAAAGGCATGTATTGGCCATTTTTTACCAAATCATTATCAATTTTATCATTTCTCAATTTTACCAGTATGCTCTACACCGATACGCACCTTGGTACGGCTCGAATCCATTGAGGTAGCCCAGTCTCATTGCCCCTATCCACACTTTATGGCCATATCGAGTGAGTTTGCCATGTATAAGCTGTTTACAACCATGACGACCAAAGTATGATTCATCAATACAATGCATCTCCTCGAATATACTATTTTCAAAAAATCTTCTTTGCGAATTTGTCTCCCGCTTCTATTTTAGTACTATCTGTAAGATAAAAATGAGACATATATTCAAAATTATAGGAGACTCAAGGAGACTGAAGAGACTGGAGGACACCTTCATAGCCCCAGTATATTCTCCTTCTTGGTACTTGCTATAAATGCTTTTATTGCTGTTTTTTATATTGTGACTCTCTTATTTGCATAACAATTAATTTCGATTATTGTTAGATCTAGTATTTCATCATCAAAGAAAAGTGAAAATAGCTCCAAAGGACTTATTATGTGGCTATCATTTTCATGAACTTGGTCATTAAGTATTATATTACGGGGCTCCAAGTCGTTGCCCGTGCATTTATAACTTATTCTTCTGTTCGCATTTTTTTCTATCTTTACCCTAAGATCTGAAAGAGGAATTTCGTCGGGTGAAGAAAAATCGTTGTTTTGATTTTGACTACCAATATTCTGCAAAATTTATTTCAAATGGAGCTTGAAGTTGTGGTCTAGGCTAACAATTCTCAACCTCAGCATTTGACCGCTGCCTGGACAATTTTTATTCATCTAAGTTAACATTTTTTTGAATATATAGTGCGTTCACGATGAAATCAATAAATTTGGTTAATTTTTAGCAATTATTCTTCGACAGAAATGATGCACCAGATCAATTTAAACTTTTGATTTATGATTTATTTACAGATTGTACGTTAACATTAGATATTAGTTGAAGACCTTAAACTAACCCAATTTGCTAGCAACCCAATTAGTTAGTTAGCGCTACATATTAATTAGGTTGGGTTGAGCCAACAGCTTTAACCCAACCCACCCAGCTAGTTAGCTTTAAATATTAATTGGGATGGGTTGAAGCATCAACCTCGTTTAAACCCAACCCAATCAGCCAGCTAGTGCTCGATATTAATTGAGTTGGGTTGAGCATTAATCTTAACCCAACCCAACCCAACTAACTAGTTTGCACTAAATATCAGTTCGATTGAGCCATTAAACTTATCTGATCCCAACTCAATCCACATAGATGATTAGTGCTAGATATTAATTGTGTTGGGGTGAGCCATTAACCGTAACTCAACCTAACCAGCTAGTTAACGTTAAATATTAATTGCGTTGGGTAAAACCATCAACCTGATCTGAACCCAATGCAACCATAGTAGCATAGTTTGTGCTAATTATTAATTCGGCTGGGTTGAGCCATCTTAACCCAACCCAACTAACTTGTTGGCGCTAAATATTAGTTGGGTTGAGCGATCAACTTATTAACTATTTAGCACTAGATATTAGTCGGGTTGGGTTGACCATCAAAATTAAAAATTGACTAGATAAGCATTCAAATTTTATTGAATTTATTCCTTTCGTCGAAGTTAATATCATTTCGTTTTACATAATCTTTTTAATATAACCGTTTTTGACCTACAGGTCTGTAGGTAAAAAATAGTTGAGAAATGCTGGCTTAGACCAAATTATTAAATTGAATTAAAAAAGAAGAATTAAAATTATTAAGAATTGTGGCATCTTCTTCTCCAGAATCTTCATCCGGGCGCATTATCTAGTGGAGAAATTGGAAAAGAATCGATGTTTTCCACCATATTGTTGTTGGTCATCTTTTAATGATGCCAAACCCTCGTTTATCGAGAAACCTATAGAATAATAGAAAAAATAAGAACTATCCGAATGCCCATCGTCCTGCATATAGTACTCATAAAAAAATCGGGTTGGAACAACACTCTTATATATTTTAAAAATTATTTGGAGATAATGTATCTAAAACTTGCAACAATTGTTTTTATATCCATAATGAACAAAAGGCAAATAGATATTAATTAACACTTAAGGCAAATCTTTGCAACTTGATAGAAGCACTACTTCTTCGTGTCTGGGTGCACTCGAGGCCACTGCGCTAGGCATATCTGGGTTAAATTTACTTTAATCTGAGAAAAATATAGTGTCCCAAAAGTCATTAATTTTACTGATTGACAAACACATTTTTGTCGCATCCCTCTTTACTGTTTGACTGTCGAATTGTACTGTAAGATTTTCTTTTAGCATTGTGTCAATTTCTAATGTGGTAACTTTCTGGTTTTTATTTACTTTCGAAATCAACCTCAGCTTCTATTTAATGTTTTCCCTATACCTGCATAAGGTTTCTTCCACGTGTGTAATCGTAACATTTTTTTATTCCTCTACAATTGTCTCTTTAGTTTTACGTCCCATGTTTCAAACATAACACAAACAAAAATGTAATCTAACGAGATTCTGAATTAATTGCTACCTCAACTGCACTTTTGTGCACTAGGTTATTACATGTTATAATTTTTATAGAAATAAGGTGTTTTTGAAATGTTTGTAGTGTTTGTAAGTAGTGTATGTTTGTTTCTTATGAAATGTTAGTAGAACATGTAACTTTACTGGTAGTATTATTGAAGAAATTACATATCAATTATTATATTTTTATTTGTATATAAATATTGTCGCTGTTACAATACTTATATGGGTCACTGTACGTATCGTTAAACATAAATAAGGTAGGATGAAGGTATTTGTTGTGTTCGTATTTTTATTCAGCGAAATACAAATTCTATTTCAATTTCTCGATTTTCATTGTGGTAGGGACAGTTTAATAAGAAAACCTTCGAAGATAATTAAAGCGAACGAGATCAAAGGAGTTTCGGGTCAAGGAAGATAAACAGATCCGCGTACAAACTAGGGACATTGGCGACCCTTCCGCACGAAATTGGAGACGGCAATTTAAATAATTCAAAGTGCCTCTTCCACTTCCAAACAGTTTGTTTGATTTAAAACTTCTGTTTGGAATCATCTTGAAACTTTCAACATGATGAATTAAAAGCAGTTAATGCTCGACATGCAATTAAAAAGAAAAAAGACGACTCATTTATTTTTAGTATTAAATTATAGGAAATTTGTCATAACATTCAATTTCTTTTAATTATTATTCCACACATTCAACATTAATCACCTCAAAGCCTAACGATACATTGTGTTGCATCCGGCGAGCGGAAGAAAACCGGTGACATGTTAAATTTAGTTGGTTCTTGGGGTGTAAACTCGCTTTTACATTCCAGAACGAGTAGATTATGAATGGGAAATGCGAAGATATGGCAATTCCGGGTGCAACCGGCGTTGTTTATCGTCGGAATAATTGGAGCACGTTTTTAAGGTGCACTTCTCCACCTACACTTCCAGCTGATCACGTATTCCATTTACTACAGCTTCCTCTCTCTTTATGCCTCTGCTAGAACATAAAGGGATCCAGTTTGAAATCATAAATGTCAAAAACGTCTCCAAACGACGATAGAATCGTCTACGAACTGTTTTGCTTTTTTCCATTTTATTTGAAATTACCCTTGTAAATTCGTGAACAAAAAAGCTACGTACAATACTGTTCTTGTAAAGTAATAACTTTCCCCATTCGCCATTCATTGTAATTCTTTCGCAATTCCTTACAAATACATTTCCGGCGTTTCCTTATAAATTACGACCTCGCACGGTGGTTGAAAAAAAATGGGGGTGACCAAAACAAGAAAGGTCATTTGTTTTGATTTTTGTTGGTCGTGTAACCACGGTCGCGGTGCCACAATAATAAAAACTCGGCCGCTTTAAAACGCAATCCAATTTTGGTGGCGCGGTATGTGCGTGATAGAACAACGGCGGGCGTTAATTGCGTTCCCTAAAAGTACCTCACTGTAGTATTTCCTTTTTGTTGTTAGTCGCCGACAAAAGAAAATTAGGACAACTTTACGTTAATTCCTTTTGAGTTTTAATTAAAATAACAAACCGGTCAGATTCTCGATTCTTAATGTCGCAGAAGCGTTTAACATATCTCCAAGTTAAAACCGAAATCTAATTTAACAATATTCAAGTCACAGAGTCGGGACTGTAACTTTCATTAAGGCCACACTCCAGTTCGAAACTTCCCTATTCTAGATAATGAACATCCGTTAAGCTCGACTTTACAAAGAAAATAACTGGCAATGAACGAAATTCTACGGTTTTGCTCTTCTACTTGTTACTTAACCCCTAAGCAATTCATTGCAGATTATTTCAAGGATTATGCACTAACTCGTTTGGGACTTCGTATGGTAGATTTAACACAAACTTGTTTAATAAATATTAAAATTACTAGTTCAGGATTGCATAATCAAGTAATCATGTCATTTCGGAAGAATGCATAGCATCAAATAAAAAGAGTTGAAGGTTTTTTTCAGTTTTTTCTCATCTTGAAAAAATGTCACAACTAATTTCAAAATGAATTCGTAGGAGATACTGTGTGAGCTATTAGTATAGTATGTCTCTTTATATTCGTCTGATATAGGAGTAGTTAAGAAGATTTTGATGAGTTCTTCACCGCTAATAATATACTCATGAATGATCATGAGTAAGATCCGGATTTACATCAAAATAAGCAATACAAGTTTTTTACTTGCATCGACAAGAATTACAAAAATACTACTTCTAATTGTTTCAAGTTTTTCTAATAGCAACTTAACCGGCTTAAATATACAGGGTTGGGTTTAGCCGTGTATCTGAAGATATTTTGTTAAGAAAGGTCTCTACAATGAATACTTTCTGAAATAGAGTACTTTACAAATTGCTTTGGCAACCCTGTATATTTCGATTGACGTAAAACCGTAATGTTTCTAGTTCTAAGTCTAGTATCAGTATGAAGCTGGGTTGTAGATCTAGTATTGGTTATACTTTTAGTGCCAGAAGAATATACAAAAATCTAGACCTAAAAAAATTAAAACTATAACACTAGACCTAAAACTAGAATAAACAGGTTTAGCCGTGCGTCTGAAGTCCGGGTTAGTGGTACATCTCTCAAGACGGCTAGACCCGAATGATTCTAGTTCTAGATCCAGTGTCAGTTCTAGTTTTACTTCAGTTGAAATATACTGGGTTGGGTTAGAAGTAATTGTAAATCCAAAATGCACTTAATATCAGGTTTCACAATCAATGCGAGTGTTTTCCGTGGTTCATTAATTAATGTTGTTGTGGTTAGTTAAACCGTGATGGGTATATCGATATACCTCTGCCTAAAATACCTCAAGTATTGAAATCATTGTTCCTGTAGCATTCTTCAGTAAACCAAATGGCAATTTTCAGTTATTAATGACTGAAAATTTTATAAGTTAATTAATGAACAGATACGATTAAATCTAGTATAAAATAGTGCGTTTATAGTTTATGTAGTCAACCTAGCTATAATTAGATTTAATGTTAAAAAAGGCACGATAATCATAAATTTTTAAATTATCGATAATGATTAACATCTATTTGGGTGTTATTGAATATAATTACAAACCCAACCCAAATAAACTGTTGAAAATAATTCACGAGCACACTTTTTATGTTCGAACGAATGTGTTTTGCGCAATGAAATTTGGTATGGAAGTAGTATAACTTACTCTATAGAGAGTGGTACTATTTTGTGGAGAGATGCAGCAATGGCGAAAGTATCCCCCGAGAATAGCGTATACCTACTCTAGACGACGTGGCATGGAGGCGATATGTGGCTACATTGCAAGAGGAGCCTCCTATACTGCAATTCTCCTCTATTCTTCTCAACGTTAGCTGGGAGAAATCTCCGACCTATCATGTCCCAAACATCTGTGATCGGATTCGGATTCATCATTATTCTTGACAGTCCCTAAAGCATTAACAGTTAACGTTCCTCATCGTATGCGATAGCAGCGATTGTCATGTGTCAATCAATGCCTCTCTTTAAATCTTCTGGTCTTTCTTTAAAATAATCTTCTTAAACTTTACCCAATTTTTTTGTCAATAACACATACATTATATCTTATATCTCACATCATCATTTATTGTTGATATCTCTTAGCTTCTCCTTTACGTTGTCCATGACATCTCTTCACATAATTCTTGACATGTTCCAACACACATTTTCTCATCACGTATCACCATAGATCTTTATATGCTTCAATATCATTTGTGATATCTGCTTAATCTCATGCATGCTCATTATTGATATATTCGTTCTGGGACTTTTTTTAATATCGTTTACATATTATTTCCCTACTGTGTCTAACGTTTTTTTCATCTCTGATATCGATGTGAGGTTGTTGACACCAGTATGACTTTGTTTTTGATACTATCTCAGAGGGAATCTTTAACTTTGTGTGTGGACGTATCGTTGAACCATCATCGCCCACCCTACATCCAGCAGATATGTACGTCTAGCATAAGTAATCGCATTTAATACTTTCGTTAATACCGTCGTATAAGAAGTAACCTCGACCGACATCGTAAACGTCGGCCGCCCAAGAATTGAAAAGGCATCGAGGACGACTATTATTGGAAACCAACCCAATTCAACTAAACTTAACCACATGAGAGGACTCAAAGATTGCTTAGTGTTGAAAAGAACTTCAAGCAGGATAAACTTGGTTTCTTTTTCCGGATGTTACCATTAACAAATTTATGGAAGTCTATTCTACTTAAACCTTATGGAAGAAGTATCTCGGATTTCGAAGATGTCGGCCGCCCCAAATATTACTCGTGAATAAGAAGTAATTTCCGCATGAGTTATAACATCCTGGCAGTTACGTTTTGAATGACAGACTGCAAACTTGAGCGCAACATGAGCTATGACATCAATAGACACATATTCAACCAGCGAGAACTTGTATGGTAGTCTGCCAACCTATTGGTAACAAGATTTTCTATACTCTGAGACCTATATTTTGTACGATAAAGTCTACTAGCTTATTGGCAGCATTCGTTACGACATCTTGATGCCTATATTTTGAATAAGAGACAGCATAAGTTACGTTATCAATAGACACCTATTCAACCAGTATCTGCCAACTTGTTGGCAGCACGAGTTATTATATTCTTACTTGAGATAACTTCTTATTATATCATGAATATTACTTAGGATAAAATAGTCTCGGCCGAATTCATAGACGTCGGCCGTTCCAAGTATCGTAAATAATATATCTCTAATATATAATATATATTGTTCTTATATAAAAACAATGTTTGGACAGCCGAGTATCAACATGAGACCTGGAACTGGAAACATTAGAATTTAGTCATACGTCTCTTTACGGCAAAAACCAAATATTTTTCTTTCAAGGTCTAGTAATAACTCTAGCGTTAGTGTTGGCACCATTTTTAGTTGTTATTCAGTCTTAAAGTATTGTATACTTGTATCGATCTAAAACTAGAACTAACATTGGACGACTAGAACTAGAAGAAGAACTAGAAAGTTTCGGTTTAGCCGTGCGTCTTCACACTCTAATGTTTCTAGTTCACATTAATAGACACATATTCTACCAGCGAGAACTTGTATGGTAGTCCGCCAACCTATTGGTAACAAGATTTTCTATACTCTGAGACCTATATTTTGTACGATAAAGTCTATCAACTTATTGGCAGCATTCGTTACGACATCCTGATGTCTATATTTTGAATAAGAGACAGCATAAGTTACATTATCAATAGACACCTATTCAACCAGTATCTGCTAACTTGTTGGCAGCACGAGTTATTATATTCTTACTTGAGATTACTTCTTATTATATCATGAATATTACTTAGGATAAAATTGTTTCGGCCGAATTCATAGACGTCGGCCGTTCCAAGTATCGTAAATAATATATCTCTAATATATAATATATATAGTTCTTATATAAAAACAATGTTTGGACAGCCGAGTATCAACATGAAACCTAGAACTAGAAACATTAGAATTTAGCCATACGTCTCTTTACGGCTAAAACCAAATATTTTTCTTTCAAGGTCTAGTAATAACTCTAGCGTTAGTGTTGGCACCATTTTTAGTTGTTATTCAGTCTTAAAGTATTGCATACTTGTATCGAACTCAAACTAGAACTAACATTGGACGACTAGAACCAGAAGAAGAACTAGAAAGTTTCGGTTTAGCCGTGCGTCTTCACACTCTAATGTTTCTAGTTCTAAGTCTATTGTTACGTCTAAAGATAGGTTCTGTCTTTAGGGATGTACTGCTAAACATGAATGATTCTAGTTATAGATCTAGTATTGGTTCTAGTTTTAGTATTAACTAAAAAGCTAAGTAAACTAATTAGTAAACTAAGTAATTTCCGCGTGAGTTATGACATCCTGGTAGTTACGTTTTGAATAACAGACTGCAAACTTGAACGCAACATGAGCTATGACATCAATAGACACATATTCTACCAGCGAGAACTTGTATGGTAGTCTGCCAACCTATTGGTAACAAGATTTTCTATAGTCTAAGACCTATATTTTGTACGATAAAGTCTACCAGCTTATTGGCAGCATTCGTTACGACATCTTGATGCCTATATTTTGAATAAGAGACAGCATAAGTTACATTATCAATAGACACCTATTCAACCAGTATCTGCCAACTTGTTGGCAGCACGAGTTATTATATTCTTACTTGAGATTACTTCTTATTATATCATGAATATTACTTAGGATAAAATAGTCTCGGTCGAATTCATAGACGTCGACCGTTCCAAGTATCGTAAATAATATATCTCTAATATATAATATATTGTTCTTATATAAAAACAATGTTTGGACAGCCGAGTATCAACATGAGACCTGGAACTAGAAACATTAGAATTTAGCCATACGTCTCTTTACGGTAAAAACCAAATATTTTTCTTTCAAGGTCTAGTAATAACTCTAGCGTTAGTGTTGGCACCATTTTTAGTTGTTATTCAGTCTTAAAGTATTGTATACTTGTATCGAACTAAAACTAGAACTAACATTGGACGACTAGAAGAAGAACTAGAAAGTTTCGGTTTAGCCGTGCGTCTTCACACTCTAATGTTTCTAGTTCTAAGTCTAGTATTACTTCTAAAGATAGGTTCCGTCTTTAGAGATGTACTGCTAAACATGAATGATTCTAGTTCTAGATCTAGTATTGGTTCTAGTTTTAGTATTAACTAAAACTAAGTAAACTAAGTAATTTCCGCATGAGTTATGACATCCTGGTAGTTACGTTTTGAATGACAGACTGCAAACTTGAGAGCAACATGACCTATGACATCAATAGACACATATTCTACCAGCGAGAACTTGTATGGTAGTCTGCCAACCTATTGGTAACAAGATTTTCTATACTCTGAGACCTATATTTTGTACGATAAAGTCTATCAACTTATTGGCAGCATTCGTTATGACATCCTGATGCCTATATTTTGAATAAGAGACAGCATGAGTTACGTTATCAATAGACACCTATTCAACCAGTATCTGCTAACTTGTTGGCAGCACGAGTTATTATATTATTACTTGAGATTACTTCTTATTATATCATGAATATTACTTAGGATAAAATAGTCTCGGCCGAATTCATAGACGTCGGCCGTTCCAAGTATCGTAAATAATATAACTCTAATATATAATATATATTGTCCTTATATAAAAACAATGTTTGGACAGCCGAGTATCAACATGAGACCTAGAACTAGAAACATTAGAATTTAGCCATAGGTCTTTTTACGGCTAAAACCAAATATTTTTCTTTCAAGGTCTAGTAATAACTCTAGCGTTAGTGTTGGCACCATTTTTAGTTATTATTCAGTCTTAAAGTATTGTATACTTGTATCGAACTAAAACTAGAACTAGCATTGGACGACTAGAGCTAGAAGAAGAACTAGAAAGTTTCGGTTTAGCCGTGCGTCTTCGCACTCTAATGTTTCTAGTTCTAAGTCTAGTGTTACTTTTAAAGATAGGTTCCGTCTTTAGGGATGTACTGCTAAACATGAATGATTCTTGATCTAGTATTGGTTTTAGTTTTAGTATTAACTAAAACTAAGTAAACTAAGTAATTTCCGCATGAGTTATGACATCCTGGTAGTTACGTTTTGAATGACAGACTGCAAACTTGAGCGCAACATGACCTATGACATCAATAGACACATATTCTACCAGCGAGAATTTGTATGGTAGTCTGAAAAACCTATTGGTAACAAGATTTTCTATACTCTAAGACCTATATTTTGTACGATATAGTCTACCAGCTTATTGGCAGCATTCGTTATGACATCCTGATGCCTATATTTTGAATAAGAGACAGCATAAGTTACGTTATCAATAGACACCTATACAACCAGTATCTGCCAACTTGTTGGCAGCACGAGTTATTATATTCTTACTTGAGATTACTTCTTATTATATCATGAATATTACTTAGGATAAAATAGTCTCGGCCGAATTCATAGACGTCGGCCGTTCCAAGTATCGTAAATAATATATCTCTAATATATAATATATATTGTTCTTGTATAAAAACAATGTTTGGACAGCCGACTTCGAAGACATAGAATTTTTGTAATTCTGACTTTACTAAATTAACGCACGGTTTATTTAAGATTTTGATCCATATTTTCTCTTATATTAAAAATAGAGAAATAGAGGAGTATTAGAAAATACTCCAACTGCAATTGTATATTTGACAAGTCTTTGCTTTAAGACAAAGATCAATTTTGTAGGTTAGAAGGAACTAAGTAACATTTGACGTAATACATATAATACTCGAGTAATACCTTGTGAACGCACCTCAGGGATGGGTATTTTTAGGTATTTATAAAATTTAAAACAAAGTACAATAAAGACAATAGTACCATAAAAAAAATTGGAAAACTTTTCGTACGTTTTTGTGTTTTTAATGCTAAATCTAATGTTAGTTAAGAGAGGTACGACTAAACCTGAATGTTTTTCGTTTTAGGTCTAGCATTAACTCTAACGTTAGTGTTGGCTCTATTTTTAGTTATTATTTAATCCTAAATTGTTGCATACTTGTATCAAACTGAAACTAGAACTAACAGTCTTAGACACACGGCTAAACCGGAACCTTTCTAGTACTAGGTCTAGTGTTAGATCTAGTTTTAATAGCCATTCAGTGCTTGATTGTTGTCTTCTGGAACTACAAGTATAATCAGTACTAGATCTTCAACTTGGCTTTAGTATCAACATGAGACCTAGAATTAGAAACATTAGAATTTAGCCATACGTCTCTTTACGGCTAAACCCAAATATTTTTCGTTCAAGGTCTAGTAATAGCGCTAACGTTATTGTTGGCACCATTTTTAGCTGTTATTCAGTCTTAAAGTGTTGTATGCTTGTATCGAACTAAAACTAGAACTAACATTGGACGACTAGAACTAGAAGAAGAACTAGAAAGTTTCGGTTTAGCCGTGCGTCTTCACACTCTAATGTTTCTAGTTCTAAGTCTAGTGTTACTTCTAAAGATAGGTTCCGTCTTTAGGGATGTACTGCTAAACATGAATGATTCTAGTTCTAGATCTAGTATTGGTTCTAGTTTTAGTATTAACTCTACTTCTCGTTGTTATTCAGTCTTAGAATTTTGTATCCTTGAATCAACTTAACCGTAGAACTAACACTAAACCTAGAAAGTTTCGATTACCTGAACTGCCACTACCCACTTCTCCACTATAATAGTGCTCATACTCTGCACTGTATGAGGATCCCTAACGTCTCTCATCATAAACCATCCTTCCACTAAATAATTATTGATCACTTATCACTACCAACATTACTTTGGATATATTTCAACGCAGCCTCCGCATATCTCCCCATAGCGGCGTGACTTATCCCAAAATCCTTCTTCATCGCATACCAATATCGTCCTAGATATCACTAACGCATCTTTGATATAGCTTGATATAATTACGATATTATTATTGATAGCGCCTTTTTAATACATTGTATTTGAGTTTTTCCAACACTATCCTGTTTTGTCTTAACATTTTCATCGTCACCTGTTCTTAGCGTTCTTTTATCACTAATCATCGTCTCTAATATCTACAACATATCTCTTAATGTAGTTGTTAATGTTCCTCGAAGAAGTTCCTAGTTGTTGTTAACGTCATTTAAAGCTTAATTTCTAATATCGCTGATATCATACATCATCCGTGAATTTTTTATAGATATCGCAATTATAGTTTTATGTTATTAACCGTGATATGACTTAAACGATTTTTCGGTTCTCCATCTCCAACTTAAACTATTAAACATTCTCGTTTACATTGTAAGTTTACCGAATATGCGAAAAATGATGCTGACTCAATTCCGTGTAATTGCAATAAATCAAAACTATTCGTTTATGTCCAACACACAGCTTAATGCTCTTATCAATTTAATCTAAAAGTACTGTAGTTGTAACGAAAAGCTAATTCATTAAAAAAATAGTTTAACGTCAATCAAAAAATCATTAATGGGGTTGCGTTTTAGTTTTTATAACTAACTAGTTGAGTTTCATTATGTTAAAAGGATTTCTTATTAAACAATTCATTGCATTATTAAAATCCAAAAAAATTAAAAAAACAATTTGTGCTTCACGAACGGAAATACAAATCAAGTAGTGATAAATTACGCTTGCATAACGTAACATGTACTAATTGCCACTGAAAATTTATAGTCGTGCTTAAAGAAAAAATGACTCGTGCCTTGCTTATAAAAGCACTAACACGAAGAAGTAGAAAAAACTCTATAGGGGTTGTTTCCTTGAGTAGAAAGGGCTTAATTATGAAAAAATCGTTTTCACGATCAAGTATACTATATTTTCATTTTTGAGGATAAAATTTTTATTTTTTAAGCATAAAATTTTTTATTTTATACGCTTTTATGATTCTATAATAAACCCCGAAGTTGAACAAAACACCGACCATGGTTTAAATTATTGAAGTCTTCTAAGCTATGCATGGCGAATCTTCCGTAATCTCTTGGGATGCCGGCTTTTATTAAGACTAAGGCATCGTCTCTCCGCGTCCTCTTTGAATTATTTAGAGATTTCGACTAATAACTCTAATCTTATCATTACCGAGGCCATGAGATTCTTCCTCGCGTTCACAAAAGGGGGAAGCAATGCTGCTTAATTAAAAATCCCATTTAGCTTAGATATTAAAAAATAATTACTATTTTTCGTGTTGTTTCAGGTGGATTTCTTTTAAATGAAAAACAAAATGATACCAAGAACAATACTTTTCTTTTATCTCTTAACAACGTATATCTCCGCTGAAGATACCGATTGGACGACGCAGTGCGGTCGTTGTAGATGCAAATGGGCCGATGGCAAAAAATACGCCGATTGTAAAAACTCAAATTATCAAAGTATACCGGAAGATTTAAGTAGCGAATTAAGAATAATCGATTTTTCTCAAAACAAACTGCATGAATTAAAATCTAGAGAGTTTTCTAAAGCGAACTTGAGCGATGTTCATAAGCTCAAATTGACCAATTGTAGTATAGAAGATGTTAATTATAAAGCTTTCGATGGATTAACTTTGCTCATCGAATTGGATTTGAGCAATAATGAAATTAGAAAGCTACCGTATGAGACGTTTAGAAGTAATTTAAAGTTACGCATATTGAATTTAGCGCATAATAGAATAGAGAGATTGGAAGAAAATATGTTTGCGAATATGTCTCACTTGCAGAAAGTACATTTAAATAATAATAAGCTAAAGGAAATTAAAAGTGCTGTTTTCGGAAAAACTTGTCCCGTTCAACATATAGACTTGAGTAACAATGAAATCAAAACTATCGACGATAACTTTTTAAATACTTTTAATCGAATAACCAGCTTGACTTTAGAAGGGAATCCGTGGAGGTGCGATTGCAATTTGGCGCAATTCCGCGAAAACGCTACTAATAAGAGTTTGGTTACAACGTATACGCGATGCGAAGAACCGGAGAGGCTTCGAGGACGACTTTGGACTGATAAGCTTATATTTGCTTGTAGTCCCACTATTTTAGAACCCAGTGCGGCTGCTTTACTAGAAGTTACTTCTATTAATTATACGATAACTTGCAAAGTTAAAGGTGAGCCATCTCCGGATATAGATTGGGTCACAAACGGGAGGATAATCGATAGAGACCCAAGACAAAACGTTCAAAAATATATAA
Source organism: Onthophagus sagittarius (assembly GCA_036711965.1). Taxonomy (NCBI): domain Eukaryota; kingdom Metazoa; phylum Arthropoda; class Insecta; order Coleoptera; family Scarabaeidae; genus Onthophagus; species Onthophagus sagittarius. The sequence goes on along the minus strand of JASERS010000005.1, from coordinate 12,229,603 downwards.
CCACTACATCAAAATCGGGAAATGTAGTTTGGAATAACTTAACAATCGTCAATTTTAATCACCGAGATCGAGGCGATTACAAATGCGTAGCTAAAAATCCCGGCGGAGTCGATGAAAGAAACATCACTCTTCGTCATATGAGCATCTACGATGGTTACGACGGCGGAACGGTTAATATCATGCCATTAATCATCGGATTATCAATAGGAGCGGTAATTTTATTATTACTCATCTTCATATTGACGTATTGCTGCTGTAGAAAATCAGGACGAGATGATAATATAATTGCGAAAAATCGCAGCTTGAGTCAGAGTAACGAATTCGAATTAAGCTTAGATCATACCACGGAAATGGGAAAGGCATTAATTACGGAAGTTAATCCGGTAGTTAAACCTCCAAGACAACCTCAAATTCCCGCATCTGTAATCAGCGGGGGCACCGAAGTTAGCGAAACTAAGAAAATGCTAGATGAAGACTCGATTTATGGTAAGAATTTAGTCGAAATCGATTTTATTTTAATTTAATTATAATTTTTGTGTAGGCGATGAAGATCTCCGTTCAGCTGATTACGACTCGCGATATAATTCAAAACCCCCAAGTCACTTAAGCATGGATTATCGAGGAGAGGGTCATTATCCGCCCGATTTGCTTCCATTCGCGCACAGAACGATTCCTCAAGTATCTCCAGCCGGAAGTTCAGCATCAACAGTCCCAGATACATCTCGTCTTCCAGCTTACCACGCTCCTCAATCACCAGTTCATACCCCAATCTATGACGTATACAGGACCCTTCCGTATTCAAGGTCGCACTCTCCGTTCACAGCTCCTCAAGCACCTCCTGCAAGAGTACCAAGAAGCGGAGGTTACGTAACAGTTCCGAGAAGACCGCGACAAAGTTGGAGCTCCGAGCCTCCAACATCGGATATTGGTGAGCCGTTGTACGATAATTTAGGATTAAGAACGACGGCGACTGGAAGTTCGGTTTTATCATTGAATAAATTGCAAGACCCAACAAAGACGTCAACCCCAAACAAAGGTAACAACACAAGACAGTTCCCTTTATCGCCGATAGATCCCATAGCGGAGCACCACGAAACAAGCCCAAAAATGTCTCAAATGTCTCAAACCCTCCCAAGGAGTTTATCGAATCATCGAACACTTCAAACGCCGAATGTGGATACGATGAGGGCGAATTGGATGAGAAGTCCAGAACCGCTTCCCGATTCAAGGAGAGAATCAACAGCTTCGCTTCTCCCCACCCCCGAAGGGAAAACGCCCAAAATCCCGCCAAGACCGCCACCGAAACCTAAGAAAAGAACTTCAACTGGACCTTTATTCGAAGACGAAGGAGAGGATGGAACGGAAGTTTGAGAATGGCTTAAACTAGTGCCGATGGCACTGGTGGGATGCTAAAGAACGGAACCAAGATGGTTGCTACAGGGTTAATAGTATTTGGAAAATATAAATAAAAACAAAAACAAGAACAAGAAAAAGAAACACAAATCAGTGCCTTATAAACAAAAAAATAATGAAAACAAAATAGGATTGTTGTTAATTAATATATTCGCTTTATTTTAAAAAAGGGCTTCCAAAATTCTTTTGGGGCAAAAGTGGACCTAAAAAATAAAAATAGTTAATGACTCGTTTCTAATATTAAATTGATAAATTATTTTGAATAAACAGATCTCTGTTTTTAATTATATTGATACATTAAATATTTTAAATTAGTTAACTATCAAAGAGACTTTTTCATGGCGTCCTATGTGATCTCTCTGTATATTATAAAATAATTAGTTGCGAGGAAAACTCTCTTTACATCTCATCACCATCATCAACAAAATATATATATGTAATCTGTAAACATCCTAGTGTGAACGGTGCTTTAACATAAATTAAATTATAAAATGAAAAATAACAAGTGCAAGTGATGACAATCTCCTGAACTAAGACAAAAGACTTAGAAGTTAAAGGAGAGATTCAGACTGACCATTATTTATATGCTTCTCGGTGTTTATAAAAAAATGTAACCACAGTGACAAGAAGAATACCAGAAGACCATGCGAATATCGTTATTGAAACCGAACAAACCAACATAAAAAGGGGACTCGTAGTATTATTAAATCGCTTTGTGATTATAAAAAGAGGATAAATTAATTAAATAAATGTAATTAAATTTAACAATTAAAAAAGATACCTATTACTATATATTGTAAAGAAATCTGCGACTTTTATTAATCATTACTTTCTTATATATGCGACTATATCAATTGTAAATACTTTTCTAAAACAACGCGATCAATTTAAATCGATACGAACAAGATTTGTATGTGTGAAGGATGAAAGAGTGAGTTCTAGAGATGATGAAAGAAAATTGAAAAGATAAATGTGACATTGCTCCTGTGTAATATCTATTTAACTGTTAAGCCAATAGTATTTGAATGTATTTCACCAATAAGAACTATGTAATTATTGAAGATGAAATATATGATTTATCCTACAAAAATGAGTTAACTTTATTTGCTTTAGTTACAATAATCGGTTTCATTACATCTATAATATACAGTTGTATTCATTTTGATAGCCGAATGGTGCAGTTCATGATGATACAATTAGAAATATCAAGTTTTAGATTCGCTGTTTTCAACTTTTTTTAATAAATTTTTTTTTCAAAAAAATAAAATTTTTAGTTATTGGCGCCATTTATGTTTAAATAGTCGAATTAACATAAATTAGCAAGGTTTGAAACCACCTGTAGTTATGAAATGGCAAGGTTTGAAACTCCGCTAATGAAATTTTTGTAGAGTGGCCCAAACCAACAGATTCGATTTTTAGAAAATTGTAACAAACTATTTTGTTTATTTGCACCATCCGGTACAATAATTTCTTATGCGGAGTTACAAACCATTATGTATTTGGTTAGTATCCTTACTAAATTGGTACATTGTTTGTTTGAATCCATGTTGCAAGTTTATTAAATATGTAAAATATAAAGTAACACAACTTCTTTACTTGCTATTGTTTATTTGTTCGGTACCGGTTTCGAGTTTTACAATCTCATCATCAGCTGAATCTACAAATTAAAATTGGAAATCAAATATAATCGTCGATATTTTGTTTATTCAATTATATGTGTTTTTTGCAAAATATTTCTTTAAAATTTAATAAATAATAAAATTAAAATTAAAAACTTACGTCAAAATATTAAAATACTACAAAATGGTAATAAATGTATAAAAAATATATAAAACATTTACACTGAACAATTTACACGAACTACACAAATACAGCAGAAAACTTGAAATGGACAGGTTTTATTGTATGCTAAAAATTGTAGGTGTATCTTCTTTGAGCAAAGTAAGAGGGATTGATTTAGAGGAGAAGAGAAGATACAAATTAAATTTTGAAATTTATAACGTTTTGAGAAACGTAAATAAAGGATTGTAGACGCGTGTTACTTCATCATTTAATAAATTGAAATTTATGTCCTTTTTGTGTTTGTCGATTTCGTACATTTCCAATAAATCCATTTTAAAACCTTTGTTGCAATGGTGTATCAATTTAGCATTTTTATAATTTATTTTATGCCCTGTTTCAATGGCATGCCTATATATGGCATGATGTTATTGTTAGAAAATATTTTTTTAGATTTGTAACTTAGTGTATTAAAGGGTATTGGTTTATATAAATTGTTATTTGGGTTTTTTGTATATATTGGGTCTTGTTGTTTTTGTAATTTTTGATATAGTTTATTAATTAATTTGTGTGGGTATTTATTTTGATCTGCGATTTTAAGTATATATTTTAATTCTTTATCTTTGTTAATGTTCGATAATGGATATTTAACAACTCTATTTATCAGATAGTGAAATCCTGCCATTTTGTGCGAAAATGCATGTGCGGAGTCATAGGGAATAATAGTAGAGACTACTGTAGGTTTTCGATATATATCATACTCGATGCATTTGTTACGTCTTGTTAAGGTTAGATCCAAAAAATTTAATTTATTGTTTTTCTCTGTTTCTTAGGTAAATTTTAAATTATTATGTATTTCATTTATATATTCAAGAAATTTGTTTAAAGTTTCGACACCCCCTTCCCAAATACAAAAAACATCTTCAACGTATCCTATCCATTTTACAATGTATTTTCTATAAGGATTTGTATTATCGATTATGAATTGTGTTTCTATATGATTTAGATATATGTCTGATGTGATACCTGATAAAGGCATTCCCATAGGTAGTCCTTGAGCAATTTTATAGTAATCATCGTCAAATGTACAGTAATTCTGTTCAATAATATGTTTAGTTATTTTATTAAGACCTTCAATTATGTTGTTATTTTTATTTCTAAATGTATTCTTGAACATTGTTGATATTAAATTTAGTGTTAAATCTGTTGGAACATTTGAGTATAAATTAGTAACATCAAAAGATACCAGTAAAGAATTATTGTTTAGTTCAATGTTACTTGTTGCTTTTATAAAATCAATGGAGTTTGAAGTGGCAAATAATGGTTTAAAATTTATTATACGTAATACATTCAGCATAAAGTTAGCTAATTTAGAAGTAGGAGAGTTTTGGAAGGCTGTAATGGGTCGTATAGGCATATTTTCTTTATGTAATTTTGGTAATGAATATAATTTGGGAATTGTTGGGTTCATGTGTATAAACTTGTTGCTGAAAAAATTATTATTGCCATGTGATTGATTTAAATTAGGGGAAAATTCGATTAGAGTCTCTTTATATATATTGATTGATTAAATTTTTTGTTTTTCTGATGATTGTATCTAATGGATTTTTGTTTAGTTTCACATAATTATTTTGTTTCATATATTCTTTAGTTTTTTGATTATATTCTTCTCTATTGATAATGACAATACCAGCTCCCTTATCTGCTTTTACAAATACGGCGTTTTCTTTTTTAAGTTTTTCGCGTATTGATTTTATTGTTTTCCAATACGTTAAGTGAGTTTTGTTGGTGTTATTGATGGATTCATCTTTTTCAGTCTTTTTTATGAAAGGTATAAGATCATTTTTTAAATTTTCGTGTTCTGGAACGTTTTTTATTGCTACGTCGAAGTCAATAGTTAAAAGGGGAAGATTAATCCTTGAGAATAACGCGAATTTATAACCTTTATTTAGATTTGTTTCTTCTTGGTTAAAAACGATGTTTGTGTAATTTTGTACTGGGTGTATACATTTTTATTGTTGGTTGAATTAGATGTTGGTTTATTATTTAAAAGATTTTCAAATTTCCTGGTCTTTTCTCTCAGATCGTCTTGTTTGTGGAGAAAATCTTCATCTTCTTGTTTGATGTTACTAATTTATACTCAAATGTTCCAACAGATTTAACACTAAATTTAATATCAACAATGTTCAAGAATACATTTAGAAATAAAAATAACAACATGATTGAAGGTCTTAATAAAATAACTAAACTTATTATTGAACAGAATTACTGTACATTTGACGATGATTACTATAAAATTGCTCAAGGACTACCTATGGGAATGCCTTTATCAGGTATCATATCAGACATATATCTAAATCATATAGAAACACAATTCATAATCAATAATACAAATCCTTATAGAAAATACATTGTAAAATGGATACGATACGTTGATGATGTTTTTTGTATTTGGGAAGGGGGTGTCGAAACTTTAAACAAATTTCTTGAATATATAAATGAAATACATAATAATTTAAAATTTACCTTAGAAACAGAGAAAAACAATAAATTAATTTTTTTGGATCTAACCTTAACAAGACGTAACAAATGCATCGAGTATGATATATATCGAAAACCTACAGTAGTCTCTACTATTATTCCCTATGACTCCGCACATGCATTTTCGCACAAAATGGCAGGATTTCACTATCTGATAAATAGAGTTCTTAAATATCCATTATCGAACATTAACAAAGATAAAGAATTAAAATATATACTTAAAATCGCAGATCAAAATAAATACCCACACAAATTAATTAATAAACTATATCAAAAATTACAAAAACAACAAGACCCAATATATACAAAAAACCCAAATAACAATTTATATAAACCAATACCCTTTAATACACTAAGTTTCAAATCTAAAAAAATATTTTCTAACAATAACATCACACTGGCTTTTTCAAATCAAAATTCAATTTTGAAACTATTAACAAATTGTCATAATAAAACTAATTATCTTCAAAAGAGTGGGGTTTATTCCATTGAATGTACAAACTGTAATTCTATATATGTAGGACAAACGGGTCGAAAACTAGAAACTAGAATATATGAACATCAAACAAAAGAAAATTCTAATGTATATAGGCATGCCATTGAAACAGGGCATAAAATAAATTATAAAAATGCTAAATTGATACACCATTGCAACAAAGGTTTTAAAATGGATTTATTGGAAATGTACGAAATCGACAAACACAAAAAGGACATAAATTTCAATTTTTTAAATGATCAAGTAACACACGTCTACAATCCTTTATTTACGTTTCTCAAAACGTTATAAATTTCAAAATTTAATTTGTATCTTCTCTTCTTCTCTAAATCAATCCCTCTTACTTTGCTCAAAGAAGATACACCTACAATTTTTAGCATACAATAAAACCTGTCCATTTCAAGTTTTCTGCTGTATTTGTGTAGTTCGTGTAAATTGTTCTGTGTAAATGTTTTATATATTTATTACCATTTTGTAGTATTTTAATATTTTGACGTAAGTTTTTAATTTTAATTTTATTATTTATTAAATTTTAAAGAAATATTTTGCAAAAAACACATATAATTGAATAAACAAAATATCGACGATTATATTTGATTTCCAATTTTAATTTGTAGATTCGGCGGATGATGAGATTGTAAAACTCGAAACCGGTATAGAACAAATAAACAATAGCAAGTAAAGAAGTTGTGTTACTTTATATTTTACATAAATTGGTACAGTTGTACCATTGGTTAATAGATGCCATATACAATTTTTAACAATTAAAGTCCCTTGATTTCTAAAGTACCGCGGTTTGCCGCCATTTTGGCTCGAAAAGTCACGCGGCAAATTTAAAATACCAATAAAGGGTTATTTAGTGAAACAACATCAGCAAATTATTGCCCTAGATTCCCTAAAGATCCTGTTGTAGATGGTTCAAATTCGATATCCGAGTAGGTTGTTGTGGAAACCACAAAAAAAAACTTGACATGCTTTCGGAAAACTTAATATAATAATAATAATAATAATAAAATCTTTATTTGTGCAAAAAAAGTGCAGGCACTCTTACACCTGTCAAAAACATATTGCAATGAATAAAAAGCAGTATACAATAATTATTCTTACAAAATACTTACAATTTACAAACTACATATCATCCACACTACAAATTAAAAACTCTTGTGTCGAATAAAACGCGTTTTTCAATAAGAAAACCTATAATCGAGCCTTTATCCCAGCTGGAGGTAACTCACGCAACCGTCGTGGCTATTAAATAGTTATTACATCTAGAAGACTAGAATTTGCTACCAAAATACAGGATACAGCTTCTAGACAAATTGATGCTGTTTCGAGAAAAATTGATATTGCTTCCAGAAGACTGATACTGCTTCTAGAGTATTTAAAATATTTCCAGACGACTTACAATGCTTTCAGATAACTTGATATAGCATCTAGCAGGCTTGAAATGTTTCCAGAAGTCTTGATGTTGCTGTTAGAAGATTTGAGATGCTTCCAGAAGACTTGATACTGCATCTAAAAGACTTGATTTTCTGCCAAAAGACTTGAAATACTTCAAGATTACTTGGAATACTTCCAAAAGACTGGATACTGCTTCTAGAAGACTTGATACTGCTTCTAGATGTTTTAAAATCCTTCCTAAAGAATCGATACTGCCCCTATAAGACTTTATACTGCTTCTAGAAGATTTGCAATGCTTCCAGATGACTTGACGTTGTATGTAGAACACTTAAAATGCTTCCAGACGATATACAATGCTTCCAGAACACTTGAAATGCTTCCAGACGACTTACAATGCTTTCAGAGTACTTGATGTTGTTAGAAGATTTGATTTGCTGTCAGAAGACTGGATACTGCCCCTAAATGATTTGATACTGCCTCTAGAAAACTGGATATGGTTTCCAGAAGACTGATACTGCTTCTAGAAGACTTAAAATGATACTAGACGACTTACAATGCTTCCAGACAACTAACAATGTTTTTAGAAGACCTTCTACTTACTTTTAGAAGACTTGAAATGCTTCAAGATTACTTGGAATACTTCCAAAAGACTGGATACTGCTTCTAGAAGACTTGATACTGCTTCTAGATGTTTTAAAGTCCTTCCTAAAGAATCGATACAGCCCCTATAAGACTTTATACTGCTTCTAGAAGATTTGAAATGCTTTCAGAAGACTTGATACTGCTTCTAGAGGATTTAAAATATTTCCAGGCGACTTACAATGCTTTCAGATAATTTGATATAGCACCTAGTAGGCTTGAAATGTTTCCAGAAGTCTTGATGTTGCTGTTAGAAGATTTGAGATACTTCCAGAAGACTTGATACTGCATCTAAAAGACTTGATTTTCTGCCAAAAGACTAGGTAGTGCCTCTAGATGATTTGATACTGTCTGTAAAAAACTTGATATTCCTTCCAGAAGACTTGCAATATTTCCAGAAGACTGATACTACTCTAGAAAGAGTACTTCAAATGTTTCCAGATGACTTACAATGATTCCATACCAATTATAATGCTTCCAGAAAGCTTGCAATGCTTCCAGATGACTTGACGTTGTATGTAGAACACTTAAAATGCTTCCAGACGATTAACAATGCTTCCAGAAGACTTGAAATGCTTCCAGACGACTTACAATGCTTTCAGAGTACTTGATGTTGTTAGAAGATTTGATTTGCTGTCAGAAGCCTGGATACTGCCTCTAAATGATTTGATACTGCCACTAGAAAACTGGATATGGTTTCCAGAAGACTGATACTGCTTCTAGAAAACTTAAAATGATACTAGACTACTTACAATGCTTCCAGACAACTTACAATGTTTCTAGAAGACCTTCTACTTACTTTTAGAAGACTTGAAATACTTCAAGATTACTTGGAATGCTTCCAAAAGACTGCATACTGCTTCTAGAAGACTTGATAGTGCTTCTAGATGTTTTAAAATCCTTCCTAAAGAATCGATACTGCCCCTATAAGAGTTTATACTGCTTCTAGAAGATTTGAAATGCTTTCAGAAGACTTGATACTGCTTCTAGAGGATTTAAAATATTTCCAGACGACTTACAATGCTTTCAAATAACTTGATATAGCATCTAGAAGGCTTGAAATGTTTCCCGAAGTCTTGATGTTGCTGTTAGAAGATTTGAGATACTTCCAGAAGACTTGATACTGCATCTAAAAGACTTAATTTTCTGCCAAAAGACTAGGTAGTGCCTCTAGATGATTTGATACTGTCTGTAAAAAACTTGATATTCCTTCCAGAAGACTTGCAATATTTCCAGAAGACTGATACTACTCTAGAAAGAGTACTTCAAATGTTTCCAGATGACTTACAATGATTCCATACCAATTACAATGCTTCCAGAAAGCTTGCAATGCTTCCAGATGACTTGACGTTGTATGTAGAACACTTAAAATGCTTCCAGACGATTAACAATGCTTCCAGAAGACTTGAAATGCTTCCAGACGACTTACAATGCTTTCAGAGTACTTGATGTTGTTAGAAGATTTGATTTGCTGTCAGAAGACTGGATACTGCCTCTAAATGATTTGATACTGCCTCTAGAAAACTGGATATGGTTTCCAGAAGATTGATACTGCTTCTAGAAGACTTAAAATGATACTAGACGACTTACAATGCTTCCAGACAACTTACAATGTTTCTAGAAGACCTTCTACTTACTTTTATTTAGTAAAATTGTAAAAATAGCGTTCAAATCAAATAATAATATAAAAAACATATTAAACAACACAAAAGAAAAAACCGATAAATTAGATAATAACGGAGTATATCTACTAGATGGTAACACATGTGGTGTATTCTATATAGGTGAAACAGGGAAAGCCATCAAAACCAAAGTACAAGAACACTTAAGAAGCACCAATTCCAACTTTGGTCGACATTTAATAGAAAATAACCATGAATTTAACAAAGAAAATAACGTAAAGGTTCTACACAACATTCAAAAAAAGTTATAAACTACTTATTTATAAAAACTATGAAATAGAACACCTCAAGGTTAAAAACCCACATCTCGAAAATCTCAACGACAAAACACAGCTTAGACACAAACCATTATATAAAGACCTTAGATACCCATTCAAAATTTAAATAATTTCCCGGTAACACGAGGATTTCATCGTCTAGACCGTGTCGATGATTCCGCAATAACCGGGAATACATACGGTATTATACATATGGTGTTTTTAATATATTTACTTTAACGATTAAGAATTAATTTAAAATTTTGCGCGAAAACAGATACCTCAATGCGCATAATTTTTGTTCGGCTTGTTTTTCCTGTTAAGAACATGGTTGATCTTTCAGTGTTCTCTTAAATATAAAAAAGTTTTTAACCTAGTATAATTTTTTAAATAATTTTTCATTTAAATACAATATTCCTCCTGTGATGATATTGAACTTTAAATTTGATTTTACATATCTCCAAAGTTTGACAATGTAAGTTGAATAAATTATTTTATTTAATATAGAATAGAAAAAGAAGTCATAACCTTAATGTTTCACAATTTTTAGATTATTTTAAGACTTTTCAATATTAAATATTCTAAATATATCACTTAAATAATGTTATTAGCTTTCATAATTATAGATTTGGTTTTAGAAACCCTCTGATGATGGCTGAACAAGGCCGAAACATGTAAGGAACGATAAACAAATAAAAACATCATCGAATTAAGTTATTTAAAGAAAGAAGTTCTTTCATTAGTTTAATTTACCTAATATTCCTAAAGAGTTCACTTTATTTATTAACGGTGCTTTCTTGCAAAACATTATTCATCTAAATCGGTCGAAGCATCTCTTACCGAACAATTTGGTAAAGCAACAAAATATGAAAAACAATTATTCCATTATCTTAATCTGCTGGTGATAGAGTAGAACTGCTGGTGTTAGAGAACTAAGAAATAGTTCCTATCCAAAATTTTATTACATCCGCTATGAATATAAAACGAATTTAAAATGTTGGCGTTGTTATAATTCGCCATGATATTCAAAGGCATTAACAGAAGTAAGTGATGACACAACTAAGTAATGACAACAATAACATAAATATAGTTGAAAAGCTGACAAAACTTCATTGCTTTCTAACATAAAACCAAAAGCTTTCCACCATTGCATGCGTCCATTCATTTCCAGATATGAGGGCAACCACAACAAATAGGCACAGGAAAGTTTCTAGATAGAAGTAGTTTGTAGAAAATTAAATTCCCTTAATTTATTTTTATTATTTTAACTTTTTGATTCTTTAAATTGTTGTTTTTCATTGTTTTATTTATTCGATTTTCTTTTGGTTATTTTTGGTAAATAACAGCTAGCAATCTAAAGTTTCTTCAATCGCAGTTCAAAATAGCTGGAAAAAAATATTGATGCTGTTGATTATCCTAGTCAGTGTGAAGAACCTAGTTCGTCGAAAAACATTACAACTAATAAACCGCCAAGTGATGCTATTAGTGATGACGAATATGACTCTGATATTGATATATTTGATTGTGATGATACCGATGACTCCGAGTTTCTTGACAAAAACTATGTTCCATCGTCTTCAGACTCTGAAACTGATGAAAATCGCTCCAACGACTAAGATGATTACATGGAATACACGGAAAATAATAATGTCGTTTTAAATGAAATACAATGGTGATCAAAATGATCGGCTACATAAAATACGACGTCTATTATAAAAAGCAAATAAAAATTTCAAGCAAGTTTTAACACCAGGCAGGGTGATAGTTATTGATGAAAGCATGATTCCTTTTCAAGACAGGCTGAATTTTCGACAATACCTTCCGAATAAAACACATCCTTACGGAATCAAATTGTACAAATTATGTACCGAGGATGGATATACGAATAATATAATTGTCTATACCGGCAAAAACCTAACATCACCAGAAGTAAGCCATTCTGAACAAATAGTGTACGACCTTTTAGAATGTGTTGAAGATAAACGTGGATATTATCTGGCCGACAGGCTTCAGTCCGTCAAGGTGGGAAATGATCTGTCTAATCCCGGCCAACTTCTTTGTGGGGTTCCTCAGGGTTCGATCCTGGGACCCCTCCTTTTTTTAATTTACATTAACGACCTTTCTGGTTCCCTGAATGATGGTGCGTCTGTGTTATACGCGGATGACACCACCCTGGTATCGAAAGCTCCTACACGGGATGCCGCCATAGCACGGCAGTCCGACCTTACCTCTAAGGCGGCAAAATGGTTCAATGATAATCGACTCGTACTGAACCAGTCAAAGACTATAAACATGACGTTCACCCTACGTACCAATGATTCCCCTACAGTCTCCAGTAGATTTGTTGGTGTTCTGATTGATTCAGAGCTAACTTGGCACAGCCACGTTGAATCACTCGGGAAACGCTTGAGCTCGGTAGTTTTTCTGTTACGTCGTCTGTCCAGCGTGGTGTCCATGCACGTACTAAGGACATGCTATTTTTCATTTTTACAGAAATAGAGAGGTTGCCGCGCGCGAGCTCGTCCATGCCTACGACACTCGTTTTGCAAATGATATTCGACCGGAATACCTAAGGCTGACAAGGTCTCGTTATGCGGTTAACCACCACAGCATTAGATTTTTCAATGCACTACCATGCAGCATTCGTGATCTACCTTACAACAAGTTTTGCGTGTTAATTAAAAATTATATATTGGATAAAGCCTTTTATGATGCTGATAACTTTATAGTGCACCCTCCCGACGGTCGACGATGATCCTTGTCCTTTTAGAGTGTAGGAGACAGTGCCAAGGTTGCTACAACAATCTGAGAGAAACGCATTCTAACAGAGAATCAAGTAATTTGGTAACGAAAGTAACAAGTTATTGTAATGATTGCCCTAGACAACCAGGAATGTGTTTATCATGTTTCAATGCAAACCACAAAACATAACATTTTTACTATGTATGTATTTATAATAAACTCTGTTAATCTTCTGTTTCCTTTTATTTATATTTTGTTACAATTTCAAAATTTTCAAAAACTTATTTAATTTTGAGTTAGACCAACGCGGTTGTAAACATAGGTACTTGTTGACATCTAGTAACTATACTTCCATTCAGAGTGAATAAATGTTCAAAAATGCACACGTTAAGCAAAAAATAATAATAACGTAATTACCGGTCCTCGAGGACCGGTACCGCACGGAGGGATAAAGGAGTTACCGGTCCCCGGGGAGTGGTAACACACATAGTGCAGCACTACAATTTTCAATTCCGCAGTCAACCTGTTAAAATAACGAAGTTGAGGTCTATTTCCGGTAGACCAGAAGTGGTGGCCATCTTGAAAATATTTTAGGTTAAATCATCGTCGACCGTCGGGAGGGTGCACTATAAAGTTATCAGCATCATAAAAGGCTTTATCCAATAGACAATTTTTAATTAACAGGCAAAACTTGTTGTAAGGTAGATCACGAATGCTGCATGGTAGTGCATTGAAAAATCTAATGCTGTGGTGGGTAACCGCATAACGAGACCTTGTCAGCCTTAGGTATTCCGGTCGAATATCATTTGCAAAGCGAGTGTCGTAGGCGTGGATGAGCTCGCGCACGGCAACCTCTCTATTTCTGTGTCGAAACTTGACTGATTCTACTTTAACTAGACTAGGTAAAGTTAAAATCCTTAGCTGGCTGAAGGCCCGTCTACAGTCATCTCCGTAGTTCAGTCCAGCAATAACACGGATCGCCCTCCTCTGGACGGCAAACAACAGTTTAAAGGCAGGGGAGTGACCCCAAAGCAGCAAACCATATAAAAGCTGAGACTGTTGAAATGAAAAATAGCATGTTCTTAGTACGTGCATGGACACCACGCTGGACAGACGACGTAACAGAAAAACTACCGAGCTCAAGCGTTTCCCGAGTGATTAAACGTGGCTGTGCCAAGTTAGCTCTGAATCAATCAGAACACCAAGAAATCTGTGGGAGAGTCTGTGGAGACTGTGGGAGAATCATTGGTACGTAGGGTGAACATCATGTTTATAGTCTTTGACTGGTTCAGTACGAGTCGATTATCATTGAACCATTTTGCCGCCTTAGATGTAAGGTCGGACTGCCGTGCTATGGCGGCATCCCGTGTAGTCATCCGCGTATAACACAGACGCACCATCATTCAGGGAACCAGGAAGGTCGTTAATGTAAATTAAAAAAAGGAGGGGTCCCAGGATCGAACCCTGAGGAACCCCACAAAGAAGTTGGCCGGGATTAGACAGATCATTTCCCACTTTGACGGACTGAAGCATGTCGGCCAGATAAGAACTCAAAAGTCTACAACTCAACGGAGAAATATTGTACGCATAGAGTTTACTGATTAAGATTTCATGCGAAACGCAATCGAACGCTTTCGATAGATCAACGAAGGTTGCCTCACAATATTGAGAAGTTTCAAAACAATCGATGACGTTATCAACGAACTGAAGAAGAGCTGTTGCTGTTGATCTGCCAGGTCTGAAGCCGCACTGGCTGTCGTTTAATAAATTATTAACTTCAAAATACTCCAACAACTGATCTTTCAACAAAATCTCAAATATTTTGGAAATTATAGGCAATATACTTATAGGTCTGTAATTCCCTGGATCTTTAGAATCACCCTTTTTAAAAATGGGCAGCACAAGCGCTGTTTTAAGAACAGCCGGAAAGTTGCCTTCCTCAATACAGCAATTAAACAGTTTTGTTAATGGCCCCACCAAAGCATCAGTAGCTCTTTTTACGATGGTAGCATTTAATTCGTACAAGTCTAAACATTTAGTTGGCTTCAAACCGCCAATAGCATCCCTTACTTCCACTTGTGATACAGCTCTAAACGAAAAGTAAGTTTTAGAGGGAGGGCTATGAATATGAAGAAGTCTCTCCATCGCATTAACTTTAGATGTCACGTTTCTTAAAATAAGCAAAGGAGCACTCAAGAAGTAATTATTAAATTTGCATCCATTCATTTCAGCTTTAATTTCATGGGAAACCGCTCCCGTCCTTTTACTACATGAGTTGGAAGTAATAACATCCCATACAGCACGAGAAGAATTTTGGTGGGATAAAATGAATTTATTATTTACATTGCGTTTAGCTGATTTTAATTCTTTATGGTATTGGTGACGAAAACCATTTCTCAAAGTGCGCAACTCCGGACATTGGGTATGATAATAAAGTTCGTTCAGCTCCTGTAATTTAACACGCATATGTCTAAGCTTATCGGTAAAGCACGATATAGATAAAGACCCATTCTTCGCAAAAGAAATCGTTTTAATGGGAACAGCTGTAACAGCGGCTTTTTTTAGGATGGTCATGAAAACTGACATTTTATTCGCTGCATCAGTGTCGTTGTATACATGAAAGCAAAATCTTCAGAAGATATGATATTAAAAAAATTGTGTAGGCCACCAACTGTTGTAGGTCTTACCATCCTTTTAATATTTACTTGTGGTTTATGTAGTGGTATAATAAATTCGCTAACCATTCCGAGATGGTCCGAGAACAACAAATCAACTGTTGAACTAGAGATCTCCGTATCTAAATTGGAGAAAATATTATCTAGACAATTACCAAATCTCGTAGGACCCCAAAAGGTAGAAAGGAGACCAAACCAGCGCAAGACATCGCTGACCATACGCGCACGCCGATCGTTAGATCCAAAATGGACATTGAAGTCGGCAGTCAATAAAACATTTTTATTGTGTGCATCGATGAAGGAAAGTACGTTCGAAACTATATTATAAAAGTATCAAGATCACCAGAAGGAGAGCGATACGCGGTAACAACCGTGATCCCTAAAATAGGAATGACAACAGCAGCAACTTCGCAATGAAACTCCACAGAAAAGCTATCACAATTTAGCGGTATGCCACCGAGATCATCCCTCACGAACACACCAATACCTCCGTGTATACGCTCGGAACGGGCAAAGTATGAAACGAGAGTATAGCCTGGTATATTAATAGTTAACATTTCCGCCGCAGTCAGCCAGTGTTCACACAAGCACAAGACATGGAATTTATTGTTATTGAGCTGTAAGAAAGATTCTAATAATAAACATGTTACGCAGACTTTGTAAATTTATATGCAAAATATGAGCCCTCCCAGCAGTCGACGAAAGTCCCTTAGCGTTACTCGTAGTCGGTGTACTAAAAAGAACGATTATTACTATCGATCGGAGTCAAATATCGCAAGTTATCCCTATTAACAAACGTGAACTGGTGAGCGTTTATCTGTTCAATAATGATTTGGGCTACAGTGTTCATAACTTTTTTTACTAGACAACTTCTAGTGTAAACCATGTTCAGTCATTAGTGGTTCACTCAGCATACAATTTAGATCAACAAAATGACAAAATCTTTTGGAATAGAGTCCCTCATACAATTCACAATTAAACTTATAAGCTAACATATTATGAGTAGAATACGATTTATAATACGGCACTGCCAGAACAATCAGATTAGTATGTGACATAGACTTAATCAGTTTGCGCACAACACCAGTCTTCGGCAATAAGCCTCTCAATACATCATTGGTTCCGCCAAAAACCACAACGAAATCACCCTTTCCAAAATTAGCAACTGATTTAGATAAGCCGCCAGTGACGTCACTAAAACAAGCGTTGGGCTTCACTACACCAAGAACTTCAAAATTGGGACCCAGCCTCTCTGAAAGTATGGATGCGCAGTGACGACCATGGCTATCCGCCACAATTAGCACTTTCCGGGAGATAGTTTTTGCCAACACAGGTTCCATGGGCTCCCAAGAAGGAACGCACCCATCACCCTCGACAATCCCATGAACGCAAACGTCGTCATCCGAATTAATCGTTAAAAAGCTGTCATTAATTGAAGGTTTGGACGTAACAGGCTCTTTACTAACAGGTATATCCAAAACATCTACCCTTGTCAGAGCTTTATTGTTCTTTAATTGGTTGATTTCAATACGTATGTCACACAAGTTCCTCAGCAAGAGTTGATTTCAAGCTCTGAATGCTGCTCGCTATTTTCTCCAGTTTATTATCAGTTTGATTGGAATGTTGAATTTGCGCATCAACTGCAGACAGAGAAGCAGACTCATTCAAGGATGCCTCAAGATACCTTTCATTAACACTAAACAATCGCTCCCTTAGAACCTCCATATCCCTATCCTTCGAAAAACACCCAGAACAATCAACCGGTGTATTCGAACCCTTGGTTTGGCAGCAATGAATCCTGCAATCCTCGTCGACGAACATTCCTGGTATTTTAAGGACGCAGGATGGATGATAGTTGTTGCCGCAACTCGAACATGAGTAAGCTACTTTGACGCTGACAGAACATTTCTTACAAATTAGGGTAGAGACAGATTTAGTCTTTACTGGAGGCATATTAGCGTTTCGTTAATAAGCAATGGTAAAATTTTGTATGTCGTTGTACTCAACGAATCGTCGATTAACAAAAACCAGAAACCAGTCCGTCACGAGCGCACAAAAAACCAAACCGCTCGCTATAGAGTACAGTTGTTACGGACGACAGTGTATTTAATTTCCCGAAAAAGCCGAAAAGTAACGTTGAAACTCGGTTAAATGACTCACCAACGACTCAAGAAAGTATCGATCTATATCAATTTGCAGTAAAAATTATTTAATTCACGCAAAAACACCACGAAAACATACGAAAGACAAAGACACGATACACTCGGTCGACTCGTTTTTAACAAGATGTATATAAATGATTGGATGTGACTGGGACAAAATTTAAAGGATTTTTACAAAATAATCAATTTGATATTAAATAATTAAAATTTATTTAACTTTCGGATACAAATATGAAATAGAACTTCCAATTTGTAATTTCTTCCCTCCATTAGAACAAACATTCACAACTTTGGCAACAACATCCACCTCGAATGTGGAATCATCAGATATTTTTGTTTGTCTTTGGAAGGGAGCTGTATGAACTGGCGTTTTTCTATCCCCCAAAACGGGATCGTCAAAACAATAAAGCTCCACTAAAGTATGGTCTTTTATGTTTCGATTGGTACTGGTTAATTTCTTAACGACTTTTTCGAACGAGTCTCCATTCGATATCTTAATGCTTTGTTGAAATAGTCCGTTTGTAGGGATGGGGTTTGTAAATAAAACGTTAACTCCCGGCATTGTGCTGAATAAAGCGTGGGGTTTCCCCGGGCGAACCTCTTTTAAGTTATCAGAGATACCTTCTTCGTCTGTGAAGCGAACATCGACCGATAAAACCTAAGAAAAAAATTTTTAAAATACAATTTGTGAGGAATTTAAATATTTACGTCTAAAGTGTTTGCCAAATAAACATGATTCGTCTTCAAGACTTCAGCCTCATCAAACTCTAAAGTTAAAGCGAAAGCTTTTGGGCCAATCTGATCTAAACGCTCGCGAATCATTTGAGCGAAAGGCATAACCCGATTCATGTATTTTTTCAATTCTTGTTTGCTAGAAAGTTCAGTTGACAAAACTTTATTTTCCGGGAGTTTATTGCCGTTTTTCTAAAAATTAATTATTTCAAAATAAAATATATTTTTATAATTAATTTTCACCTCATAAGAATGCTTCATTGTAGTTAAAACACAACTTTGCCATGGAGGAAACGATTTCGCAACCCAAATTGTTACCATATCCGGTTTTAATGGCGCCACCGGTTTTGGGTTATTTTTTGACGGTTTAGGTGGAGTTAAATAATTTTTAAGATGTCCTCTAAAAGATTGAGCAGCTTCCATTAAATACTCAGCCGATTTAATCAAAATTTCATCAACATCTCCAGGTATAGGCCAAGAACTTTTAACGATACTCGAAGATTTTCCAAGAAGTCCCCAAATGTGCTCGCAAACGTGAGGGCAAATTGGAGATAAAATCTGAGCTTGCACCTCAATATAACGCATAATTAATTTCAAATTTAATCCATCCATAGCCGATAATTTGATGTAATTATCCCGGGCGGCAATCATTTCGAAAAATCCGGTTCTCAAAGCGTCTTTGAATAACATGTTTTCGTAGTTTGATTCGGTTTCTTTGATTTTCAAATTGATTTCGGCTTGGAAGACTTTATCGTTGAATGTGGAAATTTCCCCTTTTCTCAATGCGTTTTGAGTTGATAAAATTTCTTTAACCCATTCGATGAAGGTGTAAAGCCTTAAAATTCCCGCATTTGCAACCGCTTCTAAGAAATTAGCGTCTTCGATTGAATCGCCTGCATCAGCTAGGCACAGTCTCATCCCATCAGCGCTGAATTTATCGACAGCTTCGCGTAAAGTTAAAAAATTCCCTTCAGATTTCGACATTTTTGCCGAATTTAAAAGCAGGTGTCCATTCGCGCGGCATCCTCTGGGCCATTTAGATTCGTCATCAGCCCAAATTGCGCAATGATTGTATAAGTAATAAGTTAAATGATTTTGAACTAAATCTTTTCCAGAAACGCGCACATCAACTGGGTACCAATACTCGAATTCTCTTCGCATTGCATCTAAAGATTCTTTTTTTATTCCGCATTTATTGGGGTAAGGGGATTTTTTAAAGAAAATGTAATCCCAAACTTCTGGGGTCATTTGTTCGGGTTTAATCCCCAAAGCATTTGGCTTGTCACCTTTAAAACTTCCCCCTTGGATTAAATGAGCTATTGTATAATAAGCGTTGTAAATTGTTGAGTCAGATAATGATTCGATTAACCAAGATTCATCCCAAGGTAACTTTGTGCCAAGGCCATAAATCCTAGAACAAGCATGTTCTTGTAACCAATTTAAACACCCCTCGAAATTTCGTCTAACTTCGTCGTGGTAACAATTCATTTTGCTCAAAACAACCCCAGCTTGGTCTTTCCAAGATTTTTCGCCATAATCCAAGTACCACTGATCGCAGAGGGCGACAATACATTCATCACCAGAACGGGAAATGATCGTTTTTTCGGGTTCATAATAAATAACGGCTTCTTTGCGATCAATAAGAAATTTTTGAAGCGATTTTTTAACATCTTGGATTTTCTTCCCTTTGTGTTCACCAACGAGCATCACGCCATCATAGAATCCTTTCAAATAAACCATTTCTTTCGCTTCTCTCAACTTTTCTTTATCATTTTGACTTTGGATTTTTAATTTTTCGTAGACATTAACCGCCGAAAGATTTCCAAATTCGGGGACGTCTATAATCGGGATGGGATTAAACGGCAAAACCATTTCGTCTTTAATCCCGTATTTCTCCCTAAACGGCGCTTTATTCTTTAAATCAATTAAAGCTGCATAATCATCCGGGGAATCTGACGGGACACTCGTGACTACCCCCGTTCCTTTATCTTCTTTAATCGTCAACATTGGTAAAGCGTAAATTGTTTCGTACGACGTCATAGGGGCCTTTAAAGCAGCGCCTAAAACATCTTCCCCTAAAATTTCAGCGAGAACTTTAACTTCGCCTTCTTTAGAAGTAAACCCTTGATAAGACATATTCCTAGCTGAACGAGACGTGCAGACGAATATTTCGTTTGAGGTTGTCTCAAAAGTTATGTATTTCATGTCAGGGCGTACCCAACAATTTGTTTGACCATACATTGTTTCCGGTCGTAAAGTTGCTGCTACTAAGTAAATTGGTTTGGATGAAAATTGTCTAAAACAATAAATTAATATAAAGCAATCATTGGATTATTTTAATTAAATTGCCGATTTTGCTTAATATGGACTTAATTCCGAATAAAATATTAATTGCTAAAAAGTTATTTAATTAAATTCCTTTTCTGTGGCAAATACCTTAAATGGACAAGTCCGTTTAACTCTCTCATCATTGCATCAAGGTTATCGAAGCGGGTTACACCACATCAAAGAAGCCGACAAAGATTTCGCTTCTTGTATTATTCCAATAATAAAATTCATGAGTTATCGATGTAGGAAGAAAGTGTGTTAACTCATAGGGATTTTAAAAGGATTGCGGAAGATTAAACACAAACGCTTTTTATTAACTAAGATGACGTTGATATAATTGGTTGACGAAATGAAAGTATTTGTTAAGGTAGAAAATAATGATCACATCGCATCTTGATATCGATTCTTCTTGCTCTTTGTGCATTAATGATTATGGCTCCGTAAAGAGATATTGTTGGTATAAATGTTATGAACGTTTTCTCATTCTCTGGTGATTGTGCGGAAGCAATCCATCTCGGATAGGTAATAATTATATTTTCAATTATTTTATGATCGTTTTGTAACTGTGGAATAACGTTTGCAGCTAATAATCGGTTTTATTTATAAATACAGTGTCTTCATTTAATAGAGTTTTGCATAATATTTTCCAAACTGAGGTGTATGAAATTTTCAACTGTGTATTATTCAAGCAACTTAAAATAGAACAAAACACAAACTAAATTAATAGTTCTTCATAATAGTACAATTGCAATCTCACAAGAGTAATAATACATCTAAAACCTTATAGGGATTTCCGGTAATCGTTGTGCTTTATTTGCTAAATAAACGTTATGGCTTCCCAAACAACGTTTCCCGGATGGAAGAAAAAGTTAAACACCATCGGCTTGGAATGTGGAACCATAACGTTGGGTTCGAATAAATATTCGAGATTTTAGAATAAATCTTTACTTGCATCTCAACACAAACCTAAATGTCTGACTTTTTTGGAACCTAACATATAAAATGTTGCACCTTGCTTGAAATAAAAGGAAAAGATAATTTCCTTTTCGAAGACGTCGGCTGTCTGCGAAACAATCCACCTACCAAACCAACTTTTTCAAATTTCTGAATTTTCACTCAAATTAAAATACTTGGATCTAGTTTGGCTTAGAATGTAGAAGCATTAAGTTGAGTTCGAGTTGTTATCTCAGAATCTCACAGGCGGTCGACGTCTTTGAAGTCGGCCTAGATCAAATATAAAATTGGCTTGAATCACAACGCAAACATATGGAACCCGGCATATAAAGTATTGATTCTTGCTTGAAACAAAAGGAAGAGATAATCTCGATCGACTTCGAAGACGTCGCGCCCCTGCAGAGATCTCAACTACCAAATCAACTTTTTGATCTTTATAGATAATTTATGGTGGTAATTAAGGTCTTTAAACTTTCTTTGCATATTAACTCTAACCAAAATTCTTGGATTTTTATGGAATTTAAAACAAAAGTGTTGCATCTTGCTTGAAATGGTACAAAGTGAAACTGTTTTGGTTTGGCATGTACTAGAAGCATAATGTTAGATTTAATCAGATTTAAAGTTTGCTTGAATCTCGACGTAAAACTGAAATATTAGTAACTTAACATCTTGCTTGATACTAAAATGAAGAGATAATCAGGGTCGACTTCGAAGACGTCGGCTGCCTGTGAGGATCTCAACCACCAGACCAACTCTTTCAACTTTATGAATGGTGGCAATCACGATCGTTTGAACTTTGTTTGCATCTTAACTCAAACTAAAATGCTTAAATTTTTATGGAATCTAGGATAAAAGTGTTACATCTTGTTTGAAACGGAAGAAAAAGTTAAACTCGATTAGCTTGGAATGTAGAAACATAAAATTGGGTTCGAGTTGATATCTAAGAATCTCGCAGGAGGCTGACGTTTTCAAAGTCGGCCGAGATCAGATTTAAAGTTGGCTTGAATTTCAACGCAAAAATTTTAATTCCAAAATTTTTATGGAACCTAACATATACAATGTTGCATGTTACTTGAAGAAAAGGAAAATATAATTTCATTGTTTGCATCTTAACTCAACATAAAATGTTTGGAAATATTTGGATTTTTATGGAATCCAAGACGAGTTGCTGCGTCTTGTTTGAAATAGAAAAAAGTTAACCTTGAACATCTTGGATAATTGGGTCGAATAAGTATCCGAGTTTTTCGATGACGGCCTACGACTCTGAAGTCAGCCAAGCGAAGTCTTGGGCTGAATTAGATTGGATTGGTTAATACCTTGGTTATTTACGAGATAACTTAGGTATTAGTATTGCACCTAGCCTTAAACTGGACAAAATTTCCTTCCACACGTTGCTTAGGCCACCCCTGAACTTACGTAATAATAAACTTAATAATTGCAAATAATACAAGGATGGAAAAGGGATGTGGAGGATACTGAAAGTTAGGGACAAACATCTTCCACACCCTTCTACAAGATTCTAGAACTCTAGATATCTAAACTTGCTACTTCTCAACTTTTTTCAATATTTATACGTCGTGTCTAAGATATCTCAGAATCATCCCTGATATCTTTCATTATTACTCAAATGTAATCGCCCATGTCAATTATTACAATGAAATCTGGGTGTAGAAGTACGATAAATTGTTATAAAATTACTTAATTTGGACAGATTAATACGCCAAATCGCAAAATCAGACTACAAAGTTTAATAAAACTGCATCTTCTATTTAAACTATAATTAAAAGGTTTGTGGATAGCGCCAATATTGAGAATGCACTCCGTACAGGTCGCCCAAAGTTGCTAACAACCCAAGAAGAACGAAGCATTCTTCGGACGAAGAGTTTAGCCATGTTGGAGTACAACGATTAATAGACAAATACAACGATGTGCATTTTTGCAAAAGGCTTCTCTTTTACTGATAAATCAAATTATATTTTTTGGTACAATGGTAGAAGAATAATTTGCTCAACCATTGAGCCTTCAAAATAATTGAATTTTTCAACAAGACCAAGAGCCAAAACATATAGCGCATGTAATCGTAAATAGCTAAAGAGCTAATCGAATCAATGACAAGGAGATTAGATGCGATACTAAAACCCAAAGAAACCAACTTGTACTGCACAAAGTTCATCTTTTGTGGCATAATTTTTATGTGTACCAACACTTTCGTGATATTACAATTGAACAATTAAAAAAATGTCAATATGTTATGTTATTCTGATAAATTTAATATAAATTCTTTCAATTAAGTTACAACGTCATTATACACTGCGATCAAAAGAGACGATCAATAAAAGCCATTTTCATCACTTGATACCAATAGTTACGCCCCCTTTTCCTATGGCTCCAAGTCTATTGGTTTTAAATAGTGGTGGGAAAGTGGGAAGAAACTTTAAAGTCAGTTAATCGAAATAAATGTCGTAAGAGCGTTTAAATAAATACAGGTGGAGTCAGTAGAGCCAGGGACGGAACTATTGGTATCAAGCGAATGGGAAAGTAGTTTTTTATGGACCTTTTTTGATCGCATCATGGAAAATTCGTTCGCGTACAATAACTTTTAGGAATGACTGTTATGTTTTTTTAACAGTTAACAATTAACGTTGATTGTTATGGAAAGGAAGAATCTATATACCAGAATCACTTAGAAAAGACATTTTACACATGCTGCACGACGGTCATATTGGTATTATTGCGATGCAATCTTTAGCGAGACTTCATGTGTACTGGCCTGGAATAGATGAGGACATAGTATATTTTGTAAAAGCTTGTTGTTTCTGTTAAACGTCTAGGAAAAATGAAACAAAAGTACCACTTTATCCTTGGGCAGTACCAGCAGAGGTGTGGACGCGCGTTCATATAGATTTTGCAGGACCGTATGAAGGAAAAATGTTCATATTAGTAATTGACGCTTATTCACGATGGCTAGAAGTAGTACCAATGAAGAATACGACAAGCAAGTCGACCATTAAAGTACTTCGAGAATTGTTCTCTAGATTTGGATTACCTAAATCTATCGTATCAGACAATGGACCTCAACTGACATCTGATGAGTTCGCAGAGTTTTGTTATGAAAACAATATTAAACACATAAAAGTAACACCGTATCATCCAAAATCAAATGGTCTTGTAGAACGCGCTGTTCGAACTTTCAAATCACGAATGGACGCTAGTGACAAAAATGTGGATTTACATACTCGATTATGTACCGAGTTCGTAGTGTAGTTCGTATTTACATACCGAACTACTGTACATTCTTCGACTAACCGTACGCCGAGTGAACTCATGTTAGTAAAACGTCCTAGAACTTATTTTGACAATTTAAAACCTGACGTTGCCAAAACTATGGAAGAAGCTAAATTGAAACAAAAAAATTATTATGATCGAGGTACAAGAGAACCGGAATTTACAAATCAACAACCGGTATGGATTGATAATCCAATGCACAAAGGATCAACTCCAGGGGAAGTTATCTCTTTGGATAACTTCCTAGTGGACCATATTCCTACATAGTGAACCAAGAGGGAGTAGAAAGGAGAAAACACGCCGATCAACTCAGACCCCGAATTGTGACAAATGACATCGAAGGGACGACTGAAGAAAGAAACGAAGAAGTTTTACTATTAAATGAAAATTCACCACCGAAAATGGATTTCGAACATGAAGATAAATTTGTTGAAGTTGTTGAAACAATCCAAACACCACCACAGACTTTACAATCACCAAAAGAGAAGCCATCAAATGAAAGCATGCCGCGACGAAACCCTCCCAAGACAACATCGACTTCCTACAAGGTACCAAAATTAAGTTGTGTACTAAAGCATTTCTTTTTAGAGAGGGAAAAGTGTAGCAATACCGAAATGGAACTTGTTTTTCGGGTTCCGTGGGTGTGGTCTGCATATCAAGACGAAACCTAGGAACGAAGAGACACACATTCACTGTACGCGATTCGTTCATTATCCAGTT
Organism: Onthophagus sagittarius; assembly: GCA_036711965.1. Lineage (NCBI taxonomy): Eukaryota > Metazoa > Arthropoda > Insecta > Coleoptera > Scarabaeidae > Onthophagus > Onthophagus sagittarius. The sequence goes on along the minus strand of JASERS010000005.1, from coordinate 12,203,797 downwards.
AACTGTGATTGACGAGTATACTCGTCATGGAGAAGTGGCACGATTTTGTGTATTGACGAGTATACTCGTCATGCGTATAAAGTAGTGACCATTGACTATTTAAGTTGTAATTTTTGAGAAAAACAAAACATATTCTCAAATTTCAAGATGTTTAGAATATTTTGAGGCCATGTCGGAATAAAATAAACAAATAAAAAATATAAATAATTTGAGATGAATTCATGCGTCCCCGTATGCACTGACCGAAACAGTTTACCAGTTCGCATATCGAATTCATTTATGTGCGAGTCATGGGAGAAATGCGTGACGCCGACTAGGCGCTGAGCCTATTGATAGCTCCTGGCCCGAAGTTACCTAGCATATCTTATCAAGTGTCAGCGGTTCTTATCAAGTAAGTACAGTGCAACGCAAGAATTTCAAATGCGTAAATATTATAAAGTTGTCCAGAAAAGTTCTGTAAATTACTATTTTTTTATTTTTAGTTCATTTTATCCCTCAAATGAACAGCTATAGCAGCGACGATGACATTGTTTCACCTACAATGAAGCGAAGACGTTTACAACTACTTTCATCGTCTTCTGAGAACGTCAGCGATGAAGACATCGAATCTGATACTGAATCTGATCACAGCATATTTGAATCTGCTGACTCCGAGGACGACGAAACTGAAAATGAAAATCAGGATGCAAATGCTACTTGGAATACCACAGGAGGTAACAGAGAACCTTTTCAATTTTCTGCGAATCCTAGCCAGCAAGAAATAATACCAAGACGTTACAGAAATAAGTGTTTGTATTATATGGAAAAATTTCTAGATGACGAGCTTATTAGTATTATAGTAACTCAAACAAATGTATATGCTGAACAATTTCTACAAAGCTATCCTAATCTAAAGCCGCGATCAAGGGTGAGGAAATGGTATCCGACTAATAATAATGAAATCAGATGCTTTATCGCGCTCGTGATATTGCAGGGCGTCGTAAAAAAGCCCACTCTTCAAATGTATTTCTCGAACAGGGAATGTATTCGTACGCCGTTTTTTGCTAAAGTGATGTCAGCCGATCGATTTTTATTGTTATGTAAATTCCTTCACTTCGAAGATAACCAACTTCGCGATGAGACAAGGCCAAGAACAAAAGTGACTAAAATCAAAACGGTGATGGACAATATTGTAAAAAAAGAGTAAAACTTTTTATATTCCGCAAATGGATATTTGTATCGACGAATCACTGCTAATGTGGAAAGGACGGTTATCGTGGAAACAATGTATCCCGTCAAAAAGAAGTCGATTCGGAATAAAATTTTTTGTTTTGTGCGAGAGTGAGTCGGGATATATATGGAATTTTTTCATATATACCGGAAAAGATATTGACTATGACCAGCGCTTTCTAGAATTTAACATTTCTGCACGTATTGTGCTTCAGTTATGTAGCGACCTTTTAGATCGGGAATATAGACTGTATTTAGACAATTGGTATACTAGCATTTAATTGATAGAAAAATTATGCATGCATAAGACGGACGTGGTTGGAACCATTCGGAAAAATAGGATTGGTATTTCTTCAGAAGTGATACAAACCCCGATTAGAAAAAGGGAATGCGTTGTTAGGTTTAAAAATAAAATTATGTTAATGAAATGGAAAGATAAAAGGGAGGTTTATTTAGTAAGTACTGTACATAATGACAACGTAATCGAAACAGAGAAAAGGAAAATAATAACAAAAAAACCGGAACTAGTGATTGATTATAATAAAAAGATGGGTGGAGTGGATATGAGCGATGGAATTATCATAGTGTACTCCATAGCAAGAGAACGACTCAAGAAGTACTATAAAAAAATATTTCTGCATTTCTTAGACATTATTTGTCTGAATGCATTTATATTGTATAAAAAAAACAATGGAACTTTATCGCGAATCAACTTTTTGCTACAATTTATTGAAAACACTATTGCGACGTATCCAATTCAAAGAGAAAAATCGACACAAACTCGGCCATTTAGACCTAATGTAAGCCAGTTAGGCGGGAATCATGTTCCGGATTATATACCCGGAACTTCTAAAACAAACAACCCTACGCGAAGGTGTTCACGCTGCTATAAACGTAAGATCAGGAAGGAATCGCGTTACTGGACATTTGCAAAGTCCCATTGTGTATAGTACCCTGTTTCGCTGAATACCACTCCACAGCAGGAATTTAAATTTTTACTTTTATATGTATAATGTTTAATTTGTATTGCATTTTTAGTTTAATATGTATGTAACATATTTTTATGTTAACCAAATAAATAAATAGTAGTAATAAAATTGTCAATTTTATAAAATAAACCCATCTTTTTGATTCAATATCTTACCAGCGCAACTTACTCTGTGATTGACGAGTATACTCGACATGGCTCGATTCTGGCGACACAAAACGGTGCGTGCTCTCAGACGAGGGCGCCACAGTTAACTGGTTATCGATGTAAAATATTCTGTTTTAGTTTGTGACAATACTTGTGTGTATTTATTAAATAAATACATTTTGTGTTCAAACCCCACATTACAGTGGTACCTATACATTTGATGATTATTTATATTTAAAGATTACATCCTTATTAAACAAAATCGGCAATATTAAATAAAAAAAATTACTTTAATTTGGCTGGAATAGGTTCTAAAACCTTCATTTTAATTAAAGTGTATTCTTGAGGACCTACACCTTCCCCTGATGATCTATCATGATCCATACAAGGCTGTCCATCTTTTGGAGAATAAATAGTATAACGTTTACCAAATTTGACTTTATTTCTTTCTTTTAAACGAATATACTGCCAACGTACAAATTGATCATAAAAAGGATTAGCATCTGTCGTTATAAACGTTCGACGCCAATCAACATGAACCCCACAACTATTTAAATCATCAACAGCCAAAGGAGGGAAATAATCCAACCAATAACTGGTATCAGCAAATTTTGCAATTTCATCATCTTTCATCCCTAAACTTTGCATAATTTGCCATTGATACTTAGCTGTGCCAGTTTTAGCAACAGCTTTACTCTAAAAGTATTTATTTAAACCTTAAAATTAAAAAGGAGAATAAACTTACTTTTTTTCCTTTACTTTTATCTTTAATAACCACATCATCATCTTTTACATCTTCTTCTTCCTCATTTTGTGGAAAAATTGGTGGGTTTCCATATAATTCCATTTCCCTTTTTAATTTATCAGCACACGCCTTTATAGGCATCCCAGTACAATGAAATCCAAACGGAAATAACGCATTCTTACCTTTTAATCTATGAAAACGAACGGAAAATTCGCACTTAGACAATGAAAATGTGTGCCCTAAATGTAGTCTTCCGTTCATGTAAGGATAAGGAAAAGTACACATATATTTTTCGTTAGATTTTTTAGGATCTCTAGGAGCGTCGATTTCATGGATTTTCTCGTTTTTCCATCGTTCTTGAACTTCTCGCTCGATTTTTTGGAGAAATTCCACTTTAAATGAACCTTTACGTTCCGACTAAATTAAATAAAAGAAATGGAATAATAATGAATAATTATTGAGATTATGGGGTTTACGTACCATTATTTAAGTTAAGTCTTGAATAATCCGTCGGTTTCTTAGCGTATGTTCACCATAAAAATTGTACAATGTGTCATTGACAATTAAAAGTGAGGTTAAGATGATTCTTAAAATACTGCCACCTAGCGGTTAATAGATGAACTTAACATAATTTTCTTTTACAAAAAATTGATTTTTAACGAATATTTTTGAATTATAAAGTAAACATTATAAAATTATAAATAAAACGATAATTTCTTAAAATTTATAAGATTAATTCGTAAATTTTTGGTACAAAATAGTTTTCCCCTGGTTTATAGATATACTGTGAGCGTCAAAAGAAAGTAAACACTAGCTGATTACTTCTAAAAACTCTTTTTACTACGATTCTGTTAACTTACAATAAAAATTTATATACCAAAATTTACGACTTTATTTGTGAGCAATCCTATCGTAAAAAATAGTTAAGCAAAAAACCCCACAAATATGGTAAATCCCATTTAGAGTAAAAATACAGTAGGGCCCCGACATTCGCGGCTTCAAATTACACGGATTCGCATATTCGCGTTTTAAATTTTGCTGCCTTTTTCAACATTCACGACTCGATTATTCGCGAATACATAGCAAGTATGTATGTCATTTTTTAAAAATTTAAAACGAAGTTTAACGAACCGTAGGTTTACTGTACAAGCAACCAGCTTCACATATGCGTTTCTCTGGGAATCCCTCATTTATGATCGATTTTAATGTTTGTGTTAGGTGCTTATTTTTGTGTTCTGTATTTCGTTCAGGTTAGTGTTTCGCACAGTACTCAAAATGGGTACAAAAAGGCCTGCGATGGAAATAAATTTAATTGCCAAACGTGCAAAGTCAGTTATGACTCTAGAAAGAAAAATTCAAGTTCTTGATATGCTCCGGGAAGGGAAAAGAGCTACCGAAGTAGGCCGGGTCTTCGGTGTCAATGAATCTACGATAAGATCTATAAAGAAACAAGAAGAGGTAATTAGAAATAGCGTAAAAAGTGGTATACCGTCATCATTAAAGGTAACGTCACAAGTTCGTGACGTTAATATTGAAAAAATGGAGAAGTCTCTTTATCTTTGGATTGAGGACCATGGTCGCAAAAATATACCATTAACTAGGGCTAGATTAATGGATAACGCCAAGGAACTTTATCAACATTTTTCGTGTGGAATGGACTGTGCTGAAGACGATTGTAAATTTAAAGCCAGCAGAGGATGGTTCGAAAGATTCAAAACTCGTTTTAATCTCCATAACATTAAGTTGTGTGGAGAATCAGCTTCAGCAGATCATCAACAGGCTGCAAAATTTCCTGATGAAATAATAAAATTAATAGAAGAAAAAGGTTACCGTCCTGAACAAATATTTAATGCGGACGAAACCGGGCTTTATTGGAAACAAATGCCCACACGAACATACATTTCAAAAAATGAAAAGACAGCACCTGGTTTTAAATCGGCTAAGGATAGAGTTACAGTTTTATTTTGTACAAATGCACGCGGAGACTTTAATAAAAAACCAATGTTAATATATCGAGCAGCTAATCCACTAGCTTTAAAGAACAAGGACAAAGAAGCTCTTCCGGTCTATTGGCGAGCTAATTCAAAAGCTTGGATGACTTCTCAGCTATTTATAGAGTGGTTTAAAGAGTGCTTTGTTAAAGAAGTGGAGCGTTACCTAAAATCTAAAAATTTAGCATTTCACGTTTTATTGATATTGGATAACGCCCCATCTCATCCAGTAGATGCTCTCAAATTAGCTCATCCATGTGTCGAGGTGGTATTTCTTCCGCCCAATACAACATCCTTATTACAACCTTTAGATCAAGGTGTTATAAAAGCTTTTAAAAGTCATTATATCCGGCACATGTTCGATTTTGTACATGAGAAAATACAAAATGATAGTGTTTTCTCAATAAAAGATGTGTGGAAATTATACAATATTGACCATGCGATTACATCTATAAAACTTGCTTTAAATGACATTAAAGTATCAACCGTAAGTAATGCATGGAAAAAACTGTTGAAAAAAGACACTGCGCAAAGTGTAAGCGAAATTGATGAGGCAATAGAGAGAGCTGTTCTTTCTGCACGGTTGCTACCGGGAGATGATTTTCATACCATTGTACCAGCTGATATCGAATCTCTCGTCAATGATCAAGAGGAAGAGTTGTCCAGTGCAGATTTAGAAGCGCTACTAATAGAAAATGTTTCAGGAACGGACGAAGAAGATAATAGTAATTCCCTATGTAATAAATTAACGTTGAAGGAACTTAATTTATTTATACAAGAAGCAAATAATCTTGCTGAAAAAATAGTAGAATATGATCCATCAACGGAACGAAGCACAAAATTTAAAAATGGTCTGAATACTCTTCTTGCTCCTTACAAAGAGCTTCAAAAGGATATGCAACACAAAGCATTGCAACCTACTATCCTTTCATTTTTTAAACCAGCGTTTCTCAAACTGTGTTCCGCGGAACACCGGTGTTCCGGCGAGAGTCGGTAAGTGTTCCGCGAAAAAATGTGAAACTGAGAATAGAGAAATTAAATATTTAAGGGCGAACAAAGAACACAAAATTAGGAGTAATAATTTCTTCGGACATCTGGATTGAGCGACTTTCTCGTGTCAATAAAATGGGGTTTCTATGCACGGTACTTCCTAGAGTTCTAAATTTTTAACTAAAAGAATTCGATCTCGGGATTTTGATGGATCTTTACGTTTTGAAGCCCCATGAGTCCGAAAAAGTGGTTCACAAAACGCAATTACGTAGGTTAGTGAAATTTAATATATGAGTATAAGACCAAAATCGTAGTTGGAAGTGATAGTTTACTTGACAATGTTTATAAACTGTTTGAAATAAACTTGGGTTTTAAATAGAGATAAACTTATAATTAAAAAAAAAGTCTTTAAAATTATGAAAAACTATAATATATCAAATTTGTGCAGTATCGGATAACCGAATTTGCAGAAAGAAAAAATTAAAGGAAAAATCTTAGCGCCATCTATTGGTTAAAACGGGAAATAGGTGGCGGCGTAGTAGACAACTACTGTTAATACTTGTATAAACAAGTACAGAACAAGTGTAAACTTGTTCTGTGCTCAGAAGTTTCCAGTGTAGTTTTTTATTATATTTAACGTATTTGTGAAACTGGTGAGTAAACATACAATTTTTTGTAATACCTATATCAGTATATCAAAACGTAATTTAAATATAGTATTAGTACTACCTACTACTACTGCTATTGAAAGATGTCATTTGTGCTAGTATTCTTTGTTACGAAATCCAAATGCATTTACTCGTAGAAACAAGACACGTTCTTGTTCCATATTTGACAAATTGTACATCTTTCAGTGTTTTTCCCTGTGAAAACGATACATTTTTAAAAGTGTAATTTTACTTCTTTTATTTTGTCGTACTTTTTTATACATATACTTTTGTTTTTATTTTTGGAATGTAGTTTAAAATAAAGTATGGATTCTTGGTTGAAAACAGGAATTTTGAAACAAGATATAGCAAATACTTCTTCAGCTACTTCTGCGATTGGAGAAACAACTGCGGATGAAACTGTAGTTTCATCAAAGCAGCAGCAGGTACTACCAAAACGCGCACCAAAACGAAAATATGATGACAGCTACATAAACTGGGGATTTACCTGTACCGGCAATAAAAATGCCCCAGATGCAATGTGTGTTTTGTGCAACAAAATTCTCGTCAACAGCTCAATGGTTCCAGCAAAACTTCGAAGGCATTTTGAAACGAATCACCCTGACTACAAAGAGAAAACGCCAGACTTCTTTAAGAGACAACTAAACTCCTTGGAAAAATCGCAACATCAACTAATAAAAATTGCTAAAACTGACAACGCAGAAGCATCTTATCGTGTGAGTTATCGCATTGCACGTAGTGGTGAAGCTCATACGATTGGAGAGACACTTATTAAGCCTTGTGTAAAAGACATTGTATCCTGTATGGTTAATGAAGAGTATACTAAAAAAATTGATTCGTTGCAATTATCCAATAGTACAGTTTCGCGTCGTATTGCCGATCTTTCAACAGATATAGAAACTGAACTAATTAATCGCCTTAAACTTTGCAACGAATTTGCGATACAAATGGATGAGTCAACAGATGTAGCAGGTCTGTCTGTTTTGCTGGTGTTTGTGCGGTATGTGTATAATAGCAGCATTGAAGAGGATTTACTTTTTTGCGAATATCTCCATGAACGAACAACTGGAGAAGATATATTTAACTGTGTTAATAAATATATTATTAAAAACCAACTTGATTGGGAAAAATGCACCAATATTTGCACAGATGGTGCACAATCAATGGTGGGAAAGATGAAGGGGGTTGTGACTCGAATATTGCAACTAGCAACAAATGCAACAAAAACACACTGTATTTTACACAGGCAAGCTTTGGTAACCAAAAAAGTGCCAAAATATTTAGGAAGTATTTTAGACACTGTTGTGAAAATAATAAATCAAGTGAAATCAAGGCCGTTGCAATCCCGATTATTTAAAATTTTATGTGATGAAATGGGTAGCCAACATACTTCACTTTTATTGCATACTGAAGTACGGTGGCTATCCAGAGGAAAAGTATTGTCAAGGTTGTTTGAATTACGTAGCGAGTTGTTGGTGTTCTTTTCTTCCAATTCAGGGGAAAATTATGTAGAATTTTTAACAAATTCTACATGGTTGATGGGTGTTGCTTATTTAGCGGACATCTTTTCTAAATGTAATGAAATAAATTTGTCATTACAAGGGAAGCACATATCTACTTTTCACGTAACAGATAAAATAATGGGTTTTAAACGAAAATTATTATTTTGGATTTCTTCAGTAGCAGAAAATAAATTTGATTGCTTTCCTACCCTAAATGAATTTTTAAATGAGGAAAATTTTAAAATGGACAACAACCTTTGCAATGTCGTTTTACAACATTTGAGGGAACTGCAATCAAATCTTCAGGAATACTTTCCAAACGATGAAGATGACAATACTTGGATTCGAAATCCTTTTACAACGTCATCCAAACCAAAAAAGTTGAATACATCCGATTATGAAAAATTACTTGATTTGATAAGTGATTCGGACTTACAACAAAAATTTAAAATATTTTCCTTAACGGAATTTTGGCTAAGTATATCCAGAGAATATCCGACCTTATCAAATCAAGCGGTGCGTATTCTACTTCCGTTTGCGACAACTTATCTGTGCGAATCAACATTTTCGCACTACGCTGCTACAAAAACAAAATATAGAAACCGACTGGATGCCGCAAACGATATCAGAATTCAGGTTTCTAATATCGTACCTGATATTAAAAGAATATGTAACAGAAAAAATCAAATTCATAGCAGCCATTGAATGTATATCGTAGACGTATATGATGATATATATTTCTTGTTTTTTTTTTTAATTATCTGAACATGTTAAAATACTCTTTAGTTACAAATATATGTTTCTTTTGTATTACCATTATTTTTTCTATCATTTAATTATTATTTACATCCGTATTGACTTTAGTGTTCCGTAGAAATTTTAGATATTAAAAAATGTTCCGCGGTAAGAAAAGTTTGAGAAACGCTGTTTTAAACCATCGTGTTCTAAAGCAATTATTATTGATGAGTAGAAATGTTAACTTTTATTTCTTTTTTTAGTTTATTTTGTTGCAGTTTGTTATTGCTATCGAGTTTAGGTTTTTTTATATTTTAAACAATTGTAATTATTTTAATATCTGTATTAGTTCCGAATACAAAAGTTTTAAGACCAGTCGTTTTATTTTGCAATTTTAAGCGTTTTATTTAGTATGTATAATTTATTAATTATTGAAATTTTTAATTTTTAAAATTAAATTAAATGAAACTTTTGGCGTCGGTGACCATTTGGCGGTTAACGTGTTAAAAGAACATAGAAGTAGTAGTTTATCCTTCATAATATCTAGTGCTTCGATATTCGCGGATTCAATATTCGCGGCGTATTTTTAGAACCTAACCCTCGCGAATGTTGGGGCCTTACTGTACCCCGATTTTTACGCTTCAAAAGAAAGTAAACAGCCGGTCCGGTTGTTGTAAATTCATTTTAGATTTAGGGGAAGTACCACACTTTTCGTATAAATACTTATAAACCCCTCCCAGGACAACTTTAGAACATTTTAGAAGAAACAGCAAGTGGTTGAACGTCGAAAATAATTATAAATACCAAAAATCATCATGGGAAAACAAACAATTATAGAAACGCGTAAAATTATATTAAGTTTAAATAAAAAAGGTAAATCCTTACGCGAAATAGCTAAAATAATGGGACGAAATCACTGCACAATAAAAAATTTTTGGATAAATACGCAAAACATCATACTGTAGCCGATTTACAACGCGTTGGACGACCAAAGCGCCTTACAGAAGCACAGGCTAGAGCAGTGGTAAGAGAAGTGAAGAATAATCCATGTTCAAGTGCGGTTAAAATAGCAAACGACATATCGCAGATAGCAAACACAACCATAAGTTCCAGTACCATACGAAGAACACTCCATAGAAGTGGCCTGCATGGAAGAACACCCCGTAAAAAGCCTTACATATCGAAAATAAATAAACAGAAACGTCTTGATTTCGCAAAAAAATATCAGAACGAAGCTCCAGATTTTTGGAAAATATATTATTTAGTGATGAAAGTAAATTTGAAATTTTTGGTAAAAGAAAACCACCAAAGATATGGCGGCCAAAAAATGTGGGCTTCAAAGAGAAATTTGTTACCAATACCATCAAACACGGTGGAGGCTCGGTTATGGTCTGGGGCTGTATGGCGGCGTCAGGGGTCGGTAATCTAGTTTTTATTGAATCAACAATGAATAAAATGGACTATTTAACCATTTTAAAGAACAATATTTCCCCGAGTATTAATGAATTGGGCTTATCAGAAAACTGGATCTTCCAACAGGATAACGATCCAAAGCACACTTCCAAAATTGTGAAGGAATGGATGCTGTAATGTAGGAGGTTTTAGTTTTAAGAGGTTGGTAGCAAGCCAGATCGAGGAGGGAACGCGACAGAAAAGGAGACGTGTTGTAACGGTTGTAAAAAAGTCAACAAGTAAAATAAATAGAGTTAAGCAACGATTGATGTTTTTATTAAAAAAGCGAACAAAACATAAAAGTGGCGACGAGGAAAACTGAGAAAAATGGCAGATATTGGAAAAATGGGAGAGTTCGATCCGATTAAGGAATCATTCGTAACGTATCTGAAGAGGTTAAAATTATACTTTTTGGTTAACAATACAGACAAAGAAAAACAGAAGAATATTTTTTTGTTACTAATGGGGACAAAAATTTATGAAATTTTGACAAACTTGGTAATGCCGAAACAACCCGAAGAATTAAAATTTGAAGAAATTGAAGAGGTGCTAAAAAAAACATTTTCAACCAACAAGATTAACCATAGTAGAACGATTTCAATTTTGGAAGAAAGAGCAAGCGGCTGGTCAAACCGTAAATGAATATGCAATTGAATTAAAGAAAATGGCGATTGAATGTAAGTTTGAAGCATTTTTGGAACAAGCATTACGAGATAGATTTATTACCGGATTGAGAAATGAGAAAATACAAAAAGAAATTATGTTGAAAGAAAGAACATTTAACGAAGCATTAACTTTAGCTACAAGTTTAGAATTAGTAGACAAAGAAGCAAAGGGAATGCAGGAAAGGGAAATAAATTATTTAAAAAGGAATCAAAAAGAAGGAAGAAAATGTAGAAATGAGAAAGGTGATGAAAAATCAAAAGAAAATTGGAAGAAAAATGAAGAAAGGGATCAAGAATATAAGAAATGTAAATGTTGTGGGAAACCTCATTTAGGAAAATGTCGTTATGTAACATATTCTTGTAAGAAGTGTGGAAAGGTTGGACATTTGCAAAGGGTTTGTGATTCAAAGAAATCCATCAAATTTTTAACTGACACTGATCATTCGGAAAAGGAGAATGAGCAGTCAGAAGACAGTGACGTGGGAGAGAAATTGTATTTCGTAAGGTCTCATAAAATATTTAACTTAAAAAATCCTTTTGTAGTAGAAGTAGAAATTGATTTTGAAAGATTTAGAATGGAAGTTGATACAGGAGCTTCAATTTCAATTATTTGTGATGAAACATATAAAGCAAAATTCTCTAAGTTTAAGCTTAGTTCATCTAAAACAAGTTTACACACTTTTTCGGGCGGTGTTTTAAAAGTATTAGGTGAAATTTATGTACCAGTTATGTATGGAAATGTTTGTAAAAAGCTTAGCTTAATTGTAGTACAAGGTGATTGTATAAAACCGTGTCCATTGTTAATGGGTAGAAATTGGATAAAAGAATTAAAGGTTAAGTTAGAAATCGTAAATAAAATTAGTACTGATAATCAGATAATAAATGAAATAATTAATGAATTTAGGTCAAAATTTAAAGTATTTAGTTCGGAAAATGGGACATTTAAAGATTTTAAGGTAGATTTAGTGTTAGAAGGGAATCCTACTCCTATATTTTGTAAAGCTCGTCCTGTACCTTATTCCTTGAGAACTGCAGTAGCACAAGAATTAGATAGGTTAGAGAAATTGGGAATCATGGAAAAGATAAAGCATAGCAAGTGGGCTTCTCCAATAGTGGTAGTTGAAAAAGGTAAAGGGGAACAACGGAAGATTAGAATTTGTGGTGATTACAAGGTATCAATAAATTCTATAACAAAATCAGAACATTATCCACTTCCGAATCCAAGCGAAATTTTCAATAAATTAAAAGATGGAAAGATATATACAGTTCTTGATTTATTTAACGCTTATCAACAGTTAGAATTGTCACCACGAGCACAAGAATTATTAACTGTAAACACTCATCAAGGTTTATATAGATACAAGAGAATGCCTTTTGGTATTACTAGTGCTCCGGCTATATTTCAGGCTACAATGGATAAGATCTTGAATGATGTAGAAAATGCAGTGTGTTACATAGATGATATTCTGATTTGTGGGAAAAATTTAGAGGATTGTAAAAGAAATGTAGAAAACGTATTGAGGAAATTAGATAAAGCTGGATTTAAAGTTCAATTTGAAAAATGTAAATTTTTTAGAGATAATGTAAATTATTTGGGATTTGAAATAAGTGCCGAAGGAATTCGTCCAACGGTTGAAGGAATAGCAGCTATCATGAAAGCTCCTAAACCACATGATTTAACTAGTTTGCGTTCTTTCTTGGGCATGTTGAATTTTTATGGTCGATTTTTACCAAATTTATCTGCAAAGTTACATCCTTTGTATAGATTACTTGAAAAGGAAAATAAGTGGAACTGGACAAAGAGTTGTGATGAATGTTTTACGGAGAGTAAAATGATGTTAAGAGATTGTGGTGTTCTTACAATTTATGACCCAGAGAAACCATTGATTTTGACATGTGATGCTTCGAAGTATGGAATCGGTGCAGTATTGGCTCAAGTTGTGGATAATTTTGAAAAACCAATATATTTTGCATCTAGAACACTTAATAACGCGGAAAAAAATTATTCTCAATTGGAAAAGGAAGCTTTAGCTATAATTTTCGCAGTTAGAAAATTTCATTTATATTTATATGGCAGAAAATTTTTTATAAATTCAGACCACAAGCCATTACAAACCATTTTTCATCCAAATAAATCCATACCAAGTTTAGCGGCAGCAAGAATACAGAGGTGGGCCTTAATTTTGGCAGGTTACGACTATGAAATAAAATACAGGAAAGGAACGGAAATTGCTCATGCAGATTCATTATCGAGATTACCGTTACCAGAAATTGAACCTATGTCTAAAGCAGAGATAAATTATTTTTCGACTGTAAATGAATTACCGATATCAGCAGACGAAATTGAGAAATATACGAGAAAAGATCAAATTCTTTTAAAGGTTTATGACAATACTTTAAATGGTTGGAAAAACTATACAAGTGATGATAACTTGAAACCTTACTTTTTACGTCAATCGGAGATTTCCATAGATAAGAATTGTTTGCTTTGGGGTAGAAGAGTTATTATTCCAGAAAAACTTCGTTCAAAAATATTACAAATGTTGCATGAACAACATCCTGGCATTGTTCGTTCAAAATTATTAACGAGAAGTTATGTTTGGTGGCCGAAGATTGATGAAGATCTAGAGAAATTAATAAGAAGTTGTGATGTGTGCCAAAAAGTTCAAAATGCAAATCCAACATTGAAGACGGATTGGCCAAAAACGACACGGATATTTCAAAGAATTCATATTGATTTTGCAAAAAAAGACGGAAATGATTTTTTAATTCTAATCGATTCATTCTCAAAATGGGTCGAAATAAATTTAATGACAACAACGACAACAGAAGCTACTATTGAATATCTTCGTTCAATATTCGCTAGATATGGTCTTCCTGAACAATTAGTGTCTGATAACGGACCTCAATTGATTTCGATGAAGTTTGAAGGTTTTTGTCAACAAAATGGAATTAAACATATGAAAACACCACCATATCATGCTCGTTCTAATGGTGCTGCGGAAAGGACAGTGCAAATAATAAAAAAACAACTGGCAAAAACAAAATTAGAAAATACGGTACAGCAAGGAGTACAATATCAATTAGATAATATATTATTTGCTTATAGAAACACTCCACAAATAACAACAGAGAAAACTCCAGCTGAACTATTTCTTAAACGTTCACCAAGAACGAGATTGTCTATATTAAAAGAGAAGATTTTGAAGAAGGAAGAGAAGAAAAATATTAAAGTAACAAGCTATGAACCTGAAGAGTTAGTTTATGTAAAAAGCAAGAGAGGAGAAGAAGAAAAGTGGTTGGAAGGAAAGATATTGCATCGAAACAGCGAATTGACATATTTTGTTTTATCAAACGGAATGAGAAGTTTAGTTCATGCAGAAGAACTTAAGAAAAGACAATGTAACTATAATAACGAATGTGTTCATAACAAAAGAACTTCAGTAGAAGGTTCAAATTTTCAAGATGTCAATGAAGAGTGCATGCGGGAAAACCAGACTCCGATACAAAACCCAATTCAAGACACTACTGTGTGTGAAGGTTCTATTCCTGATGTTACTCTACTTCCTATTGAGAATACTAACACACCAATAACTAATGAGAATTCTGTCAAAGAAACTAAAACTAATTGTGATTTGGGCGTTAGACGTTCGCAAAGACAGAGTAAAGCTCCAGATCGTTTAAATTTATAATTATGCTAGTTGTAATATATATATATATATAAAAAAAAAAAAAAATTAATAATGTGCTTTTTAGTTAAGAAGGGAGGAGTGTAATGTAGGAGGTTTTAGTTTTAAGAGGTTGGTAGCAAGCCAGATCGAGGAGGGAACGCGACAGAAAAGGAGACGTGTTGTAACGGTTGTAAAAAAGTCAACAAGTAAAATAAATAGAGTTAAGCAACGATTGATGTTTTTATTAAAAAAGCGAACAAAACATAAAAGATGCTATACCGAGTCCCTATAGAACATCTGTGGGATCACCTTGACAGGAAGATCAGAGAAAGGAAAATTTCAAATAAAGACGACCTTAAAAAAGCTTTAACTGAAGAATGGATGAAAATCCCTCAAAATATTACAAAAAACTTGGTGGAATCCATGCCAAGGAGATTAAGGGAGGTGTTGAAGGCCAAAGGAGCTAAAACCAAGTATTAAAAGTTAATATTATATTTATTTTTGTACTTAATACCTATTAGTTCCGAATTCTGTTTACTTTCTTTTGACGCGTAAATTCGGTAGATATTTACAATAATCTGAATTATTACGGGTAATGATTTGTTTTTTTTTTCATGTATACGCTCACAGTATGTACTGTGAGCGTCAAAAAAAGTAAACAGCTGTTGTTTTTCTATTAAAAGGTTAATAAAAATGCAGTTAATAACGAAAATCAAAAAGTTTTATTGCAGTCTTCACAACACATCTATACTATATTTAAATCAATAGAAACATGAAAAAAAAACAAATCATTACCCGTAATAATTCAGATTATTGTAAATATCTACCGAATTTACGCGTCAAAAGAAAGTAAACAGAATTCGGAACTAATAGGTATTAAGTACAAAAATAAATATAATATTAACTTTTAATACTTGGTTTGAGCTCCTTTGGCCTTCAACAACTCCCTTAATCTCCTTGGCATGGATTCCAAAAAGTTTTTTGTAATATTTTGAGGGATTTTCATCCATTCTTCAGTTAAAGCTTTTTTAAGGTCGTCTTTATTTGAAATTGTCCTTTCTCTGATCTTCCTATCAAGATGATCCCACAGATGTTCTATAGGATTAAGGTCTGGGGACTGCGGTGGATGATCAAGGGTTTTAGGGACTCGGTATAGCATCCATTCCTTCACAATTTTGGAAGTGTGCTCTGGATCGTTATCCTGTTGAAAGATCCAGTTCTCTGATAAGCCCAATTCATTAATACTCGGGGAAATATTGTTCTTTAGAATGGTTAAATAGTCCATTTTATTCATTGTTGATTCAATAAAAACTAGATTACCGACCCCTGACGCCGCCATACAGCCCCAGACCATAACCGAGCCTCCACCGTGTTTGATGGTATTGGTATTGGTGCATTTCGCTGACTCAATTTCGGCAACTTGTCATATTTTTCTAAAATGTTAATTTTTTCACTTAAACTAAGATCACGTCTCTTTTTTACGTCAGCCATTACAAAAGGTTAGAATAGAACTGAGACGTAACGTACACAGCCGAGCGTCGCGTGTTCGAGTTTTCAAATGCAGAGTTTGGGGATTCACCGAATCTATGTCAACATTATTTATTTTGCTCGTAAAAATAAAATTTATTGCTCATGTCGAAAACATTTTTAAGAAAGAAATGATAACATAAACCGAAATCATGATTACTATAAGCGAAAATTTTTGTTATATAATATTACACGTCCGGCCCATTCTTCCCAAAAGTGATAACAATATACGATTGATAACATTATCCGTGATTCTAATAAGCGGCGTCCACTGTACATAACCAGCTGGATTTATCTGTCAGTCAGCAGTCGGCGGTTGCGGAACATTGCCATTCAGAGAGATACCGAATAGACTTCGACAAAGCAAAGGTACTGCCTAGAACTAAGAAACATCACCAAAGGCTGACAAAAGAGGCCATAGAAATCCACCGGCATAAAAACAACGTCAACGGAGAAGATGGCAGCGAACTCAGCAGAACATGGAAGATGATGGTGATCACGAACAAGACTCTCAAACCAGATGCGATACAGTAATTAGTTAGTAATAAGCTTGTAATTAGTATAAATTGATAATTAATTGGTTTTCGACCGATATATTTGATCCAGTTTCTGAGGACGGTTGCAACATGATATTTGAAACACCACACACTTACTGAAAAGACGCATGGCAAAACCCGAAAGTTTCTAGTTTTGCTCTAGTTTTTCACAGTCAGTACTTCTCATCAATGGGTGTCGTTGTAAAACTTCTATAGTCGGTAAGGTTTCTTTCTTTTCAGTTTCCAATTCATATACATATATTCATTACTACCTCCCCTGAATATGTAACATATATCTCAACTATTTCAGGTTTTTCATAATAAGGTTTCAATAAATTTACATATAAATAGTTAGTATCTGATATTTTCTTTATTAATTTCTTTCAATCTCCTAGAGTTTTTAATGCCGATATTCCGGGACTCAAAATACCGGGATTCTAAATGAAATATGAGCGGTATTGAAAACCGGTATTGCTACGCAATTGGCCGAATTATTTCTTTTAATACAAACAAAACCTCAATATCCACTGCTTCTAATCGTCTTTCATATTTCTGCCGACGTCTTCGAAGTCGACCGCCCAAAGTATCACGGGGTTGGATTGGATTTCGAAATTCCACTTCAACCCAAAGCCTTCGACCACCCAATCTTAGGTGGTCTTCAAGTATTGAGTTGAGTTGGAATTTCGAAATCTAACCCAATCCAATCCAACTTAGTGATGCTTCTGTCGGCCAACATCTTCGAAGTCGGGCGAGATATCAATCCAGGGTTACTTCGGGGAATCCATTCATTTCAACCGTCGTTCATCTTTCGTGCATTCTTCCTGAAAAGGCAATCACTTCCCATGATGCCTCTTCCTTGTGCAACCCACACGGTCCCATAGTTCATCTAGATGGAAAAGAGAAAAGCGCCTCACCATTTCTTCTCCTTTCTTCTGTTTATTCTCCTTGTGCTAAGCGATGTTACTAAGCATTACACGGAGGGGTTTCCCCATCTTTCCCCATCTTTCAATCTCAATTTAGGTCAGTGTCGTGAAACAAAATCAAAGTATTCCCATCCCTTTTTGAAATTTTAGCTTTTACTTACATATATATCTGGTTTAAGGAGAGCCCCCGAGTTATCTTTTTCCCTACTTTGTCCCGTACGCCTCCTTTTGGTACTCAATCTTACTATATTCCATAATCTTTGCAATCTTTGAATAAGCATTAACATTATTTTTCATTTTTTCATTTAATTTGCTTCCTATAATATAATTCCACAGTATTGAAACCGCGTGTTGTATGTTGTGCACGTTTTATGGAAAATATTGCTGGATCAATATACTCGTCTTACTCTTTTCCATCTCCGTAACTCAATGCTCTGAGTATTCTCTTAAACACTACATGAATTAAAAAAAAATTTTTTTTCTACAAAAATTTCTATTACATTTGATTGGGGATGGTATGCATTTTATTTTTTTAGTACCATTTTGTTTCAAAAATTCCGTAGTTAGATTACTAACAACACTCTCCCTAGATCTGTGTGTACCTCTGAAGGAATATCAAGTCCAGAAAATATGTTCAATAATCCTTTTACCTATGATTTTGAGTCAGCTACATTTAACGATATTTTTATTATACGTCTGGGGAATTGTGGACACCTCTCTAACCGGTAAAAGGTAAACGATAATCACTCTCACCGTTTAAAATAATGGTAACTGAAAAAGCAAGACCACGATCACTACATTCCTTAAAAATCACGCGATCTCATATGCCCATTTCTAATCTATATACAGAAAAATAGTTTCCAAGAATTTCCTGATTTAACTTTGAGGTCAGGAGATACTGTTAAGTTTTTCTTCATATAGCTTTTCCTATTATTGTTAAACCCAAATGTTTTAGCTCTAGGTCTAGCGTTAGCTGTAGTGTTGGTATTAGCTCTACTTTTAGCTGTTTTTGATATTTTGCATCACGTCAGTCGTTATTTTAGGGCATCAAATTCAAAAACATATTTTATATATTGTATGATTTTACGTCTTATTCTAATAATTTAGTATTTTTTTCAACATCCCTCAGAGCATATATTGCTCAATCTTAAATGACATGTATTATATATTTAATTTTATTGTTACCAATAAAAGTTAAGTATAAAATACTGTTAAGATAAAACACATTTTTAAAAACCTGCATTCACAATAAATTGATTATAAAATATAAAAATTACTACTTATTACATGTTTAATTTGTATTATTATCATGTCACCCAGTATTTTGAATAATACTCCGACAAATTTCTTTAAAAGATTTAGGCCCGTTACTACCACTCATAGTTAAAGTTGTAGTCAGCGCTATCTAAAAGATAACGTAAAAATCGATTACTACCACTGCATTTATCTCACAGTTAACGTTACCTGAAAGATAGCTTTTGTGTTAACCATAACCAGTGAATTCGGTTCGGGTTAAGTCGGTATCTCATAGATAAAAGAAGAAACCTAACCTCACAAATCGCCTGGTGGTGTCACGATACCCGTGGTTTTTCAGTGAAATATTACAAAATTACAAAAATGGATAATTTTATGGATGTTGACGATGAAGAAAATATTTTCGAGGACATAAATGAACTATTTCTAGGGCTGGGTTAATGTATCGATGTATCGATATGTATCAAGACATGTATATATTATTTAAAGATAAATATGAATTATCTTATGGTGCTCCACCAAATGGTACTACACCAAAAATGATATTACAAATCAAAAAATTAATACGATTAAATTAAATAATAAGTTTAATAAAATAAACTTTACCAACACCTTTCCAACCTCCATTAACCCTCCCATAAGCGTCATTTTGCATGCAAGCTGGCAAAAGCGTTTATAAAAGAATACAAATATCAAAAGAAAGCAAAGTCGTAACACAGTCCCGGAAATGAATTTCTTTGAGAAATCATTAAATATAGTCCACCACTCAATTGTTTTATTTATTTTATTTATTTCATCTGTATTTCTAGGCCAACATAGTCTACCATTCGTTGACTTATCCCATCTTTCCTGCCAAACTCCTATAAAATATTTTCTAATCTTATTCTTAAGACTTCGTCTAGAAATAAAATTAAATCCAATATGGGAATTCTCCAGCAAAGATGTTTCCTTTGCCAATTGGTCCGGTCTTTTATTTCCTTTAATAGCAGAGTGTTCTTTAATCCAATAGAAATTGATCCTGTTCTTTAGATCTCTGATCATATCCCATGTCTCCTTTTGCAAATGAGTTGGTCTGTTCATATTTTTCAAGCTTTCTAAAACAGAAGCACTATCACTAAATATATCATACTTAACAATATCGTTTTTAATTACATATTTTAAAGTACTATTAACCGCAATTAATTCCGCATGAAGATTATTACACAAACTACCGAGTTTTATTTTTTCATTATATGTCTCACTATAAACACAAATGTAGCACCAACATCAACATCACTTTTTGCACCATCCGTATACATTTGATCACCACTAACTTTATTAACACTCCCGCAAACTTTAAAGTCCATAACAGCTCGTTTAGCTGGATGAACAACTGATAAAAACTCACTTTCTTTTTCAATAAGGTTTTTATTTAAATCTAAACCAGTAATTAATTTTAAGTCATTATTATCTAAACTATTTCAATTTTGTAGTATTGCTAATTCTCTAAATCTTAGATCAGCTGGTAAAATACCTGCTATAACACTAAGCGTATCACTCGAAACTGTACTATAGGCTTTAGCAGCCTTCAATCCTAAAACCCTCTGTACACTAATAAATTTGTTCCTAGCTTTTATACTTTTAATTTTACTTTCCCATACTGAAGCTGCATAAAACATACAAGGTTCGATGACACCCTTGTATATGGTGCTTGATGCATTACCATTCAAGCTCCAGCTAACCTTAGCAGCAGCTCCTATTTTGTTAGATATTTTCCTAGCTTTTCTAGTGACATAATCTAAATGATAATTAAAATTA
Source organism: Onthophagus sagittarius (assembly GCA_036711965.1). Lineage (NCBI taxonomy): Eukaryota > Metazoa > Arthropoda > Insecta > Coleoptera > Scarabaeidae > Onthophagus > Onthophagus sagittarius. Next base: position 12,182,997 of record JASERS010000005.1, on the reverse strand, counting down.
AGTTTATCGTCTAAATAGACGCCTAAATATCTAACAACATTTTTACAAATAATCCTATTACCATCTAAAGACAAAATTGGTAACCTTTGATTTAATTTTCCAAACAAAATTGCTTCTGATTTTGAAGCATTAAATTTTAATTTACAATTCTTACTCCAAAGATTAATTTTTTCTAAAACCTAATTAGCTAAAATAGAAATGTTTTTATAAAGGTTACTCCTAACTAAAAGAGTTGTGTCATCCGCGAAAGCTACAATTTCACAACCTATAGGTAAATTAATATCAAAAATTGTGTTAAACATAATATTCCAATAACCAGGACCTGACCTAGAACCTTGCGGACAACCTCTCTCAATGTTATAGTTTATATTGATGCCTGGTTCATCAATGATAGCAACTCTATCTGAAAAGTAGGATTTAGCTAAATCAAATAAATTTTTCGGACGTTTTCTAATTATCTGGCACAAAATTAAATGCCACCATGCATGGTCAAAGGCGCCTGAAATATCCAAATAATATGTATCGAGACAGCAGTGCATGTCATTAGTACATTGATACAAAGTATATCGATACAAAAACAATTATACAATTTAGACTTAAATTCAACTAAAGTATAAATAATTTTTTTAACTTTTATGTTCTTCATAGTTTCTTTTTATTAACTGTCGATCTAAATATTGATACGATATCGATATGAGTATCGATACGATGTATGTATAGAATATCGATACGCTTCATGCTATATCGCACACCCCTAATTATTTAGTATACGAAGTGAAACAATAATACGAAGACGATTAAATCATCTAAATAAACATTGAGATGGGGAATTCATGAAAATATTTCGTATTTCCAATAAGACTTTTCATTTTCTTCTCCATGAAATAGAGGAAGCTATTAAACCGCCATCCATGACGCGTCACTTCCTTTATTTTCTATAACATATTTATTATATATACTATTTATTTTTTTTATTTTTGTTATTAAATCGATCAATATTTCCATTTCCTGTTTGTAATAATTCGTAGTTCTTCTTACTTATCGTTTTCCGTTTTCTATGTTCGAACGGTACACAAAGTAAGAAGAATGACAAAAATAATAAACGCTCGATTTACGATGATGTTCGAGGTTAGAATATTAGGCCTTTTGACCGTATGGTCACCAACTTAAATAATCACCCCAAATAAAAGCACTAGATTCTTTAGATATCTTAAGGATATCCTATCTATGAGATAGATAACTTGAAGTGGTAGTATGGCCGAGTCCGTAAACTATTAGTTTAGCGTTATCTTATGGTCAGCTTATCTAATAGATATCAACGATTTGGTAGGAACGGGCCTTAGGCAGTTGATGTCCTCTCATAAATCTGGTTAAACACCTACGTAAAAAAATTGCCGTTTACAAATCGATATTTTACCGACGAAAAGTCTGCAACGGTTTAGTATTATTCTGAAGGACACATTATTGATTTTTTTGTATACAAGATATATTGAAATATATGCAACTTATTTTACAATTTCATAGTAAAACGTACAAGGCGCGAATAGTAAAATTTAAATTTTTATGAATGGGCACACATTAGGTACCCTGCCATCTAGGTATCACGAACACAAACTAACTTCAGTTGAATAACTATGTATAAAGCGTTTTCCTCTCATTTTTAGGATTAGCCCCAATAGGTGGCGGTGTGGAATATTTCAAAACCCAAATCTTTTAATTTGAATTTTTTAATTTTTTAAGTCCCTCAATATTAAAATATATCTCAACATAGTCAAATTTCTTTTTGCTTCACCATAACCCACCCCAAAACTCTCCAGGTGTTAAAAGAACTTAAAGATCAACCATCTGCTTTCAAAACAATAACTACCCAATTGACTCGTTATTAATCCCTTTAAAAAATCATGATGGGCAGCTGAAACCTTCACGAAAACCCAAAAAAAAATGCAACTCCATCCTTATTCATAAATTAAGTACCCCACCTACGAGTTCCGAGTCCAGGTGTATGCGGGTTCTAACCATTTAAAACTGATACCAGATAATGACGATGTCTTCAGTCGATTTTTAGGCGGCCAAAAAGCCCTACGACCAACTTTTTACAGAAAAGATACGAAATGTCTTCGTCGTTTTCGTCGTCGTGTAATTTGACCCAAACTTTATACATGGGTCGCTGGGATAATGTCCACGAGTGGTTTGAAAGAAACGATCATATGACGGCGCCAATAGAACCAGATGCGGACGTTTTCAAAGAAAAAACGTCGCCCATAGAAGGAGAGACTTACGTCGAAAAAATGGGAGAAGAGACTTTAGAAAATCTGGGTGATGAAGGTAAGAAGAACAAGAAGTACATTCACGTGCCCCATAGCGAGAAGCCGCCTCAGGTTGTGGCTAAGAGGAACGCGCGGGAAAGAAGAAGAGTCCAAGCCGTGAATAGTGCCTTTAGCAAGTTAAGAAAAGCTATACCTTTGGATAATAACAGGTAGAGTTTCTTGGGTGGAGTTGAAACACGATCGTTTCTTTGGGGTTTAACCCAAAAATCGTAGGTGTCAAAATAAGTTTTTAATTTCTTTTTGTATTGCTTTTGTGCAGGGGGAAACGTGTTAGTAAAGTAAAAACTTTAAAGTACGCTATTAGGTATATTCAAGGCTTAAAGGATCTATTAAACCAAGACTTTGGGTATGGGATTTATAGAAATGATGAAGGGTTTGGTTATGGTGTTCATCCTTTTTGGGATTAAAAAAGTTCTGTTATATAGGGTAATACTGAATTACATGTTGACTTAAAGTTACACGTTATCAGAAATAAGCAAATTCTAGTAGAATCTATCAAAAAGCGGAAATATAACTTTGAATTTAGCAATCATCTTCTAATAGATGCCCAAATTTAAATAAAATCTCTCAGAAAGTTGTAAACATTTAAAACGAATTTAAAGGAAGATGCCCGAAATTGTTATGCTAATTCGTCTTGTATAAAAGTTTTTAAGCCGTTATTAGCAAAAACGTGTGAAACGTTTCAATGGCATAATAAATCTTTATGTTCACCAAATATTTTTCCAAAATCTAAAATGGGTACTCGTACACATTAAGTGACCCACTTCTTCATAATTGGATAATAATTGGTTAATACACGAAATGAACACAGTTTTAATTTTAAGACTGTTCCATAGATCTGTTAGATTCAAATGTTGATTTGAATGAGAGACAAAGTCAAATCGACCATAGTATATATGAAATATATAATATTTATATTAACATAAGCAAATCTTTTCACGTTTCATGAAATTCATGTAAAGACGCGGTAAAAATTTAAAGATATTTTTGGAAATTTTTATGATGCAGGATGTTAAGTGTTGTGGTTGAGTTTCCTGCGGAATTTTTAAGTAGACGTATATATCTCGCAAAGGTGGATTAGTTATTACCCAAGTTGCGCGAATTTTATTTCCGGTGTTTCTCAGATTTCTATTTTAAAAACTTTGCTGTTCTCTGTTTATACATCTTACATATTCTAACATATTCAGCGTTGTTGCGTTTTTAACTAACTATTTACAAATTATGCTTTACTTTAAGTAGTAATTAATTCTTGGCATCCCTTTGATAAAGAGATAAAGAGTGATTATTTGGTGCTTTCTAATTTTCAATATGGTTATGTGATTATTGACTAACTAATATGATAACAAGCGTGACCAATGAATACAATAAGAATGAAAGTGAAAACGACGATTTTAAAAACTATATGTAAAAGGAAGTCAATCTGAAAGATTATAATTAGTAGTTAAAGTCCAAACGTTCTTTTATAGTCTCAAAAACTTCAATGACTTAATTATTTATTTAATCATATTCTCCATAAGTGTCAAATCGACGATTGTTAAAATTATATATAAATTGAAGTAATCAAATGAACTAAAATTAGAACTAACACTAGCACTAACACTAGAACTATCACTAGAACTATTACTAGGACTAACACTAGATCTAAAAGTAGAAACTTTTGGGTTTGCCGTGCGTTTGACTTTGCGTTTTTTGCGTTGACTTCGAACCAGTTTCTGAAGAAGGTTGCAACATGGCATTCGAAACGTCAAACATGTTTTCAAAAAACGCACGGCAAAACCCGAACGTTTCTAGTTTTAGATCTAGTGTTAGTGTTAGTGATAGTTCTAGTGATAATTCTATTGTTAGTGCTAATGTTACTTCTAATTTTAGTTCAATTAACACCGGTCGTGAAAGCCTTCGTACTTATATGAAGTAATCAATTTGAAAGCTAACAATTTGGTATAGTCCAAGATCAAATATTCTTTTAGAGCCTCAAAAATTTCAATGACTTAATGGCTTACCATTTCCGAGAAAACAATGTTTTTCTTTAACCCGGCATTAGTCGCTATGGTAAAAATCGCGGCGTTAGTCGCGCGTGAGATTTTCTCTCACGGAGAAAACTTTAAGTAATAAAATGCTGTTCTTTTTAAAAAATTGCTTTAATTTTTACAATTAGTAAAGTGCACAGTTGTATAGCATGATGTTGTCAATTTCAAACAATATATTTATAAATCAAACAAGTAATACAGTTATTAATGATTTATTATTAATAAATTTATAATTCTTCTCCAGATCCCATCTCTAAGGCACAGATACGACAAGAAAAAAATTTATGCTCAGGGCAAATGGGTCGCTGGCAAGTTCTTCCTACTTTCTTAACTTATTAGGTGTGGTTTTATCAGCGAAAGAGCCAATTCTTTCAAATATGCACAGACAAAATGGGGCAGTCGATGTTATTTGCTTTATATATTATATAGCTGTGGATGCCATTTAGCGTTGAAAAATATATTGTTAGTGGCCATCTACAGCTTACTCTTGCAACCGAATATAAGGCTTACATTTCATTGACCACATCGACTGCGCCCCTAGTTAAATTATAAAACGTAATAATTTCGGGCTTTAGTTGATCTCCTGTCTCTTTATCTATAACATCGCCGTAGTGCATAGTAGACAACAGAAGCACATTTTTCTTCTTTGTCTTCTGAGGGACGTATAAAACCAATACAGACTCTTTTGAAAAAGCAAACATACTGCTTCGAAAGGGCCGGTCCTTGATATTTGACAATCCAAGAGGAATTTCTTTTTTATTTTTTCGCAACGTGCCAACAATGGTAATGTTGTGGTTAATTTTTAGATCTTTAGCCAAAGGAACTGAAGTAAAATAATTGTCCATTGTGACATTCCTACCGGTATTGAGAATTGGCTCTATAATTCTCTTGACTACACTAAAAGCAGTATTTTCCAGTTTATATTGACCTTCGGGCTGTTTACCTGCGTAAATTTCTAAATTTGAAGTATAAAATGATCTAGAGTCGACCAAAGCGTATATTTTAATGCCGTATTTGGCCGGCTTGTTAGCAATATATTGTCGAAATTTGCAGCGACCTCTAAATGCTTCAAGCATCTCATCCACAGTTCCGTATTCACCTATTGTATAGTGCAATTTACAATACTGAACAAAATCGTCAAACTGTTTTCTTATCGGTGCTACATTATCCGTGGCTTTGCGAATATTTCTGTCATCAATATTGTCAAATCGTAGAGCGCTTAGCAAAGTATAAAATCTTCTCTCGCTCATTGTTGCCCGAAAACATTTAGGAGAAGTCCCGTCATCTAGCCAAAGTTCTGAAATATTGGTATGGTTAGCTTTTTTTATACCAGCTAGGTATAGAAGACCAATAAGAGCACTAAGTTCGTTAGAATTTGTGTCAGGACAATCTCTTTCACGGCTATACTTTTCGCGTTTTATTCTAAGGTATTCGTTAGTGCAATCAACCACTTGTTGAAACGATGTGACAGGAAAGAAAAGTCTCCAACATTCAAGCGGCGTTTTTGCATTACGAGCTAAGCCTTTTACACCAGGCATATGTGTTACCAAATTATGTTTTCGTGTACGACCTCTAATAGTGGGGGCGTGCTTCAACCATTTTGTCACTTTATTTTTACCATTGAAAATTGGAGCATTTTGGAAAAAGGTATCAGGAGTGTTTTCACCACATTCATCAAAACTTTCTTTTCCTTCAAGTCCTTCATTTTCTTCACAATCGCTTTGGTCTGTATCTGTGTTGTGTATGCTCCTTTCGCTTTCTGCGTCGCTTTCTGGTTCGTCACATCTTTCAATATAATCTTGAAGAGGTTGAATATCTTCATTTTGATCTAAAACGGGTTTATTTTTTAGTTTTCAGTTCAAAAATAAATATAATAAAAGGTCAAGCACGAAATGGAAGTGAAATTGTTCCATGGCATTTTTTTGTCATTTTCTAGTCTAAAGAAACATAGGGAGATAACCATGAAAGTCATTCAGACAGTATCAACTTTACTAATTTTGATAGAGAAAGCAGAAAAATCTATGCTTACCTTTGTTGTTTTCCTGTTCACACTTTAGAAGTGCAAGTTGGACACGTTTTTTCCTCGATTCATTGCACTACACTAATCAAAAACATTAACCGAGAATCTAAAAACAGTTCCAAAAATATTACGTGCTTTGTCGCGTAATGAGAGGAAATCTCACACAAAGTGCAACCTGCTCTATTAAGCTCTGTACAATACTAATGCGACGCGATTTGTTTAAACTGGTTATGCCAATAAAGGGGGTGGGAGTATTCAGAAAAGTACCTAGAGCGACACGAGTCAGTTTTGCGTTGAAAATAATTTGTAATAATTGAATTAAAACTGTGAGAGAAAATCTCATATAGCGACTAATCCCGGGTTAATTACATTCCTAAAAAGTGTCAAATTGACAATTTTCTAAATTATATACATTGTAACCCATTTGAATGCGGAACACCGTTAAATTCGTATTTATTATCTGATTTCAATTACTTTTTTTTGAATTGTAGTATGTAAAAAATTGTACCTTAGAACAAATATCCACACTTTTCTTAGAAAAAAACTAAGGTCTACTACATTATTTTTTAAATGATAAAAATCAAGAAATCATATTAGGAAATTTTTTACAAAAAATCTGAGTACAACACTGCATTAAGCACCTTTGAGATGGGCATGTACCAAATCAATTAAAAATTATTAAAAGTTAACACCGTTGCAGATACTTGAAAAATATTATTTTTATCGATTAATTTCATCTGATCTATTTAGATATGATAAAAATCATAAAAATCATCAAAAAACTTCAAAAAAATCAAGGAATCAAATAATAATTAAATTTCTGCTGCTTTTACCAATACCACATTCGTTGGTTGCTCTGGGTAATGTCTACACAAAATGAAGAAATCATACCAGGTTTTTTTTCAAAAATCAAAGTACTTTTAGTATAATATAATATAGAAGGCCTTTGTATTTATAAGAAAAGTAGGGATATTTGTTCAAAGGTATAGTTTTTTACGCATTACAATTCAAGTGTTCCTCTACACATGGGTCGTGACCCAAAATTGTCGCGCAACATATAAAATGGGTCGCAAATTTCCACGTAAAACTAATACATGTGATTCTCTTTTTGCACGAGAGATACGGTCTCAAAAAAATCGTGTAAAAGGAGAATTAGGTGTAAACAATATTAAAAAATTCTTTTAGAATTCATTTTAGAATTCACATCGTATTTATACGGGACTTTTTTGTATTTTATAAACGAAAGTACGCAATTTTCTGAGAACAAAACCATACGTGAGTATTACAATTTGTTTTTGAGATATTAAGTTTTGTACTTAACCTAACTAAATAAATTAAAAATTTTTTAATCATTTTTGAAAAATCGTAAAGCTTCGAATTCTTAAAATATCCTGATGAATTTTTGTGTGATTTATAAAGGAAAGTGTACATTTTTTCGAGAACATACTTGAGTATCTCAATAAGTTTTTGAAATATCAAGTTTTAAACTCAACCTAAATTTGTGGTATTTCATAAAATTAAGAATTTCCTTAATCATTTTTGAAAAATCGTAAAAAATCGAATTCTTAAGATATCTCGATGATTTTTTTTGTGATATATAAAGGAAAGTACGAACATTTCTGAGAACATACTTGAGTATCTCAACTCTTTTTTGAGATATTACATTTTAAAGTCAACCCAAATTATTAGTACTTAATAAAATAAAAAAATTCTTTCATTACTTGTGAAAAATTGTAGAGAGTAATGCTTGTTATTCCTTGCTTTTTATAATCCTCGCTATTCCATAATAACTATTTTTTATTAATCTCAACTCTGTCCAAAAATGACATATAAATTTAACATTTATTTTGCATATCAATATTTAGAAATATTTGATTAATATTGACAAACGATTGTACATATAAGTACGAAGGCTTTCACGACCGGTGTTAATTGAACTAACATTAGAACTAACACTAGCACTAGAACTATCACTAGGACTAACACTAGATCTAAAACTAGAAACTTTCGGGTTTCGCCGTGCGTTTTTTGAAAAAATGTTTGAAGTTTCGGATGCCATGTTGCAACATTTTTCAGAAACTGGTTCTAACTGACAAAATCGGGGATCGTAAAACAATATATAGATCGAAAAACTAATTAATAATTAATTTATATTAATTACAAGCTAATTACAAACTAATTACTGCGTCGCGTCCGGTTTGGGAGTCGTGTTCGTCTTCACCACCATCTTCCATGTTTTGCTGAGTTCCCAGCCATCTTCTCTGTTGACGTTGTTTTTATGTCGGTGGATTTCTATGGCTTCTCTTGTCTGCCGTTGATCATATTTATTATTCCTAGCCAGAACCTTTGTTTTGTCGAAGTTTATTCGGTGTCCCTCCGAATGGCAATGTTCCGCAACCGCCGAATGTTGAATCTTCTTCAGCCTCACATCCCTCTCGTGTTTCTTGATACGGCATTCGATGTTTCGTCCGGTTTGGCCAACGTAAAACTTCCCACAACTGCATGACAGCCGATAGACACCCGCTCCTTTTAATAGAGGTAGCTTGTCCTTAGCTACCGGGAGTGTATTCTGAATTTTGGTGATCGTTCCATATCGCACCACGATGTCGTTTTTCTTGAGGTGTCTTGCAATTCGTTCCGTTACACCGAAAATGTAAGGAAGACAGATGAAACCAGCTGGTTCTGTACTTGCTGCAGCTTCTTCTCCCTGTTTCCGCTGCTTGGTGGCTCGGTTGATGTCCTTTAAACTATATCCATTTTTCTGTAGTACGTTCCGTAGAAACCGTTCTTCCTTCTTTAGGTTATCTCCTTTACATATTCTTGCTGCTCTCTGAAACAAAGTGCGAATTACGGACCTCTTCTGTTGAGGATGATGGTGCGATGTTGCTTCTAAGTACCTATTGGTGTGGGTTTTCTTTCGATACACCCCCAGTTCCATATCACCATTTGTCGTTCTAGTGACCAATACATCTAAGAAGGGCAACTGCTTGGCGGATTCTGTTTCCATGGTAAATTTGATCATGGGATGTTGAGCGTTTAGATGACCTAGAAATTCAAAGAGCCGTTCCCTACTATGTTGCCATACCACAAACGTGTCGTCCACATATCGGAGCCATAGCTTTGGTTTCCATTGGCTCTTCTTCAGAGCATTTTCTTCGAACAATTCCATGTAAAAGTTAGCTATCACCGGTGACAAAGGAGATCCCATCGCTGTCCCCTCAAACTGTTCGTAAAACTCTCCTTTCCAACAATTGAATAAGTCTTCATGCATCATGATTGCGTGATTGATGCTTATAAAAAACAGAATTTCTTATGTTCTAAATTAAATAATTTTTCTATATATTGAATAACCATACTGTAAAGAACATAAAAGAAGTAAAGAAACATTTTCAAGTAAAATGTTAAAAATAGACAACAATAGAGATATTTTAAACACACTATTAATAACTTCAGACCCAATTATAACATCATTTCATAGTAAAAAATCAAGGAATAATGATAGAAATAAGTTTTTAGCGTTAATAGAAGAAGTATTAAAATTTGTTAAACACTACTTAAAATAAATAAAATTATTTTGCTTTATTTAAACATAAAGTCGTTTTTACAGAATATGAAACATTTACATACTTATTGTGCAAGGCTGTTTCTAAATTGATACGAAAGGTTTCAAGAGGTGATTACTTGTCTCTTAACATTCTCTCCTAAAATCATTAGTTTGTCCATAAAAAAATACCTTTGTGGGCTGTAACGTGGAAGAGAAGGGGTTTTGTATGAAAGATATTTTTATATTTTCACTGAAAAATCGCCCCTTTAAAATTCGCAGTAATTTGAAAACAGCCTGTATGTATACATATTACATACAGTTGTTTGTGTCAAAGGTGTTTAACACTTTCTTAAATATTTTAAATATGGTTTGTTTTCGAAAGATGGAAAGATAAAGGTTGGCAAATATGGGGATAAGTTATAATCATTTATAAAAAAATGTAAGCCCCGTACTTTTTAAAAAAAGTTTCCTTAAACTTTTTTGTTATATCGTTAATTTTTAAATTATCTAACTGAATCTAAAGTCTGTTTAGTGTCATATCTTACTAACACTGTGCGTAGCTCTGATCTTTCAATTATGGATCTTACGGGACGATTGAAACAAATTGTTTACAGCGAATTATTATACGACGATGCATAACTATTAGAAATAACAATAATTAATGCAATAGAATCTCTACCACTGATGGAAATTCGTAATTGTTATAAACAATTTAGAATTCGTCTTTTACTTTTATGATTACATATCATTTGAAAAATTATAATTTGGATTTTTTTAAATTTAATATATATAATTTAATTTCAATCGCTGCTTTATAACCTTAAAAACTTTCATGACTTACTACTAACATATTTTTCAAAAAATTTTTAAAATTCCTGAACGCAATAACTACTCGTTTTTTTATCTACAACAATAAGCAAAAAAAAAAGGCATTTCATATTTTAACAAGTTCGTCGTCATGTTCCAAAGTTCAAATCCATTCACTTTTCTTATTCAGACGTTTATTCTCGGCATGTTCTGCAGACCATAATACAATACTCATATAGTTACGCACCTCCGGTAATTTTTACAAATTCACTCACACTTGATTATTTTCGTCACTCCCCATATGTAGTCGATCAACAACTAGTTTCTTATTTTTTCATACAGTTTATGACAATCTTATTTTTATACATCAATCTTATTTTTGTTTCATACTAGAACTATAAAGTGGAGCTATAAATAGAAGTTAGTAATATTATATCTGACATATACTCGCTACTATTTTACATATCATAACTAAATCCGTCTTGATCAATTCGTTCCAGAGCTAAACGAGTTCCAGATTCAACGAAGATTGATATTTCTTCTAACAGCATAAATAAACCCTCATTAGAGTAATGTAACGTCTATATCGCATTACAAGGTGCTAAAAGCATGATTTCATCTGATTGAGTGGAAACTAAGTGTAACTAAGGCGTAGCAAAGTCAAGTTGTCCCGCTGTGATAAAGATATACTGAGTAGATGTGTGATCTTTCACACTATTTTATCTATAATGAATGTATTGCTTACTACTTACTTGATGGTTTCCTAGAAAATTGCTTAGGTTAAAAATTATCTTAGTGCATGTAATTCAGCATTATTCTTTCAATTTAACGGTTTAATTTGTTTTTAAATGTAAAAAAAGATGTTCTAGTCATTATAAGTCAATTAAATGTTTTTAAGAATACTAGTCAATTTGTAACGGAGGCTAATCTCTTTTAAGCAAATTAACATATTTTAGACATTCCTATTTATTATTTTTGGTTCTGAGGATATCCTAACGTTCATATCCCGGACGTTTTAATATCGAGGAATTTATTTTGCATAATACCTACGTTGTCTTATAAAATATCATAAATAATCGTAAATCGAAGAACTAGCCTATTTATCTCGATTTTCCTCCTTTCAAACGATTCTAGTCTCCGCAGGGTCTAGTTTATATATTATTTCCTGTATATTATTACTCAAACAACGTCGGATAATAAATAGACAAAAAACCTCTTTGAAGTTTTATTACATAATTATGACCCTATTAAATTATTAACCGAATAAATTAGAAAAAAGAAAAACAATCTTTTTATTGTGTACAAACAACAGGTATGAAGTACTTATGTAACGTAAGAGGTTCGTGTTCTTAGTGACACGGCCGAGATACCGGTATAGTATTGAGAAGCTGAGGAGCGGTCACCGGTTACCCGTTCTCTAGTTCCATCGATTGCACAACTGGCAATTTCCTGTTTCGACTTGATTTATTTTCGATACGCTTCCTGTGTCGTGGCTGAGATCTGATCGCTTTGGTCAACTTTGGCGTGCTCACGAACATACAACGATCGTAATCGTAATCCACATGGAGTGTTTTCAAACATTCTCAAGATTCTTTTAACAACTGTCTAGAAAATGGATACTTGATAAAACTATTTTAGTGTGATTCTGGAACGGATCTGAATATACCACATTTCCTGGAAGGAAATCGTAATTGAAGAAATTTTACGTTAATTAAAACAATTAAATAGTCAAATGAATTTCTTGAAAGGAAATATACAGAATAATAACCACGAATATTCAATTATAACGGTTCATAATGGTTTATAAAATAACACTATAAATATCCTCTGAGTTAAATCAGTATCAAATTAGTTTCTTAGTTTAACCAAAAATTAAAAACGCACTTGGCACATTCTGCATTCAAAACATTTTCTTTTACACATTCTAATCATAATTAGTCTTAATTGCTAAATTAATTGAAAATATTAAGAACGCAAAACATTTTGTTTATGATAACAAAAGTTATCATAAACACGAACTTTAGTAAAGATTAGTAAAATCGCGAAAATTTATAAAGCACTTATCGGATCCTGTTGAGTAATCTAAACCATAAAGCAACATCTTAAAAATGTTCCTAAATCTTGTTCATTTAATGTAAAATCGATTTTATTAAATTATAAAATCAATCTACATCATTTTTTAAAAATCGTAAAAAATCGAATTCTTAAGATTACTCGATGAATTTTTTGTGACCTATAAAGCAAAGTATGCACTGTTACGCGAACTAACCCACACTTGAGTATCTCAATTCATTATTGAGATTTCAACTTTTAAAGTAATCCTAAATCTGTAGTATTTTATAGAATTACAATTTTTTTAACCATCTTTGAAAAATCGTAAAAATCGAATCCTTGTGATATTTGGATGATTTTCTGTTATTTATAATTGGAATTGTGAACAAACACTTTCTCGAGAATTAACCCATACCCATAGATAATATAACCCATAGATATTAAGTTTTAAACTCAGTGGAAATTTGTAGCGTTTTATAAAATAAAAAATGTCATTAATTATTTCCGAAAAATTGTAAATAATCGAATTCTTATGATATCTTGGAGATTTTTTTGTGATTTATAAATGGAGGTGTAGATTTTTTCGAGAATTAACCCATACTTGAGTATCTCAATTCGGTTTTGTGATATCAAGCTTTGAACAAAAGCAAAATTTTTAGCATTTTATAATATTAAAAATTTCCTTAACCATTTTTAAAAAATTACATTCTTAAGATATCTTGATGATATTTTTGTGATTTGCAGAATTTATGCGTGAGTATCTTAATTAGTTTTTGAGATATCCAGTTTTGAACTTAATCAAAATTTGCATCATTTTATAAAATTGAAAATTTCTTTAACTATTTTTGAAAAATCGGCCGAATTCGTAAGATATCTGACGAAATTTTGTATAATTTATAAAAGAAAGTCTATACTTTTTTCTACGAAACAAAAGGATTCTTGAATGTCTCAAATTGTTTTCGAGACTCAACTAAAATTTGTAGCATTTCATATAGTTAATAGATCCTGTAAAAAGAAAATTCTTTTTCATATTAACTCGTGTAAAAATAATTCGTGTACAAACACAATTAGAAAGCACGGGAAACGCTGTTTTAAAATGTTCCTAAATCTTGTAGATTTGAATAACACAAACTAATCTGCTAAGGATTAGTAGAGCATTGCTAGATGTTCTATAATTATTGACTGAGACTGGACTGCAATGATGGACTTAGAATCTTAAAGGATCTTATTCCTGCCTCGTATTTCGTTCAAAACATCTTTTCTAAAGATACACATGAAAAATAGAAATCTTGCTAGAATACAAAAGTAATCAAACAATTAAATAGTCAAATGAATTTCTTGAAAGGAAATATACAGAATAATAACTACGAATATTCAATTATAACGGTTCAAATGGTTTGTAAAATAAAACTATAAACATCCTCTGAGTTAAATCAGTATCAAATTAGTATCTTAGTTTAACCAAAAATTAAAAACGCACTTGGCACATCCTGCATTCAAAACATTTTCTTTTACAAATTCCAATCATATTTAGTCTTAATTGCTAAATTAATTGAAAATATTAAGAACGCAAAACATTTTGTTTATGATAACAAAAGTTATCATAAACACGAACTTTAATAAAGGTTAGTAAAAACCGCGAAAATTTATAAAGCACTTATCGGATCCTGTTGAGTAATCTAAACCATAAAGCAGCATCTTTTAAAATGTTCCTAAATCTTGTTCATTTAATGTAAAATCGATTTTATTAAATTATAAAATCAATCTACATCATTTTTTAAAAATCGTAAAAAATCGAATTCTTAAGATTACTCGATGAATTTTTTGTGACCTATAAAGCAAAGTATGCACTGTTACCCGAACTAACACACACTTCAGTATCTCAATTCATTAATGAGATTTCAACTTTTAAAGTAATCCTAAATCTGTAGTATTTCATAGAATTACAATTTTTTTAACCATCTTTGAAAAATCGTAAAAATCGAATCCTTGTGATATTTGGATGATTTCTTTAATTTATAATTGGAATTGTGAACAAACACTTTCTCGAGAATTAACCCATACCTATGTATCTCAATTTGTTTTTGAAATATTAAGTTTTAAACTCAGTGGAAATTTGTAGCGTTTTATAAAATTAAAAATGTCCTTAATTATTTCCGAAAAATTGTAAATAATCGAATTCTTATGATATCTTGGAGATTTTTTTGTGATTTATAAATGGAGGTGTGAATTTTTTCGAGAATTAACCCATACTTGAGTATCTCAATTCGTTTTTGTGATATCAAGCTTTGAACAAAATTCTAAATTTTTAGCATTTTATAATATTAAAAATTTCCTTAACCATTTTTGAAAAATTACATTCTGAAGATATCTTGATGATTTTTTTGTGATTTGGAGAATTTATGCGTGAGTATCTTAATTAGTTTTTGAGATATCCAGTTTTGAACTTAATCAAAATTTGCAGCATTTTATAAAATTGAAAATTTCTTTAACTATTTTTGAAAAATCGGCCGAATTCGTAAGGTATCTGACGAAATTTTGTATAATTTATAAAAGAAAGACTATACTTTTTTTTACCAAACAAAAGTATTCTTGAATATATGTATACATATAAAAGTATACATATAGTTAATAGATCCTGTAAAAAGATAATTCTTTTTCATATTAACTCGTGTAAAAATAATTCGTGTTCCTAAATCTTGTAGATTTAAATAACACAAACTAATCTGCTAAGGATTAGTAGAGCATTGCTAGATGTTCTATAATTATTGACTGAGACTGGACTGCAATGATGGACTTAGAATCTTAAGGGATCTTATTCCTGCCTCGTATTTCGTTCAAAACATCTTTTCTAAAGATACACATGGAAAATAGAAATCTTGCTAGAATACAAAAGTAATCATTGTGATTCCCGAATATCATTAATTGCCAGAATTTATCAGAAATACAAAATTTATCAAAGATTAGCAAAAACCGCCAACACTTAGAAAGCACTTAATAAATCCTGCTGAATAGACTAAATAAAGTAACATCTTTAAGAATATTAATCTTGCGGATTTATATAAACAGAAACAAATCTAGGAATAAATGAAGCTTTCTTAAAAATGCTAGAATTACTGACTGAGACTGGACTACAATGATGGTTTTTAAAACAATTTTTTCAGAGCTACACATGAAAAATGTAAGTTATGATTGCTTGACTTTAGCCTAAAATCATAATGAATTTGCAACAGCTATCATTATGATTCCAAAATATGAATAACTTAATTAAACATTATTTGATCTTACCAAAATTCCTTTGAATCTTTTGAAACTGCCAAAAGTTATCAGAAATACAAAGTTTATCAAAGATTAGTAAAAAACTGTTAAAATTTAGAAAACATTTATCAATCCTACTGAATAATTTAAAATATAAAGCAACATCGTTTAGAATATGGAGGGAATATAGAAGAAATTTGTTCGTACTTAACGATGAAATAAATTTTATTTTTAATTTCCGGTTTCTACCGGTTTCAGATTTTTGCCATCATCGGGAAACCACGTTATATAGATTTCTCGAAATTTGTTTTGTTGACATTGCCTTTTTTCATCATTATTACTTCTATTTATATATTTGTTTCTGATTTTGTTTGTTGTGTTAATTTCTTGTGATTGATTACTTTTTGAAAAAATTATGAAAAAATAGAATCTTGTTAAATTATTTAAAATACAAAGCAATATCATTTAGAATGTTCCTAAATCTTGTGGATATAAATAAACAGAAAAGAATCTTCTAGAAATTAGTGATGCATTCCTAGAGTCTCTAGGAAGAAAAAAAATTATCAAAAATTAGTAAAAAAATTGCCAAAATTTAAAAATACTTATCAAGTCCTACTGAAAGTGTAAATCATAAAATAATATCTTTTAGAATATTCATAAATCTTGTGGATGCAAATAAACGCAAACAAATATTCCAAGAGTTAGCGGAGTATTCTTAGAGGTTATCAGAAGTATGCAAGAATCATTAAAGATCAAATTACCTTAGTTATGGCATAACAGTCGATTAAATTTAACTAAAACTGACTTGAATGTATCAGAAAAGTCAACAGAAGGTAGCAGAAAAATAATATTTAATGAAGTCTGTTTGAAGTTTGTTTTTTGATGAGTTATATCAAAAAGCGATCGCACTGAATATAGATAACACTTGGCCAAATCTAAATGTCTAATTATTTAGACATTTAGCATAATTTTGGTAACAAGTACTATAAATTTGTAGACTAAGCCTTTGGCAATAGACGATCTACAAATAAATGTATATAGCTTATAATGGACTTCAAGTAATTTACACGGAAGTCAAAGCATTATCAACATACCCAGCAAATAACAAGATTATATTCTGTGCATTTTTCGAATTTTGTACTTACGTTATATGTAAGTTATTAGAAAGACAAAAAACTAACAAAAAAATGTATGAAGGCACATCTTCTCACCCTCAGACTTGAAAATGTTGCAAGTAGTTACCAAGTGATGGACAAAACTTAGTTGAAGATTGGCCAGAGCAGCTTAAGCTCAGGCTGCTCAAAACACTGACTATATATAGTGATGGATCAAAGAAGACGAAGGTTCTGGAGTTAAAATTTTCTCGACAGCTCTAAATAACTACTATAAACGTAGCAAGCTCAACGACTTTAACAAGTCGGCAGAAACATTGTAATCTACATTTATAGTAGATAGACTAATTTTGAGGTTGGTATGTATCAAACTACATAATCATTGGTGAAATCCTGTTAGCAGTCACTCGAAGAAGCAAACGTATACAACAACGTCATGATAAACTGGAAAAAGGACATGATCATGCGGACAGGTTTGAGAAACGAACAGCTATCAAGTCACCGATCTCTCAAAGCTGATAAACCCCATCTCACGTGAGCTTTGTATGATAGATGAGATAAGGCAACAGTAGGTATTTGCAAAGAAAAGTCTACTCTACTCTGACCGGAAGAAATCTACTCAGTTTCTAAGAAAATCAAAAAGTGAGTTGAGACTTCTAACCCACTTCCTGACCGAATACTGCAGGTTACGTAAGCGCACGTTATGCATTATGCTGACAAGGAACATACTTTTCTGTTAAGAAAGGAATTCACCCTCATATGAATCTCCATACACAACATACATACCGAATGTAGTCACCAAAGCGACAAAAGATAGTAAAATCTTGTTTTGCAAATACCTAAGATGGACAGAAACGAAGCTTGATGATTAAATCGGATCACGGAAAAAAACTTATTGGATTACTTACCGAGTCTGGACTACAATGATGGACGTAAGGAATCTTATTCCTGTCTCGTGTGTTCATGTTTGAAGCAATATTTTTAGACGTGTGAGTTTGTACGTGTTAGAACACCATTATTATGGTGTACCATGATACTAGGAATGATACTAGGTAATGTATTCGTCCATTCGAAAATGCGATTGTTCTGTATAATTTTACAAAGAGGGAAGTTTTGGCGACAATTACAAAACTTTGATAATTATAACTATATGTCAATATACATAATCGCTGAGACGGATATAAAATTAACACAGATCTTAAATCTTATACTTTGATAATCGTTGTTGCAACCAAATACAGAACACCACATTTTCACTTCCACCAGTTTTACAACATTTTTCAAAAAACGCACGCAAACTCCGAAAGCTTGATAATTCTGCTTTTTATTCTAGTTTTAGTTCAATATAAAGTTCCTTCATACGAATTAGAGAGAGTTTATTCCATTAATTAGTTCATCCCTTTAATATGATGCAGGTAATATTGGTCTAAAAGAAAGTCTTTTCTTTCTCATGACTGCATTAGCGATAGCAGAGGTATAGAAGGTGGTTTATGTCTCGTGAAGCTTTTAAATAACTCTTTACTACCCTGAGCAATTTGTAGGCAAGCAGACCGATCTCAGAATAGTCTTGTATTTTCATGATCTGCAGTGAGTTTTTATATACGTCCGTGATCAGCAGATATAGCAGGTGGTGACATTTTCAGAGAATCTTGTTAATGCCGGGGTTATAACGGCGTGTTACGGTGATTATTAGGTGGTGGTATTGCCTTTAAAAAGGAAAACTGAGAGGAAAAAATGTCTACTTTTTGATTCCAGGCATGAATTTCTATTTCTTTCTTGTTTTTTATCATGAATCTTAACAAATTGAGACACGTGTATTGTAACTCAGAAACAGTTTCGGTGCTTTTTCTTTTGATTTTGGCCTCATTTCCATCCAAGATTTCCCATAATATCTCGTTAATCAGTGCAAGGCACTGCATCCAAGACGATATCCTTGGTTGAGCCTGCCTCTTGAATCGTCAATTCGTTGATTTGAGCCCTCTCATCCTGGTAAATAAAATGGAGACTACACGTGGTAGACGATTTACTGAGCCTGGGGCTCAGTAATGATCCTCACAGACATCAGGTGTTTTGATGTAATGGAGGGATGCAATCATACCCTTAAAGATGTGTGAGATTAATTCATAATTAAAAATTTCTCCTGTTATGTAAAAATTAAGAAAAATCTTAGCAAAGATTATGCTTTTTTTTAATGACGAAGGTCAAAGATATTTCTTTAATAGATGGAGCTTTGAGTTAAAATTCATCAATGGTTTTGACTCCACTTGACAAACTAGGCCTGTTCATTTATCTTAAACATCGATAATAGCTGCACAAATGGAGTAATATTTCTTTTTCGAATTTTTTAACCGTCACTATCTTAGTGATTATATTGATTATGATAGTGATATTTTAAAGATGCGCAATAGCGCATTCATGATGATATTAGCGATTCATAAGTCTTAATATCTTCATGTCTAGTATACATCTCATAAGCTTGTAAAGCAAGAATTTCAAAAAGATGTTATGCTGGTTTCAGCAAAAAATAGAATAATTGAGAAACTCAATTACTATAACCAATTATAAACCAATTTCTTCAAAACGTGAGGTAACTCTTTTATAGAAGTCATCAGAATTTAGCACAACATTGCATAAAGAATCAGGTTAAGCTTAGCAGCAGGAAACCGCTGCAAGCGTTTCATAACATACCGAAATTTTGGAAAAATAAAAAACTCAATATACAAGAAAGTCCACAAAATTTCACTTTTAACCCAAATATTCCTTTTTTATTTTAGTTATACCTAACTTTCATTCACTTAATTTTTTATCAAAGAAATTCTAAATTTCTAATTTTTAATGCATTAAAACAATTTCTTTGAGACATAAACAATAATAAACAGGATATTAAAAAACGTATTCAATCAACATCGGTCTACCACTTATGTTACTTCTTCTGTGTGTATGATATCACTATGGAAGAAGGAAGTAAAAGTTGTACCGCGAGCCTTGGGTAAACGATGAACTAACACAACTCGATTCTGTTTGCTCAATTGCCTTTTATAATATTATGTCACGACGACCGTCGTCGTCGGCACCGTTTTACGTAACCCTCCCGGTATTTACCCGGTTTGTCTTTCAAAATGGCGCGTGGGTTGGAAACGACTTTTCCGCTCCCGATTCGTAACAAACAGAAACCTGGTCCGACCATTGTGTGTTAATTTTTTTCCGCGAGCCGCGTTGCTCGCAGCAAATTGATCAATTGGGACCGTTTCTTTCCGAGACGTCAACCGTCTAAAACGACAACGTGATGTCATCGACGAGCATTTTGAAAGGCGACGAGGAAGAAACGAGACGGTCCAGACGCTGTTAGTCTTTATTGCGTATTAAAACCACGTGTGTTTGTATGCTAGTAACTAGCACGGTTTTGTTCTTTTCTTACTCGACAAACACTTCTTAGAGAAGGAGTTTATGTAATTTGCGAGTTGCGCAATCGAACAAAAGCTACGCGATACCACTTTAAGTTTTAAGTCAGTCGAAACGAATCTTTCGACACAAACCCCACGGAGTTTCCTGTGTCAAATTAGCCGCTGCGACGGTGTACTTCCGGTTTTAAAACGGTGACCGGCATTTCGAACACCGTTTTCTCGGCCCACATTTCCTGTTCCTATTAAATCCCAAGGTTAAATAAATTAGAAAAGGTGGAAAGTTAAAAACCATTTCGATTTTTATTTTATTTTTGAATTATTTAATTCAACTCGCCTTGTTTGTGAAAACCTATTCAGAACGATCAAATATCCGTTATTACAACTAACGGATAGGAAAAGGAAATATTTGCCGGAGTAATTATATGTCTGTTGTTAAATCTACGTGAAGCCAACAAACTGTAAAAGGTCTCCTCAGGAAATTCGAACTTTTTTATATAAACCGAAACAAATTTATTAACCAGAGGTTATCCTTCCGGAACCACTACCAAGGTTAAGAGTAAATGTAACTTTTCATCTTGTAATTATACATTTATTACACGTATTTGATTCTTGCACGTGTGTAACACATGTCGCATTAATTCATCAATAAATTTCTATGAATTTACCGGAACAAGGATTTTATAGTAATTACTTAATAACTCATATAAAATGATGAATAAATTTATTAAACCTGGATATGAAAGAGATGGTGGAAAAAATTAATAAACGCAACAGACATCAACTACGAAGCGAGAAATGTGATCCATTGAGATGAGAATCCTATGACTTTACCATGCTTAGGCCTACGTGACTAAATAGGAAATGAAAATCAGACAGCGTCTCCTAGGTAGATTACGAATCATAATAATGGAAGTGGGACGGCGAAGGAACAGAAAGTTGGGGATAGTTCACCTTCCCAATATGACTAACGATTCTAACTGATGAAAGATTCTAAATGACGAAGACGAAAGATTTTGAGATAGTGAATTTATTTGCTGATCATTTCGAGAGTATGTATAGTCGTATTTCATTCGCTGCTTCCGATAGTCACCATATCAATCCTGTTATGGCTGAGGTTTCATTCGGTATCTCTGAAACTGGCTATGGCGAAGTAGTAGAATCTTTCAATTGATTTAAGGTAAAAAATATAACCCGGCTAGATGGTATTCCTGCACTTATAGTTAAAAATTGTGTACCTGTATTTCTATGTTCACTACAACATTTGCAACACTGGAAACCTGGAAATTGAGCAGAATTGGTCCTGTTTTAAAAAAAGTGAGATGTGCTGTATGAAGAACTATCGGCCAATAGCCATTATAAATAACTTCGCGAAGCTATTTGAACAAATTGTAGCATACAAGATGGAATTCTACACCAAAGAGCGAATGTCTGAATATTAACATGATTTCTGCATAGGTAGATCCGCAGCCACTAACTTATTGAGTTTTACCGAATATTATCTTAGACACTAGAAAGCCGTGAACAGGTGAATGTCATATACACAGATTTCTCCCGGGTTTCGATTGTTTAGACCTCTTCTTGTTAACGGAGAAGTTAAAAAAGAGTCGGAGAAGTTGGGTGTGATTATTCTCTTAGGCGAAGACAATATTGCATTAAATCCAGCAAAATACGCGTTACTAGTGGCGTACCTAAAGGATCTATACTTGATTCAACTGTACTATTCAATATTTTTGTGAATGATTTACCAATGAGCTTTAATACGAATGCTCTATTGTACCGAGATGATCTGAAGTTATTTAGTACTATTGGTAGTGAACAAGATCGTATTTCACTTCAATTGGATTTAAGTAGACTCCATTCATATTGTACTTAGAATAGATTGATTCTAAATACTTCCAAATGTCAGGTAATGACATATAACCAGAAACACAAGACCAATAATTTTTGATTATGAACTTGTTATTAGTAGTTTAACTTGTCAAAGTTTTCATTACTCTATAAAGCATGGAGACCTACTTCTGAAGATGAGATGAGACTATTTCTAGGAATTCTGATGCTTCGAGGAATTGTGAAGCTGCCACGATAAGAATTGTATTGGGCCACAATTCTATCAAAAACTTATGTTCAGAGATAGATTTCTTCTGCTTATGAAGTTCTTGCATTTTAGTAACAATGAAAACTTGGACATAGCCAACCATCCCAATCCAAAATTTTTGTTTTTGATACTATGCAACATTTACGCAACAGACCAATCTAAAGAATATCTAGAGAATATCTGAGCTTACAATTAGATGAGAGTTTGATGCTATAAAAAGAGCGACGTAGCTGGAAAAAGATCAATTAATTTGATGGACCAGTTTTTGTCAAAGAACGTTCGGAGACCATTATAAAAAACAAAGGAATATTTGTGGGACTGTAAAGAGTAGAAGAAAAGTCTTGTCTCAAAAGGAAAGCTACAAAAGGGAGAAATCCAAGCATTTCAGTGGGGTAAGGTAACGGCTTTAAAGTGGCAGGATAAAGAACTAGTTTGCCATTTGAATGCCGTACATAAAGCGACAAAACTTATAAAACCGATGTAGTTTGTGATTATAATGATACTATGAGAGGAGTAGATACAACAATATAAGAAAATTTTTCGACATTTCATTGGTAAAACTGTTTAGAACTTCTACATTATATACTCTATAGCTTCACAAAAGAAGATTGATTTGTTAGAATACTGCATGTAGCTGGTGGAGATTCATAATATAATCATATTGAGAAACATTCGAATCCAAATTTTCAAACCCCAAAAGAAAGATGAAGCACGATTTCTAAATGGTTTGCAAAATGGGTTACATCACGCCATTTTGCTAGCCATACTCCACCAAATGCTGTAAAAAAGGAATCAAGACGACAATGTGCTGAAAAGGAAACCAGAATCTGGTGTAAACATTGCGAAGTTGGACTTTGTTTAGAACCGTGTTTCAAAATATACCACACCAAGAGAAACTTTCAAACCTTCCAGAATCATTTCAGCCTATTTTTAAGGTCCGTTGTTCATCGTTTGAGTCTTTTACCATTTCATTTTTTTTTAGCATCCAGCATCAATATTGTATTTTCAAAAACCGGCGGCTATGAAGTGGGAATGCGTTGAAGGAAAGATATGGGAATAATAAATTTTTCGTTTAAGACTAAAGATTATTTAAAGTAGGCGATATTCTTGTTAAGAAAAATTTCTCGTGTATTCTTCAGTGGGTGAGGATGGATGATTGAGTATTTCTATAGGTCCTAAGTTCGATAAATGAGGAAAGCCTACAGAAAAGCCGAAATTTGGCTCATGGTACTGGAAAATATGTCTGGAATTGTGGACGTATTACGAATATGACTATGATAAAAGGGACAATGAGAAAAAATGCCGTAGTAAATGCCATAACAAAGGAAGTTTACAGAAAAATTAAAATTTGTTTCATGGTACTGGAAGAAACCTCTGGAATGATGAACGAATTACGAATATGACGAAATCTGCTATGATAAAAGGGACAATGAGAGAAAATGCCGTAGTAAATGGATTACAAGCCATAACAATGGAAGTGAGAAAACGAAAGAAGAAGAAACTTTCTTTAAGACGAAACTTTCTTTAGAGTATATAGTATTTTCGTTAAGAACGACATCCCACGTAATCTTCAACAGGTGGGGTTAGATGACTAAGTATTTCTATCGGTTCTAAGCACGATAAAAGGAGCAAAGTTTGTTATTATTATCATGAGCCTAAATTTGGCTCATGGTACTGGAAGAAACGTCTGGAATGATGGCCGGATTACAAATATGACAAAATCTTCTATGATAGCTAGTGTCTGATCAAAATTTGGGTTTCGGCCAGTTCTGTCCTAAAATAGGAATTTCAGCTGTATTTTGGCCGAAACCGAATCTACGCCCATGAAGGTTTATTGCGATCTGTTTGAATAAAAACTTAGTCTTAGTGAATATTCTCTCATATTAGCGAACTAGAACTAGTTCTGCCAAATTTATATACATATTAAATGTATTCCATTTTTGTTTAATAAAAATACTAATGGTTTTTGCACTAAATGGATTTTATTTTATTTTTCTCTACCGGTTTCGTCTTCTACATGGCATCATCAGGAGAATACGTGTTGTGATTTTTGACGTATTCTCCTGATGATGCCGTGTAGAAGGCGAAACCGGTAGAGGAAAATAAAATAAAATCCATTTAGTGCAAAAACCATTAGTATTTAAATTTATATACAACTAAAAATAAAGCCAACACTAATGCTAGGGCTAATACTGGATCTAGAACTGATAACATTTGTTTAGGGTTAGTTTTGAAACTTGATTGTATGTCTAGTATTAGTTATACTTTTAGTTTCAGAAGAATTCAAAACTATCTAGAGTTAAACAAGAATCAAAAGTAGAACTAACACTAGACCTAGAAAGTCTCGGTTTAGCCGTGTGTCTTCAGACGCACCTAAACCTACATCTTTCTAGTTATAGGTCTAAGTTTTGGGTTTAGCTATACGTCTTACAAAGATGGAACTGAACCTAACCTAGTTTCAAAACTAATACTACAGCTAGAACTAGAAACATTTGATGTAGTCATCTTAAGAGACGTATGGCTAAACAGTAATGTTTCTAGTCCTAGATGCTCGGTTGTAGGTCTAGTATTAGTTATACTTTTAGTTTCAGAAAAATTAAAAACAATCTAGAGCTAAACAAAAATATTCTTCAGACGCACGGCTAAATCTGTATCTTTCTAATTCTAAGTCTAATGTTAGTTCTAGTTTTAGTTTGATTCAGGTATACAATCTAAACTCGAATAACAGCTAAAAGTAGAGCTAATATCAACATTAACGCTAATATTAGAGCTAGAACTGAAAACATTTAGGTTTAGCCGTACGTCTCTTAGCCGTACTTGTCAATTCTAGTTTCAATTTTTAGTTAATTCCTTTATTGATAAAGGAGGCAATAAGAGGAAACACAGTGACAAATGTATTACAAGACGAACCTGTTTGTACATAACTTCCTGGGCAACAAGATATCTCCCGTTTACATCAATGATCGATGTATTCGCAAAGTATGAGACATCTATCACTTCATGAGTTTCTTAGATCGAAAAGTTTATTTAAGAAAATATTTTTTTATAAATAGTATTCGATCCTAATATAATCTCTCCAGACAATACAAGAACTGCCATAAATCAACTTCGTCTTATCTCAAAATCTGTCCGCATATGCAAATATAAGGATATTCAAGTTTCTTCTAGATTCTCATATGTCCACTAGAAAGTGAGTTATGATAAAAAATCCGGATCTACGAACATCATTTGAAAGAAACCAAGAGAAATGTCAAGGATAAGTTCGCACGGCGACTGAACTTCCTCTAAAAGACTCTCCACGTGTCGAAGTTATTATCCGGATTGGTTCAATAAATTATATGAAATTCGAGGAAGATTAAATGACGACTCGGAAAAACCGTTTGTTAATAATTAATAGTAAACGGTAGATTTTTTTAATTAAATCTTGATTTGAAAGCCTCGAAAAAAAAGCTATAAATTGTGGGAATTAGGCGACATGTGTCTCTGCGTTCGTAAATGAATCTTGATAAAGTTAAAATTTACTTAAAAACAAACAAATTAGGACCGCACGTGGTTATCATTAAACGTAAATTTCGTTTTTGTGTACAGAATTTCATTAAATCGCATTTTGTTTAAAAACACCTATGAATACTAATTATTATTTAGCAAGGTCAATCTTGGCCATTTTCTTCGTTCCCGTGAGAACACTATTAATCCGAGTCGCAATTTCAACGTCACGACGGATATCCCGTTCGCAGCTTCCATATACATCCCGTTAGGCGAAGATGGAGAACGGAGAGGACGCAGAATACCGAAGAAAGAAAAAACCAACTCGCGTGTAGATGCGAGATGTAACAGGAAGTGATTCCGACGTGCCCGTCGGCTACATTCCCCGTTACCGCAATGTGCTTTGAACATCAATCGGCCATCTATATACGCAAGATTCTTTCAAAAAAAAGGATCATTATTAATAATTTATTTCGTGAGATTTACACAATTCAAAACGAAAAGTAATCTAATTATTGAAAATGTTTATACAATTTTGATGGGATGTTTGAAATTTTGTAATAGATTAATAAAGTTCTCACGGGATCACGACCGTTTTCCGCGTTCCATTTAGAAGTCTAGGACCGCCAAGGATATTAGCATACGTCCGCGCGCGTTCGAACACGTTCACGCTCAATTGCGATCTCAGCATCGCTGGCTGGGAGTGGACAGGAAGCGCAAAAACGGCTGCGGCTCTCCCAATTAAGTTCAAGATGGAGTGCGTAACAGTACACCGAGATAAAGATATCTCACCAGCCCAGACTAAGCTCGCGCGCGTTTACGTCTCGTAAACAGCAGCACAGCATCTTTCGGGATCCTGAGGAAGGTCAATGGTATAAATACGCACGTAGGATGGTTTTCGGTGGGCGACCGAACAATAAACGAATTGCGTCATCTCTGATTGGATTTCGCGTGAAGTATGTAGATGATGATGAATTGTGGTTGTTTTCGATTTGGGTTGGGTTAATGGAGAAATTTATTCGAAAGTTTTTGAAACAAATTTGTTTTAAAAACAAATGCGAACTAAAATAGAGTATAAATATTCTTTACACACTTTGTTTTACCGTTAAAGCTGAGTATTAATTGCCTTAAACCTGCTGGTGATGCTATGTCGGCTGCAGAAAAGACGAGATATATTATACGCAGCAGCAGGAGCTGACTGACAGTTCAAGAATCCGGATGTAAGCACAAGAGCGGCCCACACGCTCCTTAAGATTTAAACGCAATGTAGAGGGGAAAGAACGTATTATAAATTATGCGGCTAACAATAAAAACTTTTTTTATTGTTATAATTAAATACCCATTTCTTTTTTGTTTATTGTACTGCTTAAATATGGTAAAATAATATTTTATTATCAACTAAGAAACGATTAAAGTTTCCTCAAAAAAAATGTTTGATGAGTCCTGTACTTAAGACTTTTAATAATACCGATATTCCAGGATTTTAAATACCGGGGTCACGGAGGATTTATGAGCGATATTGAAAACCGGTATTGTCGGAAAAATACCGGTATTTTGATAGTAGTATTATTAGAAATTACAAAAAAAATATCAGATTAGCACGTCTTGAAACTAGTGTTGGGCAAAGTATCGATACTTGAGGATGGTATCGATACCGATCTCAATGGTACACCACAAAGTGTCAGCATCGAAGTAACGAATATATCGAAATCTCGAAAGTGTTGAAATAAGATATGATATCTTCTTGTCTTTTGTTACAAAAATGTCTTCTGTCAGCAGTATTTACTGTTTAACTAACAGTTTTTGGACTACTTACGTTAAGATTTTGTATTTTGTCCAATAGTATTTAATATTTTCGGAATCAACTCAAATAGTTTATCAACAGTATTTTGTTTTTTTACGATGAAAATGCTTTCTGTCAGAAATTTTACAAGCAGTATTAAGTCTACAGGAAGCATTTTAAGTCTTCTAGAAGTGATATCTAGTCTTTTGGAAGTATTTCAAGTTTTCTAGAAGCAGTATCAAGTGTTCCAAAAGGATTATTATTAGTTCCGGGAAGCATTTCAAATTTTTTAGAAGTAGTTGAAGTATTTCAGTGGCAATGTCTAGTCTTTTGGATGCATGTTTTCTGGGAGCAATATCAAGTCTTCTAGGAGCAGTATCAAGTCTATAGGAAGCATTTTAACTCTTCTAGAAGTAGTATCCTGTCATTTGAAAGTATTTCAAGTTGTTTAGAAGCAGTATCAAATTTTCTGAAAGTATTGTAAGTCTTCTAGAAACCTTTTAAGTTTTCTAGAACCAGTATCAAGTATTCCAGGAAGCATTTCAAGTCTTTTAGAAGTAGTTGAAGTCTTCCAGAGGCAATGTCTAGTCTTTTGGATACATGTCTTCTGGGATCAACAACAAGTTTTCTAGGAGCAGTGTCAAGTCTTCCAAGAGCAGTGTCAAGTCATCTGAGAGCATTTCAAGTCTTTTAGACGCAATTAAAGTTTTCCAGAGGCAGTATAGAGTCTTTGGAAGCATTTTATGTCTTCTATAACCAGCATTAAATCTTCAGAAAGTATTGTAAGTCTTCTGGAAAGCTTTTAAGTATTAAGTAAGCAGTATTAAATTTTCCAAAAGGAATATTAAGAATTCTGGAAGTATTTCAAGTCTTTTAGAAGTAGTTCAAGTCTTCCAGAAGCAATGTCAAGCCTCTTGGGAGCCTTTCAAATCTTCTACAACCAGAATCAAGTTTTTCAGGGGCAAGTCTACCAAATGAAGCATCCAGTCTTTTGTAAGTATTCTAGATGCAATATCAAATCTTTTCAAGGACTGGAATGGGTAGAAAATATTCAATAGTACAATATAATTAAAACAAATAATGGAAGATGATAACTGTTCAATTCAGATAAAACCATTAAAAATTTCAACAAGTTACAAAATAAAATTTACGAAGAAAAATAAGAAATTTTGCAAATTAGGTGCTATCCAAATTAACTTCACCCAACATAAACCAACTCAACTCAATTGTACGATTTAAATTGAACTAATCCCAATAATCCCTTCTTTCAGAATCTGCCTACAATTTCTTTCTTCTCTCAGCTCATCTTCTCAATATGTTCTTGTGTTTCTTAATACTTTTCGGACAGTCAACAACACCTCTCTCGATCATCTCCATAATGATACAACTTAAGTTGGACTAATCCTACTAATAATCCCTTCTTCCAGAATCTGCCTTCAGTTGCTTTCTTCTCTCAGCTCGCTACATCTTCTCAATATGCTCTAATGTTTCTTAATCCTTTTCGCACAATTAACACCACCTCTCGCTATCATTTCCTTAATGGTGTTTGGCCATCAGCTTCTTCCTTATCTCACCCCTTCCTGCATTAGGTATGTTGAAATTATATCCCTCCCTAATTATATCCTCATGTCTTTCATGCTATCTTCCTTTTCTTGTTGGCATTGGGTTGAGAGAGAACCCAACCCAATGGTATAAATTAAGCTAGACTAATCTATCAGATCAATACACAAAGTAAAGGCCATGAATAAGAAAACCTTTATTGGATACAGAAAAAGTCTGTATCATTTCCTAATAGAAACAAAATGATAGGTGTTGAAAGTTCTTCGTAGATATGCACTCCAATTAATTGGGACTCACTCAACAATCTAACTATAAAAAAATCGTACTAAAAGTAAAATCGTAAAAGTTCGTATTCAAAAAACTTTGATCCTTCAAAGTAGCATAAAGATTATCGTACATTTCCAAAAAATTGTCAACAGCAATAATATTTTTCCAACTGTCAAATGTTATGTACAAATTCTATTATTTAATATATAATTCTTCTGCATTAAGACGACGATATCAACAAAGTTTTCTCTATTTGTTCACTTATGTGGCGCCCTAATATTTTGGGATATAGTATGGATGCTTTTTAGCTCGTCTAAGCAAGAATAATCCTAGAAATTGTCAATTAATAATGAAATATTTCTACATTTTAAAAGTTTTCTACGGGTAAACTATTTAAAGACATTTATTTATTATTTTGTTAATAACCAAACTTTCTTATATCGCTTCCCCGCATATAGCCGCAACAATATAACAATAAAACTGTTACTTTCTTAAATAATTTGTAACATACCGTCACATGTAACACGACAAAGCAGTCATGATTCGTCAGCATCAAAACACTCGTCTAAATTGTATAAATTTATCAGTTCCTGAATCTCTGTACATCTACCCGCCACGTCCCACCCGGTTGACATGACAAGTTTCAACAAAGGGTAGAAGACCAAGTGGGACGTCTTCTACCCTTTGTTCGGATGACTGAATGTTCCCATTAATGGGCGGACCAATTAAGCAGAGTACACTGAATTAAAAAACCATTCACGAGCGTCTTCTAAAAGAAAGAAAAGAAAGCAGGACTTGGGTATGTGTGAACGATGAATATAGTGTACAAACTGTTAAATAGACTTTGTAAAGCCGTCACTATGACGTCGTCGACATTTTGTTTGAAATTTTGCCAAATTATCGATATGAAAGAGCGGGGTCTCGCATTCCAAGAGATTAGGGAAAGTCTGAATCGAAACCACATTACCCGAATTTGGTCTTGGTCCAAAAAGGATATTCAGAGGTGCCGTTCTGCTGGTAGATTCGCCTGAACGAACAACACAAGTGAAGACCGACTCCTTAGGCGGATGGATATTAAGGATCGATTTCAAACAACCAGATCGATTGCTGTTGATTGGCCGAGACCTTTGAACCGACCACTCGTCGATGGCAACTGTTTACAGAAGAATTTCTGTAAACGGTTCATTCATATCGTCCTTACCTTAAGCATTCCAGTAACACCCCCCCTAAAGCAGCCAGACTTGCATGGTGTTATGAACGGGTTATCAATAGAAAAACATTGCTTTCAGTGATAAATCAAGATTTTGTTTATGGGTCGTAGAAAGGTGAGGTGACATATAGGGAAAAGACGAAATTTGAAGTTTGGTCAAAGACGACCTCAGCCTTAACACATGGGGTTACGGCTTAGGGTGCAATGTGTGGTGGACGAAGATTACACCTTACCTTCCAGGAGCATTAAACACTCGGCGTTACATTAACAACATTCTAGAACCGTTAGTGACGTTGCAGCATACCACTTTCCAACAAAATAATGCAAGACCCCATATTACTATGGGAGGTTTCTGAAGCAGGTTGTATATTTTGCCCTAGCCTGATTGAACATGATCTGGGATATGATAGGACGGCGACTAACACAAGTAAAGATTGCTTGGAACAGGATATCCCAGGTGGACATCGACCACTTATTATAGAGCATGGATAGAAGACCACCCTTTTCTTGAGAAACATTAATTTTTGTTTTGATTTTTTTTTCAACTAATATTTCATCTTTTCTTAGTTGATAAAAAATCAGTATTTTTACCGATGTTTAAAAATTGTAGTCTAATTCTTAGTAGGTGGTGAAATTCATGTGAAAATGAGTGTATATGTTTATGTTGATTTTAAACTTGAAATGTCTTGCAGAGAAAACAACACGACCATTAATCGTAACCAGAAGGCTAAAAAAGGTTCTTTGGAATTGAAGTGGCGCACGTCCTGCCAATCAGCAAGAATGCGGACTGAGACAGGGAGCTCCGAAGCGCTTAATTCGACGGCTCTTGGTCCGATAAACGACAGTACGAGACGATTAAGTAGATGTCGCCGGCGCAGTTACGCCCGGGCAGCTGACCAGTTCCATACTGGTGACCCGGCTGATCCCCGCAATTGGCTTGATTGGGCTGATTATTCTTAATGGTCTAATTTGGTGAGGGAAAAGGTGCCACTTTTAGACGAATTATGTAATAATTGCGGCTATTTATAGCCACGGACGATCTTAATTCTTTGCTTACAATGCTGTTATTAGCCCGAAGATTATGATTTATTTTTAGGGCGCCCGTTATTAAATCAAGGCGATGATGGGGCTTAGTAACCAGCCAATTATGAATCTACGTCCAACTTGTACTAGATTTGGGTGGTCCATACAATCGAATTTAACACCATCAATTGTAAATATCACTATTTAGACTCATAATCAACAATTAATTGGTCCATTTTTCTTATTATTTTTATTTTATACTTCCTGTTGAATCTAAAGGTTTCAACGACATTTAATACACACGCACGCATACTTCATGTGCCTGCATCCTTCTTGGTGCAGTACGAGTGCGTGTCAGGTTTCGAACGTTTAATAAACGTGGCAACGCTGCGCGGGCCCCAAGAATGTGACCAAGAGGACGGAAGGAAGGAGCAAGAGGGGCGAAGGAGCGGCAATGGCGCTGCTGGATCAGTCGCTGACCTTGCAAGGAGATGAACACCGACCAAACTCCGGTCTTTAATGTGCTGCTTGAACGCTTTGAGACGAGAGACCATGGAAAAGACGATCCAACAGAACCGGCAGAAGAACAAGGAAGAGAAAAGAACGCGCGCTTTGGAGGGGCGTAGCGGGACGGAAAAGAAGTACTCGCGGCTCTCAACCGGATGTACAAGAGGCAATAAGAAAAGTTCGGTGGAGGCTGCGAGATGAGAGATGCCCCCGTACTCAACAGAACTCGTGTTTTCAATCGTTGTTTTCACTCGTTTTCAATCTCTTTAGGTCGGTTTTCGAATACTTATAGAACGATTTTTTCCGACTAGTAAAATCGAAGAGGAAGACATTAGGAATTCCTTTGTAGTAAAAAATAACGAAATAATAGCAGACGACCAGTCTGTCCGTAAAGCGAAGAGAAGACCATAAAAGAAAGTTATAGCAGGTAAAATCTCATCCCCACAAAGGGTAAGGGTGCTCCACCCACCAAGAAACAGAGCCCCCGCATTCCAAACGGACCACTAAGTTATTATTAAGGTTCAAAACTGCACGATGATGATGGACGCTGCAGTCGGCCGGATTTATATTTTTTGTTCGAATTCTTTCTTTGTCGTGACGATCATCAAGGATTCCTTTGTCAGTTTCGAAAGATGCACGGTTTCTTAACCCACATATAACTTCCGCAAATCGCTGACGTAATCCGCGAAAAAGCAACGCAAACAAGGAGCTCATTCAATCGCTAACCACATCAAGGAAGTGCGTGGAAATGAACAATTATTACTTAAAACTGGACGGTTGTTTTGAGGTGCCCCACCATGATGGCACATCTAGCGTCGGTTGCTATTTTTTGCACAACCATTCGATTGACATTGAGCGTTGTTAGAATGTTAAACGCGGAAATAATCTTCAATTATGTAACCCGCCTTAAGGTCGCAACGGTGCATTTTCACTGCTTTGCATTTAATATAACAGTACGTGCTTGGTTTTTTATATATCTTTTTTTAAATCACTCCTACATACTGAGACTGAGGTATAAACGGATTACGTCGTTTTATTCAATTATTACAGTTAGATGTTAGATAAGATTACTACTTAATAAGATTACTATTTATTTACTATTTAAGAACGGTTAAATAATGTTAAAGGGTGTATAATAGAAAGGTTTTGAGTAAGTAGTGAAGGTCGATTCAAATGAAAGTCTATTTCCTGGCGGAACGGAGCGAATTAAACAAAACTAGGTAGCAATAAACGTTTTCCTATCACTTCCTTAAATTAAAAACATGTATATAGATTTAAACTCTTTAAAATTATAAACGGATCGTAAATCGTGAGATACAAAGAGAATCCGAGAATAAATATAGGTGCGTTTAGAAGTGGCTTGGAATGGCATCCTGAGCACCTGTTTTGTTTCCTGTGCGCCGGCGGCAGGAGAGCGACAAATAAAGCGTGGAGATGAAAAAAGGACGGTTAAAAGTGGTAAATTGCCCTCGGTGGATCGGTGTTTCGGATGGTCTCCGATAGGTGGCCGTTTCAATGGAGGTAATGGAGCGAGCGTGTAACATCGCGTACCTTTTCTCATTTGAAAAAGATCCAGTGAATCTAAAACAAATAAGGGGTTGAAAAAGAATTTCCACCATTAAATTATTACAAGAAATTATCTTTAAGTTAAAACCGATCGAAAATATTTTAAATATAAGAAATTAACAACTTTAAATTATTAACTGTGGTGAATTATTAACAGGTGGAACTTTTTTGGGTTCACTGTTTTATCCGGCTATAACAATCTCGGATCGTATCCCCCGGGTTTCCAAGAGTCCTTCGAGGTTGAACGGGCGCGCCAATCGATGAGGAACGACTTCCGCTTTCAAGAGTGCAGGTACGCACAAAGAAGGCTGGGCGAGAATCGTGGACCCTCATCGACTTATTATTACTATTATTATTATTATTGCCTCGCCTCACAGTGGGAAACTATATACATTTTATTGGGTTGATAGTTACACCGATATATAGTACCGCTTAGAAGTGTACCATAATTTGGTTTTTCTCACATAACTTTTCTAATATTGAACGCTAATATCTTCACACATGATTCAGATAATATATATCGAAGCATAGAAACTTGACTATTTTCTTTTTAAAATTGATATCAAGTTTTGGCTTAAACAGTCAACAATTTCGTCGGGGCTGAAGACGTAGAGGATTTTCAGATCTTTCGAGGGTTTCGTGTAAAAGAAAAGGACTGCTAGATCTCAAACTAGAGTCAGACCGAAATTTTTATTTTTGTGTTCGTACCAGTACCATAGTACTGTATACTGTGTAACTAAAAATAGAACGATCACTAACGCTACAGCTAACACTGGACCAAGAACTAGAAACATTTAGGTTAAGTTGTGAGTCAATTAAGATGAAACCGAACCCAACCCAACCTAGCTTCAGAACTAATGCTAGACTTACACCAAGAAAGATTAGGGTTTAGCAGTCTTAAGAGAAGTACAGTTAAACACTAATATATCTAGTTCTAGATCTGGTGTTAGTTTTGAAGCTAGGTTGTAGGCCTACTGTTAGTTATTCTTTTAGTTTCAGAAAACTTAATACAATCTAGAGCTAAGAGAAAATTAACACTAGAGCTAGAACTAGAAAGGTTAATAAAACAAGTATAGTATAAAATGATATAATACAAGTATAGAATAATCTAAAACCGAATAACAACTAAAAGTCGAACTAATAGCAACACTACAGGTAACAATAGACCTAGAACTAGAAACATTTGGGTTTAGCCGTGATTCTATTAAGACGGAACCGAACCCAAGTAATGATAGTAAACGATTAAGGATAGAAACAAAGAAAGTACACATCAGGTGGTCTTGAAAATGAAAAATTGTAGAAGATGGCAAAATAATGTCATGGTTGTAATAAGGACATACGTTCGTTGGCAATTTTCTGGGTTTAAGCTTCTTTCTTCTATTCACTAGATATAGCTTGAAAAACAGTACGTATTTTTGGTAGCAGGCTAAATACAGTTAATAGAAATTTAAACATTACTACAAGAACCATAGAACGTATTATGCTAATACTTCATACTTTTTCTTTAAATCTAAACACTGCTAATGGAGGTCGAGACTTTATAATAAACCAGTGATTACTTTGTAGAATAGGGTGTACTGTTGGCAGAAGACTCAATACTGTTGGAAGAAGACATATATGCTCTAGACAGAAAACAAAATGTCATTAACATTGTATCACCGCTATCCACTTATAATATGAAAGAACTATGTAGATTGTGTATTGGAGTTTAGTGATATAAATGCTCTTCTTTTTGTCAAAACCGCGAAAAATGTAGGCCCCGTTATGAACGGTCGATTTTCATTCACTAAGCATGGTAGCATATCGATTCAGAAGGAGATGGGTGCATTAAAGTGTATATTTAGCCCAAAATTGAGTTTCAGTCGAACACTAACCCAAGCCACCACACAATTGTTAGAGAGAAACGCCGTGGTGTTGTGCAGGGCGAAGTCAGAGCTCAAAGCGGTTAAAATTAGGGGAGAAAAAATTATCATTAATAACATTAGGGTCTTGAAAATCCACTTTGATTGAGGTCCTTTTCTCAATGACACCGATTTTTCTAACACTTCCATACAGTAAAGAAGCAGTAAATAAATCACTCGTTTCAGCTAAGATCGGAAAGGTACACGTAGAGTGGGGAAATTGCATATTAACTGGACCCCACAGCACTGAAAGAAGGTCCTGTGAGATGACAACAGCAGGTTCCTGCTATATCAGGGGTTCTGAATCTTTTTTTATGATGCGACTCCCCCTTTCAGACTGTATTTTTTTTGCGACTCCCTTCTAAAAAGACATTGCGTTTATAGCTCTAGCAGACATTAAGATTATTTTATTTATTATGTTTATTGACTTAAAGAAAACTCCGAAAATTTTATTTTAATTATCATCTCATTTATTAGAAATATAACAATGCAATAATATCTTATATCATTGCGACAAATGAGCTTACTTTTCTGAACATACTTTTCCAAAAGGTGAATGAAGATTGGAAATCGCTTAATTGTAAAAATTTATTTTTCTAAATTGATTTGAGATCTATATTTCGACTTAATTACTGATGCTGCAGAAAAGCTAATTTTACACATATATGACGTAGCAAACGGTAAAAGAATCTTCAAAGCAGTGGTACTGAGAGTAGAATATTCTTGAGATACTTGCTATATTGAAAAATTGAAATAGTTAATCTTTATCGAATCGTATTTTTAGGTTCGTCTTACGTGATATTTCAAACAATTCATCTTCCTTGAGTGTTAAAAGTATAGATGGGAGCAGTGTCGATTGGAATGGAAACAATCTAGTTGAATTGATCAAGATTATGTGGAAAATATCTATCAAAGTGGGTGGGCAATTTTTTCAAGTGTTGGATTAACATTATTTGCAAACTTGCAAACTAAGTTTCAGATCTTGAACAGATCTTTCTTAGAGGAAACCTTTTAAAACAGGAAAACGAGCAGTATTTCCGTATTCTTTTTCTATTTTTCTTTTTCATAAAAGCAATTTGAAGGGTTGCAATTTACCCTGCAGCGGCTTATTAAAAGTACTTAATTTTTCAAATATGCCACAAAGATACGCAATTTTTATTAAACAGTCAATATCTTTAAACTTCGTATACACATGGGACTACGATATCTCTCAACGTGAGTTACAATAATAAAGTATTGATGTACCGGCTCACAAATCTTTTGGGAAAATCTTGCCTTTACGGATCTTGCTTCCACCACTTTGATATTTATATCCATCTCAATATTTAATTCATATGATAATAACCATTTTGAATTTGGAGCCTTGGTTTTAATAAGAACTTAAGTAGCCATTTTCTGCAAAATAATAAATCTTCACACAAATTCTTCCGCAAAATGTTAATTAATGTCTTCGGCAATGTCATGTATATGACAACTAATTGTATTGTTAGAAAGAGGATTATTTTTATTTCATTAACCGAAAATTCTCCAGTCCATCACTATTATCATATGAATTGCTGTAAGTCTCAGGTAAAATTACATCTTTAGCAATCGTATTTGATAAAATTACTCGACTTGGCAAGAGCCGAGCAGTGTTTTGCCCTCGCAATAGCTCTGGATAATAAGGATACCGACTGTTGCTTTATTTCTTCTAATTTTCTTGCAAAAATCTCGCGATTTTCCTTGTAAATTACTAAGGCCCGTTTTTACCAACCTCCAGTTAAACTAACAAGCGGTGGTTACAGCGATTTTAAGCGCTTCAATTGATTATGAGCCTATTGAAATGAGGTTTTTAACTATTAGATGAATTTATCAAGGGGTGGTAAAAATGACCCTATGAGATGTTTTTAAATCACGTTTCAATTTATTAAGAAGTATACTTTTAGAGCTAGCACCTCGCAACAAACAACACATTCAAGTAGTTCCATGTTTTGTTTGCTAATGTAGGTAAATACAAAATCCAAATATTTGTCGCCAGTTTTTCACTACTCCTTCGTAGTGAAAAAGCGATGCTAAAACGATGACTGAATGCTACAGTATAGAATAATATAGAAACGACTTCGTTACTGTTGAATGTGTGCAAATTTGCCATGTTTGTGATACAGTTAGAGCTTGCAATACCGGGATCCCAAAAACCGAGATCGCCGGACAATTTTTGTCCGGTATTAAAAACCGGTGTTGGTGGCAAAATACAGATATTACGGTATTAGCATTATTACTAAACAAAATACAGCAAAAATTAAAAAAGCGCCAAATCATCGGCCGCCGCAACCTCTTGGAATCGTAGCCCAACCCAACCCGATACCTGTTCGTTCTCTACCATTGCCACAACAGAATCTATCACTAGCATTATTCTTTCCTTACTCTCTTCATTCATAACATATTTTGGAAGCTACTCTATAATTATGTCTCATGTTTTTCATTGTATCTTCCCTATCTTATCAACGTCTTTCTCTTCTGTCTCTAGACCTCCCTATCTCTGTTACTTACCTCCCGCAATAATACAGTTTCTTGGGGTTAATACTGCGTTTCTTTTGCAGGAGCATTTCATCTTACAACCTTGTGTACTCAAGAAAGGTGGGCTCCATATCGTCTATATTGTGTTGAAATAGATAGTCTCTGAAGCAAAATTCCCCCCTCACTGTTGACTGATAGAGCAGTTTGCTTCCCTCTTCGTCAAGATAGCCATGTTTCCAATCGAAATATTATGCGTTTAGTTCATGTGGCCACTCCGCGGATATTCTATCTCTAGTCATTAGCTCAATTGGTAGTGAGCTTGTCATCACCTGCAGTGCTTCCGTGGAGACAGCCTTGTAGGCGACACAATTCAACCCAACTCAGCTTAATCCATCCTAATCCAACTCATTGGCACGACTAATCTGTTAGATCATTAGGCTAAGTAACCGTTGTCGACAAGAAAACCCTTAATGAACACCGAAATTTGGTATCACTTCCTAATAGAAACAAAATAATATCTACTGGTTCTGCTACTGGTTTTTATACATATTTAGGAATCATTCGTGGTGGTATTTCTAGGACATATAAACTCATGTGACGTATTTCTCATGAGATGACACATATGACTCATGTGTAAACGATAAAAATAGTGCACCTAAACAAAGTGTAGTAGCAAATTCATACTTTTTCGCATGACAGCTCACAGAAATCGAAAACAGGAACAGATCTGTATGTAGTGAAAATGAAAGATAAAAGCGTAGCATTCTCAATACGGTGTCAAAAAACTACTAAAATAAGAAAGTATATAACTATAAATATATTTACAAATTTATCATACTAGCGTCTAAAGTTCAATATGAAACTTATCAATCATCAAGTTTTGATGCCGATCTTATTACCTTTATGGATAAATGATGATTTTACAACTAATTTAACGTATTCCAAGATATTAATTTTGTTTTCCAAAATTCTTTAAGAAGCATACAATCATCAGTATTTTTTATGCGATATAAAAAAGCTTTGTAGACATATATATTTTATATATTTTAATTTGGCCATTACCTACTGATCTATAGGTTGTAGAATTAAGGTTGTGTTTGTGGGAAGAAATTTTACAGTAATTTAATCAAATTCTGCATCAACGGTAAGAAATAGATTAGGATCATGACTAAGGGCGATATTCAGAAATAATAGAGCAGAGGTAGTCTTTCTTTAATACTTTTGTTTTCTTAATTTCTGTCTCATAATGTCCACACAAACTATTATTTTTGAACTATACAATTTTAAAAATACTTAATACTTGAAAACTTATGAACCCAGCACCTGTTCAAAAAGATTGAATAATACTATGTATTCTCGTAAGTCGAGTTATAACGTTAGATGTAAAGCTTCTCATCGAAATGCTGGTAAGAATCTCTCGTAAGTCGGGGTCCACTGTAGTAAACAAAACAAATGATTTGGCGCCTTTTTAGTTCTTTTATAGTTGATTTACAGACAGAAGTCGTACTAAAAGCTGAACTTTAGTTGCTAAATACTAAATCATTTAGTATTTAAAAACGTAAACGTGTGATCTTAACATAACTACCTTCAAGATGGCCACCGATTTTTAGATTTAAAGAGCAGTTTAGTTGCTGCTTTATGTTGTACTATGTATTATATCGTGTGCAGGTGTCTTCTGCCGATCATCTCGCGATGCCTTGAAGCTGGCAAAAATTGAAAGCTGGATAAATTGTTCTATGAGCACTATTTCAAATACCTTCTCACGATCAAGCACGGCGGTGGTTAAGGTCGATGACTACACTCTTGGTTAGCATTGCGAGTATTACAAACTATATAAGTACATACATTGCTCAGTATGTTTCCCTGGGCATGCAAAAACATAGGTCGGGGTTAACTGTTTCACTAAGGCAATAATCAGAAGCACACATTCAGGGTTATAGCTAACTACTTTATGCAGCCTGGAGTGATGGTATTCGATTAGTACAGCCAGAGTCCGGATCGCAACATCATCGAATCTCTGGAGGGCGCGCAAGTATGCTAGTTAAAAGAAATATCAGTCGCTTACCGATGCATCGTTTGATTCCATATTCCATAGATGCCAATCTGTCATCAACAACGAGCGCTACCCAACTTAGCACAAAGTTGTTTTATATGAGTGATTGATTGCCACTATTATTATGTTGATATTTCTTGAGCTACTTTATTAAAAATAGTTTTTCAATAATGCAACCATAAAACGGGTTCTTTTACACAACGATTAAGTGAAGTACATGACAAAAACTGTAGTTAAAAGAAACTCTGTGGGGCTTGCAAAGATACAAGTTAAAAGAAATATTAACCACTTTCGCCAATGAGAAGTTCCAACAGTGGCAGATTGAGTGGGATGCATTGACTGACTCCATATCCCATAAATGCCAATCTAGAATCAACTGCGAGGGTTACCCAAGGTTAGTAAAATTTCTCTATATATATTGCTTGCCACGATTGGTATGAAAAAAAATTATTCGTAGAAAACCAAATTATCATATAATAATGAGGGGTACTGTAGAGCACCTTCAGGTAGTAGTACTCTATACATTAGAAAAAAATATTAGTTTGATTGATTAGTTTGTGTTGTTTCTGATTGTTTTAACTTCTTGGTTCGTTTTGAAATTAAGCTGTTGGAGTTGACCGTCCAAGTTATAACCGCAAACCGGCGGCGGCGCCATAAATAAGTCATTAAACGTTCGGTCGTTCCGTGAATTTCCCCTTGCCGTGCCTGTCAAACAGTTTATAGATATTAAATCATAATAGTTAATGGCGCGCACGTCCTTGTGTATGGGGACTGTGCGAGTAATGTCCTTTGGGTAACGTGTAGATATGCGTTTGCGGCTTCGTCGGGAGTTAAAACGTAGTGGAAAAATGTGGAATGCGTCAATACGACTTCCTTTGCCACACCTTTCGTGTTATTCACGTCAACCAGTGACCCTCAACTTCATAACAGTTTTAATAAAAACAATTCAATTTATCTCGAAAATAGACCTATTTTGAAAGTTTCTACGAAAAAAAAAGAAGGTCGGTTGGGTATCTTCAAATGGAATCTCAAACGACGACGTTAGCTAAAAACGTCTTCGCTGATTAATCGTAAGGAATAACCGTATACGCGGGTCGGTTGCTCAATGGAACGTCGCAATTATCCTCTAAAATCCTCTTCGGATGCGGCTCGTGTTTCGCAATAAACGTTGCGCACTCAGTCATAATCGGCAAAAATCGAACGTGCATCTTCTCCCCTCGTCTTTCGCGTCTTTCTATACGTAACCTGGTTTTCGCCGGCGGAGCTTCACGTTGCGTCACAAACCGTCGTCGGCAAAGAGCCGCAGCCGTAGCGCACATAGATTAGACGTAACATAAAGCACACACACGTAGACGCGTTCCCATCGTCCAACGTTATTTAATGCCGGCGTAATTGGGCCCGAAGATTGCCCGCTCGTCAGCTCGAACACCGTTCTGATGGGAGCTCGTGAGGTAACACCTACGACCTTTTAGGCAATTCAGGACAATTATATAACGACGTAGCTGTAACGGAGACGGTCCTCTCTTGCGAGATTTTTATACTTAGCTATGATGTTTCTTCAAATGCTTCAACTGCATTTTTTTATTTTCATTTCAACATATGCGCATTCGATGAATTTTCTCACTTTAATGAAGAAACTAATTTTTGAATTGAATAAAATGTCAACAAACCATATTTAGGTATGAAAATATTCGCGTTATTCCACAAAAGGTCACGTCGCTACTTAACTGGATGGTACCCTATATTTTATTTTACTTATTTTGTGCAAATCATAAATTTTCTTAACTTTCGAGCTGTTTGTGTACTTAAGGAGAAAAGTAAAAATGTAATCAAAACGAGTTACTCTGAGCACCGATATCTCAATAACCATTCGATAAAAAAGGTAAAGTTTATTTAACATGTTACGCAAATTTCGTGTGTTAAAAAAATTTAATCTTAAATATGTGATGAATTCACGATATTATTTTATTACGCAATATTAAGTTTGATGAAGATTTCTTATTAACTGCCCAAAACATTTTCCCGGAAACCATCCACGCGTATTTTTACAAATATGTTATATAATCATTAAACATACAAATAGGTTAAATAGATGATAAGAAATATTAAGGCTAAATCTTCTGAAATTTAAGAGAAAAGCTAAAGATGAGCTAAGCACCAGAAATAAATATTGTTAAAACTCAAGGTACTAAAACGAGTAAGCATAAAATTAACATTATTGCTGACTTAAATATGATTATATTGACCGCAATATTATGCAGTCAAAACAAAAAAAACTTTATATTACAGGGATTTGTTAAAAAAATACTACTTTTAATATTGCCTTCTAATAAATAGTAGGTATACAGGTTATTTCAAGATTTTGTAGTAGGACTGACTGAGAAAACTGATTAAAGAACCAATTATTCGAGTTTATAAAGTCAGAAAACAGAAAACTG
Organism: Onthophagus sagittarius; assembly: GCA_036711965.1. Classification (NCBI taxonomy): domain Eukaryota; kingdom Metazoa; phylum Arthropoda; class Insecta; order Coleoptera; family Scarabaeidae; genus Onthophagus; species Onthophagus sagittarius. The sequence goes on along the minus strand of JASERS010000005.1, from coordinate 12,140,061 downwards.
CAAAAAGATACTAACGAGTAATATAAACAGAATCATGCTCGATTGTGTTGTTAGCTGGTTTACTGATGGTTCACTGCAATTTTGATTAGCTTTGATTTCTTCTATACCTTAGTACATTTTATATATTACCTCCAATAAAACTAAGTGATTTTATTTTCACTTCTCCGAGGTCTCGCTTGCGGGCGAGCCGCTACATTCTTCGAAAATAAGCGACCTCGACGATTTTAGACGAAAACAGTTATTGTATATCTTAGGAAATAGATAGCATCCTATAAGACGATTTTATCCTCACTTCGTCGAGGTCGTTTGCGGGCGAGGCGGTGCAATCTTCCAAAATGGACGATTTTAGGTAAACATTTCAAATCCAGCGCATCGCCCGCAAGCGACCTCTGCGTTTTTTAACGAAAATGTCCTCGACTATATTAGTAAATTTGTAAAGTCTCATATAAGACGATTTTATCCTCATTTCGCCGAGCGAAGTGAGGATAATCACATGCGGGCGAGGCGCTGTAATCTTTGAATATGGAGGATTTTATGCGAACATTTCAAATCCAGTGCCTCGCCCATAAGCGACCTCGGCGATTTTAGACGAATATTGTCCTTGTATATCTTAGTAAATATATAATGTGTCTTATAAAACGAGGTCGCTTGCGGGCGAGGCGCTACAATCTTCCAAAATGGATGATTTTATGTGAATATTTGGAAACGAGTACTTCGCCCGCAAGTAACCTCGGCGATTTTAGACAAAAATGTTTCCTGTATATCTTAATAAAGGTATAAAGTGTTCTATAAGACGATTTTATCCTCATCACAGGCTCTATAATATTTCAAAGTAGACGATTTTATGTAAACATTTCAACCTCGACGATTTTAGACGAAAACAGTTATTGTATATCTTAGGAAATAGATAGCATCCTATAAGACGATTTTATCCTCACTTCGTCGAGGTCGTTTGCGGGCGAGGCGGTGCAATCTTCCAAAATGGACGATTTTAGGTAAACATTTCAAATCCAGCGCATCGCCCGCACGCGACCTCTGCGATTTTAGACGAAAACTGTCCTTGACTATCTTAGTAAATTTGTAAAGTCTCTTATAAGACGATTTTATCCTCATTTCGCCGAGCGAAGTGAGGATAATCACATGCGGGCGAGGCGCTGTAATCTTTGAAAATGGAGGATTTTATGCGAACATTTCAAATCCAGTGCCTCGCCCACAAGCGACCTCGGCGATTTTAGACGAATATTGTCCTTGTATATCTTAGTAAATATATAATGTCTCTTATAAGGCGAGGTCGCTTGCGGGCGAGGCGCTACAATATTCCAAAATGGATGATTTTTTGTGAATATTTGGAAACGAGTACTTCGCCCGCAAGTAACCTCGGCGATTTTAGACAAAAACGTTTCCTGTATATCTTAATAAAGGTATAAAGTGTTCTATAAGACGATTTTATCCTCATCACAGGCTCTATAATCTTTCAAAGTAGACGATTTTATGTAAACATTTCAAATCCAGACCCTTGACGTTGATAAATCCAGCAAAAAGAAAATAAAGGATATTACGATCTGCAGATTCCATTGCCATAACACTGGCAAAATCTGTAGTTATACAATTTATAAATCAAATATATAATAAGCATTTATTTTTAAGTGATCATTTCAGTACCTTTAGAATGGGTTTTCTAGTATTTTTTAAAACGAGTACTGGAAGTTAAATTGTAATTTTTTTAATATTACACCTGTACTTCAATCGATTTTATTCAAATCATTCAATCATTGATTTTGCACTACATTATATCCAATTATATATTAGTGTATATTTTACTACATAAATTGCAGCAGGAACTAACTTCAAATGTTCTGTTACCTAATTTCTTACTTACAGATGATAACAATGAAAAATGTATTTTAATAAAAGCTAGCTGTCTTAAGATATTCTGATCTAAAGCCTACACTTTACACACTTGGTTGCTGCTGAAAGGTCATCAAAAGAGAGAAGACAATTCTTTAGTCTTGTTCAAAATTATCAGCCCGTCTAGTAATTATTGGCTCAGAAAGTAATGACAGGATAGGAACTAATTCGTAGTATCGTTGTATACGCAAGAGAGTCTTTTTTCCATTATTTATTAATTTACTTACTACTGAACATTCTAAACGTACTAATTCATCTAGTCTCTCCAACGCATTATTGAAATATGGACAAAATATGTCGTGCTTGTCGTAAAAGCAAATATTAATATTAACTTCTGAACGGCATACAGAAAGAAAAATTGTCATAATAAAGCGATATGGATGTTAATGTAAAAGTAATAAATTGGTGATTATACATAATAACTGGTTATTATGCATAATCACGATCCAATTTGGTAAATACCATAAATTTTTGAGAATTTATAAAATTAACCCGGATTGTTAATTTTCACATTTGACAGTAAATGTGAGAAATATCATGACTAATTAGGCAAGTACAATAGAGTACAGAATTTTTGTGTAATTACTATTCAGAAAGATACTTTTCCGTTAGACTCCCTCTTTCGTTTTTTATTTAATTTATTAATATTTTAGATTTTACAATTAAAAAGTAATAATAAATGATTACTTTAAGGCATAAACATTTATTTAGCCTGAACGAAATTTAAATAAGTAACACCTGTGAAATGAACAAAATAACAATTTACATAAATATGTACAAAACAGTTGCACATAAAAAAACAAACTGCAGTTGTAAATAAAAAACAAAGTAAACAAATATCCTAGAGAAAAACATATTTATTCAAAAAACGTTAAGTAGTGTTAATATAAATTACTAAATATTTCAGGTTTACTTATTTAAGCATATTAGACTCTTATGACATTTAGAATTACAAAGTTCCAGATTTTTACATTTGCACTTACTATACTCGCATTATCCCTAACAAATACATCTGTAATATCCCTGAATTCGAGAAAGAGGTGACTTTCTAGTGCATTCTCGAAGTGATCTGGAAGATCGTCAAGCAAAATAACTTTTTCTTCATAAATTGTGAGTTGATTTCTGGTATACAACTGTGAAAGTCTTCCTTGTTTCATTCCTAACTAATGGATAGAACTTTGAATTTCCAATGTCACCTGTTAACATAGACGCAGATTCTAGTATCTGCTATAAATGTTTTTTGGAGACCACCTATTTTGAATTGAGACTTGATATTCCTTCTCGGAGACTTGATACTTCTTTCACAAAACCTGAACTGCTTCCAAATGACTTGATATTGCATCTAGAAGACTTAATCTGCTTCCAGAAAACTTGGTATTGCCTGTAGGTAACTTGATTACTGCTTCCAAAAAACTTGGAATGTTTCTACAAGACGTGAAATATTTCTACAAAATTTGAAATGCTTCTGCAAGATTTCAAATGCTTCTTGAAGACTTGATACTGCTTCTAGAAGACCTAAAATGCGTTCAGAAGCCTCAACATTGCTTCTTGAAGGCTTGAAACTGCTTTCAAGATACTGAAAATACTTCCAGAAGGCTTGAACTGTTTCCAAAATACTTGCAATACTTCCAGAAGATTTGATATTGCTTCTAGAAGACTACGATTACTTGCAGAAGATTTGATATTGCTTCTGGAAGACTTGAAATGCTTACAGATTGAGATTTGGCCCTGCTTATAACATGATATTGTTTTCAGAAGACTTAAAATATTTACAGAAGACTGGAAATGTTTTTAGAAGACATGATACTGCTTCTAGAAAACTTGAATTATTTCTAAAAGATTGGTTACTACTTTTAGAGACCTTAAAATCTCCTTAAAGACTTCATACTGCTTGTAAGACTGCTAACAGAAAATATTTTCGTAGCAAAAAGCAAGATAGTGTTAATAAACCATTTGAATGTGATTAAAACTATTAAATACTATTAACCAAAACGCAAATTCTTGACGTAAGTAATCCAAAAACTGTTAATTAAGGACTGCGGGAAAAGGATACTTTTATTGCAAAAGGTAAGATATTGTTAAGAAATGAATTGCGTCTAAAAAGTTCTAAATATGTACTAGCATATGTTTGGACTTAATTGGAAACAAAAAGCTCAATAACGCATTAAAGTTAAAACATCAAGTCTGCTGGAAGCATTACAAATCTTCCAGAGACAATATCAAGTCTTTTGGAAGCATTTGAAGTCTTCTGGAATAAGTAGCAAGTCTTTTGCAACCAGTTTAGTTATTTGTGAGCATTTTAAGTTTTATGGAAGTATTTTAAGTCAGTGAATCTTATTGGCAACTAAATAAATAAAGGCAAAGTTTCAAAGATAGAATCGCTGGCTTACTATACGTATGTATTAACACTATACTTAACACTATACTTGCTTCTAAAATACAAGGATAGAGCACTTAATTTAAAAAATTAAAAATTGCTACTGCCTCATTTATTATGAGACAGAGGTAGTAGCATAGGCTGTCGACAAAATACAAAATTTTTATATCAGAATACACCATTTTTACTGAGCACCCATACGCATTAGCGCCGAACATGTAAGTTATCTGGCGCACAATCATCTAGACAAATTTAGTTAAAATTTTCTTCCCAATTCAATCATCACCAACATTTTCTGCGAACGTTTGTTATAAGCGTTTTTTGAAGAGCTGTCATTCGTATGGTTATTTTGAGGTAGATTGTTATTGTCTATATTGAAAATATTCTCTATTTCACTATTGGTGTTTTTGGAAGCATTGTTAACTGTCTTCATTAATGCCTGAAGCTTTTCTTCTGTTGTAAGATGTTCTATAGAATCATATGAGAAAAAAGAAGTTCTCAAGCCAAATCTTGCAAAAGTCCCAAACATTGTTTCATAAGAATAGCATTTGAAGCCTTTATGAAACGTTCTATTTTTCATAATTTGCACCAACCGTTCTGAGCACTTCCTGATGTGATTGCTTTTCAACCAAGAACTTAGCTTATTTTCAATATCCTGGTTTGCACTCTCAATCAAACATTGAGTCTTGCTGTGCCTAGGTTTTTCGTGCACAATTTTCAAATCCGGCCACATTACACAAGTTTCTTTTACGATTTTGTTACTAAACTCACGACCGTTGTCACTTTACAGTATACAGAGGCCTCCCTCAAATATAGTAAACATATTAGTTAAGTGTTATCTAACTTATACTGCACGTTTGTTTTAGTACGAACTTCGTCAAGTGGTTTTGATAAACAACTATAAACTTAAAATCATTGTTTAGTGGTGACTACATGTCAACACCTGGCATCTTGAATTCATATCTTGAAAGACCATTGGTCTAATAAGTCTCTTTTTAGTTAAGTTAGTTTATTATGAATTATGATAAAAAGTTTTTCAAAGTACACATAATATTTAACATTCGAATTGTCTTTACTTATGGGAAAGAAAAGTTTAATTAATTAAATTTAAATTAAAACATTCAAACAGCTCAAGTCAATATTTAATATTTTATAAGATACGAGAGGGTAGCGAAAAACGCATAGATGCAATGAATTGAAAACTAATACTGAAATCACGTGGTTGTCACGTGTAGAGAGAAACCAACCGGTTGCGTAAGCTGACCTAATTTTCATAAAGTTAGGGATTTATATTACATTTACCATTACCAGTTGGGAATTCATGAAAGGGACCGGTTAATTTGATAAATTAGCAATTACCTCTGGATACGCTACTGATCACAAAGACTTAATTTTTTTGAAAAATATACTCGACATATAGCTTTACAACATATGTTTAAATTGAGCACCATTTACTCATCTAAATAATTTTTAAGGTGATGTCTAAATCAATCCATACTACTCGAAAGGATATCAACTGAGATTTGTTGTATTAGACGTGTTATTCCCTCAAACAGCTGAATAAGATTACTATTAGTATTTTTCCAAATTTGTTTAACCCGTAAATTAACTGGGGAGTCCCCTAATTCACTAATTAAACTTTAAGGATTATATTTCTTCATTGTTACGTGTGCGACTCTCAGTAAGAACAACCATATATGCAGTAAAAATGATACGAAGTCATAAAACTATATTATTAGCAGAAAAATTTAAAATTTTAGATCTGCTCGACAGTGGTCAAAGTGTTCGCGTTGTGGCTGAAAAATTTGTGTATCAAAATCAATGGTATACGAAATCAAACAAAAGAAAACAACTACTCTTTGTTTCAACTACTTTTAGTTTTAAAATAACAGAAGAGGGCTTTTATTAGGTTCCAGAAAAGTTATGTATCAAGGAGAACATCCTAGGGTAGAGAAAGCTTTATGATTCTTATAACAGAGAAATATACATGTACCAATTTCTTCAGAAATTGTAAGTGAAAACCCAAATATTCTAATAAAATATACTGGGAAAGGAAGATATCTTGGTCAGCTCTGGTTGGTTAGGTAAAATTGAAAGCAAGCATGGTATTCGCCATTTAAAAATTTGCAGAGAAAAAGTGCCTAATGACACAATTCCGAGAGAAGTTCCTAAGTGTCGACGAAATGAATTTATCAGAGCACCCAGTATACAATGATAGAACTGATTAGAAATGATGAATTTGGTCGAAGTAAAGAGTTTCCAAAGAAAGAATTACGTTCCTGCCTTATTACAAGATACGGCTGCTTGTTCTCGGAAAATCTCTCCATCCCTAATGTTTTAAAAACGTTGAACTCCCTGTGGAATATCGAGCTAGCAAGAAAACATGGATGAAGTGGTTTCAAACATGTTTCATAAAGAAAATAAAAAAGTTTTTATGGAGCAAAGAATTGTCACAAAAGGTGCTTCTTTTAATAGACAATGCTCCATCACATCCATCACAAGGTAATTGGAATTTTGATGAAAACTTCAGAATTGTATTTTTACCTCCAAATTGTACAGAAATTTTACAGCCTATATCGAAAAAGCTTTTAAATCATTTAATACAATCTCAAGATAATGATTTAAGTAGCATTATGAAAAGTTATAATTTAGAACAATCTGTCATAAACTTGGATGAATCTTGGAAAGTTGTAGTGAAAAAACATAAACAAATGTTGGAGGCAATTGTGACCAACAAGTGAATGAGATGAAGAAGACGATATTCCTCTCAGTAAGAGGATTTAAATGTTATAAAAGAAATGTTAAATTTTATTGATCCATAAGTTAGTTCAGACCAGGTGATTAACTGGGCTACTAGACAAACTAAGGAAGTAGCAAATTTTACAGATCAAGACTTAATTGAAGAGGTTCAATAACGCAACGAACATGAATGACTCCGAATCTGAATTTGAAAATGAAGCTTTTAATAAAGTCTTGCACAAAGATGCCATTCGGTCGTACTCTCAATACATTCAATGGACAGAATAGAACAACATCTCAACGCAATATATTCTTTTGCTAAGACGGCCAAACGAAAAAGCGAAAATATTATATTCAAAATACAAAACAGCAAAAATTATTCTTTTCTAAAAATAATAAATAGCTTTAAACTGAAATTTCCTGTTTTGTTTCTGTTTTTCAAATATTTCTATAGTTCGTAAAATTCATAAGAAAATGGCAACTCCAATCGAGATAAAAATTTTAATAATTTTGTATTGGTACTCTTTTAGAAGCATCAAGTCTCTGGAAGTATTTTTAGTTTTTTAGAACCAGTATCAAGTCTTCGTGAAGAAAATACTAAGTCTTCTAGAAGCAATATTAAGTCTTACGAAAACATTGCAAGTCTCCTGAAAGCGTTTTAACTTATCTGAAAGTACTTCAAGTTCTTAGGAGTAGTATAAAGTCTTTTGGAAGCAATATCAGGTCAGTTAGAAGCAGTATCAAGTCCTCTAGAAACAGAAACAAGTTTTCTGGCATCAACATCAACTCTCCTAGAAGCATTTCAAGTCTTCTGGAAGCATTTCAAGTCTTTTGAGAGCACTAGTCTTTTGAAAGCATTTTAAGTCTTCTAAAAGCAGTATCAAATCTAGACGCAATTCAAGTCTTCTGGAAGTACTTTTAGTTTTTTGAAAGTAGCATTAAGACACCTAGAGGCAGTATCAAGTCCTCTGGAAACACTATTAAGTTTTCATGTAGCAATATCAAATTTTTTAGAAGCATATAAGTCTTCTAGAAGCATTTTAAGACTTTTGAAAACAGTATCAAGTCTCCTAGAAACATTTCAAGTCTAGTGGAAGAATTTCAAACCTTCTAGAAGCATTTCAAGTCTTATGGAAGCATTTAAAGTCTTTTAAAACTATTTCAAGTATTCTGGAAGCAGTATTAAGTCTCCTAGAAGAATTTCAAATCTCATGAAAGTAATTCAAGTTTTCTGGAAGTATTTCAAGCTTTTTGAAAGCAGTATCAAATCAGCTAGAAGCAATATCAAGTCTTTCAGAAACAGTATCAAGTCTCTTAGAATCACTTAATGTCCTGTGGAAAGATTTCAAGTCTTCTAGAACATTTCAAGGCTTTTGAAAGCATTTCAAAGCTTTTGGAAGCATTCCAAGTATTTTGTATCAAGTCGTTTGGAAGCAGTATCAACTCCTCTGAAAACAGTATCAAGTATTTTGGCAACCATTTACTATTTAATTATTTTAAATTGAGCACCATTTACTCATCTAAATAATTTTTAAGGTGACGTCTAAATCAATCCATACTACTCGAAAGGATATCAACTGAGATTTGTTGTATTAGACGTGTTATTCTCTCAAATAGCTGAATAAGATTATTATTAGTATCTTTCCAAATTTGTTTAACCTGTAAATTAACTGGGGAGTCCCCTAATTCACTAATTAAACTTTAAAGATTATATTTCTTTGTTGTTACGTGTGCGACTCTCAGTAAGAACAACCATATATGCAGTAAAAATGATACGAAGTCATAAAACTATATTAGTAGCAGAGAAATTTAAAATTTTAGATCTACTAGACAGTGGTCAAAGTGTTCGCGTTGTGGATGAAAAACTTGTCTATCAAAATCAATGGTATATGAAATCAAACAAAAGAAAACAACTACTTTTTGTTTCAACTACTTTTAGTTTTAAAATAACAGAAGAGGGCTTTTATTAGGTTCCAGAAAAGTTAGGCATCAAGGAGAACATCCTAGGGTAGAGAAAGCTTTATGATTCTTATAACAGAGAAATCTTCATGTACCAATATCTTCAGAAATTTTAAGTGAAAAACCAAATATTCTCATAAAATATACTGGGAAAGGAAGATATCTTGGTCAGCTCTGGTTGGTTAGGTAAAATTGAAAACAAGCATGGTATTCGCCATTTAAAAATTTGCAGAGAAAAAGTGCCTAATGACACAATTCCGAGAGAAGTTCCTAAGTGTCGACGAAATGAATTTATCAGAGCACCCAGTATACAATGATAGAACTGATTAGAAATGATGAATTTGGTCCAAGTAAAGAGTTTCCAAAGAAAGAATTACGTTCCTGCCTTATTACAAGATACGGCTGCTTGTTCTCGGAAAATCTCTCCATCCCTAATGTTTTAAAAACGTTGAACTCCCTGTGGAATATCGAGCTAGCAAGAAAACATGGATGAAGTGGTTTCAAACATGTTTCATAAAGAAAATAAAAAAGTTTTTATGGAGCAAAGAATTGTCACAAAAGGTGCTTCTTTTAATAGACAATGCTCCATCACATCCATCACAAGGTAATTGGAATTTTGATGAAAACTTCAGAATTGTATTTTTACCTCCAAATTGTACAGAAATTCTACAGCCTATATCGAAAAAGCTTTTAAATCATTTAATACAATCTCAAGTTAATGATTTAAGTAGCATTATGAAAAGTTATAATTTAGAACAATCTGTCATAAACTTGGATGAATCTTGGAAAGTTGTAGTGAAAAAACATAAACAAATGTTGGAGGCAATTGTGACCAACAAGTGAATGGGATGAAGAAGACGAGATTCCTCTCAGTAAGAGGATTTAAATGTTATAAAAGAAATGTTAAATTTTATTGATCCATAAGTTAGTTCAGACCAGGTGATTAATTGGGCTACTAGACAAACTAAGGATGTAGCAAATTTTACAGATCAAGACTTAATTGAAGAGGTTCAATAACGCAATGAACATGAATGACTCCGAATCTGAATTTGAAAATGAAGCTTTTAATAAAGTCTTGCACAAAGATGCCATTCGGTCGTACTCTCAATACATTCAATGGGCAGAATAGAACAACATCTCAACGCAATATATTCTTTTGCTAAGACGGCCAAACGAAAAAGCCAGAAAATATTATATTCAAAATACAAAACAGCAAAAATTATTCTTTTCCAAAAATAATAAATAGAAGCATGTACTTTACTATGTACCTACTTGTTTATAAAAATGTTTTAAACTGAAATTTCCTGTTTTGTTTCTGTTTTTCAAATATTTCTGTAGTTCGTAAAATTCATAAAAAAATGGTAACTCCAATCGAGATAAAAATTTTAATAATTTTGTATTGGTACTCTTTTAGAAGCATCAAGTCTCTGGAAGTATTTTTAGTTTTTTAGAACCAGTATCAAGTCTTCGTGAAGGAAATACTAAGTCTTCTAGAAGCAATATTAAGTCTTGCGAAAACATTGCAAGTCTCCTGAAAGCGTTTTAACTTATCTGAAAGTACTTCAAGTTTTTAGGAGTAGTATAAAGTCTTTTGGAAGCAATATCAGGTCAGTTAGAAGCAGTATCAAGTCCTCTAGAAACAGAAACAAGTTTTCTGGCATCAACATCAACTCTCCTAGAAGCATTTCAAGTCTTCTGGAAGCATTCAAGTCTTTTGAGAGCACTAGTCGTTTGAAAGCATTTTAAGTCTTCTAAAAGCAGTATCAAATCTAGACGCAATTCAAGTCTTCTGGAAGTACTTTTAGTTTTTTGAAAGTAGCATTAAGACACCTAGAGGCAGTATCAAGTCCTCTGGAAACAGTATTAAGTTTTCAAGTAGCAATATCAAATTTCTCAGAAGCATATAAGTCTTCTAGAAGCATTTCAAGACTTTTGAAAACAGTATCAAGTCTCCTAGAAACATTTCAAGTCTAGTGGAAGAATTTCAAACCTTCTAGAAGCATTTCAAGTCTTATGGAAGCATTTAAAGTCTTTTAAAACTATTTCAAGCATTCTGGAAGCAGTATTAAGTCTCCTAGAAGCATTTCAAATCTCATGGAAGTAATTCAAGTTTTCTGGAAGTATTTCAAGCTTTTTGAAAGCAGTATCAAATCAGCTAGAAGCAATATCAAGTCTTTCAGAAACAGTATCAAGTCTCTTAGAATCACTTAATATCCTGTGGAAAGATTTTAAGTCTTCTAGAACATTTCAAGGCTTTTGGAAGCATTTCAAAGCTTTTGGAAGCATTCCAAGTATTTTGTATCAAATCTTTTCAAAGCAGTATCAGGTCCTATGGAAACAGTATCAAGTGTTCTAGCAGCAAAGCATTTCATGTCTTTTGAAAGTATTTCAAGTCTTATGGAAGCAGTAACCAAGCTCCTAGAAGCATATCAAATCTTATGGAAGCAATTCAAGTCTTCTGGAAGCATTGGAGACATTCTTTGGCACATTAATACTAAATAAATTTGCTTAAAATTAATTCTTATTTCATGATGATATCTTCATTCGTGATTGAGCATATCAGATCTGAGATATACAGATTGATATGCTTGGATAAGAAACAGTATTTTTTTGAAAATATGAAATCATCAAATTATAACCAAAGTAGGAGTTGAAATGAAGTCTTTCATAGTTTTAAATGTCAAGAAATTGTGAAAAAGTGAACTACCGAAACAGCCTTCGATCACAAGTGGTGGCATATCCAGAAGGTATGTTTGTGGTGAGAGTAGGGAACATAGACGACTAAAAAGCAGCCAGTAGAAAACAGGTTAGGTTTGGATTTTGGGAAACAAAATTAAAGGTAATATAATGCTGAATAACTGGAAAAAGAATGTTAACCCTTTATGGACAGATTCATTAAGGATTTATCAGAACACTACTTTTATTGCCAAAATAGTCATTAGTTGTTCATAAAAGTAATATGTAAAAAGTTTCTTTTTTAATTCATTTTTTAGTCTTTTTATATCATGCCCAATGGTACCAACCTGAATGATTTATCGATATAACATTCAATCTTCCGATATATACATAAGATTCAATTGAAGTATTACGGAACACATCGTACTTTTTATATTTTTCTCGATATTGCCGTATATAAGAGCAAATATTATAAAGAAAAAAGTTTGATACACCTATGTTATGGGTTGTTGTTATTAATAAGTTGATTTTTGTATTTTTCTCAAAATTGGCACATCTAAAAGTAAAAGTGCACCTTGAATATCACTATTGCTGATAATAAAGTGATTGGGTACCGCTATAATTAAATAATATGCATCAACTTGTGTAATTTAAGTGAAATATTTTTCTAAAAAACAATTATTCTTGTATAACAAGAAATGTTAACAAGGTACTATATGATACTCATTTAAATTAATAACGAAAGGAAATCGTCGATTAGTAGGTCCAATTAGGAACTTGAGAAGGAGTTAAAAATGCTCAAAATCGAATTTAGCAAACCGGTAAGCTTATACAAATCGGACGTAGGTATTTATGGCGGTCATATTAAAGAACGACAAGCGGACTAATTATTCGCATTACGCAACACGGCAAGTTGTCCACTGCACATTGAATCGTACGTAATACGCCTAACTGTATATCCTGAAGGTATACGTTCGATTTTTTGCTTTAACTCAAACGGTACAGTTATAAATTGCGAATATTGTATACGTTTTCCCAGAGGACATTGTGAGGTATTTATCAACGAGTTTAATACCCAAAGAAATGTGGGTGTGATCGCGAAAAAGCATCATCAATTATTATAGTTAATAAACAAGAAATTCTCGACAAACATTTACCAAGCAATTATTCAGTGAATGTGACTTCCGAAGAATGGGAAGACGTTAATGGGTGATTGATATTCAAAAGCTGTGACGTATTTTCTTAGTAATATTCACCTACGCCGTATGTTGTTTCGAGTAAAAATATTTTATATTCTTGTGCGGTAATAATTTATTGGGGACTAAATTTTTTTGTTGAATCGAAACTAATTTTAATTGTTTTCCTGCGGATTAAAACATAATCAATTATTTTCTTAATTATTTATAGATTACAAAATCTGTTAATACAACAAAGTTATTAAATATGACTTTTTAAAATTTGTGTACTTTATCTTATCTAATTCCTTTTTTTAGCTTTAGAATCCTAACACGTAACAAAAGTTGTAAAAGAAAATTCAGTGATAAAACATTAAGATTGGATAAGAGGCTTAAATAAACAGGTTAAGTTTTAGCACCGTTTGCGTAACTTACTTAGGTATAGCGGCGGTTCGAATTGATGTTAAAAAAAGAAAAATTTTAAAAAAAACAATTCGTTGCGAATCGATGGTTGCTAAATTTGCGGAGTAAGAGAAAAGCTCTCGGCCGGCTTTCGTCCGGTCGCCCCGGAAGCGCGCTCCTGCGAGATCTGGTAAGGATCCGAATGCGGGTCGCGAACTACTTTCCCTTTCTTTTACGTAACCTTATGTAACTTGCCGACACCAGCATGCCGCGAGGTTGCTCGGATAGGTTGTTCGACTCTACGTTACGACACGAACGAATAAACGAAGACTCAAGCATGAACCGCGATTGTGGATATCACAAAATGATATTTAATTCACAATTTCGATCCCGATTTTAAAATTAAAGCATATCCAAAGATTACTATATTACATCAATTTTTGTACAAGATTTAGTTAAATTGATAACACCCAACAAGTAATTATTTACGTATTATCTTTAATCGACAACATGTTTTTTTGGAGTTCTTGATAATCAAGCATGAGTGGTTGATAATTTCTGTCGTTCTAATTCAAAAGTGTACACACATACTACTTAAAGCTTTTTAAGTTTACGTCGTTATATTTAAGTTGAAAAATTTTAATTTCCGATGTATACTTCAATTCTGTTTAAATCAGTTTGCCAATCTGTATCTACATTTTCCGCACTTACAAGAAGGGAGATAAGTGTTGTGTAGCGATTTATCAATCGAATTGATGATGGCTATCAATAACTTTGTAAATATATTTTAACAGATTGTTGCATTTAAAAATGAATTCTACAATAAGGCACAAATGTCAGTGTTAGTTTACTTTCACAGAGGTAAATCTACTACCAGTCAGCTACTAAGGGCCATTACTACTATCTTCTAGTTAAATTTATCTAATGCATAAACCCATCTACTAGTCAATCAGAGCACGTAAATAACCGTAACCATGGTAATAACCCCTTAGATGATTTAACCAGAAGATGGTAGTAACAAGCCTTAGGGCCGGTTTATCAACATCTAGTTAAGACACTTTATCTGTTAGTTAAAATTGTAGCTGATAGTTAACCTTTACGAATCGTTTATCCACACATAGTTCATCTTATAGCTAAATATGACATTTAGATACCAGTTTGAAGTACTGATTAAAGGTTTACCTATTAGATAGTGCCGGAGTTTAAAAAACGAGAAAAAAGAAATGATAAAAAATCAAATACCTAGTTCAAGTATTTCTCATATTTACAACAATACCGACTTGCTGATAGTTTTAGCAAACAAATATAAAAATGTTGTGGACTTTGAGGAGTTGGACGTAATATATAGGGTTGGGTTGGCTTTAGACGTGCATCTGAAGACATTTTTCTAACGAGAGACTCTACAATTAATAATTTCTGAAATAGAGTACTTTCCGAACTGATTTGGCAACTCTGTATATTTGAATTGAAGTAAAACTAGAACTAATACTAAACCTGGAAATGGCAAGTTTTGGGTGAAAATGTAAATGAAAAATATGACGAAATTCAAACACAAATGTTAAAATTGGAGAGTTCTAGGAGCGAATAAACTCAAATTTATACATATTCCTGTATTTACGATGCTGAATGGAAAGACTTTTATAAGTTAATGTTTTAACTGGTACTTAAATTTCCCAAGCGTATAATGTGTGTAAAGCTGCACCTAAAGATTTAAATGATGCCTAAATGCTGCCCAAATAACAATAATGATAAAGAATTAATACAAAGATTTTCAAGTATTGTTTCTATCATTTCTTGTGGGCACTACATTAAAGAAGATATATTTACGAGCTATAGTTTTGAAATTGCACAAGTCGCTGTTTCAGTTTATGGTTGGTACAAGATGAGTGCCACAGTGTTTATGGCGCTGATATCCTAAAATCTTTACTTTTGCCAATGGGTCAACTATCCGAAGACGTAATTGAGACAGGCCAAAAAGGGTATCAACACCAATACTGATATATTGAACTCGATGCTTGTATCTTTGGAACCTATTGTAATAAATTATCGTGAAAAAGCTAAGCATGTTAAGGTCACATAATTACTTTGATGATGATGATGATGAAGGTAGTTGTGATCAGGAGTCTGAAAATGATGATAAGGATGTATATATAAAATAATACTACATTTTAACCAAAATTGTACATTACGTACTTATGTTACTAATTCACACTGTGAAGGTGTTAATGAATGACGCAAATACTTCAGAAGGTACGGTTTGGTAGTAATCGACAAAATAAAAAAGTGTCAGTATGAATGTGATCAATAAAGACCGGATTTATAGAAAATATGCTTATGCTCAAAATTAAAGGCATTACAAATATATTTAAATATTTTTACGAATCAGTTAAAAATAAGTGAAATAAGACCAGGTTAGTTATGCCTTTCTTGCCTTTTTTGAATTTTCATGCCTATTATTTTTTTATGCCTATTTAAAGCCTTTTTCCAACTTTTTGGCGTCTTTTCCCCAAAAATTGGTTGAATTATGAAAAAATATTTCGCTGCGCCTCTGTACATTTCCTCGTCGGAAATTATAAAGAATAGCATGTCCCAAAATTCACTAGAAATAAAATTCACTATTGATTCACTGTAGCACTTCGATCACTAAAATTAATAGAACAATATATTGATTGTTTAATAATTATGGAAGATATTATAAAATACTGACGTTATTAAATTACTGTTAACAGATTAATTGTGACAAGAAATACTACATAATTCAGCATGTCAAAACATCATTGCATCAGGAAAAATTTAAACTGACTAAAAGTCAATCCAAAATACAACAAACTATAGGTACAGCTATACAATATGTGGCATCAATATCCGGCTACACTGAACAATCAAAATTCAATTTTGATCTTTGCAAAGCTTTGATAAAAGCAAACACAAAAATCCATAAAGTGACAAATATTTCAAAACTTTTTTACAAACATATTGTACAATGCATATTCCCGATGAAAGCCATCTCCGCAAAAATTATATTACTTCAGTTTACAAAGAAGTTATTCAAGAAATAAAAAATATTATTGGAAATAATTATATTTGGATAAGTGTAGACGAAACAACTGATGTATGTGGACGATACATGGCAAATTTAATACTTGGAGTATTAAGTGATGAAAATTCGTCAAAAAGTTTTCTAACAAGTACCAAAGAATTAAGTAAAACAAATAATAATACGGTAACAAGATTTATTCACGACGAATTAACGCATTTTTTCTTACCGGAGCCGGTACCGAATGATAAAATTTTAGTGATGGTGTCATTAGACATACATCAGCAGCGGCATACATGGTAAACGCTTCGTCTAATATGAAGATTTTTTACCCTAATTTAATTCATTGTACTTGCTTAGCACACGGGCTTAATCGAGTAGCAGAAACTATAAGGTTACAGTTCCCATTAGTTAATAAATTAATAAAAAGCGGTAAACAAATATTTGTTAAAGCCCCTTTAAGGGTATAATTGTTTAGAGAGAGGTTATCAAATACCCCATTACCACCACAACCAGTTCTAACAAGATGGGGAACATGGCTAGATGCCGCCATATACGCCTGCTATATTTATCATGGTTCTAATATACCATGATAAATATCTCTTTAATTTATTTCCCTTGTCGTGCTTTATTTTGTTATAGTTTTTTTGGAAGCAGTATCAAGTTTTGCAAGCATTTTAAGTCTTTAAAGGTAATGTTCAGTTTTCGGACAACATTCCAAACCTTTTAGAAGAGGTATCAAGTCATTTCAAGTCTTCTAGAAGCAAAATCAAGTCTTCTAGAAGAAGGATATTAAGTCTTCTTAAATCACTTCATTTGTTCTGGAAGCTTTTCAAGTCCTAAAATTACAATATCAATTCTTCTGGAAATAGTATCATGTCTTCTGGAAGCAGTATCATATCTTTTGGAAGCAGTTTAAGTAGTCTGGAAGTAATATTAGATCTTCTGGAAACAGTGTCACCTAATTGAAAGCATTCCAGCCTTCCAGAGGTAATGTGTAGTCTTCCAGAAATATTTTAAATCTTCTAGAAGCAGTATTCAGTCTTTTGGAAGAATTTCAAGTTTTCTAGAGCAATACTAAGTCTGCTAGAAGCAATTTCAAGTCTTTTGGAAGCATTTCAAATAATTATTCCAAGGATAATAATTCTTCTGGAAGTGTTACAAGTCTTTTGGAAACAACATCAACTCTTCTAGAAGCAGTATCGAATGTTTTAAAAGAATTTCAAGCCTTCCAAGGGCAATACTAAGTCTTCTAGAAGCAATATCAAGTCTTCTGGAAACATTTCAAGTAATTTCAAAGGTGATAAGTCTTCTGGAAATGTTACAAGTCTTTTGGATTCAGTATCAAGTCGTCCAAATTCAGTATTGAGTGTTCTGGAATCAATTCAAGTCTTTTGAAAACAATATTAAGTCTTCCAGAAGCAGTATCGAGTCTTTTGGAAGCAGTTCAAGTATTTTGAAAACAATATCAAGTCTTTTAGAAGTAGTATCGAGTTTTCTACAAACAGTTCTAGTCTTCTGCAAGCATTTCAACTTCTCCAGAAGCAATATCAAATCTTCTTGAAGCATTTCAATTCTTCCAGAGCACTGTCAAGTATTCTGGAGTATTTCAGGTCTTCTGGAAGTGATATTAAGTCTTTTGGAAGTATTTCAAATATTTTGCCTAGTATCATGTCCTTCAGAGGTGTTATCGAGTCTAATTAATTAAGATTTCTGGTAGTAATCCAAGCCTTTTGGAAGCAAGAGCAGTCTACTGGAAACATTTTAAAGTAGTTAGAAGCTGTATCAAGTTTTTTAGAAGCAGTATCAAGTCTTCTGGAAGCATTTCAACTCCTCCAGAAGTACTAGAAGTATACTACACGAAGCCTTAGATCATTTTAAACAATTAATAAATGAATTTCCGTCTACAAGTAGTAAAGCAATACAAGATTGCCAGGCCGTCCTAAAAGAAGTGGAACTACAAAATAATTTGGCATTTATAAAAAGCAATTACAGTTATATAAGTGAATCTATAAAATCACTTGAAAAACAGGATTTACCTTTAGTGACTGCAGTAGAAATGATTAAAAAGAGACAGCACGTATAACGGAGCAGGACATATTGGTCAAATAATTACGAATAAATTTAATGACGTTCTGTGTAAAAATGAAGGATTTGCCACATTACAAAAAATTGCAGCAATTTTAAGTGGTGAAATTATTACTGGATTTATTATGGATCCCGCATTAATTACAAAGTTCAAGTATGCACCAATTACAAGTGTGGACGTGGAGAGAAGTTTTTCGGCTTACTAGAATACGTTAAGTGAGAGAAGACACAACTTCACAATGGAACATTTAAAACAGCATTTAATAATTAGTTTTTTTCGTGATTAGTGGTTTAATAATTATATATGAATGTTTAGTTTAGCGATGTATTTTTTAAAGAAAACGTTATTAAAATACATTATTAATTAGGTACAGCAATTTTTTCGATTTCTAATTTTTATGCCTTTTTAATGCTTTTGTTGCCAAAATTTCATGCCTTTTTAAGTGCCTTTTTCCGTCTTTTTTGTGCCTTTTAATCCGGTCTTTAGTGATCAAAAACACGTCAATTTCGATATACGGTGAGTATTTGGTGTTTTGCATTATTCTTTGTGTCTTCATAACAGACACTGTTCGTTAGTTTGTCTACATCATTTATATCTTTAGAGGTAGCCTTACAAGGCTACCTCTAAAGGGTGTAAATAAGGGTGTAATCACGTTGGGTCGCCCCCCGTCCTTCGGAGGGGACGTTAAGCCGTCGGTCCCGGCAACCAGTCGTTCATCTCTGGCTGTCGTTATCACTATGTGTGTAAGGGGTTTGAACAAAAATGGCTGAATGCGCGTTAGCGCCCTGGAGGCCTGCACCTCGTAGGGGTCCACGAGGATGTTGGTACTCCTGGAGCGGCACCTGACAGGGGCGAACCCACACTGGGCTTGTGCCATAGCACGCCCGGTTTGGTGGGGGGTCGGTCAGGAAGCGGAATCAGCCAAAAATCGAGTTATATACTCGCATTTAACATCTCAAACCTCTTAGAGGGAGCCAGTGTACAAGGGGCCCGTTGTGGCCTAGGTGCCGCGTATAGAATACGCACTCCTCACTACATACATACATACATACAAGGCTACCTCTAAAGTACTACTTTCTTTATAAAATTTGGTGACCATTCAATTTTTTCTTTCCTTTTTCTTGTCATTTTCACCCCTTGCTTACCACTTCTCTAAATCCAATTTATATGATATATGCAATGAATATTCATAGTATCTAAGATGTGCATAAAGTATGGAAATATCACATTTAAAGTCTGTTGTTTAGATCATACATCGTTGCTAATAACCTTGCACACATTGCATGCTTGCAAACTAGAAGTATCAGTTAAAATATGAACTGACATTCCATCCATCGTAGAATCCCATCGTACATATAGGAATATGTACGATGGGATATACATTTTATTTCTTTAACGTTTCGGAATGTATATGAGTCGATGTCTAAAAACATGAATACCCTTTGTACTGCCATAGACCATATATTGATATTATCTTATAGAGATTTTAAAAAGCAATACATTCATCAAATTAAATACACTTTCTCACTTTTCTACATACATACATTTTTACACTTTTCTAAACACACTTTTTCACCCTGTGTATCGAAAACAACTCGTTTGAGACCACATGTACTGATATTTCTTTCTCTTTCGTCTAGTACTATTAGGGCCGTCCTAAGAAATTTTACGCCCGTGGGCTACACATATCAATGCGCCCTTATTCCACAAAAAAATTAAATATAAGTGGGGATACATACATTTCGTGTCAAAAATTGCCGCCCCCTAAGGTCTGGCGCCCTAGGGCTAAAGCCCAGTTAGCCCTGTGGTTAGGGTGGCCCTGAGTACTATCACCTCCTGAAATCAATAAACAATTTGCAATGAATTTTTTTAATGAGAACATACTATAAGCACCTGATACCAACTAACTCTAATTAGATATTTTTCTGAAACTAAGCTTATAAGCTTCACATAAACACTTTTAATCAGATTATCAAATGAAATCATAGTTTACATTTTTGTCGACGTAAATTAACTTTACTCAACCTGTGGAAGAGTCTGAACGGAATAGGAACAAAGAACCAGAGGAAAACTTACATACTGATGGTTCTAGTGCCAACTGAGAGAATCCACGACTGCAAGAGCAACTATATTCGAAAAAGCTGAAGAAGAGGTTGTACTTAATTTAAAAGATCCTGGCCGGCAAGAATATGCTATGCCTTTCAACAAGCTATCTTTGAAAAGACGAAGAATTTACTAGAAATGTTCAAACACAAATTAAGGTGAAAGTGTAGGATTGCAAAAAACAATTGTTTAAGTAAATCTTCACGCTTTTTACGTCCTGTATTCAAGTCAAACTTGAAGAATTATATATTTTTTTGCTCATCTTTTATTAATCAAAGGAGTATTTTTACATCCTATGTATCTAATGTATCTGTTCTAACTTTGAAACCGTTGTCTGAAACTAGATGGTCTAGTAGAACACACGCGACATACACTCGAAATTAAAGGTGGCATTGGAAAAAAATTATTTGTAGCATGAATTCATCAAATTATTTAATTTGATACCTGGTTCAAGGAAATCGAAATGTAAGTAATCGTAGACAGTACATTGAAATGGGTAATGTTAAATCTAAATACATAAACGTAACTAATAGCATATCTCAGGGTTCTATCCTTTACTACAGATGCACTCTTATTCGCAGATGATCTCAAATTATTTACCACTTTACGAACGATTACTGTGTGTTTCACTACAGATACACTACTTTACGCAGACGATTTCAAATTATTTACCACTATTTGCAGTGAACGATAAACAGTTTATCGCTTCAATTGGATCTGGATAGAATTTCTTTCTTGTCTACTGACAACAGAATGATTCATACATACATCCAAGTATCATGTGACGGTATACAGCCAGAAAAGGAACGTTGTACACTTTCACTATAAGATTTAGTTGGACCATCTATCGCGCATCTTTACTACGAAGAATCTTGGCATTTGATGCATCTTTAGCTTGTACCGAACATGTTAAGAGAGTGTCAGCTAGTACATCTGTTACTAGAAATAGTTATTAGTTTGCAAATATCAAAATGTTGCTTACTCTTTATGTTTGTCCTTAGCCAGGAAGAATAAAGAAGAAGTAAGAATATGTTTGCGAAAATTGTGCGCGACGTGATATCGGATGGGAATGCGTCAAATATTGTGCCCCAGTTAAACATAAGAGTGCATAAGAGTGGGTTAAGTGCTTTTGAAGTGTCGAGTTTTTGATATGTTAATACGAGCGGCTGATATGACCGAGCCTTTATTATTTTTTTGAGATGTAATTTTTTGTTTTAATTTTTCATGTGTCTATTACTTAGTATTGCTCTAATTATTCTGTGTGTACTTCACTTTCGTAACTTTAGGTTTAATTTATCTAATTTTTTTATCTCTCCTGCTGTTTCCTGTTTCTATTTTTCCTGATAAAGAAATCGAAGGGTTACCTGCCAATCGCTTCTGTAGACACCGATCTATATGTAAATGTTATCCATTTTTGTTTCCATTGCTGGTTTATATCAAGTTTACTCAGTTTAGCACTTTAATGGATTTCGCTTTATTTTAAATTCTACCGGTTTCGATTCTTTATAATCTGAATCATCCTGAGGAGTTACATCCAATGTGGGTTTAAGTACCATAAATTATGTAAAATGAATAACATGCTCTCTATTTTGTTCTAATATAAAATGGTTGTTATGTTTTTTTTTGTTGTAATTAGGATTATAAAATTTCTTAGAAATCTGAAAGCCGGAAAGAACTTTGGACGTAACTCCCGAGAATGATTCAGATGATAAAGAATTGAAACCAGTAGAGTTGAAAATAAAGCGAAATCATTTTTCTAAAGTACTAAACTGAGTTTTATTTGATACAGTTCTATACGTTGCAATCATAAGTAAAAGTTTAGTAAAAACTGATTCACGCTAAAACTTTTTTCACTTTCTTCCAAGGTTAATTCACTGACAATTAACAAATTGAAATATGGGGGCTACACTCAAAAATAAAAAAAAAACTAAAAGCAGCCACTAAAAAAGAAAATAGCGATATCAGATTTTTAAGATAATATGACATGTTGAAATAAACGATATCATAAAATGAATACGCCCTGTCATACACCAAGCCAGGATAAGATATTATGTTTTTGATGATGAGTTGTTTGGAGTTCTTAATGAGACGCTCATATCCACATGGAGCAAGAAATCGTATAATTTGGCAATTGAATATTTTACTATAGAAAGTTATAAAACTTGTGCCAATCTAGTGTTCAAAATTTGAAATATAAGAAGAAAGGACTGGTAGTAAAGTCTTTCTTATTCAAGGAAATGAGTTTACAATGTTAAGTGGGCTTCATTTAACATTAAGTCGCAAGTTGATGAAGATTTCAAATCAATAATAGTATACCAGGAACCTTTAACAAAGTTTGTTGTGATAAGAGCACTAAAATTAAAGACTGTGAACGAAGTGTGTAATAATCATTGATATTTTTAGCCTGAATATATGATCAAATTTCAAAATGTTGCACGGGAAAACACGAAATAGTCATAGTTCGAGATATAGAGAATGTGATAACCACATGAATGCAAGACATAAATCATTAAAATGGAGTGAAGGCTTAAAGTTTATTCGCCTTATGTAATCAGTGCATTGTATAGTGAGATAAAAAAATTATCTTGTTCAAAACTACCTGCTGAGATCTGGAAAATGTAGAATCAGTAGAGAATCTTCAAACCGCAATTGATCAAATTTAACAAAAAACAAGAAAACTGGTTGTACTGGAGGTTGTCAATTATGGATTTATCGAATTAGAGCAAATAATAGAATTCTAAAGCAGCTTTTCAAGGTAACTTTTCCATGCTAAAATAAATGATCTCTTGGTCTTAATTCAGTAAATGTCCGTCAGATGTTCCTATGAATCAAACAATAAGGGGGGAGCTGTGAGGACTATTGCAACATCAATATCATTAGGAAGTGGACAAGGATTTTTAAATGAGATTGCAACACTAAATGCAAATCCATGGAATGCATGCGTAAGAATAAAGGTATATTTTGCAACTCAACGTATCTCAAATCTTTGCCTTTTTGTCTTTTTATAGTTAGCTAACTTCCTTGTAAAAATGCAACTTTTACTACCTCAAAACAGCGATAATATGATGGGTTGATAATGACTTTGATTCAAGCAGTACTCAATACTGCAATTGAATACTACAATCCAATCCAATGCGATTGGTCTTCAAATGATTTAAATGTTATAATTATTCGAAATTTAAATGAAAGAGTCTAAAGAAATGGTGAGGTTTGTGATGGTAATATTGATAATAATAGACGCTGAAAGATTGTGACAACGAAAACGTTTTAAAACACAAACTGCCTTTCAAAACAGTCTAAGGAGATCGTAAAGACGATATTCACAAGATATGGGAATCATTCAAAAGATCTTAAAATAAATTGTGCATTCATTTGAAAATTTTAAATACATAACTTAAAGCTTTTTATGTTTACGTTGTAACAAGATTAAAAATTTTATTTTCCGCTGCGAATTTCATTTTTTTTAACAGTTTTCCATTAGATTGCGCAATGAAAGTTAAAAAGAGAGTCAAGGAAACCTTGAAGGCATCTCGTTGGAAGAAAATAAAAGAAACGACAGCGGCGATTTTTCCCTACTCTCAGTTTTTGCCGCATTCCCACCGGTAATTAACGACCTCACGAACAGGATGTGGAATTAATCGTTCACTTTTTGATTGGTAATTAAATGAAGATTTAAACCAAGCAATTAAGGAAGCACCCCTAAACGAAAACTTAATAAAACAAATTTTTAAAAAGATGCAGAAAAGTCGAAGTTACGAAATCTCGTTCTCCATCTCCGGTCTTCGTTAAATATGCAGGTGTGGAGATTTCGCAGAAGCGCTACCAGGAAATTAATTAACTTCCTCGGTGGCACTCTCGTCACCTAATCGACGTCGTGCGCGCGTCACGTCCCAAGCCAATAAACCACGACATTGTCGATCTCTTCCACAACGGCCTTCGTCACCTCCAAGGAGTTCTTCTCGGAACTGAGCCGTGGGAATACCGTTCGATACACCATTAGCATGCCCTGCATGTATCATAAGTTAATAAAACGCTTCACCAATCCTACACGATGGTTTTCGTTACAGCAAAGGACCGGATTCGCGTTTTGTATAACGCCTGATTTTTCAACACCCAGAAATTTAATTCCGGTCATGCATCAAGTACGTTGTTAGCAAGACGTTTACGCGTGCACGTGAATTTTAAATTTGCCGCAAACGGAACTGGCTATGATTGTTTTCGAGAAACAACGGCCAGGAATGCCCATTGTGTAGGGACGCGATCGCGCCCATACCAAATGGTTATTATTATTTATAATCTGGGACGTTAACCGTTCGTCACTTCGCCAGAATTACAATCGAAAAGAAGACTAGACTTTGTTTACTATTAGACCTTTAATCTACTTGGGAACACCCTGTGTTTAAACCAAACCGAACGACGCGCTGGTGTCAACGATCTCTATATGCTAATTCAACAAGCCTTCCATTGATCCTTACGTAAATAACAAATAATTCGGGTGGGAATTGATTATACAAGGACATTTTACCATTTTAACACCGACTCCTGCGATGTGGGCACCCACATGATACTAATACATTCATTGCCCCAAATCAATTAACATCAATAACAATCGTTAAAACAATAAAATTTTCTTTTTAAAGGATTGGAACCTATATAGGATATCCTGAGGCGATCTAAATCGCAATTAAGTACTTCCTCTCGAGTTTACTCAAGCAGATAAACAACGATCACTCGATTCTTAAAGCTGCTTACCTAGCGGCGAGTGATGGGCTTACAAAAACGCCAGAACGGCGGCCCGCGACGTTGCGCAACACATCCTGGAAGGCAACAACGAATACTCTATGCGTTTCCAAGGTAATAAATTTCGAGGTCTCGACTCGCGCGAAACGCAATTGATTCGTTGTTAGCGGGAAAACCGTACAGGAAACGACGGGAAAATATTATCCAGGGACGGGCTTATATACTTACATGAGTAAACGGGTGTTTTATTTCAAAAGCTTCAACGGAATTATTAAATTAATCATAAGCGTTTAAATCCCAAACCACACACATATGAATTAGGTAATTAGTGGTTTTATGCAATACATCATATCTCTCAATATTTATGAATGGTATAAATTTAAGACAACACAAATACACAATTTTAGGACAAAAAGATTTTGGAGAAATGTTATACCCTGGATTGAGGAGAACGCGATCAAATTTTTAGTCAACAAACTCTATTCTATCCCTTTATAAAGGTGGATTGATAAATTGGAAATTTTGTGTGACCTTTTG
The DNA here is from genome assembly GCA_036711965.1 of Onthophagus sagittarius. Classification (NCBI taxonomy): domain Eukaryota; kingdom Metazoa; phylum Arthropoda; class Insecta; order Coleoptera; family Scarabaeidae; genus Onthophagus; species Onthophagus sagittarius. The sequence continues at coordinate 12,114,319 of JASERS010000005.1, read as the reverse complement.
AAACCTTACTAATTGCCAATATAAAATTTTTGCATCTCTGTGCATGGATTAAATATATAAGTTAGGAATTTGGTACTATAAATTCCTAGAATATGACAGGGATTTAGTTTTGATCATCAAAATAGCAGTATGCATTATGTTTTAAATTACTGAGCATATCCCTTAATATCTATGAATGGTATAAATTTAAGTCAGTAAACCTAAACTCACAATTTAAGATAATAAGATTTTTTAAAAATGTTAGATTCTGGTGTCAAGAAAGCGGGAAGTTTCAAATCATATTTCAAGACTATAAACTCTATTCTATCGTTTTATAAGGCGGATTGATATATCGGAAAATTTTTCGTCTTCTTAATCTTTACTAATTGTCAATATAAAATCTTTTCATCTCTGGGCACGCACTGATTCTATAAGTTGGGAATTGGATACAACATTTTCTCAAAAGTATACTATGGCAGAAATTTAGTTTTAGACCACCAAAACACCAGTACATATTTGGGATTAGAATGTTGAGTACAAAAAATAAAGTACTGTCTCGTTATACAGAAACAGCAACAAGGACTACTAATGTCTAATAAGGATAAATGGAAAAACCAAAGAAGAAATAGAAGACAAAGCTGGTTACGCGGTGAGAAAGCTTCAAAACATGTCTGAGCATTTATTTAATGCCACCCTGGAACTGCTGGTGAAAGAAAGGAAGCCTAATAAGGAAGTGGCAACTGAGGTTGGCCGGATATGGTGGTTGGGTTTGAACCATGATACCAAACATAGAACGGTGGAGAAATAGAGAATGGAGCGAAATGGACCATTATATGATGGAAAAGAAGGGGTGGAAGCGGCGACTATGGTTGTGAGGTGAGAGTATCAGAAGAAGAAAAAAGGGAGGACCACCATCCCCTCCCCACTCCCAGACAACAGGTAAAGTAAGATTGAAATGTTTGGGAATGTTTTTTTTTTTGTTCCGGATGCTTTCCCGTCCCAACGGTCTTAATTCAGTGATTCCTTTAGTGGTGTGTATTGACCCCCAGGAGTCTATGACAACCTGCAAGGAATCTACGTCAGCAAAAGAAAAAGCGTTATTACTTTAAATGTTTCATACTAAACTTCATTACAGTTAGAAATTTACATGAAATCAATACCAGGTAAGTAGGGGGTCCAAAACCACAAAACATGGCAAGGGATCTACGAGACAAAAAAGTTTGGGAACCTCTGTCCCCGGCAGTTCTGGAGAAAAAAACGAGGAAAGGGGTGTTTAGTGGGCCGGGGTCTTTCACTCCAACTCTATACTATCTGGCCGCTCATCACCTCAGGGCAGATGACTGTTCGTAGATTTTCTCTCTTCATTCGGTTTCTGATAGATAGAATTCTAGCTTACTGTGGTATTTAGTTATTTTGATTTTAATAGACAATTTTTTACGAATCTACGACATAACAATCTCATCGGAGCAGGTCTAAATCAAAATTACATTTAATTAGCAATATCAGATTGGGTTGGGCTGAAAAAAAGAAATGGTATGTGAGATGAAGTCTGGTACGACAAATCGAACGTTCCAGGCTGTTTATATTGCCCATACAGGAAATAAATAGATTGGTGTACACCAAACTTTCGATCATTTTTCTAAAGCATTGGATAGACTATATTTACTAAATGTTTATCAAGAATTGATGAAAAATGACTCATTTTTAGTATCATTTTTCTGATTCATATAAAACACTAGGTGAAAGTAGTAATGGACAGTAAGTCTTCTAATGTTCTTCCTGCATTATTGTCATTTGATGATCCAATCGTAGACGTTTTAGCATCGAGGTCCCTCCAATGGCTTTCTCATGTGCTTAATTACCATTACTATATCGGACAACAGTTTTTCCAAGTCTACAATGAAACCCCAAGCAATGAATAATCTCGACACCACATACACAAAACCGGATCTCGAGACACTATCGAATACAACACACTTACCACATAGGTTAATAAAAGCATCACAGTTTCTATGACAGAATTCTTTACTTAAATACTATTTAAGTAAATACCACTTTACTTAAATACTATTTAAGTAAATACCACTTTACTTAAATACTATTTAAGTGAAGAATATTTATCTGTAGATTCTGTATATACTGTCCTCCTCTGTCTTACTCTGTCCTTCTATCTTTTCATTTCTGTTGTGTAAACATTTACTTTTGTTGTCGTTATTCTGAGGATTATTTCTAACATCTTTTAACTTCTTCTTCTTTCTTTCCTTATTATTATTAGATTTTCCCATACTTCTTTTTCCGTTGAACCTATTTCTGTTCTTTATATTTTTTCTTTGTTCTCCCTCTTCACTCCCCTAAACTTTATTGTTTTCGTCGCAACTATCTCGCCACATTTATCTGTCTGTTTCTCGAGTGTCGGCTACGTTCTTTTATACAAATGGTATATCCCCCTTTTCTAGTAATAATTAAATAATAGTAATTCTTGCAAAATTTTCATTATTCCAATTCATACCAACGATCTCTATCCAATCGTCATAGGATGGTGCCCTCTCTATCTTATCATTTTCTTGTTCTTTTCTACTATCTTTTATTTCTGTATGTGTCTGTGTTTCTCTTATTTCTGCGATTCTGGACGCTAAGGAGTTTTCATCAGGCCTGAAATCTATACATCTGCATTGAATCATTTGTTCGACCCTCTCATATCTGTGCCTTTTGATCCAGGACTTAATGGACTCGCGATTTAGCACATCCGTGTATTTAGGTAATTTCGTAATTTACTGCTAATAGGAAATATACAGTGTGATTCAAAAGAACCGATATAGAGCAGACCAATAAATCCTCAATTTTAAAAACAGTCGATATTTCGGTAATAGTACATTAACCCTTGATATATTCATGACCTATAACAAATGCGGTATTTCCAGCTTAATCTATTACTGAGATATCGCAAGTTTTAAAAATTTAAGATCCAACTTTGAAGGGTTGTAACTCATCAGATAACTAAGTATTGAGATACATTGGGTTAAATCATCTTAGTTATTGTCCTCTACACGTCCCTGCTCTGTGTCGGCACTTATGTGAATCACCCTGTATAACTGAATTTATGTTGATTTATTTAGATTAAAGATTCCGCAAATAACCTGAAATAAAATGCAAGAATTCATCTAAAATGACACCTTGACACCTTTACAATTCTACGAATTTGGTGAATTTTGTTGTTTGTGTTAGATTATTGACGCCATTTACAATTTTCCAAATAATCATTAAAGAAGAAGCGATAAAAATAGGAATTAAGTGGATTTTGTGAATGAATAAATTAATCGGAAATAGTTCCTCGTCCACATAAATTAATTTTCCAGACTTTGATGTAAACATTTTTTTTCTAAGAAAATCGTGTTCTTGGAATTTCCAACACAACCGCGTAACTTTTCATGGAAGTTTCCTTTAAGCGATAATTGATGTTTATGTTTTATTTTTGTGAATATGTAAATTTTTTGAATCCACACCTGTATTAAAATTCTCGTTCCTATTCTCCGCGATGCAAAAAGTAAAAAAGAAAAGTAGAAATATACCTCGACCGGATGTGTTGCGCCGGCAATTCACGGCAGATTTCCTCTGTATCCGTCCGCGAAACCAATTTCTCGCTTCCGGTCAGCTGCCCGAAGCGGCGCTGCACTCTGTAAGAAGAAACGCGACCGGTTCTTGAGAGCGACTAATCAAGCGAAATGGCAGGAAATCCTAAAAACGACGGTATTTCGTGCCATTAATCCCAACGCCGTAACGTCGTCGTAAGAACAAGTCAATGCTGTTGGTGCTGCGTGCGAACCGGAGGTGCTTCTCTCTACGGAAAAGAGAAGAAGTACCGGTTTGCAAAACTGTTTGGATACGTTATCTTCATTTAGCTTAATGATGTACCAATCAGGATTTTTTTAAAATATATCATTTAAATAAGTAATCATTGAATTGGAACGTGATCGGGCGAATTCAAACAATGATGATTTATAAAAAAACATGACCACGACTCTTAAGTCTCAATAAATCGTGATTTTTGCACTGAGATTAGATTAAGGCGATTGAGATAAATAAGGCAATAATAAAATGCGGAGACAGCAATGATCATAAACAATTCTAATTTAAAGATTTCTAAATTTGGGATAATAAAATAAAAATCAATAAAACATATTATATTTACCAATTCGAATGGATTTTATACAATATTAAACTGACCTTTGTACAATTTCCGGTGTTTCGAACGGAAGTGTGGTGCTGTTTCCGTTTTGTACCGATATTAAAACGGAAATTGCAAATAACACATCACGGTAGTCAAATTTTAAAAGTCCTCGTAAATTGTGCACCCAATTCTTTTTTTTTACACGAATTCCAAAAAATTCGAAATAAAAAATTATTAAAAAGGTCTTGTTACAATTCACATAAAGGCTATTTCTATAAATCGTTGAATTATTTTAATCAACAATACTAAAATAAAAATGATGACGATTATCGTGATAATTTTTTTTTATGAAAATAAATAAAAAAATTGTCTGAAGCAATTTTGTAAGGATCAATTAAGATGGCAACTGATTCTTAAATATGATCTTTTATACCTATATTTACTTATATTTTAAAAAGCCAAAAAAAGCCAGTAATAACGATGTTATAAATTCATAAAAATAACATAATAAACTTTAAATAATACATTATATTCTAATTATTATACCTTGATCTAATCTATATTACGCCAGATTCCAGTATTGTATTGTTGCCAAAATTTATTTTCTTATCTTCAATAACAAACTTCATACCCCTACAACTGCTATGATCTATTCTAATCAATTTTTCTTATATACTATCTGAATAGGCGGCTGAACCATAATGTTTCTATTTCTAGGTCTAGTGTTAGCGCTAAAGCTAGGTTGCAGGTCTAATATTAACTATACTTTTAGTTCCAGAAGAAGATTCAGAAAGATTCAGGTTTAGGTTTAGACTAAACCGAAACTTTCAAGTTTTAGCTCGACAAACTCCCAGATACTTGTCCATATTCTTGCATTCCTCTAGCAGAATACGTGTTCCTACTATTCGGAACGCTACGATTTCCGTCTTATGAGTTGTTCCTTATAAGGCGGATATTATTATACATATATTATTATACATCCATATTACTCAGCTTATCCACCACATTGCCTACTGAGTAGCCGGCTTTTTCCCCACCTCTGTTTTTGTTGTTTCTGTTACTACTGCTACCACATCGTCGGCATATGCGAACAGATTTACACCTTCTTCAACCTGTCTTAATATATCATCATAGAAAACATTCCACTGGGCTCAATAGGACCTAGCCTATTGAGCCTAGGACCTAGAAAGAGATAGTAGCCCGTTTGGTGCTATGATCTCTCTCTTGGAGAGGTAGGATTTTATCATCTGGATCAGGTACGCACTGATATTATCTGCCTCAAGGGTTCTAATAATATCCAACCATCGGGCGGAGTTAAAAGCGTTTCATATATCCAGAGTAATCATAACATACAGATCTTGAGATCTTCTATTTTCTGTACCCTGCTAATAACTTATCATCTATGGTTGATTTCGCCTCCCTGAAATCATGCTGGTCCTTGTGCAACATACCTTTCTTCTCGATTTTTATTTTAAGTCGTGCTCTTAGTAGTGGTTCCAGTAGCATCCCATGGTATCCTACAATAGATCGGTCTATAAAAGATCTCACCATTAATTCCTTTACTTGGCTTTTAAACCAGTTTTATTATTACCCTCCATTGTCTCGGGAAATATCCTCTTGTGAGACAGGCATTTAAGTATTGCCGTTACCATCAACTGTCGCGATAAGGATTTCTTGGATAATCCCATCTAGACCTCGTGCCCTCATTTCGCGTATTTTTGTCACTGGAATTTCCAGTTTTTTCATAGAGAACCAAGGTACATCTTTCACTGGTTCCTTGCAATTTCACACGATTTTTTCCTGTCTGGGAAAGAGTATCGCGACCTGCTTCCGTGTTTCAGTTTCTTCATGGTAATTAGATGTGCTTTGCATATTGTCTCTAAAGCCCTGCTCATCAGTTTGAAGTCTCCTAACTTATTGGCAATATGAGCTATTACTATTACTTACAAAATAAAAACATTTTATATTACCTTAAAGACTTCATAATAGCATGAGCTATTATGTCTTTATACTTCTGCTGATCACTTTGAAGTCTGTTAATTTGTTTACAGTAGATTTGTTCGAGCAGAGAATTGCATATTAATTTGTAAAAAATTATCGATTCTAGATTGCGCATGCGCAAGTGGCTATTAATTGCGAACTAGTACCGTATGTTGTCATAGCTTGAACAGTAGAAATAAAAAACAAAATTTTTTGATGACATGAATATGACCTAAAAAACCTTTAAGTAAGGAGTGTCGGTTGTGTATTAATACGGGATTATACGAAAGAAATGGAGAAATGGGTGCACTGATCATATATGATGACAGTGGGATTATCCATTTGTTCAAAAATGTCTTTCTATATCTCATTCTTTGTCTTAATCTTTACTTTGTCTAATAGGGTGTTTATAAAATAAATTGTTCGTTGAATTACAGGTTGTAGGAAACTTATGCTAATATTACACCTATCAACTGCATCTTGGAAAGAAGCTGTCCGTCCATTCACTATCTAATCACAGATATGTTAATATGTGATTTTCTCCATTAACATTCTATTTCTCTTTAGTAACTACTAGCGTTGGGCCATACCTTAAGGTATTCCATTTATGTGTACTCGATACCTTCGTGGTATTGATACTATTCAAAATATCGAATGTATTAAAAGTATCGAAAGTATCAAAGTATTGAATTATTGGAAATAATATTTTTATAGTACTAATCATTTGGATCCAGACCGTTTTAACTATAGTTTTTTAAGTGCTTCCACGGATCATATTGATGTTAATCTATTGAATTATTATTTAAATAATAAATACAGAAATTTTGACGAATTATTCACTTTTCGCACAGTTAGTGAACAGGAAATTGCTGAAATTATACGAAGCATCAAATCAAATGCGATTGGTAGCGATTTGCTTGGAATAAATGTCATTAAAATGTCTTGTCCGCACCTGCTTGGAATTATAACACATATAATTAATATGTGTCTCTTAGAAAATGTGTTTCCTAACTGTTGGAAAGAATCGTTGGTTCTTCCATTGCCAAAGAACAATGGCCCTAAAACATATAATGATTATCAACCTATAAGCATACTATCATCACTCTCTAAAGTTCTTGAAAAGATTGTCTGTAAACAGCTGCTTGAATACTTATTGAACTATAGTATTTTACCAGAAACATAATCTGGATTTAGACCGAATCACAGCTGTAACACTGTTCTTCTGGATGTAATAGATGATGTGTTGCGGAGTGTCGACAAGGGGGATATGCATGCGCTCGTGCTTTTGGACTTTTCCAAAGCGTTCGATAATATAAACCACAAACTATTATTAAGTATATTACATTACATTGGTGTAAGTGACCAAACAGTAGGATTTTTTAAACAATACCTTTCTGATAGAACTCAACGAATTAAAATTAATAACAGCCTTTCCGGAGCATTAGCTGTGAAATGTGGTGTTCCACAAGGCAGTATATGTGGTCTTCTTTTGTTTATTATTTACACAAGTATGTTTAGTGAGCGAATAAAGTTTGTAAATTTCATGCATATGCTGACGACACTCAGTTGTCTTATTCTTTTCATCATATTAGAACTGACCTGGCTGTTGAACGAATGAATAGAGATCTGCAAACCCTAGTCGACATATCTGCTGCACATCCTTTAAAAATTAATTGTACCAAATCAAACATCATTATATTTGGTAATAAAAATTATTTGGAGTCGGTGGAGTCTCGTTTAAGTATTACTGTTAATGGGCAGCAATTACAGCATATCAGTACTGTTAAAAACTTAGGTTTGTGAATTGATAACGATTTAAAATTTCATACACACGTAAATAAAATTATTCAAAAATCATATGGTATTTTAAGATCATTATATTCTTATCGGCATATCCTAAATGAAACTAGCAAACATACTGTTACGGACTCATTGATTCTATCTTTATTTAATCACTGTGATTCGGTTTATGGCGCTTGTATTAACAAAGAGTCAAGAAAAAGAATTCAGTATGTTCAAAACAGCTGTCTTCGATTTATTTATGGTATTCATAAGTATCATAGAATATCACATAAACTGAAAGAGTGTGGATGGTTGAGTATGTCAAATAGAGTCAAGCTACATGAGGGTGTAGTGTTTTTTGGAGTATTGGCTGATAAGGTGCCTGTATATTTACATAAGAGAATTAGTTATCGTACTGACGTGCATAATATTAATTTTCGTCGTAGAGACCTGCTTACGGTTCCCCGTCACGAGTCATCCGCCTATCGAAATTTTCTTACTTTCAGAATCGCCAGTTTTTGGAATTCTCTCTCTAGAACTTTAAAAACTTTAGACACCCGACATTTCAAATTGAGACTTAGGGGTATTTTATGTGAGCTTCAGAATAAGTAAGGATGGTAGAAAGTAGGCAATTTTTGTTTTGTTTTTACGATTGTAATATTTAGTTGCGTTATATCATCCAGGTGTTATATCAGTTTGGGAGTTATTTTATTTTATTTTGCGCATATACATATATATATTTTTATTAACTAAAGGGGCTTGCGGTAGATCAGGCTACGTTTCGATGTTGCCTGAGCTAGCCCCGATTAGCTTTTAGTTTATACTGTATTTTTTTTACTGCAATTAATTAAGTACATGTATGAAAAAGCTAATAAATGTATTATTATTATTATTGTATTATTATTATAAGTACGTAATAAGCATATTTTTTATGTATTTTAATTTTGGAGTTGAAATGGTGGAATGAATAAATTTAAAACAAAAGAGAAGTAAATTCCACACTTCAACCCTTATCAAAAACAGATGGGGTGAATATGACCCTATTAATTTTCCTCGATTATCGTACTCATCGTGTAAGACCATGTAGATACGTAAAATTTCTAGCTATTAACCGTAACAGGTTTTGAAATAATGAAATATAACTACATAATGAATGTCATGTTTAAAGTATAATAACTCCCTTAAAGCATTTTAAGGCACATCGCGATGTCAATTTTTCTTAATATTTTTTATATAAAATCACTCCCTTAAATATACATGCTATAAACGTAATTTCCTGTATACATAAAACCATTTTACGATACTTCGACAATATCGATATTTCGATACTCTTTATACATTCAATATTTCGATATCGAGTATCGATAAAGAGGTAGGTATCGATACCATCGATAAATATCGATACTTTTCCCAGCACTACTTAGTACTAGAAAGATTCAGGTTTATCCGTGCCTCTCTTAGGCCCGTTCCTGCCAAATCGTTGATATCTATTAGATAAGCTGACTATAAGATAACGCTAAACTAATAGTTTACAGACTCGGCCGTACTACCACTTCAAGTTATCTTATAGATAGGATATCCTTAAGATATCTAAAGAATCTAGTGATTTTATTTGGGGTGATTATTTAAGTTGGTGACCATACGGTCAAAAGACCTAATATTCTAACCTCGAACATCATCGTAAATCGAGCGTTTATTATTTTCGTCATTCTTCTTATTTTGTGTACTGTTCGAACATAGAAAACGGAAAACGATAAGTAAAAAGAACTGCGAATTATTCCAAACAGGAAATGGAAATATTGATCGATTTAATAAAAAAAATAAATAGTATATATAATAAATATGTTATAGAAAATAAAAGAAGTGACGCGTCATGGATAGCGGTTTAATAGCTTCCTCTATTTCATGAAGAAGAAAATGAAAAGTCTCATTGGAAATACGAAATATTTTCATGAATTCCCCATCTCAATGTTTATTTAGATGATTTAATCGTCTTCGTATTATTATTTCACTTTGTATAGGAAATAATTAGGGGTGTGCGATACAGCATGAAGCGTATCGATATTCTATACATACATTGTATCGATACTCATATCGATATCGTATCGATATTTAGATCAACAGTTAATAAAAAGAAACTATGAAGAACATAAAAATTAAAAAAATTATTTATACTTTAGTTGAATTTAAGTCTAAATTGTATAATTGTTTTTGTATCGATATACTTTGTATCAATGTACTAATGACATGCACTGCTGTCTCGATACATATTATTTGGATATTTCAGGCGCCTTTGACCATGCATGGTGGCATTTAATTTTGAGCCAGTTAGTTAGAAAACGTTGTCCGAAAAATTTATTTAATTTAGCTAAATCCTACTTTTCAGATAGAGTTGCTATCATTGATGAACCAGGCATCAATATAAACTATAATATTGAGAGAGGTTGTCCGCAAGGTTCTAGGTCAGGTCCTGGTTATTGGAATATTATGTTTGACACAATTTTTGATATTAATTTACCTATAGGTTGTGAAATTGTAGCTTTCGCGGATGACACAACTCTTTTAGTTAGGAGTAACCTTTATAAAAACATTTCTATTTTAGCTAATGCGGCTTTAGAAAAAATTAATCTTTGGAGTAAGAATTGTAAATTAAAATTTAATGCTTCAAAAACAGAAGCAATTTTCTTTGGAAAATTAAATCAAAGGTTACCAATTTTGTCTTTAGATGGTAATAAAATTATTTGTAAAAATATTGTTAGATATTTAGGCGTCTATTTAGACGATAAACTTAATTTTAATTTTCATTTAGATTATGTCACTAGAAAAGCTAGGGAAATATCTAACAAAATAGCAGCTACTGCTAAGGTTAGCTGGGGCTTGAATGGTAATGCATCAAGTACCATATACAAGGGTGTCATCGAACCTTGTATGTTTTATGCAGCTTCAGTATGGGAAAGTAAAATTAAAAGTATAAAAGCTATAAACAAATTTATTAGTGTACAGACGGTTTTAGGATTGAAGGCTGCTAAAGCCTATAGTACAGTTTCGAGTGATACGCTTAGTGTTATAGCAGGTATTTTACCAGCTAATTTAAGATTTAGAGAATTAGCAATACTACAACATTTAAATAGTTTATAAAGACATAAAATTAATTACTGGTTTAGATTTAAATAAAAACCTTATTGAAAAAGAAAGTGAGATTTCGTCAGTTGTTCATCCAGCTAAACGAGCGAGAGATGGTGCAAAAGGTGATGTTGATGTTGGTGCTGCATTTATTGTTTATAGTGAAGATGTTGAGATATATAATGAAAAAATAAAACTCTGTGGTTTGTGTAATAATTTTCATGCGGAATTAATTGCCGTTAATAGTGCTTTAAAATATGTAATTAAAAACGATATTGTTAAGTGTGATATATTTAGTGATAGTGCTTCTGTTTTAGAAGGCTTGAAAAATATGAACAGATCAAGTCATTTGCAAAAGGAGACTTGGGATATGATCAGAGATCTAAAGAACAGGATCAATTTCTATTGGATTAAAGGACACTCTGGTATTAAAGGAAATGAAAGACCGGACCAATTGGTAAAGGAAGCATCTTTGCTGGAGAATTCCCATATTGGATTTAATTTTATTTCTAGACGAAATCTAAAGAATAAGATTAGAAAATATTTTATGGGAGTTTGGCAGGAAAGATGGTAGATTGACATACCAGTTTATGCCGAAAGTTGGTATTGCTTATAATTTTCTGTATCCAGAAACAGTAGAATTGATTACTGGTCATGGTAACTTTGAAGAATATCTTAATAGAATCGGTAAACGTGACTCCTTACAATGCGGTTGTGACGAAGTTGGAAATTCTGTTCATGTGTTGTTCAAGTGTGTGAATAAATTCGAAAATAGAAGTAGATTTGAGATTAAATTGTTAAATAAACGCCAAATAAATAAAACAATTGAATGGTGGACTATATTGAATGATTTCTCAAAGAAATTCATTGATAAAAAATAATTATAAAGTTTGATTTCCGGGACTGTGTTACGACTTTGCTTTCTTTTGATATTTGTATTCTTTTATAAACGCTTTTGCCAGCTTGCATGCAAAATGACGCTTATGGAAGGGTTAGGGAAGGTTGGAAAGGTGTTGGTAAAGTTTATTTTATTAAACTTATTATTTAATTTAATCGTATTAATTTTTTGATTTGTAATATCATTTTTGGTGTAGTACCATTTGGTGGAGCACCATAAGATAATTCATATTTATCTTTAAATAATATATACATGTTTTGATACATATCGATATATCGATACATTAACCCAGCCCTAGAAATAGTTCATTTATGTCCTCGAAAATATTTTCGTCGTCAACATCCATAAAATTATCCATTTTTGTAATTTTGTAATATTTCACTGAAAAACTACGGGTATCGTGACACCACCAGGCGATTTGTGAGGTTAGGTTTCTTCTTTTATCTATGAGATACCGACTTAACCCGAACCGAATTCACTGGTTATGGTTAACACAAAAGTTATCTTTTAGGTAACGTTAACTGTGAGATAAATGCAGTGGTAGTAATCGATTTTTACGTTATCTTTTAGATAGCGCTAACTACAACTTTAACTATGAGTGGTAGTAACGGGCCTTAAGAGGCTAAATCCATTAGGATTTAAATATTAATTTCTAGGTCTAGTATTAGTACTAAAGTTAGGTTGTAGGTCTAGTATTAGTTATACTTTTAGTTCCAGAAGAATTAACAACAATCTAGAGCTAAATAAGAAGTAAAACTAAAACTAACTTAGAACAAGAAAGTTCGGTTTAGCCGTGCGTCTTCAGACCAAAACCTAGTTCTAGGTCTAGTGTTAGTTCTAGTTTTAATTCGAAACAAGTATATAAAAATTTAAGACTGAATAACAACTGAAATAGTGCAAACACTAACGCTAAACGTAGAACGAAATATATTTGCGTTTAGCCGTACCTTTCTTAACACAAAACCCAACGCAATCCAACCCAATCTAGCTTCACAGCTAACACTAGACACAGAATTAGAAACATAGGGTTGGGTTGGGTAGGGTTGTTTCTATTGGATATCTTTTCTTTTAATTCGTGTTAAAGTAGTATTAGGAGTGCGTTTAAAAAATTCGATTAATTTGATAACAATTTTGTATATTTGTTTGTATAAAGCAAAAGAATGAAAAGCTAATCAAGGACAAGTACCCTTGATAATCTGGCGTTACGGACAATCACTTATGACATCACCAAAGTATTTAGAAGGGGTTTATCTCTAATCAGGATTTAATACAGCGATAATTAAAGCAGTTATTCAGAGTTTTTGTCTCGTAAAAGATCTAAAAAAGGATAAGATTAGGGTTAGATTACCAATTCCAATCAAAATATTTATAGAAAAAAATCGTTATACATCCCGAAATTTTCACACAGTATTTTGTGAACCGTTCAAAAATTGACGTGAAAGGAAAGCGATCCACGCACCCGGGATAAATCAAAACAGTGGGCCACACGGAGCGACTGCGGGGATAAGAAACTCAAATATCAATACGACAATAAATTGCGGGTGAAAAGAAAACTGGTTCCTCGGGCACCGGGTCGTACGCAATGTGTCGATTTCTTTAAGAAGTCCATGGGTTCTCTCTCCCTATTGTATTCCGAGCGTGGGAACGCACCTTCCGTCTTAAGAAGACCCAACGAACTTCCTTAAGGAAGGGATCCAACATTCTCAACCCCTCAGGACATGTAAAGGATCCCATTAAATTTCTTTACAAATATTTTATCTAATTGTTGGATTCAATCCATACGATTAAAAATTTCATTGGAAAATCTCATTTCCCGGTAAATAAACTTTCCCAAAAATCGCAAAATAAAGTTATAAATAAACGATAAATTAATCAGGTTGAGATTAAAATGGTATCGGCTGCAACTTTAACTCTCGGTATCCGTATCAGTAACGTAGACATTAATATTTTTTATTATCGTAACGCCAAATCCTGTCGATGTGTCAACACACTCCACTTTCTATATTTGCTAATCGCTTCCTCGTCGATGGCCGCGTCTACACCCGTCTTATCTCCCAGTATTTGTACCGTGTTTTTCCTTAATCGCCTTACACCTTGCGGTTATCTCAAGATTATTTACTTTCGATTGGCGCCGATGGTTGAGTACTGATCAGACATGGAATGATAAGAAAAGGAACTACGAAACAAATCTCATCTCAAATTTAAATGACAATTTAACCTGAAACTATCATAAGATAACAAAGATTTTATCTTAGAAAGTTTTCGCCAAAGAAGGAAAACGCAATGAACAGTGAAATGAAACAAGTGCGATAACATAAGACAGGTAGTCTTCGTGAAGGAGTTACAAATAGCCTTGATATAGTCAAAAAAAATAAGCAAGAAGCACGTATACAAGATGTGCTGCACATCTGACAACAGGAAGCAACGTCGGATGCATTTCTAACAGTTCCTCGAGGCAGCATTGCATCATACGTCATATTGAAAATAACAAATTAAAAATAAAAATCTTACAACATTGACCTTCAATAAAAACTTTCCAGTTCAAATTGTTAGACAAACATAAAACCTAGTTCATCTAAACATTACACAATTTAACGTCAAGTATCACTTTCATGTTACACATTGCTTAAGTTGAAATATAACCAAGCTCGGATAAAACTAAAAGTACCTGTTTATTTGCTTTCGATATAAAATAAATCTCAAATTTAAAAATTTAAAGGAAGTGGAGTTTTCCAACTAAAATAAAACGACACATCACGCGGAGTGTTGCGGTCTTTAACCTTCGCGACATGCGTTAAGTGCACTTTGCACAAGAATAAGAGGGGTGAGACGAGAGCTTCCGCGTGCTTCCTCTAGACAGGATATCCGTTTGTTTGCTCTCGCAGGAAGTGGTCGGGAAGTAGACTTAAAGATAGCTTTACGGAAACGGTTTTAAAAGAGGTTAAAGTCACGAAACGTCGCACTTTGTGATTCCTCGGTCTCATTAAGAAACAAATTGTGAAAGATCGCTATCTGTAAAAGCAAACCGATGTCAACGGATGACATCGATAAAAATCATTTGAGTTGATGGTGATAACGTTTATAGTCAGTTATTGTTAATAACGGAATCAGAATTTTTTTTTTGATTGACATTTACGACTTTCCGCTAATTGATCTGTTTCCTATCTATGAGAATAATCAAATTCACGTATATGTAGGATGTTTATATAATTTGTGGAAATCATCCAAAAATACATATTGAGGATTAGGGAGATATCTATCTGCGCAAATTGTAATTTATAGAAAAAAGATGATTTTCGAGAATGCATCTAATCTCTTTGATAATAAAAATGGAGAACTGAAAGCACGATTCTAATATGTGATATTTCGAAGGAGAAAGTATTGTCAATGGTGAATTAATTGAGCATGTTCAACATCTACATGTTTAGGATACTGTCTGGATTTAATAATCAGTATGTCTTTAACAAAGGTGCATTTCTAAATGGTTCAGCAATGAAACTATAAGATAGAGAATAATAGCTATAAAGAACAATTAGCACGATAAGAAGACTATTGATAAATGAACAAAGATATTAATTCTTTTTCGTTTTTTTAACTTAGATTCTTAATACTAATGCTAGGTTGTAGGTCTAGTATTAGTCTTAGTTCCAGAAGAACTTACAACAATCAAGCACTGAATGGCAAATAAAACTAGAACTAACACTAAACCTAGTACTAGAAAGATTCACGTTTAGCCGTGCGTCTTCAAATGGATAATCTATATGTCTAGTGTTAGTTCTAGTTTTAATTTAGGACAAGTTTACAACAATTTAAGACTGAATAACAACTAAAGATAGAGCCAACACTATCGGTAGAGTTAATTAGTATTAAGGTCTAGTAGACCTGTAACGGAAAATATTTAGGTTTAACCATACACCGCTTAAGACGGAACAAAATCCAATCCAACCCAAACCAACCTGTATTCAGAACTAACACCAGACTTAGAACTAGAAACATTATGATTTAGCCGTCTAAAGTGACGTACGGCTAAATTATTATGTTTCTAGTTCTAGGTCTAGTGTTAATACTAAAGGTGGGTTGTAGGTCAGGTATTAGTTATACTCTTATGGTGCTGCTTTCTATTTGCATGTTAACATCGCGGGCGGATGTTTTAGTCGTCATTTATTTTACAGTAAAAAAATATAATACAATGTCGAGTAGCAATTTGATGCAAAATTGATAGAACTTGTATAATGTAATGAGTGTACATGGCTTAAAATAGCAACCACATTGCAATGTACTGGTAAACTGGTTAATGTAAGAAAATTATAATTGTTATCTTAACTATATTCGTTATATTTATAGTTGAACGATGCGAAAATCGCAAGAACTTAATACATATTCATATTATTCATTCATATTCATATTTATTTAAATAAAGTATACATTAATACATTATTACGTCAAAAAAAAAAGATATTGAATATAATTATAAATGATCGGATAACATATATTCTTGGACTGAGTAGAACTCCTTTTTGAGTAACATATTCTTCACAGCAATTCGAAATTCCTTTACTTCCAGACTTCTCATTTCTAGTGGTAGTTCATTGTATAATTTTACGGCTATATAATGATAAGTCTTTTGTGATTTTACCACTCGGTGAAACGGAATTACAATATCCTCCTTGTGTCTGGTATTGTGATCATGATTATCTGTATTGTTTGGTAGCAAGTCTCTTTTATTGTGAATATACTCAAGGCAGGTAAGTATAAAACAACAAGGTAAGGTGAGAATTTTTAGTTTTTTGAAGTGAGTTCTGCAGCTCTCATGATTTTTTAGATCAGCTATTATACGAATTGCCTTTTTTTACATTACAAAAATGGCTTCCATTTCTCTTGATGTACCCCACACAATAATCCCATACGTCGCTATGCTATGGAAGTATGCAAAGTATACGCTACGCAGTGTTTCTGGTGGAAGGTTATAACGTATAGTTTTAACACAATATAAAGCATTTGACAGTCGCTTCTTTAAGTTGGATATGTGTTGCGACCATTTAAGTGTTTCTGTGATGGTAACTCCAAGGAATTTTGTGGAATTGTCAGTTACCTCATCATTTTGTTTTGTGTAGAAGGTGAGTATATTTGTTTTCTCTTTATTTAGTTCTAATGTATTAATGGAAAACCAGTGCTCTGCATTTTCAATGTTTTGTTTTGTTTTTTCTTTAAGCTCCTTGATGTCACCACACCTTGCAACGAAAGATGTGTCATCCGCGTAAAGACAAGTTACCTCCGTTGGAATACTGCTTGGCAAATCATTAATGTATACGATGAAAAGTGACGGTCCCAAAATCGGGGGTACTCCAGTCGTCACCTCCCTCCAAGATGATTGTTGTCC
Organism: Onthophagus sagittarius; assembly: GCA_036711965.1. NCBI lineage: Eukaryota > Metazoa > Arthropoda > Insecta > Coleoptera > Scarabaeidae > Onthophagus > Onthophagus sagittarius. Next base: position 12,097,009 of record JASERS010000005.1, on the reverse strand, counting down.
TCGCCAAAAACTGATTGTTTTCTTCCATGTAAATATGATGCTAGAAATTTTAATGCATTTTCTCTTATTCCATATCTCTCTAGTTTTGCTAATAATATTGGATGGTTCACCGAATCAAAGGCTTTTGTTAGGTCACAAAAAGCAATTTGAGTAAATTTTTGCTGATCAAAACCGTAGATAATTGCTTCTATTACGCTGAGTAGGGCACTTATGGAAGACCTTTGTTTTTGGTACCCATGTTAACAGGTTGTAAGCAGTTTGTTGTCATTGAGATACTCTATTATTTTTTTATTTACTATGGTTTCAAATATCTTTGATAATGTTGGTAAAATAGATATTGGTCTGTAGTTACTATATGTACCTTTGTCTCCCTTCTTATGTATTGGAGTTACCTTCGCCAATTTGAGCTCATTTGGAAAAACTCCTTCCTCTAGACATTTGTTTATGATAAATGTTAGATGTTTGCTAATAATTGGTGCAACTTCTTTTATTAGCTTGGTGGACAATTCGTATATATCTTTTGTATTTTTTGCTTTTAGATTCTTAATTGTATTTATGACCTGTAAAACTGTAACTTCTCCTAGTGATTCTATCGCTGAGCTTGCCATATTAACTAAACTGATTGCTTCGACACAGCTGGTCGAACTGTGTTTTGATACAATCCCGGTTTGAGAAAAGAAAAAGTTTAAGAGTTCGACATTCAATGTTGGATCTTCTGCTGGTGTTTTCCTGGATTTTCCAGTTTCCTGTTTGATAAGTTTCCAAGCAGCCAACATTTTGTTATCAGACTCATGTATGTACTTGCTATAAGCATTTATCTTTGCTTGATTAATTTTTTTTATATAGTCTGATTTTAATATTTTATATAGTTGTTTTAAATGACTGTGCTTCGTGACTCCAATTGCTATATGTAAGGCGTCTAATTTATTTTTTAGTTCTTCTATATTTTTTGTTTTATAGTTTTTTTTGTGGAATATTGTAAAACAAGTTTCCGCAGTATTTGTTTCTGAATATATAGGTGTCCAGCTGACGTCTTGTAGTACGGATTTGAATGTCTCCATGTTCACAGTATTCATTTTTCTACATTTTATTTGTATGTGTTTTTCTGTTGCAGACGATAAATGGAAAGTTGCAATTTGTGCCAAGTGGTTTCCAAGATGCAAGTTCACGGTATATGCTTCAATAGGATGGGTGTATCTGTCTGTGAATACATTGTCCACGCACAAGATATAGCATGCCAAAATCTTTTTATCAACAATCATCTAGCGAAGATAATGTTCCTGGTTTTTGTGTACATAACTTATTATAGTTGTGCTGAAGTTAAATCACTACAATTGTCAAAATATTGATAAAATGGCCCACATATTATAATAAAAATTTTATTATTTTAGATCAAAAAAATCCGTTTGCAACCACCGTCCATAGATTATGATAACACTACCAACACTGCTATAGAAATTTCTGGTTAATTGTCACAAACTGAGAATTCATTGGAAGAATTTGTGCAACTCCCTCCCGAAATATTACCACTTCTTATTCCAGAATCAGAGCTATCATCCATAGAAAATTCAGCCCCATCACTGCCATCTCTAATCCCATCAACATCCACAACATTCCATCTAGACCACCATTCCAATTAATTAAATTCAAAATTAATACCATCTAAATTCGTATGGACACATCCTCCCACCAAAAGAAGAAAAAAAACTGATACAGTTCATAACATTGTTAACATAGCCAACAAATTTTTTAAATCAAGCGATCAAATAATAAAATTTATAGGCGAAGAAGATGCAAATGTTACATTTAGAAAATTGGTAGGATATCTATTGAATGAAAAACCACCTAGCAATCTTCGAATTAAAATCTTACCTATCTTCTTAATTAAGAAGCTAATGATGATAATTGTCAACTCTGTCTCAAGGTTTATTTAACGATGTTTTGTGATGGAAAGTCTCGTTCTTTTTCTGATGAAATGTTATATTTCTTGTGATATTCATGTGTAAATATGTTATACGTTAAATTTAAATGTTTTAAAACGTTATATTTGTTTTAAGAATGAAGTTGTATTTATTTTTAACTGTATTAAAAATAATTATTTACTTATATTAACAAAAAATTCTTATTTATTTTCTCTAACTTAATATTACTGAAATCCAGGTTACAAAATAATTTACAATTATTACGTAATAAAAAATAAACGAAATACTAAAAAGGATTTATTGTCCAGTTCTTTACACATACTTAAATTGCCAAGAACTGCACCTTTATTGTGGAAATATCGACATAATAAGTTTCGATTTTCCGTATGTTATCTTAAAGAATTGTTGCTCCTTAATCGGTGTACATCTTCCGGGGAAGTGATTCTTAACGTCATTGTCCTTCGATTATTTCCCAATTTGCCCCTATTTGGTCGCCATTATCAGGTAAATAGTAATATCCCCCATTCCTATATTTTCGTAGGTAATTCTGAAGAACAACAACAGCTCGAACAATTTGCTCAACCATTTTAGTTCAAACGACTATGTGCGCCACCTCTGACACAAAATTCCAAAGGCATTCTCGACTGTTCTTCTTGCTCTAGGGAGCCGATAATTAAAGATAATTTTTTCAAAGCCTAAATATCGGCCTGGATAAGGGCGCATTGTATTTTCTGCCAAAGGAAATACAGCATCCCCTATTACAAAATGGTATGGTGTTACTACCTGGCAGTTTCTTAGGTGGTGGAATGGAGAGTGTTCCATTAAGAAGTGCTTTCTCTTAACACTGTGCTGTCATGATTTCTATCTGAAGCACCAATGTCTATTAAGATAAAATTGTATTCTGTATTTACTGCTGCCCTTAGAATGATACTGAAACAATATTTACAGTTATAAAATTCAGTTCTAGTATATTCCCTTGAAAATAAATACCCGGGTATTAAATAACACTATACAAGGATGAGGAACAGGCTGGTAAATCGAAATGAGATTGGAGTGTGTTAAATAAGATAGATAAAGAAATAAGACTAATCCTAAGACTTGCTCAGTCTCACACCCTTTCATTTGTACTTTTGTCCTTTTGTATATGCAAAACGAGGTAGCCTTGAGCCTCCTGCCTTATCACTGGGAACTTGCTCTTCACGCAAGTTAATGCAGATTAACTTCAAAGGACACCTAAAAATGGTCAACGATTCAAATCTAAATTACTTTATTACGGATTTTATTCCAACAGAATACAACTTCGATCAGCCGTATAATGTCATATTTAAAAACAGGGATGAATGGACGAAAAGTGAACCTCAACTGAAAAGAGGAGCCCTTCCTTGCTTTAGACAATAGAAGACCAAACAGTCGCATTAAATTGCCATTCAGCTTCGACATAACCATTCTTCAGGCAGAAGTTGTTACTATAAAGTTCTACTTCGCTTTGAACCGCCAAAAGAGACATGAAAAGTGTTCCCAAAGCTCAAATTTTTCACTTCTCTTTTAATACATCTCTTATATCCTATGATATAAACTTTTAACAAGCATATTTATAAAGAAATAAAAATGATTTGCCTTCCCAGACTTAACTGAGACCAGAAAGATAAGGATCAGACTGGTAAATAAATGTACGGTTAAAATCTGTTAAAAGAACGAGGAGAGAAGAGAAGATGAGAAGTTAACTATTAACTGGAGTTAATGAGTTTAACAAAGGCTGAAAAGTCAGAAAGCAGAATGAACAGGGAGGTTGAAGACTAGAATTGACTAGAATGCGATAATGTAGCCTAAATGCAACCGTACAATATAAAGAGAGATTTTGAAGGTAAAAATTGAGGAAAATAAGCATGAAAACTCTACTCAGAGCCCAGATATAGTGCATAATCTTCGGTGAATATATTGTTAATGATGATCTAAAAAAGTGATATAAATCTGAAACAAACATATTTTCAAAAGAATAAAAAAGATGAACTAAAAAGAGGAAACAGAGATTGGACAGAAACTTTGAAGATAAGAAAAGAATTTAACACAGAAGTGAAAGACTGGTATTAAATGAACCAGGCTAAACGCATAACAAAAGAATTTAGAAAGAATTTAGGTTGGAATATGTTTTTATGTTCTGACATAGTTTCTATAAACTCATCTACTGCATGTTACGACCCTGAATAAAGTATATTCAGGGTCGTAGCGGTATCCTTTACCATACCTCATAAATACAAAATCTATGAACAGTAGATAGGTTGATCGAAATGGCCATGTAACCATCACGTTTCTTCCTATCCATGAGTTCGGAAATGTTCGGTTCAAATGATTTCATATCAATAGCTGATTATGCAGGGATGACCCATCGTGTTGAAGCCATTTACGTAAATGAAGTATTTGCAAGGATAATTCATCCAACATAGTAGTAAAGATAATGATCTCCGTTTAACATTTGATAAAAAATGTATGGATCAAGTATTTTTGAACCAATGTTCAAAAACCAACATTGAACATTAATATCAAACGTAATCTGTGGTCTTTTCTGTTGAACATGATAAGAATTTTCTGGCATCCATAAATGTTCGTTATGCCACAGTTTGTAAATCGTGTTTATAATACTTTAAATCTAAATTGTCGATCAGTTTCATACATACTAATATGTATAAAGCTATGTGTGAACCTACAATATTCTACACGATTATTATATAATCATCTTGGTGTAATGTTTGTGAAATAGCTAATTTGTATGAATGAAATCTATGTTTTTTAGAAGATGTAGTGACGTGGCTACTACAGTCGCAAGTAATTTTTTTTAATGGAATCCTATGTTTCTATTTACATATGGTGATTAGATGTCTTAACTGCTATGAATGCATATCATCCTTTCAACTTTTTAATGCAAGGTTGCCAAATTATTAATTACTTTGTGAATATATTTGGAAAATCAATGGAAAGTCAAAATGTGGTCAAAATTTGTGTGGTTAACATAGTTAATCTCACGAATTAGTTAGATATTTTTTGACGAAAGCCTATACAATGTATTGTTTCAGAAATAGGGTACTTTACAAACTTATTTAGCAATCCTGTATATTTCAACAGAAGTAAAACTAGAACTAAAATCTTTTTTATTAATTTTGTATGAAAAGGAGCGCACTCGTTTCGTTCGCCCAACCCAACCCTGGGCGTCAATAATGATAGAACGTAGATGGCTAAATAAATTTATATGCGATAAAAATACCAAATATACAAGTGTATAAATCCGGTCTCTAGTCATAACAAAGTGCATTCACACCAATAAGATTGCGATTTATTCATTATTTACGGCAAAAATTACGTAAGGGTAGTACGAGACTACTACCCTTACTAATTACTAGTTATACTACCCGCTTGTTTATACGCCGGTGGGGTAAACCCTGTACTTGTTGAATTTTTTCTAATTCCCATCCCAAAAATTTTAATCTTTTCTGAACTGAATACAACCAAATACCAACACATTCTAAACTTTTTCATCATTTTCATTTATCATTCTGTTGGTTTATGCTAGTATTTTTTAAACAGTCTAATTATCCCAAAACGTGCACGAGTTTATGCTTAGCACAAATGATTTATTAAAGGTAAATAACAAATCCTTCCGAAGCATTGAAAAAATACAAGTTTACAAAATATATCCATATATTGCATAAACTAACCGGTTTTTGTAAACACTCTGTATAATATTATTCAATAGTATCAGTGGCGTTCGAACGACCCAAGTTTTGTTTATCTGACAAATTGCAATATTCAATATTTAATGATTATGTTGATGACGAATTTTAAAATATTTCAACAATTTTCATAAAATGATTAATAACGAATAATATAATACAATAAAACAATGTAAAGAATTTGCTGTAAAATAGAATATAAAGTATTGTAATAATTGATTTGAGAAAAAGAAGCATGAAAACTCTTCTCTATAAGTACATCTTTTACATCCTACAGCTTTCATCACCTTAGTGTTGTTCCCATTCCGTTACATTTACTTCATATTAAGTTTATAGACTCACGAAGACAACAAATTTTCCGCTACAATCATTTATAGGAATGACCGACTACATCGATGGTTTAAACTGCAAACCAGCACATTATTCAACAATTTAGGAATAAAATGCGATGACCCGCATAGCGCTGAAAGAAAAATCCCCATCTATTTCCAAAGCGTTGAAAATGACGCAAATTTATCTTTGTCCGAATAATAATAAAACATTACCTTTACTTCAGTATTTGTGACTGAAATAAAAAATTACGAATTACAAAAGTCGTTTTGTACAATTTTATGTTTGCTGGGAATTTCAAAGATGTCATCTCTTCCCCTAAATAGGCTATATCATCTACGGAGTAGTTGTAGTAATCAGGGAAAGGAGAAATTTGACCTGTCCCACACTTTCCCACGTTGATGTCAAAGTTCTCCCCATTTCGGTGACATCTCTTCTTCAGAAAAAAAACCTTTCATCCGCCTACGAGTTGTTTACATTAGTGGAGGAATCGGTGGCATGGTCCATTAGAAACATTTGTGGAATGCACCAGGAAACATAATACCTTTGCGTCTCCACAACATGACTTACTGTTATTAATGCCATGTGTGTCGGTTCTGGTTCCAGTCTTCATCAACGAAAGTAACTCACCAGGGTAAAAACAAAACTCAAAGGAGCAAAAGGGGGCAAAAGGGAATAAAGAGGGGGTGGATAAAAAGCTTTAAAGGTTGATTAACCAAGAAAAGATGACGGGGAGTAATTACTTCCGCAAAATTGAACCTTTTTTTTTGTTGGAGTTGATGCGTTGTTTAATAAAAAGTGTTATTAAAACAGTTTTGAAAATTAATGGTGTTACTAAATTGTATCTGCTATTCGTGTCACAAACCGATTTAAATAATTTACTATTCAATTTGAAAGTGAATGGGAAGTCCTTTACGCCACGAGCTGGCAATTTCCAATTTTCGATGCAAAAACTAAAGTATTTCCGAATTATGTAATCGAACCCAAATTAATGATCGTTAATGTTAAGCGTTAGCGATCAATTCCTCTTCCTCTCCTGTTATTTATTTCCTAGTCGTTCCGCGTCGGAGAAGTTTCTTTCAAGCGGAATTAAGCGGGATAATAAAAACCAAGTCCAGGGGATTATTTACGCGATTGAGCCGACGCTAAATGTGCTAACGCGAGTCGAGGCGTACACATGTTCGTTTCCACTAACAAAATAAGACTTAAGTCACTTAAAAATAGTAGCGCGACGCCGTGCGTCTATTTGAGTCGATCTGGTCTACCGGAAGTCAGCAGCATACCGAGAGCATTTAGATAACGATCTCCCGTCCGGGAGACCGCGTAGGATTGTTACTTGTTACAAACTGCCTTATCTTCATCTGCACTTAGTCACCACAATCAGCGGCTCACATAAAACGCTATTTCAAAATCTCTTTTCTAAATCGATTTGAATTAATGTTATCTTAAGAAAATTAATACCAAGTTAAAGCCCAACCCTTTACAACAAACAGTGAATACAGGACAAATAGACGAATCGAGTCGGTGTTTGTGTTTAGATAAGGGCCGTTTCGGCGTTGAAAGACGCTATACAGGTGTGTCGCGTTATACAGGTGTCCCTTTAAAACACTTCCGCCGCGTCGAAGCCGCGTTGGTAAGACAAACAAATCCGGGCTGACAGCCCGCCATTAATAGGTTCCATCTTGAAGGCTTTCTACCGTAAACAAACCGAACGAACTAAAACAAGGCGCGTCTTATTTGCGTTTTCCACAGCCGCGTAACGATCGCTTTTAAAAAGGCACTCACATTTTCGAGTACAGATATCCTATGGCGTAATTGGACCAGATTTATAAACGATTATCGACGATTATTTCATTATTACGAAACTAAAAAGAGTTTGATAAATCGATTATTTGGATTTGAAACAAGTTAAAAAAGCTTTCTCACAACGAAAAAAAAATAAAAAAAAAAGGTTTAGATGAAAACCTACACCGGATGCTTTGGTAATTAGGAGTTTTTTTAATTTGGCCCTCACGACAAAAACAAGCTTGGAATTCGGGGTTTAATTTGCTAAAAAATTATGTTTAACGAGTCATAACAGAAATGAAATTTAATATAAAGTAATAAAATTAGTAAAGTGTAAAATTCGATATCTCAATAGTTATTTAGGTAATAAGGGGGATCCAGATATATATCCAGATTCTAAGTGGACAAAAATAAAAAATCACTGATAAAATTTAAAATTTTCAGGTATAGGAATTTTTTCGCAAAGCCTCAGTAAAACTGAATGCGAATAATTGTGTAACAAGTTACTTTGAAAACGGTTCAATACAAAATAAACACTTTCGTTATATATGATTAAATAAATAAAATTCTTTGTACTTTAACTGGTTTTATTTAATTTTTGTCTAACTAGTTTCGCTTTTATAGCATCTTCAGAGACTCTACAAGAAAAAATTGAAGTACAAACAATGTAAATGAAGTTATAGATATATAAGCTAATTATTAATGTTAGGGGACATTTTAATAAGTTTTTAATACTTACATGTCTTAAAGAACACGTGTGAAATTTATAAATTTGTACCTAATTACTTCCTTAATCTATGTGAATTTTATAAATATTTAAACAATTATTTCGTAAACTCATTAGTTAGTACATTGAACTATGTTGACGTTAGAATTATAAAATAAAATTATAAAATTAAAATTTTAGTACGTTACATGACATGTTAAAATTGATAATGGCGATAAAATAAGAAGATGAACTGGATTAAGCATGGTATAGCAAAACTATATATACTAATATGTCTACCAAAATTAGAATTGTCGTTTAGTTGATGTTCTTTTATACGTGTCTTAAGAGATCTACCAGTTTCACTTATGTATGTAGCACCACAGGTACCACACTCCAACTTGTAAACTCCATTCTCATCCAAAAAATTAATTTTATCTTTGGCATTAAATAATTTTTTGAAAATAGTGTTATTGTTTTTAAAGGATATATTGATGTTGTATCTGCGAAAAATTCTTTGTATGTTATATAACATATATCCTGGGTAATTAATAGATCTATAAGTTAAAATCTGTGAAGACAGGTTAATTGTTTGTAAACTAGTTGATAAATTATGTTGTTGTTTTAAATGATTGGAAAACCATTGTTAACAGCAATGTTTTTGATTATATTGAGTTCGTTAGTTTTGTGTAAATGGAGTATTAAGATATCTATGTAAGTAAGCTCTTAATGCAGAATTTTTATGAGAATTATGATGGTAGGATTGGTGTGGAATTATTGTGTCTGTTTGTGTTGGTTTTCTATATATTTTAAAATCAATTCTGTCTTTATTATTAATTAAGGTTAGATCCAAAAAATTCAATTCATTATCATTTTCGATTTCTAAAGTGAATTTGATGTTTTGGTGCAGTGTTTATGTAATTGTGAAAGATTCATTGTCATTATCCCAGATAATAAATATGTCATCAACATATCTTCGCCAAAGTTTTATATTTTTATTTTGATGATTATTAGGATTTAAAATTTTATTTTCAAGTTCATTCAAAAAAATATCAGAGAGGAGACCACTCAAGAGAGAACCCATAGGTAGGCCTTCATTGTATTTATAAAATGAATTGTTGAAAGAACAAAAATTTTGTTCTGTACAAAGTTTTAATAGATTATAAATATGTTCTCAGTCTGTGTTGTTGATTTTGTTACTGATTAAATCTTTTATTAGGTCTAAGGTTTCTGTAACTGGTATGTTGGTGTAAAGATTTGTGACATCAAATGATAACAAAGTGAAATTTTCAAGTAATTGTATCTTTTGAATGGTGTCAATAAGATCTGATCTGTCTTTAATTGTAAAATTAGCGTTAAATTGTATAGTATTTTTAAAAAACTGTACTAGGAATTTAGATATTTTGTAAGTACTTGAATCTATTGAAGATATGATCGGTCTAATGGGATAATTATGTTTATGTAATTTAATCAAAGAATATACTAAAGGTGTTTTAGGGTTCATTGGTAAAAAAATAAACATAGCTATGTTTTGTTGAAGTAAGAAATCTTTAGCAGATTTTACGATTCGTTTTGTTTTGTTATGGAATGCATTTGTTGGATTTTTCTTAATTTCTATAAAGTTGTTATCATTAAAAAATTGTAAAGTTTTTGAAATATAAAGTGATTTTTCCAAAATAACCAGTCCAGCATTTTTGTCAGCGTTAGTAACAATGAGATTATTATTATTAATTTTACGTTTGACCTTATTAAGTGTTTTTGCCTCATCCTTGATGTTATTTGACGTCTTCTTTTTTCTGTTTATTTCCCTTTCCCTCCTCTTTATCAAATGTATTAAGTCCTTCCTCAGGCTGTCTTCCTCTGGTGTATTGTGAGCTGCATTTTCTAGTTCAATGGATAATCTAGGTAGATTGTGATTCTGCGGCGCCATACCATATTTGTGACCTTTGTTCAAAAATTCCCATTCTCTAGTAGAAAATTGGACGTTGGATAGGTTGGTAATTCTTGGATGAAAATGATGCTGACTATTGTTATTAGAAAAAGAATAACTTGAATCTTCAATCTTTCTCTCTCTCTTAATTTGTTGATTTTACGTTGTTTTCTATTCCATGTATTTTTAAGTTCATCTTTTTTGAAATGTTTAGCTTAAAAAATAACATCATCCAGTTCAATGTAATGAAGTTGTTTTGAAAGAATGTTATAGATGTAGTAAAACCAAAGGGATATATTTCGAGGATGTATTCAGAAGACTATGCTTATGTCCGATTATCAACTGTTATAGAAATAATCGGTGTGGATAAATGTTAATTTTATTTTTCATTTGAATACAATTAACAAGGATTTAACCATAACATGTTAGACAACATTAAAGAAATAATGTCACATAAATTTACTCATAGGGAACATGCCCATATGATATTTATTTATATTTATACGAATTTTTAATGCTGCTCAACATTCTAAGCGATCTGTTATTAAATGAACCATGAAACTAACGGTGGAAATGTTGGAAATAATTGCTAAATGCTCGTTAATTGTTTGTTAATATTTACATCAATTATTTCTATAACACTTGACAATCGGACTTAAACATAGGGGTTTACTTGAATAATTTCAACCGTCTAAATATGTTCTCAAAACTTTTCACTTTCCTCCTGAAACAATCTGTATATCATTGCATAATGTTACAGAGTATCAGTTTTATTATATAATCAAAATACGGATTCAGGCGTCCAATTTGATAACAAGGACATTATTGATATAAGCGATCTCTCCAACGTATTCTTTGGGACCCGAGGAATCTGCAATATGCTATTGCTCCTCAAAGAAATACCTATACTTAAAGAATACGCACACTTTAATTTATTATTAATCAACTTACATATGGTATTTTTTATAAGCAATTGCCTTCTTTTAACAAGAGATGAAAGACGTAGTTGATTCTCGATTATACCCAGATCGGAACGGACAGGTGGATTAATACGGAAGGAAATATATTTCAGGAACCTTCTACAAATTGATTCTATGTAGCGATGACAAGCATAACATGGATTCCAAATTAAGCAAGCATATTCTTCTAGTCATAATGATATGAAGGCTTTGTGGAGTTTCTTGAAAACCTCAATACATCCTACCAATAGGAAACACAAATGCAAGTAGTCCTTCGGCCACTGAACATAACTTCTTCATAAATTCATCACTACCAGCCATGTATTTGTTAGGTAACTTCGCCATAATCGAAATAAGTTCCTCTTAAGTAACAGTAGGTAAAGAAAAATCAGAATGAGGGGAGAAATCCATGCCAGAAGCTATAGGCTCCTTATAACAATAATGTTGTAATCCCCAAAGATGTCAGTAAAATAATTAGCTATATCATCAGATCCTCAAGTATTTTATTACCATTACGGAATGATTTAGGTATTCTAAATGTTGAATTATACTGATGAACAAAATTCCATAATTCAATTGAATTCAACTTGAGATTCTTGTCTACACTCAAATAATATTGATACGACGTTGATATTAATGCCAAATTTAGAAAAATAAGATTTTTGTTAAAAACGGTTATAATATTTATCGTGTAACATTAATACACATTAGGTTCTGGCAACTGAATCAGAATTGTCACAGTTATCACTTATCCCTTGTTTTAGACAGTATCTTTATTGCACCACACAATCCCATAATAGATAATGATTTTTTGTCGTTCGGTGAAAAGTGATAAAAACTAACATTTCAACGTTTGCTTGTTTAGAAGTTGGTTCGAAGCCCAATTGAAAAGACAGATTTTCAACCAAACACTTTTTCTAAGGATGGCAAAGCCCGAAAACTTCTAGTTTTAAAGCAAGTATCAAGATTATCATCAGTAATCTCACCCGAATCATACCGACGTGAATTAAAAGAAGTTGAATTACAGAAGTTGGCATCTAGAAGGATTTGTTTTCTTCTTCGAGTTAGTTCTTTTAGTATATAGTTGGTACTTTTACTATTTTCATTGCACCGCCTCATTACATTTGTAATTTATTCGTTCTAGCTGGTTGACAGACCCTTTTTTGTAATTTTTTTTTCTCTAGTGTCATAATATTTCTCTCATGTGTACTGTCCATCTTTCATACTAATTTCTACAATTTCTTGCATGTTTTTCAATAGTTCTAGCAATTTCAATATATTACTAACGATCCCCTAGATATGTTTGTATCTTTGAAGAAAAACCAACTCTAGAAAATATGACCACTGATTCTTAGTCAACTTGTAATGGTGTTTTTGTTATACGTCTACGAAAATATAGGACACTCTTTGTAGGTTAAAGGTAAACGGTGATCACTACGTTCCTTAAAAATTAGGAGATCGCTCATCTCTAGTAGTAACGTCATAAAGAAAGTGTTTTGTCATTTTAGTGCAATTTAGTGGATTGAGTGCACGTTTACTATTTGTAATTAAATATTTAATAGAAAATGGAAGGAAGTGAAGTAACTTTTCTGTTGACGAAGAAGGAGAAGTGGTCGTTTCGCAAGAAATATTTTAAGCATTCATTCTCTTACAAAACTAGTTTCTTAATATAATATTACAGCCCTAGAGCTGTAGCATACTGAATTACACCCTATCTAAACTAAACTATTCTATAAGTAAATCAAAAATTTGTTACACTTTTTACAGATGTAAATTTATTATTTATTTGCATCTAGTTTCGGGGAAATTATATCCCCATCCTTAGGAAAATACGTTGAAATTTTCTAAATACTTCAATCTCACATTTAAAACGGTAAATTAACAAGAAAACTCTCAAAATGTAGGCTGCAATAAAGGAATGATGATCTCAAAATTGAGTTTAGTGTTTAGCACGTTTTTAGCGGTTTGTTGGTTATAATTTGTTTTAGTCTATAAGTAGTCAAGAAATGCTCAATTGGACATAATAATGTTAAGATGTTGATTTTTTTTAGTAGAGTCAGTTACATAAAGAATTTGTTTTTTTCTCTCACATGCCACATTGGTGTTATCCATACGGCAAGAGACTGAACCCGTTAAACGTATTTGCGATGGCAAAGGCGGCGGCGAAAAACCGTCGACCGTTAATTGTACGGTCCCGAATGGTTCCAGGAACTAAATAAAGGTTACAGAGGTGTCTTTCATCGGTGTCGGAGACTTTACCGAACGCTCACCTACCTCTACCTAAGGCCAGGTCGCTACCGCGAAGCGCTTCTTGCGCGCGGTCAACGTAGCGGTATATTGGATCGACGGGACTGTTAAATAATAAAAGACCATCATTACACATGTCAATCAGCGGCCTCGGACCAACAGGAAACACATATTTCTGCGACGCGAGGCGCATTACAACCTCGCCGTACCGGAATTCCCATGCCATAGCGATGGCACTCTGCGGAATCCAAATGTCCAAGCGACAATTTAAATTATAAAAAAGTTTGCGAAATTAGATTTATCTTGACAAGAGGGCGTAATTGAGATTGGGATTTTGATAAATAACAATTCTAATGATAAACCTCCTCTAAATCAAAAAAACAATAAAAGATAATCCATTCAGGTGGTTCCATTAAGAGATGTGTATCTAAAAGATTTTTTTCGATTGAACGAACAAATTATTTTCCTCATTACAAAACTAAACAATAACGAATCCAACGTTAACAAGCTTATTTCTAAGAAACTAATGCCCAATCAGCATCCATCTTGAGGCGCTCCGACTTTTCTCATAATGAAATCTAAATTTTTACGACTAGCTCGTTACATAAACCTGGAGGAGCCATTTGGATAGAATTCGCCAGGGGCCTTGGTATAATTGCCGGAGCCCGGGCCGATGGGCAATTTGTTGCGAGGTCCAAAACGCTAACGAGTACACACGTCCGAGGCGCTCACAAACTTCCTTCGATACAAGACAACGTTGTCGTCAACGTCTTCTATACGAATAACAATGGCGCGCTTAACTGGTACGACCTTTGACCTAAATGTCGTGCGCAGTTCCCCCTCGAGACTTCCGCAATCAACCAGCGCATTGTGTAACGTCCGGTATATAACGCTGCGGTCTACGAAATCGCACATCCGTGCTTTCTCATACGGATGGAAAACAATACAGGAAGATTCAGAAGAACAATTAAAATTCATTTGATGGTTAGGAAATTATTTTTTTTTAATTTCTATTAAGATTATAGACGTTTTTAATTTGGACGAGATAAAGTTTGACCAATTTCCGCTTATACTTTGCCTGATAAATCATCGTAATTATGAACAAACGCGAATTCCGACGAAGTTCATTGTCCTGCGGGTTATTTTCGTCCGAAAAGTCCTGAAACGCCCTGCAGCGACGTCTTACAGACTCCCGGACGGCGGGGTCTAATAAAATAGTTGACCCACACTTGCGATTTTATTCGGTTGTACCTCGTTAAAATTAACAATCGTCCGACGTTATCTTTTTCATACACTTACTTTATATTAACTCTTAACCTAAGATAAAGTAGTAGTTAATGCCAAAAATTTTGTATTGAAAAATATAACAGAAAGATCGCAAAGCTCCTCTAATTCATACACTCGCAAATCGAATTCCCTTATAATCCGAATAAAATTAGAAAATTTTAAATTTGTATTGTGTCCCTTATAGTCCAAATTGCTACAGGATTCATTAATCGAAATTAAGATATTTTTATTAAAATTGCTCATACTTCCCAATGTTTGCCAATCTTTGCATTTTATTAGCAAAATACTAAAGTAATATATTTGGATAACCAAATGAGGAAGAGAATCAGCGCCATCCTAAAGCTAAGAACTAATATGGCTACAGCCCAGAGGCATCCTTGGGGACACTTCTTTTTTGTAAGAGAATGCATGATGTCCCTATTATTCATGTACTTAATATCCACACTGAAATGTGAACTTTTTCTAAAATGGCTAGGGTTTTCTCCAGTATCATCGTTAAAGTATAAATTGTAAAATAGATAAAGTTCGACTTAAAAACGATGTTTATTAACAGAATATATCGGTGCTACACGTGTTTCGCCCAGTTTTTAGGGCAAATAAGATGTATATAAAGATTTTAAGATAACTATTACAGAAAATTATTAATATAATAAATATAATGAATATCATTTACCGTCAAGAAGGCTATAGATGTACAAAACAGGATATTTTATATTTAACTAGGTGTAACATTTCTTCTTGTCAATTTTTTTATGTTTCGAAATGAACCATTTATTTGAGTCGAAATTTAATATAAAATTGTTATCAAGTTATAAAAGGTGTGGTAAAAATGTAAAAAAACTATTTAAGTACGGAGGAAAAATTAAAACAGTTAACGGACGTATATAAATAAAATAATAATAATAACTTTGAGTTTCGTCGCACTTTGTTGGCTTTATTGAGAGGACTGATGAATTTCGTTGTCGTGTTTTCTTTCAAGGTCAACAGGGCGGTAAAATAGGTAAATTTAAATTTTTTGAAGTTACAACGCAACAAGTAAAATCATTTGGAAAAAGTTTATTTATATCATTTTCATAAAAAATCTGAAGTTGTTACTATCTAAAATGTCATTCATTAATGAATCGGGGTTTTCTTTTTTGATTTTTTGAATAAAGAACTCTTCATATAGGTCGAGTTTTTTCGATTTTTTAAGATTTTTTAAAAGTGAAAGGTTATTAATGTTTATGGAATGTTTCTGTGTTGTTATGTGTTTGAAAACATTGGAAGTGTGTTTTGTATTGTGTTCTTTGAATCTTGTTAACAGATTCCTTCCAGTTTGCCCTACATATCTCATATCACAGTCGTTACATTTTATCAGATAAACCCTACTTTTCTGATGGTCTTCAAATTTATGTCCGTTGTTACATAGTATTTAAGTAAAAACTTAAGCAAAAAATCAAAGACTATAAACTTACAGTCATCTTAGGGGACAAGAATGCTGGAATTGTCATTATGGAACAAGATTTATACATCAAAAAAACCTATGAATTCTTTGCACAAAATAATATTAAAGAAATTAACAAAGACCCCACCAATCACTTTAATAGTCAATTTAAAAAGCTTATAAAAACCTGTACAGATAGTCTGCATAAATTCAACATTAACACCAATAACTTGTTAGAAATGAACCCACTACCTCCAACACTGAAATCACTTATAAAACTTCATAAGAAGGACCAATCTATTAGACCCATTATAAGCAATAAGAACACTACCACAGAGAAAATTGCAAGAGACCTTCAAAAGTTTCTTTACAAAACATTCGATCCATTTATAAAATATAGAATTAAAAACACCAATGACCTAATACAAAAACATAGAGAAGTACAAATCAATAACGATACTTCAATAGTTTCCTTTGACATAAAAAACCTTTACACGAATATCCCTGTAGATAAAACCTTAAAAATCATTAAAAAACACCTAATACAACATAGACTTGATTATGAAGGCGTCACCGAAGAAGACATCGATAACCTTTGTTCAATAATTAAACTTGTATGCAAACAAAACTTTTTCATTTTTAACAACATTTTTTTTAACATTTTTTATGGGTTCTCCCATTTCATGCATCCTCGCAGATATCTTTGTGAACAATCTCGAAAACAAAGTTTTTTCCAACAAATTCGATAAATTTACAGGAGAGATTATTTTTTACGGTAGATACGTTGATGACATCATCATAGTTCATACATACAAACCCGCAAAATTGATTGCTCTTTTTAACATCTTCAATACGATCAACAATTTACAGTTTACCATGGAAAAGGAAATTAACAACAGTATAAACTTTCTATACCTTACTATAACAAAAAACATTAATAAAGGTAGCTTTGATTTCGACATCTTCCGAAAAGCAACCACTACCGACACCATCATACCCAATAATTCTTATAACTCCTCAACTCATAAGAACGCCTCTTTCTATTTTCTCTTTAATCGACTATACAACACTCCTCTAGATCTGAACAACTTCTATAAAGAACTTAACAACATTGTTGCAATTGGAATCAACAATGGTTACAACCTCAATAATATGCAATCTATCATCAATAAAATACACAGAAATAATATTAAAAAACTCGTTTATCCATGTTACAATTCTAGAAAACAATACATTTCACTTTCTTTTAACCATAATCTGGAAAAACTAAAGAACAACTTCAATAAATATAACCTTGTTCCAGCATTCATGTCTAGAGGTAAATTGGGCCAAATACTATGTAACAACGGACATAAATTTGAAGACCATCAGAAAAGTGGGGTTTATCTGATAAAATGTAACGACTGTGATATAAGATATGTAGGGCAAACTGGAAGAAATCTGTTAACAAGATTCAAAGAACACAATACAAAACACACTTCCAATGTTTTCAAACACATAACAACACATAAACATTCCATAAACATTAATAACCTTTCACTTTTAAAAAATCTTAAAAAATCGAAAAAACTCGACCTATATGAAGAGTTCTTTATTCAAAAAATCAAAAAAAGAAAACCCCGATTCATTAATGAATGACATTTTAGATAGTAACAACTTCAGATTTTTTATGAAAATGATATAAATAAACTTTTCCAAATGATTTTACTTGTTGCGTTGTAACTTCAAAAAATTTAAATTTACCTATTTCAACGAAATTCATCAGTCCTCTCAATAAAGCCAACAAAGTGCGACGAAACTCAAAGTTATTATTATTATTTCATTTATATACGTCCGTTGTTGTTTTAAACAAGTTAAAACTGTTTTAATTTTTCCTCCGTACTTAAATAGTTTTTTACATTTTGACCACACCTTTTATAACTTGATAACAATTTTATATTAAATTTCGACTCAAATAAATTGTTCATTTCGAAATATAAAAAATTTGACAAGAAGAAATGTTACACCTAGTTAAATATAAAATATCCTGTTTTGTACATCTATAGCCTTCTTGACGGTAAATGATATTCATTATATTTATTATATTAATAATTTTCTGTAATAGTTATCTTAAAATCTTTATATACATCTTGTTTTTAGTCGTGCCTATCGATGCCTTAAAAACTGGGCGAAACAAGTGTAGCACCGATATATTCTGTTAATAAACATCGTTTTTAAGTCGAACCTTATTTATTTTACAATTTGAACTTTTTTTGGCGTGCCCGTTTTTACTGAAATTCATTCTTCATTTGATTAACACTTCAATTTCTCAAACTATTGCTTCCTGCTATAAAATTGCAGCTGTGCAACCGATTTCTAAAGTGAATGATCGAAAATCTAAATCTTAATGATCTGCGTTCAATTAGCTTAATCTTATCTCTTAAGCTATTCGAAAAGATATTGTGGTCTGAACTCGTTCAACATCTTCAATCTAATAATATTCTACCTACAGTTCAATTCGTATTAAGAGAAGAGTTTAGTAGTGTTACTGCGCTTTTGGTGGTTACTGACGATATTATGATACCTATCATTACCTTCGCTTGAGCTAGTAACTTTGGTTCCCCAGGGGTCAAATGGGGAACCAACAAACCAGGAATTTTCAGCTTTCTCTAGGGTTATGGTGTTCGGTCGAAACAATGTCGTTCATACACATTCAACTAATGTCAGCATATTTATCGATGGGCTGATACTTCCGGTAGTGGTAGAGGCTCAAAATCTGGGTTTACTTCTTGATATTAAGATGAGATTCTTTGAAGATTTATTGTCCCGTTTCAACTACGTCAATGTAGTTTATGGTCCACATATAACTGCCGCTGATCAATTATGTGTGTAACGAGTACAATATGCCTGCTAAAGGTTTATTTTTGGTATTAGAAAGTATGATAACGTATCACATAAGCTGGCTGAGCTAGGTTGGTTAAATATTGACAGAAAACGGCAATTACATTGTGCTTGTTTCTACCATAAAATCTTAATCTTCAAAATGCCCAAGTATCTGTCAGATAGACTATGCTATCGAACTGATGTTCAAAATTTGAATTTGAGACTTAAGGGTCTCCGCACCCCTCCCACACAGAAAATAGAAATCTTCAATTGATCCTTTAGTTACCTAATTGCCAAAGCATACAATAACATGCCTGAAGATATAAAGGAATTTTCCCTCTCCCGGTTTAGGAGGTCGATGTAATTTTCGCTGAATTCATAACAGAAACACCAGTGATCCAATCTTTTTTTCTCGCTTTATGAGCGTTTCAATCTCATTTAATTTAAATACTATTAATTTTTTCATTCAAAATAACCATAAATTTACTGTGCCAGGAGTCCTAGTAAGCGTTAGGGGATATCTACACATTTCCGTGTCTGCATATTATCTACGTTCGCTTTTTTGCAGAGCCTCCCCTGATCATTGATGATGTAACCAAGGTGGCTACAATTAATGAAATTCTTACTGCTCCTAAATCGTCTTTCTTCTCTTTTACGCTTGTAACCGCGACCGAAGTGGGTGATGCTATGGCATATTCAAAGTCCCCTTGCGTGGGTTCTGATGGTATCGGTCTCAATCTTCTTCTTCCTATACTGGATATAGTGCTTCCACCATTAACACATATCTTCAACTTTTCTTTTGAACGGTCTTTATTTCCCTCTGTCTAGAAAGTAGCTCATGTCGTCCCCATACCTAAATCCAAGTCCCCTTCATGTAACACTGATTTCCGTCCGATTTCAATTTTATCCGTACTATCAAAAGCTCTTGAACGTTTAATTTATTTACAAGTCCAAGGATATCTCGAGAGGTTTAATTTACACAATGAGTTGCAATCGGGTTTTCGCAGTGGGCATAGTACGACTACTGCCCTCATTAAAGTTACTGATGATATTAGGTATGCCTGTGACAACAGATATGTTACTGTGCTAGTTCTACTCGATTTCAGCAAGGGTTTTGATTCTGTCGACCACAACCTACTTTTAGCATCTCTTTCTGCCTACGGATTCACTCCTTCCTGTGTTTCTTGGTTTCATTCCTATCTTTCCCATCGATCCTTGTGCGTACGCGCTAATTCTTCAGTTTCTTCTGCTTGTGCAATCAAATGTGGTGTTCCTCAGGGCAGTGTATTGGGACCGTTACTTTTTTCTTTGTTCGTTAATAGTGTTACTGATCATATCTCGTGTAATTATAATTTGTATGCTGACGACCTCCAAATATACACTACTACAACTGTTGCTGAATTTCCGGAAGCTATTGTGCGACTTAATAATGATCTGTCTAACGTCTTGAACTGGTCTCGGAGATACGGACTTAAGTTGAACGCAGTTAAAACGCAAGCTATTGTGTTTGGTACTCGTCAATTACTTGTTAAGATCAATCCATCTAGCTGCAGTGATCTGATACTGGATGGTACTGTCATACGGTTTTCTGACACAGTTAAGAATCTCGGAGTCTTTATGGATTCTTCACTGTCTTGGAGACCGCAAATTCAACATGTTTGCAGAAAAGTTTATGCTTGCTTCCACTCTTTAAAGAGACTTCGTTGCTCTCTTCCTCCTTTGGTCCGTCGTAATCTTTGCTATTCACTTATATTTCCTGACTTCGACTATGCGGACGCGGTTTATCCCGATCTCTCGGTAACTCTCCTGGATAAATTGCAGCGGCTACAAAATAATTGCATCCGGTTCATATTTGACATAAATAGATTTGAGCATGTAACGCCGTATCGCAATTACATTCAGATGTTAACTTGTGAGAGACGTAGATCCTTTCGTTTATTAACCATTTTATTTAAAATTCTTCATAACTGCACCCCAAAGTATTTATCAGATAGGTTCCAGCAATTATCATCTCATGAGTTTGCTACTCGTTCGTGTTCTGATGCTATTCTTACATTTCCCGTTCATAGCACTGAAATTTATCACAGATCATTTACAGTACGGTCGATTGCGCTGTGGAATGGACTGCCTTCTGAAATTCGTAATATTTCTAATATTGCTAATTTTAGACGTGTTTTAAAGAGCCACTTGCTTGCCCTTCAATTGTCTGTTTCCTGATTCTTTGTTCTTTGTCTTTCTCTTTTTTCTCTCTTCAACTGCTCTCACTTGTTGGCAACTGATATCCGGCAAGTTCTTTTGGTTTTTTTTAGCTTCTGTCTCTCTTGTCGTATCTTTTTCTTTACTTTTCTTCTTGATTAATCTTATTTGGTGATAAATGTTAATGATATCTAATTATCACTACTTGCCATATTAATCTTAGGATAATTTTGCTTTAGCAAATACTATTTTTGTTTGTTCTGTTGGGTCATTTGGCAGATATCGCTTGTGCGATAAAATGATCCATTTGCTTATACTGTTTAAGTTTAAGTTTATTCATTGCTCGACTAACAATCGACAATGGGATTATGTATACATATATTTTGTTCTTATTATTATTTTTTTTTCTCTTCTTGTATATTTTATGTAGTTTTGTATTTTTATTTGTGGCAATAAATGGTAATAAATAAATAAATACGTTCCCCCTCCTTCTCTCTGTCTCTTCTTATCTGTTCTTATTTCTTATTAAGAGTACTTTTCTCATATTTATATTTTAATATTAAATTTTACGTAATTGTTTGATACCGCCCAAAAACCATGTTGGATGGTTTGAGTCTATGCAGGCGTGGCCCGATGCTTTCTCGTGAACTGTGATGTTCCTCCATGTATTCGTGATAACATAGAATAATTTTCTTTTCTTCTTTGGTTATTTTTAAATAAAAAAAAATATATTCTTTGTTTTTCGTCCAACCCAGCCCTGAGGCACCAAATTTCTTAGAACAACAGTGAAAAGGAACTTGATTACGCCACTCTATTGTCCATTCAATATTCTATCTAAACTATTATGCTGCAGTTCTCTCCATGAAGACGGTGAACGATTTGAAAACTGAAGAAGCTAGTAAAAGCTTCAGTGTATTATATCACTGCAGGATAAACTGCAGATATTATTATTATCAAGTACAATAAATCTATAAATATGTGTTTATAAGACTTTTTGACAACATCTACATGACTTCAATAATCCGCATGCTTCCATAATTTGAATTAAGCTGAAAACTTTTCAACTTATTGTTCCCTGAACCTTTACCAACATCATGATCCATTTCAGCAATATCAAATAACGCTACTGCGTGGCTTCTTCATGCATTTTGAAACTTTCTGTAGAGTGCACCGATATATGAATTTAATTTTAAAGATAAGGAGCTCTCGTTTCGTCTGTCTCAATCAGTTCTGTACTTTATTAAATTTTCTATTATTATTAACACCAACACAATAAACACAAAAAAGAAAACACAAAGACATTTCAGTGAAGTTTAGTGTCGTTAACGTCGTTTATTGATTGGTGTTGCAAAAGTTGCTCAGTGGCTTTGGTGAAAGATGGAAGAAGCACTCGATTACTCGTCTTCTTGGTGCTATTCAAACATGTCTGCAAACTGGTACCTTCAGTATACTATCTGCATCAGGAAGAAGATATACAGCAACAGTTGAGATAAGAAATTATTTAGAATAAGTCCGCAGTATGAAGGAAATTTGAAGTCTAATTGAGATCACATATATCAGCTACTGTTTTGCTCGATTACAATTTACAAAAAATCATGTTTAGTTGACAAATGCACAGGGAGAAAACGTACTGCTTTTATTGTTAGACGAATCGGGTTCATGCACTGCATAACATATATTTATGAAAATCCCTGCCTGCTTTTGTAGTCTTTCAACTCTCTCTCTCTCTCTCTATAATGATTTGAATAAGAAATTGCTTCGAAACACGTCCGGAACTTTACATTATCAACTGCAATCTAACCACAGCTTGGTATAATGAAGAAATTTTTGTTGAACACGTAGTTCCCTTCGGTCCATTTATTGGAGACAACTTGTTTGTCCTGCACGATAATGCATGCTTCCATACGACCAGCATGATGTACGATAACAACACCGAGATGTTAGAATATCAACAAAATGGATATGCTCTCCGAAAAGTCCTAAAGAAAGAATTGAACCAGATTCTCCGAAATGATATTCAAAACTTAATACTATTTTGTTTGATTTACTTCACAATATAATCAAGTACTAATCACATGAATTTTGGACGGCTTAACCTAGACTACATTTACGTATCTCCGCATCTTGATATTGTGCAAGTTTGCGCGTAAACGTAATTTCATATTGAATCTTGTTCATTCACTGAGCACAATTCATAACTATCAGAATCTAAAGTGTTGTTGCCGACGGGTTGTAGAGTTAATATGTAATAAATTCTTTACGATGCATTCCGGACCAAGTTGATTAAAATGCATAAAATTAGGTTATGTTTTCAATTATTTGTTTTCAAATGTTTCATATTGTATTTATAACTTTAGTATCGGATGACGACGGAGAAGTTAATTAAGAAAATAATGAAGAGAGGAAAAACTACACAAGTTATTACTGTGGTAAAAACAAATTCAAATGGAGTCGCAAACAAAGGAAATCGTTCACATCATAGAAGTTTTTATTTAGTGTTGAAATTTTGGAGGTAGTACTAAAGTGAACGAACAACAAAATTCAGCAAAAACAAGCCAAGTATAAAAATTCAAGATGTACTTTAAAAGATTTGGACGAAATTGAACTTGAAACTACTTTCGGTCTACTGATTTACACTGTTTTGTTCAAATATAATGATGAAAATTGTGACACTATTTTTGCCATGGACGGAACTGAGCAACTGGCAGAATAGATCGATGAGAAGGCTTGAAAATCCTGCAGTACATATCACAGAAATATTTGATATATTTGTGAAAAATTGCCAAACATGTTATACTATAGAAACACAACTTTGAATTGATGAGATGTTGGTGGGGTTCAGAAGTCACTGCAAATTGAAATAGTATTTACCTAGTAAACCAATGAAATATGGTTTGAAGATACTGTATTGCACGAAACGGTTATTTTTATAATAGGTACATTTATAGTAGGAAAAATTGTGATGGCAACGAATTAGAAGATGAATATAAAAATATACAAAACCAACGCAAAAGTTATGCGTCTAACAAAGCCATTATACAATATAAACCAAATATAACGTTTGACAATTGATTTGCATTCTTTGAACTTGCTCAGTTACTGAAAAAAAAGTACCTCACATCTTTAGGAACTTTACAAAAAAATAAAAAAGAGGTACCAGCAAAATTCCTGCCAGGAATAAGTAAACAGATTGGGACATCTTTATATGGTTTTACTGCTGATATTACACATTTATCATATCTCAATATTTCATATTTTATTATATGTACCAAAAAAGGAACAGAGCCATGCTTTTATTATTACCACACCATCATGAAAGCACAGATCCGGTAACAATGAAACCAAATACAATCGACGATTATAACTATAATAAAGGTGGTGTGGATGCATTAGATGAAAAATGGTCTTCTACGGATTATATAAAAATAATATTAAAATAAAAGGGGCTAAATGCATTCAAGATGTACCTTGGTTAGAAAAAAGAGCAGAAAGCGAATATATCCCAAAAAAATGGTTCAGTATTTGTGATATGTTGAGTATACCGTTAATTCAAGTACCAGAAGTTAGAGTAGATCGGAAAGGAACGAAAATTGTTATATTTGACCCTAACAGAGGAAAAGGTGCACAAATTTTGCGTGTTATAACAGCCAAATGCAAATTAATTTACAATATTCCCGAAAGATCTACCCAGAATTCAATAATTTGATGGGCTAACGGTTTTTGTGTAGATAAACATTTATTCTTCACGATCATTCAATGAAAGCTTAATTTTGTATCGAGGCCTGCAAAAATAGTTTATTTTTATACGCGCTAAAGTATATATAAATATAATACGTTTAATGACGACTTATTGTTAGTTTTTATTTATTTCATATAATAATCACAGCAAAGAATACTACCTAGACGAATTTATGTACACTTGCTACTAATTTCTGATGACCTTGTAAGTTAGTATTAATAACAAATAGATATTTCAACAAAAACTAGAAGTGATCGAAATAGACGAGACTACAAGTTCCTTATGCTTAAAATTCATTTAGGAAAACATTAGCGTTAGTCACTGTTCATGAAATTGAAGAGTGCCAAACTGAGAAGCACACATAGAAATATTGGCAAAATATACAAATCGTTCAAAAGTTAGTGTACTTTGAAGTAGTCATCATAATGACTAGTGGTGATTCCCCAAATTATTTCATTATAAGGTGATCATAAATAAACTGGGGGTATTCCCCGAATTTGTTATACGATATAAATTACTAAATTGTTGTATATTATATTATTATGGGTCTAAAAGCAGAACTAACACTACCTAAAACTAAAAAAAAAACATCCATTATATTAAGATTTCACTGTTCGTATACCCGTTTTAGTACAACTTTTTATAATTTCAAAAATAAATGAATGGAGATACATTATAATATGTTTACCTTTAGTTCCATTAACAATTAACTTCAATCTTAGACAATGAGCAATCATTAAGCAGATTATATAATCGAACGTATAATTTTGTTACTAATTTAATGCAATTCTTTGACCGAGTGATTTCATAAACACGAGTTGAAGTAAAAACTAAAGCGATGATTTATTATAAAATTAAGACTTAAAAGATAACATATTAAAGAATAAGTGGATGATGTATTACGTTCTAAACCGATTGGATAAAATTAAGTGAAGCACTTTAATTTCTCTTTGTATAAAAAAGCGAAGTGCTACAAAACTTCCGAATGAATTTTATTAGAATTAATCTTTAAATAGTACCCAGTATTCGATTTCCATAAATAATACCATTTTTTAAGCCATTTATCGAAATCACCCGATGTCATGAATCTGCGTCAAATTTCGTTCATTAATTTTCAACATCCATTATAATTATCTACAACACATGATTTAATGTAGTTTTTTTAGATAAAATCATAAAATAACCGATCACAACTTAGCTCAAAAATCCATTCGATCATCTTTATTATTAATTGACAGACTTCGATGATGAATTTCTTAATCTAAACCTTGAATCGATATTCGGTGGAAAAGTTACCATGAAATTATAGTTATAAAAATCAGTAATAAAGTTTAACCACCAAAATTCGTCTTTGAATAAACAAAATGTTGATTTGATTAAATTATTATTAATATAGTGATCGTTGGAATAATAAAATTCACGTTTTTATTGTTTAATGGACATTTTTTTTATAAATATTGAGGCTTTAACAAAACACAGAAGAGATTTCGAATCGTATATATCCAGCGACATACTGGCCAAAGATAAAGCTATCAATCGATAACTTTATTGTTCGCACTGTTATCGAAATTGGTTAAAGGGTTCTCTTGAAATAATCGAATTACTATTCATATAGAATCATATCGAATCGATTATTTCAAGTGTTATCAACGAAGAACTTGGGATTAAAACTCATCTCTATTCGACACAAATACATGATTGGGATCTTCTCAATTGAAATTCCGCTGCGAAACATACAAAACATGAGAATTTAACCACACCGAGAAGTTCGTTTCATTTTCTGTCCACGAATTATCTTACGGCATTGTTGGTCTAAAAGACTTAAATATCAATGACCTGCAATACACTTTAATTGAAACTTCTGCAACAGTGTAGTATGTGTTATAATTACTATGAGTTAAAGTTTATGTTTATGTGGAGTTATAAACTCTCACATCGTATTTATTACAAGGTACTTAATATTATGTTTTTACTACCAATGCCGTGGTGGTTAAGACTTTTTTATATAACATCAACTCATATAAAGGCTCGTCTAGAGCACGTTTCATGGTAAGTTGAGGAAGATTCTCTTGTACCGGTTATGTGGAAACAGAATTGAAAGTGTGTTGAATGACAAGAAACACTGAGAATAATTGGAATTGATTCCTTCACAATTAAATGTACGGAGTACACTTTCACATGAGATCTCAATGCAAAGAAACATTGTGTATAAGAGGGTTGGGGAATAAAGTCTGTCTAGTAAAGTACCTTCAATAAATCAATATTATTTTTCAAAATATTTTTAATTTAGTTAATCCATCTCATCACACATAATGTTATGGAATTCCTCTTTTGATGGCAATAATCAAAAATGACTCTTTATGTCAACTCGATTTGCATAAGTCAACTTCCGGATTCAACTCCCTGTAGTAATATCTAATCTACGATAAAAATCGAGTTTCTACATCATTAAAGAAATTATTTCTACAAGATATAATTCACCTTAAGACACTTAACAAACAATATTATTTAAACGTTGTTTCGAGAAAACAAGATTATTAACAACCTCAAAATACAACGAGTTAAAATATTACATTTACTTTTAAAATGTTTAAACTACATTGTAGTTTGTTTAGTGAACTTATACTTGTATATTGATAGTATATGCTGATAAGAACATGTATTTATTCATTATTATTTGAAAAATGCCTAAATTGGTAGTTAAAATTGTTAATTACAAAGTTTATTGTTGATTAGTATAGGCGCACAAATTGGCAAAAAATGATTTGAAGAAATTTTCCGCGTACTTACGCAATTTTATGTGATTTATTCGAGGACAGAATGTAACATCATAAATTGTAAAAAACGACAATCGCGATTTGTTTTTATCAGATATGCGGTTTATTTTTAAAACCATTCCAATAATTTTTCTTCCACAACTTTTTCTATATTGCGATAATATCCGTTTCGTTGACAATGATAAATGCGGATATGCATCGATTGAGCATCTACAATTATTTTGTTGACAAATTCTACGTGCATTTTTTATTCTAATTATGCTAACTATATGAACTCTAGTACCCATCAAAATTCAAAATAGTTTTAACACTTCGGTAAAATAATGCTATATTTGTTTCTTGGTTCATTGTGACTCCAACTTTCAACATTTTCTTCCTAGCAGTTAATGGGATTCTGCTCACAAAATATTAGTTTATTCGATTGACAAACTATCAAGGAGACGACTTGTAATTGCCCTAGTGCGATGTTATTAAAATTTTGCCCATGTCAATAATTTCCATAGGGGCTGAATTATAAATATGAAAGAGTCTCTCATTCCGAGAGATTGGGAGAAGGCTGAAATGGGACTGCACTACGGTTTCCCGAATATGATCATTATGGTCCAAAGAGAGGTAGTATACAAAAGCGCCATCGTGCTGGAAGACCAATTCTTTAGGCGGATATTTATCTGCCTAAGGAATCGCGGTAGTTAGTTACCAGGGATCTATTCTAAACAACAAAATCGATTGTCGTGGATTGGACGTCAGCTTTGAACCGATTTCTCGATAGCAACTGTTTACAGCAGAATTTCTACCCCATAAAGCAGTCAGACTTGCATGGTGTTAAGAACGGGTCCTCAATGGAAAGACATTGTCTTCTGTGATAAATCAAGGTTTTGTTTATGGGTGAATGATGGTCGTAGAAGTATACATAGAGCTAGCAGGGACTGATATCAAACAGCAAGGTCGATGGCTGTGGATTGGACGTGTGCTTTGGACATGTCGATAACAACTGTTTACAAAAGAGTGAAGAAAAGGAAGAATTCTTTTGGCTTCATTTATACCGTCCTTACCTTTGGCTTCCATAAAGCATCAAGATCATTTTCAGTGTTGAATCAAGGTTTTGTTTATGGATGAACAATGACGACATCGAAGGGAAACCAGAATTTGGAGTTCGTTCAAATGCCACTTTCCATCAAGATAATGCAAAACTCTATACTGCTATGGATACAAGAAGGTTCCCGGAGCAGGTTGAATTGCAGATTTTGCCCTGCCCTACGCGATTATTGAACTTGCCGCCTATTGAACGTGTCTGGAATATGATGGGTCGATAACAAATTGTTGGACAAGTACCCAGGCTTCCTAAGAATCTAGATGAACTTCGATACTATCTAGAAACCTAGTGATTGTGTGGAACGAGATAGCCCAGAAGAACATCAGTCACTTAATAGACCCAGCATGCGTAGAAGAGTTAATACTAAGTTAATCCCTAAACAAAATACTAAATTTTTTTGAAAAATGCTATTTTTCAGTTTGTTTTTTCAACTAAGCCGAAGTTTCAAAATGGGTAATTTGAATCTTAATTACCCAAGTTAAGATAATTAAATAAATAATAATCGTAATTAAATAATTGATAATTAAATAAATCAGCCATTTCATCAGTCATATGAAAATGAGTTATCGTATCATATTATCATACATTCTCATATTAAACAAATAATCATCCCTAGTGCCTCCACATTGTTACCACATAATAAGTGTATTGTCGTTTTCAAGCGTGATAGATAATCGTAACAGTATTGTTGTGTTGCTATCAATCTTACGATGGGTTTATTGAATTTTCTCACTATGTTTGGCTTTTTCCTTGGGTTTATTTTTCTTTTTCCGTCGCATACATTAAGAAGGGCGAATTATATATTATATAATACACCACTTTAAAGATTTTATGCACAGTAATCTCACCTCCAATCCAAATCTTAAATATAACTTACCCGCTTGTTATAACTACAGAAAACCAAAATTTAATTTCCATAATTAACATTTTAATGGGATAACAGGGATAGAGTTGGAGGGCGTTGTGAGTTGTTTCCTTCCTTGGTACTGTACGAACGATTAATGAAAAGAGACTAATTATAGAATTGATTATTTCACCTTTCCTCTGCTGAACTTATCCCAGCTTAGCCGAGCAGGGATAAACAGAACGCACAATCCCAAACATTTCTGGCCTGCGGTTTTTTTATTCTCTGTATTCAGTTATCCACACTGATGAACGGTGTTTGGTATTAGGACCGACATCAGTGGTGCAGTTGAAATTTGCTTTCAACAAATTGAAGTTGAAAAGGCACTAGGAAGAATTGACACTTCAAAAGGCCGATGTCAGAATGATATACTAGCAATTTTAATTAAAGGATGTTACGCATCTTCAAAACTCTAAATCTGGAGTTTTTCCACGTCTTTGTGGAAAGTTCTTTTGTGTTAAGTAAAATCTTTGAAAAACTAATTTATAAACGCCTATTTTTTTGCTGAATTGATAACTATTTGTTGCGATTCATATAGACATGGTAGAACACAGGTAGTATCTGTTAATAGATATTATTCTGATGTAATGTCCGTCCCTTCAAGCATACCTCAAGGTATGCTTCTCAGGCCATCTTGGTTCCCTCCTTTTCTATATTTCCATCAATGACATTTAATTTTCAGTAAAGACAATTTTATGACACTAAGGCTGACTTTTACCAACCTTCAGTTAAACTAACAAGCGGTGGTTAAAGCGATTTTAAGCGTTCTCATTGGCTATGAGCCGGGTATTAACCATTAGATAAATTTATCAAGAGGTAGTAAAAGTGGCCCTCAATCCTATTAAATAAAATGTTATAACTTATTCAAAAAGTTCGATGCTATCAGATATGAATACAAATTGGAAAACTATGTTTTACCTAGAGTATTTCAAGTTACGATCTTGATGTCACATTTAACAACAAACTTACATTTTCTGGTCACGTTTTCAACCAATATGGAGTGGTTGAAAAGGCGCTGCTAATGTTGGGCTTTATTACAAGATCCACAGAATCTTTCATAAGCGTTAAAACAGTCAAAGTTTCTATATTTTGCTTATGTATTTAGCGTACTTAATTTTTGCATTAGCATTTAGAATAAACAGTATCACACTTACACAGAATTGAAAGAATTCAAATATAGTTTCTAAAGCAAATAACCTATATACCACCCCGATCTTTAAGGTATGAGTTAATTTTTTATACTCCCATTCCGAG
Source organism: Onthophagus sagittarius (assembly GCA_036711965.1). Taxonomy (NCBI): domain Eukaryota; kingdom Metazoa; phylum Arthropoda; class Insecta; order Coleoptera; family Scarabaeidae; genus Onthophagus; species Onthophagus sagittarius. The sequence continues at coordinate 12,065,870 of JASERS010000005.1, read as the reverse complement.
AACAATATTATTTCAAAATTCTCCTATGATTCGGATACCGATTGCTTGTGATCACTTCTATATAGGGCTGGGCGATACCTTAAATGAGGTATCGAAGGCATGGTATCGATACTATTCAAAGTATCGAAGTAGAAAATATCGAAATACAATAAGTATTAAAAATTATCGAAGTATCAAAGTATCGAATCATTGGAAGTAATATTTCAATAATATAGTAAGCACATTTTTATGTATTGTCTTTTGTACATTTACTTTTGGACACCGTACATTATCTTAAAGACTCCTAACATATTGGCAGTATGAATAATTATATCTCCAAAGTCTTGCTCATCAGTTAAAATCATCAGTTAAAAAAATACTAAATAGACAATATACTAAATATTATAATACTTCAAATACGGTCATATATCTATAATCATATGTTTTTGGCAACAGAAGATATGTGATAAGTAGTAACAAAATGGACTTTACTTTATCTGGTGACCAATTAATTGTAGTTAATAACACTCGGAATTGTATTTCCGGAATTCCTAACGTACTTTCTATCGTCCTTCTTGCACGAGACAATATGTAATTAAAAACTCTTTCTTCTATAATAATATTCTTTAACGGGTAAGGTTTCATGATGGTATGACTTAGAGGAAATTCTCGGAAGGATAGCTCAATATTTGTATTAGGCAGTTTCTTGTTTTTTTTGAGATATTCAAAAGAGATGTGTTATTGAGATATTGCTTCAATGTACTCTTTGCGTAAAATCTTGCATCGCCTGCTCTGCCATTAATACCAACGTCATCATAAAGAAATGTATAGTTACATTCGCCAAAATAAATAATATGAATCTGTTGAAATGTCTGTAGTTGAAGTAATGGATACCATTGGATCTAGGACATGGATATGTTTCCATCCATTGCGCTTATTGTATTGTAGGTAGCCCAACGAATTTCAAACCCCTTTGCAATAGCCTCCCATTCTTCTGAAGTAGACGGGACCTGTAAAAAATGCTACCTAATTTGTTCAAGTAGTACATGGTTCAAGCTCAATGTCTTATACTATTTATTTTTTAGATTCATGATCTTGATGAAATAGACCAACCTCAGACACCAGCTACATCACAAATACCAGATACAAAGAAAAAAAGAACAACCGGAAGTGCTAATGTTGATAAAATTTTGTTGCAGATAAGAACTACGATGGAAGTATAACAAAATAGTAATGACAAAACTGTTAGAGTAAAAGAAAAATTCAACAAATATTAATGGAAATGTGGGATCAAATGAATGATCATTAGCACCCAGCCATAATTCCATATTGCGATACCGAAGGCGTGGTATCGATACTATGCAAAGTATCGAAGTAGAAAATATCGAAATACAATAAGTATTAAAAATTATCGAAGTATCAAAGTATCGAATCATTGGAAGTAATATTTTAATAATATAATAAGCACATTTTTATGTATTGTTTTTTGTAGATTTACTTTTGGACACTGTATAATGTACAGTTAACTTAAAGACTGCTAACATATTGGCAGTATGAATGATTATATCTCCAAAGTCTTGCTCATCAGTTTGAATTCTGCCAATTTGTTTGCTGTATGTCTTATTACTCTTCCACAGACTATATATTATTTTAACGACTACTAACTTGTTGGCAGCATAAGCTATTATATATAATCTATAATTATAAGCTATTACATATAATCTGTATTATTCTACAGATTATATACTATCTTAATGACTGCCAACTTGTTGGCAGCATGAGCCATTATATTGTATACCCATATTGCGAGGAAATTAATTAAATAAATAAATGAAGCTAATATAAACTTTTTTCTAGCTTAATAATTTTAAATTACACATAAAACCGGTTTTCTGCCTTAATCAGGTCATCATTAGTTTGAATAGTCAAACATTCAAAGATCGGTGAACCATAACAATTGTATCATGTAAAAATTAAGATTGAGCGCATCAACACAGAAGAAGAAGCAACTTCGTTTAGTGTTTGTCGTTCAAGTCGATGTGTTGTATGATATTTTACCTGCTTTTAAATGTTAATATATAATGTGTCGATGCCCTCAATTTTAATTTTTACGTGATGTAATTGTCATGGTTCACCGCTCTTTTAATTTCTGACTATTCAACCTGACGATGGCCTAATTATAGCCTTCATTTATTTATTTAATGAACCATTATGTCTCCAAAGTCCTTCTAATCAGATTAAAGCTTGTAAACTTGTTGGCAGCGCGAGCTATTACTGTTCTACAGATTATATATTATACGTTCCTCACTTCCACCATGAATTGTAAATCATCTTTTAAAAAAACACAAGATACTAACTTACAAACTCTCAATTACATTGCTAAGACACAAGTCATAAATCGTTTTTTGTATTGCCATCTCATAGACTTAAATTAACGCAGCAGGGAGTAGATTTCTAGGGTACAAAGATATGTAATAAATTTTCATAACATGTTAAGGTTCTAACCTTTAAAAGGTTCCACATGTATGTAAAAAGTCTATTACTCATAAAATATTTCTATAGCACAGATGAATATTTAAATTGTAATGAATTGGACATATTCAATTACTACCAGTACTGTTTTTATTTCTTTTTTGTGTTAATTGTAAGCCTTTTATAAGACTGATTGTTTTGTTCGACGTTTTTGCTCGACTTTGTATCAGCAGATATACAAAGAACATGAATATCTTAAAGACTGTTGAATTGCAGGTTGTAGGGAAGTTATGCTAATATAAGTACGAAGGCTTTCACGACCGGTGTTAATTGAACTAAAATTAGAACTAACACCAGCACTAATACTAGAACTATCACTAGAACTATCACTAGGACTAACACTAGATCTAAAACTAGAAACTTTCGGGTTTCGAGGTGCGTTGGTCTCTGGTTCTAACAGTTAGAACCAGTTTCTGAAGAAGGTTGCAACATGGCATCCCAAACGTCAAACATTTTTTCAAAAAACGCACGGCGAAACCCGAAAATTTCTAGTTTTAGATCTAGTGTTAGTCCTAGTGATAGTTCTAGTGATAGTTCTAGTGTTAGTGCTAGTGTTAGTTCTAATTTTAGTTCAAGTTATGCTAATATTAAACCTATCAACTGTATCTAGGAAAGAAGTCATGAAACATGTGCTGTTTTTCTATTAATTTTCCATTTCTCTTTAATAACTACTAGGGCTGCTACTAACGTAAACAAATGTAATAAATGTATGCTTATTTTTTGTTTTTTTTACAGAATAATTATTGTTTTTTAGTTAATTTATTCATAATTAACGTAAGCAGTACTTGTTAATGTAGTGATAAAATCTTTTGGGTTTATCCCGTTTTGTGTCCACTGGCAGCAATAAATAAATAAATAATGGCTTCACTTCGGAGAAATTATTACACAATCTGATGTCTCACATGGCTAACTTGGGTCCACTATAGTTTGTAATATTTATTAACGACTAAACAGATTTAAGACTACTGTATGGCCTATGTTGATAAACTTACGATATTACGCCCTATGATTTTGGATGATGATGTGGCTTTGCAGTTGCATCTAGATATTTTGGTGGAATAGTGTTATTACATTATATTATTATCATTTTATAATTAATAAAAAAGAAATTTAAGAAACATTTAGGATATAAATTTTTACTTTTATAATCGAATAGAAGACAAGAAGAAGCCGATAATCATTGTTTATTTTTTCATGGCACTATCTATCCGGGTTTTAGTGTTTACATTTTTTCAGAGGCACACAGCGGAGGTCGTCTCGACTTGTATGTTTACCATCGTGCAATCGAATAGAATAACAGAGACAGACGTGTCCGAACGTTGGAAAGCAAAATAACGGATCGCTTTCCTAATTTATTTCCCATACGCGGCGTCCGATTTTAGAAAACGGCGGAGGCGCCGACGTTTACGAAACGGGACTTCCGGGGCTTTATTTACGTTCCGAGTAAATAGATAAAATTTATTCGTCCAGAACGGAATCAATATTGGTATAACACGCGAGAAAATCAACAAAGCCCACATCCAAAAAAGAAAGATGTTTATTTAGAAAATTATAAATTTGGGGTACTTTGTTAAAAGTGGCGTAAAACTTTATCGTAATACATCTTTGCTTTTATTTTTTTCTTGGATTTGGGGATAAAATCGTGTCCGAAAAAGTGGGCGTGTTAAAAACCCGGTTGAGAAAAATGTGTCACTTTAATTTATACGTGAGACTAGGTCTTTTGTTGAATAGTAGTTTAAAGGGCCAAATATTAAGGAACAAAGCCGAACCGACAGGAGTTTAAAAGCCTTGCAGGTAGAGGAAGAACAACACACAGGTACGGTTCCGCGGTGGTTTTTCTTGAGATATCGCAGCCAGAAGGTCAGAACTTCGTTTGTTAGACAAGCGTGCGCCTATTGGAGTAGTATTGAAAAGTGAGGAATGTAAAAAAAGAGCGGGAGACACTCACTTCCCTTGTCACTAATGGTCAGGAAATGAACTGGCTTTCCGAGAAGAACGGATTCTACGAGTACCTGACTCCTTGGCTTTTGTTCACCACGGTGCGCGGTATTATCGCTTCCTTAACAGATGCTCGCCCTTCTTTTTCGACGATTTCACAGCCTCTCGCAACCGGTACTTGTCGGCGGTTTCTTCAAGACTTGCAGAAAATGGAATAGGTCGTAATTTTTCTTAAACACAGGTACACCACATCGCCTTTGTATCAGAGCGAGAGGAAACACTCAAACTTAAAACGCTTGACATTAGCACAAAATAAAAAGCAACAAAGAATCTCTCCCAGTTTACTGTCTTATTGTTTAGTTTAAGTATTGCAATAAATATGGAGATGGCAATTCATTTATAGCGAATACAAATATAGATTTCTAAAAGGTTTATCTAAAAACGATAATGTGCTAACTAAGTTCAAACAGTAACGATGATACTGTCTATCAAAACGGTGTATGGTTGGCACAAAAAAATACGTCCCGCACCTCGCCCACAGTGCAAACGGACATTATCGCAGCAGAAACGTTTACTTGTTTACACTCGCCGGGGCAGAGTTAATCGAGAGACGGCGAAATCAAATATGTACACAACGCCGGGGAACGGAGAGCACATATTACAAAACCCGTCCACGGATCTTTATCGTTAGCACCCTCGAGTGCGTCTTTCGAAACATCGTCACGCAAGAATCAAGCAACCTGCTTCAAACCGATAAGATAAATCTCGAAAAGTAGCTCGAGTCGATTTCGAAAATATATTTACTAAAAGGAGAAAAAATTTCATCAATTAGCGTGTTTAATCCGTTTCATCCTGATTTAAAACTAGGGTTAACCTAAAACGATGTGTGCACAAAAAATAAAGGAGGTTGTTACCCTCTTATAATAGATTCTTTAAAAAAGGAAGGAATAAAAAACGGTAAGGTTAAAGGATTTTGTGACTCAGACTGCACCAGTGGTAAATCTTTCAGTTAAAAGTCCCCTATTAGGGGAAGCTATGTCCCATGTATAATCTCTCCGTTTAGAAACATGTGCGTGCAACTTAAAAAAACACTAGAAAACTGAGGGGAAGGTTCAATGAAGCTTATAAAGTAGCACACCTGTTAAAGTTTCAATCTCACATACTACAGTTTAACAAAAAATTATTCCTACTCATATTTTCTTTATATTATGCATAGCACGATTTTATAACGCATAGTTTATTTATCAACAAGATTGCTTCATACATAATCTAGATAAATTTTAGCAATGCTCATGTTTTAAAAGTTAAATAATAAGATCGTAACACAAAACGGTAACGATCATACGAGGAATACATATTTCGGATGGGCCGGTATTACACTATCATAGTATTATGTCAAAGATCTAGTATAATATATCTTTGATGAAAAATATTACCGTGTAATATACTAAATACTATTGTATTTCCAGAATTCCAAACGTACCTTCTATCATCCTTCTTGCACGAGACAATATGTAATTAAATATACAAAATACTAAAGACAATAAAAATACTAAATAGACAATATACTAAATATTATAATACTTCAAATACGGCCATATATCTATAATCATATGTTTTTGGCAACAGAAGATATGTAATAAGTAGTAACAAAATTTACCTTACTTTATCTGGTGACCAATTAAATGTAGTTAATAACACTCGGAATTGTATTTCCGGAATTCCAAACGTACTTTCTATCATCCTTCTTGCACGAGACAATATGTAATTAAAAACTCTTTCTTATATAATAATATTCTTTAACGGGTAAGGTTACATGATGTTATGACTTAGAGGAAATTCTCGGAAGGATAGCTCAATATTTGTATTAGGCAGTTTCTTGTATTTTTTTGAAATAGTTAAAAGAGATGTGTCATTGAGACATTGCTTCAATGTACTCTTTGCGTAAACTCTTGCATCGCCTACTCTGCCATTAATACCAACGTCAACATAAAGAAATGTATAATTACAATCGCCAAAATAAATAATATGATGCTGTTGAAATGTTTGTAGTTGAAGTAATGGACACCATTGGATTCAGGACATGGATATGTTTCCATCCATTGCGCCTCTTGTGTTGTAGGTAGCCCAACGAATTTCAAGCCCCCTTGCAATAGTCTCCCATTCTTCTGAAGTAGACGGGACTTGTAAAAAATGCTACCTAATTTGTTCAAGTAGTACATGGTTCAAGCTCAATGTCTTATACTATTTATTTTCTAGATTCATGATCTTGATGAAATAGACCAACCTCAGACACCAGCTACATCGCAAATACCAGATACAAAGAAAAAAAGAACAACCGAAAGTGCTAATGTTGATAAAGTTTTGTTGCAGATAACAACTACGATGGAAGAATAACAAAATAGTAATGACAAAACTGTTAGAGTAAAAGAAAAATTCAACAAGTGTACAAGGGGCCCGTTGTGGCCTAGGTGCCGCGTATAGAATACGCACTCCTCACTCCATCCATACATACATACAAATTCAACAAATATTAATGGAAATGTGGGATCAAATGAATGGTCATTAGCACCCAGCCATAATTCCATGTTGCCATCACCAGTAGATATAATTGGTCAAGCTGTTCAAACAAGTATTATTGAAAATCACGAGGATCAACAATAAATTTTTTATTATTATTTCTTTAAATATTTAATAAATTAGACGGTCATGGGTAAGTAAGCGAGTAATTTTCTTATTAAATATCAAAGGATATTTAAGTTAAGATAAATATTTGTTTACATAGAGAAATTCAGCCTTCATTGGTTCATAGATTGCCTCCCATGTTTCTGGAATAATTTGCAAAAGAGTGCTTTATGGTATGCGAGCACTATACTGCAAAGTTGAATAAGATTCACCAGTTGCTAAGAATCTAAGTGATACAACAACACATTTTCAAACTGTTTCTCATATGAGTAATCTTCCTTGAAATTAATTTATATACCCTAGGCGCCAAGAAACAAAAGCTCTTCTCATCTATTCTTAAATAATTCTCGTAATGTTTTGGGTCCTTACTTTCCAATTATCTCAGTAAATGATTTTGAACTTAAACAGGCATCACAGGCAAAATACTGTTGTTCATTCATTTTGCATAATAGTATAATCACATATATTACGTGTACTATAAATCGAGATAATATGTTCTCATCAAGGTTGTTATCAAATTTTTATTACGTACATTTGGTAATAGATCTATGACATAGAACTATGATAGTGTAATACAATGTAATATTTTAGATAATATTTTCTCATCAAAGTTATGATCAAATTTATATGACATATACTTGGTAATGGATCTATGACATAGAACTATGATAGTGTAATACCAATTTTACTACTGTTTTTATTACAATTCCGCACTATTTCTCACATTTGAATCGATTAGGTTACTAAATGGAACGACTTCTTCTTCTGAAGCGACGCAGGACATTCTCGATATGTCGAAAAGCTGGATGGTCTCGATGTTAGGGTGATTATGCGTTATCTTCTCATGTTTAGATGCGTTGATACAATTTCTGATGACACCAATGCTGCTTCCAAGTTGCGATGGAGGTCGTATTATATACCATATGCACTTTAGTACTTTGTTTTAGAATCTTTTTGTTTTGTATTTCATAGTACACCCCTTTCATTCTTAGGCATGGTATATTCCTCTGTTGATCGCTTCAAATTATACCAAGAACTCTGTTGCAGTTGTTGGACTTTGTCCATGTGAAAGTTTCGGAATATATTACCGACAGTCTTCAGACAGATATCCACTCTTTGAAATGTTTAATTGCACGTATTTGAGTTAATCGCAAGAAGATAAAACCTTCGTTTTGAAAATATGCAAAAATCGTAGCCGTTTACTAGTAGCTAATAGTTGTTTAAAGTAGCAAATAATTACAGTTTTTGGACATACTTTTAATATTAGAAGAATGTTTACGCAATGATAATGCAGTGACAAGATAATATTAGGAAAAGTTTTGATAAAATTTCGTGGAAAATTCTGAATTATTTACTACTAGCATTGATTTATTACGTTTTTTCAAGGCTGTCAACGATTAATTAAAATAACTTAAAAATAAGCTTGAATGTTTTTGGATATAACTTGAAAAGTATATGGCCAATCAAACATTTCAAAGAGCTAAAATATTTTTAATTATAAATATTATGTTGTTTATATAAATATATCTTTTAATTATGATTATTTAAATATCATTATTGAAAATGATATTTAAGGGCCGAACTAAAAGAAAACACTTCAGATTTTGTGGCAGAGGATAATATTGCTGGTATTGTTGATACCAATAATTTAGATACTTCGAAATATTCAAAAGCACAAGTTGTCATGTCCTACATGAACAATAATTGTATCGGTTACAGGAATTATTTCCGTTAAGGAATTAAAAATCGTGAATTATCCACTGCTAGTATTGATTTATTATTTAACTTAAAAACAAGTTTGAATGTTTTTGGATATAACTTGAAAAGTATGCGGCCAATGAAACATTTCAAAGAGTTAAAATATTTTTAAAATTAAACAGACTCTTGAAATCAGTTGGAAAATTTAAGGGAATAGCAAAAAAGTTTTAAGGAAATAACCATTATGAATATCCTGTTACACTTTTTTGGACCATTCCGTATATTTTTCAGAAATATATTCATATACATACAGATTGTTCAGAAATTGGCAGATAATCTACAAGTGGCAACATTCGCCAAGTTAATGAATCCAAATCTTAATGTTAAAATGTAGTATCACGCTTCGTATAGTTTCAGGAAGCACTTAAAAGAAACTAAAGTATGTGGCAACATTGCATTTGTACACTGTTAGATACTGTAATATTTTCTGAAAATCAATCTACAAATACACTTCCTCGTCAAGTACTATAAGTACTAATTAAATTCATTAAAAAAATAATTCACATTTTTTAAAAAATTTGAATTAGAAAACTGCAAACGATGTTGTCAAGTGTATTTATCGGGAAGGTATGTTAATTAAAAAATGTTAAAAACAAACTTTAAACCCTGAACAAAATAACTCGTATAAAAACATTTAATTTAAAGTTTTTTATACACTAAATTACGGGCATTTCCATCAACAGATTTTGAATATTAATGATTATTTATGGACAAATTATCCGATCTTTGAGAACCTCGTGAAGACGAATAAAGCATAGTACAACATTTTAACATTAATAATTTTCACTTTAGAATCGAATGAAGAATGTCGCTACATGTAGATTATACGCCAATTTCCGAACACTCTGTATAGTACAAATCTGCGTTTGAAACAAATTTCTAACTTAAACGGTACTTCCTTGTCAATGGCTTTGTTTGTTTTCAGAGAAGTATTAAGTTGAATTTGATTATCTAATGCTCATTGAAATAGGTTTCAGTTAGCGAACTTCATAATTACTGCTAAAATGGGTTCTGTGTTATATAGTTTGTTATTTAGAGTAATAATTAGTGATGAGTGATCTGACTGGAGCCAAAACTCTTCTTCTATATTTACAAAGAAACCCTAAATTGTGATGTGCTCTCCTCTGATAAACCTAGCTAGGTAGGACCTGCTTGTTTTTTTGTTACGAAAAGTATATCGTTTAACTTATAGGTATAACGTTCTTTACAACAATATTCCAAAAAAACATAATTCTTAAACTTTCATTTAATTTAAAAGATTAGGTAATTCGAGATCCAACCTTGCGCCTTTAGGGGCGTTTCTAGGGCGAGCCAGCAATGACACATTGACAAATAGTGCCCTGGCAACGAAACTTCCCCTGTTTTCGCTTTTTAAGGCAAGTTCAAATCCTCTCTCTTCCTTTGTGGGCTTAAACACCCCCTCAGGGGTGTTTCACGCACCCTTTTTTCAGAGACCCGCTCTAAAACCTTTTTCTGCGACCAAATAAATTACTAAACTATAAAATTAAAATAAAATCCAAACCAAAAACAATGCGTTACGTTTGAATTCACACCTTACACAACGACGTTTTAAAAATCGTGCCTTTAAATCGTGCACAATTGCCACGTTTAAACCAATTCTTAAACCACAAACCGAAAATAATCGAAATGATCGTGTAATCAGGCGACGTATTCGTGTCCAAACTCACATTTTCTAAATAGCGGCGAAAAAGGTGACATTTCCCTTTTTACCACGCCGGAAAATGATTACGTCGGAAGCAAGATAAAAGGAGATTTTATCTGGTGTTCGAAGGGGGTCTATAATCGGTAACGTAGGGGTATTACGAGGGTAACCACCCTTGTCAGGAAGGAACTGGGGTGGTTTGGCGATGTTGCCACATTTTAAAATCTTGTACGTTGAATCTGTGACCTGATTTTTATGTTTTGTCCTATTTATTTGTCAAGAATTTATTGCGTTTACTAACTTCTTATTAGCATAAAAGGTGATGTAATTCTTCTAATTACGCATAAATAAACTTGGTAATTTTATGTTAAAATTAGTATCATTTCGGAAATTATTTACGCTTTCTGGAACTCTTACCAATTTAAACGATTTTAAATAGATAAGAAATGAAATAAAAGGGGAATTTTTGAAGATTAAATTTCCGTTAAAAAAGTTTGTGGCCGCGGTTATCTTTGCTTCCGCCATCCGAAAAGCGATGAAAAAGAAGTGGAGCATCTGAGAGCAGCCGACAAGTGAATAAAACAAACGTAAACAAAAGAAAAAACCGCGCACACATGCGTCCCCACAGATCTATTTCCAGTGTTTTTTATTAGTATAGCTGAGCTTGTATTTTTTTTACAAAACCAGTCGTCTACATCACTCCCCAACACTCCCTAACATACGTGTTCATCATATGTGCACTTCTCGTCTTTCTCTTTTAAAGAGGGAAATAAGTTTTGATGACACAGTCAAATTTTGTTTCATTTTCGAATATTTAAGATCATCCAAATAAAAATAAGAGCAATTCTGTACCAAACAAGAGAGTTCTTGCATTGATACTGAGGGTCTTCTTGCATATCGAATGCTGGATCGAACAGTTCTAAGGCTTTTTCGGTAACTCTATACTGTGTTTCTCGTGACGAAACTGTACACGAAGCTCCCCCGGTGAGATTTTTAAAGGGACAGATGTGCAACCTGTGGATGACGTGGAGCCAAGCACTTGCTGCCACCCCATGCAACGAAATCATGACACGTTTGCCCCTCACCCTTCTTTCAAACCCCTCTGATATACCAAAAACTGTTCTAAAAGGTGGTTGTATTCATAAAAATTTTACTTGTTTTTGTTTTTAATGTACATACGTTATCATACATACATAATCAGCATCTATTATTTAATTAATTTGTAACAGTTGTTGTAAGAGTTCAAGACGTTAGATTAAGCGAGGTCAGTAGAAAAACTGTTGTCGATAGTTGGAGCTGAGCCGAAGATTTCAGTGATTCGTTCGTGTCGAAATTCGCTTACAAAATAAACCGAGTACGAAATCCAACAATAGGACGTGTGCATGAAGTTTACATTCTCACGTTGGCATGACGTTTTTGAGAGAGTAAATATATTCTTCCCATTGTTTCGGATTTTTGTATTCCTTCAAACTACACATATCCGGTTCAATTCGGATATTATGTGGAATTTCGCTTAGTACACAAAGTAATTTTTATTCGCGATGTAGACGCGCGAGAATTTTTTACCTACATTACGTTTAATTGGCACTTTTTGTTTCATTTCATTGTTTTTTGTTCAGGAATATAAAATTTCAAGGAAACCCTAAGCGTTGGGTCATCCGATGCCGCCAAATTCCAATACGCGGGGATCTGCAAGAAATCTTATAAGAAACTTCTTTATAAGAAACGTGCCTGGACAAACACACAGCTGGTCTCAGGAAGTGTCTTGTTACCGATTACGCAAAATTTCTTTGTGAAGCACTTTATGAAACTAAATAAGATCTGATATCAATAAATTCCAATCTACAATAATAAATTAAAATCGTATATTGTATATGCAAGCAAAGTCTCTTATTCTCGGTAAGTTTGTTTTTAAACTATTTTGATAACGAGTTTCTTTTTATTATTTGTCTTTATATAAAGAAACATTAAAATAATTGATTACATATAAATGGCAAGGAAATTTTTTTCAATATAATAACAATAGAGCACGTAATCATTAATTTTTTAACATTCGCACTTTCCTCATGTGATCTGAACCTAATACTGGCCACAAATGTACAATGATTGACCTAAAGTATACATAATGCAATTACGTAATTAACTTAATAATCATATCTGACTCTTATTCAGATACATCGGCATAGAAAATATTTCATTCAATAAATTTTAAATAATAAATAAACTCATTCCTATTAATCTAGCCTTAGATTTTTGAAATATCAGTGCCCTCATAAGCACCATGATGTTGATCAAAAAAGTTTAATGTAAGTAATTTGATGCATGGACTCGACACTATCCAGAAAAATCTATGTGGATTTATAAAAAGTAGTCATCATAATTTATTTATTTTATTGTTAGTTCTGATACAAAGTAGTACTCACTATTTCGTAAAACAGGAATATGTCTATTTAACCAGAATTACATATTTATAACAAATAGACCAAACCTACAAAAGGTTGCAGTAGAGGTTACCAATGATCAGTGCCATCTTACTGTATAATTACTTGTTATTGTTTGTGGACCAACCATAGCAAACCATGTAGTTTTTAATCAACAGACATTAAAACTCATAACTTCGCTTGTCTCATTTCAAGAGAACTGGTCTACGATACGCGAAATAGCTAAAGACGATATCCACTTCTTACATCAAATTAAATGTTACTTTAAAGACAGTTAAAATTAAGACATCAAGTACTTTCAACGATTATAGATTAGAACTGGAGAAGAAATTGATCAAGAAATGCATCAGGAATAGATACAAACACCTATTATATCTTGATTCCATCCTCAAATTTATACATAGAGAAATTCAGCGGCATTTACATTATATCGAACACGAAGATCTGTTAAAGAAATTCAAAGATTATATCTATTTCAACACTTTAAGGGGTAAGGAAGTTAAAGTTAAGAAACTAAATAGGATAGTTAAAGATAAGATCAATTATTGTAATCAAAAACATCCATTAACTCAAAGAAAGCTAATAATGTAGAATTAGGATATTAAATGACCCAAACAATGGTGTTCAAAATATTTAAAGGTTTTTTTTTGGAAAAAGATTTAACATAGATAAACCCCAACTTATTATAAATTATGATCATCTAGATAAATACACCTTTGCCCCACGTTACGCTAATTTGAACAAGATACTTTTGTCCGCAGATGACATTGAGATTTTTGAACTAGGACATAAATTCTCGCTTCCCAACGTCATTAAACCAATAGATTTGGCAATAAAGATTGAGGCTCAATTGCTATACAATCATAACATACATCAAGTATTTAGAGATAACAGTAAATTGATTAAAGACATTAATAATATCTTTAATGAACTATTTTACACAAAGAAATTTACCACCAATATTTACAAAATAACTCAATATGCTTACTAATATGCTAACTAATATGCTTGTTTTAAATAAATTCAGTATTAATCACCTTCCAAATGATCCCTATCTGTTTGATTAAGTTACATAAGAAGGACAAAAGCACAAGATCTATAATCGGAAATAATAATACCTCAACTAATAAAATTGCGAAAACCATCCAAAAACTTCTACACACAACTTTCAAAAACACTTTCCCTTATTCTATCAGTAATTCCACCGCACTTATAAATAAACTATCCACTTTAAAAATTGACCATGGCTGCAAATTAATGCCTTTTGACATCAAAACTTTGCATACAAACATACTCATCATTTCAACCATCAAAGTTATTAAAAAACACCTTACATAGAATATTAATGGTTGAAATTTCGACCCGTTAGAAAAAAGAAACAGTTTCAAAATACTTAAATTTGTCTGTAATCATTTTTTTACGTTCGATACTAGATTTAACATTTGATGGATTGCCCATGGGTTCTCCAATATCTGGGATCCTTGCAGATATACAATGCACTCGTAAAGTATAGAAACATGGAAAAATCTTTTTAACGACTTGATCAATTTGGACAAAAATTTGTGTAGTTATGAAACCTCGCAAACTTAAATTTTCTATAGGTAATATCGCCAAATTTATGGTTTCTGAAATAAAATAATAAAACCAATTATTTTTTTTAATGGGACAACCTATATATTTTTACATTTTCTAAGATATGTTAGTGATGTATTTGGGTATACTTGGGTTGGTATAGTTACATGTATAGTAATTTCTTAGAAATTACGATTTACAATTTTCTCAATAATGAGGCCATAAAAGAAAAATAAACGATCCGACAATTTGTTTTAGCAACAAAAACCAATTTTGATAGATTGCTGATGCGTATGAAAAGGATATGTGTGAACTTAGACCCCTTCTTCAGAACTTCACAAAGCTCTGTACTCTTTGAGGGGTTATAAGAATTGGTTATAAGAACAGTTTTTCTTAATTATGTCTAAGCTCACATACATACTTTTCTTACACAGCAGCAGTCTATCAAATGTGGGTGCAAATATATTATTGAATAGATAATAGTAACATCTCTTAGAAAATGTAAAAATATATAGGATGTCCCATTAAAAAAAAATTTGGTTTTATAATTTTATCTCAGAAATCATAAACTTGGCAATATTGACGATAGAAAATTTAAGATCGTAATTGTACAAAACTTATATACACAAATTTTTATCCAAATTCCAAAAAAATATTCCCTTAGCAACTTGGCTCAAATTTTCGCTTATAGAAATGTAGCATACGAGTTACATTTCTGCCATATTTTTCATAATTTTCATAGCTCTATGTCAAGAAAAAGGTAATTGATATCAAACAAATTATTGACCCTTTAAAGCAATGCAAAGCAAACCCAATCCAGTAACACTCGACGAGCACAAACTGCAGCATTAAGTTTGATAGTAGTTAAGTTATAGTTATTACCATTTATTGCCTCAAATAAAAATACAAAACTACATAAAATACACAAGAAGAGAAAAAAAATAATAATAAGTACAAAATATATGTATACGTAATCCTATTGTCGATTGTTAGTCGAGCAATGAATAAACTTAAACTTAAACAGTATAAGCAAATGGATCATTTTATCGCACAAGCGATATCTGCCAAATGACCCAACAGAACTAACAAAAATAGTATTTACTAAAGCAAAATTATCCTAGGATTAATATGGCAAGTAGTGATAATTAGATATCAATAACATTTATCACCAAATAAGATTAATCAAGAAGAAAAGTAAAGAAAAAGATACGACAAAAGAGACAGAAGCTAAAAAAAACCAAAAGAATTTGCTGGATATCAGTTGCCAACAAGTGAGAGCAGTTGAAGAGAGGAAAAAGAGAAAGACAAAGAACAAAGAATCAGGAAACAGACAATTGAAGGGCAAGCAAGTGGCTCTTTAAAACACGTCTAAAATTAGCAATATTAGAAATATTACGAATTTCAGAAGGGAGTCCATTCCACAGCGCAATCGACCGTACTGTAAATGATGTGTGATAAATTTCAATGCTATGAACGGGAAATGTAAGAATAGCATCAGAACACGAACGAGTAGCAAACTCATGAGATGATAATTGCTGGAACCTACCTGATAAGTACTTTGGGGTGCAGTTATGAAGAATTTTAAATAAAATGGTTAATAAACGAAAGGATGTACGTCTCTCACAAGTTAATATCTGAATGTAATTGCGATACGGCGTTACATGCTCAAATCTATTTATGTCAAATATGAACCGGATGCAATTATTTTGTATCCGCTGCAATTTATCCAGGAGAGTTACCGAGAGATCGGGATAAACCGCGTCCTCATAGTCGAAGTGAGGAAATATAAGTGAATAGCAAAGATTACGACGGACCAAAGGAGGAAGAGAGCAACGAAGTCTCTTTAAAGAGTGGAAGCAAGCATAAACTTTTCTGCAAACATGTTGAATTTGCGGTCTCCAAGACAGTGAAGAATCCATAAAGACTCCGAGATTCTTAACTGTGTCAGAAAACCGTATGACAGTACCATCCAGTATCAGATCACTGCAGCTAGATGGATTGATCTTACCAAGTAATTGACGAGTACCAAACAGAATAGCTTGCGTTTTAACTGCGTTCAACTTAAGTCCGTATCTCCGAGACGAGTTCAAGACGTTAGACAGATTATTATTAAGTCGCACAATAGCTTCCGGAAATTCAGCAACAGTTGTAGTAGCGTATGTTTGGAGGTCGGCAGCACACAAATGATAATTACACGAGATATGATCAGTAACACACGTAATTAACTACATTTACTTTGTTTATTTTGGTATTTACTACTAATTTATGTATATAACTCAAAAACCGTGATAAGTAGAAAAGTTTTACATGCACCGTTGGATTCTATCTGAAATAATCTATTAGAAACCATTTTTACCATTTTACTAATGGTATTTCAACAACCGTTCAACACCTTACGACTAAAACGGTTTTTGTCCTACTCCCAACAGTTGCACAACATTTTACTTCTTAAAGCTAAAACCCTCGGTCGCAACTTAACGCATGTACATTTTTCTCTTTCGTAACCTTGGGAGTGTTTTGTTTTACTTAAAAAATGGAGGTATGTTGGTCAGCTTTTGTATTTTATTATATTAATAGAATTGGTACAAGGGTACCAATATCTTTATGATCCAAGACAAAGATCATATAAATAAGTTAATCTATGATAATTTGCTTTTTATTCATATTAAATCAGTATTAAATAAAATTAGAAACAATATATTTATAATATTAGGGCCTATATAAAAATTAACTTTTGGTGATAATTAAAATTTATTTTTCTAAACTAGTTTCGAGCCTTGCTCTTCTTCAGTAGGTACCTACAAGTTTACAATATACGAAAATGAACATATTAATATAAAAATAAAATAGTAAAATCTTACGTTATTACTAACAGATTAGAAAAATTAATTACAATTTTTCAAAATTTACGTCAAAAGTTGTTGTGTGACGTTAGGTTTTTTTGTTTTTGTTTTTATATTTATGTTTTAGGTACGGATCTCGCAGGCAACTATAGATTGGTTTTTGGGTCGGGATAATTTGTTCATTAAGGCTTATAATATTACTGTTAATTTCAATAAACTTGTTGATTTCGTACATTTCCATTATTTCCATAAGGTTGCTTTTATTAAGTTGGTGTAGTAATTTAATATTTTTATTTTCGTCAAATTCGTGGTTGTTGAAAATTAGATGTTTTCCGAATGCCGATTTTGAACTCTTTTTATGTTCTTTAAGCCTTGTTTGGATACTTCTTCCCGTTTCACCTATGTATGTGGCTGAACAGGTCCCACATTGCAATTGGTATATGCCACTTTTATCGAGAGTTGTAGTCTTGTTTTTGTTATTAACTAATAATGCCTTCAGATTGTTTTTGTTTTTAAATGTCATTGTTATGTTGAACTTATGGAACATTTTCTTGATTTTATGGGATATTTCTCCTGGGTAAGTTATGGATCTGTACGTTGTTGGTTTATCAGGTTTTCGGTCGGATAGGGAAGTTGTTTCTTGAAGATTATATTTGTTTTGTATTTTCGAAAATATTCGTTGGATAAATGTCGGTGGGAAACTGTTTTCGCTTGCAATTTGGTGGATAATTTCGATCTCTTTTTCTAGGTCTTGTTGTTCCAATTTTGAATGGAAAGCTCTGTGTATATAAGCCCGGTATGCTGCCATTTTATGAGTTTCATCATGATGAGAATCGAATGGGATGGTAGTACTAGTTTGTGTAGGTTTTCTGTAGATGTTATATTTAATTTTGTTGTTTGAATGTCGTAGTGTATAGTCTAAGAAATTTAATTTTTGATTGTTTTCAGTCTCGATAGTGAAGTTAATATTGGGGTGTAAACTGTTAATATATTTATGAAGATTATTAATATGTTGGTCGTCTTTAATCAGTACTAAAATGTCGTCCACGTATCTTGTCCATAGGATAATATCGTCTCTATAAGGGTTTTTGTCACACATAATTTGATTTTTCTCTAGGTTGTCCATGAAAATATGTGCCATCACACTACTCAATGGTGATCCCATTGGTAATCCATCTAGATATTGATAGTATTTATCGTTAAAGATACAAAAATTTTGTTCTAAGCATAGTTTTAATAGCGTTAAGATGGAGCGAGTTTTGCATTTGTTTTTGAGGTCAGTCTTTAATATTTCTTCTAATATCGTTATCGTGTCGGTCACGGGTATGTTTGTATATAGGTTGTTGACATCAAATGAGATCATTTTGAAACGTTCTGGTAGCTGTATTTTGTCAATTAAATCAGGAAGTTGGTAACGATTAATTATGGTATATTTTGGTTTAAAATTGATGTCATTTATTATAAATTTTTGTAAAAGTTTTGCGAGTTTGTATGTGCTGGATTCAATGGAGGTTATAATGGGTCTTATTGGTAATCCATTTTTGTGAACTTTAGGTAGTGCATACAATTTAGGGGTTTGCGGATTCATAGGCAACAGGCTGGTCAAGGTACCTCCAATTTCTGTTATTGTCGTTTTGTTTTCTTTAGTTATTGATTTTACTTTTTTGTGAAAATTGTTTGTGGGGTTTTTATTGATAGTTTTAAAGTTATTGTCTTTCATAAAGCTTTCAGTCTTATTTATGTAGAGATCTTTGGTTAAAATTATCATTCCTGCGTTTTTGTCTGCAGGAGTAACTATTAATTCGTTTTCCTTAATTTTCCGCGTGATGTTTTTAATAATTTTTTGTTCCTTTTCTTCTTCTCCATTTCTTATTGTTTGTTTGTTTGTTTGTCTCTTTTCTTCCGTTCTTTCCTTTGATAGCTGCCTGAAGTTCTATTGCTAGTATTGGGAGGTTAATTTCTCTTTTTGGAGCATATTTCAGACCTTTTTCCATGAATCTTCTTTCTTGTTCTGTGAAGATCACGTTTGAAGTATTTGTTACTTTGGGAAAAAATTTATGAATTTCTCCTAGTTTGTTTGTTTGATGTTTATTCTTTTCTCTTTCTTTCTCTGTTCTCAACTTGTTTAGTTTTTTCAGTTTCTTTTTGTGAATTTCATTAAGAATTATTGTATCATGTAATTTAGCTTCTTTGATAATTTCTTCGATTTCAATGTAATGATATTGATTATTTAAATCCTGGTAGCATTTATAAAGTTTAATGTTGAGTTCGTTAAGTTTCTTATAATGGTTATTTAGGGTTATACGTATATGTTGAATTTTCATTTTATTAACCATATCACTTTTTATATGTTGTGGATATTTCTTGTTAGTAAATTTTGGAAATAATCCCTCTGTTAAGCAGATTCTTAGAAATTTTATGTGTTGTAGTTGTAGTTTTATTTTATATGTCGTACGCTTGTAAGTCAGCGTCATATTTTATATATTTATAATAAACAAAACGGTTTTACTCCAGATCCTCCAGATTTCTTTTTGTGTTTTCAATTTGGCACGACTGTTTATATGTCAAAATTTTGCTTTAAAGTAGGTACTGTGCTTAAATATTGCATGAACGGTTATGACTATGACTAAAACTAAATGACGTTGTATGAACCTGCTTTATGTTTGCGGATAGTAAAGATATAAAAAGACTGCATTTTCAAATCAAAATTCAGTCTTGAATATAAAAAAGATGATATCCATGAAAATTTGGTTCGCAGCATTGTAAATTTCATAAAGAAGCAGCTCAGACTGGGGAAACAGCAACTTTCTATCTTTCATAATAACTAAGACATCCTGGAAACTCATCTAAATTTGTACACCTTTACAACCTGGTATCGAACATTAAGCACTGACAATGGTCCCGTTATTCCAGATCATTGATAGCACAATAAAAGTATCGACAGTATCTTCCGCAGCCCATTGGTAACTCATATCGAAATATTTTTGACCGTATTGCTTAAATCTATAAATTAAAAAAAAAGAGTTCTGGTCATTTTTTCTATATACACGTCCAAAAGAGTTAGGCTAAGTAGAATATAAATTCCTAAAATTGACGGTATAATTATTGCACCAAATATTACCAAACCTGCTATTCGTTGAAGCTAACTCTTGAAAATTTGCTGATAACTGAAGTAATTTTTTCCACAAAGACTACGCAAAGTTCACAAAGATAGTTCAGCTTTGTGCAAAACTCTCAGCAAATGTCCTTTCCATGATAGGGTTTTATCTCGGATTACTCCTAGATATTTCAATTTCTTTGAGAAAAAATTCTCCACCTTGGATAGTAGGGCAGATTAATCCATCCAAATTTCATTTCCTGATGAAGAAATCCATTGACTTTTGAGGGTTAATCAAGAGATTCTCGCCATTACACCAAATGCGAACGGTATCTGGTGTAACCTGAAGGACTTCAATCCAGTTCAGTTCTTTTAATAGCAGAATTATGTTCAGTTTTATTAACTGTTTATCTAAATGGAAAAACCAGAAGAAGTACAATCATTCCAGAAAGATCCAAAGAAAACGCAAAAGAAAAACACTACATCAACGGGTGGTGAACACAAAATTGAAAGGAGGAGGATTTACAGAAATGTGAAAAAATGAATGGGCTGCTCAAGTGGTAAATTTTGGGCCCTTAAAAATGTATTGAGATAACGTTAGCTATTAGTTAGACAACGTCGATGTTAATGACAGGGTTTCTAAGGTTTCGAGAATTCTTGGTGATCGTATTTAAGACATCTTTTCATAAGACAACTATAAGTAGAAAAACCGACGTTTAACAATGACGCAAAACAATGACCCGATGGATAGAATTCTTCGTTAACCACCAAACATGATAATGCTTGCATTGTTATATGATGTAATATAAATGATACATCTACTTAATTTAACTTTCTTTATTATATCTTCTTATAGATACATTCAGTACAATACATATGATCTGACTCGATCTGACATAAACTAAAACTGTTCTCTCTTGTTGCCAACTGCTAACATTCAAAATGTCACCATACTATAACATGCACTTTTTTTTACATAAGGAAGTCTTTTAATTTTTTTGGTAATTTAATGTCTCTTTTCGGTCGTGACCTAATGGGGCTTTTCATTACATTCTCCTGGCTTTCTACTTTCTCTGGATTAATGTAGGTTGATTCATTTTCTACCTTCTCTGGATGAATGTTGGTTGATTCATTTTCTTCTGCAACATTTACATGTTCTGATTTCTGTTCTTCCATATTTTGTCCCTCTTTCATCTCACTTATCTCATGTCCACATTGAGTTGTTTCATCAGGATATTTATAGGAAACAACAGCAGTACCAATCGTGGGTTTAACGTGAACCGCATTACGATGATATTCTTTACCTTCTACATTTATAATGTATGATCTGCCACTTAATTTGTTTTGTACTTTGCCGGGTGTCCATTCTTTGTTTATTTTAGGGTTCAGTTGAGTTACCACTGGCTGACCTATAACCAGCTTTGGAAGATCTTTCTTTCCTTTATCATAATAAAATTTTGCCTTTCTTCTGCTTTCCTCAATTTTTAACGGTACATCTTCAATCATCATTGGTAAATAATTTTTAGTTGCAGATGGTAATAACGTTCTAGTTGACCTACTATATAATCTTTCTACAGGACTTGTACCGATTTTATTTGGTATATTTCGGTGATGGAGTAAATTTAGCCATATATCTTCATTATTCATTTCTGATTTTTTAATTATTTGTTTCGCAATTTTCACAGTAGCCTCAGCTTTCCCATTTGCTTGCGGATAATGAGGTGATGACGTGCAATGGCAAATATTCCACTTCTTCGTAAAAGTTTTAAATTCTTCACTAGCGAAGTTAGTTCCATTGTCTGTTATTATTCTTTGTGGTATTCCATGCCTACTGAAATTCTGCTTGCATATATCAATAAGTACCTGCGAAGACAAATTTTTTAAAATATCCAACTCAAAATAGTCCGAGTAATGATCAACTGTAATCAGAAAATATGTTTTCTTTTCTTTGTATGTTGTGGTTAAAACATCCATAGATATATTGAAAAGGAAACTCAGGAATTGGGTGTGTTTGCATGGATTGTTTTGTTTGTGAACTAGCCAACTTTGTACATATAGTACATTCCTTAATAGCATTCCTGATTTCTGCAGACATTCCTGGCCAAAACACATTTCTTCTTGCCATATTAATTGTTCCTTCTATACCGTTATGACTTGTATGCAAAATTTTTAAAATTTTTCGTCTAAGTTTGAAAGGAATAACTATTTGTTGATTCTTGTAAATAATTCCATTTTGATAAGTAAGTTCGTATTTATAAGAATTATATCTCTTTACTTCATCTGGTAACTCATATATCGTATTGGGCCATCCCGTTAATATGTAGTCTTTTATTTTGATAAGACATTGATCAACTAATGTTTCTTTTCTGATTTCGTCCAATCGTTCTTCAGACACACTGACTTGTTTCGAAAGATCTATTCCATCTAACGCCTTGCAAATTCTTTTTTCCGATGTTTTATAAATGGTAGATAGAATAATATCATTAATTTGTTTTTTTGAACACGGTAAAGGTGCGCGAGACAGTGCATCTGCTGCTATATTTTCTTTTCCTGCAACAAATTGTAAATTTAAATTGTATCTCTGCAGCGTCATGAGCATTTTCTGCAGTCTTTTTGGCACAGTTATTAGAGGTTTCTAAAAAATATTAATCAATGGCCTATGGTCTGTTTTTATTATAGTTTGCGGATTACCAACAATCATTTGATCGAATCTGATACACGCAAACACGATTGCCAACATCTCTTTTTCTATGGGTGCATACTTTCTTTCCGTGCTACCTAGAGTTCTCGAAACAAATCCAATAATTTTGTCTTGTTGATAAACAGCTGCTCCCAATCCATAGTCACTCGCGTCACATTCTACAACAATGGGTTTATTCTTTTCAAAATATTTCAACGTTATATTGGATGTTAGTAAATTCTTAATATTTTCGAATTCTTGTTTTTCCATTTCTGACCAATTCCATTCCACATTTTCTCGCAACAATCTTCTCAACTGTTGAATTTCGCTACTCAGATTCTTTACATATCTACTAAGATAGGTAATCATGCCAAGAAAACGGTGTAGATCATTTTTGTTCTTCGGTTCTGGAAAATTTTTTATTGCCAATATCTTGTTTTCGTCTGGTTTTAGTCCTTGGTCTGTCAATACATGTCCATAAAACTTTACCTTATCTTTACAAAGGCATAATTTGTCTAAATTCAATTTACAATTATGTGCCTTGAGACGAATTAGTAGATTTTCCAAATTTTTATTATGGTTCTCTAATGCTTCTTTTTTATCGTCTCCATATCCTATTATTAAAATATCGTCTGCTAGCAACTCAATCCCCTCCAAACCATTCAATATTTCACACATTTTATTTTTAAATATTTCTGGTGCGGGCGAGATACCAAATGGCATTCGCAACCATCTATACCTTGCGAAAGGCGTCCAGAATGTTGTAAGGTTACTGCTAGTTTCGGGTAATTTTATTTGCCAAAATCCCTTTTTAGCGTCAACGGTACTAAAAATTTTTGCTTTTCCTAGTTCGGGAAGTATCTCATCGATAGTAGTAAACTGTGTATTTGGTCGTTTAAGAGCTTTGTTTAAAGGTATTGGGTCGAGACAAATTCTTAATTTATTATTTCTCTGTACTATTAAAATATTACTCACCCATTCGGTATGTTCATCTACTTTTTCTATTATTTTGTTTTTTATGAGACTATCTAATTCCTCTTTTAATTGTTCTCGGAGATGTATCGGTATACGTCTAGGTTTTTGAATACTAGGTGTTATGTTTTCATCAACTTCTAAATTGATTGCATTTTCTAAACAACCATAGCCTTGGAATACATCTTTGTATTTTTCTATAATCCTGTGAGCTTCTTTTTCTAAGTCTTCGATAGAGTCCAAATTATTTATTTTAATTGTATTACAAAATTTTACAAGACCCAGTTTTACACATTTATCGGCTGACAGAAGTGGACCATGTTTAACATCAACCACTTGAAAGTTAATAGGATATTCTTTTTCTTTGTGAAGACATATTAGAGTTTTCTCTCCAATAACCTTAATTTCATTACCTCCGAAGGAATACAACTTATGTTTTGATTGTTTTACATTCGTATTATTCATAATATTATTCAGATATCTTTGTCCAATAATGCTTACATTTGCTCCTGTATCGAGTTCACATATCAGTTTTTTTTGTTTCCCCTCAATCAAAAATTTTAAATCTGCTTTCACTGCTCCTCCTTTATATGAATCATCTCTAATTTTCTTAATTTCAGTTTCCGAATCTGTATTATCATTTTCTGTGACTTCTGAGCTCTGGTCACTAACCTCTTCATCATCTTTGATTTCTTTTATCTTCTTTTTCTTTATTAAATATTCTTTATTCCGTTTTTTATCTTTCTTTTTGCATACCTTTGCAAAATGGTTCTTTCCACCGCATTCCGTACACTTCTTGCCAAACGCAGGACATAAACCTTTTTCAAATTTGTGTTTTCCTCCACAAAATAAACATGATCTTGAATTAAATTCTTTTCTTCTTAGTTTATTCACTAAATTATCAGTATTATCTAAATTTTTCATCCTTTCTGATGTTATTTCCTCAACTCGGCAGATATCCATGGCCTGTTGTAATGTCAATTCTGGTTTAGTCATTAATTTCTTCCTGATATCTCTGTTTCTTATACCCAAAACAATACGATCCCTGAGTAAATCATCTTTAAACGTACCAAACTCGCATGTTTCGATAAGTATTTGTAACCGTAAAATATATTCTTCAAAAGTTTCAGTTTCATTCTGATTTGCACCATTAAACATTGCACGTTCATAAATAACATTTTTCTTTTTCATTAAAATATTACGTATTGCCGATATCACATTCGTACAAGATATCTTATTTTCAGACGTAAGATTAAAATCATTGTACTTTATCATGGCTTCCTCACCAAGTGCTGTAATGAATGTATGTACTTTTTTATCTTCATCTTTACTTGGCCACTTATCAATACCAGTTGCAATAATATAATTGTTCCATGTTTTTACAAAATATTCAAAATTTTGAGCAACATCCCCTTTTTTAACATTTAGAGGTCCCGGTAAAGGAATTTTTGCATTTTCCTGATTTTGCATTGGTTGCTGATATTGTTGTGCCATAAGAGTTAATAACTCAGTTTGTTTTTGTAATATTTCTGCTAACCCTTCCATTATTTATATATATATATATATATATATATATGTGTAAACTTAGTATTTTCCAACCAAACAATCGGCAAATATCAATAATAATTTAATAATAATTTTTCTTCAATCTTTAACTCCACGTCGCCGTTTTTAGATAGATTCAATTTTACGATGAACCTAACCTCTCTTCTCAGTCTTTTCACGAGGTTATTTTTATTTTTTTTTTTTTTAATGTTTCAACTCTATTGAAACTTCTTTCCACCTGACACCATGTTATATGATGTAATATAAATGATACATCTACTTAATTTAACTTTCTTTATTATATCTTCTTATAGATACATTCAGTACAATACATATGATCTGACTCGATCTGACATAAACTAAAACTGTTCTCTCTTGTTGCCAACTGCTAACATTCAAAATGTCACCATACTATAACAGCTATTATGATACAAAGACGCAATTCGAGGTCATTTAACTAAAGTAGCAAAAAAATGATAATACTGACAAATATGATTCTAACGCCTTGGAATCGATTTGCACCCTAGTGAATGAGTTATTTGTTTTATTTATGTTTCTAAATCTGTAAGCAGGGATTTAATTTGAGAAAAACACGATAATTTCATGATGTCAATATTGCTATTATAATCATGTTATTGTTATATGTATAAAATAACTATTATTAATCTTGTTTATAGACGAGAAAAGTAGCACATAGAAAAAATCGTTTTACTTTAAAGAATGTTGGAAACATTAGATTACAAGTAAATAAGCAAGAATTTATATCTATTTTGCTATATATTTTTTCAATGTAAATAAGTGTATATTAAAATTTTATGTCAAATTGAAAATCTAACCTTTAATATTTTTTTAATTTCGGATAGAATTAACCTTGAATCAAATCTAAGCAATGCCTTACAAATACCAATTTCCCATCTCAACATAATACCAACCGAATCGTGTTTTGTAATTACTAACATTTTAGCTTAGTCACCGATTTTCTGATGTCGTGCGTATTTGGTTCCTTCGCTCGAATAAACAATCGTTTCCTGATAACGCGATGACTCATTTCCGTTTATTTTTTTCTATTATTTTTACGTTTATATTACAAGTAGTAAATAGTAAACTAACACTTATCTTAATAAAACTATAACAATATTATCAGTTTAAGGACATATTTTTTTATAATAAGGTTGATTTAATACGGAATAAACTTTGAAGTGGAAATAAAATGATTTAGATAAAATAAAATATCAAGGAAATTATATTGTTACCAATTTTAAATGGTTAGTACAGGGAATTGTGAAGTCATAATTTTTTGTTTAAATATGAAGCGGTCGTTACAAACGGAATAAAAAAGTAAGCGAAAATGTAGATAACGGAACGATTTGCCTCAAAAAATCCGCACGTGTAACGCATTTTCTCAAAAACAAACTAAAAATGTATAACACAACATTTTTGAAGTGATAACACATTATTTGAAGCCAACTATTTTTGCGGTTTTAGGATTAAGGGTTATTAAAAATTTTTATTTCCTTTTTGAAAATGTTAAGTACGCAGAATTACAAACGGATAACCTCAGCTCGATAACCCGCTCGATTTCAAACTTGGCTAGGATATCCGGTTGCCGATAACCCAAGTCGAGATATAACACATGCCCTCCAAAATCGAAAACAAAGTTATCGTTCGTACGATTTCTTGAATTTTTAAACTAAACACCCGGGCTCTTGCAAAATATGCATTTTATTATTTTGACATCCCAACACGCCTATTAAGTCATATTGGGATTATGAAACCACCAAAAGATTTAATATCGTACTTTTCAATCAAACTTTGACCAGAAGTTAATTTTAATTAAGTAATAGTCAATTAGAAATTTAAATTCTAATTGGGGTTATTTAAACTGAAAAACAAATATATAAATTACGTGATTTGCAAATTTCGTTATGATCGATTAAAAAGAAATACATGAAATTTTTGAAGTTTATTTATTTTTGATTTATCTCCAGCTACTTGAGGAGAAAAAAGGCGCACGTCCCCAAAAGATATATCTAATGAGATAATTTAGTAATTATCTCCGGTTGACAGTTAATGCCTTCGACTCGAGATGAACCGTTATCAATCTTGGGATTCAGCCTATCCGTTTGGTTGGATATCGACAATAAATTCGTTTTAACGTGCGTGGTAAGCCGGTACCGATTGTTTTTTAGCGATAAATACGTACTTATCGCTACCTGTAACAATACTCATCAATAAACTTATTGATGGTACTTCCACCGTACGAAACATAAAATAAAATACGGATTAATGTAATAACCTCTTTCTATCCGTCCAGATACGGTTTATATATGAATTGTCTTGACTAAACAACCGTTTATCAATAAGCAATAAAATTACAAATATTGCCATAATTAAATTTAAAAAACTCGATAATTCCAATTGTTTAAAGTCATCGTTAAAACATTTTCGAAATAAACCGACAAACATTTTTGATTACAAGACCAAGATATCGCAAATTTTTTATTAAATATTTACACGCAAAGTGGGCCATACCATTCTCAATCGATTACATAAACGGGAAAAAAATCAACCACGCACGATCAAAACCCGGTTTAAGACACCGAACCAACAGGTTGTTTTACGTAACAACGTCTGATATTGACATAATTAACCGATAAAAATGCCACCAGCGTGAAGCATTTCCCCCTGTTCGTCAAATAGAACCATAATCGTTAACGAAACGAAGAAGCTCTTGGCGGCGATGAACCCGACTCATCGTGTTGTTGTATAACACCTATTGGGTAAACTGCAGAACCGTGCAAGATAGAGAGAAAGTTATCGACCAATTTCACGCACACCCACCGGACGAAAAAAGAAACGAGTGGAAATCGACGCTGTGGCCAAGTTGAATCACGGCCTATTGGGTAACCTGTTCGGTTTCACGTGCTTTATTTGGTCTGCTGACCTAGTTTTAATTAACAGATAATGATAAGAAAAGAAATCATAAATTTTAAAAAAATCCGATCCAAACAAACAGGAAACCACAATATTAAACTCATCATGTTTTCTCATAAAAAATCCACAACAAGTTCAGAAATAGCCATGAACAGTAGTTATTTCCTTTGTTCGTAACAATCCCAAGAAATTTCTTATTCGTGTACGCGGTTGATGATTTATTCAGATCAGAACTAAGCTCTCGTTTAAGTAGAAAATGCAAAATAATCAACGTTTAGTCATACGGTTGATTCTGTTTACGTTCGGTTACGTTACGTTCTACGAGATGAGATAATCTGATCCCAGTCAATGCCATGACTATCGTGATTCACGCAAAACATAATGTCCACGATGATTTTGAAGAATATACGTCATAAAAATTTAAAGGACTTTTCAAAATATCGAACGTATTTAATGACGTGTTGAGTTAATTTTGAGAAAGCTTGCGAAAAGTGAACTAATTGGTACCAATAGCTATGATTTAATAATTATCCTATCTTATTTGATTATGCGTAGCTAGGATGGCGTTATGGTTATCGCATCAAAAATTGCCAATTCAGTAATTCGTTGAATTCTTGAAAGTTTCCTTATAACTGAAGCCAGTCGGCCTTTCCTATACTAGGCTGATGTTTCATATGTGGTCATAGCTGCTAATAATGGCTTTCAAACCGTTCCTATGCCGAGTCTGGAAACTTCTTAGGTACTGCGGAGAACTTTTGGCTGAAAATTCCGTGCGATCGACTAAATTTTCTCTTGTGTTGTGTTTATCTTCCTTCTTCTGCTAATGAAGCACTAAATATGTTTTAGTTTTTGAATCGGTTTGTCTGCCGTGCGTAATGTCTTCCCGGATATTATGATTGTGATTTTTGGTGACCTCATCTCCTGCAATCACAAAAAATCACAATCGGGAAAAAATGAACTACATCTAAAGATAATGTACTCAATCCCACGAGGAATTTTGACCGTCGTTCCATTATTTTTGTTAACGTTTATTCATATTGTAACCTTAGTCAAGTTAATTATGTATCGAATGTTAATACTAGAATTCTCGATCTGGTTTTATGCTCTAACGGTCGAGTCGAGAGTCCACATCTCTGCAAAGATCCACTTGTGGATGAAGACTGCCACCATCTACTTCTTGAATTCTAAACATCAGGCATGATAACTTGTTTCAGTAATGGTTCGAAGGTTCGCTTTCCTTTAAAGAATGCAACTTCGTAGCTATGAAATCTTTCTTAAATGGTATTGATTGGCAGACTGTTTTTACTGGGATGGGTGTGGAGAACATTATTTAGGTTTTTTTTATGAAAATAGAAATCTACCTGCCATAACAGGGATAACCTAGTTTTCTTACTTAACTTAAGGATTACTTAATCTCAGTTCAGGTGGGAGTTGTGGAAAACTCCAACAGAATCTATTCTTTTGTTAGGTCCATTAGAGGAGTCGCGTCTGGCATGCCATCTACTATGTTTTCCGCTGATGGGTCAATAGTGAGCTCAAGTTCTGATATCTGTTATGCATTTGGAAAGTATTTTGCCTCGGTTTTTATTGATAGTCCTATTGACTCTATTGACTATTGACCATTCAATGGTCTTCGGTGGCCTGGGTCTGACCCATCTTAACAGCCGTAAGCCTTGATATCAAACTACCATCCGATACCCATTCTCTCCTCTATCTCTAAGATGTTTGAAAAAATTGTTTATAATTATTTCAATCACTCTATTGCTCTCTCTCATTGCCGAAGAACATGGTTTCTTGTCTTGGCGATGGGTTAAGTCTAGCTTGGCATCTTATGTTAACTTTATAAATACTTTATTGTTTGAAATTAAAACGAGTTTGTGATTTTTAGATGGATTGTTTATTTAAACGGCTTTACCGGTTTCGACCTCTTTCGGGTAGTCATCGCATGAGTAATATATCCAAAAAATATTTTTTCTAATTCTTACTTACGTCAATTATTTTCTTTGAAAGCCTAAATCTTAAAATTATTTTCATCATAATATCTTCTTTACTTAACTTCAACAATTTTGTCTTCCTTTTTCTTTTAATTTTCAAAATTTTTTTCGGAATATGTTGGATACCTCCTTGATTATTCTTGTAATATTTGAGGTTATATTGGTGAAATATTATTGATGAAGTTAGTCATATAGTTCAATTTCAAACTTATAATGTCCGTATAGGGTTATATATTGGAATATGGGTTAAAAAAGGAGAAAGGGGAAGGAGAAAAAGAAATCAAAAGATAAGAGAAGAGACACTTGTCCTCTTATTTTTTCTTTAGTTACTTTTTGTTTAGTTATTGCTTTTTATTAGTTAGTATATTAATGTCATTATTTATATTTATTGATTATATTGTTCACTTATTCACTTTTCTGTTCTTTTGTAACCCACATAATAAACAATAATAATAAATCAACAATAGGTTAACCACAGTCACATAGTGCTGAAAGACTACGAGAAGTTCAAAAAGACAATATAGCTTTGACAGTATGCAAAACCCCCAGCAAATATCCATTCTATCAGACGGTTTTTATCTCGAATTATTCTTAGATATTTCGCTTTTTTTGTAAAAGAAATTTCTGCACAACAATCGTTGTACCCCGGTGAAGGGCAGAACGATTGACTTTTGCAGGTTAAAAGACATTTTTCCTTTACACCAACTTCAAATGGTATGCAGGATCACCTGGAGGACTTTGCATATCTTTAGATTTTAATATTAGTTTCAATCCAGTTTTCAGTTGTATTAATAGCAGAATTAGATTAAGTTGAAATAACTATTCGTTCTAACATCACATCCACCATAACTGAAATAGCCAGAAGAAGCACAATCATTCCTGAAACACAAAATCAGCGGTTTAGATCAGTGTTTTTTCACTGTTTTTTTCTTTTAGTGTTTTATCTAGTATTACTCTCAGATTTTGACTTCCTTTTAGAAAGAAATTATTTCACGTTGGACAGATTGGTGCAAATGATGTTCGTTTTTGGTGCAGGGCACAATCACTGACTTTTCTAGTTAATTTTCTCCTTTAGACCAAGTTCAAATGATGTCCAAAGTTACCTGAATGACTTTTGACATCCTTAGTTTTTAATATTATTTTAAATCCGTTTTCTAGTTGTATTAATAGCAGAACTAGATCCAGTTGTATCAACTGTTTCTCCTAACAAACACATTAAAGAGATACATTTGTAATGAATGACTATTCATTTTCTAGACAGATAAGACAGCGTTAGATGAGACATGCTGGCTACTAGAAATAACTAACAATAAGTCTAATACGAACAGACATCCAAAAAGATGGGCAGACGACATAACTAGAATTACGAAAAGTAAATGGGTTGAGGTGGCCCAAGAGAGAAAAACATGGAAGCATATTAAAGACAAAAAAAGACTGAAAAGAGAACGATAGCGATGAGATATGAAGATGAAGGTAAGATGCGAAATGTTTCATTGTTCTCACAAAGAAGAGGAAACAAACTTGGAAACATGGAATATTTCGGTCTTGATACCTAGAACTAACGTAAAGAGATGCGGCAAAGTATTTAAACGAAGAAAATTGCCTCAGCAGATATATTTTTTAAAGCAACCTACCAGCGACGACAGATTGAAAACCATGGTAATAACGAAAAATGACACAAACCAATTGATGGTAATACACAAAATACATGAAACAGCTAAACTTGTAATGGATGATCATTACCTACCAGATTACCTAACCAGACAAGACTACGATCGATATGACGTTCTGGCTGCCAAGAGTAACAAAAGTCAGTGTGAACAGAGAATGACGAAAACCAGATGGTTTGAGGTAGCCCAGAAGAGAAACATATGGAAGCATATTAACCCTTAAATAGACGGGCATGGAATTGGCAGTCCCCTTCCTTAACATTATCGCATTTACATCCAGAAATGGAAAAATGATGGGTGAAAAGAGAACGAGCGAGATGAGGTATGATGATGAATATGAGAAGTGAAAACTTTCGTTGTTATTTACAAAGAGAGGAAACGAAGATAGAAACATCAAAAATTGATGTCTTTGTACTTAACTTAAGTATTCCTTACCAGAGTTAATACATTTATTAAACATCATTTTTACATTATATTTAAAATTTAGAAGACTTCTAAGTACCGCTAAGACAAAGGGTTAAATGCCTCACCCAATATAATCATAATGTTAAAGTCATCATGTTGTCGCATAAACAATCTATAACGGGTTGAAAAATACCCATGTACAGTAGTATATCCTTTGTTCGTAACAATCCCAAAAAGTTTCTAATTCGTATACATGGTTGATGATGTATTCATATCAGCATTAAGCTTTCGTTTAAATATAAAATGCAAAAAGATCAACGTTTAATCATATGGTTGATTCTGTTTACGTTCGGTTACGTTACGTTCCACAAGATGAGATAATCTGATATCTAAAACATAGTGTCCAGGATAATTTCGAAGAATGCGC
Source organism: Onthophagus sagittarius (assembly GCA_036711965.1). Classification (NCBI taxonomy): domain Eukaryota; kingdom Metazoa; phylum Arthropoda; class Insecta; order Coleoptera; family Scarabaeidae; genus Onthophagus; species Onthophagus sagittarius. Next base: position 12,032,735 of record JASERS010000005.1, on the reverse strand, counting down.
ATCATAACAATTTAAAGGACGTCATCAAAATATTGAACGTAATTAATGACGCGTTAAGTTAATTTTAAAAAAGCTTGCGAAGAGTCAACAAATTGGCAACAGCTTTGATTTAATAATTTTGTAACACAAATCCACAAGCATAATTTAGCTTTATGCAAAACTCCCTGCAAACGTTCATTCCATGAGAGGGTTTTATCTAAGATTGCTTCTAGATATTTGACTTCCTATGAAAAAGTAATTTCTTCACCTTGTTGATAGTAGGGCGGACTAGTCCATTCAACTTTCGTTTCCTAATGAAGGGCACATCGATTCCTTTACATCAACTTCAAATAGTGTGTAGAGTCATCTGGAGTACTTTGGATATCTCTAATTATAAATGTTAGTTTCAATCCAGTTTACAATTGTATTAACTATTTGTCCTAAATATCACATTCACATTCAACAAGCCAGAAGAAGTACAATCATTCTTGAAATTTTCCATGAAAACGCAATAAAACACAAAATCAGCTGTTTAGACCGATTTATCAAAGACAGGTGGAGACAAACAAGAAATTAAAAGGATGAGATTAAAATGGTTAAACTAGCATACCATAATGTATAAACAGAATGTTAAACTCATCATATTTTCACATAAACACGTTACATTAAGAAATACCCGCGAACAGTAGTTATTTCCTTTGTTTGTAATAATCCCAAGAAGTTTCATGTACGTGGTTGATGATGTATTCTGTTCAGAACTAAGCTTTCGTTTAAGTAGAAAATGCAAAATAATCAAGGTTTACTCATACGGTTGATTCTGTTTACGTTCGATTACGTTACATTCCACGAGATAATCTGATCCCAGTCAATGCCATGACAACTGTGATTCACGCAAAACATAATGCCCAGGATGATTTCTAGGAATATGCGTCATAAAAATGTAAAGGACGTCATCAAAATATCGAACGTAATTAATGACGCGTTAAGTTAATTTTGAAAAAGCTTGCGAAGAGTCAACTAATTGACACCAGCAGCTATGATTTAATAATTATATAACGTCAGTTATGTAGGTATAGATATAACTTAGGTTCTTGCAATAACTTAACAGTAACCGATTCGATTACGCAAGTTGTAGAAGGAGGAGAAAGAGAGATAGAGAGAACTGGCGGGAACAGTTCTCGTATCCGTTTCCTTGTGGCTGCCATCGCCATTTACCGACCGCTTACTTCCCACATTACATTGGATAATTGCTGTTTTCGCGCTCGGCGCAAATTGGAGACACGTGTCCGAAGCGAAAATGAACCCTAAACGGTCGCGGCAATTTTCCGATTGAGGTTAGACCTAAATTAATCGAATCTCTTCGTTTCTGAAGAGATCATCAAGACGTAAATGGTAAGGGCAATAATGGCGTGTTGTTGGCGGAAGGGAAGGAAAAATAAAGGCGACAAAAAGGAACGACAAAACAAATACCGTCTGTAAAAGATCACGCTCCGAAATAACTTTGAATCGCAGCCAGGTTTCGGCAGACCGCCGAATAGGATCAACCGCGAGTCTGTGTCGTGCGTAAGAGGAAGGAAGTAATAACGTGTCGCTTGCCAACAACACGACATTCCATGTTCCCTAGGGAGTATCGCGACGGCACATCTAGAAGGCTGCTAACGTTATTCTCGGTCCGGTGCCAACTCGACTCGGAACATCGCCCGAATGGCACGTCCGGCTAGCAGTCCAACGCATACAGTACCGTATTCAACAAATTAAATCATTTTCAATACACGACAAATGATTTACAACAAATCTTTATTAGTAGCAAATAAAAATTTAGATTGTTAAAGTCTTCGTTGCGTAGGTACAGCGTGGAAAACGATAATAAAATTTATTTAGTTTTTTATGGAACTTTATGATTGCGGTTCTGTATAGTAACCGTCGCAAATCTCGAATTCCACGATAGGATTCGCAACTTGACGTCAGCCGCTCGTCGTCGGTGCACAATCCTTTTTTAGCGTTTAGTCACACTTCCTCTACATCAGATTACCACTTCAGCACCTACAAAAGAACTTTTACTATCGTCAGCCTATGATTCACGCAATGATGGTATAACCAGTAAGGACAAAGCTACCGAAGAATAACAAAAACCACTAGTATCCTTAGTTATTAATACATTAAAGATAGTGTGGTATAAACACTATTTCTAGTTCAACTATTTTTTTATAAAAAATGGAATACTGCGTTTCGTGTGCTTTTCTGTGGGTTGGGTTTATGACAGTAACAAATTTGAAATATCGAAGGAAAATGTTGAAAGAAAATGCAGTTAAAAAATGAGCGGTATTCGTTGAAGTACTCTACAAATAATATATTTATGAATTATTATTTACCGCGAATTGTTTATTTGTAGCAAATTAATCAACAAAATTAATTACTCCAATGGTGGCATTTCAATTACTTGACAAATTACGCTTACTGATCACCTTCATGAACATTTTGCGACCTATAGATAACCTTGATGAGGAAATCAAAAAAATGGTATAATCTGAGTTCACTGATTTCCAGATTTTGTTCTCAAATTCATCCAAAATATTTAACTAAATCTTCATATTCCCCATAAAAAGGTATAGCAAAGTCAAACTTGGCGATCTCGGTAATGGAAACTGAATGCGTAGTAGATGTAGACTTTGCATCCACTAGACTGCATCTATAAACTCATGAGGCATGATGTAGATTGGATCAGATACTATCATGATAAAGACAGAATTTAACTTGATACAAACTAAGAAATTTTACTCTATGAAAACTTGATTGTAGACATAAGATGAATTGATGTAAAGATGAAGTAGATGCAAAGAACAGTTGATGGACTGAGTTTTGATTCAGACTCGATAGATATTTGAAACAGTATTCATAGCTACTTAACTTGTTAAAAGGATATTGAAAACTTTATGTTGAGATGATGTTGATTTTACATAAATTTGATGAATACTTCGTTAAGGCAAAGTTGTATGTAAGATAAAATCATGAAAAAACTTCTAACTTGCGTTTATTTATTTATAGTCGTACTAGTTTCGGGTTACCCCATCATCAGCGACAAAGTCAAAAGAGCTACAACAGACGTAGACTGGAAAAATTAATAAAGTGAAGCATTTTGTAATCTCATGGATAAACAAAATGAAGATTGCAAAAAAGTTTTAATGGCGATGTTGCGAATATGAAATGAAATTAATTAGAACAATGAAATAAAAAACTTTAATACGATCGTCTCATCTCATCACGTTATCACAACTTTAATACGATCTTAGAATGAGTACTATTTGAGGAACAAAGTTTAACTAGGAAAGTAGACAAACTCATGATGATGTTGACTTCGAGAAGACAAAAGAGAGTTAAAGTAATTTTGTTTGTGATATAATTAGTCAAAGTGGGTCTGATACAGCTTAATGTAGTCTTAATGAAACCAGTATAAACTTAACTCACATACTGGATTAAGTATTCAATAAGTACTAACTCTCTTTATTAGTTTAATCCATACACACACATACAAATACTAATTTACGAAGTTTAAGGCAATTTTACATAGTTGTGACATGATTCAAACAAAACGACAAGAATAAGTAATAACTCCTCCACGCTCCTCGATATCATTGCTGTTTCTAAGTGCGTAACGATTATAGACTCAGGGGTAATTGATGCTCACGAACATTCAGATCACTGCATGACTTTGTATGAATTAAAATTGAGGACTGAGGTGTAACTCAGTCTTCAGACATTTCCTAAACATGGTCGATTTCCTCCTGCAATACCTCCAATCTTTCCAATATGCATGCGCCAATTTGTACAGTTATTCCTAAACAGTTTAGACCATAGATTACGAATAATGTAAAATTAATGAGGTCGTTGTATGACAAGGCTTTGAATAAATTCAAGCGCACTAATCATATAGCTCACGGAGACTATTATAAGCAATTGCAGAATTATACATCTAATGCGATTAAGTGTGAAGAACTAGCCTACTTCACTGAGCAAATGAGAATCGAGAGGACTCGAAATGTGTGGAAAGATTTGCGCAAGTTGAATATTTATAATAAAAAAACTTACCGATGAGTCTGAGAGATATTTGAATGAACACTTTTGCACAACTTTTATGCTAATAATGTCAGATCAACTGTGAAAAATTCTATTTCCAAAATGTAGATGAATTTAACAATAAAATCAATATTGTTCTGACGTAATTTTCTAATCAGGTGGCAGGGATTGATGGTAAAAGCCTTAATAATGCTGGGTTTCTGTTGTCCACACATAACTCCCTACCTCCTCCATGTAATTAATTTTTACTTAGAGCTTGGTATCTTTCCTGAGAAATGAAAATCTATCACAGTTGTTGCTATACCTAAATCATCAACTACTTTACTTTTTCCTTCTCATATGTGAGGTCAATTAGTACTTTGAGTATATATTTCCTGAAATTTTTATGTCGATTCCATCGAAAATGACGAAGTTATAGGCATTGAATACGGTCCGTTGTCTAATAACTAGGGTGCGGAACTTTTGCAACAAAACGACATTATTTATCTCCTCCACTTGTTCTCAGTGGAGTCCAAGTATACACCAAAACACCTTATCACTCACAATAAGTGGGGGGGGGGAAGGTAAATCATATCATTCTGTTGTAAATGTTCCGTGCCCCACTAATAACTAATTTTTGTGGTAACTCAATTTGATGTATCACATTGCCAGTATTGCTATGTTACGATCTTAATGATTTTGTAAATAATTGACAAAAAATAATTTAACAGCCGAAAATGTCAAACATTGATCTCTGCAGACGTTTGTTGTATGATTCGTGATTTTTTTAGAGATTTTTCGGTGAAGATGGATTCTCATAAAGGTTTGAGAGAGTCTGCATGATTCTGGACAGAAAATTTTCGAAAATCAGAAAGCAAGAAAAGGAAACAATCGTAATATAAAATAAGAAATTAGAAAGAAATTATTGTGCCGCAAGATAATTCTATAAGATAATGGTGCAAATCATAAAGGTTTAGCCGGAAAAATGGAAGTTGACGCCATCGTCGAAACATTTTAACGTTTCAACAAAAAATGTATGGTGTATGGCGTGAATTACATGGCGACTCTAAAATTTATACAGGGATTATCAAATCTGCTCCTGACGGTGATGACATTATTATTAGTAAAAAGGAGTGCATAGGATATGTACAAAAAAGAATAGGGCATCGCTTGCGTGAGTGCAAAAAGAAAAGTATAGAACTCGGAGAAAATAGTCGTAGAGCGCCTAACTGTTTGTTTATAAGAACTGTTTTCTTATAAACATGTTTATAATCCACTACTTCAACATGTTTTGGATACTACTAAATCAATATTTTAGGATCTTAACAGAGTTATTATTATGATGTACCAACTAATTTGGAAAATACCTCCTAAAATAATTCCAAGTGGATCGAAGACAGTTGAATTTGCTGCGCATATTTCTGCCTGCGTTTTTAATGAAAGTTCCTTTACTGCAACTGGTGGTGAACATAGGGATGACGCTAGACCTAATGCTCACAGATATATGGCGACAAAAGACGCAATTCTCATCGAAACATCCGGGCGCGTAAGAGGCCACTAGAGAAGGAAGAATGCTCCGTCGACAGCAACAGTTGGATCTTTTAGAAGCTTCAACCTCTTCAAAAGCTCCAATGTATGGCCCTGGAATAGATGACTCAGACGTAAGATAGCAAAAACACCTTATTTAAGTGCAAATCTCTCTTTAAACTTTAAACGCGATTATCTCAAAACTACACTTTCATAAACGGCGAACAACATATCTTGAGAACAAATGTATCGATCTATTTCCAATTTTGCACATTTATTTAACATATAATAAGCTAGTACTTGAACGAAGGAATTTGATCTGCGATGCATACTTTTTTTATTAGCAGAAAACGACCGCTATTTTCATCAAATATCGAAATTTTCACTTTCAACGTCCGCCATTTCGTTAAAAATGAATATTTTGAAAAACCCTTCGTTCACGCATTCGATGTATTCTTATACATATTTTTTTTTTTCAAAAAAAATCGAAAAATCAATTACTTTCTGACGATTATTATTTTAGTGCAACCCACAGTGGCGAATTTTTTAAAAATCTTGGACAAAATTGAAAAAAAATTAAAGGGTAAGATTCGAAATGCAATTATTACTATTTGATTAAGTAAACATTAAGGTGTATTGAAACATCACCTTTATAACTATTGTAATAATCGCCGTTCAAATATTTTAGTTTCCAATTGATTGTTTAGTAAACAGTTATTACATAAATGAAACGTCGATAAAAACTGTGATTTTTGATTATTTTTTTCCTTTCTATATTTCAATATATTTTCAATATTTATCATGGAATCTATAGCTGGTGATAAGTAGTATTTTATAATATATACAATGCGAAAATTCAGTAATTAGTTTTTTTGTAATATTGTTGGACTACATCATATGTTAAATTGAGTAGATTTGGTTAAAATTTGTTGCTAAGTAAGGTTTTATTATACATTGTGTACATAAAATGTGAAAGAAATGTAAGATGAAAGAAATGTAGCATAGGTTTGCTAAGCTTTTTGTTTGAGAAACGCATCTGCAGATAGAAAATAGAACCATTTCATCACAAAAATTGATACTACAGATTGCACACAAAAAGTGTTTAACCAAAATTACAATAATTATTATGGAACACTAATTACACAAAAATCAGCTTCAGAAGAGGAAGAAGATGATGGCAGAAAACTACAAGTTTCCTTCCAAGTTGTAGCGAAGAAACCAAAAGAAGAGCTTCCATATGCTGCACAAATGAAACTTCAGAAGGTTGGTCAGAAGCTAAATTAGATGCAGCAGATGTAATAAAGCAAATAATATTTTCTACTCGCACTTGCGTATCAAGGTTCAATGTTAGGTTTCTTTGTCAAAGATTTCTTTGACTAACACAAAAGTATGTCCAGTTTCTAGAGACGAAGAATTATCACTTTTTGGAGAAGCTAAGTTAACGAAAATTTCAGTACAATGTCATGAAAAGTGTTGCAAAAGTCACTATTGAAATCTGTATCCAAATTATGAAGTACATCCAAAAAAAGTTGCTGTCCAAACAATCTGTTAGACAAAACGGAACTGTTTCTTCAAAACATGTTCACAGCAGGACAATAGCATAAGACATGCTCAACCTTTTCTTCGTCCTTTTCTACGCTTAACAAGTTGAAGTGTGTAACTCTAATACTAACACCCAAGTTCGAAAATGTTCCCACGTTTGACAGCAATGATGTTAAATAATTCCGCATATCTCATTCCAAGAGAACTCACCCACAATAGGCGAAGTCTGTTTTAGCTCATAGTCCAATCTAGTGTTTGGCTGTGGCAAATGAGACATCAACTGCAGGCTCTGGTCCGCCAAACGCTTTAATGCTGCCTTCCCGTGCTATCTCATCTGCCGTGTGATTACCAGTACTCTAGAATGACCTGATGCCCAGATTAGAAGGACTCTGTTCTCACTTTTAGCCGTCACTGACTCCATCTGGTGTATTTGATTCAGCTGTGAACACGCAAACATCCGCATGAACCAGTAAATTTTCGCTTTCAAACCAGAACTGCCATCATATCTGACGGTATTGATAGCGCAATATTAGTACCTACAGTATCTTCCGCAGCCCATTGACAAAGCATTTTGGAACAGCTTTAAGCATATTACTTAATTTTGTAAATGGTAATCCTAGCTACACCCAAATCTTTTTTTACACGGTAGATACGTTCCTTAGAAAACCGTGCAAAAGAAAATCGTGTAAAAAAAGTTATAATAAAATGTATATGACATATTTATAAAATAAGCTATTTATTACTTAAAAAAAGTAGTGTACAGTCAAAACTCCAACATAACAATAAAAATGTAAACTAAAATTAGAAATAAAAATCAATTTCGCAAGTTTTCATCGCTACTTGAAAACATGTGCACGTTTATTACGGACTTGACCAAAAGCGCTATCATCAGCATCATCAGTAGATGTGTCGGATATGTCTAACACAACTGTCGGATTTAATTCAAATGAAGAATTTTGGTTTCTCAATAAGCTTATATAATTCTTATATATAATTCTTCATATCCAGCTACAGATAACTTAAGACTACGTTGAAATTTCAATGCACGCTCCATGTCAGGATCATAAGTAAGAAAATGTTGTTCCATACTTGTAGCAAATTTCAAGCCATCGCGAATTAAATCAGCCGCTAATAGCTGAACTCCATCTTCTACCTTGTCACTATCGATTTCTTTATCTTCACAAATTGTCATAAATTCGATCAAATTATCATAAATTCGATCAAATTATCTTCATCCAAAGGGCTTTCTCGCATCAATTCATCAATATCAGCCGTTTCAATGTTGTTAAAATCGTTGCCACCAATTGCATTTGATAGAGTTACAATTTCAGAACACACCGCTGATTTTTCTACGACAAAACTTCCACTAATATTTTTTTCCAACCAGCATTTAAGGTTGATTGGCGCAATTGTTTATTGGCAACAGCAGCAAGTGTAATGCAATCCATAATAGTAAACTTTCTCCTTGCTTCCAAAACAGTCAAATTTGTTTCTTCCACTGAATCTAAAATATACATATTTAAACGTTTGCTTTATGTAGTAAATTTTAAATGTTGCAATAATGCCCTGATCGAGTGGCTGAATTAGCGAGGTAGTGTTAAGCGGTAAAAATAGCAATTGAAAGCATAACACACGTCCAAGAAAATGAAGTCCGAAAGTTCTAAATATCATTCACGATCACATAAAAAGTTTTCCGAATAGATCATCTCACTATGGCTTACGGGATTCTTCAAAAATTTACTATAATATATAAATTATTTGAGGAAGTGTATCCACAAGTAAAGATATCGTATGAAACTTACAGAACAGTTCTAGAAAGGGATTTTAACATCTCGTTTGGATATCCAAGAACAGATACATGCAGTACTTGCGATCAATTTATGGTGAAGAAAAGAACGAGACAATGAAACGGAAAAGAGAGAAAGATTAATTGAGAAGATTGAGCTGGAAAATACTGTTTACAAAAGCCAAGCAGAATAGTTTTACATTCGGAAAAAGCTTCTAAATTAGAATCCAAAAAGTCAAAAGAAATTGAAGCGATATATTTTGACTTTTCAAAAAATTTACCTGTCCTAAACTTATCAACCAACGACGTTTACTATAAGAGACAACTATCAATTTATGCCTTCAACATACATATTTTGGGAAATTCTCAAAGCGAGTTTTGTGTTTATCCTGAGTTTTTGGGAAAAAAGGTAGTGACGATGTCGCTTCGTTAATTCACCACTTTGTGTACAACTTCCTCGACGAGAAAGTTAAGTTCTTATACTTATTCTGCGATTCGTGTCCTGGTCAGAATAAAAATTTCACAATTTTTCGTTTCCTGCGCCATCTGTTTAACATAGAAAAACGTCTACACTTTGTTAAAGTTATATTTCCAATTCGGGGATATTCATATTTGGAATGCGACAAGAATTTCGGCTTGGCAAATCAAAAAACCAAAGTAGAACATCCCAGGGATTGGATTGCAGCTTTTGAAAATGGTAGATCTAAACTAAACCCATTTATCGTTTTGGATGTTACACAGGACTATTTTCGGGGGTGAACGAAGCATTTCGATACAATATACAAAAGGAAATGTCCGATTCTGTCCCGTCCTATTAAGGAAATAAAGGTAGAAAAAGAGCATCCACATTTACTATATTACTGCACTTCATATAACGGTGCATGGGAAAATTTTGTTATTACCAGGCCCAACTCTCGAAAAACAAAGTTAAATAACAACGAATTTGAGCCTCCGGAGTCTTGCTATAGAGGTATGTTTAGTGTAATGTTACGCTAAATATTACTCTATATTTACGAAAAATTTCAGATTTAATACAGATTTTGAAAGAAAAATTCCAAGATTTACAGCATCTAGCCTAGTTTTGTGGACCTGAGGCGGCAAACTTATTATTTATTATTATATATATATAACTTATTATTACGAATAACTTACTATTATTCGTCAATACCCCATAAATGAATGTTTTCTTGTTCCCTTATTTAATAAAATATAAAACTGTTGACGCTCGGACTAAGCTGTTTTATTCCCAGCTTTTGGGGGTGTTACTGAGTAATTTCGAGTATTATCAACGTTATGCAACCGGAATCAAATTAGCCGTTATATTTTACCGCAGTATCAAGAGCTACATTTCCTTTAATGATGCTCAAACATTAAAATTAGTTTTAGAGGCGAACTTATACAGTCTGAAACTTTTAACACGATTTTCTAGATTATTTTGTATTTTGACTTAACTCATATATTCCCTCTGCCCTTCATATATTTATTAATATCCAAATATATATTTGTATTTGTATATTTTTTTTAATTTTCCATTAATTTTTACAACTAATAAATAAAAATATCTTTTTGGCCATGATTTTTAACTAATTCGCTGCAGCTCAACAAAATTTCTTAATCCACTTTTTAACCAATCTTAAAACGTACAACTCGGGGTTATATTACGACAAAGTCATTATTTATTAAATTCTGATTTTCTACACATTATTTATGCCTTACAGTGACTAATTCGTACCTTTTATGGGAAAACCTGATTTTAAGCAAACTGATTTTAACTTTTGATTCCGTCGCAAATACCTTTCCTGGAGGTGTGCGTTTATAATTGTATAAAGTTTTGAAATGTAAAAGAAGAATGCATTCTACAAAAATATAAATGGTATTCTATTCAAGTAAACAAATAAACTATTCATAGCACAGGTTTGATATAAATCGAAACGAAATTTAAAACTTTTTTCTTCCGTCTTCTATCGTCACATTTTGAGGCTGTCTCGGAAATAAAATAATAAATGGAAATTCCAAATGGATCATTAAATAAAAATATTTATTTAATAATTTCTGCACTTTATTAAGACGATAGTATTTCATACAATGTTTTTACCGGTTTCGATCACGTTTAGACCATCTTCAGGAAACACATTTTTTAAAAAATTGTTGATCGTATTGACGTTTTATTTATGTTGTGATTTATGACATGTTGTGTCAATGTGAAAAATTAAAATAGGATTAAAATAAAAATAAAATTAAAATTAAATATTTCCAATACTTGAAAATATTTCCAATACTTGAACTTTATGAAATTAGAAAATTTAAACATAATCATCCACAAATTTTATGTCTTTGTAATTAGTAGTTGTGTAGTTCTCTTTACTTTGTAATTAATGCGGGATCCATAATAAATCCAGTAACAATTTCACCACTTAAAATTGATGCAATTTTTTGTAATGGGGCAAATCCTTCATTTTTACACAGAACGTCATTAAATTTATTCGTAATTATTTGACCAATATGTTCTGGTACGCTATACGTGCTGTCTTGAAACTTTTTGATCATTTCTACTGCAGCCACTAAGAAGATTCACTTATATAACTGTAATTGCTTTTTATAAATGCCAAATTATTTTGTAGCTCCGCTTCTTTTAGGACGGCCTGGCAATCTTGTATTGCTTTACTACTTGTAGCCGGAAATTCATTTATTAATTGTTTAAAATGATCTAAGGCGTTTGTGTAGTATATAGCGGCATCTAGCCATGTTCCCCATCTTGTTAGAACTGGTTGTGGTGGTAATGGGGTATTTGGTAACCTCTCTCTAAATAATTCTACCCTTAAAGGGGCTTTAACAAATATTTGTTTAACGCTTTTTATTAATTTATTAACTAATGGGAACTGTAACCTTATAGTTTCTGCTACTCGATTAAGCCCGTGTGCTAAGCAAGTATAATGAATTAAATTAGGGTAAAAAATCTTCATATTAGACGCAGCTTTTACCATGTATGCCGCTGCGTCTGACACCATCAGTAAAATTTTATCATGCGTTAATTCGTCGTGAATAAATCTTGTTACCGTATTATTATTTGTTTTACTTAATTCTTTGGTACTTATTAGAAAACTTTTTGATGAATTTTCATCACTTAATACTCCAAGTATTAAATTTGCCACGTATCGTCCACATACACCAGCTGTTTCGTCTACACTTATCCAAATATAATTATTTCCAATAATATTTGTTATTTCTTGAATAACTTCTTTGTAAACTGAAGTAATATAATTTTTGCGGAGATGGCTTTCATCGGGAATATGCATTGTACAATATGTTTGTAAAAAAGTTTTGAAATATTTATTTGTCACTTTATGGATTGGTATGTTTGCTTTTATCAAAGCTTTGCAAAGATCAAAATTGAATTTTGATTGTTCAGTGTAGCCGGATGTTGATGCCACAGATTGTATAGCTGTACCTATAGTTTGCTGTTTTTTGGATTGACTTTTAGTCAGTTTTAATTTTTCCTGATGCAATGATGTTTTGACATGCTGAATTATGTAGTATTTCTTGTCACAATTAATCTGTTAACAGTAATTTAATAACGTCAGTATTTTGTAATACTGTGAGCGTCAAAAGCCCCGTAAAAAGCCTTACATATCGAAAATAAATAAACAGAAACGTCTTGATTTCGCAAAAAAAATGTCAGAACGAAGCTCCAGATTTTTGGAAAATATATTATTTAGTGATGAAAGTAAATTTGAAATTTTTGGTAAAAGAAAACCACCAAAGATATGGCGGCCAAAAAATGAGGCCTTCAAAGAGAAATTTGTTACCAATACCATCAAACACGGTGGAGGCTCGGTTATGGTCTGGGGCTGTATGGCGGCGTCAGGGGTCAGTAACCTAGTTTTTATTGAATCAACAATGAATAAAATGGACTATTTAACCATTTTAAAGAACAATATTTCCCCGAGTATTAATGAATTGGGTTTATCAGAGAACTGGATCTTCCAACAGGATAACGATCCAAAGCACACTTCCAAAATTGTGAAGGAATGGATGCTATACCGAGTCCCTATAGAACATCTGTGGGATCACCTTGACAGGAAGATCAGAGAAAGGACAATTTCAAATAAAGACGACCTTAAAAAAGCTTTAACTGAAGAATGGATGAAAATCCCTCAAAATATTACAAAAAACTTGGTGGAATCCATGCCAAGGAGATTAAGGGAGGTGTTGAAGGCCAAAGGAGCTCAAACCAAGTATTAAAAGTTAATATTATATTTATTTTTGTACTTAATACCTATTAGTTCCGAATTCTGTTTACTTTCTTTTGACGCGTAAATTCGGTAGATATTTACAATAATCTGAATTATTACGGGTAACGATTTGTTTTTTTTTTTCATGTTTCTATTGATTTAAATATAGTATAGATGAGTTGTGAAGACTGCAATAAAACTTTTTGATTTTCGTTATTACCTGCATTATAAAATAACAGCTGTTTACTTTTTTTTTGACGCTCACAGTATCTTCCATAATTATTAAACAATCAATATATTGTTCTATTAATTTTAGTGATCCAAGTACTACATTGAATCAATAGTGAATTTTATTTCTAGTGAATTTTGGGACATGCTATTCTTTATAATTTCCAATTTTTACCGTAAAAAGATTTAAATTTCGGTTTTAAATATTTAAAAATCTTTGGTATTATACATAATTTAATCATTATTTAAAAATATAATTAATATAATTAATTGTTTTTACTCGATTAACTCCACCAATACTAACGGTTTTTGAACAGGCTTGGCAAAATAAACGATTGCGTTCATATTTCAATTCCTTGTAATCTTTAATCCATTCTTCTACGGTTGGCTTTTGTTTCGGCATTGTACTACGCAAGAACTTCAGACTGTCACTCGAGTAACTTTAATACAACTAAATGAATTGAAGACGCGACGCAAGTCAAACCACATACGGGGAATCCCGTGTAAAACGACACGGCACAACGGGGAATTCCAAAGCTTAAATTCGGATCGATGAAAAACGCGGATCTTACGTCAGACGGCACAACGAGGAAATGTACAGAGGCGCAGCAAAATATTTTTTCATAATTCGACCAATTTTTGGGGAAAAGACGCCAAAAAGTTGGAAGAAGGCTTTAAATAGGCATAAAAAAAATAATAGGCATGAAAATTCAAAAAAGGCATAACTAACCTGGTCTTATTTCTCTTATTTTTAACTGATTCGTAAAGATATTTAAATATATTTGTAATGCCTTTAATTTTGAGCATAAGCATATTTTCTATAAATCCGGTCTTTAGTCATAAATCACAACATAAATAAAAATAAAACGTCAATACGATCAACAATTTTTTAAAAAATGTGTTTCCTGAAGATGGTCTAAACGAGATCGAAACCGGTAGAAACATTGTATGAAATACTATCGTCTTAATAAAGTGCAAAAATTATTAAATAAATATTTTTATTAAATGATCCATTTGGAATTTCCATTTATTATTTTATTTCCGAGACAGCCTCAAAATGTGACGATAGAAGACGGAAGAAAAAAGTTTTAAATTTCGTTTCGATTTATATCAAACCTCTGCTATGAATATTTTATTTGTTTACTTGAATAGAATACCATTTATATTTTGGTAGAATGCATTCTTCTTTTACATTTCAAAACTTTATACAATTATAAACGCACACCTCCAGGAAAGGTATTTGCGACGGAATCAAAAGTATTACATTGCTTAAAATCAGGTTTTCCCATAAAAAGTACGAATTAGTCACTGTAAGGCATAAATAATGTGTAGAAAATCAGAATTTAATAAATAATGACTTTGTTGTAATATAATCCCGAGTTGTACGTTTTAAGATTGGTTAAAAAGTGCATTAAGAAATTTTGTTGGGCTGCAGCGAATTAGTTAAAAATCATGGCCAAAAAGATATTTTTATTTATTAGTTGCAAAAATTAATGGAAAATAAAAAAAAATATACAAATATGAATATTTTATTTGTTTACTTGAATAGAATACCATTTATATTTTGGTAGAATGCATTCTTCTTTTACATTTCAAAACTTTATACAATTATAAATGCACACCTCCAGGAAAGGTATTTGCGACGGAATCAAAAGTATTGCATTGCTTAAAATCAGGTTTTCCCATAAAAGGTATGAATTAGTCACTATAAGGCATAAATAATGTGTTGAAAATCAGAATTTAATAAATAATGACTTTGTCGTAATATAACCCCGAGTTGTACGTTTTAAGATTGGTTAAAAAGTGCATTAAGAAATTTTGTTGGGCTGCAGCGAATTAGTTAAAAATCATGGCCAAAAAGATATTTTTATTTATTAGTTGCAAAAATTAATGGAAAATAAAAAAAAATATACAAATATAAATATATATTTGGATATTTATAAATATATGAAGGGCAGAGGGAATAAATGAGCTAAGTCAAAATACAAAATAATCTAGAAAATCGTGTTAAAAGTTTCAGACTGTATAAGTTCGCCTGTAAAACTAATTTTAATGTTTGAGCATCATTAAAGGAAATGTAACTCTTGATACTGCGGTAAAATATAGCGGCAAATTTGATTACGGTTGCATAACGTTAATAATACTCGAAATTACTCAGTAACACCCCCAAAAGCTGGGAATAAAATAGCTTAGTCCGAGCGTCAACAATTTTATATTTTATTAAATAAGGGAACAAGAAAACATTCATTTATGGGGTATTGACGAATAAAAGTTTGCCGCCTCATGTCCACAAAACTGGGCTAGATGATGTAAATCTTGGAATTTCTCTTTGGAAATCTGTATTAAATCTGAAATTTTTCGTAAATATAGAGTAATAGTTAGCGTAACGTTATACTAAACATATCTCTATAGCAACACTCCGGAAGCTGCAAAAATTAAATAAATATTTTAATTCAAGACGAAAAACACTCCCATAAAATAAAAAATATTTAATAAAAAGTTTGCATGGAGGAATTGGAGTTAAGTAAGTTGGGAATTTTTGATGTGGGAATTCTAGGATTTCTAAGATTTTTAAGAAACCGTCAATGCCAATTTTCTTTACTGTTAAAGTCGTAATAATACGCTTTTAGTGTCATACTTCGTACGCTTTCATAGCCATGCATGTCTCCGCGTTTATATAAAGGGCGATTATGAAACTATATTTCCGCGACAGGATTACGTCTGCTTTTGAACATTTCCTGGTTGGCAAAAACGAATGCCGCCTACTGTGAACGTCGTCGTCGGTTACAATTTCCAATCAATTTCAATTTTATTTCTTCCAATTAGACTTTAATTTAGAAAATATTAAAAAGAATAAACGTAAAGTTTAATTGGAATAGAAATTGTATGCGTTGTGTTATATCATTGTATTAGGATTGTTGGTTTAGCCACCTGCAATCATCCAACATAGTGAATTTATTGCTGAGACTCTGGGACCGAACAGATTTAGCAGGAGGAGGAAGTCTACGACAAGTAGATGCC
Source organism: Onthophagus sagittarius (assembly GCA_036711965.1). Lineage (NCBI taxonomy): Eukaryota > Metazoa > Arthropoda > Insecta > Coleoptera > Scarabaeidae > Onthophagus > Onthophagus sagittarius. Next base: position 12,016,367 of record JASERS010000005.1, on the reverse strand, counting down.
CTCCCCACCAGCAAGTGTAGATCCGGTGTGGAAACTTGGCAACGTCGATTTTGTATGTGTGTGTGGAGTCGGGGCCCCCACCAAACTCCAACTCCCGCACTCACGGGGCACAGCACGACGGGACGAAAAACAGATCCCAAACAGTACGTTCCAGTGGTAAGGTGGCCGTCTATCAGACAAGTCACAGTTACTACTTCGACAGCTGCCGAAAAGCTCGATAGAGAGAGAAAAAGACGCGAGTTTAAGTCGCTGGTGGTTGTAATAAAGTGCCAATTTATTTTATAAATTCTATTAAGTGACGATTATTTCCAACTTGGAAATTTTTAAAAATAACTAACTGTTCAAGTGTTTAAAGTTTCAATTTTTTTCTCCAAAATTTTGAGTGTTCACAATAAATTTTTGGACTTGGATTTAAAAATCCCAAGTGTGAAGAACATATTCGCTACCAGAGGAAATTAACGGCATCCAAAATTCAAAGGTGATTATTATTATAATCTTCATATCCGGAAGTCTCCTATTTAGGTTCCTTTTGTCGGAAGGAGGAAACAATACCCAAAGCGGCTTCGCATCCGGTTTGCTGCAAACAAAACAACCTGTTGCTTTTGTGCGCCAGAGACGAGGTTTAACCTTGCGGGGTTTCCTTTTCGTGTTCAAATTCTTGGAACGATTGTTTCGTAAATCGTTAACATCCAAGATGGAATTATTATCACTTCCTTCTCCTACTATTCGCCTTCTCCTCCTACTATTACTATTTCAAATCCATAAACCTCATGACGTAATCAGAACAATGCGGAAACCGATTTATAATTCCATTATTATTTATACCGGAAATACCACAGCACGATGACGTAATTGCGGGTATTAATTTTAAAGTAATTACTTAAATTTAGAAATAATACGAAATTTGTGGGCCTAATTGTGTTTAGAATTATGCCCGGAAGTATACTAATTCTTTTTCTTGGAAGTTGTATTGTAACGTACACAATTGGGTGTTTATTTACTTTTTTTCAAAAAATTCCTCCTACTTTATTGTACGTAGAAGGAAACAGGATCTCGTCTCTTAATTATTAACCTTGAAGCGGGCAATCACCCACGTCTTTCCGAAGCCTCCTATAGAGAAGAGATAAAACGGGTTACGAGAGTTCGGAAATGCCCCTCTCGGTTGTCGGTATTTTTTGTTCCTCTACCTTCCTTCTTCTACCTGGATCCGAACTATGCTATCCTCGGACACACTTCAACTTAGGTACCTATACGATTATTTCGAACTTCCCGTTCTCGTTTATCAACGTTGTTGAGCGTGGAATTAGTTGGAGGAAGTAAAACGATAAGATAAGCGAACACGAACCGGTTTCGATCACAATAATAAGTATAATCGTTTATTTGTGATCGAGTCCGGGTAAGGTTCAGTAAGTGTTGCTCCCGTTGCTGTTGAGTGGTTTAGCGATGCGGAAGTGAACAACGCGGTTACCTTATAGGTTGGAGGTGACATTGACATATTTCTTCCTGCTCCTTTCGAGTTGCCTTTTTCCGAAAGCACCGCGCCGGCCGTCTACTATTTTTAACCCAGGATTTTAGCGGACCGTGTTGTATTTTTGTGAGGCGTTCCACGGAAATAGACAATGGAATTTGGAAAGAAAACAATAATCTATTTCGGTACAGTCGTGCGTACTTTGCGCAAAAAAATCATGACGTCAATTCTTTTCCGCCCATTTAACACCTTCTTTAATGCTTGTTTTGTTTATATTGCAGATCCGGGGCAAGGAATCGAAAGATGAAATTGGTTCCAGGACCGCTACCTCCAATACCAACAGGAGCCAATGCCATGGATCGACTTCCGCTTCCTATTCCGTTTAACACAGATCTTTTTTGGCGGTACCCTTTCCCTTCCTTACCGCAATCCCAACCACCTTCTTCGCCACTCTTAGATTATAAGAGTCAATTGCCAACTTCTTTGCCTTCCGATCCGAGAATTTGGTCAAGAGAAGATGTATCTAGTTTCCTTAGATGGGCAGAAAGGGAATACGACCTCCAACCGATCGATATGGATCGTTTTCAAATGAACGGAAAAGCTATGTGTTTGCTCACGCGTACCGATTTAGCAGATAGAGCTCCCGGATCTGGGGACGTACTCCACAACGTCCTTCAATTATTAATGCGAGAAGTAAACATCTTGCAACGCTGCCTCCCATCAAGTCCCATCACACCAACATCGCGACATCCATATCCACTTTCGCCCCATTCCCAACCGCCCACGCCAAACTGGGCTTTTATTACTTCACAAAACAATTCGGAAAATTTTCATCCCCACCATATAGCAGCACATTTAATGGTACAAAATAACTCGGTTACATTAAGCCCAGCTCCTTCCGTTGATAGCCAATCGGGTTCGCCACAACACGTCGAAAGTGCAATCAACAATTTTAGCCATTCGATTTTTGGAAGCAGCGGCAGCAACGGAAGCGGAAGCAACCAATCAGATTCTGATGAGGACAGTTACAACGACGCAAAAACAAGCCCACCAAACACACCAAGCGCTTATTCCCTACCACCTCCTTTACCCGCCATTGCACCAAGAAGTCCTAAAGAAGCAGTCTCCAGCCCAGTCTTTAAAGGAATGGGAAGAGAATTTTTCCCATCTAACGAATCGCACGAACCAAACACAAGTAAGTTTACTTAAATAATAATAAAGAAGCAATAAACTCAAGGCAATGATTTTGTTATAGATGGACGATTACTTTGGGATTTCCTCCAACAACTTTTGAACGATCCCGGGCAGCGATACACGAATTACATTGCGTGGAAAAACAGGGAAACGGGAATTTTCAAAATCGTTGATCCTGCTGGATTGGCCAAACTATGGGGGATCCAAAAGAATCACCTTAGTATGAATTATGACAAGATGTCTCGAGCTTTAAGATATTATTATAGAGTGAATATCCTTAAGAAAGTACAAGGAGAAAGACATTGCTACCAGTAAGTTTATTTTTTGCATAATGTGTTCAACTACAACTAACACTATCACTTAACATGGCTAAATTAGTATTTTGGTTTAGCCATCTTAAAAAACAACAAATAATGATAAATGTTAGTTTTTGGGCTAGTGCTAGTTTTAGTTGTTACCCAGTACCATTCTTATTTAACTGTAACTAAAATTAGTATTAGATCTAACAATGAAAATATTCGGATTTAACAGTTCATCTCTGAAGGTGACATTAATGCGAGAAAGATTTGGATATTTGGAGATTCATTCGGATTGGCTGATGGGGAATGTGCTGACGTCACGTGGTCGCCATTATCCAATCCAAACCAATATCCAAATAGGATGTCCAGTTTCGGTATTTGGTTCTGTGGCCGTTCCGGGATTTTATCAAAGAAATGATAGATTCGGGACCACTAAGACCTGGGATTTAAAAAGTATTGAAATTAAGAAAAAAATTAAAATGTCTTCTGGAATCATTTCAAGTCTTTTGGAAACAGTATCAAGTCTTCTAAAAGCAGTACCACGCCTTTTAGAAGCATATCAAGTCTTCTACATGTAGTATCAAATCTACTGGAAGGCTGTAGGGCTTTTGCACGACTTTTGGAAACAGTATCTAGTATTCCAGATGCAGTATCTACTCTTTTGGAAGCATTTCAAACCTTCTAGACGCAGTGTCAAATCTTCTGGAAGCATTTCAACTCTTCTAGAAGCAACTTCAAATCTTCTACACGTAGTATCAAGCCTTCCAAGTCTTCCGGAGGCAATATCAAATCTTGTGGAAGCATTTTAAGTCTTTTAGCTGCAGTATCAAGTCTTCTGCAAGCATGTCAACTGTTTAAAAGCAGTTGAAGCTTCTGGAAGCATTTCAAATCCTCTAGAAGCATTTCCAGTCTTCCAGAAGCACTTCAAATCTTCTACACGTAGTATCAAGCTTTCCAAGTCTTCCGGAGGCAATATCAAATCTTGTGGAAGCATTTTAAGTCTTTTAGCTGCAGTATCAAGTCTTCTGCAAGCATGTCAACTGTTTAAAAGCAGTTGAAGCTTCTGGAAGCATTTCAAGTCCTCTAGAAGCATTTCCAGTCTTCCAGAAGCACTTCAAGTCTTCTAGAAACATTTCAAGACTTTTGGTAAAAAGTATCAAGTATTCCAGATGCAGTATCAAGCCTTTTGAAGCATTTCAAATCTTCTAGGACCAGGATCATCTCTTCTGTAAGCATTTTAAGTCTTCCAGAGGTAATGCTAAGTATTTTGGAAGTGTTTCAAATCTTCTAGAAGCAATTTCAAGTCTTTTGGAAACAGTATCAAATATTCTAGATGCAATATCGAGCCGTTTGGAAGCATTTCCAATCTTCTAGACGCAGTATCAAGTCTTCTGGAAGCATTTCAAGTCTTCCAGAAGCAATATTAAGTATTTTGAACGAATTTCAACTCTTCTAGAAGCAACTTCAAATCTTCTACAAGTAGTATCAAGCCTTCTGGAAACCTTCCAAGTCTTCCGGAGGCAATATCAAATCCTGTGGAAGCATTTTAAGTCTTGTAGTTCCAGTATCAAGTCTTCTGCCAGCATGTCAAGTCTTTGGAAGCAGTTGAAGCTTCTGGAAGCATTTCAAGTCTTCTAGAAGCATTTCAAGTCTTCCAGAAGCACTTCAAGTCTTCTAGAAACATTTCAAGACTTTTGGAAAAAGTATCAAGTACTCCAAATGCAGTATCAAGCCTTTTGGGAGTATTTCAAATCTTCTAGGAGCAGTATCATGTTTTCTGTAAGCATTTTAAGTCTTCCGGAAGTAATGCTAAGTATTTTGGAAGTTTTTCAAATCATCTAGAAGCAATTTCAAGTCTTTTGGAAACAGTATCAAATATTCTAGATGCAATATCGAGCCATTTGGAAGCATTTCCAATCTTCTAGACGCAGTATCAAGTCTTCTGGAAGCATTTCAAGTCTTCCAGAAGCAATATTAAGTATTTTGAACGAATTTCAACTCTTCTAGAAGCAACTTCAAATCTTCTACAAGTAGTATCAAGCCTTCTGGAAACCTTCCAAGTCTTCCGGAGGCAATATCAAATCCTGTGGAAGCATTTTAAGTCTTCTAGTTCCAGTATCAAGTCTTCTGCAAGCATGTCAAGTCTTTGGAAGCAGTTGAAGCTTCTGGAAGCATTTCGAGTCTTCTAAAAACATTTCAAGACTTTTGGAAAAAGTATCAAGTACTCTAGATGCAGTAGCAAAGTTTTTGGAAGCATTTCAAATCTTCTAGGACCAGGATCATCTCTTCTGTAAGCATTTTAAGTCTTCCAGAGGTAATGCTAAGTATTTTGGAAGTGTTTCAAATCTTCTAGAAGCAATTTCAAGTCTTTTGGAAACAGTATCAAATATTCCAGATGCAATATCGAGCCGTTTGGAAAGATTTCAAATCTTCTAGAAGCAGTATTAACTCTTCTGGAAGCATTTCAAGTCTTCCAGAGGCTATATTAAATATTTTGGAAATATTTCAAATCTTCTAAAAGCAATTTCAAATCTTCTACAAGCAGTATCAAGTTTCTACAAACATTTCAAACCGTTTGGAAGCAGTTGATGCCTTTCAAGTCAAATACACAAATCTCTCTCAAACAAAAGGAAGCGTTAAGACTGCTAAATCTCTGCAAAATCTGAATATTTCTTATTTTAAGTGTAACTGCAACGTTGTCGTATTTATAACATTAATTTTATTTCTTTTTTTACAGATTCTTAAGAAATCCAACCGAATTGAAAAATATAAAAAACATTTCATTACTTCGTCAACAAATGTCACCAACAAGAACAACAGCACCACAACATTTAGTGGCTCAACATACAATTAAAACGGAACCTGTAGAAATAGAACATGAAACGCGTAGGCCACAAGATTATGAAGAAAAACCAACAGATCTTAGTATGGATATGCCAACGGATTTAAGTAGTAACAGTAGCAGACATGTAAATATAGTTTGTTCACCAGATACACCCACAATACGGGAGGCGGGATATTTTAAAGAAGAGGATACAAAAGTTATTTAATTTATAAAAACTCGAAGATAGTGAGAGTTTTTTGAGTAAGGTGCCAATTGAAAGCAAGGAAAATTTACAATAATTTGTGCAAAGACTTTTAATAAGCTGTAGTGTTTATTTAGTTGAAGCGAAACTGAAGAAGTGTGGTACTTCGAGTCGTACAATCGTGCCAAAAGATATTTATTTAGAAGAAAGAAGGAAAATGAAATATTTGGACACAGAAATTTTTATTGCTCTTTTTCAATGAGGGCAGCTCTTTGTAGACAATAAACGAAAAAAAATTAAAATTAAATAATTGTAAAGAGATAGACTGGAAAATTTATCAAAAAAAAAATTATACACAATATATTTTTGGGGCCATTGTAAATTGAAAAAGCGAAGAGTATTTTTGAAATTGTCTAAATTAAAATAAATTTTAAATTAACGATAAAAAAACATTCCAAAAACCTGGAATATATAATAATAAATAATATCAAATAAATATATTTTGAAAGCCATAAAAAAATAATTACGAGAGCGTCTTCCAGCTCTGTTTCTGTGATCTCTGAAATAATTGACTCAAAACAGTGTGATGTTTTAAAAATAATAAAGTATATTATATATTTCATGATGTTGTACATAATAAAATAATGTGAATTTGTAAATATTAAAAAAAATAAATATATTAATTATATTGAAACTTTAATTAGTAGGGTTTTTTCGAAACGAAAAACTTAGCAATAGCCTCAAGGTATTCGTTTGATTACGATACCTTTCTGCGTAGCTTTAATTTGAATCGAATTTTTATTTCTTTTTTTTGTGAAATTGGTTCTTGTTCCAATTAAGTACGTCTTAGTTTCTACTTTGTACATATTAAACTTTTAATTTCGTTTAAAATAAGCAACTTGTATTATGTGTTACAAAAACCCATTCAGATTTAAAAAGAAAAACGCTGTGTAAAATAAAATGTTCTTTTTTTATAAAAAAACGCGCGTTTCATTGTTAACATATAATGTTTGAAATACATATATTTAATTTGAAAATCTACTTTATTTACTTATTTAAGAAAAATGGTAAAAAATACAATCAGATCATTAACTTAATTATTCATTCTGAGGTTGTTGAAAGAAAATTACATCATCGGCTTGGACGGCGGTTGTGGTTTTCATTGAGCCATCCTCACCTTTAACTTCTCCATATGTGATCCGTCCACTAACATAAACCCTTTGGCCCTTTTTTAAAAAGTTCATAATATTGTCTCTTAAACCGGGTTTAAAACATATTACTCTATGCCATTCGGTTCTTTGTAAAAACTCCCCTGACTCATACCTATAATTTGTGTGTGTTGCTAAAGAAAACACCACCATGGGATGCTGTTCGGTACCTTTTAATTGCGGATTAGCCCCCGCTCGACCTAACAACTGAACCGCATTTAATGCTAAAAATTTAAAACGTATTAGATAAATTTTACTTTCTATTTAAAGATCGAGTACTTTTTTCAACTTTGGTGGGTTCTTGCATCGAAGCTTTACTCCTTACATTGTTTAAGGAAGCACATTTTTGGAATGAGGTAGTTTTCGAACTTATCAAGTGAAATAGCTGCATGTTAATAACTTATGTTAGTATTAAAGTAAATAATAAGTAAATGAAAACTTACTTTTTTGGTCAACATTTTGATTAAACGATTAAAACTAAGTTTTCTTGAAAAACGTTGAGGGAGATTGAACTTTGAGGTTATGGTTAAAGTAAACATAAAAAAACATTGTGCAGACTCAATTGTTTTAGCTATCACTTCATAGAGGGCATAATTCTATTCATAAATTTGAAATTAATGAATTTTTGGATAAAGTTACAGATAATAATAATAATAAATCTTTATTTCCATAATGCTATCTGCAGGGAAAAAAGTCAGAACAAAAAAAAAGAAAAATATACAATGTCGTAACAAAAAATACGGACTCACTGTTTAATATAAACAGGTTTAGAAAAGAAATCATCTACTCTATAGAAGGTCCCTTCAATTAAATAAGCTCTTAAACATTTTTTGAATTGCTTTGTAGGTAACATTTTTAAATTCATTGATAAAAAATTGTATAATTTTATACAAAAATACACAACACTCTTTTGTATTCTAGTGTAACTTGTCTTAGGTGGCATTAGATATAACTGCTACTTTTTTTTACTACTACAGTACCTCGCGTTTGGTGACAGTGATACAATTCATATTGTGAGAAAAAGTGCACATAATTATTTTTAACAAAAAGTGCACATTCCAAGATAAACAACGACGGAAACGTAAGTATATTTTGTTGTTTGAAAATAGGTTTACATGATTCACGCGGACACAGGTGAAATATTGCTCTCATACATTGATTCTGTAGGATGAAAACGCGTTCAGCACTTGGAACATTTCCCCAGAAAATGACCCCATATCGTAAACGTGACTCGACGCATGCATAATAAACACTTAAAGCGGCACTCACATTTACACCTCTTGCCACGGTACGAAGCGCATAACAAGATCTTGATAACCCGAAAGCTAACCCTTCGATGTGTTGTTTCCATGACAAACGGGAATCAAGCATTAGCCCCAGGAACTTAATTTCTCGGTTAAAATTAAGTATTTCCTCTTGTAAGGTAATCTTTATTTCTGGTGGATTGTTTCCAAAGGTCATGAAACTTGTTTTATCAATATTGAGATGTAAGTTATTCCCTGTAAACCATTGCTTCAATTTTTTTGAGATGTCTTCTTCTTTTCTTGAGACATCTTCTACGTTTCTTCCAGTTACCACACACGTGGAATCATCAGCAAATAGCACCAATAGGCTGTCCAATATATCAGGCAGATCATTAATGTATAGAAGAAACAGGAATGGTCCAAGTATAGATCCCTGGGGTACCCCATGAACCACCTCTCTCCACTCCGATTTCACTTCTTCACCGGAAGCGTTGTAAGTCACAACGCGTTGTCTTCTGCAAGACAAATAAGACTTGAACCATTTTAAGACTATACCACGGAAACCCATGCATTCCATTTTACACAAAAGAATTTCATGATGGACACAGTCAAAGGCTTTGGTCAAATCCATAAAAATACAGCCAGTGATGTCATTGTTACTAATAGAAGATGTAATTTTTTCCAATAATTGAAATATTGCTCGGGTGGTTGAACGTCTTTTAATGTAGCCATTCTGGGTATTATTAAGAATCTTGTTTTTAGTTATAAAATCAGCCATTCTATTTAACGTAATCTTTTCAAACACTTTTGCAATATTTGGAATTAAAGCAATAGGTCTGTAATTCATTAGGTCAGATCGATCACCTTTCTTATATAATGGTTTTATTATTGTTTGTTTCAGAGCTTGTGGAAACACACCCGTTGTAAATGACATGTTGATGACATCACTCAGCGGTTCGGCAAGAATATCTGCACATGTTTTTAGTACGGTCACCGGGATTTCATCAACGCCCACCGCCTTAGTATTATTTAAATTTCTTATTGTATTTTCTACTTCTGCTCTGTCGGTTAAATAAAAAGCGAATGATTTTGACATGTGTTTGTTCATTACATTCACAGTGTTATTAGATGTTTTTATGATATCAGTAAAATGCTTATTAATTGCATTAAGAATATTGACGTCATTAGTATGTATAGATTTGAAATCACTTAGACTGAAACCACTCATCTGCTTTTGTCCCCGGAGTGCATTAACAGTTTTCCATGTAGCCTTTATCTTGTTATTGGAATGGAATATAATTCGAATATGATAATCGTTTAGATATTGCAATCTCGTTCTTAAGATGTTGACAATAATGTTTATACAGTTCTGCTGCAACTTTTCCATTTAATAGTCCTTCATATAGTTGCCTCTTGATCGCAGTTTTATTTTTTATCTCGTTTGTTAGCCACGATTTCTTCTCAGATCCTTTTGAAATGTCAATTTTTTTAAATTTGGTATGATTGTTGAGGCTATTTTGAATAGTGCTCAAAAAAATGTCATAACATTCTTCTGTGTCATGCATATTTTTTATAAAGGACCAATTCATAGCATTTATGTCTAGTTGAATATTTGCTAAAGCAGTGTTGTTAAAAATACGTTTTTTTACTTTTTTACTGATTTTCTTTTCATCAGCATATACGGGAAAAATTATCTGTAGCGCCAAGTGATCTGACAATGCGGACACCACCGTCTTTTTCTCATACATATCTAAATTGGTAAAGATATTGTCGATAATAGTACTAGATCGATTGGTTTTTCTAGCTGGTTCCATTATTGAAGGGTATAGATTATATCTTGAAAGAATATCCAACAATTTAGACGAATTCTTGTCATGTATCCCTATATCGATGTTAAAATCACCAGCTAGGAAAATGGTGTATGTTAAAAATGTTGATAAGTGATATAGTATATCTTCCAATATGACGAAGAAATCTTCAACCTCAGACAATGGAGAGCGATATATACCGATGATAATTATTTTTAGTGGTTTGAGTTTTATAACGCTACATTCAAAGGTCAATTCTGTACTCTTGTCCTTTATTGATACCAATTCCTCATATTGAATTCCTGATTTTACAAGTATACATGATCCTCCATGTTGGTTATCCTTTCTTGTAAATATAGAAGCCACTTCATAACCCTCCACCATAAGTGGTTCATTGGGTTTTAGCCAATGTTCCGTTAGAGCTATTACTTGTATTTGTTCATGTAGTTGATTAACAAAGATTGTGCTTCAGTCTTATTAATAGAACTGTATTGGTATGTACTGGTTATTTCATTACGCTGGTTTTCTTGCGCGGGTGAAAAAACCTTGTTACATAGGCACCATGGGGCCATAATTTTGGATTCATAATTTTTTCATAATTTATCAAATCCACAGTGAGCTTAAATGATGCATAATATTCAGGATATTTAGAATTTATTGTTTCACATAACACTTCTGGAAAATCTTCTTTCAAATGATGGATCACATCTTCCGCTTTTGTTGTTGGATCAAGCCTGCCAACGTAAATAAAGGCTTTTTTTGGAGCTGTCTTTAGTGTATTATCATTCGACTCCCCAATAAACGAATACTTGTTATGTGATTCTTTCTTCTTTTTCTTTTCATTTTTCTTAATTTTTTTCGATTTCACAAGTTCCCATTCTTCCCTCATTGAATTTTTATTTGGAAATTGGCTTTCCATTTTTTCCTTATTTCTTATAGTATCCTCATTTAGATAAATTATGTCATCCATAAGATTTTTTTGTTTCGCTACTAGTATTGAATGATTCGAATGTTGCTCTTTTTGGATAGGTATGTTTTTTGAATTAGAATAAATTTCACTTTGGAAATTAAATTTATCAACACTTGCTTTTGACATTATTTCACCCTCTCCTTCACAGTAACGGCCCCTTTCAAGACTTTTAGGTTATTTGTTCTTTTCAAACTAACCTCTAATTTTTCTTTTAGCAGGCAAACATTTTCTTTTAATATATTATTTTTATCTTCCAATTCCTCAACCCATTTGGATAGAAGATGATTTGTAGATCTGAGATACTGAACTTCTTCGGAATCTTCACCTTTTGATTCCCATAGCCTTTTTAGCTTCTCTTTGGTACGATCGTAACAGCTGGGGTGGAATTTTTGATAATAGACAAAGAAGAGATTTTGTTAACCAAACCAGAGGCATATGGATGCAGGGACGAAAATCTTGAGTTGTTTCAAATTTATATAAGTACGACGGCTTTCACGACCGGTGTTAATTGAACTAAAATTAGAACTAACACTAGCACTTACACTACAACTATCACTAAAACTATCACTAGGACTAACACTAGATCTAAAACTAGAAACTTTCGGGTTTCGCCGTGCGTTTTTTGAAAAAAATGTTTGACGTTTCGGATGCCATGTTGCAACCAGGGGGTGGCAACTTCCTATACCAAAAGTTGTCGTAATGTAGTACTACCTCACGCCGCAAGTATCGCTAGTAGCGTTTCCCCCACTTGATTTTCAATTGAACTTAGTTTAAAACGTAGTAACGTTTGATTAATTTAATTTTGACATAATCATAATTAATTTTAATTAATCATCTATTATCATAGAATTTTATTCGTTTACCATTGTTTACTTAGGAATTTTCAGCAATTTTAACTGTTTGTGAGTGATTGTGAGTTTTACACTATTTCAGTTAAGATTTTTCATCAATTTTTTAGTACATTTTTTTGATTATAAACCATTAAGTATGGTGCATGTTTGCTGTGTAAGAAATTGCCCTTCTTATGGAAAAAATGGCATTAAAATGCATGTTTGTCCAAAAGATGAAGAGGTATGTACACTCAGCAGCAGAAGTCTACGTACAAAAAACTTGTAATACTTTAATTGAAAACATAAGAGTCATAATCTAATGTGATAAACTTGATTTTTTTTTATTTTGTATATTAACTACATATAATTCTATTAACGAAATATGCTTCAACAAAACAGAAACAGTAGTTACAGAAAAAAATCAAAACTAAAAATTCTACAAATAACGGGTATGCAAAAATCTGCGTACAAGTCAGGACAGTATTTATAAAAAATTCATAAATGAGATCATTGTTTCTATATTAATATGAGGTCGGATAACCTTTACTTTCGGTTTAATGACCTCCCTTAAACGTTTAGGCATGGAGTGCACTAATTTCTTCGTTTCGTCCGAACTGATTTTGGCCCATTCCTCAATCACAACGTTTTTTAACGTTTCCTTCGACGTTATGTTGTGTTGCCGAATCCTGCGTTCCAGTAAATCCCAGAGGTGTTCGATGGGATTCAAGTCCGGCGATTGTGGAGGTGTTTTAAGTTGCTTTGGGGTATTGTATAGTAGCCAAAGCTTAGTGTTGTGGGCGCAATATTTGGGGTCATTATCTTGTTGAAAAAAGTATTCGGGCCCCAAGCCCAAGTTTTCGATACTAGGCTTCAAATTTTCTTTTAAAATGTCTATATACATTTTATGGTCCATTGTCGATGTTATGAAAACCAACCTTCCCACCCCTTTGGTGCACATACACCCCCAAACCATAACTCCACCACCTCCGAGTTTTACAGTCGCTTACAAATTTTCGGAATTAAAGGCAATATTAGGTTTTCTCCATACAAGTTGTTTACCCTTAATGCCGAAAATGCAAAATTTGCTCTCATCTGTAAAGAGAACTTTCTCCCAGAATTCAATGGGCTTGTCTAAGAGTTTTTTTGCAAAGGCGATCCGCTTCTGACCATTGATCTCTGACACAAATGGCTTTTTTCGTGCAACGCGACTATGATAGTTAGCTTTTTTTAACGTCCTTCTCACCGTATCTTTGCTGATAGTTTTATGAAATTGTTCTTGTACATTTTCTACTATTTTTTTTGCCGTCAGCCTAGGTTCTTTTCTAACCTGCTGTACAATTTTTCGCTTCTCTCGGTTTGTTAAAAGGGGTGGTCTACCAGATCGCGGACGTGAGAGGTAATCTTCAGTGTCTTTATAATTATTAATTACTCTTTGAATAGAAGAGTGTGACCTGCCGACAGTTTCTCCTATTTTTCGAAAAGATTTTCCCTCTTTCCATAACTTTACAATAATTTTTCTCTCTCCCAATTCAATTTCCTTTCCTTTCGTGTCCATTCTAACTTTTAGCTTCTAAGCCTCTGCTAATATAATTGACACCGATTATCTTTTATTTAAATCGGAAAGCGTACATCGCCAACTACGTATTTAAGTAAATAAGTATATTTTGGAGAAGGCGTCTTTATTTGTACGCAGATTTTTGCATACGCATTATTTGGAGAATTTTTAATTTTAATTTTTTTTGTAACTAATATTTCTGTTTTATTGATGCATATTTTGTTAATAGAATTATATGTAGTTAATACACAAAATAAAAAAAATTGAAGTTTATCACATTAGATCATGACCCTTATTTTTTCAGTTAAAGTGTTAGAAGTTTTTTGTACGCAGACTTCTGCTGCTAAGTGTAAATGTACTCTCTGAAAGGATGCAGGTAGCACTCAACATAATTGAGACCTGGCGTAATAAACAAACTCAGTCAATCCCAAGAAGACCGAGATGGTAATTTTTACACGCTTACGCAGCCTAGGCGGATTTAATTTTATTTTTATTTTATTTTACTTCCGAAATAACAGGGTTACCCTAATTAAAATTTCAGAACTTAAACTAATTCATTTACAAAACTTAACAATAATACATAATGTAATAATAATAATAATATATTCTGTCACAGTGCCACAAATAGTAGGTGGTGACAAGTCAATACGTTTAACACAAATATAATATAAACTTCTTACATAATAAAATTATAATTAATTCGCGTTCGGGTACTACAACCGGCCTCAATCATCAGAGAGGTACTCCCGCAAACTATAAAATACATTTTCGAGTAAAAAAGTTTTGACTGTATTCTTAAAAATATTCGGTGTGGTAATTTTTTTAATGGAAGCTGGTAGTTTATTAAATAATTTGACAAAATCATATTCTGGGCTTTTCGCAAAAAACGTTGTGCGGTGCTGCAGCAACGGCAAGTCAAGTGTATCTATTGCGGTTGGTGTTGACGTATACTACTGCTTTAAGAATGTAAATGGACGGATATGTCAGAATGCCGTGAATCTTAAAAACCTCTCTACAAGAGTCGCTACTCTGCAATCCGAATATTAATCTAATTATTCGCTTCTGAGCAACAAACACACGACGCCATTCTATACTCCTACTCCACAGCAGATTGTTGTACGATAAGTGAGAATAACATAAAGCATAGTAAGCGTTTAAGAGAGACTGACTGTTCAGGGACGATTTAAGCTTTAGCAACGCAAAATAAGCTGAATTTAGTTTTTTACATACGCTGTCTATATGCGGTTTAAAAGCCACGCCGTCATCCACAGTCAAGCCTAAGAAATATGCTTGTTTCTGTAAAGACAATCCTACAAAACATTCAATAGAAAGGGGACGCCTAATATTAAAATTAACACAAACCGTTTTTTGAATATTTAAAATGATTCTATTTCTAGTACACCAATCCGTAAAGCGTTCAATTACATTTTTGACTTTAACAGCAAGCTCCTCCCGATCCCGAGCAGCAACAGCGATGGAGGTGTCGTCCGCATACATTACTACATGTACATCCTCCAAAAAACGTGGCAAATCGTTCACAAATATTTAAAAAATTAATTGTCCCAAAATTGAGCCCTGTGGAACACCAAGATCAATAGATGACTCCTCCGACACTGTCCCCGAAAAAACTACTCTCAATTTACGATCTGTGATAAAGGAAGTTAACCATTTAAGTATATTTCCGCGGATTCCAACAGTATACAATTTTTGTTCAATAAAGTGAGGAGGCAAAGAGTCAAAAGCGCGGGAAAGATCAAAGAAGAGATCAACCACGTAGTCCCCCCTATCAAGATGCCGATAAACATAGGTGAAGTGATCACCAGTCGCAGTCTCAGTTGATAATCCTTCTCGAAACCCATGCTGGGACTTACAGAGGACTTTATATGTGTCAAAAAAATCAAGCAATCGTTTTTTAATTATTGTTTCAAATATTTTCGAAAAGACGCTGCAAACAGAGATGGGCCTGTAGTTTGCGACGCTTTTGGAATCTCCCTTTTTAAACACAGGAGTTACTTTTGCCACTTTTAGCATGTTTGGAAAAAAACCTAACTCAACGGATCGATTCAAAATAACTGCTAGCGGCTCACATAAAGTATCCTTTACAAATTTAATACATTCCACGGAAACGTCATCCCAGCCTACACTTCCAACAGTTCTCAGATCTCGTATAGCATCAGATACCTCAACATGTGTAACCGGGGAAAAGTACAAAGAGGAGCTTAGAGAGATGCCTACTGTACACATATCAGACAATGATGACCCGTAGGCAGCGATCAATTTTTCCTGAACGACTTATGAAAAATAGTTATTAAAATAATTACAATACTCCGCCACGTTAACAGTCAACTTTCCCTCAATTGACAACCCGATAGCATTATTTTGCTTCTTGAGACGTCCTAGCTGCTCATTAATGCAACACCAAAGCACTCGAGTTTTGTTTGGTGAGTTATTGATTCTATCGGCTAAAGAAGTTTTTTTTGCTTGATCGATTAAAGCCTTGTATGATTTTTTTTGTTAATGTATTCCGTACGAAGCTCTGGAAATCCATTAGTTAGCAACCAATGCATATTTTTCAGCTCTTCACCAGCCAGAATCACCGTGGGAGTAACCCATCTCTTCCGACAAGCAAAGTTTACGGGAGTTCCCCTCTTTACATATGGGCAACAGAGATCATAAAAATATTTAAAAGTGTCAACAAAACCGTTCTTATTTAAAACGAAATATAAGACATCTATATCGTTTAAATTATCAATAAAAAGCGAATTCCAGACGAACAAGCTTAACTTGTGCCGCAGAAAGGATAAATTCTCTTCCGAAAATCTCCTCCCCGCAACAGAATCAGCTCGCATAGAATTCCTCTTATCAGCACTCGAACATCGAATATCAATACCAGAGAACAGGTTAAATGATCAGCTACATTACCGTTAAAAACATCAAAAACACACGATGTGAGTGGTAAATTAGTAACAATATAATCAAGGGTTGACCTACTTACAATTCCATTAACATTACTAATAACTCGAGTGTAATTAGTTGTTTCCCCACGCAGTTCGTAAGATTGAAATAAATCTCCGAGAATCTTAGATTCTACGAGGTTTTTATTTATATCGACGGTAAGATCACCGCAAAGGATAACAAAATCATAGTTGCTGTACAAAAATTCAAGCATTGAGGACACAATATCGATAAAAGTATCAAAGCAACTTAACGGGGGTTTATAAATACAAACACAAACGTAACATTTATCTGAGTGTTTAAAACGGATCGCGCAACATTCACATATCATTTCTCTGGCGAATCTATCCAAAGAAACAGGACTGACCGAAAAATCAGACCTAACTAGAATGAGGGAACCACCATGTTCCATAACCGATCGAAAAAATGCGCTCTTAAGATGGTACCCTGGCAAATTAATGACACTCTCAGCATCAGAGACTGCCCAATGCTCGCTAATGCACAGAAGATGAGGAGTATGTTACCGTTCTCACCCAAACCCGCAGACACTTCAGGAGGCTTTGCACACGTCGCCTCGAGATCTCCTTCAACCCCCGTCGAAATGCACTTACTGACGCTGTAATGATCGGAAGCAGCAGAACAGACCGACACCCTCGCACTTAGCGGGGTCACATCAGGCGAAGGACACATAACCATTGATTCACACTGTAAACTAATAAGATTTTCATGATTTATATGATCATTTGCGACATCAAAGGGGTTGATAACACTCATCAGAAACTTCACTAGCAGAGTATTGCCAATCCTATTCATATGTAAGCCGTGCTGAGTGAAGTGGCGCTCTTCCAGAACTGAATCAATTTCCAATCGTTGGATTAATGAATCTCTCACAACACTTTCAAAGATGGAATTGTTAAACTCTTCAATCAGTCCATTCAAGATCACACGGCCCGGCCAATACGGTGCAGAAACTAAAATAATGTTTGTGTACTCTGCGCACTGCTTTAAAGCTTCAAATTTTCCAGTATCAAATTTTAACCCCGATAAAACATCGTTGATTCCTCCCATAACTACAACATGAACACAATAAGAGAAACCCTTAGTAAGCTCTGTTATGTCCTGAACAACGGCATCCAGTTTGGCATTCGGTTTAAAAATGGTCATCACGTCGTAAACATTTTCGTCCGCATATCTTCGTAGAATTTGCGTTAGTCCTCTATCATGACTATCCGCCAGTATTAAAATCCTCTTCTTCGTAGGATTACTGCTTAGTATTTTTTCAATTTCATGACTAATTTTTGTTATACTAGATGCTCTTGCTGTTGCAGTATTATTAGCAGTTTTACACGAAACAGGTATTTTATTTGTAACAGGTATTTTAATTGTTTCTCTAACATTAACATTTCCATACGAACTCTTTGTATCAGGTTTTGTAATTGTTTTTTTAGCTGTAGGTGTTTTATTGGAAAGAGAATTTTATTTCTCAACTTAGTATTTGAAACCTCCATATGCCGCAATTTATCTTCCAGAAACTTAATTTTATTCAAATAAGGAAAAATACAAGACCGTTTCTTATTTAATTTATTCTGTTTTAAGGAAGGATTCTCGAAATCATCACTATCGCTATCAATAATAGAAATTATCGAATGATCCTTGGATTTATCCAGATCATGGTTCGGATATAAAAAACTTGAATTAACTACCGATTTCAGCATGTTTACTAAGTCCGCCTTCCGTCCAACACAAGACAATCCGCGTTTTTCAAGTTCATTTTTCAGATCGATCAATTTTAGAGATTTTATTCTTATAGGCGACGACATTGTCAAAATTCTTGTAAAGACGAACCGGTTTACGATATGCGGCACGATGGTTGTACAACAACAAATAAAGTTTTCTTAAAATAACAGTACTTATCTTGTCACAATCCTACTTTTCTGATTGGGCACTGCAACTATAATGTTTATGCACTACTTGTGTCAACATATCACCAAAAAATTCACAGAAAAATACATCGAAAAATCCAAAATAAAATCACCACTCGTTACGTTTACTTTTCCCATTGACAATAAGAAATCATTTTCTAAATAAAAATAATAAAGAAAAATTAACAGAGCAAGGCAATTCATGCATAATAGATATAAGTAAATAGATAGAAACCATGGAAAAATGATGTGCTTCATAGTATCACAATAAGCAACAGAAATTATGTTTGGCTACTGGGTGGCTGTAGGACTCATTAAAGATGCCAAATTGTTTCTAAACGATTTGATAGCAACACCAAAGAGAGGTATGAAAGAAGCAGCCGACAGTGTGTTGTACAGTGATAGGATTCTGATAAGAGGGGAATTCCGTCTAAGTCCGGTAGAAAAACGAGGAACATAGAAAAGACTCTTCAGCCTACCAGAATATGCAGGCGTATATAGACCGATATTTTCCAATAATAACGGAGCATTAATGTTATTATTCAACAATTTATGTAGAAAACAAAGCGATATAATCTTCCTTCGGACATATAACCTCGTGATCTCAAACAACTCACGCGCAAACTCGTACGATCTGTAACCAATGAAAATACGGTATTTTTTAAAGTAATTGTACCTGATAAATTTCTTTTGTACAGTTTCCATTAAGTTTGAATAAACAATTGATCCAGGATCCCATACTATTACTGCATACTCCAGCTTAGATCTCACTAGAGAATTAAATAAAAGCTTCAGCGTTTGCACACTTGAAAAACTGTAAGAATTTCTAATGACAAATCCTAAGAGACGTAAAGATGACGCTGTAATGGCTTTAATATGTTCAGCAAAACATAAATTAGGCGAAAACAATACTCCCAGATCTCTTTTTTTAACCACAGACGTCAAACTTACATTATTAATTTTGTATACAAATTCTATCGGCTTCTTCCTTAAAGTATACGACATAGACTCGCATTTAGACACATTAAAATGAAGACTGTTGAGTCGACACCAATTAAATACATTATCCAAATCAGATTGCAAAGACCGACAGTCATTTAAATCGTGAACAGTTGTAAATATCTTCAGGTCGTCCGCAAAAAGTAAGCATTTGTTGAATTAATTACCTGAGGTAAATCATTTATAAACAATAAGAGTAATAAAGGTCCTAGATTACTTCCCTGCGGAACCCCTAAGTCAATCCCCAGCATATCTGAGACCGCGTTTTTATAAGAAACGTAATAAAATCTGTTGGATAAGTATGAGACGAAAAAAGTAAGCGTAGAATACGAAAAACCGTGTTGTGCCAGCTTGCGCAGAAGTGTGTCATGAACGACCCTATCAAATGCCTTTGCAAAATCCGTGTAAATAACATCCACTTGACTTTTCGCATCTAAAGCTCTGGAAACGTAGTCCGTAAAAATGGATAAGTTGGTCTCCACAGAGCGATTAGGAATAAATCCATGTTGATTTATATTTAACGAGACTTTAACATGATTGAAAATTCGACTATAAATTAATTGTTCAAAAACTTTTGCGAAACAAGAGATTACCGAAATAGGTCTATAATTCAGTACGTCACCAGAGGGACCTGATTTGTGAATTGGTGTAACTCTAGCGAGCTTCCAAACATTTGGAAAAGTATTCGTTACAAGCGATAAATTAAATATGATATATAATAGCATTACAAAGGCGTCCCTGCAGCCCTTCACAATATAAGATGGAATTCCATCTGGTCCCTCTGTGCGATTAGACTTTAGTTTATTTATAGCCTCACTAATTTCGTTCATTGAAAAGGATTCTAAGTTGAACAAATCCAAAGAACTATCATTGATCATACATCATAGAACGAAAGCGTGTAGTTAGACCCTGAGTCATAGACTGACTTAAAATAATTTGCAAAAGCAGATGTAATATCCTTGCTAGAAGAAAGAAGTTTTCCGTCGAAATGAAACTGACTCTCATTGAAGTTGTCTGTTTTGTGACTGATAAAATTCCAAAATACCTTCCTACTTTAATGCTGCGCTTGACTCTGGCTCTCAGTTCTCTATACTTCTCCAAGTGATGTGAGGAATCTCTCCTACGCTTGAAGTGAAAACTCTTAGCTTTAATATCTTTTATTAAGTCCTGATTGAACCACACTGGAAATTTACGAACCTTACCTTTTTTTAGGGACACAATCAGATAAAGTCTAAATAAGATAAAGCATACAAAGTCTCATAAAAAATACCAACCACATCATCCACGTTATCATAAGTGCTTAAAAAAGAAAACTCAATATCAGTTAAACGTTGATACAAAAGCAAAAAATTAGCCTTTCCATAATCATTTATGTAGTTCGTTTGCACAGTAAAATTATTCACGGGTTTATGAGATAACTTAATTTCAAGACAAGGGTGGTAAAGGTCTTCCTCCACAATTGGAAAATCAAGGTGGGCAACATCAAGCGCAGCATCTGACAACACTAAATCCAGGGTTTTACCATATAGGTTAGTTATAGCGTTGTATGAGCTGCAGTTGCAAAAATTAAGGAAATCACCTATTATGTTGTATTTCACACCGTTAATTGCATAAAAATCAAAGTCAGAATCATTCACTAAAGGCAAATTGAAATCACCCAAAGTTATAAACTTTGCGTCATGCGACATACACAAATCGTTCATAAGGTCGGCAAACTCCTGATACACCTCAATACTGCTAGATGGCTTAATGTAAACCACCACGAAGACCACAGAGATACCAGAGAAATGCACCTTAGCTGCAACAATCTCCAAATTCGTGTCCAACGGTATGAGAGATGATAAAAATTTAGAGCACACAGCCAACAGTACTTCCCCGCCCAGTAAACCATACCCACGATCAACTCTGTATACTTTGTATCGAGAATCAATCAGTTCAGCATTATAAATTGAATCATTTAACCATGTTTCGGTGAGACAAATTACTGAAAAATTATCACTGAGCACATTTAATAAAAAAGAAGTTGTTTTAGTTCGCAAACCCCGCACATTCTGATAATAAATCGACAATTGCTTCATCAAGAGTAAATGAATTTAAATTAAAACAAATTAAGTTGTCAACATATTGCCGACTAAAAACAAAAAATAAGAATCAACACAAAAAACAAAAGAAAAAAAATACTATAATAGCAAAAACGATAATAAACTCGCTTTTTATAACAAAAAGAAATACTATGTGAAAATAATAAGTCGTACGGTATTCACTCCGCAAAAAGAAAGAAAAAAAAATATTAAAAAAAAATAGCAATAGTAAGATTCAATTGACTTACGAAACATAATGTCTACATTAGGTTTAATATAAGTGTGTACAAGAAGAGACAATTAGATTAAACGTTATAATTTATCCAAATCATCAAAATTCAATATTTTAACCTTTTTGTCCTTAACCCTAACAAAGATTCTGCCATCGGAGGTCCATACAGACTTCATACCGAATTTGACCACAGCTTTTTGATATAATTTATATCGAGTCGCCGTGAGGTCTTCAGAAATACGGATACGAGACCCCTTCGGTAGTTTCCGCTTTTGAAGAATTAATCGTCTATCTTTGTAAGAAACAAAACGCACAATTACGCCCTGTTTATCATTAACCGGTTTTCCGATATAATGGCATCTATCAATTTTGTTAGCATCAATAGGAACTTCCAACTTTTCATTGAAAATACGTAAAACACTGATTTCCACCTCAGTATTCGGGCAGTGGTCCATACCGCTAATCCTTACCGACATACGACGGAAGTACTGCTCCAAGGCATCGCAGCGTTCAACTGTTTCCTCGTTGCGATCCTCCAGCTCGACAACCAATCGCTCCAGTCTCTTGTTGTCCTCCTTTAACTCAGTTACACACCCTTCAAGTTTCACTATATTTTCTTTGAAAACTCGATCGACCTTTCGAGCAATATTTTCGCTTAATAAACGCAAAAATGTTTCATCTTTTACAAGCTCTACAATGCAGGATTTAACAATATCCCTTTTCTCAGAAGCGAATCGAGTTCTATCACCTGCCATTTCTCCAATTATTCACTAATCACTCCACAAATCAACAGTAAACCTTGTAAACTAATCGTCTTCATGCGGAGCGAAATAAACGTACACCTCACGCATCGAACATCTTGAACATTATACCAACGCTTGCGAACACTCCACTTAAACTTTCCAATGAGGTTAAGTACTTGGGCTTAATTATGGATAGTAAGTTAACGTGGAAAGCCCACCTAGATTATAGAGTAAAAAAAGCATGCGTTGTCCTTGGCCAATGCCGGAGGACTGTTGGGAGGACATGGGGGTTGTCCCCCCCGAGTAGCCCTTTGGATCTACATTGCCGTTATTCGACCCATGCTAACATATGGTGCTGTGGTGTGGTGGAATAGAATTTCAAAAATCACCACCATCGCAGTACTCAAAAGTATACAGAGACTTGCGTGTCTGTTTGTTACAGGTGCGATGCGCTCTAGTCCCACCGCAGCCATGGAGGTCATGTTAAACCTGCCACCTCTACATCTCTAGATACAAGAGGTGGTACTGGTAACCATGAAAAAACTACAATCAGTAGCTACCAAAAAGGTGGAGGTCACTGGTGGTCGAACGTCTCTCTGGAGGGAAGCAATCGAGGACTCACCCCTTCTGGAGTGTAAAGTGGATGATATACCGGCCAAATTCATCTTTTCTAGAAAGTACCTCACCAATAGCAGTTCCACAGTAACAGATACACATAAAACTTGAAAATCTACACTGATGGACTGAAAAAGACGGTATGGATCTGGCGCGGGGGTGTTTTCCTACAACCCTAGGATCCGCTTCTCAAAACCCTTAGGTAATTCCACCACCGTCGTTCAAGCAGAAATGACTGCTATTAAACTTGCCGCTGACTACATTGTTAACACCAAGAGTCGGGGTAAGTACTTTACTATATTTACAGACAGTAAACAATCTATTTTAGCTCTAAGCAACGTTGAGATAACGTCTGCCTTGGTAATGGATTGTCACCTTACACTGGAGGAGGCCTCGATCCACAATCGAGTCTCCATTCAATGGATAAAGGGTCACAATAGCTCAGGGGGTAACAAGAATGCTGACAGGTTAGCCAAAAGGGCAGCTAGAAGACATTTTTGGGGCCCCGAGCCGATTGTCATCCCAGCCTTAACTACTCATATTGATATGATTAAGTACATTACCCACAAGAAATTTTTAAAAGCGTGGGACAATAATTCGGGCTGTTTTCAAGCCAAGGAATTGCTAAAATATCCTTCAAAGAAAACTGCTCAGTATTTCATTGGGTTGGGCAAAACCACCCTTACATCAGCTACAGGTCTTCTCGCGGGACACTGTAAGGTAAACAAGCATCTTCATAACTTGAGGATTGCAAATTCTCCTCTCTGTCGGACCTTGACTCCCCGTCATTACTCATAAGTTAGTTGTCGTACCCGTTTGTTTTTGTCCTCTTGCAGCTATGGATGAAAGTAGCGTGACTTCCGGTTGTGACAATAGAGCTATTTTGGTAGCGTTATTGAAAGACTTTAGTGTTGTGCTAAATAAATCCATGTTGCCTAAAGTTGCGTCTGCTAAAGAGAAGGCATGGGGATGTTTAGCCGACCAGTTCTCGAAAAACGTTGGGAAGCAAACTAGTGTTAAACAGTTAAAAAAGCAATTGAACAATATGAAAAGCGCTGTCAAGAAAAAAACTGATGTCAACGCAACTGGAAATAAACCAATAACATTGTTGTCATGGGAGGCAGATTTCCTAAAAATTTGCGATTCAAACGAGAACCCAGTTTGTTGCAAAATACCTGGGGGTTCATGCGTTGGATTGGGAGCAAGTTCTACGTTACTATTACCTGAACTCAATGAGGAGAATGAGAATACGGAAGACGAAGATGATCCCGTTGGCATGTTAGCATCAAACCAGCCCATCACACCAGTGACTTGCATACGTAAGAGCGATGCGACGAAGTTGAAAAAAGATAACAAATTGAAACTCTCAGCAGAAACTGAAGAGACGTCAAAGTTGACAACTGGTGAGCTGCAGCGTTTATTATTACTTGAACAAATTAAGCTAACAAGACTTCAGGCTGAACGTGAACAACTGATGATAACGGAGTTGAACCTAAGAGCTGCACAACACAGACGAACGGAGTCCGGTGAACAACGCGTTGTAGTTGAAGAAGACGATGTCTTAAAAGAATTTTTGGTGTTGAAATAAATTGTATTTATATTATTTAATTAAAATATTTAAATTTAAATTGTATCTATTATTTATATGAAATAAGTATATAATATACGTTAATATTTTTATATATTTTTTATTACTTTTTTATTTTATTTTTTCACATATGCGATTGCAATTGGAGTAAAGGAAATAGGATTAAATTTATTTCCATGTCAAAAATGTGTACTTACAACATCAGATAATTACTAATTTCTAATCGTTTTTGCTGACCACGTCGTCTATTTATAACTTTATTCCGATCTAAATTATATAGTGGTATGTTTTCTTCAGCCACACCATTTTCGATTCCGTCTTCCACTTCCCAAGCATTATTCAAATGTTTTGCTACATTGTGTAGCACTGTACAACTTATTACTAAATTGGGAACATTTTTGACTGCTATTCTAACTTGGCTCGAGAGTATGGGAAAACGACGTTTCATCTGGCTAAAAACTCGTTCAATTATTACTCTTTCCTGAGCATGGGTCGAATTGTAATTCCGTTCACGAGCATTTCTTGGTTCGTCAAAAGGAGTCAGTAACCAAGGAGTAATTCCATATTCGTTATCACCAAGGAGACAAATATCACCAGCATATCGGCGCACCACGTCCTGAATTCCACTCACTCGCCAAATCCTGCCATCATGTACACTCCCTGGCCATTGAGCGTCCACACTTGTAATTTTTTCATTAGCGTCACAAGTCATCTGAATGTTTATTGTTGTTTTTCCTTTTCTGTTCACATACTCGTCGCCGAATTCCGAAGGTTTCATAATATGCACGTGAGTGCAATCTATAGCACCAATGACAGTCGGAATGCGAAATTTTGAAACCCAATCTGCCTTGGCCTGATCCATATCTTCAGTAGTGCGTGGAAATTTAATCCAATCTTCAGACTTCGACACTATTTTATCCAATACACTTGAAAATGTTCTGCTGACGGTACTTCTTTCAACCCCCATGTCGTTGGCAACACCACTTTGGAATCCTGCATCACTAACGTATCTCAGAAAAATTTCCATTTTTTCCGTGCAGTTAATCCTCCACCCCTTGCATCTGTGTTTTCATCAAGAAAGTGCGAAGTGAGAAAATCTACGTTTTCGCTCTCAAACCGTAATAGTCCCTTAGATAGATCGGGACTTATATCACGCCGGTTTCTATAACGTTTCACACCACGCAGGTTCACAAATGCAGCCATCTTTCGTGTACAAGTACGACTGCAAGTCTGGGGTCGGGTTGACTTGCGAATGGACGAGTATTTACTTGCTACAAAAGTATTTGCTTGCGTTTATTCACACCAAAATTGGCATTTTTTGGGGTTTTACTAGCCTCTCAAGTATTTACTAGCTAGTAAGAGTAAATACTTGTTTTATTCACTTCAATTTTGGGCGTTTACTTGTCATTTTAATATGTTCAAGTATTTACTTGTCCTACTCATTTTTATTCACACCACCACAATAACTTGTTAAAGTCACTCGTTGTGTACAAAAGCGGTTATATCCAAATTAGAAAGCAAAAGCGGTTATGTCCATCCTTTGGGTTAGGGGGCACAGCTTTTTACCTGCAGATCGTGTATTCGGAAGAGTCGAAAAATTTTTAAAAAAGAATCCGACTGTAACATCGAAGGAAGAATATGTGGAAATATATTCCGAAATTGGGAAGGTAAAAACACTTGGCTCAGGTTGGCAAATGTATGATATTAAAGGTCTGGAAAAGATATATAAAAAAATAAAAGGAATATCAGACTGTAAACAAATTTTCATAAAGAAAACCACAACTGAATTTTACCGATTCCACGGAAAGTATTCATTTCAACCTCTTATCAAAAAGAGAAAATCTGACGACAGAATCCAGCTTAATAATTTGCCACTTGGGAATTCTATACCAGATAAAAAGAAAAAAAGTTTGCGTTATTTGATGAATGCGCATTTTGGTGAGGCATGGGAAAAACAGAAAAACCCAGTATGGTACAAACATTTGTAGAATCAAAATGAAGAAGTAAATGAGACATCTGACGTAACCGAAGAAGAAAATGATAGTGAGTTGTGTGATTGTCTGGAAGAAGAACAAGCAGTTCATACATAAATATTTGTATTGAATTTTTTTGTGACAATAAACCTTATTTTTATTAAAAAAGTGTCTTATTTGCGGCCAAAACCGGGCATATCCATTTTTATAATGCATGTAACATTAAAAGTTTTAAATTTACATTTTTCAGGTTTGCATATTTTGTTCACTTTACATATAACTATAAACCTACCTTAAGATTTTTAACATATTTTACAAGTGCAAATTCTGATCAGTTTTTCCCGTTTTCTGAAACTTCTTTAAGAAAGGATATATCGTCTTTAGCACGCGAGCTCCTCAAATATGCATATCATTTTGCAATATGATTTTAGAAACGTAACCCGACATTTTTCGAATAAATTAAATGCATGACTAAACACAAAATAGAAATTTATATAACAAACAAACAAAAATTAAACAATGGTTGAATAAACTGGTGTATGTTGTTTTGGGTTAATCCTCTTAATTTTATCACATTCCAATAAAATTTGTGGGGATTATCTTCTGTAAGAACTAATTAAGAAATAAAAAATAAAACATTATCGATATGTTTTATTAAACACTGATTATGTACATACACAATAAATTAAAATCTACGCAGATTTGTACTAAATAGCCAAAATAAGTAAATAATACTAAATACCATTTCTAAAATCTTATCAATATAATTAGGCTTATCACAAAGAAAAAAGCTAGAATACTATTAATATCTAGTAAAAGCCATATTCAAGCTACACTATTTGTGTAACGAAACGTTTTAATTATGTAGATTACAATTTCTGTATGTTTGTACGTAATTATCCTGTGGAATAAGTAGATAATACTGACACGAATAACTTCTTCTAACATTTAAATACTAAGGAAGATAAAGATTTTCTTTTTTTAATATAGAAATTTTGTGATAGTTCACTTGTAGAAAAATAACTTTGTTAATGTAACGTTGTGGAGCGTTATGTAAAGTGTGATTGAAGCTCTGGGAATGCCTCCAAAAGAGTCGTTTCAAATAAATCCTAAAAATCATAAAATGACGGTAAGTTACATTCAATTAATAAAATAATACTAACATAAAAAAGTTGTTTATTCATCGCTTTATTTTGTAAAGTATCAAATATCTTCCTGGCTCCATTTTTAGCTGCGCTGGCCCCCACTAAAGTGACTAAAACTTCAGGTACGTTTAAAATAAATTGTTCGCGTGCTTCTTTAGCAGTCTGCTTTTTTGTCTCCTCTGTTCTCGACGGTTTTTGCTCCGCCAAAACTCCCGCTGGCCACCAAGATTTTGTAACCAACGTTATATAATAATGCATCATTTGTTCGGAAAAACACCAAGAAATCGTCTCATAAATTTGCTTATTAATTGTCCTACCATAAGTTATTTGCACAAAGGCAATCAACGTTTTTCTTAAATACTTAAACAAACCCCGCATATCAAAAATTTCGGTCAATAACGAATAAAGGGGCTCCGCTATCGAATCTTTTCCGTCATCTATTATTTTTGCACCTCCGTTTAAACGAGAATCAACCGTATCAATACTTGAGCCTTCTAAACATTGAGATAAATCATCCTCTTCGCTTTCTCGAAGTGTAAATGGCGTATCTCGAGAATTTTGTTCATTGTTACTATATTTAATAAATTAGTTTCGTTAAATTAATAATTTGATTTATTTACCTTTTAAATAAAGTTGAAAATGAAAATTTTGATTTTTTTGGTGAAGGGGTTGTGTGCTTTAAATGCTCAGAGCTTGGGCTTAAAAATGAATAAATAGCTTCGCTTTGATTTAAACGATCATCTTCGAGAATAAACTACAAATTAAATCAAATTGAACAATTTTAATTTTTTGCTTTAATGAGTCTTACTTGTAAATATTTTTGAATTTGTCCCTTAGCTTTATCCAAACTATTTTTATCGCTTTTACCAAATAAAAACTTAAAACTTTGCGAAGGTAACTCTAAATTTTTTAAATTCGTACATAATGGTCGCAATTTTTTGTGTAATTCTTGAAATTGCGTTAACGTTCTCGACACAACCCAACCTGAACTAATTTCTTCTTCTTCTTCGTTCGTTCCTTGCTCAATCATATCGACGACGATCACAAAAAGTAATGATTCTTTTTCTTGGAGAAGTTCGGCATTTTGAACGACAGCTCTCCATTTCCCTAAATTTTCCCCCCAAATTTCCGTCCGGGCTAAATGAGCTTCTAATTGTCGTTTTTCACCTTGTAACCATTGGACTTCTTTATCCAAAATGGTCAAAACCCTAGAATCGGGTTTAAGCGATGTTTTTAACGCTTGCAAAGCTTGTGATTTGGTATTTAATTTTTCTTGTAATTGGTCCAATTTCTTTCGGGCATAATTTGAGTGATCACCAACATGCAAAGTGTTATCTTGATTTGATATTGAGTCACCAGAACCCGGTTTTTCTTCGCTAAAACTCGCCCTATCCACTTCGGTTACTTCGTGCTCCATCTCGCTCAACATTTTTTTGTAAAATTCGCTGTTAATGAATGGTTGGTAATATTTTTCTTCGAGGATTTGAACAACTTGTTGTTGGACTTCGTAAAAAACTTCAGGCCCTTTGTCGCCTAATAAAAAAGCTTCCATTCGTTTTTTCGTGCTTTTTTCAACTTTAATTTCAGCCGTTGGGTGTCGAATGAAGGTGTAAAAAATTTCAGCACCGATTTGATGCCAACTTTTTCGTTGAGCCGTTTTTAGCTCCTCAACGGAAATGTAATAACCCACTAATCCTTGGCTTGCAACATTCTCAAGGAAATGAGTTAAATATCGCCTTCCTATTACGCTTGATAATATTGAAGATAATGGGAGAACTTTGTCTTCGATGTATTGGAACCCGATATCCCAACCTAATTGGGCCATCCGTTTCTCGCATTGCTTTTTAGCAAACATCAATTGGTTGATGTATCTTTTTAATTTTTTAGCTGCGTTTATTTCTGATTTGTTTATTCCGGTCGATCCCGATGATTTTTCCATATCTGCATCAACCCCTTTTGCGCGTTTTAAGTTTTGCAATGTTGTTGCTTGCATTATTTTCGTGACAATATCGTAACGGAATCGTTTTAGTAATTCGATATCGTCCGATTTTTGTATCATTTTCAAGAAATCTTCGAAACTGTTTGCGTATTCGAAAGTTTTTCTGTGCATAGCTGCCGTTACTTTTTGCGCTTCAATGTAAATAATTACGTTTTGATTGAAATAATCGGGGTCTGTTATGTTATCAATCATTGGATATAAAACTTTGCATGCAATAACTTCTCTCAAAAAATATTTCGCTGGAGACAATAAATAACCTCTTGGCAATAAAAACATCATAAGAACTTCACTGACCAGTCTTAAATATTGCAGCTCTCTTTCTTTTGATAAGAGGTGCGGAGAAAGTTTAAAAAGTGGGTAATGATTACTGTCGACACTAAAACATCATCAATTTATTGCTTTATAAAAAAAAGTTTTATGTAAAGGGTTTGAATAAAACATGATTTTTACTAAAAAATCAAAATCAATGATTTAAACAATGATATGATAAGAGAAAACGAGTTTCAGCTTACTATAACCAAGAAGTGTATTCGACAACACCTTGATTGCCTAATGTTTACAATAAAAAGTACGTTTTGAACCCGTAAGAGTCGACAACGTCGAAAAAGATCACATTGCATAACAAATTTTCTTAATCTTCAAAATGAAAATACGGCAAAAAGACCAGACAAAGTTTAACTCGCTTATCTCGCGAAGTCAGGGTCGTTCAATAAAAAGGGAAGTCGTTATACTTTCATTGCTAACGGTAGCCAGAGTAGAGATGTGCAAATTACGTGACCCACCGTGAGCGGGCATCAATTTTTGTACCACTCATGTGAGCGTGCATGATCATGAGCAATCTGGTTTCGACCGGACCCGCTGTAACCGGATTTTTTAATTTTGAGTTCATGTATGATATTCACATCAATGGTGTGCGTGACACGCGTGGGATAGATATCATCTCTACCAGAATGTAAATATGCATCTTATATAATGAATCAGTAATTTGGGATTGATTTATCATAAATTAAAAAGGGGGTCTTTCAAAAGGGAAGAAGCTAATCAGTGTGTTAGGTAATGCTTAAGGAAAGCTCAAGATAGTTATTAATATTTGCTGTATTTAGTAATTGGTAATGTTCCTCGTCATTGTGGTGTTGAAGTAGTGATGCTTGATCAATTTTGACAGCAAGTCTAAAGGCTTGACTAATGTATTCATAAATATTTTGGAAAAAAATGGCTGGGAAAAAGTGAAAAAAATTCAAAAATTCCCAGGATCAAAAATGTTTTCGGGATTCGGGGCTAAGTTCTAAATCTCGATACTGCGATATTTGGGTTAAAGATCCCGAAGATCTCGAAACCAATATACGCTTCAAAAAAATATTTAAAACATACATTGGACTCTTTTTTTCTATAGTGTAGCTGTAGGACTTATGCATACCAAGTGTTTTGAATTGATACTGCTTCCAAAAATGTTTCAAAAAGACTTAATACTGCTTCTGGAAGACTTGTCTGCTTTCAGAAGACGTGATACTGATTTTGATTCTAAGTGACTTAATACCGCTTCCAAAACACTAGAAATGGTTCAAGACGACTTTATCTGCTTCTAGAAGACTCTATACTGCCTCTGGAAGTCATGATACTGCTTCCAAAAGACTTGAAACGCTTCCAGAAGACTTGATACTGCTACCAGAAGAATTAAAATTCTTTCAAAAACTTCGATACTGTTTGTGGAACACTTGGCGTTGCTTCCAAAAGACTTGGAATTCTTCAAAGAAAGAAGACTTCAAATGCTTCAGAATACTTGAAATGCTTCCAGAAGACTCTATACTGCCTCTGGAAGACATGATACTGGTTTCAAAAGACTTGAAAAGCTATTAGAAAACTTGAAATGCATTCAAAAGACTTGAACTGCCTCTACAAAACTTGAAATGCTTCCAAAAACTTCGATAGTGTTTCTGGAATACTTGATACAGCTTCTAAAAGACTTGAAATACTTCGAAAAAACTTGAAATACTTCCAGAAGTCCTGAGACGCTTGCAGAAGACTAAAAAATACTACCAGAAGAATTGAAATGCTTCTAAAAGACTTGATGTGCTTCCAGAAGACACTATACTGCTACTGGACGACATGATACTACTTCCAAAATACTTGAAATGGTTCCAGAAAACTTGAAATGAGTCGAAAAGACTTGAACTACTTCCAAAAAACTTGATATTGTTTGCAGAGGAGTTGAAATGCTACCAGAAGAGTTGATATTGCTTCTAGAAGACTTGAAATGCTTCCAAAAACTTCAATACTCTTTGTTGAACACTTGACACTGCTTCCAAAATACTTCAAGTCCTGTACTGCCTCTGGAAGACACGATACTTCTTCAAAAACCTTGAAATGCGTTTAAAAGACTTGAACTACATCCAAAAAACTTGATATTGCTTACAGCGAACTTGAAATTCTCCCAGAAGACTTAATACTGGTTTTAGAAAACTTGAAATGCTTCCAGAAGACTAAAAAATGCTTCCTAAAACTTCGATACTATTTCTGGAACACTTGATACTGCTTCCAAAAGACTTGCAATGCTTTCAGAAAACTTGATATTGCCTATTGAAGACTTAAAATGCTTCTAGAGGATTTTATCTGATTTCAGAAGACTCTATACTGCCAAAAGACATGAACTACCTTCAGACAACTTGATATTGTTTGCAGAAGACTTGAAATGCCTCCAGAAGACTTGACACTGCTTTTAGAAGACTTGAAATGCTTGCAGATGACTAAAAAATGCTGCTAGAAGACTTGATATTGCTTCTAGAAGACTTGAAATGCTCCCAGAAGACTAAAAAATGCTGCCAGAAGACTTGAAATGCTTCTAGAAAACTTCATATGCTTCCAGAAAACTTTATACTGCCTCTGGATAACATGATACTACTTCTAAAAGGTTTGAAATGATTCCAGAAAAACTTGAAATGCGTCGAAAAGACTTGAACTACTTTCAAAAAACGTGATATTGTCTGCAGAGGACTTGAAATGTTACCAAAGGCTTCATTACTCTTTGTTGAACATTTCACACTGCTTCCAAGAGACTTGGAATCCTTCAAAAAAAGTTGAAATGGTTCCAGAAGCCTTGAGATCATTAAAGAGGACTTTAAAAAATGCTTTCAGAAGACTCTGTACTACCTCTGAAAGGCATGATACTGCTTCCAAAAACCTTGAAATGCGTTCAAAAACCATAAGCTGCATCCAGAAAACTTCATATTTCTTACAGAGAACTTGAAATTCTCCCACAAGGCTTAATACTGGTCCTAGAAAACTTGAAATGCTTCCAAAATCTTCGATACTATTTCTAGAACACTTGATACTGCTTCCAAAAGACTTGAAATGCTTCCCGAAGACTAAAAATGCTGCCAGATGACTTGAAATGCTTCTAGAAAACTTCATGTGCTTCCAGAAAACTTTATACTGCCTCTGGACGACATGATACTACTTCCAAAAGGTTTGAAATAATTCCAGAAAACTTCACATACGTCGAAAAGACTTGAAGTACGTCCAAAAAACGTGATATTGTCTGCAGAAGAATTGAAATGCTACCAAAAACTTCATTACTCTTTGTTGAACACTTGACACTGCTTCCAACAGACTAGGAATTCTTCAAAAAAAAGTTGAAATGCTTCCAGAAACCTTGAGATCATTTGAAAAGACTTAAAAATGCTTTCAGAAGACTCTGTACTGCCTCCGAAAGGCATGATACTGCTTCAAAACCTTGAAATGCGTTCAAACAACTTGAACTACATCCAGAAAATTTGATATTGCTTACAGCGAACTTGTAATTCACTCAGAAGACTTAATACTGGTTCTAGAAAACTTGAAATGCTTCCAAAATCTTCGATACTATTTCTGGAATACTTGATACTGCTTCCAAAAAACTTGCAATCCTTTCAGAAGACTTGATATTGCCTATTGAAGACTTTAAATTCTTCTAGAAGACTTCATACTGCTTCTAGAAGACTTGAAATGCTTCCAGAAGACTAAAAATGCTGCCAGATGACTTGAAATGCATCTAGAAAACTTCACGCGCTTCCAGAAAACTTTATACGGCCTCTGGACGACATGATACTACATCCAAAAGTTTTGAAATGATTCCAGAAAACTTCAAATGCGTCGAAAAGATTTGAAGTAGTTCCAAAAAACGAGATACTGTCTGCAGAGGACTTGAAATGCTATCAAAAACTTCATTACTCTTTGTTGAACACTTGACACTGCTTTCAAGAGACTTGGAATTCTTCAAAAAAAGTTGAAATGCTTCCAGAAATCTTGAGATCATTCGAAAAGACTTAAAAATGCTTTCAGAAGACTCCATACTGCCTCTGGAAGGCATGATACTGCTTCCAAAAACCTTGAAATGTGTTCAAAAAACTTGAACTACATCGAGAAAACTTGATATTGCTTACAGCGAACTTGAAATTCTCCCAGAAGGCTTAATACTGGTTCTAGAAAACTTGAAATGCTTCCAAAATCTTCGATACTATTTCTGGAACACTGCTTCCAAAAGACTTGCAATCCTTTCAGAAAACTTGATATTGCCTATTGAAGACTTTAAATGCTTCTAGAAGACTTTACTTGCTTCCAGAAGACACTATACTGCTTCCAAAAGACTTGAACTACTTTCAGATAACTTGATATTGCTTGCAGAAGACTTGGAATGCTTCCAGAAAACTTGGAATGCTTCCAGAAGACTTCATACTGCTTCTAGAAGACTTGAAATGCTTCCAGAAGACTAAAAATGCTGCCAGATGACTTGAAATGCTTCTAGAAAACTTCACGTGCTTCCAGAAAACTTTATACGGCCTCTGGACGACATGTCACTACTGCCAAAAGGTTTGAAATGATTCCAGAAAACTTCAAATGCGTCGAAAAGACTTGAAGTACTTCCAAAAACGTGATATTGTCTGCAAAGGAATTGAAATGCTACCAAAAACTTCATTACTATTTGTTGAACACTTGACACTGCTTCTAAGAGACTTGGAATTCTTCAAAAAAAGTTGAAATGCTTCCAGAAATCTTGAGATCATTCGAAAAGACTTAAAAATGCTTTCAGAAGACTCGGTACTGCCTCCGGAAGGCATGATACTGCTTCAAAACCTTGAAATGCGTTCAAGAAACTTGAACTACATCCAGAAAACATGATATTGCTTACAGCGAACTTGAAATTCTCCCAGAAGACTTAATACTGGTTCTAGAAAACTTGAAATGCTTCCAAAATCTTCGATACTATTTCTGGAACACTTGATACTGCTTCCAAAAGACTTTACCTGCTTCCAGAAGGCTCTATACTGCTTCCAAAAGACTTGAACTACTTTCAGACAACTTGATATTGTTTGCAGAAGACTTGGAATGCTTCCAGAAGACTTGGAATGCGTCCAGAAGACTTGATACTGTTTCTAGAAGACTTGAAATGCTTCCAGAAGACTAAAAATGCTGCCAGATGACTTGAAATGCTTCTAGAAAACTTCATGTGGTTCCAGAAAACTTTATATGGCCTCTGGACGACATGATACTACTTCCAAAAGGTTTGAAATGATTCCAGAAAACTTCAAATGCGTCGAAAAGACTTGAAGTACTTCCAAAAAACGTGATATTGTCTGCAAAGGAATTGAAATGCTACCAAAAACTTCATTACTATTTGTTGAACACTTGACACTGCTTCCAAGAGACTTGGAATTCTTCAAAAAAAGTTGAAATGCTTCCAGAAATCTTGAGATAATTCGAAAAGACTTAAAAATGCTTTCAGAAGACTCGGTACTGCCTCCGGAAGGCATGATACTGCTTCAAAACCTTGAAATGCGTTCAAAAAACTTGAACTACATTCAGAAAATTTGATATTGCTTACAGCGAACTTGAAATTCTCTCAGAAGACTTAATACTGGTTCTAGAAAATTTGAAATGCTTCCAAAATCTTCGATACTATTTCTGGAACACTTGATACTGCTTCCAAAAGACTTTACCTGCTTCCAGAAGGCTCTATACTGCTTCCAAAAGACTTGAACTACTTTCAGACAACTTGATATTGTTTGCAGAAGACTTGGAATGTTTGCAGAAGACTTGGAATGCTTCCAGAAGACTTGGAATGCGTCCAGAAGACTTGATACTGCTTCTAGAAGACTTGAAATGCTTCCAGAAGACTAAAAATGCTGCCAGATGACTTGAAATGCTTCTAGAAAACTTCACGTGCTTCGAGAAAACTTTATACGGCCTCTGGACGACATGTACTACTTCCAAAAGGTTTGAAATGTTTCCAGAAAACTTCAAATGCGTCGAAAAGATTTGAAGTACTTCCAAAAAACGTGATATTGTCTGCAGAGGACTTGAAATGCTACCAAAAACTTCATTACTCTTTGTTGAACACTTGACACTGCCTCCAAGAGACTTGGAATTCTTCAAAAAAAGTTGAAATGCTTCCAGAAGTCTTGAGATCATTCGAAAAGACTTAAAAATGTTTTCAGAAGATTCTGTACTGCCTCCGGAAAGCATGATACTGCTTCCAAAAACCTTGAAATGCGTTCAAAAAACTTGAACTACATCCAGAAAATTTGATATTGCTTACAGTGAACTTGAAATTCTCTCAGAAGACTTAATACTGGTTCCAGAAAACTTGAAATGCTTCCAAAATCTTCGATACTATTTCTGGAACACTTGATACTGCTTCCAAAAGACTTGCAATGGTTTCAGAATACTTGATATTATTGCCTATTGAAGACTTAAAATACTTTTACAAGACTTTACCTGATTCCAGAAGATTCTATACTGCTTCCAAAAGACTTGAACTACTTTCAGACAACTTGATATTGTTTACAGAAGATTTGGAATGCTTCCAGAAGACTTGATACTGCTTCTAGAAGACTTGAAATGCTTCTAGAAAACTTCATGTACTTCCAGAAAACTCAATACTGCCTCTGGACGACATGATACTTCCAAAAGATTTGAAATGATTCCAGAAAACTTGAAATGCATCAAACAGACTTGAACTAACTTAAACATTCCTTTGTAGTTGTTATTGATGGACCAATAAAATACATAATTATTATTATATTATTACAATAAAGTTCTAAAGATAAAAATCATCTTATACATAAAGAAGTAGACTTGTATCACTTTCAAACATAAAAGCTCAAATTGTAGAATACCAATTTGATGTTGACTTTGTCATTTTGATATGTATTAATGCAAATTTGTTTATGATGGTCTGCAAATTGGTTCTGTTTAATGCTATTTTGAATTTGATTAGTGCCAATTTGAACTTCAAAAGGTATAGAAGCAAAAATTTTCATCAAAAATGTTTTCAGATGAAGGCCTAAGTAATGTAAGTGACAAAAAGACACATTTCTGAAGTAGGGATAAAAGAATTGTCGATATTAAAACAATTTTTGTGTGCAATTTGTTCATTACCTTCTGTTGAGAGAATATTTTCAGCATTTAGGAGTGTTCACACTGCTTTATGAAATAAGTTATGTATTGAAGAGACAGAAAAACTTGTATTCTTACATAAATATTGCAATGAATATTAAGTTTTTTATTAAGGCTCAGGACTAGATAAGATCGGAACAGATTGGAGGTACAATTGTACCTGGGTACATGATGTCTCTGAATACGGGTCCAAATGTTTTGTTAGTTTTGTAATAAAGTGCAGTTTTATTTTTGATTTTAATTACTCGAACCCTGTGTAACGTACACTAAACTTCTGGCTTCCCTTATTTTTTCAAAGTGACTAGTAATTTTTGTAATTATATCACAGGCGAGTAATTTAGCATGGTCAATCCTAGAAAATCTATCATGTAAAACTTGTACTGCGCCCCATAAGTCTTCTTTAAAACCCCAAAATATCAAAGTGAACATCTTCCCTTCAATAACATCAACCAACTTAATTTGTTTGAAATGGTTCCGGAAAACTTCAAATGCGTCGAAAAGACTTGAAGAACTTCCAAAAAACGTGATATTGTCTACAGAGGACTTGAAATGCTACCAAAAACTTTACACTTTGTTGACACTGCTTTCAAGAGACTTGGAATTCTTCAAAAAAAGTTGAAATGCTTCCAGAAGTCTTGAGATCATTCGAAAAGGCTTAAAAATGCTTTCAGAAGACTCTGTACTGCCTCCGGAAGGCATGATACTGCTTCCAAAAACCTTGAAATGCGTTCAAAAAACTTGAACTATATTCAGAAAACTTGATATTGCTTACAGCGAACTTGAAATTCTCCCAGAAGACTTAATATTGGTTCTAGAAAACTTGAAATGCTTCCAAAATCTTCGATACTATTTCTGGAACACTGCTTCAAAAGACTTGCAATCCTTTCAGAAGACTTGATATTGCCTATTGAAGACTTTAAATGCTTCTAGAAGACTTTACTTGCTTCCAGAAGACTCTATACTGCTTCCAAAAGACTTGAACTACTTTCAGACAACTTGATATTGTTTGCAGAAGACTTGGAATGCTTCCAGAAGACTTCATACTGCTTCTAGAAGACTTGAAATGCTTCCCGAAGACTAAAAATGCTGCCAGATGTCTTGAAATGCTTCTAGAAAACTTCATGAGCTTCCAGAAAACTTTATACGGCCTCTGGACGACATGATACTACTTCCAAAAGGTTTGAAATGATTCCAGAAAACTTCAAATGCGTCGAAAGGACCTGAAGTACTTCCAAAAAAGGTGATATTGTCTGCAGAGGTCTTGAAATGCTATCAAAAACTTCATTACTCTTTGTTGAACACTTGACACTGCTTCCAAGAGACTTGGAATTCTTCAAAAAAAGTTGAAATGCTTCCAGAAGTCTTGAGATCATTTGAAAAGACTTAAAAATGCTTTCAGAAGACTCGGTACTGCCTCCGGAAGGCATGATACTGCTTCAAAACCTTGAAATGCGTTCAAAAAACTTGAACTACATCCAAAAAATTTGATATTGCTTACAGCGAACTTGAATATTGCAATGAATTTTAAGTTTTTTATTAAGGCTCAGGACTAGATAAGATCAGAACAGATCGGAGGTACAATTGTACCTGGGTATATGATGTCTCTGAATATGGGTCCAAATGTTTTGTTAGTTTTGTAATAAAGTGCAGTTTTACTTTTGATTTATATCATTGATTTTTGATTTTAATTACTCGAACCCTGAGTAACGTACACTAAACTTCTGGCTTCCCTTATTTTTTCAAAGTGACCAGTAATTTTTGTAATTAAATCACAGGCGAGTAATTTAGCATGGTCAATCCTAGAAAATCTATCATGTAAAACTTGTACTGCGCCCCACAAGTCTTCTCTAAAACCCCAAAATATTAAAGTGAACATCTTCCCTTCAATTACATCAACCAACTTACTTTATATTGTCACGAATAGAAAAATCTTTATAAGAATACTTATCATAATAATAAAAAATGTAGTCCCTGGTCATATAATCCAATAATTGCTGTAATAAACTGTCCAATGTTCTTCCAAAAACCACTGCAAGATGAGTTTGAGGGGATTTACCTTTTGTGGCGTCATAATTGATCTAAAAGAATAATTTGTAACAACTTAATTAAAACACATTAAAACTTACCAATAGCTTGTTTCTAAACACTTCAAATTCCTGTTGTATGTATTCTAAACCAACCCCCGTTTTATGATGGGACGATAAAAAGATGTGCGCCCAAACGGATGCAAATACACCAAAAATAACAATGAAACACGAAAATAGATTGAACCACGTAAAAGAAAAACACAACGGGCTATAAAATAACATTCCCAAATAAACAATTAATAAAGAGCTTGCACACGCCTTTAAATACATTCTTTTTCTTTTAATTTTAATCCCCTAACCTAAAAAACATCGATCTAACATTCAAAATACTACAACAAAGCACAGGACATCAATAATTACGCTTTTTTAGCTGTAAAATGGTAAATTTAAACATTTTGATCTACGAGTTGTTTGACAACAAACATTTTCTTTTTGACACTTGTGGCGCTTAATTTAAAAATTAGGTTATGATTTTTGACAAATGTCACTGTCAAAGTGACAGTTGAAATTTATAACGTTACCATAAACCATATTTCTCAATAACGATTTAAACGACCTTATTTATTTTAAATTCTTTAAATTATTCGCGCGCGTGTAATATAAAACGATAAGCTAAACTGTCGATTCATTTAATCAGTTTTTATAAAAAAGTAACTTTCTACAGCTCTACATATAGCGAATAAAGTCTGAAAATCAAGTTTTTATTGAGAAATTTTACACATAACGATAAAAGGGTTTCGTTAATTGTAACTCGACTTATCACAAGTTGATAATAGAAAAATTGCAAAGTAATTTCTTAATTAGTTTTGTCATTCTCGTGTGAATCAGTCCCCCCAAAGGATTCGAAGTGGAATTTCTTGTTCGATTAAAAAGTTGTTGTTAATTTTTAATAAAATATGAATAATTCGGGATTAAGGCGTAGGAAAGAGGTGAGTTATCTTTGAGTGATTTTATTTGACTTTTTGTTTATTATTTTTACGACAAATCGACAAATATTCTTTTGTCTATGATTATTTGAGTTTTTTTTTGTTAAATATCATTTTAATTAATTAAAAAAAGACACATGCATAAGCTTTTAAATGTAAGTAAAAACCCTTGGAAATTGCCTTTTTTGATGAGTTGTCCCATAACATAACCTCACTTTCGTAAAGTTTTTATTAAATAGTTTTTCTTTTATAGGGAAAAGAACAAAATGGGAAACATGTACGACCTAGAAAATCAAAAAAACAAGAAACATCAGGATTACAAAAATCCTTATTTTGCCTTATACTCAGTGCGATGATATTAACAATTTTTACAAGTAAGTTTAATTACAAATTTGTGTAAATTCTAATCCTTTTATTTTTAGTTATGTATATTGATTACATTCCAAGTCATTTAAAGCACATAGCCATTGATAAAGTGGCTAAAGCTTTGGGGTACCATAAGCCGGTTCATGCTGTTGTTATAGATGCTGGAAGCACAGGATCACGTGTTTTAGCTTTCACATTCCACAAAGCTTATTTGGATGATCATTTAATTTTAGATAAAGAACTTTTTGAATATACCAAACCTGGATTGTCATTTTTTGCAGATAAACCAGAAGAGGTAGGTACAAAAGATGCAACCAAAGTTGTTGGTAATTTTCCAAGATTATAAATCAATTCTTAGATAATGTTGTGTAACTAAGATATTGATAAGTAATCAAAATTTGTTTGTATAATAACAATTAAAATTACATTGTGATTGTTATGAATTGATAGGTAAATTGATGATAAGTTTAATATATTTGCAATAAGTTAATTCTGCATTTAGCACTGAATAAGAACTAAAAGTTGAGCTAATACTAGCATTAGTATAAGCAAGATTTGAAATTGGAAATATTCAGATGTAGCCATCTATCTCTTTTTCTTTTAATCTTTTTACCTGATGGGGTTTTATGAATCTTTTTCTACACTCTCCCATTTAAGCAGCAAAATACATAAATGGCATTAACGAGTTGAGATATAGATGATAGAATTTAT
Source organism: Onthophagus sagittarius (assembly GCA_036711965.1). NCBI lineage: Eukaryota > Metazoa > Arthropoda > Insecta > Coleoptera > Scarabaeidae > Onthophagus > Onthophagus sagittarius. Next base: position 11,974,992 of record JASERS010000005.1, on the reverse strand, counting down.
CACAGTATAGGATATAGTAAGATATATTGATACCTAATTGTGGAACCTACAGTTAGAATCTTTTTCAAATAAACATTGTGTTCTTTAAGGCTGCGTTAAACGTCATGAAAATCAGGTACTTAAACATGGGTGCAGTAGTTCCAAGTTTTAGGGAGTAGTAGATAATAGCCGATTCTAGAACCTCCTCTCAGAACCTAAGGTCAAGGCCAAGGACACTGCGTGACCATGACCTTGACATTGACCTTGGGTTCTGAGAGGAGGTTCCAGAATCGGCTAATGGTAAGGGGGTCGTAGACCTTGATTAGTAGCATTGACCTTTACTTTGACCTCTATGATGACCTTGACCTCGACTGAGTGACGACATGGTCACTCACGCTGATTGACCATGACTTTGACCGGAGGTTCTAAGGGGAGGTTACAGAATGGTAAGGGGTCGTAGACCTTGACCATTATCCTTGAAATTGACCTTAACAATAACCTTTACTTTGACTTTAACCTTAAATGTGAACGTGACATTCTCCTTGTACGTGACCTTAAATGAAGGTCACACGAGTCCGTTGGAAACCCCTACCTCGGAGGAGGTGTGCTTTAAATAGCAGATAGCAGATAGAAAATCGTCTTCAGTAGTAGAACAGAGTGTAGTGAACATGTTGACCTGCGACGTGTGTTACAAAGAATTTACTAGACCAGATAATCTTCTGAGACATCAACGCACAACATGTAATGGGAAACGTCGAAAGGTTGAAGAGGATCATCAAGCAGATGTAATAGTGTCTGAAATATGTGACGAACACGTAACCAGACGTAACCAGAGATAAATCAATTATTAGATAATGTTGTGTAACTAAGATATTGATAAGTAATCAAAATTTGTTTGTATAATAACAATTAAAATTACATTGTGATTGTTATGAATTGATAGGTAAATTGATGATAAGTTTAACATATTTGCAATAAGTTAATTCTGCATTTAGCACTGAATAAGAACTAAAAGTTGAGCTAATACTAGCATTAGTATAAGCAAGATTTGAAATTGGAAATATTCAGATGTAGCCATCCATCTCTTCTTCTTTTAATCTTTTTACCTGATGGGGTTTTATGAATCTTTTTCTACACTCTCCCATTTAAGCAGCAAAATACATAAATGTCATTAATGAGTTGAGATATAGATGATAGAATTTATCACAGTATAGGATATAGTAAGATATATTGATACCTAATTGTGGAACCTACAGTTAGAATCTTTTTCAAATTAACACTATGTCCTTTAAGGCTGCGTTAAACGTCATGAAAATCAGGTACTTAAACATGGGTGCAGTAGTTCCAAGTTTTAGGGAGTAGTAGATAATAGCCGATTCTAGAACCTCCTCTCAGAACCCAAGGTCAAGGCCAAGGACACTCTGCGTGACCATGACCTTGACCTTGGGTTCTGAGAGGAGGTTCCAGAATCGGCTAATGGTAAGGGGGTCGTAGACCTTGATTAGTAGCATTGACCTTTACTTTGACCTCTATGATGACCTTGACCTCGAGTTATAAAACTTTAACTGGAACAAATCAACTGTAGGGTACATTTGATTAGTTTATCAAATAGAATATGTGGAGAGAATTTATCTCTCCTCATATGTTATACTCTTCAACCGTATCTGTTGAAGTTTTTGATATATGTGGTATTAATCAAAATTATCAAAAGAATAGTATATTTTGTTCATTTTTGCAGTAATCATCATGGTCATGAAATAAGGCAAAGCAAATACGTGGTTAATCATTAACGATGTTTTAAAAAAAGAAACAATAAATAATTTTTAACAAATCTTTATTTATAGATTTTCAAATATCTGCCCTCTGTGTTCTATGCGTAGTTGAAGCTGATTTGCAAATTCTATTTACTATCCAGTGTTTCAGACATATTTCTAAAGCTTTCCCTTATTCAATTCTCCATATCTTCTTTCTTCATTGAAATATTAGCGTACACTTGGGTTTTGACTAGGGATTACAATCCCGAAGCAAACACAATCCCGTTAATTTTGGGATAATTTCGGGATTGTTTTGTGCGTTTTCAAGTGTTTTAAAGAAATACACAGTTTCTAATCGTTAACTTTCTTCTGCTCGTGAACAAACGAAATATCACCTTCTTCTTCATGGTTGACTTTGCCAATTTCAGCTGCCTTTCCTCTGAGTCTTTCTTTTAATCTCTTTCAGTAATACGCCTCTGTTACTCTTATTATTCTTATTGTTAATTATAATGAGCAAAGGGTCGTTGTTACCGGAAATCCAGCTTGGACCATTTAAATAATAATGAAGGCTGAAGAATACAGTCTTATGCCGTTGAATTATCGAAATCAAACGATCTTCTAAGGTCTTTCCTAAAGGAGCATTAACGTTTTTAATTCCTTGCAGAATACATTCTAAGACAATATAGAATGTATAGGTCTGCTTTGTTGAGATTCATGTTTCAGTTTTTCAGACTGTTATATCGCTTTAATATGATTAAAAGGCTACTCCATATTCTTTTGCAGTCAAGTTGGAGTTTTTGTTGTTTTCCGTATTCTTCTTTCATATGTTTTTGAAGAACATCGTTTTTTGTTGGAGATTTTCTGAACATTCTGACAATCATTGATCAAGCACATGTTAATAGCTGGCAATTTTATTTTGCTGTCTTTCGAGAATCATGTTCTTTCTGCACGTTTTCGAAAAAATTGGGATCCCGGGATCTCGGTATCCTGGAATTGTATTCCCTACTTTTGACGTATCCCCGAAGGACGATATCGTAGGAAGTTAGATCATGGGATCTTGCTGGCCACGGTATTGGACCTCAATGACGAATACAATGTCCCCCATATCGAATATTTAAAAAGTTTTAAACTTCCTTGACATAATGTGCAGTTGCCTCGTCGTGTTGAAATATCATTCTTTGTCCAATTTTTAAATCTACATCTTCTAAGCATCTCTGGTAACTCTTTCTCAAAATGTTTTGTAAGTAATGTTTGGTTGCGAATTATTTATCGTTTTCTTTTTGAAAGCGTTATTAATGCTTAGTTACTTATTTTCATGGTCTTATTTCATGGCTTACTAATAAAAAATGATCTTTGTTTAACATTACAACAACTGGAAGAGATAGGGCAGTGATGGTGAATTTATGATACGTCTGTTAGACATTTGAGTTCCACTGAGAAAAGAATTTTCTATAGCTGGTCAGTAATTTAATGGTTTTTACGTATTTGTCTGGTCACATGAATCAACTAAACTTATTATTACAAATCTTTGGCAAAAATTTTGACGTTCTGTTTAAATACAAATATTTTCCTCAGCAAAAAAAATTTTGCGAAGACAATGTAATGGAGTGTTTGAAATCTGAACCTGGAGGAGTGCCTTGAGACCATTAACATAATTAAGTCTCCAGATACAGTTATTTACAATAATTTCGGACGATAAGTTCTATCACAAATGGAAGTGATAGAACTTCAAGAAAGTGTTATAATCATTTATTCGTTGGAGTGGAGTGTAGTTATGACGTTATTAACAATATTTTCTTCAACTATACTGTGACTATTACTGTGAGATGTTCTTTTCTGGGTTTAATAATATTAAAACGTCTAAAAGAAATCAGCTCACAGACACATTAGTGGCGCTTGTTTGGCATTGAAGTGCACCAAACAGAAACTTGAATTCGAAGAATTAGCGTTTAAACTTCAATCGTCAGTGATTTTATCAATGTTTTTATTTTATTATTATACGTTTTTATTAAACTTTCATATTTATTTTTTTAGACTGTTTATTATTTTATTTTTCATTTCTATTTTTATTTTATTCTTTTAATTCACTTCTACTAACAATGAGAACAACAAAAAGTATATTGTTAGAGACTTGTGTTGAAGATTTGTATAGAATTAGATTATCTATGTGATGAGCTAATCAAGTATAGGATGTTCTATTTAAAATTTTTGCCGTTTTTGCTATTAAATATGGCAAAACAGTACTTACATTTTTGAACACCTGTGTAAGATAAGCTCATGATGTCATTAGTAATCCTTTTAAGGACATCCCAGCAGCGGTTGTTGCTAATTTTAAGATTCTAGTGCGATCAGTCTCTAAGAAAATCAAATTTAAAGGATACGGTGTTAATTGTAAAAAAGTTTCTAACTAAAACCTAAAAACTAAAAGCACTACGTGTCAACATATCTAATCATAATTATTGCTTAATTGTAAGAAAGAATTGCGAGTTTAATTTGAGCATATATATATCGTGAGAAACCCAACTTTGAAGTTGCGGTTAATTTTTTTGCCGGTCAGTTTACTTTGCTGGTTTGCCGACACCTGTATATCGTCTTCCCTACTTCCATTTTCTTCAGCCCAGGGTAATTCATTTATATCTTTTAGACTCTCTCTTTTTCTCAACTACTCCTATTCTGTGCTCACACTTCAGCCTAAATCTTTCCCCATATTTTTGAGCCCTATTCTTTGCTTCAAATATCTTTTTTTGCTATATTGTCATGTTCCATTTTAATTATGTGACAGATTGTTCTCTACTTCCTTAATTATCCTCTCTTCATCCACTTCTTGTCGTATTTCCTCATTTCTTAACCCAGGTTCGTCTTCCTCACTATTTTCCGTAAAACCTTCATTTCTATTACAGTCGTAATCCCCTTTTATTATTTTGGAGTACTCATGAGATACCACGAGATTCTTGGTTAAAAAGGTTAACATTGATTCAAAAAAATTAAAAGGGCTGTTGTTTGGCAGTTGTTGGTGGTCAAAGTTCTTGAAAACAAATTATACTTTTTACTTTGGGCAATATCTCAACTCACTTGAGATTCGCGGTGTTTAGCAGTTGTTGGTGGTCGAAGCTCTTAAAAAAAATCAAACTTTTTGCTTTGGAAAATTACTCAATTTTCTTTAGTGAGATTCACGGTGTATTGATTTATTAGCACAAACCATGTTTTGATGTAACATTCACGTCTATCTGTAATGGGCAAGTGGTAAGTTCTCCACAATTACCGCTTAACAATTAGCAGATTTTTTTATTGATCACAAAAATCGTATTGCTTATTGACATTTACTTACCAATATTTTCGATCTTGGTAATTTTCCTTCGTTTCGTCTCTCAAAAACTGTTTTCTCTTTCTGATCTGAAACTGCAATTTTTAATACTGCGGTGGATGCTAAAATAGTTGCAATCAAAATCTCTTAACATTAGTTTGACGTCTAATAAAAATGTTTTTTTCGAATGATGAACTAACCGATATGGTCAAAATTATGGGTTTTTCTAAAGATAACCTTGCAACCTGTGTTCGAGGTTATGGGGGCAGTTTTTAATAAAAATAAATATTCAACAGTTATATCGTTGAATTTTTGCACGAGCTCGTTATTCCCGTGAATCTCATTAAAGTCTGCTGGGATATTCTCCAGATAGCAAAAAATATGATTTTTTTCAAAATTTTGCACACCATTTTCTGTACTTTTTTTCGGGACACCTGTATGTTAATATTGAGGATTATTATTCATCTATTTCCTTCTTCCAAAAAATTCTTGAGTTTAAACGATATCGTTGTTTATTTTCCTTACATTTAAGTATAAATCCACCCAGCAATATGATTAAACCAAAATATTTTTTCTTTCACTTCCTATTAATCAAAATATCCCAGAAAGATAACAATTTATTACCTTCTTTTTCCATTATAAATTTGATTATTCATCAATTAATTAATTTTTTCAAGTTTTAAATTGAAGATTAATAAATATTGTTTTAATCTTCAAAGGGTGCTGCTAGTATCGCATCATTAATAGAAAAAGCGAAAAAAGAGATACCTCAACAATACTGGTCATCGACTCCTTTAATTCTAAAAGCAACGGCTGGTTTACGACTTCTACCTGAAGATAAAGCGGATGGTTTATTAAACGCTGTACGAAAACTTTTTAAAGAAACCCCATTTATAACAAACGACGAGTCTGTAGCGATTATGGACGGAGTTGATGAAGGAATTTTTTCGTGGTTTACAGCGAATTTCTTGTTGGATAAGTTTTATGATCCAAAAACGACGGTTGCAGCGTTAGATTTAGGTGGGGGTTCGACTCAAGTAACCTTTTATCCAGCAACACCCTCAAGTTTGGCTGCTAAAGAATACATTCATGATGCTTTAACTCCTGCTGGAACGTTACCGGTTTACACTCACAGTTATTTAGGATTGGGTTTAATGGCAGCTCGCAAACATATCATTACTTTAAACCAGCCAGAAAAGACTGAAGTTAGCAGCACTTGTGTTAATCATGTGGTTAAAAATAAAAAATTCCATTACGCTGGAAAAGATTACTATGTAAGTGGACCAGATGAGAAATATCACAAAGTCCACATGAAGGGTGATGACACGTTTGTTGATTTTGATGTTCCTGTTGTTAATTATAAAGAATGCTCTGGAGACATTATTAAATATGTTACCTCTATTGCAAAACCTTTAGCTGAGCTACCAGCTTTGAAGATTTTTGCGTTTAGTTATTATTTTGATCGAGCTTCAGAAGTTGGGTTAATTGATGAAGCTGTCGGTGGTAAAATTACTTTGAAGAAATTTGAAGAGGCCGCCCAAAATGCTTGCAATACACCGAATGTAGAACAACCATTCATGTGTTTGGATTTGACGTTTATTTGGGCTTTGTTGCATAAAGGATTTGGATTGGGACCAGATACAAACATTTTCGTAAGATTTTGTTTTTATTTTTTTAAATTATTAATTAATTTTTTTAATTTAGCTTTTCAAGAAAATTAAAGGACATGAAATTAGTTGGGCGTTGGGTGCTGCACACCACATACTAAATTAACTGAATCAAGTACAACTTTTTCACTAAGAAAACAAAAACAATTTCCACAAGATTAAATTTGACACAACTACATTCGCTTAATTTATAAAACAACATTTCCAATTATTTTTTATTGAAGTTTTTCAAGATGTGCCTTATTTTTCACACAACTTTTTTTATACTCTAGGTTTATGTCTTTAGGCTGTGCGATTTAATTCCTTTTACGTACAATTACAATAAAATGACTTTATGACATATATTTGTTTGTTATCAAATGTGTGACTAACATCGAATTTGTACATTTTTGTTTGAGATTTTTTATGGGAAAAATGTCTGTTAATATTCACTAAAATGCAATAATAAAATTATTTTCTAACTTTATTGTTGATGTTTTTTTTCAAGGGGAATTTATTAGAATGTTTGCAATTTCAAGGTAGTTTATTATTGATAACGGTAACGAAATGTGTTGTTTAAAGGAATTTGCAAATAATCTAAATTTTTCTTTAAGTAAACTATTTTAGTGCATTATTGATCTATTACCAGTAAAGAATTTATTTTTTATTTTGAACCAAGTTGGGAATAGAACGTGCCTCAAAAATTGCAACAAAAAAAATAGATCAAAATATACAAAACATCATCTTAACATAGCATGACAAAAAAATATAATGAGCATGTAATACAGGGGGGTATATGCAGACTGCTCGCGCTCGAGCTGCGGATAGGCTTAACGTAAGTGGGAAAAGAACGGCATAAGGTTTCTATTAGTTAACACAGAACAGATATACTATGTTTACTTCTCAGGCCGATTGGAGTTGATATGTATTTCTTTATCTAACTCATTAAAGTCCTATGCCTTGTCTAACACATTGAAAAGCCCTATCCGCAGGTTGCTGCAACAGCACGAAACTCGTAGTGCGACGGAGACAGACGTAATCAACCGCACCGTTCTAGCCGTGATACTCGTACGGAGGGCGGTACAATGCGATTTTATACAAATTGGGAATTTATCTTTTTAATTTTATTAAAAATGAAATCTTTAGAGGTTCTAAAAAATTGATTTTTATTTTAACAAAAAATCGAAATTTCTGGCATTATTCGTAGGTTTGATAGTACTTCGATAGAAATTCTCTTACTTTTTCGCACAGAGCTATGACATCATTCCTAGACAGGCGTCAAATCATCCCAGAAGAACGATAAAGACTGGTTTTTACTCATTTACTGCATTTGTTTAGCGATTGTGGTTGGGTTAGTGTGCCTAGCGATTTCGCTAAAATTTGTAGTGCACAATTTCTCAAAATGGAGTATTATACGCCCGAAGAAAAGTTGTTTATGATAAAGCAATTTTATGGTGGTAATTCTGCGGAAGTATGTCGCGATTTATTTGCTGTGAACTATCCGGAAAGGCCAATTCCTTCTGCAAATACCATACGAAATACAGTGAAATATTTCGAATCAAATTTCACATTAATAAATAATAAAAACAAAAATGAAGCAGAAGATAACATCAGCACTTTGGAGATTGCAATATGTGCATTAGCAGAATTGAATCCGCACAAATCTTCTCGCGAAATTGCCCGTGAAATTGGTATTGGAGCAACAACAGTGCTAAAAATTTTGCATAAGCATAAATACCGGTAAATTAAATTTAAATAACATAAATTTGTACAACCGGTTGGGTTATTGTTCAGCTCAAGAGGGTGGTTTATTTGAACATTTATTAAATAAATGAGGAGAATTATGTTTACTAGTACTGTGTACCAGGGATTTATTTCTTTTTAATTTTAACAAATCCTTCTTATTTTACATAATTTTACAAATTGTGGTTAGTAAAAACAATTGATAACTAACTTTAATAAAAACCACCCGTTCTCAAAGCATTAAAGGTTTCGATATCTGAGAGCGCAAGCTCCGCCCACTTACGGTCGCCCAGCTATTGCTAATGCATCTATCCGCAGGTCGGCCGCGTGCAGTCTGTAGAGGGGGATCTCTAATGTATGAAAATTCTAACCATCGTCAGCGCCATCCGATGTCAGCATAGATAACTAATTCTAGCACCAGCTTTTCAAAATAAGTCAAAAAAATGTAATGTGTACATCGGTTCAACCAAAACCAAATACTTCAGATATGTTGCAAACTGCAGCAATTGCAACACGGCTGTAATAAAACGAGCATTGTGGCAAGCTACGAAAAATGCTAAAACGACAAGACAAAAGCTAATGGAATTGAGGAAAAATCCTCAGCTAGTGAATGCCAAAAATTTTGACTATAAATTTCTTTAGCAGCCAGTGCAAAAATCAAAAAAAAAAACCATACGTACGACGGTTTACATTGGACGACAAGGTGCTGGCTCTTTCGATTTACAAGCAAAGTGGTAAAGGATACCGTTTTTTATCAAATTTCTTTTCTTTACCATCCAGGAAGATTCTACAGAAGCTTTTAGCTTATTTTCCTTCTAGGTCTGGAATTAATAAGTCCATTTTTGAACATCTAAAACAATCTGTAAATAAAATGCGGAATGATTTAGATAAATATTGCATTTTAATGTTTGACGAAGTGTCATTAAGTACTGGCTTGCAGCATAATGCCACCTTGGATTGTATTTATGGTTTTGTAGACATAGGTGGGTCAATTCATGGCAAAAGGAATACATAGAAAATAGAAGCAAGTGGTTTGTTTCTATTTTGTGGAAAACTACACCAGTACCCCTATACGATCTTCTACCCGGACTCCTATGTACATCCTATTTGGTGCACTTGTAAAACGCGTTTAAAACCGTAAAACCGAATTTCTTTTTTAAATTTGAAGCATTCGTGACCCGTAAAAAACTGACTCAAATGGAAATTGATTTCCCCCCATGTTCGAAAACGTCTATCTATTTAGGTCAATGAAGTCTTTTGGAACATCTAGCCATCCCGTTATCAGTCCTCCACCTTCTCCCCAATTCCTCGAGTATCTTCTCAACCTCGTACTTATTATATCTAGAATCATTGACTTAATGATTGATTCAAATACCTTGTCGAAAGTATTCAGCAGACAGACCGGCCTGTACTTTTTCGTTTCCGTGTTTCCAGGTTTTTTAATCAGAACCAGTTTGCCCTTTTTCCAATGCGCAGGGATCACGCTTCCTATCAATAGAACACTATACAAAGCAGCCAGCTTCGTCGGCGTTATCGTTGCAACATCTTTCGTAATTTCCAAGGTTATATCATCCGGCCCAGATGTCTTTCCGTTTTTAAATTTTCGTACTAAAGAGGTGTCCACCTCTGCTTCCGTCACCTCAACAAAGTGTTCTTCTTCCATGATCAGCCCCCCAATATTTTACACAACCTCCTGGTCTTCCGGAAACAGCTCCTTTACAAGTTGGTGTATTTTCTCCGATTCAATAGCTGTTCGGCAGATATTCCCGGTTTTCTTTATTGCAATCCTATACGCATCTTCCCACACATGCTCGTTCAACTCATCACACCATGAATTCCAGGCATTTCTCTTCGCCTTCTTAATTACGGCCTTAAGATCTTTTTTGCATTTGAATATGCTTCGGCAGCGTTTATCTTTTCAGAGGTATTTCCCTATCTTCCATTCTCCCATGTCAGCTTTCTGTGGCACCTTTTCGCCCACTTTCTCGTTCCCTTCGCTTTTTGGAATGATGCCACCAATAGATTCTTCCCTTACTCATTCTAGCGCATTTTTTTTACCATACGTCCTGTCGTAAGATTTGCCTGTCGCAGTTTCAAGTCATATCGGGTTGAAAATCTCTTAGATCTCTTAAATATTCAGCTCTTCTTAAGAATTCTCTCCTGAAACGTTCCAGCTTGTCCGTCCTCTTTCACTTTGGTTGACACATATTGTACTGCTATATCGCTGTTGAGACGGAAGGTTATGTAGAGATGATCGTTGAGGTTCTCTATGGTCACAACACTTCTGGCTTTGATGGCATTCAAAAACAGATGCCTCCCTCTTCTCTATGTAGGACTTGAAGCTGTGTTCAAAACAACCAGGTCCATTTTCGCCAGCCACTCATACATAAAAAACGAAAAAGAGCAACAAGAAAAATAAGGTGAATAAGCTGTTACCTGTCCCCTTTATTTGGGGTTGCCGAATGGCAAGATGAAATAAATCACTGATGGACAAAAAGGAAAAGGATTTAAAACAATTAGCGTTTAAAATTTAAACACATATTAATTTAATTATATAGTAGTTATAGTAATTTTAATTATATTGTATCAAATGAGGAAAACCTAAATTGCAGAAAAACTAATACACTACGAATTTTTGAAATTGTATTTAGAATTTCCCACAAAATGTTTGATACAATCAACATTCTAAATAACGAAAAATCGCAATAAAATTGTTTTTAATTAAGTTTATATAACTGATCATAGCTGATAAGGGAATAGGAACTCGTTCGATGAGAAAAAGGTTTCACATCCTCTGATTATCTAACTAAAAGAGTGAAATTCAACCCGACCCATATTTCTCACGGTTGAAGTCGTTGATATTGAACTATGAAGCAAATAAATGTTCATGGTTTACCAGGAATAAAGCAAAGAATCCATACTAATTATAACATTGGTAAAAAATTTTCTTACTTCATCTTTCTGTATTTATAAGTAATAAGAAGGTCTATGTATGTACAGCGAAAAGTATTGAGCTCCCTAAAAATATTTCTCGTGTGCGGTAACCATAGCGGTAAAAAACCGTACTGTGGTAATAAATATTAATTTTTTATTAATAATAAAGATTATAAACCTATACAAGTTATTTCAATTTATTTTAATTTGCTACTTCTAAAATTAAACTGGGTACTCAATACTTATGACCAAAGTTGTATTAAAAATAGGTGTAGTGTAATTTATTTCATCTTTTCACTACACAAAACTGCATCAAAACGAGTTTTTCGAACTTCTAATAAGAAGATTTTGTATGTTACCAATAATATTTGGTATTTTGGAAGCAAAGTCAAATTTTATTAGTAGTTTCATCTCTTTTGCAATAAAAACGTCAATATGAAGTCTTTTGGAAGCATTTTATTTGTATGCTTTCAAAATGCTTTGGATGTATTTCAAGTCTTCAAGAGACAATATTAAGTTTTCTGAAAGAAAGACTTCATTACAACTCTTTTGGAACCATTTCAAGTCTTCTGGAAGCAATATCAAGTCCTCTAGAAGCAGTATCAAGCTTTCCAGGTAGTATCGAGTAAGTTTTACGAAGGTAATATAGAGTCTTTTTGAAGCAGTTCAAGTCTTCTGGAAGCAATACTAAGTTTTCTAAAAGCATTTCAAGTCAAGTCATATCTTCCTCTTCCATCCTCTTTTCCCGATCCCAACTCTCACCAACTCAAGTTCGCATTAAAATCACCCAAAACAACAAAACTCTCCTCTACACATATTCATGCTACCTACTATCCCATTTAATTTGTTCTTAAAATTATTGAGTGGTTCATTAGGTGTTAAATACTACAGCCCACTATCGCTCCATAATTTGTTCTTATTCTCACTTAACCCGTACCACACACACACGCATTCACCTTTATTTTATCACTTACTACCGTTATGGCAACGTCACTCACGTCTAAACCAAATCCAACCGAACCCACCCCCGTATATTTGAACTGAAGTAAAATTAGAACTGACACTAGACTAGAATCTTTTGAGTCTAGCCATCTTAAGAAATGAACGGATAAATCCGAATGCTTTTAGTTTTAGAGTTAGATCAAATGATATAAAACTAGAACTAACACTAGACCTAGAAGTGGAAGTGTTAGTGCTAGTTTTACTTAATTTTTGTATAGTACTCTATTTCAAAAGCTATTCATTGTAGAAGCTTTCGGTAAGAAAGTGTTTAGATGCATCGTTAAACCTAAATAAAAAATAAATTTACGTCCTAGGGTTGGATTGGACAAACGAAACGAGTGCGCCCCTCAGAAAAGACCCCCCGTAATTTCCATCAACCATATATGTCATTACAAAAACAGGTGCCCCTCTAGGAGTTTTCGCCCCAAGGCCCTATTAGCCCTTAGGTTTAGAACAACGCAGCTGGGGTATCTTGAATGGATAGCGGAAGACTGAATGATGACATACTATTTATGAGAATAAAACATGTGATAAATCAGTATTTTTATTCCTGTTAAAGAGCTTAATTTCCTTGACCACGTTGCTTATCATAAAGATAATACATGTTAGATTATACATTTTTAAAAATATTTATTCGACTTTTTAAGTCATCTACGTCTTCTTTAAATAAACAGCAATCGTAATGACCAGATAAATAGCTTCATTATTAATATGTTGAATACAGAAGAAGTAAAAGTCAATTGATTCACAGACAATAATTATGTATATCCTAAATGAATTTATTATTAAATAAACACAACTTTTTTCCCGTACGTTCCTAGTTTTTCACTCATCTCTTCGTGACTTCGTTGCCTCTTGATTATGAGCTGCTAAATATTCGATGTGAAAAATGCAAATAGAATAATAAAGAAAATAAAGTTCGTACTTTATCCCTTTAAGTTTAAAGATAGCTTATACTGACAACGAATTTTGGAACACCTGCACATACTTAATTAATATCGATAGTAACTACCTACATAATTAGCCTACCTACATAATTAGAATTATTGACAGCTACGACAACGGATCATCTCTTTATTTATCAGACATTTTATCACTAATATCTTAACGTTGGATAAAATCAATAACAACTTTTCGGCTCTTTAAATCATTTTTATTATTAAATCATTTTATCATCTTTATTATTAACTGTTTTTACCACCACATATATTGTTACAACAATAAATGGTCACATGGTGCTCCAGTACCAATTAAATTACTATCAGTAATCAAGTAAATAATGTACATAAAGTATCTCATTCCATATAAAAAGAATAACTTATCACAAAATGAATCAAAAAATTTAAAAAAATATTTGGTGATTGTATTTCGTAATCAACAAGTGGTTTTCCATAATAGCAACTTAAGAGTAGTACATAAATTTTATATTCTAATATCTAATAATAGCTACCTAACTACGAGGATAGCGTTTTGTACAATTTGGAAGAGTTCCATGCACAATGACTCTTATATCTATAAGATAAGACGTTTTATCGATCGCTCGAAATCAATGCGTTAATTAACATTTGCGTCAATGAGATTAGAGAATGCTTGTCTTTTTAACGTTAGAATTGTCGATTTCTCAGGTGATTGTCGTTTCAAGTTTTGAATAAGCAAAATGTTTCGGGTTTTATGTTGTGGTGATAGCAAAGCTGCCACCATCTTTAGGATTGCTATAGCCCAAATGGTAAAATTGGCACAATTTTAATTTAGTTTTTAAAAAATATCTCATTTTATAGGTAGTTTATACAAGTTTTATTATACTGTACGTGGTTGCGTCATTTTTCACAGACGATATAAACGATGAAGATGATAATCCAATTAGTAAGTTATCTCATAGATTTTGATTTGGTACATTAACATAATTATGTTTTAGTTGCTGATCGTGTGATGATAATTGGAGCTGTTTTAAACGTTTTTCCTTTACTACTAGCTATTCTTCTTCATTTTGCTATTGTGAAGGTAAATACTATTCTTTTAAACAACTTCTTTTCTAATTAACTCTTTATAGAAAAACTACGAGTACGTTCGAGCTTATATTTTAATGAAAATCTTCGAGACCATTATAAACACTTTAATCCTTTTGGGTTTTTCGATTTATTTCGCTTTAAAATTGGAGTTGTACATAGCATTGATTCTTTGCGCAATTCCCATCGTTATCGGAAGTAAGTCAATCAAACATTAAATGCCCACTTGAAATCTAATCTTTCAATCTTACGACATACCGAATCGACCGTAATTTTGTTTTTTGATTTATGTTTTATTTACAGTTTGGATGTTGGAATGCGTCGTCCTCGTAAATGTTTACTATACGAGTAGAACGAAATCGGAGGGGGAAACACAAAAAGAAACCGCCGAAAATTTACCGCCTATTAGGGAAGAAGCTTAAAACAGTGAAAAATAAAATGAGTTTTTGTGAAGTTTTGTGGATTATCTCAAAAACTTTTGTGATTTTTTTTAAATTGATGTTATTTATTTGTTATTTTAGAAAGTGGGTTTTGATTTTCTTTTATGAAAGGGACTCTTTGCAATTATTATCTTTAAGAGATCTGATTTGTATTATATTATTATCATAAAACTAATGAAAAAATAAAAGATTTTAAACGATTTTGTTATTATTTTATTTAAATTAAATACTAATTACAATTGAATTAAAACTCTTAAGTACATAATATCTAAAAATCATCTAAATGAGTGTGTTATAAGATAATAAAATAAAATCATTAACTGGTTAAAAGTTTGGAGGAAAACTTTAATAGTTTTAAAAGTTTAAGCTTTTAAGGAACTTGTAGAAGTTTTGCACAACCAGTATTTTGTACCCAAGGGTAACTGCAAGAAAAAAAAAACGTGTTAATAAAAGGAATCGATATTTAAACGTAATCTTTAAATGATAATCTAAAACATTTGTGATTATTTTGATAAAAACAAATGTGACGTAAATTGAATGTAAATAAACATTTGAGCATGACCAACAAAACAAATTATAAATTGTAATTTAATAATTACGATAAAATCTCAATAAAACGGTTTAATCGTAAAATATCTAAAAAGTATCTAACTTTGAGTAACAATTTTAAACGAACTTACACTAGTATTAGAACACTACATTTAGGACTAGAAACTTATTAACAAAAAAACATTTTATTTTATGATAAAGAATTGGATCTACGATTGAAGTTGATATTCCTGCACTTTTACGACTTAACGGTGGTATCTGTTAAAAGTTGGTTATACACCTATTTTACCTGGAAATACAAGTCCAGACAGGTTTCTGAGCTGTAAATTCAGTTAACTGTTGAATTGCAGAGTATAGTCCTAAATCACGGAATATATTTTGACAACTTTTTCTTTTTGTCCAAGCAATTTAAATTAATAGTCTATACATGATAATTGAACAGCTAAATGTTTTTTTGAAAGCATTCAAGTTAGTTTGAAAAAGAAACAAGGTGGTACATTAGTTTCATTACTTCTCAACAGCTCTGAATATCGATTTGCCCATGGATTGTAACTCATGGGTTGTGTAGCATGAGAGATAAAAAGTGCGGTGCATATTTCGGTTGCCCCGAATAGCCGTTTTTAAGAATAAACTAGACTTCATCGTACAAACCTTTAAACATTTTAATTTAATACCCTACGATGAACATAGAATCAAATTTGTCAAAAAAAATACTTAGATGAGGTGTTACAGTCTATTGTCCTTCAATAATGTTGGCAAAGAATGAGTCTTCCATACATGCAAGAGTATGTATCTGAGTCCGATCAAACATGTTTGGGGTAGGATGGGTCGGAAACGTCGATACATATCGGGTCCTAATGGAGGCGAGTAGAGTCAGCATAATTGGCCACCCTACAACATAGCCACATATTAATTCTATGCCATGTGGTGGAGCGATGAGACGTGCCGTTCACGGAGGATATTTTCGTCATTCTTGTGATCCCTTTACAGCAGGGATTGTGCTGCTTTCCATTTGAGGGTAACTTATACTACTTTAGTACTACATCTATACCAAATTTCGTTGCTTTAGACTCACGCATTCAGATTATACAGGGTGTGCTCGTGAATTATTTCCAACAATGTATGTACTGTTTCTTTAGTAAAGTATAATTCCCAAATAAAGTAATAAAATTTGTTGTAACAACTTCAGTTAAATAATATCTTCTTATATAGCTTTAAAGGTTTATCGACCCCCTACCGACCTTAAAGGTTTATTGAACCCCTATCGACCCCGTTGAGCAACGCTGATCTAGATCATATCTCTAATATGTAGTAAGTTACTAAAACATTGTTGGTTTTATGCTGCCATTTTTCTGTATGCTATCTAGTTTCAGTAACATAGTAATACAATTTTACCTTCGTTAATACATTCTATGCATTTTTAGATAACATCTTGTTAATTTTCTAGTAGTACCAATTTTTTGGCAATAAGATTCTCGTCTTCTGCAAGCAGTATATGTGGTTCGAGCTAAATCTAGTCATTCTCAACCAGTATGACTCTTTTCACAAATATATTTATAATATGTTAGTTTACTAAAATATTTGTGGTCTGGTTTTAATTTTTTTTAACTACAGTAACATATTAAAGCAATTCTGTTATTAATTAGTAAGTTAAAATTATGTTACCAAATGCATGCTGTCTGATTCTTAGTAACTAACTTAGTAATACATTTCTTACGTTATCTTTCACGTTTCCTGTAACTTATTGCTATATTTCTGTTTTCTCTCAAGTTAATAATAACTTAATGTATAAATTTCTGGCATCTTTATGCCATCTTTTTTGTTTCTTAGAACATATTTGAATATTTTAGCTTCATTGTGCCATATTTTTGCCATCTCTCGAATTCTCACCACTCCGGCACTTGTGTGTAAAATTTCAGCCTTCGCTTTAGGTTCTAGTAAGTCATTAAATCATTTCTGACATGATTTTGCCGTGTCCCTAGATTCTTGTAACTTACAGCTCTGATATTTTTCTTCCCCATTCCCATCTTCGTGTCGTCTCTATAGGACCTAATAACTCATTAACATTATTTTGGCTTTCTTGTGCCATATTTTTGTCTGTAGATCCAGATTTTGCAAGTATTTATTCAATGGATGAAGTTTCAACTTCATCATTTTTTTTAAAGATTACTTTATTTCTTGAAGGGATTTATCAATTTGTTACTTTAAATGCTGTGTTAAAACTTCGCATCAGTATGCTGAAGCAGAGAAAAACAATGTAAAATATGAAAATTTTACGAAAGACGGAAAAACAATTTAGAATTCTGACATGAGTCTGCTGCCATAGATACTGTCAGGTTGAGCAAATTTGCAGAACATATTCTAGAAGATTATTGTGATATTTGATCCTCGCCTGTAGCCCTGAGTAATGCACTGGATATATTCAATGCACTATCATATCAGTGCATGCTCTGTGATGCAAAGTTGCCACATTTGCACGCATAGCTACATTTGCACACGAGCAAATGTAGGCGTCTATGTTTCAAAACTGAAATCGCTATCAGATGTAGACATGGCACGATAAGATCATTTCACATTTGCTTGCAATTAAATTCTTCTGTTTTGCATCACCGTGTGTGAATCGCTAGACCGTGATAATTCATATTACACTCTTCTAATACAGAAGTTATTGTCATTTCTAAGTCAGCAAATTTGCGTCAGATCGATGGAATGAATTTAAGAAATCTTTCCATGAGTATATCTTCAAATAGTACTTGACAAATTTCATGGTCTATATTTCTAAAATTGGCAAGATGTTAGAAATCGGAAATTAATAATCTACAATCATCAAAAATGTATAAATTTGATTTATATTTTTCGTCGAAATTTTGCCTAATGGATAAATCGGATATCTCTTAGGGCCACTTTTACCACCTCTTGATAAATTTATCTAACAGTAAAAACCGGCTCATAACCAATGGGAGCGCGTAAAATCGATATAACCACAGCTAGATAGTTTAACTGGAGGTTGGTAAAAGTGGGCCTTAAAACCACATATCTCTCATTTCTTCGCCATGTTTTAGCACCTGAATGTTTCTATTCCGGAGTTAAGTGTTAGTTCTACTTCTTGACCAATTAATTGAATAATAAGTATATTGTTGTTAATATGAATTAGTTTTAATTAACAATAATTATTAAATAGAAAACGAATAAACTTTTACGCGAAAATTTAACAACGTATTATTCCGATATTTTTAGATCGATACCATAAATAAATTCGATAATAATTGATTGACATTTTTTTCAAAATGTGTTGGAAACTACGTTTTAGGTAATACAATACAGATTACCAATTTTTGCATTTCTTATCAATTATCACAAAATTATTTTGAATGAGACGATGAATGAGAACTTTCCATAACCTTATAAACTCATTAAATTATTAATAAGAAAGCAATTTATACTTACATGCCAATAATAGCGTGATTACGACTTGAGCAACAAAAAAGATAATTTGACTGGGTCCTGTGTAATAAATAACAGCAACGAAAGCACAAATCACATAAGCAAGTACGGTTATTGGGTTGATTATTAACCAAGGAAGTAATAAAACAGGTCGATTCTAGAATTAAAATAAAATCAAAAAAATAATGAACCATGGTGAAGTATCTTACCGTTTCAGCTCCAAAAATGAGTAAAATCGAAAAAGCACAATGTAGAGCACTCCCAGTCGCAATGCATATCAAAATCGCACGTAAAACTACTTTAAAAATAAAAATTAAAATAATTTAAACAAAAAATTTTTAAAAAAATCATTTTATTACCTTTTTGTGCAGGAATAAGAGATGGATCCGACATATCGATTAGTTCATGAGGATTTTCAGCATAAGCAGCACTTAAAGCCAAAAACATAAACGCGGCTATACTTTGAACAACTCCGATTATAATCGTTCCGTGTTTCAAGCTTAACCCACAGATAAACTTTTTTATTTCAATCATTTTCGAATAACTGAAAGAAAGAGAAATCAAAATTTAATTAAATCCTTAAAATATAACGATTTATTTCCGTTACCATCATTCATTTCCAAATTAGAAAGTATAAAATTTCACCAAGATCTCATTACAAACGATTGATGTGATCGAAATAGGATATAATTTGTATAAACACACTTCATTAAAAAGCATTCCTTCAAATCGAAAATACGTTTTTGTTAAAAACATGTTTTTATTGCTCAATAAAAATAATTTGATAAATAAAGAGAACCCGCTTGCGTGAATCACGCTATTTCGAATAAACGCATGTTTTTTGCTTTTTTTTTAGGTATAATAAGACAGAGATCTTTACGTTAAACACACGAATTAGATAGAATCTCGATTACAATCATTTGATTTAAATCGAGAGATTTTGATATAGTATTTGATTCACTCCGTTTATGGTTTACGTAGGTGTGTTGTATTTGACGTAGGAAATACGTCAAAATTGTAGATTACCTACACAAATAAACCCAACATTGACGTAAATTCGATTTGTAATTGTAAATTTAAGTTGAAGTCGAATTAAAAATAATTTGTTGATAAAATGATGACGATATAGATGATATTTAAGTTTAAACCGTGTTCAGAATGCTTCATAAATGTTAAGAATGCAGCAATGGAAGTAAATTTTGATGGAGTTTCTAAATATAATATAACCTTTAGATTTATTTATGTCGTCACATTACATTAGTGTTGGTTTTTCCGGATAATAACTATTTTCAACCTGAGTTGTGACTGATTTTATTTTTGCACTGTATAAAATGTATGGACAAAAAGAAAATTATTATTAAAGAAAAACAATATTTAAGACGCTCAGGGTTGAAGCGTTTAGATATTCCAACACACTTAACTCAAAATAGGATGTTCTTGTGATTAACAAATGCTGTATTACTTCGCTATGATATTCCGCATCTTTACTTAAGTCTCATAAAGATAAAGTAATACAACATCAGCATCAAAAGGAATAGGTTAGCTTAAACGCCGCCTAATATTAAAGATCAACAGCTGAACTTTTATTAAATATTTAATTCTTTATACAATGTATTGATTTAGATTTAGCAACATATAAAACAGGTAATTGGGAATAATCAGCACAAAATTGAGTATGTTCATATTTTAGATAGTTTGGAATATTGGAGGTATACAAAGAAAACGCAGTGGTTCTAATTCTAATACTTGTGATGAATCTGGCGATAAAACAAGGAATAAGTCGTTTATGGGGATTCTTATATCACGTTTTGGTTACTAAAACACAAATAGTTATCTACAAGTTTCGTTCTATAACGATTAGAATATGTTAGTGACCTAAGTTAGAAGTTAAAACATTGATTACACTCTAATAAAGAGAAATTCAGTGAGCTATCTCTATTATTTAACAACGCAAATATAGACAATTATGATATTTATGGAAATGGCTAATAATATTCGATGGTCAAAGAATAGCTTTTGATTATCAGTATAAAAAGAAAAGCTTGGAAAATGAACCTAAAGGCAAAAAGTTGCCTTTGCTAAAGGTCACATCGCAAATTGGCAATTACCGTTTCCGTGGTCATGGTAAATGTTACTATAAAACGGAACCAGGTAATACAACGTTTTACTCATAATAAGAGCAATTTTATCTACAATTAGATAGAAAACTTAGAGTTAAAACAATTTTCAGTTTATATCTCAATTTTTATAAATCAACGAGGGTCACTATTTTAGATTAAGAACCTAACGTTAAGCGTTAAAACATAGTTTAAGACGTGTTAAAACCAAATTTTTTGAACGTTAAAAATCTTTTTAGAAATTTATATTTAGTTGAATTAACATTAATAATTTATCCAGAAAAAGGATTGACAAATGTTACCGATAATTGTGAGCCATAAGGACATGCTGGGATTGGATATATGAGGTTAAATCAATTTATTTATGATTGGTTATGACAGTATTAATTGAATAATGAAGACGTTCTCCAAGATACATTTGGTAATTTTAAAGGCAAGAAAACTGATAGATGAATTATTTTTTGCCTCAAAGGTGAATTGTAAGTTAATGATGTTGTTGAAAATGTTGTTAAGACGATCCTTTATAAAAAATGATGTTTTTAGTAAAAAAGGAGCATTTTTCGGAGAACAGGGTTTCTTGAAAGTGGTTAACATAACCCTCAACCGCAACCATTAAAAACTGTGACGCAAACGGTATTTAGCGGTATGTGATACCGGTAAGGGATTATCGGTTTATATAGTGGATAATTGCAAAAGAATTAGTTATATTACTTTATTACGACACTAGTTTATGTTATAAGACTCATAATAACAATAAATAGTAAGAAAACATTATTTATCCAGTCCTTTAATGCATGGATTGCACATTTTTTTAGCGTGCTCTAAACAAATGGGCTTTCTACACATTCTACAAACATAAAATGTTTTTCTTTTTAGTTTATAATCACACAAATAACAGGTTTTTTTTACATCCATTCGCTCGTCGCGAATCGTTTGGCTGGGATCATTGATGTCAGGTATTTGAAGGATACCACATATCCTTGATCTTAATTCTTTTGATACTTTGTTTTTTCTAGTGTACACGAAAGGTGTTGTTAAACTTTTTGCCAAGAATTTTAAAAAGTCTTTACGTTCCATTTTTTCTGAATTCTTACAACTTTGATATAATATATACGAATTTACAGTACACATATTTACAAGAACAAAGATTATTGCCATAGGCCATCGACGGGTTCTTCTACTAGGTGAATAGTTTGCACATTTTCTATCTAAACTATCCACGCCCCTTTTAGTCAAATTATAATCGGCAATAATTTCCGGTTTTCCACTTTCTTTGTCATTTGCAATAGAATGTTGCATTGAAGATATCAATATAACGGCTCTATTTTTCTTAGGAACATAGGACATTAGCGTAACATCTTCCTTGAAACCATAAAGAGTGCTGCCGATATTTTTATTTTTATTTGGCAAAAAACAACAGGGAATCTCCGGCCTGTTTCTTCTCATAGTTCCTAGGAATGTGACTCCTCGTTTTTTTAGTTCACAAACAAGTTGCAATGTGCCAAACCAGTTATCGGCTGTAATATTACGATTTGTTTTTTCAATCGGTTTTGCCAATCTGATAACTGATTGTGTAGGAATGCCTAAATGTTTTTCTTCAACAGATAAAGTTTTTCCGTCTGAATTCTTGCCGCTATATATATAAGCATTATATAAGTAATTATTTCGTGCATTTGTTAGACACATAATTTTTATGCCGTACTTTGCAGGCTTTTTTGGCATATAAACTTTAAACCGACATCTACCTCGAAAAGCACAAGAGATTCATCTACACATACATAAGCCCCCAGCGAAATATTTCTTTGAGAATTTTCAATAAATTTTTGGAACAATCCGTTTATCGCAGTTGTAGCATCATCTTTCATCTTCTTACCTCTGTTTTGAAAGTCATCAAATCTTAAAGCACAGAGCAACGTCTCAAATCTTCTCTTAGACATCGTACATCGGAAAACATCTCTCCCTGTTCCATCTGTTGCAAATAAACAATCCACATTTTCATGGCCTGATTTGAACACTTCAGTGTAAATTAATAAACCAAGAAATGCCTTTAGTTCTAATACGTCAATATCACATAAGCTAGCATGCGATTTATTTTTATATTTTAATCGAACTAGTCCTAATTTACAATTTGTCCATCGGATAATTTCCTGCAGCATGTTCTCACTGAATAATACATTCCATAATTCTTCTGGCTTTGGATTATCTCCTAAACAAAGCAGCAGGTCCTCTTAGTCCTGGTAAATGTGTAATCAAATTGTGCTTCCTTGTTCTTATATTACGAGGTGGTTCACGTTTTGACCTACAAAGGCATTTCAACTAATATTTTCAAATCGTTTTACTATTTACATGTTATGTTATGGACCTAATGGGTATGGAAATGGGTTGAGGTTGTTTTTGAACTTAGGAAGTTTTGGAAGTGATCCGACAAAATACCATGGCTTCACCTACCATTTAGTTTTATTTGTTTATTTGCACAAAAATTATTTTCATTTTCCTTGTCTTCGTCCTCATCATTGTCAGCTGCAGATATTTCTGATTCACTATCGTGATCCATTTCAATAAAATTGTTACATCTATATTTTCATCTTCATCACTACTTTCTTCCATCAAATATTCTTCAAATTCTTCATTATCAGATCTCATACAAGACGGACCTGCTTTCTGAGCCATTTTACAAAGTTCCAAACAGAAGTATAAACTAATTGTCAACTCACTGTTCAAACTAATACTAAGCACTATTCGAAGTTTTAATATTTCAGTTAATATTTTCAATATTTTTCACTAGTAACAGTTTTTACCACAATTCAAGTAGAGACTACTGACCGGTACCATATACCGCTAAATCCAAAAAATCTTGTAACACGTTGGTACACGTTTAACGCATATCTCCCACCGATGACTGCTTATATGTAAACTAATATACTTTAAAGGTAGACGGACTATGAACTGCGCAGGAAAAGATTTATAAAAGATACAAGCTCATAAACGTTTATAGCGGTATAACATACCGCTAGGTAGGGGTTGAGGGATAATTATCAGAAATGATTCCTGAAATTGGAGAGCTTATGGGGAAACAATCTTTCATTCTGTAAAATCATCCACAAGAGATTTAGCCAAGTTTTTAAGATTTAATTTTATAATGTTTTTGAAATTATTGCACAAGAATTTTTGAATTTGTTTATCATTGCTTACTTTGTGAAGTTTTCAAAGGCTCTTCAAGATGAGAAGAAGGGGGTCATCTGAGTGAGTAAGTTAATGTTGAATCAAAATTAATAAGACTATCTTTGTAGTTATTAATAAGTTTATTTCATATTGTCGAGGCCGAATTAGGCGAAAAATTAAGATATAAAACGTTGACTTATTTCAAAAATTAAAAATGCCATTAATTTGATAAAAAATTTTTGTCAAGTGTGTCATAGTTTATTTATATTGAATTAATCAATTTATAGATTAATTAAATAGATTAATAATAGAATTTATATTGAAACAATCCTGTAAATGCTGTATAGTAACACTTTTATGATGTAAACTTGGAATGAATTTCTGTTAAAGATATCGAGAGATTCTTTTTCTAGCCAGACCTAAAGACGCTCTTGCTAAAGTAAGACCGAGATATTGTTATACTAAATTAAATTTAAAAAAATGTAATCGCGGAAAAAAACTTAGCTATCAAACGGTTGTGAAGTTAAGATAGAGTCCAGCCATAAATTTTAAAATCGAAAAATGGCCAGTTTCTGTAACGTTTTATTTAATTATAATATTTTAATTAAAATTACCATTTGTGTTTAACACTCTAACACAACCAGTATAAAAAAACATGGTGTTTTCATTTAAGGGACAAACAAATTCTTTAAGTTGTGAACATCACGAGCGCGTGTATACTAAAAACTAAAAATGTTCAATTTCTGCAACTCGAAACTCAAATTAAAATTCATATTTGAGTATAGTACTATTATAACAACCTCTACACAAAACAGTCTCCTCCCGGTAAATTTTTGTGGAGAGGTTATTCTAAGAGTGCTAAACACAAATATTAATTTTAATTTAAATATTGAGTTGCAAAAATTGAGTGCATGTGGCGTTCACAACTTTACGATTTTTACACCCTTAAATGAAAAAACACCCCGGAAATTTTTGTGTAGGGGTTGTTTTAAGAATGCTAAATACAAATATGTATTTTAATTTAAGTATCGATTTGCACAAATTAATCATTTTTTGATTTTTGTCGAACAGTATAGTAATAGTAAATGAAGACAGCACTCAGCAAATTTTTGTGTAGAGATTGTTGTAAGTGTGCTAAATTCAAATATGAATTTTAATTTGCGTTTTGAGTTGCAGAAATTGCATATTAATGATTCATTTCACATCCGTAGCTAACAAAGGATATTGATCACATTAACATATGTTGTTAATTCAGTCAACTAGTGATTGTGTAGGTTATATTATCGACAATTGAAGGGTTTTGTATTTCATATTCTTAACAATTTTATTTTTAGCATAACTGAATAAAATATGTTCTTAAATATATTTAGATCATGATGCATGATTAATTTTATTAACACAAACTATTCTGAATCATTAACGAAGAAAACTCTATAAAAACGACCAACATTTATTGATAAGATGTATCAATAAATGTATTTAATTACGTTGACAGTGTTGCGAACTAGGGGTGGATCGAATATCCGTCAACTATCAAATATCAGGTCATTTTTAAAATATGGCCGGATGAATATACGGCTTTGGCCGGATATTGAAGCTTAATATGTCCAAAAGTAGATGTTGAATCAATATAAAATTTGAAATGTTCAATAGTTTTTGAGATGTGTGTTTACACTTCACTTTAAAATATAAAAATAACCATCAATTGGTAATAATGGACCTACAAGATCGATAATTATATATTTAAACGATCTTGCTAGTACGGAAAATTTACTAATAGAAGATTTTGTGTGTTTATTGATTTTAGATGATTAATTGACAATTAATACAACATTTTGTCTACCAGAAAAATGTGTCATGTTCAATTTTTTTAAAAATTGAATCGAAATTCTTTAGGAATCTGTGATGAAGGTGTTGAAACTTCACACCAAAGTGTATGGTTGGAATTTAAAACTTCTTTTTACTGTACTTTAAATTTTTTGAGTTGGTAGTAAATTGCTTCATTAATAGACAATCAAGTTATAGATTTCTAACTTTGAGCGATTTTTATATCTAAAATGTTAGGAAATGGATTTTCTAGAGCGTCAATGTTTAAATGGGAAAGAGTATCTGTAACAATGTTTCTATCACCTTTGATAAGTCTTATTTCTGATCAAAACTGAATAATATAGAGTGTTTAGATTTCGATGCTCACCATTGGGACCTCGGAAATTATAACAGATACAGCACATAATGCCCGTGATGTCTAGTTTTAATTGTTTACGTAAAATGAGTTTTTGTTCCATTTCTTTGGTATAAATAAAGATTTGTTAGGCATGTTATCATCATCAAAAAATAGTGCTAATAATTTGGATACAAATGAGTATCGACAATTTATGTTCACACAAAAATATTAGTTTTCAAAAATGTTCTAACAATGCAAAAATTTAAAAACAGTAACATTAAGATGATGAATTTGAAATGTGATTAGATGTGAGCATTGAATTCTCGTTGAAAACATTCCCCATTTAACCGTTGTTCTATTTCTTATAATTTCCGAGATCCCAATGGTAAGTATCGAAATCTGGATGGTGTATAGTTAAGATAACGACATTGACGAGAAGTCTTGTCAGATTTTGAAAGAAATACAGTTATGTCTGGTTTGTAGTCAAATACATATAAAAAATATAGAAATAGGTACTTTTGTATTTGGTGATAACAACTATATTATAACAACCATAACAAACTTGATTTTTAAGTTGTGGTAATGCCACATATATTAAGAATTCATTTGGGTTAGGTAAAACTTCATATTTTTTGAAAACAAATTTATATATTGAAACATGGTTGTGATCTCGAAATGTATATACTACCTCTGTCCGAAAATAGTTGCTACATTTCAGTTCAATGCAATAAATATTGTAAATATTTAAAGGTAAAGTGATGTATTGTATTCAAAGGGCTGAAAATATAATAAAGTATGCTATGTCCAAAATACAACTTAACTATCGTATTTGATTTGTCATAAGTAACTGTTAAATGTTAAATTTGAATATTTAAGCAACTTAACCGCTGCTTTTTAAAAATGGTGAGAAGTATTACGGAAATTAGTCAAAAAGGGTGGAGAATTTAGTAACGATCAACGTAAGCAAATTTTACATTATTTATTGCAAAATGTGACGGACGAAAAACTTAAAAGAGACCATAAAAGAATCATTTCCAAATTGTGGAAACAAATTAAAGAATGCCAAAACAATGACTCAACAATTAATGTAGATTCTAAGAAAAATAAATGCGGTCGAAAAGTGAAAGATTATCGCCATCAAATTTCAAACATTTCCTCCCTTCCTTTGTGTAAAAGAACGACCTTAAGGTCGTTAGGTTATGCGTGTAAAATTCCAAAAAGTACATTGCATGACAGATTAAAGAAAGAAAATAAACGCCGCCGAATCGAATTTTGTTTGAATTTTTTATTGCAATCGGGGTATTTTGGGGACTTGCTAGATTATGTACATATTGACGAAAAATGGTTCTACTTAACTAGAACTAAAAAGAGTTTTTACATATCTTCCGAAGAAGAATATCCTGATAGACCCTGTAAGAGTAAAAGATTCATTACAAAGATAATGTTTATGGCAGCAGTGGCTCATCCATGTTGGGATTTTCATAAGAAAGCATATTTTGATGGAAAATTAGGAATTTCGCCATTTGTTTCTTCTTCACCAACTGAAAGAAACAGCAAGAATCGAGCTAAGGGCATTTTAGTAACCAAAACTGTAGAAACAGTTAATAAAGAAGAAATAAGAAAAATGATTCTGCATAATTTAGTTCGAGCAATACGCAATAAATGGCCTGTTGGTTCTAGGAAAAATACAATATATATACAACAAGACAATGTAAACCCGCATTTGTACAGTAACGATCCTACATTAACCCGGGCATTCAGTGTTCATCACCACCAAATAGTCCTGACTTAAATGTACTGGATTTAGGTTTTTTCAATTCAATTCAATCAGTTCAACATCAATTACCCCAAAAAAAAAACAATGAACTGATCGATGCAGTGAGAAAGTCCTTTTGGGGTATAAATAGAGGAACTTTAGACAATGTATTTATTTCATTGCAAAAAGCAATGGAGTGTACATTATTTCATAAAGGTTCTAACCATAATAAATTAAAACACATAAACAAAATGAGATTGAAACGTAATCATTCGAGTTCGACTTTATTGTCCATTAAATGTGACGAAAATGCTGTTAAAACGGCAAAAGAATATTTGAATAACTGTTAACTACTTAGTATACTGTACTTCTATAAATAAGTTTAAGTTATTGTCTCTTGTATTTTCAACTTAAGTAATATAGTTTTGTTTACTAAATCCTTCTGTGTTGATTGTCATTGAAAATATTCTCCTGTTGACAGACTGAGGTACTGCGGTGCTCTGGCTCCTTTTTATAGTAGGTCGTCTTGGTCGTCAGACTGACAACAGGAGACTACGACAAAGCACTGAAGATGCCAAGTGATATCTTGGCGAAACGTCTGCCCCTGTCCACAGGGAACAACCAAGAAGATGAACGGATGACACCTCGGATCAACCAGAACACATACTTCTCCATCCGTGAAGCACTACGAATTACCATATATATATATCAATTTCCTGTCATTGCAGCTTCTTTTCCACATATGCTACTTCCATTGTAAGTGCCGCTTCTGAGTCTCAAATAAGCATAGAAAACTTCATGGTATGAACGACAGAAAGTCAAAAAAAGAAAATTGATATTCAAATTGCTAAATATATATATGGCACAAATACATCATTTCGAGCAGTAGACCATCAAGAATTTAAAAATTTAATGAACATCCTTCGACCTGGATACATACCACCCACTCGATATGATGTATCTATACATTTGCATATATGAATCTACATTATTATATAATGTAGATATTATTGCCGAAAAAATATCAAACTGAACTGTAGCAACTATTTCCGGACAAAATTTAAACTTAAATGTAGCAACTATTTTCGGACAGAGGAAGTACTTTCTTTAACAGGTTGACTGCCAAGCTGTTTTTTGCTAGGTTGCCATTCATTATTTTGAGCATCATATAGGTGCACAGCATGACTTGCCATTCAATCAATGTGCACCTTTTGGTGCACAGGGTACGATTTAGTCAAGTTCATTGTGTACCTCTACTGGTATACCCAGGTAAGTTTATATACGGAAAACTTACTCATTGGGCCTTCCAGACCAAAATTTTAAAATGTGCCGATGGGTTTTTAGCACGGATTGTAAGGAATCATAACACATATATCAAAAAATTATTTTTCAAATGATAAATAAAACTTTATTAACAAGTTGACTGCTAAGCTGTTTTTACACAAAATAAATCAAAGAAAAGACCAATAATAATTAACATAATGGTTAGTGTAATTTAAAGAAACAATCGTTACATAAAAATTTGCAACAAATCGGGCAACGGGTCCAAACTTTTTTTGCTATTTGTTGTGCTTCTTTTCTTGAACAGCCTCTTTGTAGCAATTTTGACATCTTCCCCTTTTATTTATTTTTCTAAAATATGACGGTTTGCACTTTCTATATTATGTTCCCTTTTTGTTATAAGACTTCTTATCAACGACTCCTTGAATTCTGTAATTTTAAGTTTTTTGAGCTTTGTTACGGTATTGTACAAATACATTGCGTTTATTACAGCTGTGCTTAACATAATTTCGAAGGCTACTTTTCTGTACCATTTAACGAATCTTCGTAAAGTACGATGGTAAGATGCCATTTGGTCAGATAGGTCAATAGTAGATTTACGGGTATTATAGTCTATAATGGCACATGGTTTAGATTTAACACCATTTCGAGTTTGAACCTGGACAATTTGATCGACATGCTTAGTCGTTGGTACCAAAACATCTCTTTTGTCTCTCCATTTGAGAACTGTTATACCACAATCATTTTGACGAGCAATAATCTCGTGCTTTTTTAACTTTTGTTTTACAACTTCAGATGGCATATGCTTTCTGTTTGCTCGCAATGTCCCGACCAAATGAGTGGAGCTTTCAAGTAGCTTTTTTGCAAGAGGCACTCCTGTGTACCAATTATCGGTATATAGGGTACGCCCATACCGGCATATCGTTTACTCTCTCCTTTCCGCAGTATATTTTAACTGAAGGGTATAAAATGATTCAGAGCAAAGTTTAAACATTTTAATTCCATAGCGATGTCGTTTATTTTGAATGTACTGACGGAAAGAGAGTCTGCCCAAAAATGGAATCATAGATTTGTCAATGCATACAGACTGGGTTGGACAGACTGCCATATTAAAGTTTGCTACAATCATATTAACAATGCTTTGAACCTTGTGAAGTCTGTCACCTTCAGGTGCTTTAGAATATCGGCAAAGTGTAGCATACTAAGTATGAGCTCGAAACAATTTCTAGACATGTATTCCAACCTTGCTGCTTAGTAAAGGGTTATCTTTTTTCCAATAGTCAGGAATTGAAGGCATTTGGTAAAGGCCCATCCATAACACCAATCCTAAAAATGTATGTATTTCTTCACTGCTGACGGGAATCCAACGCTGCACTCGAGAATTCCTTTTAACACTGGGAGAAGTTTTTCGTTGGAGAGCATAACGATTCATTTCTTGAACAATTAAGGAAATAACATCTTTGTCAATGAATAAGGCAAAAAATTCATATGGCTCTGCGTACTGTAGGGTCTCGATAATATCCGGATTAATTCCTACATCATCATTGTTTTCATTGTAACCTATATTTTTAATTTTCGAGAGATCTGGTGTGCTCCAAACAGAACTCGGTGCATTTACGATCGTTTGCAAATTTACAACATCCGAACAATCGTCACTGCCACTACTACTTAATACTCGCTCCTCACGTTGTTTATTATAATTAAAATTAGGGTCTGCATCACTGTCATCAAATTTGCTATGACTTGAAGTAGAAGGTGTGGGACCCTCGTTGAATAAACGAAGCAAGCGTTGAGTTTCATGATCATCCATCTTGATGAAATGTAAACAAACTAATAAACCGAACGTAGATGGTGCATTTAATATACGCAGAATTGAAAAGCGATGTCAAATTGAACAAGTTTTGTGTCTGAGGCCATGTGCACCATATTGGTGCACAGAACAGATTTTACATACATTCATAAAAAACGCAATGAAACTTCTAACAAAGTATATTATTGACAAAACTTGCTTAAAAAAAACAATTAATAATAATTTTTTTTTTGAGGCTCACCGGCCCACTACGTAGGATTTTTTAAATCAATTCTTGGATATGAAGCCGTGCATCTATTTGGTGCACATGGCAGTCAACCTGTTAAAAATGATAAAAACTTCCTCGAGATATTTTAAGAATTCGATTGTCAAAATTTTCAAAACTAATTAAGGTAATTGTAATTTTTATGAAATGCTTCAAATTTAGGTTGAATTCAAAAGTTGATATGCCGAATAGGAATTGAGATATTCAATGTATGGCCTTATTCTGCAGACTTTCAGACTTTCCTTGATAGATCACAACAATTTTGATCAAGATATCTTAAGGATTTGATTTGTTACGTTATTTTTTTTTAAATAATTAAGAACATTGTGTTAATATTACGATATACTGCGAATTTAGGTTGAGTTCAAAACTTAATATCTCAACAACGAATTGAGATGGTTTTGTTTAGGGAAAAGTACATACATACTTTTCTTTATAAGACAAAAAAATATTCATCAAGATAATGCTACATCATATATATGATATAAAATTAATGTTGTTTACAGTGACAGTAACGTATAATGGCTGGATAAATATGCCGGATAAAAGAATTTCTGGCTGAAGATGATGCCGGATAACAAAACCAGCACAGTTAACATCAAACAATAATAATTTGATATAGATTGATGTTAATCGATATTCTTTTAAAACCTCAATATGATTTTATTTTGCAACTACAATACATTTTAACATTAATTCCAAAATCTATAAAATGAAATCAAATTTTAGTTCTCAAGTCCAAAGCGTTTTGTGAAAAAAGTGAATTTTGCAAAATCACAATATTTTCTCTTTACATTATTTTTTCTAGAAAGCAACAATGTTTATTTGCCTTCTTCAAAACATAAAAATAACAATCCAATTCAATTTTTAATTAATCCATCCCGTGATTTATATTCTGCAACGAACCGTTCTAAAATTACACGATTAGAAAACGAACAATAAATGAAAGTGAATACTGCAACGATTGTGTAACAAAATTGTGTTTCGTCAGGAAACTTTTTAATAACAACTCCGGAATTGCTTTTCGAAGCACTATTTGCGTCTGTTATATTTTATGTTTTGATTGCAGAATTTTGCCACAACATAATGGGACAAACTTTACAGAAAAGGTTTTGTTTTTGCTTTATTGTTACGTGTGGTCCTGCGCAATAAAAAAACAAAGCCGTTTTAACCTTGAAACGATTACGTACAATGCGCTCAAGTCCGGGAAATAGGGAACTTTAGCAACTTTCAAAATTTGTATTGCACAATAAACACTTATTTAAAGTTTAATTTTACAATTTTTTGTTTTTTTTTGGTTACTCTAAATATCTGACATTTATCAATAATACTTTTAGTATCAAGGTCTTGTAACATTTTCTTCTTGTTTTCAAATTTTCTACGTTGTTAAAAATTTTTAATCGATTTCTTTTTTACTTACATCTTTTAGGTCAAATTCTTCGAAAAATCGTTTTTATTCCAAGAAACTTCACCACAATTCCACAAATTAGAAAGAAAATCACAGAGCGACGGTAACAAAGCACGAGCGATGGAGGTCGTCGATATTGAAGACTCTGCGAACTGTGAGTGAGTCATACAAAAACGTTCAACGGCGTGTGAATTGGCGTGCCATACAGGTAGGAGTTAACGATCACCATTGGAAAGTGGCCCCGCAGGAGTATTTCTTTACTTAGTTCGAGTTTCACGCTTGAAAGTCTTTTCTTCGCCGTTTTTTGTTCACCAACAGAAGAAGAGAAGAGGCCATCTCTCCCACCTCAAAGATCTCCACTCCTCACTTGTGTTCTTTGATGCAGAAATAACTCAATTGCGAAGAGATTGTTTTAGAGATTATTAACATCGTTACGAGTTATTACGTTGGCTTTAAAGATTGCTTCCTTTTAAAGACATTTACATCATCTTCCTTTTTGATAATAAAGAATTATGATGTTTTGAGTTGATTTAAATGGCGTAATTACCGTAATTACCTTGTTGCTATTGATACACGTGGAGCATTAATACTTCCTTAGTTATTAACATTCTATTTTGTCTTAATTGATTGTAACTAAAAAAAGCTTGATCAAGTTGAAGGTCAGAAATTTTTGCAAACTTAATTAAAATGAAAACAGGAAACCAAGAAATTATATTGCAATCATCGAAAATTTTATGAATCAACCAAAAAATGATAAACAATTTTTTTAATAACAATTTAATTATATCTCAAGCTTTCATTAGAATTCATTAATAACCAGTAATTTGAAACGTGGAAGTTTCCAAGGACATTTTAATTAAGAGAAGCCCATACCTCATCTTTATCGTAAATAATTGAATTGTTATAATTAATAATATCATATAAGAATCAATTAGAATATGGATAGAGACAAAGTTATTTGCAACGAAGGTTATAAAAAGCTAAATAATTCAGATAGGTCGAGCTTTGAATATTGTACATGTGAACTGCGTCTGTCGTGGGCATATTTGAACCTTAATTACATCAAACCGTTTGCTTTTTAAATATTAATAACGAATACCCTAGCGTAGTCACACATACATTCAAGTTTTACCTTATCCCGCCTATTTTGTGTACATAATGATTGAAAGAATGACCACATCATCCGTGAACTTCCCATCATTAGCTTGAATAAAAAAACCAGAAAGAACATTACTCAATTATTGAGGGTTAATATTTTGTTGAAACTACTTCGTCTTGAGATTACGCTTAATGAAGGTGTTTCAAAAAGAAATTTTTTCTATTGTATGGAAAATGAATAAGAAAACTATGAGATTTTTTAGTCGTTTTAATGCTTTTGCAGAAAAATTTCTTTGTTGCTTTCTTTCTGTAAAAGGGTTTATTTTTCCAACGTATGTGAATACGCAGATGGGGCAAAAATCCAAATTGTTTTGCTTGAAAAACTTTACATAAATTATTGTTTCTTACATATTTCCCTACATTTCAAAATCGATTTTTTTATGCGGAAAACGTGTACATTTCTCCCACCAATCGAACCAACCAACGAGAACCATCGGACGACGAACGCATCATCATCACATCCACACACGGGAAACGACGATTACTTAAAATCCATATCATTTCGATTGATGCAGAGAGAAGAGACAATATCAAGGTGGATATGGTATTTCCGCGAGCAGTTGTCGATCGCGAGGCGATACAACCGGAGCTTTGACGGTGGGCGGAAAGCTCGAAAAAGTTTCCGGGCATCGCGAAACGGTTTGTGGTGAAGGAGAGTAAAATCAGAAATTTAATTCTTTGTGTATGTTGTCCGAAACTCTCGTTTCTTTTAAAACTCTATCAACGGTATCTGAATCGGAAAGAAAACACCAAGATGCATCGTCCGATGAAAATTGGGTTGGGGTGTGGGATTATGCTAACTTGTATGACGATTTTTGGGTTTGTTGCGTTTCCTAATTTGATTAAAGCTCAAATTAAAGCTGTAAGTACTTCATTAAACGATTTATGTAAAATAAATTGAGTTCCGTTTAGATGCTATGATTCATTTTAAAAACTTTCCATGCAAACATTTTTACCCATTTAAAATTAATTCTTTATTAACTCGCATTAGATATAATCATTGTAAAAATGATTTTCATGCTTCTTCAGTTTGTGTTTCTATGACTAAGTGTTAAGATTAATTTATTAATACTCGGTCAGGCAACATCGATTAAAAACATAGCCAAATTAATAATAAAGAGATACATTTGTGATACAGTTAGAAATTTGGAAAGTCTGTAATATAGAAATTGCAAACTTTTGGAATGGGAACTATAGGAAAGGTTTGTTAAGAGTCATCAAGGATTTTTAACGATTTCTTAGATTGAACCAACCAACATTTTTGAAGAAGAATATTGAAAAAATTGTAACAGATTTCCTGTTAAATTTTAAGCATTTCCAAATGTCTTTAAATGATTCGTCCTAATGATTTTGAATCTTTTTAAAATTCAGGCAGATTTTTAATATTTTACTGTAACTAACTTATTGTAGACTTTAGTAAATTTCAAATGATTCGTGACAAAATCT
The DNA here is from genome assembly GCA_036711965.1 of Onthophagus sagittarius. Lineage (NCBI taxonomy): Eukaryota > Metazoa > Arthropoda > Insecta > Coleoptera > Scarabaeidae > Onthophagus > Onthophagus sagittarius. The sequence continues at coordinate 11,939,624 of JASERS010000005.1, read as the reverse complement.
GAGATTCTATTAATTATTTCTTAGTATGCTGCCAAGAATATAATAAAGAAAACATGCTGGGTTTATATTCTGTTTAGGTGGACTTCAGCAACTTTGCAATAAGACCAGAGATGCTAAAGTAGGTTAGAGCTGTTTTGATAGACAGCATGTAATTTATTTACTTTACCGAGTGTACCGGATGAAGCATTTAATTGAGACGTTTTTATAACTAATAAACTAATAAAAAAAGTTTCAGATAAAACTTGCAATCATATTGAGCAGGAAAATATTCTGCATAAAGCAATGAAATTTATTAAATTTTTATATTTTCACATTTTTCTCAATATCTATGCAGCTAAGAACAAGAAGGAATATGCAAGAAAGGAATATTGTTGAAAATAAAATTTGCCATCCAACCACCCTCTATCATCAGCATAAAAGGAAATATAATAATTTATAATATTAATAATCATTAATAAGTTAATAAGCATCGAGAGATTTATGTTATGTCCTAATTAACTACATTTTTTGTTTACCTTGTTCCATCCATCCACCCTACATCACCAACTTCTTTATACCATTCTTTCGTATTATATGATCAAAGATTTTAAGTGACTGGGCTTTAGTGACAAAGCCCAGAATCATGATGTACCTTTTTGTGATTTATAAAGAAAGGTATGTACTTCTCTCAGAGCAAAACCATATATGAATATCTCAATTCGTTTTTGAGATAGCTTTTGAAATAAATTTATTGCATTTCATAAAATTAAAAATGTTCTAAATCATTTTTGAAAAATCGCAAAAAAACGAATCCTTAAGATATTATGATGCAAATTTTTGTGATTTGTAAAGAAAAGTATGTCCTTTTCTCAGAACAAAATCGTTTGTACATGCAAAGCCATACTTGCATACCTCAATTTGTGTTTGAGATATCGTTTTGAATCCGACCTAAATATGTAGCATGTCATAAAACTAACAATTCTCTTAATTATGTTTGAAAAAATCTTAAAAATGGAAATCTTAAGATATCATGATGAAATTTTTCGTGATTTATAAAGGAGAGTATGTACTTTTCTCAGAACAAAACCATACATGAATATCTCAAATCGTTTTTGAGTTCAATTCGTTTGTGAAGTAGCCTTTCAGATAAATCTGTCTTCAGAAGTTCTGGTCATTAACTTCATTAACAAATTGTTTAAACAGTTTCAATCCTCTTTTAAGCTATATCTTGCAGATATAGGTTCCTCATTACTAAAGATCTTAAATGTCTTGTTTCAATCTCCCCAAAACCTCCTTTCTCAATTCCCGCTCTTTTTCCTTGTATCTCGTTTTCTGCCATCTCTACTTGCCAGTTTCGTGCCTAAACGGATGATCTCATCATTACTCCCTGCGCCCTATACTATAACGTACTATTTGACATTCTGAAAGCGTTTTTTTCATAAAAGTTAATTTTTATGGTTTATAAATGTCTCAACTTAAATGTCTCACACGGTATACGTAAAGTTTCCCAGAAAAGTCTATTTGCACCGCTATAAATTAAATATTATAAGTTATTATAAGTTTAACATTATTATTAACAATCACCTCCTTTGGCATTAATACAAGCCTGGCTTCCTCAAGCGATGTTTTAATTATTCCCACAGGTGTTCAATGGGATTTAAATCTAGAGGCTGTGGAGGGGTATGAAGCTGTTTAGGGACATTATATAGCACAAATTCTTTTGCTAAATAGGACATATGCTTTGGATTGTTATCTTGCTGGAAAATTCAATTCCTACTAAGAAGTAACTTTTCCAAACATTCTTTTAAATTATATTTTAAAATATTGATGTAGTTATCTACATTATCCATAATGCCAACAATAAACTCAATATTCCCCACCCCAGTTGCTCACATACAACTCTAAAGAAAAACTAACTACTCACCGTGTTTCACTGTGGGTTGTACATTTTCTTTTTTATATTCAGTATTGGGTTGTCGCCACACGTTAACACGACCAGCAGACTGAAATAAGTTAAGTTTTGTTTCATCACTGTACCTTATATAGTACCTTATCTCAGAACTCTGGTGCTACATTTTAATATTTTCGATTAAATTTGTAGAATACATTCTACATGTACTGTCTTCCCCAACTCTAGCTCAATACTTTGGGCTATCTTTACTGCACTATTAAACAAATAAATTTTTGAGCAATATTTTTGTACTACATTTCATGAATTTAGTGATTTTTAACCTACTAATTACTTAAATGCATGTTATGTACTGCAATGTTCTACTGTTTTTAAGGTATACTTCATTGTATTACATTAAGCAAATACTTGTCGGCTTCTATGTAGACTTTTATGAGGTTTTAAATACTTTTGTTTATCAAAAAATTGTCCGAATCAGTTCAGATCATAATATATCTAATTTTCTAAACAAACAACTTTACAAGATTTGTTTGTGTTGGTTTTGGAACCTATTTTAATTGTTATACTTTAACTTGTAGAGGTGTATGAGACTTTTGTTAGTAACTGTATATAGAGTGGATACTGGACTAAGGGCTACTTTTACCACCTCTTGATAAATTTATCTAACAGTTAAAAACCGGCTCATAGCCAATGAAGGCGCTTAAAATTGCTCTAACCACCGCTAGTTAGTTTAACTGGAGGTTTGTAATGGTGGGCCTAAGTGGTAATGTCTACTGCTTCACAAATGAAAAAGTCTGCTAACAGGAGACTATGACAATGTACTAAAGATGCAAAGTGTGATCTTAGCAAAACGTTGGCCCAACCCTACCTAAGAAAACTCTTTAGTGGCCGATCCAGTTGTGGGTGAAATTTTTTATGCTTATTTTCACTAATTCTTCACACATTTAAACTATACTCAGAGATTTATAGCGGAAATTTCTAATATCCATTCAAATTTCTAATATCTCATATCAAATGCAAAAATTATTTCTAGAAAAGCCTGGAAAAATGATGAATTAAGTTTATCACTTATTTTCTTGAAAAGTAAAAGATCCATCGAAGAGTGAATTGATTCAATATAAAGAATCCATTTTAATTAATTATCTGATGAAGTTGAACAACATGATGAAATGTTTGATGATTGATACAAATTTTATAAAAATAATTCAAAGAAATCGATTCTACACGAATTTATAAAACGAAAATCTTTAAAGGTTTGCGACTTACTTTTTTGAAAACTAAAAGATCTATGAAAATACGGATTGATTCTTTAAAAAATACACTTTAGTAAATATATGATGAAGCTTTTGTAAAGATTGAACAAGAAATTAATTTTTAGCGATTTTTTAACGAAACAGGAAGTAGGAATATTTTGAAAAATGGTTTATTTAATTGAAAAGCTGATTAAATGTTTGATAATTAATATAAATTTTATGTAGATATCTTAAAAAATCGATTTTATATGAATTTTAGAATACGATATAAACCTCGTAAAATGATGTATAGGTTTATGACTAATTTTCTCGAAAACTAATCGATCCATCGAAAAATAGATTGAGTCATTCATTTTAATTAATATCTGATGAAGTCTCCGTAAATATCGAAAAATGAATCAATTTTTAGCGATTTTTTTACCGAAAAATTAATATTTCAAAAGTGAAAGGTATCTTCAGAAATGGTGCATTTCGTTGAAAAGCTGATTAAATATTTGATCGTTGATACAAATTAAAAAAAAAGATTTTATACGAATTTGTTTGTTTCCATCGAACTTTGAAGGGTATCGTTTTATTTTTAACGATTTATAGAGAACTATGATAATTTTCTGGAGGTTTTTGCCAAGTTCTAGCATATGTCCACATTTTGGGTATGTTTTCAACAATATTTAACATTTATAAAGAAAGGAGATTGATAAAATTTTCATATCTCTCTTTAAATAAAAACATATTTCAAATAAAAGTTAAATATAGAAAACTGAACTCATTCTCATAAAATTGATAATTTATGGTTTATAAGATAGTCTCAATTTAAATAGCTCACACGGTACATGCAGAGTTATTCAAAAAACGGCTAATGGATTTCTAGGGCAGGCGATATATGTAAAATTAAGATCATTAGTATTAATGTCCGACGTGAAAACCTCAAATTCTCAAAGCAAGTATAAAGTTCTTCTTGATGATCTAAGTATATCAATTCTTTGAACCAAGAGTGTCTTAATGTTGCGTCAAATATCTCATTCTCTTGCACTAAGAATATAGAGATACAAGAGCTGCAATAGATTTGACATTTGGCACGTGGATAATAAGCCAAAGATATTTTTTTTAGGGGTAGTGTCATGCAACAATCATTTTTAGCTATAATCATAAACAATCATTTACGTAAATACTGGCTTTTATTACCATCCAAATTTGTAAGATTTATAACAATTTTAGCTTACTCTCAAAAACTTCATAAATTGCTAAAAAATTTGAAGAATTGGAAATATATTATAGACAGTTTTTGATCTTAGATGTCTAATTTTTAGACAATTATTAATGATTTTAGACAACTTTAGATATCTATACCTATACCTATATCTATAATTTTAGACATCTTTAGACAAGTATTAAATATTAGAGATACATTTCAGACATACTTTGGATGCTTGTAAACAATTTGTGTTTAATTTTAGACAACTTTAGACAATTACACGTATTAAAAAAACAATTTTTGATGTTTTAAACTACTTTGGACAAGTTTAAATAAAGTTTGTATGATTTTAGCAAACTTGTGGATGGTTCTGAACTAATTTTAGATGATTTTAGATGGTTATTAATGATTTTAAACAAATTTAGACCATTATAGATGATGAGCGACATATTTTAGTTAGTATTTGATTATTAGATTGTTTAGTAGCGATATATTTTTGATGATTTTGAACAACTTCTGGATGATTTTATACAACTTTAGACAATTATATGCTATTGGAGATATATTCTATACAGTTTTTGATAGTTTTAAACAACTTTAGACAACTTCTATTATCTAGATGTCAAGGCCCCTTACTTTAGTGACCGATATCTTCGAAATAGCTCGATGAAAAAAATTGCGGTTAAGTTTATTGTAATCAGTGAACATGTCTGTGTATCGTCGTTTAATTTAGAAATATTCGGATCCGCGATTTTTGTTTTATCGCGAGTAAATAGAAAAAAGCACCCGATTTTTGAGAGTGCTGTCAACTTTGTCTTCCTTGTGATTTTTTTTTCTCAAAAACATATTGATCTCATATTTTATTTCATCGATATTCCCTATAGTTTCGCGGAAAGTTACAGTTTAGTAAGATGCGGTTATTTCGAAAACAACCAGACGGATTTCACAGCAATTTTTACCAAATTGTGTTTCATAATCGGTCGGATTCCGTTACCAATTTTCAAAATAAGGACTCACTAATTTTTTTAAGAGCGATTTGATGGGTATACAAGTTAAAGAGAAAAGAAATAACACTCCGGAGAGATGTGCTCATTACATACAACGACATTCTTTAACACATTTTGGTAAAAATCACGTTGAAATCCGTCCGGTCGTTTTCGGAATAACCGCATCTTACTAAACCCCGATTTTCCACGAAACTATATGGAATATCGTTAAAATAGAATATGCCCTACATTAAGAACACATCGGCTTACCATCAATTCAAATTTTAAATTTTTCGTTAAATAGTTTTTGAGAATAGAAATCGCAAAGTAGACAATGTTTCCAGCACTTTCAAAAATCGGGTACTTTTTTCAATTAACTCGCGATAGAACAAAATACTTTACCACAATTTTATTCATCGAGCGATTTTGAAGATATCGACATCTAAAGTATTTAAGGTTCTAAAGGGGCCTTGACATCTGGCATGGATAATAGATGATTTTAAACTAGTTTTAGATGATTTTAGACAGTTGTTGGCGATTTCAAACAATTTTGGAGAATTGTGGACGAGTGAGACATATTTTAGACAGTTTTGGATGACTTTAAATAACTTTGGACAAGATCAGATAACGTTGGATGATTTTAGACAACTTAGGGATGATTTTAAACTAATTTTGGATAATCTTAAACAGTTATAAATGATTTTAAACACCTTTAGACAATTGTTACGTATTAGAAATACATTTTTGATGATTTTAAACATCTTGTGGACGATTTTGAGCAACTTTAGACAATTATAGGCTATTAGAGATATATTATAAACAGTTGTTGATGATTTTGGACAACTTTAGATACGTTTAAATAACGTGGGATGATATTGGACAACTTGTGGATGATTCTAAACTAATTTTGGATGATTTTAGATGGTTATTAATGATTTTAAACAGCTTTAGGCAATTATAGATGATTAGTGACGAATTTTAGATAGTGTTTGATGGTTTTAGATATCTTTAGACAATTATTGAGTGTTAGAGATACATTTTTTATAATTTTAAACAACTTGTGGATCATTTTAGAAAATTTTATACAATTATAGGCTATTAGTGATATATTATAGACGTTTTCCGATGATTTTAAGTAACTTTAGACAACTTGTAGATGATTCTAAACTAGTTTTTGATAATTTTAGACAGTTTTTAATAAAATTAAAATTGTGGATAATAATAATAAAAATTTTGGTTGATTTTATGCAGTTATTGATGATTTTAAATATCTTTAGTCAATTAAAGAGGGTTAGAGACATGTTTTAGACTTTTTCATAAAATTGATTAGACGTTCATCATTAGGTATAAATATTTAATAAAACAAGTTGTTTTATTGTAATTAAATAATTACATCATCGTTTAAAACATAACTTGTTTTATTAAATATTTATAATTTAGACAGTTTTTTTCATAATATATTTTACTTATTGTTAGTACCAACCCAGTATTTGTAATACTGTTATAAATCAACAACAGTATGTAATAAAATTTTATCACATTCTTCAATTGATGACGGAAATTTCATGTTTTAATTGTTAAAATAATCAATGCGAATTCAAATAATAATTTCTTAGCTTCTCATGTGCTTCATTTTGAATATTGACCATTTCATAACAATAATATTGTGTGATTTTTCATTTAAACATTACTAATTATTGACGCAAGAATGAAATTTCTGATACAAAAATTTCAAATTCTTAGATATTGAGAATATGATATACTTCATTCGATAATAATTCTATTCTAAACCAAAAAATATTTTTGCTTTAAAAGTACCTTATACTTGTTTCTAAAAACTACGTTCAAAATTAAGGTTGTCTTGAATGTCAAGAATAATTTCTTCAGGCAGTTTGATTTCGTTTTCAAGGAGATTCAAGAAATTTTTTTTGAATTTCAAGAAATTCAAGAAATTTTGAAATATCGGTCGATTACTTTTGATTTGATTTTCCAGGAACATAAGAAATATAAGCATCTTAGCAAACATTCCCTAGAAACGTTCGATGAATCATTCTTAAATAGTTAGATGATCAGTTTGAATAGTTAGATTATCAAAAAATAAAATTTTACTGATGGGTACAAAGACAAACAAAATTGATAAACAAGTAAAGTGTTGAAAAAACAATTTTAGAGTCAAAATAAAACAGCCAGTATATGAAGTCATCATATCTATTGAAAATTACAGATGTATATATTCTCATAACTTATAATAAATAATAAATTAGTATTCACAATTGAATGATTTTAATTAAAAGCTTGATACACATACTGTTTTATGCGAATTTGCAAGTTGTCCCGGCTTGATATATTCACACACATATGAATCTATAAGTATTTAACGTTTCCAAGAAACTCATTAAGTTTTTAAAAGGTCACTACAGGAAGATTTTTTTAACGGAAAATCAATTTTCGTTGAGTCTAGAAAATATCTAGTTTTCTTTTTCAAAGATTACATAAAATCCCTTTTTCTGGATAAGCATGAATTTAACGTTATCGACCGGGTTTAGTTATGCAAATAAGCGGTCGTAGCACGCCTAACTTGTCATTGAAGTCGCCATCCGAGTCTTGTAATTATTTTCAGATTGCGTCGATTTACAACAGGCGTGCCTAAAGGAATTATGGATGAATTAGTGGGATGAATATTTTTAGCTTTCACTTTGTGATTTTACGAAAATCGATTTCTAAAAAAAATTTATATTATTTTTAGATGGTTACTTTAAAAGAAGGAACTGATGTAAGGGATTTATATTTAAAACTACCTTTTCCGTTGATGTTCAAGATTTATCCGTTTAATTTAACAAATCCCGAGGAAGTTGTGAAGGGGGCTAAGCCGATTTTGAAAGAAGTTGGACCATACGTTTTTGAGTAAGAGTGTTTATTTAAAAAAAATAAATATTAAGTTAAAGGTTTTGTTTTTTGAAGGGAATGGAGGGAAAAGGTGTTAATCGCCGAAAATGAAGTTGATGACACCATGACGTTTTATGAGAAAGAAACTTTTATTTATAGACAAGATCTGTCTGGGGGATTAACAGGAAATGAAGTTATAACGATCCCTCATCCTTTAATCATGGTAAATTTTAATCAAAATGATTCTCAAAGTTTTAATTCAATTTCTTTGGAAACTTTAGGCAATTTCTTTAACAGTTATCCGTGAAAAACCCGCAATGATAGGTTTAGTTTCAAAAGCTCTCAATAGCATATTCTCACAACCTCAAACGCCGTTTTTATCAGCTACGATTAATCAGATCTTTTTCGATGGGATAATAATAAATTGTACTGTAACTGACTTCCCCGGAAAAGCCCTTTGCACGCAACTACAAGCCGAAGCTAAAGAATTACAAGTCGTCGCAGACAAAGTTTATAAATTTTCGCTAATGGGAGCTGTAAGCAAACATTAAAGCTTTTTCTTTCTAATTAATTTTTAAATCAAATTTTTTAATTAGAAAAATGGGTCGGCAACACAAAAATTCAAAGTTAAAAGAGGAATTCAAAACTACAAAGAAACCGGGAGATTACTCGAGTTCAACGATCAAGCTGAGCTAACTATGTGGGGATCAAAAGAATGTAATCAATTTCGAGGCACGGAAGGAACGATTTTTCCTGCTTTACCAGCTCCTAAAGCTAATATACCTTCTTTTGCTTACCCACTTTGCAGGTAATTTCGCACTTTATCACTTAAACGGCACTTTTTGATTCAAATTTGTTTTAAATTTAGAGTTGTTGATGCGAAATATGACAGCAAAACGAAATACGATGGGATCCCTGTTAGTAAATACGTTGCGGATTTTGGCGATCAATCTTCTAACCCCGACGATAAATGTTATTGCCCTTCCGAAACTGAATGCATGAAAAAAGGAGCTTTGGATTTAAGAAAATGCGCTGGGCCGGTTGTTGTAACTTTACCGCATTTTTTGGACGCCGATCCTGAATATCAAAATGGAGTAATTGGAATGAACCCAGATAACGAGATTCATCAGTTATACATCCTCTTTGAAGGGGTAAGATAAATTTAAACAAATCAATTTAGCATTAATTATTTTTTTTTAAGAATTCTGGATCACCGCTTTCAGCGAGAAATCGAATCCAATTTAATTTCCCTTTTATGAAAATTGATAAACTAAAATTTTTGAAGGATGTCCCTGAAGTTCTCGTTCCATTATTTTGGGTTGAAGAGGTGTTTTTTTAACTTTCTTATTAAAATTTATTAATTTAATTTTTATTTAGAGTATTGATCTTCAACGTGACATAACCGGCCCAATAAAGCTGTTATACACCGCTAAAACGGTGGTAAAAGTTCTTACTTGGCTCACGATCGTTGCATGTATTGGAGGATTGGGCTACGCTGGTTACACCACTGTAATGAAGGGGAATGAAGTTGAAATTACCCCGGTAAAAGCTGGATCTACAAAAAATGACAACATCAGCATGGTTCTTTCGGGTAATGATAAAGGGCGCGTGAACCATGCGATGTCTGACAACGAAATCAACAATAGGTTTTAGGGAAAATTTATTTCTTTTAATGTTAATAAGGTCTAAAGTTATTTTAAAAAGTCTCAATCCTATGTAGATGTAGTTTTAAAATTATGACATCGCGTGATATTAAGGAATAATCAAGGAAACGATTAGTTAAGAAAAAATGAAAATAGTCATTTGATAATTAGGAACGTAAGTAAGGTCGAAGATGACACGTGATGAGACTATTGATTTACTAATTCTATTAAAAATTTAAAGAAACCTTGTACATTGTTTACAAAACATTTTCCTAAGAGAGCAGCATTAAATATTTCCGTTGAAAATAAATTATATTGAATGTTTTAGTAGATCACCTTTTCGAATATTCTCAAACAATAAAAATTTTAAATTTTAAACTGTTATTTCCTTAAAAGACACTCCATTAGTATAACGATCATTTACAACGAAACTTTTTTCCTTTTTACGAGTCCAATTCTTAAGGAATTACGTGGGTAAAGAAAATTGATCGATAGTTTAGTACATTTATAGTAAACAACTTTAAGAAAATAAGTACTTTAAGAAAATAAAGTTGTTACATACAGTTTTTAATATAAAAATCATATATATTGTTTACGTATGAGATTAGATCAATATGTTTATTCATTGGGATCTAACTTCTGGCTACTGAGAATAAATTCAATTTTTTACTTAAATTATAACATATACGTGTGTATAATGTTTAGCAACAATTAGCGGATTAGACCTTTTACATAGTCTAAGCTTATAGTGCACTAAATTATAAATAAGTTTGGAACTAGTGAATACACAGTTATATGCTGTGTGCTTTCACTGCATTGAGGAATTGCCGGATAGATTAGAATAAATATTTTTTAATCGTGTCATAATTTAATTATAAATACTACAGTAAAAATGAAAAAGAATAAAAATGACTAAAATATTAAGAAAGTTAAGAAACTTTTAAGGATACTTTTACCACCTCTTGAAAAATTTATCTAATAGTTAAAAACCGGCTCATAGCCAATAGGAGCGCTTAAAGTTAGTTTAACTGTAAGTTGGTAAAAGCGGGCCTTAAGCCCGTTCCTACCAAATCGTTGACATCTATTAGATAAGCTGACTATAAGATACCGCTAAACTAATAGTTTACGGAGTCGGCCGTCCTACCACTTCAAGTTATCTCATAAGTAGGATATCCTTAAGATATCTAAAGAATCTAGTGACTTTATTTGGGGTGATTTTACCTCGAACATCATCGTAAATCGAGCGTTTATTATTTTTGTCATTCTTCTTATTTTATGTAGGAAATGGAAATATTGATCGATTTAATAATAAAAATAAAAAAAAATAATAAAAAAATGTTATAGAAAATAAAAGAATTGACGCGTCATGGATGGCGGCTTAATAGCTCTATTTCATGGAAAAGAAAATGAAAAGTCTCATTGGAAACACGAAATCTTTTCATCAATTCCCCATCTGAATGTTTATTTAGATGATTTAATCGTCTTAGTTTTATTGTTTCACTTCGTATAGAAAATAATTAGGGGTGTGCGATACAGCATGAAGCGCATCGATATTCTATACACATATTGTATCGATATATCGGAAATATACATATATCGATATTGTATCGATACTCATATCGATATTGTATCGATACTCATATCGATATTGTATCGATACTCATATCGATCTCGTATCGATATTTAGATCGACAGTTAATAAAAATAAACTATGAAGAACATAAAAGTTAAAAAAATTATTTATACTTTAGTTGAATTTAAGTCTAAATTGCATAATTGTTTTTGTATCGATATATCGATGTTTTCTTCATATCGATATCGATATTTTCTTTATATCAATGTACTAATGTGGCGATATACAGATATTACAGTGATGTGCGTATCGGCCATTCGACATGCACTGCTGTCTCGATACACATCGATATATTATCTTGTGCCACCCGTAAAACTTTTTGGAAAACCATGATACGGAAAACCACGATAAGACTACTTTTGATTGTGAAACGTTGGCTAAAAGTTTTGCTGAGCCTCCCTTGGTTATTGATAATACAGCAAGAGCTAGCACTATTGCTGATATTCCTGCATCATCCAACTCCTGTTCGTTTTCTTTTAACTTAATCACAGCTTCTGAAGTATGTGACGCCTTGTTATACACTAAATCTACTAGTGTGGGAGCGGATGGAATTGACCTTAAAATGCTGTTACCAATATTAGATGTTATTATTACACCATTAACCCATATTTTCAATTTTTCTTTTGAACGGTCTATATTTCCCTCAAACTGGAGGATTGCTAATGTGATTCCTATCCCTAAAACTAGATATCCCTCTCATATTAGTGACTATCGTCCCATTTCCATTTTATCTACATTGTCAAAGGCAATTGAACGTTTAGCTTATTTACAAATTACCAGATATCTAGAGGAATTTAAATTAATCAATAAGATGCAATCTGGTTTCCGTAAGTCCTTTACGCATAAGTATAGCACAAGTACAGCTCTTATTAAAATTACCGATGACATTAGATCTGCTTGCGACGAACGTTGTGTTTCTTTACTGGTTCTTCTGGATTTTAGTAAGGCCTTTGACTCTGTTGACTATACTATTTTATCATCCTTAGTTACTTCTATTGGATGTTCCTCTTCTTGTTTATCCTGGTTCCAATCATATCTTTCCTTTCGATCTTTATATGTGCGTGTTGGTTCTGAGCTCTCTTCCAGTTATGGAATTAAATGTGGGGTTCCCAGGACAGTGTTTTAGGACCCTTACTCTTTTCGATTTTTATAAATGGTATTACGGATAATATTTCATGCAATTATCATTTGTATGCTGATGACCTTCAAATTTACACTTCAACACCTATTGATAACCTTGAAGATGCTGTTCTTCGTCTTAATAATAACCTTGCCAGTATTCTTGAATGGTCTAATCGTTATGGGCTTAAATTAAATCCGTCGAAAACGCAAGCCATTGCTTTTGGCACTCGTCCTCTACTATCAAAGATGAACTTTCACTCTTCCCCTCAATTGATGCTTGATGGCAACGTTATTCAGTTTTCGGACACTGTTAAGAATCTTGGTTTGATTATGGATTCGACACTGTCCTGGAGACCTCAGGTACAGAGTGTTTGTAAACGGGTTTACTACTGCTTCCACACTTTGAGAAAACTTCGGTGTTTCCTCCCGCCTGTTGTTCGTCGCAACCTTTGTTACTCTCTTATCTTGCCTCATATTGATTATGGTGATGTGGTATATCCTAATCTTTCTTTAACTCTCCAGAATAAATTGGAGAGACTTCAGAATAATTGTATTCGTTACATCTTTGATCTGGGGAGGTTTCAGCACATAACGCCGTATCGTAATTATTTGCAGATGCTTACTCTGCAGAATCGCAAGCCTTTTCGGATACTCTCTACTTTGTACAAGGTTCTGCAGAGCTGCACTCCTGCATATATATCTGACTCATTTAAGTTTTTGTCGTCGCATGGTTTGTCCACCCGATCCAGTTCTGATACCATCTTAATGTTTCCGGTTCATGCTACTGAGATTTTTCACAGATCTTTTACAGTACAATCGATTGCGTTATGGAATGATCTACCTGTCGCTATTCGCAATGCAACAAGTTTTGTGTCTTTTAAAAATTTATTGAAATGCCATCTTCTTACTCTCCAACTGTCTTCTTGATTTCTTTGTGTTTGTTGTCTATGCTGTATGATGATAATTGATGTTTGCTCCATTTCTAATCCTGCAAAGGATATCATATTACCGCAGCTAGCCATAATCTTTGAGTTTAATTTTATACACAGTAGTAGTTGGGTCCCTTGGAATATATCGCTTACAGCGATAAATTGATCCTTTTGTCTTGATGTTTATATGTTGCTAATGTATACTTTTCTTTTTGTAATTTCTTTTTTTTTAAAGCTACAAATGTGTTATTATTATTATTATTATACATCAATACTTTAACCCAGCCCTAGAAATAATTCATTTATGTCCTCGAAAATATTTCCTTCATCGCCAGCATCCATTAAAATTATCCATTTTTGTAATTCTGTAATATTTCACTGAAAAACCACGCGTACCATTACACCACCAGGCGATTTGTGAGGTTAAGTTTCTTCTTTTATCTATGAGATACCGACTTAACCCGAACCGAATTCACTGGTTATGGTTAACACAAAAGTTATCTTTCAGGTAACGTTAACTATGAGATAAATGCAGTGGTAGTAATCGATTTTTACGTTATCTTTTAGATAGCGCTAACTATAACTTTAACTATGAGTGGTAGTAACGGGCCTTAGAAAGATAACATTTGGCAGTTAGTGCCATCTTATCATATGATTAAGATCACTTTTGAAAATACGCGATCCCGGGAACATGTATAGCATACTGGTTGTTCACAAAGTATTTACCTAAACCTTTTTTGTTATGCCATGTCCCCCAAAATTTCCCAATTAATTCTACAAGCACATTTTCTTGTAACATTATTTTAAATCTTCGATTTTCTACGATTTGTTTCACAACTGTTTCTTTATAAATCATAAAATAATCATCAAGATATCTTAAGAATTAAATTTTTTACGATTTTTTTAAAGGAGTAAGGAAATCATCAATTTTCTTAAATGTTACGAATTTAGATGTGGAGTTCAAAAATTGATATCTCAAAAATGAACTGAGATACTCAAGTACAGTTTTGTTCTCGTAAAAGTACATACTTTACTTTATAAGTGACAAAATATGTCATCAAGATATCAACAGTCTCAACACAGATCCCAACCCGTATGAGGAAGCATTAGAACTAACAATTATTGTAGTTTACGGATCGAAATATGCAAATTGGGCGCATTTTTGAGTAAAGAAATTATTTTTCTGTAAGTATCCGGTTGTGGTAAACCCCACATAAATTGGATATTCCATTTCAATAGTTCATGAATTGGAAAATTATTTCGATAAAGCCAATCTGCGAAATTTTCACTCTCTCTGTCTCTACTTTAATTTCCTCTTCTGAAATTACATGATCTAAAAATATCAAGCTTTGGACACCAATTTAACATTTATTTTTGTTTGAAGCTATCACTTCCTCATTTAATCTTTTTAAAACTAGTGCCAATGTTTTAACATTGTTGACGCAAATATCAAAACATCATTGATGTGAGTGACTACTACCTTTATTTTCATTAAAATTTTTTGAAATTTCTTACGAAAATTTCTGGTGCACATGAAATTCCAAACAGTAATTTGGTAAATTTAAATTTCTCCAAAGGAGTTATAAAGGTAGTTAAATATCGGCATTATTTTGTTATTTTGGTTTGTATCCCACCAATTTGGTCAATTTTGTTTCTTACTTTTGGAATTAGGTAATGAGCTCTGAGAACACTGTTATTTAATTCAGTATAATCGCCACATAATCTAGTGCTATCTCCCTTAACAACCACCACAATAGGAACCACACATCCAGTAGGGTGATCAACTGGTTCTATTATTTGTTTAATTCTAACGCTACTTTTGGTAATAAAGGTATAGGTACGATCGTTGGAGCCGTTTGGAGAAATGGTACAGCATATTCCTTTAGTTTCATTTCTATTTCTCCCGAAAAAAGTTTTGGAAATTCACGAAAAACATCTATTATCTTCAACTGTTTTTGTATACTTATGCTTCCCGCAAATTTCAAATTTCTAGTCCTACTATCCCGGGCCAAACCAAAATAGGTTTTTGTAAATTTTTTAGAAAATATACCTCTACTTGTGATTCCTTGTTTTTAAACCTTACTTATCTGGTCCTGGTATAATGTCTTTGATTTGATTGTAATTTCTAAAAGTACTTGGTATCCAAAACATTTAAAGTCCATATTTTGTCAATTTACTTGACATCTACCTCTAAGCCCAACGAGTTGGTCATCAACAGTTACATTAGTATCAAGTATAACGCAGGTTTTGCATTACTGAATGAATAAATACCGAAGTGTAGAACACATATTGGTTTCCAAAATTGCATTCCGGGTTCTCTTGTCGTCAAATCTAATAGATCGTCGTATTTCTTCAAAGCGAAATATGGACATTGTGGCTTGGTGTACAGGATTGGCAAATTCATCACAAAATAATTCTCTCGCAGGCAAGAATCCGGAATCCGCAACATCCCAGCGTCTGTTAACTCCCGCATGAATAAATAAACCACAGAATGCAACAAATTCATTAATAGTTACATTTTCCACGGTTTTCCTTTTGATCCATAAACATGTTTGCCCTATAAATTAATACAGTTAATAATTACTTGTATAAAGTTGCAGTTACAAATAACTGAAACGCTTCTTTAGGTGTTGCAGCCATATTTTTCCTTGCTAGTCCTAGTGCACGCCCAATAATGTTGTGTGGTTTAATGTTTCTTTTTGCTGGAGATTCCAAACCCATCATCATTATTGGTATCAACACAATATCATCAGAATTCTCGTCAAGAACCAATTCGAAATTTCTATCTTATGTGTCATCATTTTCTGCTTCTGACACATCGTTTTTTTTAGAAGTGCCCATTGCACCAACATTTCTTCATAACCGGGATTACCAAACGCTCTTTACATTTCTCTTTGACGTCATAATCATTTTGTATCTTACAACTTCACTCAATCCAACTTCTATTCCAACTCCATGAAAAACAGCTGCACCTACTTTTATATATCCAACAGTAATGCATGTGTTAACTTGCACAGACACGTACATTTCAGCGCAGCAGTGTTCGACAAATTATATCAACTCTCAACCTGTAATGAACAAGTTGAAACTTGTTCTAGTGACTAGTAATGCACGGGCTTCGGAAACCTGGGTTATGCCAATACAAACACTTGAATGTTTTTGAATGAAGTGTCTATTGAATAAAGACATGTTTAGAACACATCTAAATGCTCAAGCCGATTGAAATTATTTTAAGAAAATTATGAGGAACTAAAATCCCGACGGGCTTGAGAGGTCCGGTTTATGCATCCTATGGTTCAACTACTTTGGACATGTTTATATAACGTTGGATGATTTTAGACAACTTGTAGATGATTCTAAACTGATTTTGGATGATTTTAGATGGATATTAATGATTTTAAACAACTTTAGACAATTATAGATAATGAGCAACATATTTTAGTTAGTTTTTGATGATTAGACATCTGTAGACAATTATTAAGTATTAGCGATACATTTTTGATAATTTTGAACAACTTGTCGATGATTTTATACAACTTTAGATAATTATAGGCTATTAGAGATGTATTTTATATAGTTTTTGATAATTTTAAACAACTTTACACAACTTGTAGATGATTTTAAATTAGTTTTGGATGATTTTAGATAGTTATGGGGATTTGAAACAATTTTGGACAACTATGGATAAGTAAGACATATTTTAGACAGTTTTGGATGACTTTATAAAACTTTGGACAAGATTAGATAACGTTGGATGATTTTAGACAACTTGTGGATGATTTTAAACAAATTTTGGATGATCTTAGTCAGTTATAAATGATTTTAAACAACTTTAGATTATAGATGATTTTAAATATCTTGTAGATGATTAGAGACATATTTTAGATAGTATTTGATGATTTTATAACTTTATGAGATACTTTTTTTTATCCCAGTTACAACTCGTAAATATTGGTTCAGGATAGGATAAAATATTCATTATATTTTCATTATATATAATTCATTCGGAATAAAGACAATAAAATCAAATTTGATTGGTACACAAAACCAACGTTTTCTGGAAGATATATCCATTTTACATCTAAACATAAAATAAAACATAAAATTAGCACAGTGTTAGCAATGAAATATAGAATAGAAAAAATGTCAGAACCTAATTTAATTAATATAAATTTAAATGAATTAAAAACTATTTTTATAAACAACATGTACCCTCCCAAATTATTAAACAGATTGCTTTTCAGTACTACTATGTTTAACCCTGGTGTGGATGTTGACTCAGCCATTGATAACATTAATGAACCCACTCTATACAAAAAACTCATTTACATCCCTGAGTTAACTGACAAACTAACCAAAATGTTTAAACATTGTTGTAATCTTAACAACTTAAAGATCGTAGAACATTATCCTTTAGAATCTCAATCAATTTTCACAAACCTTAAAGACCCCACGCCCTTACTATACAGGTCTGGGGTTATCTATAACATCTCATGTGGTGGTTGTGAAGGTTGCTATGTGGGACAAACTTCCCAATGGCTTAAAAGAAGATTATACCAACATAAAAGTGATATACGTTGTAACAAAAGATCTTGTGCTCTGGCCCAACATAGTTTGGACAGTGGTCATATTTTTGATTTTGAAAATACTAAAATTATAGATGCAACTAACAACTATCACAACAGATTATTTTTGGAGATGTTCCACATAGCAACCACAAAAAATACTATCAATTACAGAACTGATATCAGCTCCTTAAGTTCTATATATGCCCTAATTTTTGATTTTTGTAGAGATAAATTTAAAAATTTAAATATTTCAAACATTTGAATTTAAATTTTTGGTGCTTCCCGCTTCACGTGAAGTTGCCGTATTACTTTTACAAGGTGGTTGCACTGTCATTCATATTATAAAAAAAAGCGCTATGGTGTGTAACAACGTGTTTCTTGTTTTTCTCAATAATTTTAATAATAATTTTGGACGAAATACTCTGGTATTTAATGTTTTATTTTAGCCAGTTTCATTACAATCGTAAGTGTTATTTGTAATTACTTACTTTTTATTAACTTGTAATTTTGTAGAAAATTTCACTCCCTGAAGAAGATTCAATTTGAATCGAAATATAGGACTGTTCAATTGATTGTCATTGATTCTTTTATCCTATCCTGAACCAATATTTACGAGTTTGATGATTTTATACAGCTTTAGACAATTATAGAGTATTAGAGATATATTTTAGACAGATTATGATAAATTTAAACAACTTTAGACAACTTGTAGATGCCTGTAAAGTAGTTTCGAAGGATTTTAGATGGTTGTTGATGTTGTTTGAAATTGTTTAAAATCAATTTTGATAATTTTTAGTGATTTTAAACAACTTTGGACAATTATAGATGATTAGAGGGATATTTTAGATAGTTCTTGATGATTTTAAATAACTTTAGACAAGTTGTAGATGATATTGATTGAATGATTTGAGAATGTTATTGATGATTTTGAGCAATTATGGACAGACGAGACACAGGATTAGACAGATTTTGATGATTTTAAAAAAATTTGGACAATTATAGATGATTAGAGAGATATTTTAGATAGTTTTTGACGATTTTAAATAACTTTACACAACTTGTAGATGATACTAAACAAATGTTGAATGATTTGAGAATGTGATTGATGATTTTGAACAATTATGGACACAGGAAGTAAGACACAGGTTTAGACTGTTTGATGAAGGACTCCATTGTTATCTTCGGTAAGTATTGTTATATATAAAAAATATATAAAATTCGAAGAAAAAATTTGTATTTGCTCTCAACTGCCGGTTTCGGAAAACTTTTCCGTCATCAGGTTGTCGCTACAAAACATGATTAAAAATTTTTTTTTTTATATATATATCACAAAAAACGTGAGATAATTATTTACCGTCAATTAATAGCGGCCACGTTGTTTGAAATTTTTGATGTTAAAATACCTCTCTTTTTTTTCCCACATCATTAAATTGATTAATACGTTACAAAGAACTTACACGTTAAAACATTAAAATTTAAAAAACGAATAAAAAACAAAATTGTCTTATAATCACAGCTGTCGAAAAGGAACTGGTAAATGAAACTTATGGATCGTTCTAAAATGGGAGATTTTCGGAAACAGGTTTATGTAGTATGTTTGCATTTATAAATGGCATATACAATCGGTGAGGATTTATATCCGTAGCTTCCTTCATTAATAATTCTTTGTTATTATTATTATTATATTTAGCTATTTCCATTTCTTCATATAAATCTAATTTTTTTGATTTTGGAAGTTGTTTAATAAGTTTTATTGAGTTTTTGTTGAGTTTATGACCTGTCTCAGACATGTGTTTAAATACAGAAGAGGTTTCTTTAGATATGTGTTCTCTGATTCTAACGTCGAGGTTACGTCCTGTCTGGCCTATGTATACCTTCTCACAACTGTTGCAATTTACTATGTATAAACCGCTCTTTTGTTTTTCTTCGATCTTCTGCTTGGAGTTAATAATTAGATTGTATAGTTTTAAGTTACTTCTGTATGTTAATTTTATATCGTATTTCTGTAGAAATTTTCAATTTTGTTGAATGAATTGTGATAATTTGTTGTTAGTTAGTATGTGTCGTTCTTATATGCGGGATAGATGTATTTCATTATATTACGTTTTTGAATCTTATTGTAAACACTTTGTATAAATGCAACGTTATAACCATTATTGAGACCAAGCTTTATTATGTATTTTATTTCTTCATTAAAATTATGTTCGTTCATAGGTGTATTGATAGCTCTATCTATCATATGTCTAAAAACTGCCACTTTATGATTCTTGCTGTTGTAAGAGCTTTTCGGAATAATATCAGTTGTGGTTGGTTTGTGGTACACATTAAATTCTATTCTTTTTAAGTTGATATTCTTTTGCAAAACTAAGTCTAGAAAATAAATGATATTGTTAAATTCATTTTCGAATGTAAATTTTAATTCACTAACGTTATTTAAAATGTTGTAAATGGCTATAATGTTTGATTTTGGGCCTTCATGTATTATTAAAATGTCATCAATGTATCTGATATTTTTAGTAAATGTGTTATATTTTTCTGAGAATAATTGTTTCTCTATTGAATCTACATAAATGTCGGCCAGTAACCCTGATAATGAAGAACCCATGGGTAGACCATTGTTCATTCTATAAGTTTTTTCGTTAAAATTAAAAAAGTTTTGTTTTGTTATTTGTTCTAACATTAATTGTATATTTTCGATGTCATGTTCTGTAAGATATTCTAGCTCTGAATATTTATTTAGAAAGAATTGGTTAGTAATATTTAGTGTTTCTGTGATTGGTACATTTCAGTATAGATTTTTTATGTCAAACGATATTAATTGGGTTTTATTATTAATTTCAATATTTTTTATGTTATTTATTAATTGTTGGGAGTTCTTTGTTGAATATTTTGATTCGAATTTAAAATGATCTTGAATTATGTTATGAATAACTTTTCCGATGTTTTGTGTTGGTGTATTAATATTACTAATTATAGGTCTAATTGATCTGTCCGGTTTATGTAGTTTGATTAGACTGTACATTAATGGTGATTGCGGATTCATATTATTTAATTTGTTTATATTTATGTTAAACTTGCAAAGGGTTTCTTTACAGTCTTTGATTATTTGTTTTGTTTTCCTATTAAAACTTTCAATTGGATTCTTATTTATAACGTTTGTATCATTTTCTTTAAAAAATTGTTTGGTTTTGTTAATGTATTCTTTCTTATCAATTAATACTATTCCTGCGTTTTTATCTCCAAGTGTAATAGTGACATTATTTGAAAAAGAATGTTAATTCTTTTTTTGAAGTTTTTAATGGTTGTCATTTGGTTTTTATGGTTTTTATTAACTGAGCAGTTTATATCTCTTTTTACAGTTTTGAGAGTTGTTGATAAATCTTTTTTCATATTGAAAAAATCTTGGTGTCTGTATAACAGGTTTAGACAGATTTTGATGATTTTAAATTAATTTGGACAAGTTTAGATAACGCTGGATGATTTTACTCAACTTATGGATGATTTTAAACTAATTCTGGATGATTGTAGATAGTTACTAATGGTAGGTTTAGATACTTGTTGATGGTTTGAAACAACTTGTAGATGGTTCTATACTAATTTTAGATGATTTTAGACAGTTATTGACGACTTTAAACTATTTTGGACAATTATGGACGAGTGAGACATATGTTAATGATCTTAAATAATTTTGGACAAGGTTAGATAACGTTGGATCATTTTAGACAATTTGTTGATGTCATTTTAAATTATTTTTTAAATTTTAATGTATTATTTAGCTTAATCTTTCTAATTCAGTGCCATTTTTATTCTGGTATTTGTGATTAAAATTAATTGAATGAGTGACTTACAGAGACAATCAAAAAATATGCACGTAGTAAAAGATAAGTATTATCTTTTGATACGAATTTGTTGGGAACGTATCTATCATTTAAAAAGTGAATAAGGTATATCTACTAAATATAAGGAATTGAGATTTCTTTTATTAAAATAGAACAAATTAAAAAATATATACAACCAAATTCACCAAATAATTAATTTGCCTTTAAATGAACAATCTCAGATTATGACTGTTTTGAAGCAGCAGTCATGGCCGAGCGGTTAAGGCGTCTGACTAGAAATCAGATTCCCTCTGGGAGCGTAGGTTCGAATCCTACTGACTGCGAGAAATGCCTTTTTTGCTTATTAAAACAAAATTAAATTAGATAAAATATTATTTTTTATTTAAGTACTTATAAATCCTACTGACTGCGAGAAATGTCTTTTTTGCTTATTAAAACAAAATTAAATTAGATAAAATATTATTTTTTATTTAAGTACTTATAAATAAAAATTTAAAAAACACAAAACAAGATCACAATTAACATCTTTTCAACTTATTCGATTTTGACGTTCTTTCGAAACGAGAAATTTCCCGTTAAGTAACTGTAAATCAATTTTACAAAAACCTTAATCATCCAGTGTATAATTATTAGAGAGGCCATTATTAACATGATTACGTCTATCAAATAGTACTGGAAAAAGTTCAAATTCCTCGCAGGCGACTGGAGATGTTCGGCTCCTTTGTGTCTCAATACATACTCCGTCCAATAAACAGCCCTTTGTAACGGCGTTTCTTTTTGATCTCTAAACAATTTCTGCATCTTCTTTACTTGCCGTTTATACTTTGGATCGTGAATAACTTTCTTAATTGATTTTAAAAGTATATCAGGAGTTAATGTGGCTAAATCCAATTTTAAAGCGTAACCATCCAATTCCGCCTTAGCCGCGTTTGCGTCGTGATCACAAAAAACCGGCAAAGAAACGATGGGAACACCATGATAAACTGTTTCGAACATACTTAATAACCCACCATGGGTTACGAAAGCTCTTAATTTGGGGTGACCTAGAATGTCTTGTTGAGGAAGCCATCTGCTTAATTTTACGTTTGGTGGAATATCCATCATGTCATCTTCAAATTTCCAAAGAACTCTTTGTGGGAGTTGTTTAAAAACGTAAAGGAGCATTCTTCTTAAATATTCGGGCATATTTGCTGCTTTTACTGATGAACCCATACTGAAATAAATAAATCCTGCTTCTCCACTTTCATTAATAAATTCTTCAAGATCCTAAAAATAATTCGAATAATATTAAATTATTTCGTAATCTATGTGAAGTTAGAAAATAAAGTTTTCTACTCCTCAAAATGATTTGATTTTACATTCAAATCAAGAGAATCTCTTTACCTACTTTATACTTTTAAATAACGTTTTTGGTCAGATTCGGAATCAATTTTCTACTTCCGCGTTCATCTTAAAATCTTAGAAACCAAAATCGATTGAGAGATAATCAAATCCTAAGTGAGGGTTAAAAAAATTGAGACAAACTTCACATAGATTAATATACAACGTTTTATCTTACAGTCGGTAATTTTTTAGCCATTTTACAATGAATACAAGCAACTTCATCAACGTTCGGAAAATAAGCTCTTGGATATGTTAAAGTTGAATGTCCATTTTGTAGAATAAAACTAACGTTCCTCGATAATTCGTAAGGATGAGGAATTTCTTCACCAAATTCTTTTTTTAATACTTGATGAACGTATCTCATCGCAAAAATGTGCATTAAATTGGCAGCACCAAACCATAAAGTATTTAAAGTTCTGTCGATTAATCCCATGTTATCGGTGAAAGCTTTTCCGTAAAACGGCGTAAATGAAGGCATCGTTGGATTTCCGGATAACGATAAAGATCCGGTGTAAAATCCTACTGTATTTACGTACATAAAAGGAATTTTGAGGAAATACGACAACCCAAGGGTGCATTCTGGAAAAGCACCGTCCATTATGACCAATTCGAAATTTTTTGCCGTTGAAAGGAAACCTCTCGTTTCATGGTCCGTTAAAAGCAATTCGCATGTCTAGAAAATAAACAAGAAAATTATATAATTATGATAATTTAATAATTGATAAATTTAAATATAATATTTTAGTTCGTTGAACTTATAAATCATAAATAACGAGTCTAATAACTTTCTTCTTTTGAAAAAATGTACAAAAAATTGTTATATAAGTAGAAATTTAATAAAAAAGTTTCACTTTTTTCTGAAATTTGGTTTCAACTTTCTAAAGATCATCGCTTACCTCATAGGAGTACCTAACAATATCAAAAGGATGTACTGGTTCTTCTCCTTTAATTCTCGCCCCGACTAAATCCCAATTGGTGAAGTTTTTTACGTAAAAAACAAAACTAGCCGGGGTGATTTCTTCTAAACCTTCTAAATGAAAATCGGGTGGAAAAGCGTTAATAAACGTGATATTATGTCCCCTAGGAATTAATCCTCTTGCTAACTCCCAAAACGGTATTTTATGCGACTTTGTACCACCCATAGTGATCATTAAAATATTCGAACATCTACATACAGTTGTAATAGATAAAATCCAAAAGATTATCTTTTTAGCTTTACCCATCATCGTAACAGCTGAAAAAATAAACACTCAATTAAAATTTATTTTATTTATTTAAGCTTCTTATTTTGAAACAAGTCAATAATGTTATTAACAGGGAATCTGTTTGAGTTGTGTTGAGTCAATGTTGATTTATGACATTACCAGCACGTGTATTGGACCAAAAAGGGAAAGTCAGACGTGTATATTTGCAAAACCGAAACATTGCGGGCACAAACACGATTTTCATGGGGGATTTTTCAACTTGTTTATGATGTAACGGTAAAAGTTGTCAAAAGTGTTTAAAAAGAAAACGGGGCCATTCAATTTTCTTTTCTCTATAGCGAAGATCTCTTTCGACATTTTAAATGTTAATAAATTACGAAGAGAAATCGTTTGCTTGGAATGTTTTCTGTTATTGTTTATAAAGTTTATATCCTTTTTTAATGACGCTTAGTAATGATGTATTATTTTATATTATGTAATTTAATTAAATTTATCCCCTTTAAAATAAAATATTAAACGAAACGAATTTAGATAGGAACTTAAGAAATAAAATATAAGTTATAAAGTGAAATTATTCTTTTATAATATAAGTAATCAAAAGAAAATAGTTTCAAACATAAAATATAATATAAATTCTGATTTTTCAAATGATTAAGAAAATTGTAGTAATTAGGATGAGTTTAAAATTTGATATCTCAAAAACGAATTGAGATATGCAAACAGTTTACAAATTTATTCTCGAAAAAGTATACACACTTCTTTATAAACGACAAAATATTTTATCAAGATATCTTAAGAATTCGATTTGTACAAGACCTAATTTGTTGCTATTTTTTTGAAATGCTCCAAATTTAGGTTGTTTCAAAACTTGATGTGTCAATCAGTATTGCCATAATTATCAGATTTTAACAAAACTTTTTAGTTTTGAAGAAAAATGGGAGTTTAAGATAATTTAATAATTTTAACATAATTTCGAATTGTTGCTATTACACGCATGACAATATAAAAATAAATTAAAAATGACTTTTCTTAGTGATCTCGAGTATCGCCATCTCATAATAACCCTCTCTTACATGATTTGATATGCCACTTTGCAAGAAAAAAAATTATTATTATGTTTAATATAGTTGAGTATTATTACACACAGCAATATTTACAAACATTTATTATCAACATGTGAACATAATATTGGTGGTTAGTGGCATAACTGTGTGTTTATCATCCCAATGAAATTGTTTAATGCAATTATCGTCTTTGTGAGAACAGAGGTGTATTTTACATTTTTCACACATAGCTCACGATTTTATGTAACAATTGTGGTTTTCACATTTTTAGCAGTTATCTACGTGCAACGGCCAATGTCTGATGTTGTCAGACCTGATGTTATATGTTGGCGGTGTCTTATCCCTTCTTTTTTATTGAAAGGATAAGGAAGTAATCGTTCTTCCTAGACCGATGGGTCGTTATTTTTTGTATTCAGGTGCAATTTTACCATTCAACCATAAGTTTTGCGCTAATCCTCGCCACCCATATGCCACATAATAAATTAAATGGAATGTTATCATTGCTATTATTGGAATCACTATCAGAATCATCATATAGTTCTTAAAGTGAAAACTGAGTTGAACCGCCGGGAAGGCGTTGCTTCGGAATTTAGCTCCCTCGTCTTTCTTACGTCCTTTCGTTTAACGTCCGCGTGTATAGTATCCATTTTCATAACAAGAACATACCCATTGTATTTTTATTTTTATATTTTTACTGATACTTATAATCAGTATTAAACTGATTCTCGTTTCTACTCTGGCTTATTGTAATCAAAGTGTGGCAGACAGTAACAAGACAACTCCTTTAAATATTACAATAATTAGATTAGTTATAGTGTACCGTGGTTAGCGTACCGTGCCCTTTCCTCTTTGAAGTTGTCCACGTATCCCTTCAGCCATGCTGTATTGTTCTTCCTTAATTTCCTTCATAATGACGATATCTCTTAAGAATTCCTCGATGGCTTTGGGCTTCTCTTCTTTACATTCCAATATATTAGCATCACAGTTCTCTGCTGTTAGAATGATTCCTAATTTCTCATGGAGTTTTTCAATATTCTTTTTACATCTCATATATATGAAGAACGTGCGCTCCAAATTATCCACTTTATTTTTGCACTATATGCGCATTTCGTCATCGTTCCTCTTTTGAGTGTAGAAG
This sequence comes from Onthophagus sagittarius, assembly GCA_036711965.1. Classification (NCBI taxonomy): domain Eukaryota; kingdom Metazoa; phylum Arthropoda; class Insecta; order Coleoptera; family Scarabaeidae; genus Onthophagus; species Onthophagus sagittarius. The sequence continues at coordinate 11,912,895 of JASERS010000005.1, read as the reverse complement.
TAAGTTCTAAAGCCCACTGAGGAACATGCTTAGAAAGTAATTTACTTCTCCCCACTTTCTATCAATCCATGGCATCAGTTTCGGAATTAGCCTCCATCTCGTCTTCCACTCGATTATTATCTGCGCATTGATTTCACCCCTATCTGTAGTTTTTTACATTATTCAACTTCTTCGATTTGCCATTAAGTCTATGGGTATTGTGGAAAAATATATTGAGAGAATGATGAAAAAGTTTTTTATTTATTGTAAATTCGGTGTTATGGGTATTGTGCTTCCTATCACCTACAGAGCTGTCGTCGATGCTGTTCTGTATAAGCTTACCACACTTATCATCACCCGTCTTTGGATCTTATTGACTTTTTCAAGATGTTTTTTATGTTTTTTATCCATATAAGATTTGTGAGTTTATATACTGAGATTATATCAGAGTAGGCTTAGGTTAACTTAATTTTTTCTCTCTTTTCTGCTCTCTGTCCGTAGGTTAATTCCATCACTGTTCAAGTAGTTGTAATGTAGCTAACTTGTTCATGCCACTTAAAGTCCATTTTTCCTATCATGACCCCGAAGTATTTTACTGCGGTCTTTGATTTAAAGTTGTGTTCCTTTATCTTTAACTACATCTTCTGATTTTGATTACCACGGCTTCTGCTTAATCAGGTGCTATCTCAAGACCCATTTGCTCCATTTTAGTAATCACTCTCTGCTTTGTAATTCACTGATCACTATGGCCAAATCATTTGCACATGCGAAGTGTTTTGCCTCATCTAGGTTTTCCCTCTGTTCCTGCAGCAGTAATTGATCAAAGAAGACATTCCTTAGTATTGGTTCCAGTATGGATCCTGGGACACTTCTGTACTGATCTTGTATATGTGTCTATATGTGTCTATTGGATATATCCAATTGCTCGCTCACTTAGGTAGTCTTTAATGATACTCAATAGATTCCTCGATATTCTTTTCTTTTGCATCGCTTCCACTATTTTTCCTAGGGGGCTGATGCGAAGGAATTTTTAAGTCTACTGTAACTAAAAAGCATTTGCTTCTCTTACCCTGTCTGAACATTTCTTGCTTTCGTATAATTAGTATGACATCTAGTCGAAAATCACTGATGTGATTGTGTGTGTTGCCAAGTATGTGGCTGTAGTACATCTTCGGTACAAGCGATATAAGGAAGAGAAAAGCTTCTGATTTAGACTCAGAAACAGACAAAATAAAAAAATATACGTATCAAACCGTGGGAAAATAAATCCTCAAAAATTTTGATCGGAAAAGAAAACAAATCCAATTTTTAAAGATTTGAAAGACCTGAAGAAATTAAAGTTATAACTTCATTCTTCTTTTTCCCTACTATTTATACAATTTCTCTTGCTTTTAGGAAAAGCATTTAAAGGTAAATTTTTACTTTGTGATGTTGAATTTACAGTAATATCAAGAATAAGGTATCGAAAAGGCAGAAATAAGAATTGCAGAACATAACTTATCAGTGAATGCTTGTGAACATTTGATACCTTTATTAAAAACTGCTATTCCTCATTCGAAAATTGCACAAAATATTATCAATGGGAATAACCCAAGTAACAAACATTATTAGAAATGTGTTAGAAATATCACAAAGAAACACAAGAGAATCACAATTTGTAGAGGTCATGAGCAGAAGAAAGTTTAACAGACATTAGCAGTATCAAAAATATTTGCGTTACATTAATGATGAATCAAGTAAAATATTTTCAAGTTCTTTCTCTTTTAATCAATGTTTTCAAAACAATTCAGAAGAATCTAATAGAGGATGACTGCTGAGGCAATTTATAATAAAGTAATAGATGGGTGTAATACAATATTTGGATCAAATAACTCTATAATTAGTAGGCTAAAAAATCAATTTTCTAATATTATTGTTCAAAAGCGTATTTGTCCTTCATTGCACTTATTGCAAATGAAGCTTACAAAATTTGATCTTGATTCTGCGAGGATTAAAGTCCAACACTTTTGTAATGTCGAACCACACGAAAACGCGATGGTTATCGTTTAATATGGTACTAAACAGCTTACTTCAGTAATGGGCACTTTTACACATATATTTTAATCAAGAATATTTATCATAGGTTGCAGTTATCTGAAAATATATTCATATCTCTTAATGACTAAAATAAAAAAAAATCTTTTTTTTTTATTTCAGGATGCAGAATTTGTTAGTATTAAAGATAAGTACATCACAGAAAAATCATCAAGATACTTCAAGAATTCGATTTTCAACGATTTTTTAAAAATAATTAAGGAATGATACAAATTAGGTTGAGTTCAAGACTTGATATCAAAAACGAATTGAGATATACAAATTCGGTCTTATTCCCGAAAAAGTACATACTTTCCTTTACAAGCGGCAAAAAATTTCATAAAGATATCTTAAGATTTCGATTTTCTACAATTTTTTAAAAATGATTGAGGAAACTGTTATTTTTATAAAATGTTAAAGTTTAAGTTGAATTCAAAACTTGAAATCTCAAAAATTAATTGAAACTCCTTTATAAGCTGCGAAAGATATTTCAATAATTCGATTTTCTACGATTTTCCAAAAATAGTTAAGAAAATTATACAAATTAAGTTGAGTTCAAGACTTGATATCTCAAAAACGAATTGAGATATAGGAATATGGTCTTATTCTCGAAGAAGTACATACTTTTTTTTATAAACAACAAATAATTTCATCAATTTGTTACGCATTTTTAAAAATGATTAAAGAAATTGTTGTTTCCATGAAATGTTATAAATTTAGGTTGAATTCAAAACTTGATATCTCAGAAATTAATTGAGATATTCAAATATTGCTTAGTTCTCAGAAAAGTACATACTTTATTTATAAGCAACAAAAAATTTTATGAAGATATCTTGAGAATTTGATTTATTACGATGTATCAAAATTGATTAAGGAAATTGTACTATTTAGAATGAGTTCAAAACTTGATATCACAAAAACGAATTAAGATATACAAAAATGATTTTGTTCTCGATAAAGTATATACTTTCCGTTCTTAATTTTCTTTTCTTTTTAGCGAAGATATCTTTCGACATTTTAAATGTTAATAAATTACGAAGAGAAACTCGTACGCTTGGAATTTTTTCTGTTATTGTTTAAAATTTTATCTTCTTTTTTAATGGCGCTGAGTAACGATATATTATTTTATGTTACTCAATATAATTAAATTTAACCCAAAACAATCCGTTAAATACAAAATATTAAACAAAACGAATTTAGCTAGGAAGGAAGTAACTTTAAATGATCCGTAACTGTAACACTTTGAGTAAACTTAAATGAATTACTTTCTAATCCTTGTAATATTAACTCAAGGAAAACAACAATGCTAACTTAAGAAATAAAAATGATGAAAGTAAAATATAACTTATAAAGTGAAATTTGAAAATTGTTTCAACCATAAAATATACTTCATAGAATTATATAACATCTAAATGTAGAACGTGCAAAAAGATATAGATTGTCACCAAACGTTAAAGTACTTAAAGTTACGTGATACAACTCGATGAAAATGATTAAATGCGTTTAATTCCATTTAGAAAGTTTATTTCAAAGCACAAAGCAGAAAAATAATGGAGATATCAAGATAGGAAAAGACGATTTATTTAAAAGTGGTTAAGGCAAAACTGTTAAGATTCTAATCCGACGTGGTACTTGAAAGCGAAATTTATTGCGTTTTGTAGGAAGTTGTACTTTGTGGTCTGTAATTTTCTTTCCACCATTAAAGAAGAAAATAATAACGAACAGATGGTTCATTTCTATTTTCAATTCTTAATTAATTACCTTAAATGAATTAAATAAAAAAAATAATTTAGGTCAGGAATGGTGCAAAAGTGGAACGTAGATGAAATTTCGACCATGAAATCTTTGTGAGTTGACAGGAAGGGGGCGAAGAGTTTAACGGTTCCGCGTAATTCTTTTTCTTTTTTTCGTACTTGATGGAGGCTCTCGATCAAGGTCACTTTCTAAGAGCGAGAACAGAAAAGTGAAACTGATGTTGGTACTGTAAAAGCCATTTCTTTCTTACTTCCTCACTCCTTATTTCTCTACTTACCGAAAAGCAGAAACGATGTGGAACAAGGTGAAAGGGATTTCCCTAAAAGCATTTTAAAGAAAATGTCCTACTAAATTAATTTGAATTATTTTAATTAAAAAATATGCCATGGTTTGTTTGATATCTTTTCGTGCGTATGCACTTTATTTGTTGATGAAGAGATCGACCCATACAAATGGATGATTATTCCATCTAAGGTTTTGTTGTGCAGTATGGACACTCATAACATTATTGTGCAATCGTTTCCTGGCTAATATTAGTTGAATTGCATTTATAATTCAAGGTAATGAATTAAACTATTTTGTATAATAGATATTATTTCGGATTGGTTTCCAGGTAACTCATCAAATATGAATTTAATTATATTTTAAATTATTACATTAAATGGCAAATTTCATGAATAATTAATTAATACTCTTGAAATATTATATCCTTTTAGTAAAAATTTTAAAATCATCCTAAAAATATGGAAGTGGTGAATCATGGTATGGAAAATTCTTAGAGTGTATTATGTTATTATGATAATTAAAAACTCGATAAAATTTATTAAGCTTTGCAAAAGTGGTTAGAAAATTTTGTAAGTATACGATAAGCATCGAATCAATGCTTATTGTCAATTAGTAATTTAAAAAATAACTAGATTTGGCGTCAACATGATTTTATCTCAGCTAAATCAAGTTATAATTTCTTTAAAACTAAGTATGTTTGCATCAAATGATATCATTTTGAGAGTTAAACAACTTTGACTAAATTGACAGCTTCTTAGAGAGGGATACGATCCAATGCCTGTATACAGCGCCTTAATCAATTTCAAGATTAAGTCAAGGTTGTTATAATAGGTTTGTTCTCAAAAAAATATATAGCTTTATTTATGAAACACTATAAATTTCATCAAGATATCTCAAGAATTTTCAGATATCTTTGAATATATCTCGAAAATTGTTATTTTTCTGAAATGATACAAATTTAGGAGGGAATTCATATGTTGATATCTCACAAATGAATTGAGATGCTTAGGTACGGTTTCGTACTTACTTTTCTTTATAAATCACAAAAAAAATCATCCAGATATTTTAAGAATGCGATTTTTTACCAGTTTAAATTTTATGAAATGCTGCAAATATAAGTTGAGTACAAAACTTGATATCTCAACGTCAAAATGAGATACGCAAGTATGATTTTGTTTTAAGAAAACTACATACTTTTCTTTATAAAACGTACAAGATTTTTACAGCTATCTTAAGATTTCGCTTTTCTACGATTTCTTAAAAATGATTAAGGAAATTGTTATTTTTATGAAACGCTACACATTTAGGTTAAGTTAAAAATTTGATATCTCAAAATCTAATTGAGATATTCTAAATATTGCTGTTTTCCTTTATAAGCTACGGAAAATTTCATCAAGATATCTTAACAATTCGATTTTCTACGATTTTCAAAAATGATTAAGGAAATTGTACAAATTAGGTTGACTTCAAAACTTAATATCTCCGAAGCCAATATGAAATATTTAAATATGGATTTGTTCTCGAACAAGCACATACTAAGGAAATCGATAATTTTATGAAATGCTGCAAACTTACTTTGAGTTCAAAAGTTGATATCTCAAAAACAAAGTGATAGTCAAGTATGATGTTTGTTCTTAGAAAAGTACATACTTTTCATTATAAAAGTTCAACATTTTATCTAGATATCTTCTTGTGCAATTTAGGTTAACTTTAAAAGTTGATATCTCAAATACAAATTGAGATATTTCAGTATGGGTTTGTTCTCGTACAAGCGCATATATTTCTATATAAACGATAAACAATTTCATCAAGATACTTTAACAATTGGAGTTGTTGTATTGTTTTTTCAAAATGATTAAAGAAGTCATAAATTTTATGAAATGCTGCAAATTTTGGGTTGAGTTCAAAACTAGATATCTCAAGAAGGAAGTGAGATACTCAAATATCATGTTGTTCTGAGGCAAGTACATACTTTTCATTATAAAATGTTCAACATTTCATCCAGATATCTTAAGAATTCGATTGTTTACGATTTTTTCAAATAGGTAAAGGAAATCATTAATTTTATAAAATGGTAAAACATTAGGAAGAGTTCAAAAGGTGATATCTCAAAAACTAATTGAGATATTCAAATATTGTTTTGTTTAGAGGAAACGTACTTATTTTGCGGCAGAGAATGTTCCGCTACAGGCGAAAATAGATTTGGAAGCCGTTGCCTAAAGAAACATTTATAAAAGGGCTCCTTTCAAAAATGTACTAATAAATGCATGTTATTTATTGCACAAGTTACATACTGCAAATTAATAAATATGAATTTCGTGAAAATACAACTAACATGTAAATATGCATATGAATATCATTATAAACGAATTGTGGAAAAATCCTTGGAATGTACCCTTGGGTAAGTCTCTTTTGTATAATAAATGAAATATTTTCTGCCAACAGTGTCTACAGTTTTACAAGCAGTATCCAGTTTTTAATTGGCAGTTTTTAAACTTTAACATAAAATTTTTTATCTTTCCAACACTATTTGTGAAGATTGCATATAAAGCTGGTTATATCCACATTTTGATTTCATGGCTTCTAAATGTGGATATGGTTTCTTCCGCACTCTAATCATACTCTAATAGCTTGTTAAATTGTATGTGTTGTCTACTTTAAAAGTAAACTGTTAAAAGTATTTCTCATTTTCTGACACTTTTTAAAAAGGATTTGTTGTTTTGTAAGCAAAATCAAATTTAATTAACAGTTTCTTGCCTTTTGCAATACAACTGTCTTCAGTTTAGTATTAAGTTTTTAATTAATAGTTAGTGGGTTACAAATATTAAGATTTTGAATTATGTCCAATACTATTTAATATTTTCGAAACAAACATTTCAAGTCTTTCAGAAGCAATATCAAGTCTTCTGAAAGTTTTTCGAGTCTTCTAGAACCAGTATCGAATATTCTGAAAGCAATATCACGTCTTATAAAAGCAGTATTTAATCTTCCAGGGGCATCGAGATTCTATCAAGTCTTCTGGAACCATTTAAAGCGTTAACAATTCTTGATTTTCTATCATGAAGATTTGGTATTCTGCCTATAGTTGGGTATTTTGGAGGCACAATCAAATTTTCTTAACACAGTTTCTTGCTTGCAATAAAAATATCTGCTGCCAGCAATCAATATTGCTGGTTTTGCAGAAGTCTTTAATTATTGAATAGTTTATCAACAATTTGCGATGAAAATGTTTTCTGCCAGAAGTTCTAAAAGGAGTATCTAAATCTTCCAGAAGTTATATTGAGTTAATATATATATATATACAATATGAAATCTTCTGAAAGCATTTCAAGAAGTAATTTTAACGCCAGGAATTTATTCTCTTATTAGATATTTTATCTTGTTGAACCGTCTTCTGGAAACATTTCAACTCTTCTAGTAGCAGTGTCAAATCTATTGAGGCATTGCAAAGATAATATCAAGTTTTCTGGAAGCATTTCAAGTCTTCTAGAAGATCAAGTCTTCTGAAAGCAGTTCAATTATTATAGGAACAGTAGTCTTCTGAGGTATGAAAAGTATTTTGGAAACATTTCAAGTTTTTTAAAAGCAATATTAGGTCTTCTAAAAGCAGTATCAAGTTTTCAATGCTGCCAGCAATCAATATTGCTGGTTTTGCAGAAGTCTTTAATTATTGAATAGTTTATCAACAATTTGCGATGAAAATGTTTTCTGCCAGAAGTTCTAAAAGCAGTATCTAAATCTTCCAGAAGTAATATTGAGTTTTCTGAAAGAGCTCAAGTCTTTTGGAAGCAATATGAAATCTTCTGAAAGTATTTCAAGAAGTAATTTTAACGCCAGGAATTTATTCTCTTATTAGATATTTTATCTTGTTGAACCGTCTTCTGGAAACATTTCAACTCTTCTAGTAGCAGTGTCAAATCTATTGAGGCATTGCAAAGATAATATCAAGTTTTCTGGAAGCATTTCAAGTCTTCTAGAAGATCAAGTCTTCTGAAAGCAGTTCAATTATTGTAGGAACAGTAGTCTTCTGAGGTATGAAAAGTATTTTGGAAACATTTCAAGTTTTTTAAAAGCAATATTAGGTCTTCTAAAAGCAGTATCAAGTTTTCAATGCTGCCAGCAATCAATATTGCTGGTTTTGCAGAAGTCTTTAATTATTGAATAGTTTATCAACAATTTGCGATGAAAATGTTTTCTGCCAGAAGTTCTAAAAGGAGTATCTAAATCTTCCAGAAGTTATATTGAGTTAATATATATATATATACAATATGAAATCTTCTGAAAGCATTTCAAGAAGTAATTTTAACGCCAGGAATTTATTCTCTTATTAGATATTTTATCTTGTTGAACCGTCTTCTGGAAACATTTCAACTCTTCTAGTAGCAGTGTCAAATCTATTGAGGCATTGCAAAGATAATATCAAGTTTTCTGGAAGCATTTCAAGTCTTCTAGAAGATCAAGTCTTCTGAAAGCAGTTCAATTATTATAGGAACAGTAGTCTTCTGAGGTATGAAAAGTATTTTGGAAACATTTCAAGTTTTTTAAAAGCAATATTAGGTCTTCTAAAAGCAGTATCAAGTTTTCAATGCTGCCAGCAATCAATATTGCTGGTTTTGCAGAAGTCCTTAATTATTGAATAGTTTATCAACAATTTGCGATGAAAATGTTTTCTGCCAGAAGTTCTAAAAGCAGTATCTAAATCTTCCAGAAGTAATATTGAGTTTTCTGAAAGAGCTCAAGTCTTTTGGAAGCAATATGAAATCTTCTGAAAGCATTTCAAGAAGTAATTTTAACGCCAGGAATTTATTCTCTTATTAGATATTTTATCTTGTTGAACCGTCTTCTGGAAACATTTCAACTCTTCTAGTAGCAGTGTCAAATCTATTGAGGCATTGCAAAGATAATATCAAGTTTTCTGGAAGCATTTCAAGTCTTCTAGAAGATCAAGTCTTCTGAAAGCAGTTCAATTATTGTAGGAGCAATAGTCTTCTGAGGTATGAAAAGTATTTTGGAAACATTTCAAGTTTTTTAAAAGCAATATTAGGTCTTCTAAAAGCAGTATCAAGTTTTCAATGCTGCCAGCAATCAATATTGCTGGTTTTGCAGAACTCTTTAATTATTGAATAGTTTATCAACAATTTGCGATGAAAATGTTTTCTGCCAGAAGTTCTAAAACCAGTATCTAAATCTTCCAGAAGTAATATTGAGTTTTCTGAAAGAGCTCAAGTCTTTTGGAAGCAATATGAAATCTTCTGAAAGCATTTCAAGAAGTAATTTTAACGCCAGGAATTTATTCTCTTATTAGATATTTTATCTTGTTGAACCGTCTTCTGGAAACATTTCAACTCTTCTAGTAGCAGTGTCAAATCTATTGAGGCATTGCAAAGATAATATCAAGTTTTCTGGAAGCATTTCAAGTCTTCTAGAAGATCAAGTCTTCTGAAAGCAGTTCAATTATTGTAGGAGCAATAGTCTTCTGAGGTATGAAAAGTATTTTGGAAACATTTCAAGTTTTTTAAAAGCAATATTAGGTCTTCTAAAAGCAGTATCAAGTTTTCAATGCTGCCAGCAATCAATATTGCTGGTTTTGCAGAAGTCTTTAATTATTGAATAGTTTATCAACAATTTGCGATGAAAATGTTTTCTGCCAGAAGTTCTAAAAGCAGTATCTAAATCTTCCAGAAGTAATATTGAGTTTTCTGAAAGAGCTCAAGTCTTTTGGAAGCAATATGAAATCTTCTGAAAGCATTTCAAGAAGTAATTTTAACGCCAGGAATTTATTCTCTTATTAGATATTTTATCTTGTTGAACCGTCTTCTGGAAACATTTCAACTCTTCTAGTAGCAGTGTCAAATCTATTGAGGCATTGCAAAGATAATATCAAGTTTTCTGGAAGCATTTCAAGTCTTCTAGAAGATCAAGTCTTCTGAAAGCAGTTCAATTATTGTAGGAGCAATAGTCTTCTGAGGTATGAAAAGTATTTTGGAAACATTTCAAGTTTTTTAAAAGCAATATTAGGTCTTCTAAAAGCAGTATCAAGTTTTCAATGCTGCCAGCAATCAATATTGCTGGTTTTGCAGAACTCTTTAATTATTGAATAGTTTATCAACAATTTGCGATGAAAATGTTTTCTGCCAGAAGTTCTAAAACCAGTATCTAAATCTTCCAGAAGTAATATTGAGTTTTCTGAAAGAGCTCAAGTCTTTTGGAAGCAATATGAAATCTTCTGAAAGCATTTCAAGAAGTAATTTTAACGCCAGGAATTTATTCTCTTATTAGATATTTTATCTTGTTGAACCGTCTTCTGGAAACATTTCAACTCTTCTAGTAGCAGTGTCAAATCTATTGAGGCATTGCAAAGATAATATCAAGTTTTCTGGAAGCATTTCAAGTCTTCTAGAAGATCAAGTCTTCTGAAAGCAGTTCAATTATTATAGGAGCAGTAGTCTTCTGAGGTATGAAAAGTATTTTGGAAACATTTCAAGTTTTTTAAAAGCAATATTAGGTCTTCTAAAAGCAGTATCAAGTTTTCAATGCTGCCAACAATCAATATTGCTGGTTTTGCAGAACTCTTTAATTATTGAATAGTTTATCAACAATTTGCGATGAAAATGTTTTCTGCCAGAAGTTCTAAAAGCAGTATCTAAATCTTCCAGAAGTAATATTGAGTTTTCTGAAATAGCTCAAGTCTTTTGGAAGCAATATGAAATCTTCTGAAAGCATTTCAAGAAGTAATTTTAACGCCAGGAATTTATTCTCTTATTAGATATTTTATCTTGTTGAACCGTCTTCTGGAAACATTTCAACTCTTCTAGTAGCAGTGTCAAATCTATTGAGGCATTGCAAAGATAATATCAAGTTTTCTGGAAGCATTTCAAGTCTTCTAGAAGATCAAGTCTTCTGAAAGCAGTTCAATTATTGTAGGAGCAATAGTCTTCTGAGGTATGAAAAGTATTTTGGAAACATTTCAAGTTTTTTAAAAGCAATATTAGGTCTTCTAAAAGCAGTATCAAGTTTTCAATGCTGCCAGCAATCAATATTGCTGGTTTTGCAGAACTCTTTAATTATTGAATAGTTTATCAACAATTTGCGATGAAAATGTTTTCTGCCAGAAGTTCTAAAAGCAGTATCTAAATCTTCCAGAAGTAATATTGAGTTTTCTGAAAGAGCTCAAGTCTTTTGGAAGCAATATGAAATCTTCTGAAAGCATTTCAAGAAGTAATTTTAACGCCAGGAATTTATTCTCTTATTAGATATTTTATCTTGTTGAACCGTCTTCTGGAAACATTTCAACTCTTCTAGTAGCAGTGTCAAATCTATTGAGGCATTGCAAAGATAATATCAAGTTTTCTGGAAGCATTTCAAGTCTTCTAGAAGATCAAGTCTTCTGAAAGCAGTTCAATTATTGTAGGAGCAATAGTCTTCTGAGGTATGAAAAGTATTTTGGAAACATTTCAAGTTTTTTAAAAGCAATATTAGGTCTTCTAAAAGCAGTATCAAGTTTTCAATGCTGCCAGCAATCAATATTGCTGGTTTTGCAGAACTCTTTAATTATTGAATAGTTTATCAACAATTTGCGATGAAAATGTTTTCTGCCAGAAGTTCTAAAAGCAGTATCTAAATCTTCCAGAAGTAATATTGAGTTTTCTGAAAGAGCTCAAGTCTTTTGGAAGCAATATGAAATCTTCTGAAAGCATTTCAAGAAGTAATTTTAACGCCAGGAATTTATTCTCTTATTAGATATTTTATCTTGTTGAACCGTCTTCTGGAAACATTTCAACTCTTCTAGTAGCAGTGTCAAATCTATTGAGGCATTGCAAAGATAATATCAAGTTTTCTGGAAGCATTTCAAGTCTTCTAGAAGATCAAGTCTTCTGAAAGCAGTTCAATTATTATAGGAGCAGTAGTCTTCTGAGGTATGAAAAGTATTTTGGAAACATTTCAAGTTTTTTAAAAGCAATATTAGGTCTTCTAAAAGCAGTATCAAGTTTTCAATGCTGCCAGCAATCAATATTGTTGGTTTTGCAGAACTCTTTAATTATTGAATAGTTTATCAACAATTTGCGATGAAAATGTTTTCTGCCAGAAGTTCTAAAACCAGTATCTAAATCTTCCAGAAGTAATATTGAGTTTTCTGAAAGAGCTCAAGTCTTTTGGAAGCAATATGAAATCTTCTGAAAGCATTTCAAGAAGTAATTTTAACGCCAGGAATTTATTCTCTTATTAGATATTTTATCTTGTTGAACCGTCTTCTGGAAACATTTCAACTCTTCTAGTAGCAGTGTCAAATCTATTGAGGCATTGCAAAGATAATATCAAGTTTTCTGGAAGCATTTCAAGTCTTCTAGAAGATCAAGTCTTCTGAAAGCAGTTCAATTATTATAGGAGCAGTAGTCTTCTGAGGTATGAAAAGTATTTTGGAAACATTTCAAGTTTTTTAAAAGCAATATTAGGTCTTCTAAAAGCAGTATCAAGTTTTCAATGCTGCCAGCAATCAATATTGCTGGTTTTGCAGAAGTCTTTAATTATTGAATAGTTTATCAACAATTTGCGATGAAAATGTTTTCTGCCAGAAGTTCTAAAAGCAGTATCTAAATCTTCCAGAAGTAATATTGAGTTTTCTGAAAGAGCTCAAGTCTTTTGGAAGCAATATGAAATCTTCTGAAAGCATTTCAAGAAGTAATTTTAACGCCAGGAATTTATTCTTTTATTAGATATTTTATCTTGTTGAACCGTCTTCTGGAAACATTTCAACTCTTCTAGTAGCAGTGTCAAATCTATTGAGGCATTGCAAAGATAATATCAAGTTTTCTGGAAGCATTTCAAGTCTTCTAGAAGATCAAGTCTTCTGAAAGCAGTTCAATTATTATAGGAGCAGTAATCTTCTGAGGTATGAAAAGTATTTTGGAAACATTTCAAGTTTTTTAAAAGCAATATTAGGTCTTCTAAAAGCAGTATCAAGTTTTTGAAAGCAGTTGAAATTTTCTGGAGCTATTGTAGGTCTTCTGGAAGCAATATCGTGTGTTTTAGAAAAAGTGTGTCTTGGAGTAGGAGTCTTCTAAGACATTACAAGTATTCTGGAAACATTTCAAATCTTTTTGAAGCAGTATCAGGTTCTTAGAAGCACTAATAAATTTTTTTATGGGCTGTATCAAGTCTTTTGGGAGCAGATCTGGATAATTCATTTCGACATACTCCAATGCTCTATCTAATTGTCTCTGATTAAGATTTGCTTCTCGAAATCGATTTGTCAGTATATTGGTCAAGTAATGATCGGGAGTTAACGTCATTTCTAAACAGTCTTGAACTTTCTACACGTTCATTTTTTGAAAATCACCATTAATATGTTCATCATTAAATGATTTTAGTAGTTTTAGTAATGAGTAATGATTTTTTAGTTTTATAACGGGATTTCCCGAACATCGATTTTCAACACAAACCGGTGGGCGGTTATCGGTCTGAAACACATGTTTTCTTGTGTTATCGTCACAAAATATTTTAATAAATTAAAATAAATTGTTTAAAACAACAAAGAACATGTAATTTGTTTCAATTGAACAAAACATTTTTTTTTCCAAACCAGTCCAACACTAATTAAGTCTTCTATTGCGGGAAACTTTTAAGATGTTAGTGTTTAATCTTAGTTGTCTTAGCATATTAAGAAAAACGTATGCGTACAACCTCAAATGGTTCATCAACAGACTCTTGTTTTTTGCAATGAAAGTCGGTATAAAATCTTTTGAATGCATTTCAACTCGTCTAGAAGCAATATCAAGTGTTCTTAAAGCATTGCAAAATTTCTAAGACACTAAGGTTTCTGAGCGCTATCAAGCTTTCTAGAAGCAACATCAAGTCTCCAGGGGCAGTATCAAGTCTTCTGGTAGCAGGTCAAGTCTTCTGGAATTATTTCAACTCTTCTGGAAGCATTTCAAGTATTCTGAAAGCAGAGCAAGTCTTCTAGAATCGATATCAAATCTTCTGGCAGCATTGCAAGTCTTTTGAAAGCAGATCAAGTCTTGTAGAAGCACATATACTTCTAGAGGCAGTATTAAGTCTTCCGAAACTATTTGGATGCATGGGTGTTCTACACCCATTAAAAATGTTGTATAACGTATCCGGCGGCTGTGGTATTGACTCTACTAGATTCAGAAAAAATCCTCTCTCATACTCCATAATAAAAATGGGGGATTATCAGTTATCAAATAATCAGTGATGTCATAAATCGGTAAAAAATGGCGGAAAAGATTTGAACATACTCCAAAAGGTTACAAAACATTTAAACCTTTAAACTCCTTTCAGGGATTTTTCTCACCACCTCTGTACTTTTCTTTATAAGCTAAGGGAAATATCATCATTTTAGGGATGCGATTTTTTACTATTTTTCAAAAAGGATTAAGAATATTGAACAAATTAGGTTGACTTCAAAATTTGATATATTAACGAAATGAGATATACCAGTATGATGTTCTGAGGAAAGTAGATACCTTTTTTATAAATCACCAAAAATTTCAAGAAGATGTATTCCACATCTATATATACTGTATTTGATTCGGAAAATATCGGACACCTGTATTTAATATTAATCTGATGTAATTTAAACCGACTATTACACATAATGGCCGGATGGATATGCTGGATAATCAGATATCCGGTATCAATGTTAATTGATATCCATTTTTCTGTAAGCAATATGGAATGATCATTGATGGAGAGTGATTCAAAAGGTACGCAACCTCGAAATAATGCGAAAATAATTTAATAATAGAAATCGGAATACTGTAATTATCACCTGATTCGAATTTATAATTAAACTTAGCATGATTTCTTTCACCATAGATATGACTTCTTCTTCTATTCAATATTAAATTTGTTTTTAATTGATTGAAGCTTAAAACCAATAACACGCGATTATTAGAATACACAAAATTACATCGACTAACCAGTTTTGATTACTCAATGTCCATAATAAAATGATGAAGGTTACGAATCGTCGTAATATCTTCAGATTTGGAAAGAGAAACCTGCGTGATACAACAATAGAGAGAAAAGATTTCTAAAGATTATGGTACGTCAACTTCAATGATAAAAATAAAACATCGATTAATGGAGTCAATTGGCAAACCTTCCCTTCCGTTATCAATACAATTTCCTTCAAAAGCCGGATTTTATTAAGCAAATCAATCAAAGTTCAGCAGCACAGAACTTCTCACTTGCCAACATAAGTAAGCGCTTCTACAAAGGAAGTGCTGAAAGAAGAAAAAGGTTTCGAGAAGAAGTAGGAAATTAAAAAATTAATTGAAGTATGTTGAAGAAGAAACGTTGAACTTACGTAACTCTATCGATGTTGATGAGCTCATCAGGCCTCATAATTGAAATGGAGTTTGTGGAGAAAGCTATTACGATTAAAAAATGCTGTTGTAAAGGAGCCAAAATTAAAAATGACTTTAAAAAGTACGAAAATTTGTTGCAAATTCTGAGAAAATGCATAGATGAAGTTGAATAAAGTTGCACAAAAGCATTACTGTAGTGGCTAATTCCAAGAAAGCAATCCAAATCGTTCTTAAAAAATTAAACGTCTTCATGGATAAGTTTATATGTGGAATTGATTATTAGATTTCTTTTTAGATTTTTGCATTCTCAACAAAATTGGGTGCCCAAACCACGTCGTGCACGAAGGAAATCGAGATAAAACGATTTACAAGAATTTGAAAGCGACGTGGTTTCATTTACAAATTATCTAAGTTACGAAATTGTTCCTTTCTGATCTGTTTACACAGTTTTCGCTCGATTCGCCACAGGCAATATAATTGTTTTGATTTTTTTTATTATCGCCCTCAATTCTCATAACACACTTACTATTGTATAAGAATTAATTTACAGTAAGAATTTCTTTGCCACTTACTTTTTAATTGAACAAAATCCAAGAAATTCAAACTACACCACCAAACATTAATCAATCAACACCACAGTTAGTTTTTTTAAATTTTAACATTAAAAGCACCAAATTGGATTAAAAATGTTTATTTGTTTTAAAATATTTCTTTAAACTTATGAGAACCACATCACGTGTTAACGTAAGTTGATTGAAAATTGCGTGTTGATATCTTGAGAAAGCACCGAAGTGAAAGAGGCCGAATGGTGCACTGTTGGTCAGCAGCAGCCGGAGCTCCAAACCATAACGTTTTTCAAGTAGTGCAAAATGAAAGGGGCTTTACGAGAAATTGTGTGGAGGTGGATATACCCAAACCATGTTATTTAAATTTTAAAACAATTTTCTTTGTTCAATAAAATTATTAATAACATTCTTTTCAATCTCACCTTTACAATGTATTTTTTTTTACAAATTCTATTTAGTTTTATCAGTACACAATATAAATTGAAAATAAAACTATTTTGGCAGAAACCTCGATTTTTATTTATTATTGAGATACAAAAATCTTCGATGCGTGTAATTTCTTGTTTTTCAGTTTTAACAACGGGTATTTTAACCGTTTCCGGTTAGATCTTATCTTTTTATAGTTTATATAGATCGTAACGACGAGATGATTTTATGTAATAGAGGAAGTTGGAAAGGACTGAAACAAAATTGCGTTTCCTAACTTTCTAATGGGATTTTTTGGGGTTTGAAATAATGTTGAGATAAAACTTACAGGTGTTATTAATGCTATAATGGAAGTTTGCGCTATTCCTATACAGATGGCGGTTTTATTTATCCAAATTAAACCTTAACAATGATTATTGAGCCAAATGTACCGAAGATGTTTAAACAGCTACTAACAAATAATCAAAATTAAAATTAATGGCTATAATTAATTACTTTGTTTTAATATGCAGATAATACATGTAATTTTATCTGAATTAAAGTTACCACTTTCAATTAAATTTTTAAGTTTAATTAAGTTTAATGTATTATTGATTTTTTCTTCCAACTACAGTTCCAAAATCTGCTGCGAACTTTTGTTTTGGAAAGTACATACTTCAAATTAAGATTTGATACTGCTTCTAGAACACTTGATACTGCTTCCAGAATATATGAAATATTTCCAGAAGACTTGATACTTCTCCCAGAAGATTTGATATTGTATCTAGAAGATATAAGATGCTTCCAGAAGACTTTATATTGTCTCTGGAAGCTTGATATTCTGGTAGACTTCAGGTGCTTTCAGAAGACTTGATCCTGCTTCAAGAAGACTTGATACTGCTTCTAGATGTTTCGAATTGTTTCCAGAAGACTTGATACTAATAATACCAATAGTACCAATACAAAATTGTTAATCTTATATGTGAGAAAAATGTTTGATACAACTTCTTTACTTACTTTCAATAAAATTTATTATTATAGAACCAGTTTTAAGTTTCTCTAAGATTAAGAAAATTAAATTAAAAATTAAGAAAGAAAATTAATACGTAACGAATTAAAATCCAATTAGTCATTAACATACATTACTCATATTCTAAGTGCTTATTATGTTAAAAAAACTTACGTCAAACTATTTAAGAAGTTACACTGATGAAACGTATTTTTAGATGTTCTTCTGTCTTTGCTGAAACGGTAGTTGAACATTCTTTTGTTTGCATCTTGCTACATTTGTGCCCTGGAATATGGTCATCATATTCTCACTTAAACTAAAATCTCTATCGCTAATAATTTCGTGAGGCAGCAAAATATCAGAATTCCGAAAATGTTTTCGAGGCTAAAATGTAGTTTAATTTTTCACCAAGATTTCCATTTTCAACATTTAGAAAATTCCTGCATCTCCCTCTTTGCTGTACGAATCGATATCAATAATAACGAGCTTGTAGTTCGCATCGATCATTGCGAGAAGTACCACAGAAAATATCCTATATAGTTGAAATGTAGCCTTCCCGAGTTGGAAGTTAGTACAATTCTCACATGATTACCATCAATGGAAATTATGCATTTAGGAAAATCACAAAATTTATCGGATTTCTGTTCTCAGTCTAATTGATCAAGATTGTTGATAAAAATTGTAGTGCAAGCGTTTTCTATAGAGAGCTTTTTTTGTAGACCTTTGGTACGACCACTAAATACTAGAGATCTGTATGATTCCACTATGGTTAGAAATCTGAAACCCATTAAAAGTATTGTGTATAGGAAAACACAAATAATATTTTAACATAACCTTCCAAAATAACTAGACAATATTGTTCACAATGTTGAACAATGATGGTGGGAAAGTATTAAGGACCACTACAACAGGGAAAAAAAGAAGAAAGAGAATAATCTGCTAAGGAAAAGGAGCTGTATATTCGCATCAGTTTCAATTGTTGGATACCGTAGAAATTGAAAGTTTGACAAACATATCGATTCCATCCAGTAATGAAGCGTCAACTTCAACTGCATAACCACTCATTGGTGAAGTTTGTGAATATGAGGAGGAAGATCTAGCAGAGCAATAGTCACAACATTTATTTCGTTATGGATCATATCCAAAACCTAGTAGATCTACCTCGCCCACAGATGATCAAATTTCAATCGAATTCCAAAACAAACAAACAAAATCTTACTTTCCACAAAAAAAAGATAGCAAGATAGGGAAAGTTTCAAACAGTATGTGCAGGATTTTATATATCAGCGTATAAAGAACCTCAACCAGAACCTCAGCGTAATAAAAATATGTTTTTCAAATCAATGAAAGTGAGTATTTTTAAAATAATAAAATGTGTTCATTACACATTGAAAAAATGTATTCATTACCACTAATCCGTTGTATTCTCCTTAATCTACTTTGTCACGGTGGACCACTCACATAGAATTTTCAGCTCACTCGGAAGCTTCTTCGGTTACGGTTTTTCAGGTACAAGCCTTTTCAAAGAGGTCGATTATTTTACATGGAGGCGAGGAAAGGAGAATAACATGTGGTGTGCCACAAGGATCCGTACTTGGAGGTACCCTCTGGAACATATTTTATGAAGATAGTGTCTATGAAAAACGAAAAAGGCGTTACCATCATCGCATATGCAGACGACATTACGGTTGTAGTTCAAGAACCCACAAAACAGCGAATTGTGGATAAAGCTGAATATTGTTTAAGTCAAATTGCGGAGACTTTTCATCAAATGGGCCTTGAATTAGCGACTGAAAAGACGGAGATTGTCGTGTTAGAAGGGAGAAGAACTATGTTAGATGTGGAATTACAAATAGGTGGGAGGACAATAACAAGCATTGATTCTGTAAAATATCTCGGTGTACACATTGACAAAGATCTACGAATGACTACTCACATAAAAAAAGTGGTAGAAAAGGCCTCAAAGATCCAGAATACGCTTTCACGCATTATGCCACGAATTGGAGGTCCAAGCCAAGTAAAGAGACAATTATTCGGAACTGTTGTGAGATCGGTGGTGCTGTATGCGTCTCCGTGTTGGGAGGATGCTCTGAGATACAAAAGATACAGACAGTTATTAAGATCCATCGAGCGAAGAGTATCAATAAATATTACAGCAGCTTATAGAACGGTATCCATAGATGCAGTTGGAGTGATGGCGGAAAACCCACCTATGGACTTATTGGTGTGGGAGCGAAGCAGAAACTGGGAGGAAAAGGGCGTAAGAGCGGAAGAAAATAGGAATTCTCTATATCGGAGGTGGCAGGAGAGGTGGAATTTGTACGATGGATGGGCAAAAGTTTTTATAAAGAATGTTCAAGAATGGAAGGAAAAGGACCTAAGGTAGATTATTACACCACGCAGGCTATGAGCGGACACGGAATTTTTGCAGCGTACCTTAGAGAAATATAGAAAATAGACTTCGATTATTGCTGGTTTGGGTGTGAGGAAATAGATACTCCAGAGCACACAATTTTTAAGTGCGATCGGTTCAAGGAAGAAAGAAAACAAATGGAACTAGAAGTAAAGCAGAAAGTGGAGGAAAAAAATATAGCTGACCTTCTCATAGGAGATGAAAGGCAACGTGAAGAAATAATGAAGTTTTTGAGAAAGATAATGATGATAAAGGAAAGGGAAGAAAAGAGAAGACAGGAAGAAAAATAAGTACTCCAAGAAGAGGAAAGGAGGGAGGCACATATGCCCCCCTTTCGGGTATGACATTATGTATGTATTATTGTAAAAAATTAATAAGAATTTTATTTTATTTCAAATAAAACTTCAAATGGAGCATTTGCCGACATAAGTTTTCGATCAGCATCATCTGGGAGCCGAAATTTCATAGGCGTCATCGGCTATGAAGAGGAGAGGATGAGGGGTGTCTCTCGCCTCTCGACCGTGTAAGTTGTGTTGTAAATGTTGTTTAAAAAATTAATGCTATAATTTTGCTTTGCGTTGTCGAGACAAGAGGAATTTGAAGCGAAGAAGAAACAAAACCAGCTAGTAGTAATGCGGTAAGCGGGTCCGGACTGCCAAAAGGAGCGAAGAGACGAAGACGAGGAAAGGGGTTTTTAGTGGGTCGGGGTCTTTGATCTCAACCCCACACTATCTGGCCGCCCATCATCCCAGGCCAGATGTCTGTTAGCAGATTTTCCCCGACCTCGTTAAAAAAAAAAAAAGGTACACGCCTTTGAATGTATACCTAATAAATAACATCTGCTGGTTCTACTCATGCATTGTGTCTATCTTAATACATGTGACCCATGTACCTATTGATGTGTTATAATAATTATAAACAATATCAAATTTTAAAACAATTCATTATTTACCTGACTGTTAAAACCAATTTATCGACTGCTGTTATAGGTTTCTTAATTTTGTTGTAGGAGACAGGTTGTCAACTCTTCTTCAATAAGTTTCAAAACAAAATAGAACCTTTCAGGAGTTTTGAAACTATTCTTCTCCGTTAAGGAAATGACTCTTCATTAGGTGGTTGAAAGTTCCTTCATTTTTACGATTTGTAAATAGATTACTTACTTGTTTCCTGATTTTTTCATAATTTGTCAGTATAAACTCTTCTTCCTGGTCATCATCTATGATTTCTTTTAATAGTATCGAGATCATTAATTTCCTTTCTTTGCAAATTCGTTCCATTTTAATGTGTTGTCTATATTCAACTTCGACCATAGATACCAATGGAATCAATTTGAACTAAAAATCGGCCCCTATGCTCCCTTAATGTTTGTATCTTTGATTGTTTTCTTATATCCATTTAACTTTGTGATGGTGTTAGGCTCGAACGTTGCTTTAGAAGAACACTTAAGCTACCTTTTGTGCGAGGAAGGTATGGGTATTTGTGTATCGGATATTTCATTCGAATTATTCCTGACGTCAGGTCTCTATAAAAAATAATATGAAATAAGATCTATGAAACAGCTACAAGTTGTGCCAATACCAACACTAATGCTAACACTAGACCCAGAACTAAAAACATTTGCGTTTAACCGCACGTTTCTTAAGACGGTGCAGAAACCAACCCGACCAAACCTAGTTTCAGAACTAATACTAGACCTAGAACTGCTGTAAATCTCTTAAGACTGCTAAACCCCAATGTTTTTAGTTCTAGGTTTAGTGATAGTTCTGAAGCTATATTGTAGATCTAGTTTTAGTTATACTTTTAGTTCCAGAAAAATTTCAGACAATCTAGAGTTAAACAAGAATTAAAACTAGAACTAACACTAGACCTACAACTAGAAAGGTACGGTATAACCGTGCGTCTTCAAAAGCACGGCTAAACCTGAATCTTTCTAGTTCCAAGTCTAGTGTTAGTTCTAGTGAATAACAGCTACAAGTAGATAATACCAACGCTAATTAGAACACTAACTAGAAAGATAAGACGTACGGGTGTTTATAGTTTCTATAATTTTCAAAAAAAAAATTAATTTCTATAGTTATAGTATAAAATTCATGTAGTTCATCTTTCTGATAAAGCTAATGTCGGATCTAATTGTGAATTAGGTACGGAAAAGTAGAGGTAGAATTAATGTTTAATACATTAAGTTAAAAACTTTATTTTAGCTAAATTGTAATTAAAAAGTAATTTATTATCAATTATAGTTTCTCTTTGATGCGCAAGTACAATTCTATTTATAAAGAAATATCTTTTAGTTAACGATGGTAAAGGGGTAGTACATAATTAATTTTCCTTAGTAATTTTTAGTCATGGGCGTGCGCTCGTTATAATTTCTCGGCATTAAACGGAGAGCAATCGGGAGAAAGAGGTCAAGACCCCGACGGAGTGGGAAGAAATTAAACTTTAATTAACTTGTCGCTTTATAAATTAGGAGTTGCAATGGGTCCCTGGTAAATAGGAGGTTCCCAGCTAACTCTATTAACCGGCGAAGAAATGTGGCGCACAACGCCGGAAGCAATGATACGTTAAAGTCTGTTTTGTGCTGGATTTGTTGGCCGTTACTTGGTCCGCCTGAAAATTGTTAAAGTTTCCAATGGGGGGTGAGGCGATCGACGACGTATACGAGAAATCTGATCGTACGCCTTTTAAAAAGACTCAGATAGACGTGGAAATGAGGTTTTCGAGATTTTTTGAATTAAAGTTGTGTTTCAGAAAATTGCAAATATATCACTTCAACTTAAAGTACATTGTACCCGCGATTGTTGCCGTTCCGTTTTCCAACAATTCCCGGAGGTAAACATTAATTTATTTGGCTGCCACGAGCGGCACCCCCTTTCGTCCGACACGGCATAGGATCTTGGTCAGGATCTTAACGCAGGACAACCGCTCCTTTGTCTCAAATACGAAGATTAAGCGGAGGTCTACCTAAATTATGAGAGCGTTAGGATTAGCGACGCAGACGATGAACAGGAGGCGTTCTACGTAACTTCTCAGTCTAACGAGAATGCTATTTAGATCGCTACGGGGGTACGTTGCCACATTTGCATCGGACCGTTAAAATTTGCTCTCTCTCGCCTATCTTCTCGGAAATCCAGAAATTTAATTACTCCAATATGGCTGTATATTGTGTTCCTATGCTCATTGTTTATGTTTAGTGTATTTTATGGGCACCATTTGGTGCCATGTTTTCAAAGGATCGCTATCATAACGTATGGGAAGTAAACTCTCTCGTCCCGGAATGGATCTTTGTTAGTGTAGGTAACCGTAACTACCATTTATCATGACGGATAGTCTTCTCTACTCTCCCATCATTTCCAATAATCCTTTTAAATATATTACGAAAGCTATGAATCCATAAATTAACCGGTTCAGTTTGTTGTACTAAAAATTTTATGTAGGCAATTCATTATTAGACCGCACATTTTTATTATTTGCCACATATTTTTAGTTACGCATTTTATCCCAATTTTTCCAACAGGCAAGTTATTCGTCAGCAATTCAACAGGTGTTGTTGTGGGTTTTCAAAAATGTGAAAGATAATTTAAAATATATGTATAATGCACAATACGGGCATTGTTACGTTTTGGGATTCATCAAAAATAGTACTTGATTTGTTTGAATAAATTTAGCCTTCGTGTCGTTATAACCATTTACATTTTTCATTGGTTGTTCAATATGATTTATGAACACATTTATTTTAGGATTAAAATTTTCATTGTAATATTTTTGTAGATTTATACAGTAAAAATAACACTTGATGGGTAGGTATTTATAAAAGGGTACACACCCATACAGTGGGTACTTCACCAATTAAAAATTTATTGTAATTCATGAACATATTTATTAGTTTGAATATATTTATTTATTCACAAAGAATTAAACATATAAGTTTGTGTAGTTAGTAAAGACAAGTTTAAAAATGCCTAAAAATTGAGTGTAACCACTACGATTGCACCTGCGCGATGCGGTTTCGTTAGTCTCGACACGTTTTCTGATCTGATAGACAGGTCCTACGTTATCTGTGGACTTTGGAACATAAGGCGTTAAGTCAGAGACTTATGTCTCTGACTTAAGATTCTTCAGTCTAAAGTTTCTCCTAGAGCTTCAATGGTTGTATACCTTGGCCATCATCCAGTAGGGTTCACCTCTATTCTGGACACATTTCGTGGAAATTTCCTTTTCTGCATTACTTAAAATATAAGTTCTGACCAAAAGTAGATCTCTAATTTTTTTTCCGAAAGGATTTCTTATGTTTTGTTTCATCTCATGTACTTATCTTGTTTTCTGAAGACTTTCGGCTAGCGTCAACAGATATGGAGTGTTCTGAGGGACTAAATTTTCTTCTTTGATGATTGATCTTAAATCTGTACCAACGGCATCTGGAGAACGCAGATCGCGTCCAAATGTTAGGTAAGCTGCACTAAAGCCTCGTATAGTTAGTAATTTTTACATTCATTCCTCATGATTGTTTTCTACCAACATTGCCAACTGGGTTTTCAAGTCTCTGTTCCTTCTTTCAACACGATTTGCTTCTGGCTGATAATATAGAATTAATGATTGTTTTATGTCTAAACAGTAACTGATATGTCGCATTGTACCTCCAGTAAATTAGATACCATTATCAGAAACGATTTTTCTTGGGGTACCAAATCTAGTGAAGATTTGATCAACCCAAATTCTTGCACAATTTACAGTTGTAGCTTGACCCAATGGGAATAATTTAACCCAGTTGGAGGTTGAGTCTTAAATAATAAATATCCAGCGATGGCCAGTGGATACGCAAGGTAACGGACCAAACAAATCTGAAGCAATTGTTTCAAATTGTTGAGCAAATGCCAGTGTGCGAAGGAGATCAGTTGGATTCAGATACGTAGCTTTATATATTTGGCATTTTGTAGTTGGCGGTATAATTATTCGATATTATCTGGGGAAGACTAAAAAGCATTAATAATTTTTGATATTTCTGTATCATTTAATTGTCCTTGACGGATTTCGGTCTTGCTTCTTGTTGATAGTTTTGCAAAACAAGACCAGATTGAAAATTTATTATCGCTTTAAAGAGGTAACTTAAATATGCAGAATTCAAGGATTTCTTAGGAACATTTGAACAATTCACTGCTCTTGGCAGAAAATCGACCATCACATTTTGTTTCCTTGGGGTATATGTCATCTTCATGTTCTATCCTTGTATCTTCAGTATTCATCTGCCAAGCCGACCACTGTAATGTTTGGTGATCAGTTTCGATTCTCACTTGGAACCCTTCCAAATAAGTACTGAACTTCTCTGTTGCCCACACGACAGCCACAGTTTCTCTCTCCGTTGTAGAATAGTTCACCTCAGCGGCAGTCAATAGTCAACTAGCAAATTCCTAAAGCATAACTACCCTCGGGATCAGATTGAATTAATACTGGAGCAGTGGTTAACAATTTTTTAAATTTATTGAAAGCATTTAACTTCTCTGTTTCATATTGAACGATAGCCTTCTTCTGCAATAGGTTGGTTAATGGATGAGCGACTTCAGAAAACTTTGGTACAAATTTGCGATACCAGGAATACAGTTAAACAAAGTACAGAACCTAGTTTACTGTATTTGATACTTTCACTGATCTGATTGTATATGTTTTATCAGCTCAATCGGACCTAATCGGAAATGGTCCATTAATTGACAGAATGTGCCAGAAACATTTTAAGCCCAAAACCATGCGTCTAAATCGGTACGTTGGAACTTTCCAAAAGCCTAACAGAATGTTCATCGTTGTCATGCATGTTATACACGTATTCTTAGTGCCATGGAGCAGATCTCTAATTAATGCCTTGGGATAGCTATCGCTAATTACGATAGAGTTCCCCTCACGATAATCAACACAGATTTTAAATGTACTATCCTTCTTCGGGACTAGTATAACAGTACTCGACCATGGATTCATCAATAAATCTGTAACAGGAGTTTGGGCAAAGGACTACTCGCTAGCTTCCTCATCATCGGCAATGTTATTGCAGTCAGGACAAGTAATTATACTAATCGCATGTTCTTTACATACTGGTTTGCGACATGTATGGCACGAAATTGTTGTTACTCTGTTTTTCTGCCTTCCACAACAAAAGCACCTTCCTCGTACTTTTGCTGGAGGCTCTTGTTCATGTTCCTCTTGAGGAGGTTTGTACTTATTCAGGAAACGTTGGATATCCAAAGGTAATGTCCTTATGGTAGCTCTTTCTGAAAGGTGTGGCTTCATCAAAGACATCGCCAATTCTTTTAGAAAAACTCTTCTGTATTTGTACCCATCCTCGATGTGTATGGCGTTATATAATATTTGACTGTTTATACCTGCAATTGAAAACTGCAGGTATAAACAACTGAAAAAATAAAACTAAAGGCCATCTTCTCGTTCTTCTGAGAACGGAGTACGTGCCACACATTTTGTCCACAGTATCGACGCCTCCTTTACAACTGTTGTAGTCCATTATAATATCTGGCTTATTGGTTACAGGGTGAATTGCAGCATCACAATGCATGGTGGAAAGCAAAATTACAGCATAAGACACAATAGTGTCGTCTTTTTGAAATCCAAAGACGGACGACCCAGGTGCTCTCGTTTAGTTGGTAAAAATTCTGTCGGCAATTCCTTTTTGTTCTTTTTTAATGTTCCTACAATTGTGACTTTATCTTCCAAAAGCTCCTTTGCCAAAGAATAACTTGTGTACCAATTGTCGCACGTCAAATTTCTATTTTTTCCTTTCCACGGCTGAAGCAAACGGTGAGTAATTGCAGTTGGTGTATTTGAATTTTTGTATTGCCCTTCTGGCTGTTGACCACAATATACCTCTAAGTTGCTCACATAGAATGTTCTGGAGTCACATAAAACGAACACTTTTAATCCATACTTAGCAGGTTTATTGGGGATGTATTGGATAAAACTGCACCTACCTCTAAAGGGAATCAACATTTCATCAATTGTTACATGTTCTCCCAAATTATAATTGTTATTGCAGTTGTCTACAAAACGGTCAAGAATAAATCAGATAGCGGCCAGTTTATCAGTGGCTTTTCTCTCACGTCTAGTACTTTTGTCGTCAAACCTAATTGCGGTTAGCAAAAATAGAAACCGGTTATAACTCATAGAAGCACTAAATATTTCTGATCCAGTTCCATCAGCTGTCCACAATTCCAGAAAATGTGTATGGTTCTGCTTTTTGCTTCCTGCTAGAAGTAACAATCCTACAAAAGCTAATACTTCCGTTTTCGTGGTATTTTTAGCATCTCTTGGCCGGTGATAATGTGTTCGTAATCTTGCAATTTCTAGGTTTGTGTATTGAACAATATTTTCTATCAGGTCATCAGTAAAAAATTTGTCAAAAGCACTTTTTTCATTGGTAATATCTCGTGCATATTGTTTAGGCCCAGGAAAAATTTTTACAATATTTTTTTTATTAGTTTTGCTAAATTTACTTAAAATTGGACTCTACTTCCACACCATTCTTTTTTTCTTATCTCTAACCACAAAATGTTCTTCACTGTCTTCTTCACTAGTCCCATTTGCATTTTCCTCTTCATCATCTGTGTGGCTGAATTCTTCTTCCGACTCTGTGTTGTGCTCACTGTTCTCTATAGCTTCATCCTCTGACGTCCCTGATTCTCCTCCAACTTCTTCTTCACATTCTTCGTCCCATAAAACCCGAGCAATAGCCTCAAGTTCATTTTCGGTTAGACATTTTGGATCTCTAACTGGTATCCTATCCCTACAAAATTAATTTTAGGTATTTAAAAAAAGTCGTTGTTTCTATAAACAAAGTAAATGGCAAATAAAATATTTTATGCCAAACAACCAAACTAAAAAATTTTAAAATATACTTACATAATTCCTCGCGTGGTGTATTCCGTACACCAAATAGAACAACTGTAGATTTCACACTAAATAAGTATGTAATCACTAGACCTGTCGCAGCGAGACTGACGGTGGTTCTAGTGGGCACTTCAATTATAGGTTAGGTGGGAGCACATGGGCGAGGTGTTTATTTAAGAAGAATGCGAGCATTTTTAGTGCAAGTGGTGTATGTTTTACACCGGCGCGAGTAGTTAAAGTTTAATATAGAATGGAGTGCAAACTCGGTTGGTTTCTCATTTAGTCTACAGATGTTCTCGCTATAGATCGCTAACCCCTCAAGAGCTTCTCGTTGTGTTTTGGTTAGTAATTCATTCCCATCTGGGCGCAAACAAACGTTGTTAACTTGATGTGCTTGTGGTTGACTGGTAGATGAGCTTCATTAACAAAAGTAACTGGGTCGTCGTATAAATACCAGCATTTCTTAGGAACACTTATAACTTACAATAAGTCATAAGTTTTGCCTACTCTAATGTCTAAGTTGCATTCTCCTTTTGAAGCAATTCATACAACGTGTAGGGTTACGTTTAATCAATAAAGCCAGCTCTATCATTTACCAAAATGTTTAACTCGTTGCAGATCCTTGACATTTTGATCATTTTAAACAGATGACTCCTGGTATTCCACAACCGTAACATTGAAAGTTACTTCGGGTGTATGTTTGGACATTCGATGTTGTTGATGTCTTTGTTGAATTAGTCGAAGCCGTTGATGCAGCATATTTTCGACACTGATTCTGAACATGACCAAAGTTGTTGCAAAAGGTACATTTTGGTGTCGTTTTCTTTGAGGATCTATACATCAATTCTTATTTTCTTTATTAATCAACGAATCAACATCGGAAATTTCATTTCTTGGAAACATTCTTCTGATACGAGGGGTAAGTAAACTGTAATCCGTATCAAGCTTATGGGGTTCATTTGCATATGCAATAGATAATTCAGACAGCAGTTCTTGAGCATTGTTACTAAAATATTAAATAGTTTATCCTTATCTTGCTTTTTGTTAAATATTTCTTTGAATATTTAGTGATGTGGTTTATTTACAGCTGTGCCTTTTTGAGTGACCTCATCGATTTCTTCCAGATGGATATTCCACTCTTCACTCCCAAGCATCGTGTAGATGCCTGTCTATCTAAGAGCATGAGTCGGAAATAGTAACGCATTCTATATAGACTGATAGCTGGTTTGGAATGCCTCAACGATTTGGACTTTCAAACCAGCAAGCCTGCTTTTACTGGTAGGAATTCAACCCGACCATTAAGGTGTAGCCGTCGAAAAAGCTGCTAAATACTAATGTTTCTAGTTCTAGGTCTAGTGTTAATACTAAAACTAGGTTGTAGGTCTAGTATTAGTTGTACTCTTGATTTCAGAAGAATTTATAACAATCAAACATTCAATGCTTGAGCAATTAAAACTAGAACTAACACTAGACATAGTACTAAAAAGTTTCGGTCTAGACGTGCGTTACTAGGTCTAGTGTTAGTTCTAGTTTTAGCTTGATACAAGTATACAAGAATTAAGACTGAATAACAACTAAAAATAGAGCAAACACTAACGTTAGAGCTAGATCTAGAATGAAAAACATTTAGGTTTAGCCACATGGCTAAACCGAAAAAATAATAAGTTTTCCCTTCTACGTTTAATATCAGTTCTAATACTAGTACCAGCTTTAATTTTAGTCGCTATTCAGTTCTAGACTGTTAAATATTTTTTATTATATCAAAACTGGAATTAATATCACAGACATACAACTAGAAACATTTTTGTTTAGCAGTCTTAAGAGATATTCGGTAAAACCTGAATGTTCCTAATTCTAAGTGTTAATTCTAGGGTCAGTGTTAAGTCAAGTTTTAGTTATTTAGCACTTCCTAACTCAAAGTGTGATGTAGTCATTACCTACAAACGAATGACATCCCAAACGGTCTTTGCAATACGTAGGAACTTATTCCGACTTATTCCGGGGATGTATTAATGCGTTATTAATTCTAACATTTCAAGGCATCAAATTTACTATGAAAATAGAGCTGAGATTAAAGCTTAGAGTAATGTCATGTGGTTTAAACTTGGTATGGAGATGTGGAGGTGGAGTGAAGTGTCTTGAGGCGTCAGGTCCATCGGGTTTGAACCCGAAGCCGCGACAGTGGGGTCGACTGTGGTTTCGCCAAGGGTTCTACCGAAGTCCTTAGCGCATATTGATGTTGATTAGCGTCGGGGCGACCTACAAACAAGCCTTTGTCGCCGAGGATTAGAGAGTGTAAAGGAACCTATTGCTTATTCTGGTCTCCTACGAACCGGCCCTAATGAACTCGGGGCGTCTTGGAGAAGGCGTGGTTGACGCCGGCCGCTATACCGCTTAATTGCATCTCGTTTTTTGATATTTAAATGAGCAGTAAACTTCTAAAACCTAAAAACGGTTTAAATTGAGACTGAAGTATTTTGTACTAAACCGTTTCCGCGTACGTGGAAACCCTCTCAATACGGATGGATTTGGAAAGTAGCCGCGCAGAAATGAATTTTGCCATTATCCCGAAGTCTAAACAAGTTCTATAAGGAGTGCGCAGGGTAGGGCTCCCCGGGAAACTTTAATTAAACTTCTTAGTCAAAACCTCGAGGTCCCAATTTCGACCGCCTGCCTACGCCGACGTCGGTCGTCGTCGTGGGCGCCGCGACGCCACGTCACGCTCTCCATGCCGCGTCTGGGTGTAAAAATCGCGCGACGCCATGAATGTTTAATGAGTTTTTAAATTGAAAATGTTTCGCGAAATCAAAGCGTTTAACATGAAAGCTTCGTCCGCGTTCTCGGCAAACTAATGGACCCTGTTAAGAGACTCCTACCGTTAAACCTAATTTTAATCCCAAAAGGGACAGCAATTAAAGAGTATACATATATGTATATATCCTATACAGGGTGATTCATAATTTGTGCTCAATATTTTAGATTTTGATACAAGATAAAATGCTAATGAAAAATGTAAGAATAATACTTTCACGTTTTGGCATTTGCTTACGTGTTATACAAGTTTTATGTATTTTACCACAACATGCACGATGGGGAAATTTGGGAGTTTGCCATGTCTCGGTCTCTTTTTCCAAGATTAGGTTGAGTTATGTTGGGATGGTATTATTTATCCAATACATAGCTCTTTACAAAATCGTTCTTTTATCAAATTACTAAAATGTATAATGATATGCCGTTAGCAACGTTACCATGGGTCAACCCATGCTAAAACTTGCTTTAGGATTGGGTTGAGGTGGTACCATTTCTAAAACCAGCCTAACCCATGGAAAAGATATCAAAAATATCATTTCTGATATTATATTTCTAATAATATCATATTCTTTATCTATTTGAAAAAAAAAGAATTCTTAAGATATCTAGATAAAATGTTGAACTTTTATAATGAAAAGTATGTACTTTTCTAAGAACAAACATCAAACTTGAGTATCGCTTTGTGTTTGAGATATCAACTTTTAAACTCAACCTAAATTTGCAGCATTTCATAAAATTAACGATTTCCTTAGAATGTGCTTGTTCGAGAACTAATCCATATTTAAATATTTCATATTGGTTTCTGAGATATTAAGTTTTGAAGTCAACCTAATTTCTACAATTTCCTTAATCATTTTTGAAAATCGTAGGAAATCGAATTCTTAAGATATCTTGATGAAATTTTTCATAGCTTATAAAGGAAAGTTAGTCATTTTTCAAGAACAAAACATTGTTTGAATATCTCAAATAGATTTTGGGGTGTCCAGTTTTGAACAAAATCTAAATGTGTAACCTTTCGTATATTAATTAAAGAAACGTGGAAAAACGAATTTTTAAGATAGCCGTATGAAGTTTTGTACGTTTTATAAAGAAAAGTATATACTTTTCTCAAAACAAAATCATATTTACATATCTCACTTCATTTTTGAGTAATCAAGTTCTGATTTCAACCTAAAATTTGCAACATTATATAAAATTATCGATTTCAATAATCGTTTTGGAAAAAAATTTAACAAATCGAATTCTTAAGATATCTGGATGATTCTTTTGTGATTTATAAAGGAAAGTGTGTACGTTATACGGTCCGTTTTTTATAACCAAACCGTACCTAAGTATCTCAATTTATTTTTGAGATATCAACATTTTAATTTAACCTAAAATTCTAGCATTTCATGAAAATAATAGTTTTCGTAGTCATATTTGAAAAATCTTAGAATTCTTGAGATATTTTCCTGAAATTATAATGATTCATAAAAGAAAATTTGTACTTTTTCGAGAACAAAACGATACTTATATATCTCAATTCGTTTTTGAGATATCAGGTGTTCAACTCAACCAAAATTTGTAGCGCTTTATAAAAATAACAATTTCTTGAATCATATTTAGAAAATCGTGGAAAAGTATGATATCGACTGGATCTTAAAAAATAGTCGGATACAGGATAATTACCGTACATCCACTCGATCCCTAATAAAATATTTTTCTGAAAAAAACTCGATGTTTATACATTAGATGTTTTGCCAGTTTGCGACTAAAGTCCGTGCAAAAAGTCAACGCCCTTCACTTTAGAGATCAATGAAAAAAAGTGTAGTAAAGTTTGTAATAATCAGTGAACATTATGTATATTTTTGTATTATTTATGTATACTTTTTCAGTATATTTTTATAGCGTCAAAATAATGATATAGCATAAAATAATTACGTGTCAAAGAATATATGTTGCAAACTTATCAAATATGTAAAATATATAATAAATCCACTTCTTTGCTTGCTTTTGTTTATTTGTTCGGTACCGGTTTCGGGTTTTACAAACTCATCATCAGCTGAATCTACAAATTAAAAATGGAAATCAAATATAAACGTCCATATTTTGTTTATTCAACTATATGTGTTCTTTTTTGCAAAATATTTCTTTAAAAGTTAATAAATAATAAAATTAAATTAAAAACTTACGTCAAAATATTTAAAAAAACTACAGAATGGTATTAAAAATATAAAACATTTCCACAGAACAACTTACACGAACTACACAAATTCAGAGAAAACTTGAAATGAACAGGTTTATTGTATGTTAAAATTGTAGGTGTATCTTCTTTGAGCAAAGTAAGAGGGATTGATTTAGAGAAGAAGAATTGATACAAAATTAAATTTTGAATTTTATAATGTTTTGAGAAACGTAAATAAAGGATTGTAGACGTGTGCTACTTGATCATGTAATAAATTCAAATGATGATTGATATGGTCAACCATCATTTACCACATCAAACTCTATTGATTTTATAAAGGCAACAAGTAACATTGAACTAAAAAATAATTCTTTACTGGTATCTTTTGATGTTACTAATTTATACTCAAATATTCCGACAGACTTAACACTCCAATTAATATCAAGATTGTTCAAGAATACATTTAGAAATAAAAATAATAACATAATTGAAGGTCTTAATAAAATAACTAAACATATTATTGAATAGAATTACTGTACATTTGACGATGAATACTCTAACATTTTTCAAGGATTACCTATGGGAATGCTTTTATCAAGTATCATGTCAGATATATATCTAGATCATATAGAAACACAATTCATAATCAATAACACAAATCTTTATAGAAAATACATTGTAAAATGGATACGATACGTTGATGATGTTTTTTTGTATTTGGGAAGGGGATGTCGAAACTTTAAATAAATTTCTTGAATATCTAAATAAAATACATAATAGTATAAACTTTACTAGAGAAACAGAGAAAAACAATAAATTAAATTTTTTAGATCCCACATAAATACCCATACAAATTAATTAATAAATTATATCAAAAATTACAAAGACAACAAGACCTAATATATAAAAAAACAAATAACAATTTATATAAACCAGTACCCTTTAATACGTTAAGTTTCAAATCGAAGAAAATATTTTCTGACAATAACATCACACTGGCATTTTCAAATCAACATTCAATTTTGAAACTGTTATCTAATTGTCATAATAAAACTAATTATCTTTAAAAGGGTGGGGTTTTTTCAATTGAATGTACAAACTGTAATTCTATATATGTAGGATAAACGGGTCGAAAACTAGAAACTAGAATACATAAACATCAAACAAAAGAAAATTCTAATGTATATAGGCATGCCGTTGAAACAGGGCACAAAATAAATTATAAAAATGCTAAATTGATACACCATTGCAACAAAGGTGTTAAAATGGATTTGTTGGAAATGTACGAAATCGACAAACAGAAAAAAGACAAAAATTTCAATTTATTAAATGATCAAGTAGCACACGTCTACAATCCTTTATTTACGTTTCTTAAAACATTATAAATTTCAAAATTTAATTTTGTATCATCTCTTCTTCTCTAAATCAATCAATTTTACTTTGCTCAAAGAAGATACACCTACAATTTTAACATACAATAAACCTGTCAAGTTTTCTCTGTATGTGTGTAGTTCGTGTAAGTTATTCTGTGGAAATGTTTTATATTTTTAATACCATTTTGTATTTTTTTAAAAATATTTTGACGTAAGTTTTTAATTTAATTTTATTATTTACTAACTTTTAAATAAATATTTTGCAAAAAAAAACACATATAGTTGAATAAACAAAATATGGACGTTTATATTTGATTTCCATTTTTAATTTGTAGATTCGGCTGATGATGAGTTTGTAAAACTCGAAACCGGTACCGAACATATCAACAAAAGCAAGTAAAGAAGTTGTTTTATTA
Source organism: Onthophagus sagittarius (assembly GCA_036711965.1). Lineage (NCBI taxonomy): Eukaryota > Metazoa > Arthropoda > Insecta > Coleoptera > Scarabaeidae > Onthophagus > Onthophagus sagittarius. The sequence goes on along the minus strand of JASERS010000005.1, from coordinate 11,878,435 downwards.
TATATTTTACACAATTACTAAAAACTAACATTTTTACTATAAGATTTTATTGAAAAAGAAAATAAATTACAACTTTCGGAAAATCCATTTATGATCAGCAAAAGGCTCAAATTTTAAATGGTGGGGTGGGCTGCAATGGGCTGGGTTGGTATTAAAAATGATATCATCCCAACATAACTCAACCCAATCAAAATCCACCCTAACTCACCGTCAGGCACAAGCTATTCTTTATATTTTTATGAGATAATTTTTTTATCCCAGTTAGCAACTCGTAAATATTGGTTCAGGATAGGATAAAAGAATCAATGACAATCAATTGAACAGTCCTATATTTCGATTCAAATTGAATCTTCTTCAGGGAGTGAAATTTTCTACAAAATTACAAGTTAATAAAAAGTAAGTAATTACAAATAACACTTACGATTGTAATGAAACTGGCTAAAATAAAACATTAAATACCAGAGTATTTCGTCCTAAATTATTCTTAAAATTATTGAGAAAAACATGAAACACGTTGTTACACACCATAGCGCTTTTTTTTATAATATGAATGACAGTGCAACCCACATTGTAAAAGTAAAACGACAACTTCACGTGAAGCGGGAAGCGCCAAAATTTAAATTCAAATGTTTGAAATATTTAAATTTTTAAATTCATCTCTACAAAAATAAAAAATTAGGCCATATATAGAACTTAAGGAGCTGATATCAGTTCTGTAATTGATAGTATTTTTTGTGGTTGCTATGTGGAACATCTCCAAAAATAATCTGTTGTGATAGTTGTTAGTTGCATCTATAATTTTAGTATTTTCAAAATCAAAAATATGACCACTGTCCAAACTATGTTGGGCCATAGCACAAGATCTTTTGTTACAACGTATATCACTTTTATGTTGGTATAATCTTCTTTTAAGCCATTGGGAAGTTTGTCCCACATAGCAACCTTCACAACCACCACATGAGATGTTATAGATAACCCCAGACCTGTATAGTAAGGGCGTGGGGTTTGTGAAAATTGATTGAGATTTTAAAGGATAATGTTCTACGATCTTTAAGTTGTTAAGATTACAACAATGTTTAAACATTTTGGTTAGTTTGTCAGTTAACTCAGGGATGTAAATGAGTTTTTTGTATAGAGTGGGTTCATTAATGTTATCAATGGCTGAGTCAACATCCACACCAGGGTCAAACACAGTAGTACTGAAAAGCAATCTGTTTAATAACTTGGGAGGGTACATGTTGTCTATAAAAATAGTTTTTAATTTATTTAAATTTATATTAATTAAATTAGGTTCTGAAATTTTTTCTATTCTATATTTCATTGCTAACACTGTGCTAATTTTATGTTTTATTTTATGTTTAGATGTAAAATGGATACATCTTCCAGAAAACGTTGGTTTTGTGTACCAATCAAATTTGATTTTATTGTCTTTATCACGAATGACCTTAGTATCCAAAAACGGAACTGAGTTGTTGTCTTCTGTCTCAAGAGTAAACTGTATAAATTTGTTGTGTTTGTTAAAACTATTTAAAATTGAATTTACGTAATTACCCGGGATAGCAGTTATGATATCATCCACATATTTTTTTATAAACGGAACTTCAAACTCCAACGTTGGTAAAATTCTTTTTAATACATGGTCCATAACAATTTGGGCCAAAATAGGTGATAGCGGAGAACCCATAGGTGTACCGAAGATTTGTTGGTAAGTAACACCGTTGAAAGTAAAATAAGTATTAGTGCAAATTGTTGATATAGTTTTTAGGAATAAATCCTTTTCAAAATCATAATTTTCTGAGATGTAATGGAATAGAAATTCTCTTCCATTACATCTCAGAAAATTATGATTATACCACATTATGGTAGAATCTGTAAAACTAGTATTCACGAGCAAATAAACGGGAAAATATTGTTAAAGAAAAATGCAAAATGTTACATATTTTTTTGTTTACAATTTTATTTTGTATCAGAATCCACAATAATCTATAGTCTAGAAGTATTACAGATTTTTTTTAGTTTATTTATTAATAACACCAATTTTAAGGGTTCCTTGACATGAATAGAAGAGCAATGGATCAAATTTAAGGTTTGGGTTAATTGGCTCCCATGGGCAAAAGGTCGAAGAGAAAAGTGCGCGAACCTGACGGTGCAAAATTTATCGGACACGCTCCCGATGGCTAATTGATATTCGCCGGATAAACTACCGAAATTAGGGGAGCGCAAGCGAAGCGCCGCCACCATAATTTAAGCTTAGAGCGAGCTAAGCTGGGACGGTCGGCCGACACGGCCGCCTTCTTTATTGTGCAGTTTGACCTTTGACCGCAACTGCTGAGCACGCTGCCCAGTTCCGTACGAAGCGGGACTTCGCCTCGGCACCAGGATTACTGCAGAACCGCCCCTTTGCTAACTGTTCTTCGTAAAATATGGCTTAATAGATTTACCTAAAGGCCGCGCTACGACTGATCCCGGACTACGCCGGGCCCTTTTGGGGATTTCCCATGTCCACGCGAACTCCAACGAAGAAAATTTTGTAATCCCGGAGTTTATTTCACTTGTTGATTAAAGTTTTAGAACTAATATAAAGGTTCACTAACAATAACACTGGTTTAACACGATCAAAATGAATACATTATGTTTAACCAAACGGATTAATTTCATGATTTTAACTTTTCCAATATAAGTCATATTTACACAAAAACAAAGAAGAAATATATGGCGTGCAACGATAAATCAAACCACGTCGTCATAAATCCGAAAAGTTACTCGGAAGTCGTAGAAACCCAGGGGTTATTTACTGCGTTTAACGAGAGTTTATTTCTTAATATCCCCGGGAGGTCTTTGCGGGATGGACTTGAAAGCACGCGCTAACTTTTGACGATACGCAACCCACCCCGTGGGCTACGCGCCTACGAACACCGGCGTAAATGAGATAATGAATGTGCCACTGTTAACTTATTCCGCTCCTGGCAAGTGGCCGAAAGGGCTGACGACGTCCTCTAGCGCGCGAGTTTGTTAACTTTCCCGTTCCATCTTCCCCTTTCTTGACGGGCTGTTTCGCCGAATGCTGCAGTTTATTATGGCAAATTGTTTAAGTAAATCGTGAGGAGCGGGAAACTACGACCCTTCTTCTCTTCTTTGCGGCGACAATTCGTGATTTTGTTTCCACCCCTTTCACTTTATACAGCGAATTCCACTTTTAAATTACTAAGAAATTAAATTTAACCAATATAAACCAATTAATTAAGATGTATTTTCTTTACGTTGACTTAAATTTTAAGAATTGTTATTAATTTTTTTGAATTGGAAGATATTTTCACATTCTTTTAGATTTCGCAATTATCAAAGATTTCAAGTACACTTAGAATCGGCTAGAAAGATCAAAAGTAAGGAAAAATAGAGCTTGGTCCAAGTTAACTGTTAGCATTGTTATATCATTTTCTTTTTGTTTCCTCTATATTGTTTGTGTATCTTGAACATAAAATAGTAAATGAAGGACCTGATAAGAGGCAAGTAGTTGATGTAGGATAAATACGACACAAGACAAAAAGATAATATAGAATTCATCCACAAAGCACTACAACATCAAGTAACTCCTGTTTCCTTTAAAGTATCTGTCTCCAAAACCTTCAACAATCAGAAATTTGAACTTGAAGCAAAACTTATGAAAAAAAGACTACGTCAACTCTATTCTTTACAATCCAAAGAGGATAAAATTTTGAAATTTCTACACCTCCAGCTACAGCAGGAGCTTCATTTCATCGAACACGAAGAAATCCTCTCCAAATTCCGAAAAGAAGTTCAATTTATCACCATGAAAAATAAAATCACAAAAAGAAACAGGATGAAACGACTCCAAGAAGACAAGAAGAGGAAATATACCAAATCTATCCTTTTTAATAAACATAATGTAAGTGACAATCTCTCAAAGAATTCACCTAAAAAATTTTTCCATATTAGAAAGATAGATGTTAACAATTCAAATTTTAAAGTTTCTATTCAAGATTTAAATAATATTAATTTTGCACCCCGTTTCACTAATCTGAGCAATGTTGCATTCACTGACAAAGAAAATAATATATTCAATTTAGGCCACAAGTTTGCCCTTCCCGGAAAGGTTGATAAAATAGAACTTGCCATCAATTTAGAATCACAAATTTTTGAAAATGTAAACCTTCTTAACGAAATTCTCAACAATTTTACAAATCTAACTTCCAAATCTAATATAATTTCTAAAAATAGACCTTCAGTCACCTTAAGTGATATTAAAAAATTAAAACAGAAAATTAAAACAGAAAATTTGATCGTCACATTAGGAGACAAAAACGCTGGATTAGTCATTATCACTAAAGAATCTTATATCAACAAGACTCAAGAATTTTTTGAACAAAACGACATCAAACTTATAAACAAAGACCCTACCCCTAAATATAATTACACCTTAAAGACACTTATTAATTCTTGTAAAGAAAGTTTAAAAAATTCAACATCAGTACTAATCTCCTAACTCAAATGAACCCTTTGTCTCATACACTCAAATCTCTTATTAAATTACACAAACCAGATAGAAGCATTAGACCAATTATTTCCAATACTAACACCCCAAATGAAAATATTGCTAAACATTTACAAAAATTTCTATACAATACTTTTCAAAATAATTTCACTTACACCACTAAAAAACTCATCAGATCTTATAACAAAACTTTCAAAACTAAAAATTAATAAAAAATCGACTTTAATTTCATTCGATATAAAAAATCTTTATTCCAATATTCCAGTCAATGAATGCATTAATATAATAGAAGATTTCCTTTGTAACAATATTCAAAATTTTAACAATGTTCAATATAAAGACATATTTCAACTCACATCCATTATCAAGGTAGTTTGTGAACAGAATTTCTTCATCTTTAATGGAAAACATTATCGCATGTCCGATGGTTTACCCATGGGCTCTCCTATCTCAGGAATCATGGCTGATATCTTTGTGAATAATTTCGAGAAAACTCTTTTTTCTGAGAAATATGCTTTGTTCACCAAAGACATAATTTTCTACAAAAGATACGTAGACGATATATTAATAGTATTTAATGGTAATAAAGCACAACTATCTGCCCTTACTAATGTATTTAATAACATATGCATACTCGACTTTACCACCGAAATAGAGAAAGACTCTAAAATTAACTTCTTGGATATCACAATTTCTAAAAATATTTCTGAGTCATCACTTAACTTTAAAGTATTCCGAAAAGATACAGCAACTGATACGATTGTACCTAAATCCTCTTTCTCCTGTTCACAACATAAATATGCTTCATTTCGTTTTCTCTTTAACAGATTACTAAATTTTCCTTTACAGCATTCTGATTTTATTACCGAATTAAAAAACATAATAAAAATTGGTTTAAATAATGGCTACTCTCTTCAAGATATTCAAAACATTTATAATAAAACTCAAAACAACTTTACCAACAATCTTATCTTCCCCAGAATTAATGAAAAACGTAAATTTATCTCTATTCCATTTCACCCTAATATTCAAAATACTTTCAACAATATTTTTAAATCTCATAATGTTACAACTGTATTTTCCACTAATAATAAATTAGGTCAATTAATTGTTAATAACAAACACAGATTTAATCTTAACCAAAAGAGTGGCATTTACAAACTTGACTGTGGGGATTGCGATTGTTTCTATATTGGTCAAACGGGACGTAACATAAAAACCAGATTCAAAGAACACATCTCTAAAAATAATTCAGCATTTTTTAAACATCTTGAAGAAACAGGACATAAGTCAAATCTTTCTAATATATCCCTTTTAAAACATTTAAAGAAATCAAAAAAGATGGATCTTTACGAAGAATATTACATCAGATCCTATAACAACAATAATTCACATCTTTTAATAAATGAATCTACAGATTTTTTCCATAAAAGACTCTTTTCCAGTTTCCTGTAATATCGAAATTCCCGTTCTTTGAGAGACTTGTCACATTTTATCAACAGTTATCTCTTTCTAGATATATTTTGTTCTTTTCAATTATTTCATAAACTCGTCAGACCGTTTCTGTTTGTTAACTTCAATATTTCAAAATTTCATATTTTTCAATAATTTTAAATTAAAGAAAAGATTGGTATTTGCCTCTTCAACGTTTAATGACGAGAGTTCAGGATCATCCAATGTCTTCGCATTTTTCTCTTCGCTTAATTTTTTGCAACCTCTGATGTAACTGACGGTAATTATATTTTATTTCATAAAATCAACTTATTTTTAACTTTTCTAATTTTAATTTAATACAGTTGTAGCTGATGACGCTTTTAAGAAAAAAGCGAAACACGTGTAGTACAGATTGAAAAGAAATAAATAAATATTTATATCATTGTGAAAAAAGGATTTTCTTTCCTTCTTCTTTTATTATTAATATACACAATGAACCTGGAGTCAACAATCGCCAAATTACGAGCTATTAGTTTATATAAATTGCGCAGGATTATAAAGGTCGGAAAAATCCTATCTCTTAGCGATCTTTTATCTCTATTAATGAAACTGATATGATTTGAAATATATTTCGTCTCAGTATTTCTGCTAAATAAAGGAAGTTGTAACTGTGTTAAAAATCGAAATCATTTATTCGTTGGTTCGAAAGACATCTGCGTTCTCTCACGGTAAGATAATTAAATTCAAGCGCGGTATTGCGACTGTTATTAATACAAATTAAGTTTCTCTAGATTCTTAAAATCGATGGTGAAAATGAAACTAAAGAATTATCTGCTTTTGATTGATCGCTCTGTTGAATATTTGATGTCCCATCAAAATGGTCTTCTGGGAGAGATTGATGGATTCGTTATAAACTCGAAATGTATCTTAACATTGTTGACGATAAACTTTTATATACGGTTTTCACATATAATCGTGATTATGACAAAACAGTTGCATGGAGATGTTTTTGAAATTTTGATATTTTAATGGATCATGTTGAATCGCATTATCGTCAATCAATGCGTCGATATTTTTCCAAGATAAATGAACTAATGCATTGAGAATAAAACAATAAAGTTTCTGTGCTCCACCTTGTACTTACAAACATACTCCAAATTATTTACTGTATTTGGACTACTAGTAGACGAGTATATGCAATCATGTAAAGTAACATTTGTTTATTTAGATGTGATAACATGTCATTTAAGGTAAAAGTGGTTCTAGGCTTATGCGCCGGATATATGGGCGACTCGAGTATAAATGTCATCTTACGAAAAATATGGTATCTTATCCAAGACATGTAATGAACGATTTCGTTTGAAATTGCCGAGGTAGCTTGCGTGCGAGGCGCTAGAGTTGATGTGACAAAATGAAATCAACAATTCAAAGATTGTAGCGCTTCGCCCGCTGGTGACATCGATGATTTAAATATACATGTCGTCGTATGACAGATTTGGTATCTTAACCAAGACATGTAATGAACGATTTCGTCTCAAATCACCGGGGTCGCTTGCGGGCGCGCACTAAAGTTGATGTGTCAACACGTAATCGACAATTCCAAGGTTGATGTGCTTCACCCGCAAGGGACCTCGGCGATTTAAGTATACATGTCATCTTACGAAAGATTTGGTATTTCAACCAACACACGTAATGAACGATTTCGTCTCAAATCACCGAGATAGCTTGCGGGCGAGGAGTTAGAGTTGATGTGTCAACATGAAATCGACAGTTAAAAGGTTGTAGCGACCTCGACGATTTGAGTTACATCTCATCTTATGAGGGATTTGGTATCTAAACCAAGACATGTAATAAACGATTTCGTTTCAAATCGCCGACGTCGCTTGCGGGTGAGGCACTAGAGTTGATGTGTTAATACGAAATCGACAATTCAAAAGTTCTAGCGCCTCGCCAGCAAATGACCTCGGCAATTTGAGACGAAACCGTTCACTAAATATGTCAATAAAGGTACAAAATTGTTTATGGTATGACATTTATCCTAAAATCGCCAATCGCCAACATAGTTGATGTATCACCGCAAAATCGTCCACTGAGCCAGTAAACGTTTTCCTATGAAAGAACTGGTATCTTAACCAAGACATGTAAATAACCGATTTCGCCTTTAGCATGTGCGGACGAAGCGCTAGAGTTGATGTGTCAACACGAAATCGACAATGTAAGGGTTTGGGTTGGATTGGAATCAAAATTTTACATTTATTTTACGCCTACAAGTATTTCAATACCCTTTATTAATTTGGTGCTACTTAAGTTAGTTTGCACTTTGTTTGCATCTTAAATCGAACTAAATAGTTGGATTTTTGAAGAAACCAACATAAAAATGTTGCATTCTGCTTAAAACAAAAGATATATTTATATCAGAGATTTCCAGAGGAGGTCGATGTCTTCGACCTGATTAGGTGATTAGGTTTCAACTCGACTTGCATCTTAATATAATCCGAATATTAAGAAACTCCAAAAATCCAAACATTCAGATTTTTATAAATATTGTACTTACAGTTGCATCTTGTTGGAAACAGAAGGAAAATATAATCTGTTCGACTTTGAAGACATCGCTCGCCTCTGAAACTTCAAATATTACAAACTTAGACAATGTGAAGGGAATACCTACGTAGCAATAATCCTGCCAAAATCTTCATCATCACCAAATCTCTTGAGGCTTTACTTGGTCGCACACCACTCCATTTATATATACAAAAGTAGGCAGCTTTGAGTACTTTATAACTGAGAACATTCTCTTCACTCCAGTTTATGCAGGGTAACCTCAGAGGACACCTCTGAGGTCTCACAATCGATCTCAGACCACCTCAAATCTCACAATCACTCTCACATGAACTCTCCTCTCAATCACTTCACCAGTAAATCAAAACTAATTAAGACGGATCATATTTCCACAGAATACAGACTTCAAACTTGTTTTTCTTAACTTTATATTATTTTAATCAAAAGTATTTTTGCGGGTGTGTTTTAGACTAGGATGATGGTGAATCAGATGATGAATCAGACTATGTTCCTAATACGGTAATACAGAGTAGTATATAACTTTTAATAAAGTAACTAAAAAATTAAAAAGAACGACCAATTTAGCTATCGATATTATTCCGAGATAATTTACGCATGGAGAATAAGAGATGGTTTCTTTGCTCCACCCTATGCTATTAAATAATCCACATTATCTATTATTTTAGGACAAATTATTGTTCTGTAAATTTTAATCAGATTTATTGAACGTTACTGGTAGGCGAGTATTTGCAATCAATAGTTATAACAACATTTGTGCATCTTGCTTAGTGTAACATTTAAGACTGACAATGCGTACTTTAAAGGTAATGGCGATTCTAGGGTTAACATTTGTATTACGAATTACAACTTGAATGATCGGATTTGTATCACTTTAAACCTCTTAGAGTTGTATCAAGTATAGTAGGAACCAGTTCTTGCATTCCAATTGTTACTCGGACTTGCGAAGGTTGATGTTAAATATCTGCGAATCTACCTTGACTCGAGAGCCTTACATAGGAAATACATGTTTCACATTTAATAAAAATAAAAAAAAGTGAATACTGCTATATTTGCAATTTCCAACTGCCTAACTTGGTTTCTTTCGATGTACTTATCGACATATACTATGGTTATTTCTTTCATCATGTGATATTCGCCTTATTAGCTTGAGATCATTTTCTCTCAATATAGGCATGATCGAGTCTTTAGAGATCATGGAAGATGGGTTAGTGTGATGACAAACTTAGGATTGCAGGATTGCTGTAGGACTATATATTACTAAATTTCAAATGTTAAATCTTCCGCTGCCTTATTTACATTAAAAATAACATAAACCGATGAATAGTTTAGGTCCTAACTATAATACAAGGAGTTGGCAATAAACAATTTTTGAACGGCTAGAAGGTACGAGAGCAACTTTTTGACGACCTGTAGAACGTGTGTCGGCCCTCGTATATTGATTTTTGTTTTATAATCCCCCTAAAAATCCTTAAAGACTTTTTTAAGACGATTTTCATTGCTAAACTGGTATGAGCAAAACAAAGGCGTCTAAACCCGCAACCTGCTTGAATTCCTAGTAATCTGAAAGTCTACTGTATGTAAGTCATAGAACATATAAAACAGCCGTTAAACAGTTTCTATTGCAGATCATATTATAATGTATTGTTAATTCTATTTAAGTAGAGAATAAATATCAAAATTTATTGTTGAAGTTGTTTTCAAGGATTATAATCCGTGTTATTACAGGGATTAATCTGTAAATGACAGCTTTAATCTGAGCTTTGTTATTTAGATTATTCTATTATACAGTCCCTAAGAAGAGTATTTCTTCCAAGAAACATCCTCTTTTATTATCTAGAAACGACGTGATTTAATACTCGCCTTGTAGTTACGACTTGCATCCCGAATAAATTTGTAAATTAGAGAGGAACAATCTTTATTGACTACCGAAAGTGGGCTCGTTAAGCCTTGGTCTTTCCCCCTTTATAAAAGTTTTTACATTGAATTCAATACCGGGTAATTGTTTGTGCTTATTAAGATTGGTAAAGAAGTTATTGGAAATTCAAAAAAAAATTAAAAACCTCCTTTAATAAAACCAAACTTTCGATGATTTATTTCGATCTTCATCAGGGTATATTATAAAAATATTTAAAAACAAATTAATAAAATCAGCCAACAAATGGTAATCATGATTAAGCATCAAACGTAATCTTAGTATAGCAGTTGCGGGAGTTGAAGATCATCAAGTTAAGAAATAGGTTAGATGCATATTGAATCCATGGAAGGATCAGATATGAACGAATCATCATGAGTTTTGTTAGATAGTTCAATTAGATGGCTATAAATCTCACTGGGGATGGAGGAAATATAAATCATCTCTATGTTTGATCAAAATTAAATGGAAAAGTTAGAAAAAAGAACGACGAAAAAGTCGTTAAGGAAAAGATGTTATTAGACATTATTGTTTTATGCTTTTTATTATTGAAAGTAATGTAGAACATTTAGTGAAATAAAGAAAAAGGGCTGATCCCACTGTTTGATCTTAATAATCGGTCCTTCGAGAAGGTAAATTGAACAGAAAAAATGGAAATTAAGAAAAACCCACGTTGGACGTGACACGGCTAAATTACGACGAAAGTTTTATAAAAACGAGTAACTGAATGCTGCATTCCTTCTGATTACAATTTACGATGGCTGATTTGAACGTTTTAATTAAAACTCGCTCGGTTATAAAGTCTGTATTGACAAGATTTGAAAACTATGTAACAAAATTCATGGAAAATAATGGTTCTACGGGAGAATTAAAAGCAAAAAATGTAAGGATTTAAACATTATTGAATGAGTTTGAAAAAATACAGTTGAAGATTGAATTGATTGATGCTACCTCAAATTATAAACAAGATCGTATGGCATTTGAGAGGTATTATCAAGTAATATCGAAAAAAGTTGTGCTCTTGAAAAGGGAAATGTAAGTCCAAACTTTTCCAATTTTGTCAAGTTAGATAAAATCCAAAATTGAGCAAGGATCAAAGAATTAGATATTTACAAGGCTATTTGACTTGTAAGGCTGCTGCAACAATCCAGTTAATCTAAGTATCGAATGATTTACGAAATCTGAAATGTGGAATCATTTTGCACCAATTGATAACCCTGCTGATGTACTTTCTCGGGGTTCCTTAGCATCAAATTGTAAGGCTATCTGGTTGACTGGCCCTCACTGGTTTAAAATGAAGGAGTTAAATTGGTCAAATATTGTAGTAAACATGATTAATGATAATGAGTTGTGTGAAGTAAAAAAGACATCGGTGATAACGCTTTTATGTTCTGATGATAAGTTTGATGTTTTGGAATGGGTTTCGAATTTAAGATCGCTGATTTGAGTGTTTTCATGGTGCAGAAGATTCGTGAATAAGCGCAATAAATCAAAGGTAAAAACAAAAAAAAAGGCACTTTCTTTAACTACTGATGAGGTTACTAAAGCATTTAATGTTATTTTAAAATTGATACGATTTGAGAAAAAATGCTACAGTTGATAAAAGAAGTAAGATCTGGTGACTGGATCCATTTTTGGATAGACATGGACTTGTAAGGGTGGAAGGACTTTTAAGAAATTGAAAGTACAATTTTAACAAAAGATATCCAATCATTTTGCCGACGAGTTATTTTCTAACAAAGCTGATAGTAAAGAATGAACACCTGAAATACATGCATTTAGGAGCACAAAGGATTAGCTGGTCTGTGGGAAGAAAGCTGGTCTACGGCTTGTGTCTGGTTTGGGAACTGCCAAGGGAGTGCTCAGAAACTGTCATGTGTGCTTTCATTTCAATCCCGGAAAAGAGTTTGTTTTAGAAATGGCAGATTTGCTTTACGAACGAATAAACAATTTTATTATTTATGTTTATAAATGTTGAATTTGATATAAGACCCCTTTATATCAAAGAAGAAGAAACAAACATTAATGAAATCTTACGTTACTATGTTTGTATACTCTTGTCCTAAAGCTGTTCATCTGGAATTGAGCAGCGATTTAACGCTCCTGCTAACATGTATTCTGATGATGATACGAATTTCGTTGCAGCCAATAAGGATTTGCAATCGTTTTTTAATCCGATTAATGATTGGTCAGAAGATGTATAAGATTATTTGATAGAATGCAATGTAAAATGGCGATTCATGCTTGAACGTACTCCTCACTTTGGTGGATTACTTGAAACTGCAGTGAAATCCATGAGAAATCATTTAAATAAGATAATATCTGTCAGCCTGATAATAGAAGCGATGACAACTATGCTGTGCCAAACAGAATCTATTTTAAACTCCCGTCCTTTAGATCCAATGTCGAATGATCCTAACGATCTGTTAGTACTTACAACGGGACATTTTCAGATTGGAGGGTCACTTACTGCCTTGGAATGATCCTAACGATCTGTTAGTACTTACAACGGGACATTTTCAGATTGGAGGGTCACTTACTGCCTTACTATAATAGAACCTGTAAAAAGTGCTCTGAAAACTTTTAAATTATTTCAACACCGATATTTTGGAAACTCTGGTCCAAACAATATCTGTGCACATTACAAACAACGGCTAAATGGAAGACGAATGGAATAGGTACCAACCAAGAGGTTTAATGCGGGAGATTGGTATTTTTGATGGAAGAAAGCGTTCCTCCACAGTACTGGCGATTAGGACGCATCCATAAATTACATCCTGGAGAAGATGGTATCACTCGAGTTGTTTCTGTGAAGACACAGAATGGAGTCGTTACAAGAGGGATTTGAAGGGTATGTCCACTTCCTCCGAAACAGCAACCTTTCGCGCCCCCGGAGGATGGGAGCAAAATCTTCAATCCTTGATATCATTGCTGTATCTAATGTTGAATGCATTCAGTCGAAGAGTGTTTTGACGGTGGGGGGTGTCTCTGATCATAGTGTGATGACTTGTACTCTAAAACTTTCTTCGTGTAGGAGCAGCGCGTATCGTTTTATTAGAGCCTATAAGCATATAGATGCTAATGATTTTCTAACCGACCTGTACTCCATTCCTTTCTTTTATATTTTTGATATGCAAGATGTGAATGACAAGACTACTTTTCTAACTGAGAGTATTATGGCTGTCTTAGATCATCATGCTCCGATTAAAAGAGTCAGGATCGGTAAATCTTCTTCACCTTGGATAACAGATACGATAAAGCTAATGCAGCGGTTAAGGGACGAAGCTTTTAATGAATACTCAAGGTTAAAAATCCCTACCAAGTGGAGTTATTACAAATCTCTAAGGAATCTAGTTACTTCCTCAGTTCAAAAAGAAAAAAAGGCAGATCTCCAATTTCAACTAGCAAATTCAAATAACGCATGGCACGCTTTGAGGAAGTGTGATATGTTTCAGATACCAATTACAGACGTCCCTTTATCTCTTCGGGATCCTAATCGGATAAATTCTTATTTTATTAGGTCGGTCCCTGCTATCAATGTGACTGATCAGAATTTGCTGAATTTGTACAACTTCAGTAGACACTCCAGCGCTCATTTTAGTTTTCGTTTCGTGCATGACTCTGACATTATTGAGACATTATTAGTGATTCGAAGCAAGGCTGTCGGTAGTGATGGGCTTGGTCTGGGAGTTATTAAGATGTGTTGCCCTCATGTTGTGCCCTATATTAAGGATATAGCTAACTGCTGCTTTGGATCCGGAAGATATCCTGCACTATGGAAGAAATCGGTGGTTAGACCTCTGCCAAAGTCAAGACTCCAACTACTTATGCGGACTTAAGACCTATTAGTTTCTTGCCTGCAATATCCAAGGTGATCGAAAGAATTATGTGGAGTCAACTCTCTGAGTATGTTGAGGCGAATAGTTTGTTACCACACACGCAATCAGGTTTTAGGCGCGGATGTGGTTACTCTGCCCTGATTGTTATCGTTGATGATATAGTGCGAGAGACCGATAAAGGTAATATTACCATTTTGTGCATGTTAGATTACACAAAGGCTTTTGGCGCATTAAATCGTAAAATTTTAGTGGCGCAATTGCGTTATTATGGTCTTCAACCTAATGCGGTAAATTTAATAGATAATTACCTTTTTGAAAGATCACAATCAGTTGTTCTGGAAGATAAATCATCGGATTTTTTGATGACCGACTCAGGGGTGCCTAGGGTTCAATTTTGTCACCGTTGTTCTATACGCTATATACGTCCACTTTTGTTAATCATATAACCTATTGTAAATATCACTTTTATGCGGATGATGCACAACTATACTATTCCTTCCCTCCTAGAGACTTGTAGGAAGCATGTGCACGAATAAACTCAGATCTTCAGTCTCTTCTTGACATTTCAACACGTCATTCGTTACATCTTAATCTTAAGAAATCTGAAATTATGTTTTTTGGTCCAAAGAATACAAGACATTTAGCTAATAGGATGCACATTATGATAGGCAATGATACGCTTCAATTTAAAAAATGTGTTAGAAACCTAGGTGTTATCTTAGATGAAAGTTTATCTTTTAATGGTCATATTAATAGTTGTGTCCGTAAAGCATATGGCAGCTTAAAAATTATATATTCTTACAGAAATTTTCTTTGTACTAAATTGAGAGCTGTGCTTTGTGACAGTTTGGTACTCTCGTTGTTTAATTTTGCTGATACATTGTACTCTGCATTTCTCTCCTACAATCTTAAAAGAAAAATACAAAAGATTCAAAATGCTTGTATTCGTTTAATATTTGGTTTAAAGAGACGGGATCATGTTAGTTTGAAGCTTTCGGAGTTGAATTGGGTGAACATGCAAGGCAGAAGATTGTTGCATATAGTTTCTATACTCAATTGTATACAGTTTCTACATAAACGTTGACGAGCGTGGTCGTTTTATAGGTAAACAACTGCTCGTTGAACATTTGATTCGGAAAATTAATCCTATACTGGTTAAAAGTCCTTATATTAATCTGCGAAATCTAGTTACGGTTAAGCCATTGGTATCGGTGATTTCCTCACGACATCCAGCTACCACACTTAACGGATCTTCAAGTATATCATCTGTTGCATTGTCTTCGCTGGAACTGCAGTGTGATATGAGGGATCAGAATGCAGACGTACACCACTCTACTGGCGCAGTAACCAATTGTGTGACCGGAATAAAAATGTCTACGGCTAGCGATGTTGACATTGTAACGTCTGATATCGTGGATATTCCTGGTGAGGTTTCTTTTACAAAAAATAATTTGATGGTTTCATCTTTTGATATTAGTAATTTTGTGACGGAAATGGAGTTGGAGGCCTGCTGTGTTACTTTAAATTGTAAAAAGCTAAGTACAGTGTGTGTTTGCGTTTATCGGCCGCCATCTGGTTCCAGTGACTCTTTTATCGATAAACTGTCCATGCTACTGTCTTATGTGTCAATTAATTTTCAAAATCTTGTATTGTGCGGAGATTTGAACGTGGATGTTAATAGAGATTGTTCAATGTCAAAAATGTTGCGGGATGTATTTGATTCTTTTCAACTTAATGGAAAAAGTACTGAGCCTACCCGTATAGTGTTTGGAGAGACGAGCACGAACGAGTCAACTTTAGATTATATGGTAACCAATTTACCGATTGGAATGTGTATTTTTCATGTTTTTAACGCGAATATTGCTGATCACTTTGCTGGCTCGTTGGTGTTTAATTATACTGACAGTTTTATTACTCGGACGCGTGTCGAGACGCACGGAGAATTGGCTGGTAGAAGAATGAGTGATTCATGTTTACACGAATTGTATCGCTCACTTATATCCCAGGATTGGTCTAGCTTTACTTCTTATGTGATGTTGGATGTAAACGTTGACGATATTTTTAACGGTTTTTTAAATATTTTTACTTATTGTTTTGAGTTATGTTGTCCAGTTGTACATCAAGTATCAGTAGGCGTTAGGCGTAGTAGTTGGGTCACTCTTGAGATAGTTAAAGCTGGGGATAGTCTAAGAAACATGCATTGGTTAATTAGAAATGGGTTCCGTGATCAACGTGCAAAACACAACGATATGAAATCTTCTTATAAATCACTGATTGATAATGCTAAACGATTTTCTATAGCTAATCAAATTTCTAATGCTTCCAACAAAACACGTAGTTTATGGCGATATATAAACACACAGTTGGGAAGGAGTAATGATGAGAGAGATATAATGTTAAATATTGACGGGGTTTCAATTTCTGACCCAAAACGATTATCCAACGCATTTTGTGAATATTTTTCGACGGAAGCGGCTGATAAGGTGCGATATGCTTTTGGTTCTCTTGTTGTGGATTCATGTACGTTGGGTATAACTGTTTCTTGCAGTATATATTAATGGCCGGTGTCTCCTGAGGAGATAGTTGAGTCTATCTGTGCTTTAAAGAATGTGAGCAGTGTGGGTACTGACGGAATTGGTGTGAGAGTTGTCAAATACATTGCCAGCGTTATTGCTGAACCTTTTGCGCTCATTTTAAATCGGTCGATAACAGCGGGCGTTTTCTCATCATCCCTTAAAGTTGCTAAAGTGATACCGATTCTAAAAAAAAGTAATACGACCTGTAGTGAGAACTATAGACCGGTAGCAATTTGTAGTATATTTTCTAAAGTTTTCGAAAAAATAATTAGTAACAGGATTCTAGATTTTCTTGACAAGCAGGGTACAATTAGTAGCTGCCAGCACGGTTTCAGACGTAAGCTATCTACTGAGACTGCCTCAATAGAGTTCGTCCAGTATATTTATCAAGTAAACGATTATTCGGGGTGCACGGTCCAGGTCAATTAATTAAACAACTTTTTAAAAAGCTAATATTTCGGTTATATTTTTTAACCTTCCTCAGAGCATTTTCATTGCTACAAAAGATCTTACAATTAAAACCGCAACAAATTCCAAATTAATCAAAAAACTTACTTGTTTCAAGAAACCACCACCATCAAAACAACCAAACAACATCACGATC
Organism: Onthophagus sagittarius; assembly: GCA_036711965.1. Taxonomy (NCBI): domain Eukaryota; kingdom Metazoa; phylum Arthropoda; class Insecta; order Coleoptera; family Scarabaeidae; genus Onthophagus; species Onthophagus sagittarius. The sequence continues at coordinate 11,860,977 of JASERS010000005.1, read as the reverse complement.
ATCAAACAAATCTAAATTTTTTTTTTTTAAATTTAATCTTTATAATTTTTTAATATTTTAATAAATTGGAAAGAACTGCAATATCTTTAACAAGACTTCAAAAAGATGGCGAGGCGTTTAAAATGTTAAAAATTAATCACAACGTGTGTGCGTCTCAAAACTTGAAATTTACAAGAAAAACCACTTTTACCAACAACGTGTGCAAAACGGGTCAAGTGCGCAAGCGTTAAAATCTGAAATGTTTCTCGGTGAAGCCGCTAAATTTTAAAAAATGAACAAAACAAGTGAATTAACAAAACCATCAAAAAGAAACTTCTACAAGTCAAAACAAGAACAAAACAATTTAAAAATTTTATCAAAGTTAAAATTATCATTAAGAATCAATGACTGAGTGATCAGGTGACATTTTGGACTTATCATTCGCGAACAACAATGCATAAACAAGACTGAGGTTTTGAGTGTCCGTCTTAAAATTAATAGCGTTTTCAGTATAATTAATGTGAACCATCTCTAAAAATAACCTATTGTGATAATTTGATTCATTATCTACTACTTTAACATCATCAAAATCAAACTTATGTCCTGTGTCAGTAGCATGTTGGGATAAAGCACAGGTGGACTTTCTCAATTTGCAGTCACTTTTATGTTTGGATACGCGTTTTTTCAACCATTGATCAGTTTGTCCGATATATACCCCATTACATGCACCACATTTGATGCTATATATAACCCCTGATTTAAGTTGGGGATCCGTCTTGTCTTTAACACGGGTGAAGACTCTTTGTAGCTTGTTATCATAGCAATTCACTATCTGTACATCATTTAATGGATTCAACACACGTTTTATCTTATCACTTAAATCAGCAATGAAAGGAACTTTTTTGTATTTAAGTGTCGTGTTTTGTTCAATTATACCGTTGTTACTTAATTGACTATGCAAGTTAGATGAAAACAGAAGCTTCCTGACTAAGTTAGACGGATATCCATTGTTCAAAAAAGTGTTACACAAGAACCTCAAGTTTTCTTCAACAAATATCGGATCACTGATGTGTATCACTCTATGTTTCATGGCTAAAACTGTCGATATTTTATGTCCAAAGTTATGGTTTGAATGAAAATGCAAGTATCTACCGGAGTAAGTGGGCTTTACATACCAATTAAAAAGAATGACGTTATTTTCATTACGTATTAATCTGGTATCAAGAAAAGGAATAGATTTATCTGTTTCAACCTCTAAAGTAAATTGAATGCTCGGATGAAAGTTATTAAATGATTCCAAAATCAACTCAACATCGTCCCTGTGTACACCCAGAATTAAGTCATCAACATATTTTTTAATAAAATCAACTCTAAAAACTCTATTGTTCAGTTTCATTACTTCATCAATAACATAATCCATAACAAGCAAAGCTAGAACCGGAGAAATCTTTGAACCCATTGGAGTACCCTCTACCTGGTGATAAATTACTTCATCATAACTGAAGATGGAAGTGTCAAAAATATGTTTCAAACCAAGTAAAAATGTGTTCTCATCCCAATTACAATGTTGTTTAACTATGTTCCATTTACTACTGATAATCTCATTCACCAAGTCCAGAGGAATGACAGTAAATAGGCTCACCACATCCAGCGAAATTAAGACATGATCCTGCGGAACTCTATAACCCTTAAAATCCCTCACGAATTGAAAAGTGTTGTTAATGTTGTAATCAGTTCTGTTGCTGAAGGCTGAAGTTAACAAATCCGCCATATGTCCCGACAGAGCGTACGAGGATGTGCCAATAGACGAAATGATCGGTCTCAATGGTATCCCATCCTTATGAATTTTTGGTAAAAAGTAAGCTTTTGCTAAAATGGAATTATGTTTAGATAGTTTCCTTACCTCACCATCATCAATAAATTCTTTATTACGTAGATGTTTAACAAAGTTATTAATTTTATTTTGTATGTTGTGGAGAGTCTTAAAAAAAAATCCTCTCCACAACATACAAAATAAAATTAATAACTTTGTTAAACATCTACGTAATAAAGAATTTATTGATGATGGTGAGGTAAGGAAACTATCTAAACATAATTCCATTTTAGCAAAAGCTTACTTTTTACCAAAAATTCATAAGGATGGGATACCATTGAGACCGATCATTTCGTCTATTGGCACATCCTCGTACGCTCTGTCGGGACATATGGCGGATTTGTTAACTTCAGCCTTCAGCAACAGAACTGATTACAACATTAACAACACTTTTCAATTCGTGAGGGATTTTAAGGGTTATAGAGTTCCGCAGGATCATGTCTTAATTTCGCTGGATGTGGAGAGCCTATTTACTGTCATTCCTCTGGACTTGGTGAATGAGATTATCAGTAGTAAATGGAACATAGTTAAACAACATTGTAATTGGGATGAGAACACATTTTTACTTGGTTTGAAACATATTTTTGACACTTCCATCTTCAGTTATGATGAAGTAATTTATCACCAGGTAGAGGGTACTCCAATGGGTTCAAAGATTTCTCCGGTTCTAGCTTTGCTTGTTATGGATTATGTTATTGATGAAGTAATGAAACTGAACAATAGAGTTTTTAGAGTTGATTTTATTAAAAAATATGTTGATGACTTAATTCTGGGTGTACACAGGGACGATGTTGAGTTGATTTTGGAATCATTTAATAACTTTCATCCGAGCATTCAATTTACTTTAGAGGTTGAAACAGATAAATCTATTCCTTTTCTTGATACCAGATTAATACGTAATGAAAATAACGTCATTCTTTTTAATTGGTATGTAAAGCCCACTTACTCCGGTAGATACTTGCATTTTCATTCAAACCATAACTTTGGACATAAAATATCGACAGTTTTAGCCATGAAACATAGAGTGATACACATCAGTGATCCGATATTTGTTGAAGAAAACTTGAGGTTCTTGTGTAACACTTTTTTGAACAATGGATATCCGTCTAACTTAGTCAGGAAGCTTCTGTTTTCATCTAACTTGCATAGTCAATTAAGTAACAACGGTATAATTGAACAAAACACGACACTTAAATACAAAAAAGTTCCTTTCATTGCTGATTTAAGTGATAAGATAAAACGTGTGTTGAATCCATTAAATGATGTACAGATAGTGAATTGCTATGATAACAAGCTACAAAGAGTCTTCACCCGTGTTAAAGACAAGACGGATCCCCAACTTAAATCAGGGGTTATATATAGCATCAAATGTGGTGCATGTAATGGGGTATATATCGGACAAACTGATCAATGGTTGAAAAAACGCGTATCCAAACATAAAAGTGACTGCAAATTGAGAAAGTCCACCTGTGCTTTATCCCAACATGCTACTGACACAGGACATAAGTTTGATTTTGATGATGTTAAAGTAGTAGATAATGAATCAAATTATCACAATAGGTTATTTTTAGAGATGGTTCACATTAATTATACTGAAAACGCTATTAATTTTAAGACGGACACTCAAAACCTCAGTCTTGTTTATGCATTGTTGTTCGCGAATGATAAGTCCAAAATGTCACCTGATCACTCAGTCATTGATTCTTAATGATAATTTTAACTTTGATAAAATTTTTAAATTGTTTTGTTCTTGTTTTGACTTGTAGAAGTTTCTTTTTGATGGTTTTGTTAATTCACTTGTTTTGTTCATTTTTTAAAATTTAGCGGCTTCACCGAGAAACATTTCAGATTTTAACGCTTGCGCACTTGACCCGTTTTGCACACGTTGTTGGTAAAAGTGGTTTTTCTTGTAAATTTCAAGTTTTGAGACGCACACACGTTGTGATTAATTTTTAACATTTTAAACGCCTCGCCATCTTTTTGAAGTCTTGTTAAAGATATTGCAGTTCTTTCCAATTTATTAAAATATTAAAAAATTATAAAGATTAAATTTAAAAAAAAAAAATTTAGATTTGTTTGATGATCGTGATGTTGTTTGGTTGTTTTGATGGTGGTGGTTTCTTGAAACAAGTAAGTTTTTTGATTAATTTGGAATTTGTTGCGGTTTTAATTGTAAGATCTTTTGTAGCAATGAAAATGCTCTGAGGAAGGTTAAAAAATATAACCGAAATATTAGCTTTTTAAAAAGTTGTTTAATTAATTGACCTGGACCGTGCACCCCGAATAATCGTTTACTTGCTACTCACGTTGTGTCGGTCGAAGATACTTCTTTTCCAGTATATTTATGACAATATTGATCAGAGAAATTACGTGGTTGGATTGTTTTTTGATCTTAGTAGGGCGTTTGATTCCCTCAATCCAAATTTCCTTTGTAGGAAGTTATACTGTATGGGTATCCGCGCTCCTATTTTGAACTGGTTTCTTTCTTTCTTAACCGACCGTTCTCTCAGAGTTGTGTTGTCGAATGTTAGCTCGGATAAGTCATCTGTTGACTTGGGGATTCCACAGGGTTCAATTTTAGGACCTTTGCTTTTCATACTTTTCATTAATGACTTACCTGACTTTCTTGAGGATACTCATCTGGTTATGTACGCTGATGACTTATCTGTTGCGGTTGCAGATGCGGATCCGGATACGTTAAATTTAAAAATTACATCAACTATTAAAACGTTTTCTGTATGGTGTGAGCGTAATAGGATTATGTTAAACGTGGATAAAACAGTTTGCGTTAGTTTTTACAAGCGTCGCTCATTGCCGGCCAGTTTTGAAAATAAATTTTTATTTGTCCATAGTACGCGATTTCTTGGTTTGGTGTTGTATGATAGACTCTCATTTGTTAGTCACATAGAAACTCTGTGCAAAAAATTGAGCTCAGCCTATTATGTAATTTTGAAATTGAAAAAAAGTTTGAATATAAATTCGCTATTAAGTATGTATTACGCACTGTGCTACTCTGCTATTTCCTACAATATACTGGTGTGGGGTGCTGCAACTGATAATGTGTTTAAACTCGTGTTTGTGGCACAGAAGCGCATCATTAGATATCATCATATGACTTACCCAAAATATATAATAAATTACCCCGTTCAATCAGATCTCAGGAGTGTCCAAAGAAATATAAACAAGATGTAAAACGATATCTCTTGGATTCTGTGTTTTACTCTAAACGAGAATTTTTAGATATGTAGTGACTTATGTTAGTTTTAACAGATTGTATAATTTACTGTTGTATTTTGATGTTCTATGTACTGACTTGTCACAACTACTTATGTAGCCCACGTGATTTAATAAATATTATTATTATTATTATTAAAGCCTGTTTCTACTACAAGGTAATCTTCACCCAGACGCCGCCGTACTTATTCGAAAAAATACATTATCGAGGGGATGTGCACTCCATAAATCAGTAGCATATCAGAAATGTATCAAATATTCAAAATATACAATAGCTTACTATTATCTTTGGGGGACTGTGCATCCTTTACATTGTGGAAACGTAGAGTGTCAGGTGAGTGTGTAGCCTATGAACTTTTCTTCCATATTCTTTCTATTCTTATTCTTTGTAATCTCTTTGTGATCTTTTGTCTTCTATTTTCTTTCTTGTTTTGCTATGCTGTCTTCGTAGATTTGCAACGCTTTCTCTTTCATAAATTTCTCTGGCCACATCGTCTCGTTGTTAGTTGCGTTATATATTTTAATTTATGTTTTATTTTATTTACGTTAGTGGTGGAAGAACAGTGAAGGCTGAACCACCATCGTAGGGTTGTCTCAAGATTGTACGGTAGGAAGTGCTATTAATAATAACAATCCACATATGTAACTTCTTGAGGACAATAAATCATTTTTTTTATTTATTTAGAAATATGCCACGGAATGACACCACAGAAGTATAGACTTGGTTGAGAATTGATTTTATTTGTTGAATTGATTGTAAAAATGTGCCCATAATCTACAAATGGTCTGCATACGCCTTTCTAGATTTTGTGTTGATATTGAGCATTACTTGTTATTTTATATTTTGATAGTTGTAGTTACCTTTCTTGTGAAAGAATATTATTAATTCTCTTTTTACAGTTTAAGATTGAAATAGAGACAATGAAGTATGTGAACGTGAATATATTAAATTTTAAGGGGTGTTTAAAACCAGTGGTGACATTAGCAAACAAACTCCGTCGTTTTACTATAAAAGTATGCACTGCACGATGCTGGCCGGAAAGGTGCAATAAATTACTTATTGAAACCGGGATAGAGCCGCAAAATTTATCGGTCCAATAAATCGGAGGAAATCGAGCGGCGGCACCTTGTCCGTAATTGAATAATTGCAGGCAAATAGTCAGAGGGTGAACGTAATTCGGAACGCGGCGATCACTAAATTACGATGGATTCAATGAACGCGGTGCGGCGAAACCCACGGTGTGCCATCGGCATCCGGAGATGTCGTAGTAACAGCGCGAGATGAAATGTTTTGCAGAATTGCTGCGTGTTCAGCTTTCTTGCAAATTTAATGGTGACTATTAATTGCAGTAAAATTACTTGTTTGTCATTAATTACTAGTACTGGTTAATACCAGTACTAGTTTAATCAGCTCAAATTGAGAATTAAGGATTATATCGATGTGATCCCAGAAATTATACGAAATAGACAGATTGAAATACTCACTTCGAGATAAAATGATTAAATTGGATTCGATTACTTTTTTATCCATCCCTAATTTGGTATCTCTAACGATCTCATCAGTTGGAGTCATGACTTGATACTAATTCAGAATATGAAACATGTAGTTGCTTATGTAGTTAGATACATGTGTACTTATTCCCAAGATAATTCAAGTAGACCGAACGCAACCATTTGGATATAATCGACATTTCCTTTGCCGTATTAGTCCACGTTGATGTCGAAATAAAACTAAATTTCGAATAAAACGTTAAATCATTTTTCGATTATTACTTTGGGCATAATTACGTTTTCCATTTCGGTTACCTCTAAATCGTATTGTGTAAATAAATGGAACAAAGCGATTTAAATTAAAATATCGCTCCCGTATTGTCTTTTATTAATTAAACTGAATATCCAAAATTCACTCCAGCCAATCCACTCCGAAGCTGAGTCGTACATATCAATGTTCGAAATTTACCCCGAAATGTTACTAGGACAAAACGAAATCACGCAAAAAAAAAGATCGTTTCCTTCGGGGGAAATTTATCTGAGGTGAATCGAAGTATAACGGGACAATAACGTATCAAGGGAAATAAATAATAAGTTTATTTTTGACAGCGACAAACAATTCATACAAATTACGCTCTGAACAGTCATAATTCAATGAGAACGATAAACCTGGGCGCAATTCGTATTGCATGGTCCGAATCGTATAGAAGCAGATAGTATTCGGTAACAACCCCTATATTGATCTCCAACCTTTATAATGTAATGGTGGCATGGAGGGTTGTAATTTGAATATGAGAGATCGAAAAAAAATAAGTGGGGTAGATCGTTTTAAAGGATTGAAATTTTAATAATAAAAGTTAATTTCATATTTTGCATAGGGTATATATATCACAATTAAATAGATCATTATACGTAGTTGAATGTAATGAACAATTTAATGAAACTAGATTTGAGTGTTTTATTTAATTCTGAAAATGGGAGGCACATAGCTGAAATTTCATTTAATTTGCTTTCGCTTCATTGGCTATATTCGTATACTGGTGGTTTTACAACTGGTACTCATTCATTATTAATCTGTAGTTGGACGGTATGTTACCGGTAATTAAATGCCAATTATGGTGAACATGTAACTGTTCGGTAAAATATAATTGGATCTCGTTAAAATTTTTAACATTTGTAGACAATAGATTTTAATTTTTTACACATATGTTATATCGTCTTTATTTCTGAGGAAAGCCGAAATAAAACTGTAAAATGCTCCATTGTGCTTTCTATTGATAAAGGTAAACGATCCAAAACAAGTGTATCGATTACGCCCATAATATAAAATAGACAATGCAGTTTCGAAGATATTGTCATCGTAACCAAGGATCTAAAGATAACACCGTCTCTGGAGTACAGCAAAAAGCGACAAAGCTATCGGAAAATGATTACCCCCTTCGATCGGTTCAGTTTTGAGCGTTATTTTTAATTGGATCCTTCGACAAAAAGGTTGCCTTGGGAGCGATATCGCCCCCCCAGGCGTTCCTAGGGATTTTTGCTCAGCGATAAATGCAGTTCGACCGCTTTGGGTGTGTCTCTTAGATCTTTTATCCCGTTCTTTTCGCCTATATACTTCGAGCAAAGAAGTACTGCTGCTACCAAGTCTCCGATAGAATCCGTCCCTTGGGGCGAGGGGTAACATCGGTTTTGCGGTACGGGCCTTTACTCCGATTTATTACATAATTAAATTAGGTCTCGCTACTTCATTAATATCCATTATAGCGGCGTAACAACGTGCTCCCCCAATAATATAAATTATTAGAGTGTTTTGGGGCAGCGTGCACGATCGCTCCCGGCGCTTGCAACAACCGAACACCAACCCTTTATTAACGATCCTAGTAATAATGTAATGTTAGTTAAATGACCGATAATGACATGAAACCATTACTTTACTCAACATGATCAGTTTAATAGCCTCAAGTTTTTTTTTGTAGACTATCCCACATTTCTTGTAACCACCCGACCCAATTTACGAGGTACAAAGCTTTAAGGAGAACACTCTCAAATTAAATCAATGGCAAATTTAAGTAAGATGAGAAGCACTACATATTTTTATATAAACGAATTATTGATTGTATTTGTTCATGAATTTTTGAAGATAATGATTAGGGTAGAAATTCGATAATCCGAACTAATTGGTGCAAGAAAAGTGGTGCAACTAATTGGTGCTTATTTTTTGTTTGTGGAATTGGATCTAATTGGCGCAAGTTGCAAGAATACAAGCCGTACGTCTCTTAAGATGGTAACTTTAGTTTTTGTTTAGCTCAAGATTGTTTTAAATTCTTCTGGAACTAAAAGTATAAGTAATTCTAGAGCTAGAAACATGAGGATTTAACCGTAAAATTCTAATGCTTCTAGTTCTAGTATTAGTTACAATTTTAGATAAAAAAATTTAATTAATCTGAAGCTAAACAAACATTAAAACTAGAACTAACACTAGACCTAGAACTAGAAAGATTTTGGTTTAGCCGCACGTCTGAACACATTTAGTTCGATGCAAGTATACAACCGAAAGTTTCTAGTTCTAGGTCTAGTGTTACTTAAGGTTTTAATACTTTTTTAGCTTTAGATTGTTTTAAATTCTTCTGGAACCAAAAATGCAACTAGAACTAGAATCATTATGGTTTAGCCGTATGTCTCTTAAGACCTAGTTTTATTAACAATTTCATTCTCAAGGAGTAAGGAGTTTATACCATTCTCTTAAACCTAACAATTACATAGCGCTCAGCGATAGCCCTTTAATTCGTGAAGATATATCTCACACTACTCTTGAGTTTTCCTGTCGGGTAATCGTACCTCCAAATCTTAAATATAACTCTCTCGCTTGCTATAACTACAGAAAAGCAAAATTTGATTTACTCAATTCACATTTTAATGGGGTTAACTGGGAAAGAGAGTTGGAGGGCGATGATGTTGATGATTCTGTAGATGCATTTTATGCTCACTTGCATCGCGGTATTGAGAAACATGTTCCCAAAATGCATAAGAGAGTGAGTGGTTTTCCCGTGTGGTTTTCGTTCAGTGCTGTGCGGACGATTAATGAAAAGAGGAAGGCGCATAGGAAATGGAAGCGTTATGGAAATCACGTTGATTATCTTACCTTTTCTCTGCTGAGAGGGCGAGCAAAATTCCTTATTGATCGGGATTATAAAAATTATGTTAGCCGTGCAGAAATAAATATAACGCACAATCCCAAATATTTCTGCTCATTCTTAAAACGAAGAAACGGCAGCAAATGATATACGGTCTGCGGTACACCTGGATGATTGCACAGCTTCCGATCCTTCGTCCATGTGTTTATTGTTCGCAGATTTTTTTCATTCTGTGTACTCAATCAACCAGACTGATGAGGTGTCTGGTGTCACGTCCGACATCAGTGGTACAGTTGCAACTTGCTTCGATCAGGTTGAGGTTGAGGAGGTACTGGCAGGAATTGATGCTTCAAACGGTCCGGGTCCAGATGGTATACCAGCAATTTTTATTAAAGAATGTTACGCGTCTTTGTCGCTACCTCTAACTATTATACTGAACAAATCCATTGAATCTGGAGTTTTTCCACGTTTTTGGAAGCGGGCACATATAGTTCCTATCTTTAAATCTGGTAATAGAAGTGATGTATCCAATTATAGACCAATATCGTTATTATCTGTGTTAAGCAAAATCTTTGAAAAGCTAATTTATAAACGGCTATTTTTTTCACTAAAAATAAAATTGATACTAGACAGCACGGCTTTTTTGCGGGTCGCTCGGTCGAGAGTAACTTGCTTGAGTACAGTAATTATATTTTTACTTCTCTTGATCAAGTAACTCAAGTGGATGCCGTTTATACTGACTTCAGTAAGGTTTTCGATCGCGTTGATCACAATCTTCTGTTGTCAAAGCTTCGGATTATGGGAATTGATAACTATTTGTTGCGATTGATTGCTTCTTATATACGTGGAAGAACTCAGGTAGTATCTATTAATGGATACTATTCTGATGTAATGTCCGTCCCGTCAGGTGTACCTCAAAGTAGCCATCTTGGCCCTCTCCTTTTCAATATTTACATCAATGACATTTTCACAGTCATAAAACACTCCCAGTGCTTAATGTATGCTGATGATTTGAAATTGTTTGCACGTATTTCCTCTCCACTCGACTGCTCGAGGATGCAGCGTGACATTGACGCACTGCAAGTCTATTGCAATGATAATTTTGTGACACTCAATTCTATTAAATGTAATGTTATATCATTTTCAAGAAGTTCGAATGCCATCAGATATGAGTACACATTGGAAAACTACGTCTTACCTAGAGCATCTCAAATTAAAGATCTTGGTGTTACGTTTGACAACAAGCTTACATTTTCTGGTAACGTTGATGGAGTGGTTGGAAAGGCGCTGCGAATGTTGGGCTTTGTCATAAGATCCACAGAATGTTTCAAAAGCGTAGAAGCAGTTAAAGTTTTATATTTTGCTTACGTATTCAGTGTACTAAATTTTTGCACTACCATTTGGAACCCGCAGTATCACACTTATATAAATAGAATTGAAAGAATTCAAAAGAAGTTTCTAATGCACTAAACCTATAAATTTAATTTAAGCTATAAAGATTATAATTCTGCGTGCAGCTCTTTCCAACTTCTTCCACTTCACCAGCGCCGCTTTTGTAACGATGCTCTTACATTTCATAAGATTGTCAACAATAGATGTGCCTCCTCGGTATTATTGGGATGTGTAAATATACGTATACCTTCCCGATCTTTAAGGCATGAGTCAATTTTTTATACTCCCATTCCGAAAACAAATTTATCTCAAAATTCTCCTATGATTCGGATGGCGATTGTTTGTGATCGGTTCCATACTACTGGCAACGGTATAGATGTATTTAGTAATACATATAGGAGATTTAAGAGCTTGATAACTGCCGTTGAGTTACAGAAAGCACTGATCAACATAACTGTAGCGAAAACAAATGTATGCTTTATTTTTCTTAATTTTATTTTCTGCTTTATAGAATAATTATTGTTTTTAGTTAATTTATTCGTAATTAACCGCACAATGTATTTGTAATATAGTAGTTTTTGTCAATGTAGTGACACAATCTTTTGGGTTTGTCCCGTTTTGTGTCCACTGGCAGCAATAAATAAATAAATAAATTACAGCTTGCAACATCAATTCATTGAAATTAAGTAAAAAATTAAATATTCGTACGTTCGGATTATGGAAGTTCTACTGTATGTATTAAATAATTCTTAAATGTAAAACTTTTAGACGTCACACGTTTCAGAAATATAAAAATTAGTAATGAATTATAAGTTTTATGTTGCACTCAATAGATTTTTTAATACTGCGTAAATTTGAAATACGCAGATTATTGTTTTTACTAATAATTTTGGGTCGGTTCGGGTTATTCGATATTTATGTTACGGAACAATAACTAGAAACCAGGACAATAAACAAAAATCGTTTTTTCCCAAAATGGAGAACAGGTAACAAAAACAGTTTTTTCGGTCATTCTCCCTGAATTATTTATTTTTTCCACATGCCGCTTTGAAACAACATTGAATACTTTTAACAAATCAAGGGTAGCATCAAAACATTAAAAGTGCTAAAAGTAAATTTTTTTTGATTGGAATAATTAATTTAAAATCAATAATGTGTATGCAATAATTGGGAATGAGTTTAGTTTCAAAAGCTATAAGTGATGAAAAATTACCAAGAACAGAAAATTACTGCGGTATAGACAATGTGATGAATAGTTTAATTGATGGAATTGAAAAAGTGTCACATTTTTAAAACTCATGTGGAAGTTTACGAAGTTACCAATTGATCACAGCTGATCACCAGCCCTCATAGGTGCTTGTTCTTTTTATACAACATAAGATTTATGAAATACTCAACTACTAAATCAATCAGTTATGAACCTTTATTTTTCAAAGTACTCGTAATTACGGTTAGTGTCGAAAATATCAGAATGATGTTAGATTATTCTGCTATGGATAATTAGCTTATAATTCACAAAAAACATCACTTTTACCATTGGTCAAATGAGCTAGAAATATCCTCATACAAGATGAAAGTATTAATTAGATTTGCGATTTGCCGATAATTAAACTGTCTCTTCAAAAATATCCATATATATATAACCAGGAAATTAAGTAAATGTCATTTCTTTCTTCTTATTTTTCAATTAAGTAATTGTCAATTACAACATATATAAGTTTGGTAATATGCCCAGCTTTCTCATCAAATCTACTAATATCGATGCGAAAGGTCAAGGCCCCTCACTTTAGAGATCGATATCTCCGTAACCGCTCGATGAAGTGGTATCGTAATTAGTGGACATTTCTATGTATCATATGTTACTTTGAAAATTTCGGATCAGCGGTTTTTCTTTTATTGTGAATTAACTGATGAGTACCCGATTTTTGAGAGTGCTGGCAAATTTGTTTACTTTTCGACTTTTTTCCCAAAAACTATTTGACAAAAAAATTTCAAATTTGACTTGGTGTAATTTAAATAGCCTTCCTGAATAGGATTCCGGACTTCAAAAGGGCTAGGAACATCGGGATCGTTAGTATTACTGTTTTCTTATTGTCTTCTCTTCTTGTTTCTGCCAAAAGGCAATCTGGTATTAATAGAACATCTTCATCGTTATCTTAATTAAACATCGTTTTATAAATCTCATCAGATGAAGCGATGTTGTCGCTTTCATCTATGTTAACTAATTATTGGTACATGGCCATATCGACTTGATGTTGCTTTTCTCTGTATTTTTTTCTGACACATTTCTTTCCTGCAGTCCCCTGATAATGTTCCCTTTATATATCCCCCATGTTGTTGTTGAATTTCGGAAATTAGGATACCTCTTGTTATTGGGAAACTGACATTACTGCATACAACTTACCCCTCACTAAGGTAATCTTTAATACAGTTAATCCGTTGTGTAGATACTTGTTTCTCTTCCATACATCTAACTCTCTTCCCGTGGAGCAGAGCCAAAAGCATTTTGAACGTCTATTGTTCTTAAACAACACAATTTCCTTTTTCCTCTACTGTATTTACCTTTATTTTTTCGCTACATTTAAAATTGCTTCAATTGCATTGACTGTACACTTTCCTTTCCTTAAACCGTATTAGTTATCAAAAATTGTTTGATTATTCACTAAATCTTCCAAAATCCTTTCTTTCAAGATAACTTCATATAATTTTTCAAAGCAGTTTTGCAAATATTTTTCCTGATTCCAAATATCTTTCCCGATTTCCATATATCAGAAAAAATGCTCTGTTCCAACAGCACGTTATGCATATTAGTTACTTGCTGTGGATCTGCATGTACGGTATCATTTAAAATTTTAGGTGAAATTTGATTCGTTCCAGGAGCCTTTTCATTCTGAAAATATTTTACAACTTTTAATAATTGACGAGCTCGGTGCAAAAACCGGTGAGCTCCACTTTTTGATGAAATTGCTTTTTTGCCTAAACTTGGTCATACTCAGCAATGCCCATCGTTTGGTATAAAGAAACGGCTATTTCCAGCGTTGTAAACTGGAAGTTGTATTAGAAATGGAGCTGACATTAATTGGTTTGCATGCAAGAATCAGTCAGCTCCAAAGCTGACCGGTTCTTGCAGCAAATCAGAGAACAAACAACTGTTCAAGAGATATACGCGTTTTTAATTGTTTTAACCTAACAGTCTTGTTAACAATCAGCTTAGTGAAATCATGTTGAGTAGTAAATTAGAACCATATGAAGATTGTGGAAGTGGAACGATCCTGATTCCGATTCGTCTGGTTCAAGCGAAGCAAAGAATGCAAAGAAAGGCAAATAAAGAATGAGAAATGTTTCACTAACATTTCTCATTCTTTATTATGGAATATTTATGGAAACGGAATGTGGTTAAATCTAAAAAGGCTAAAGGTGAACAGTATGTTAACTGGAAAAACAAAATCGTACCGACGAGGGGGATAAGCATAGATTGCAGATGTAAATATCCTTTTCATGGGTAGATAGACAGCAAAGAGCACCTTTTCAAGCAATTTTGTGCTATTGGTGATAAACATAAACAAGATATCTATTTGGGTGGACAAATACGTGCGGAATCAATAAAACGTCGACGAATAAAAACAGGGGATGGTAAAGCTGGAACTAGAGAAAGAACTGCATTTACGAAAATCAGAAGCTTTTTATTCCACCTTGAAGGAAAAATCGTTACTTGCTAAAAACGACGATTCTGCATTATTGTGTTTTGATTTCCAGCAGAACCTTCCACTACCTCACATACCAGCAGGGGATGTGATAATGAGGTTCTTATTAATGAGGTTAGCTTCTTATATCAACATCTTTATGCATGATATCCCGACCGACGTAAACTTCGAAATGGCCATGTTTACGGATGACATGTTAATAATGGGACAAAACGCCAACCTTGTTGATGCTATTGAGATACTTCAAAGGTCAGTGGACAAAATCCAGAAATGGTTTTTAAAATGGGCAATTCTGCTCTCTGCCAGTAAATGCCAGACCAAGATATTTTCAGTAAGACCCTATCGAAATAATCCTTGCTTTACTATAAACGATTAAGAAATACAGTGGAAAGGAAAAGACAAGGTCATTAAATACCTCGGAGTACTCCTTGATCACCGCCTCACTTGGAAAGTCCACATATACTCAAAGGTCAACCAAGAATATGCCAGGAATTCGCCAATTGTATCCACTGATCAATAGAAAATCACCACTGCGAAGCGAGCGCAATCTACTTCTTTACAAAGCCCTCATCAGGCCATTAGTAACTTATGCATGCCTAGTTTGGAGCAAGTCATCAACTTCAAATCTGAGAAAAATTCAAACCTTACAAAATAAACTTCTGCGGATCTCAGTGAATGCGCCGTGGTTTGTAAGAAACGATTCGGACTCGAAAGTTACATATTCTGTAATCCCGAGTATTTATTTATAATCATTTCTTTTTTGTATCAACGCAACCACAAATAACATTGTCATTGTTAAACTGGTTTTGAAATAAATAAAAAAAGAAAACAGTTTTTTAGAGACACTGTAAAATTTGAAAAAATGGAGATGACAACATTTTTCACAGAGCGCTTCAATTCCTCTTTCGTCACCTTTCTGACGCTTTTATTCCACCTTTGTCTGATCCACACAACTCTATTTCCAATTGGAAAAACCTCTTTTACAACATTCTATAGAATTATAATTCATCGTCTTTGAGCATGACTCTCGGTGTGTTTTTTGTTCTTTTTAAAACTATTTCGTAGGTATAACCCCTTATATCTTCTAGTTCATCACAATGTTTCCTACAAGCATCTTTTATTGCTTTACTAACTTCATTTTTGTATATTTTGCGGGTACTTTCATATTCTGTTCCTGCTGCTTTCTTTCCCCTTCATATCCATTCTGTGAATTAATTCTTGTATATATCCGTCTATTTTGAAGTGTTTTATTTTTGCTTTTAGATAAATTTTATCGCAGTCTGTTGGAATTAATGTAACAGGACATGTAAAATCTAGTAACTCACTCAAATACTTAGGTGTAATGATTGGTAGAGATCCGAAGTCGGTAGCTCATGTGGAATATATTTACTCAAAAGCACGGAAAACGGTACAAGTGTAGCGTAGAATAATGGAGTCTACATACGACTCAAGAGCTGAGAAAAGGAAAGTGCTTTACGCTTGCAGAAGTTGAATGAATGTTAAAAAGACTTATCCTTACACTTACAAGACTGCAAAGGTTATTAGTAATCAAAATTTTAAGTGCATATAGGACTATATCTAGTAAGACTCTCCTAGTTATAGGAAGATCGTGGCCAATTGATTTATTAATCGGAAAAGATACCAAGATTATAAATCCTGATTAGTTGATAGATGAGTGGAAGAATAGATTAAGGCTAGATGGACAAAACGTATTTTGCCATACATTACACCATGGATGTTTAGAAAATGGGGTGATGTAAATTACTTTTATACCCAATCATTAAGTGGACATGGTTGTTATAGAGCTCATGTACATACACATAAAAATCCGAGAATGACAGATGCTGATATTGCTAAAATGTTGACGACGTTGAACACACATTTTTTAATCGTGAAAAATGGATAGCGAAATGAAAAGAAATGTATAGAAAGATTTTAATGTCGTTACCTGCAGATAGCTATAACTCTCAGTGAATATAGATCCATCAAAGGGAGGAGTCCATCAAAATTTAGCCCTTACCCATTAATTCAGATTGTTTGTTGTATAAATTCTGATTGTTACAATTTTAACTTGTTATTTCTTCAAATAAGAATTTAGAGTTTGTCTAAAATAATTTCTCTTGAAACATTTTTGCGTTAATTTTGAACGAGTTCAAACACCTACAGCATATGAAAATGAGTAAACTAATTTATAAAGAGCCACTTTGAAACAGTTTAAAAATTTATTCTCTAATCAAGTATGAATCGAATAAAACGGTCAAACATAAATCCACTTTGATTATATGTATACGGACAAATTACCCAACGGGATTAGTTCCCGTATAGCACGTTTGCACAGAGAATAATGAATAAGGTTAATTTACATGAAACTAATTAAAATATTGATCGCAATGTTCTACGCAAATTTTAGCCAACGGTTTCGTTTAAATTAACGTAGGAAATTTAAAATATTTTTCGAGCTGTCACGTCTTTGATGAAAAAATGTTATGTTTATGTCTAAGAAAGCAATATCGTAACCGTAATAAAGTCTCTTAATATCCACCTCCGCCAAAACTACTGATTTTAGTTTACAGTGATAGTTAAACTAGCGAAGGATATTTTACGAGAAAAGCTTTTTATACCTCCTAAAACAGGGTTATATTAAACTGCAGTTGTACCTCTATTAACGGATGCACGGCTGGGCGTGTTATTTAATACATTTATATGGGATACAGAATCGAAACTTTTGCATTAATTTGAGTAACGCCTTGTATAAATGAGGCAAAACAAATGTAGAGCTGGTAATTCTAGATCTAGTCATTATAACCTGCGTTATTATAACGCTATTAAAATAATATTACCCTACCAAGTTAAGGAGACTTTATTAACTGGAAAATAACAGAAATTTTGCATATACGTCGGCTGAGCCGAGGCAGGGAGGATGCGATGTATTACTAACTAGGATATAACTTCGTAAAGTGTTGTTGAATTTTTGTACACGAAGGCGTAACAAGCACCCAAATGGAATTCTTCGTTCAAAAATAATTTAATAACTACCTGTATAAAGTTGAACAAACTTGATGCAAGTAATTAATTCATTACATGTATTTTAACCGATTAATTTAATTTGTGATTGATTCATTTTAACTACATTGTGCTCTTACTTTTCTAGGTATCAATCAAATCAAAGTTAGGTCGTTAAAATTTCAACTTGAAGAAATAAGAGGTCGCGAGTTTTTAAGTGCTTCTACGTGAGTCAATAAAGTATAAAATTTACATAACTATCGGTGTCGCACCAAAGTGGGTTTATTGTTGTTGGAAATTGATTGGATGTCAAAATGTCATTTAATTATAATTATTAGTTCCAAACGAATAATTTTGTAATGAAATATCAAAAGTAAAAAAAATAAGGTTTTATTATTGTCCCAGTTTGTAAAGGACAAGAATAAATTATAGGATGTGGTGGATCATCCATTAGAATGCGATTAAGGTTAAGCTTTGGAACACGTTTCGTATTCATGGTCTTGTTAATGGTCCTTTTAAACAACCACTTTATTTGTTATGAATATTTTCAATTTAAACGATTCCATTCGTAAACTAACATAAGGTTATTGTGGAATCGGTTCATAAATGTGACACATATTTTAAGCTACAGTTGTTTCGAGCATATTTTTACGAGTATTGGTAATAAAAGTAGTGTAAGTGTGGTTCGGTGGTATAAAACGTCGCATTTTATAGTTTGGAATTAAAATCTATAAATCACGAAGTAGTGTTAAACTTCAATTCAAACTTATTTTTTGTTTCTTACATCGCAGCAAATAAAACTTGGTGATATCTTTTCTAATCTAACCTACAACCATGCTGAAACATTCTGCAAGGTATTTGGTTAAATCGATAATGCATTTAATAAACACTTTTTTTATTGATGGATGTGTTGAAGAAGACAGTCCTACTATTTAAGTATCGTTCAATGGCACTCATATTCGAATCTTGCAAAAATTTATAAGAAGCTTGTTAATTTAAACAAATATAACATATTATAAGAGAATCAAAATGGTTTTTGGAAGGGAACAGTTTTTGTTCATGGATCTTACAAATATCTTTGATACTGTAAATTATTCAATCCTTTTGACAAAATGGAAGAGTTGGTTTAAAGACGTGTTAGCTTGTCATGGATGAAATGCTATCTATTATGGAGAATACAATATGCAGTTGCTCACAATGAACAGGGAACAGAAATAAGATCAGATTGGAGGGACGTCAAACTGGGAGTACGTCAGGGTTCCAGTGTTCTTTCTGTATTTGAATGATTTAGACCACGAGTACCAAACAAATGATGTCTTTTGGGACTGTGGCGTTAGCGTAGACAGAATATTTATATTATAGAAACGGTGTCTAAGAGCACTCTTTTGTCTAAAAAATGCTAATGAGAAATTACTTTAAAGACTATAAAATGTTTGGAATTTATATTCCGGAATGTACCGTTCTGGTTACTTTCAATTTTTCATGAAATATGAAATATCACATTGTCTAGACACACACGGGATGATGAATAAAGATTAGTGTACTAAGATTCAGAAGATGATTCTGCACCAAAGTACCAAAATCTTCAATCATATTTCGAAAGGTACAAGGATCTTACCAGTTCCAATATTCCTGACAGACGGTTTACTACAAAATAATTCTAAAAAGGAATTCTACAAAAATATAAATATGTATCCTATAAGTACCGAGTAGTGCAAATATACTGACGACTGAGTAACTGACGACACTGAAAGGTAGCTAATCTTTTGTCAATAGATAAATTTCGTGAGTCGATTTTTCAAATACAGGAAAGTATTTACAGGTCAATTTGCATGTTGACAAAGTATAAATATAATATAATATGTTGGCCTCCAAGGTCTCTTAACACAGCTCTGCTAGATTTTTACTTTTTGGGTTATGTCAAGGACGAAGCTTACAAGCAGAAATACGCGAACTTGATCGAACATTAAAATAGCATTCTGTGAATTAAGAAGATTAAGAATTAGCTTTGGACTGCTGATGTCAATCTTTAAGGAGGAGTTACTTAATGCTGTCCACGAGAGGGTATACTTTCCCTACTTTTGTGGAATCACCTTGAACAGGATCTTGAAATGCCTTACTGCAACCAAATTTACAATCGTTGGTTATATAGATGGTCTAAACAACAGAATGCAAGTGCCTCTCAAATAGATTTAGTCTGTATGTGACGTACTCTCCTCTGAAGGACTCTCCATGAACCCTAAAAAGTCAGATTTGATCCTTTTCACATGGCTGAGGAAGTTTGGCAAGCCCAGAATGTCGTCTCTTACTAATACTTCATTAGTTTTGTCTAAAGAAGTGAAACATCTGGGCATTACACTTGACTATAAAATGATATCGAAGCTTAACTAGATAATAGAGTAATAAACCGTACGTTACATTCGTACAATGCTGTAGGAGTGTAGGACTATAGGCTCCCTGGTTTTATACGGTTGTAATTTGACCTAAGTTTACATACTATAGCCAAAGACCTTAAAATTTACATCTACTGCTGCACTTAATAAAGTCCAGAGCTGTAACCATGGAAAACATGTTGAACCTAACGCCATTATCTATTCATTCAAGATGTGGCAATGGTGACCATGATTCAGAAACAGTGGATTAATTGCTGATTCTGGAATGTAAAACGAACTTCACACTTCCACAGAAGTTGAAGTAATAGCATTAAAATCTACACTAATGGTTAAAATCCACACTACAGGTAACAAATACCTCAGGACTTGTTATGGATTATCATCTGCTATTGGAAAAGGCCTCAGATCGTAACTATGTTATACTTCGATGGACAAAAGGATACCCGACCAGATGAGGTAGGCTTCTCAAAGGAGCTGCTAAACGAGCGCATTGTCCGGCTGAACTTATAATCGGTCCGTCTTTATCAACCCAAATTGAGATATGTAAAATGGAGACAGAGACAGACTTGTATTTTGTAAGGCTTGGTATAAACGCACAAATTACAACAAATTGTAACAGGACTCATCACGGATCACTGTAAGGTAAACAAGCTTCTTTTCAACCTTAAATTTACTGAGAGTCTCAGCTGTTGCTTTTGTGACGAGGGCTATGCAAGACCTCAGAATGAGAGGCTTCGGAGAGCTATACAAGTCCATTGAGGTCTAGGTGCTGTATGCGTAAGCACACCCTCCCCTTTCCTACATGCATACGTGGATAAAATGAAAATAAACTGAAAATTATATTACATTTTTTTCCAATTTTTTTTCTTAGACAACATATTCAATTGTTTAACTTTAACATTGCTTATTTAACCGGCTTTTTATCTCCACAAGTAATAAAGTTTCGAAGAGGGTACATTAAATTTATAACAGGCTGTATACATACATATATATGTATATATTAAAATCATGTTAATTTCTCGACAATTGAATGGCCATTTCTATTTACTTCTTAAGACAAGAGTTTTTTAAATCTATACTTCATGATAGAAAGAATGATGGACGTTGCATAAGAGATGCATAAGATCTTCTCACTTATATAAAATGGTACATATGGTGTGATTTGTTTTAATAAAAATTACGTAAATTTTAGTTGAAATGTTTCGAGTAAGCGAGTAGGCTTTTTATTGAAAGGTTAAGTTTTAAAACCAAAAAATTTTTAAGAACCGCTTCGTCACATAATTTTAACGTTTTTTGTTTCCCCACCTCCACTATTTCTTCTCCACACACCAAATTAAGTAACGGATGTTTGATTGGTTGACAAATTTTAGTTAATTTGCGTACATATCTAAGGGTGATAAAGTAGTGTTAAAAATTGAATTAAAGTTTATTACGCGGATAAAAGGATGAATATATGTGATATTTGTACTAAACATAAGGTGATTTAAGTGACTTTAGTGATATTGAGATCATGATCATGAATGATCATGATCATTCGATCATGAATGATTCGTAAATATGAACTTACAGTACATATTATTTTGTTTTCTAAAAATAATGCCAAACAGACTGCTTATCATGCCATCGTTTCTGTGTTTATTAAAGGTTTTCTTATCCATGATGTTTACTTTGTATTATGATTTAACAGATTAATCCCCCTTATGGCATGCCATTGAATTGGATTGGGTTAGATTAGACTGAGTTGGGTTGGGATGGGTTATGTTATATTGCCTAAAGAACTGTCTCCACGGAAGCACTGCAAGCTCACCAACGATTGAGCTAATGAGTAGAAGGAAGGTATCCGTGGGAACACCAAATGAAAATCGAACCGCCCTGAAGGAGGAAATAGTTCAAGATAGGTACAATCGATGAAAAGGCCAGAACTAAACGGATATTAATTGGATTTGAAACATGCCTATCTCGACGAAGAGGGTAGCAAAGTACTTTATCAGTCAACAGCGTTTGGACAAGGCTGCTTCAGAGACCATTTCTTCAATCACAACATAGACAATGTGGAGCACATTTTTTTTGAGTGCGCAAGCTTGTAAGACGAAAAGCAGGAAACCTGGAAGAAATTATGAATAATATTAACTCTAAGAAACTGTATTAAAGTTACGGTATAATATTAGGAAAGCAGGAGGCAGAAGAGCGAGCGTAACAGAAAAGTGTATAGATCAGGTATGGTGATGAAATGATGGCATAGTGGACGATGAAGCAGGAAGGAAAGAGGGATCTCTTGTAAAAAAAACTTGTGTTAGATTATATTATTAATTATTGGGGGAAGGTAAGTGACAGGAATAGGGATGTTTAGAGACAAAAGAGAAGGATGCAGATAAGTAGTGCTGTGATTATATGCAAAATGCATATTTGGTAAAATGAATATGCGAAGAAAGAGTTTTATTTATCTTCACGAATTACGTAAAAACAAATTATTTGAGCCTATGTTAAATTTGCATATTTTGCGTATTTTTTTTCTATTCTATCTATATTAATTGTTACATGGCATATTTGAGCATATTTATTTTTTTTTAATATTTTGTCAAACAAAATTATATAAACATCTCGTTGCATACTGGGCTAAACTCCGATTATAGTTGGACAAATTCTTCAGAAACTGGTTCAACATGGCATGCGAAACATTAAGGATTTTTTCAAAAGTCGTACGGCAAAACTTAATAACTTCTAGTTTTAGAGCTAGTATTAGTCCTAGTAATAATTCTAGTATTAGTTCTAATTTTAGTTCAATCAATACTTTTTCATTTTCTCTTGATTTTTTTTATCAAATTTGGAAATGCTGATCTCTGGGATAGGAATTATGAATTTTTCAAAAATCATGATGGTGGATACAACTTATAGAACTAATATTGTAAGAAACAAGGTAAGAAGGTAAGAAACAGGAAGCCTTCCAGCGCACGGTTGGCTGAATCTTGATTCTAACTAGATAAATGTAAGAAAATGATGTCTAAATTTAGGGTTTGTAGACATAAGACATTATACTCTATTCGGGCATCAGCAGATTGAATTCCACAAAAAATTTATTACATAATTTATTTTTTATGGTACGACTCTTAAATGATGACTTTTTGAGATTTTTGACAACTCCCCAGTTTTTGAGTTATGGTTGATTTTTATGCTGAAAACTTGAAATTATGATTTTTTGAAAATGTTTGCCTTATTCCTGCAATTTAATGATATCTAGGTTGCAACTGGATATGGATTATGCTTTGCCACGTCTTTATGAACAATCTTAGTGAATAAGGTCTTCGACCATATATTCAGATTATGACAAGTTTGGTATAAAAATCATCAATTATGATGTTTAAGAGATTTTGGCGTTACTACTGCAAAAAATGAAATATCCAAATTCTAACGTCTGATGGATCCCCGGACCATAACGAATAGTTTTCATGCATAAGACTTTTCTATACAGATTTCAATTTCTCAGTTTCGATTAATTTTTGTAGTGAAACTCTTAACCCTCAACTACTATTTAGGGGTGTTTAGATACCCCAGACACTAGATTTTGCTTCATATCTTTTAAATCATGACAGTTTGAAGATTTTTCACAATTTCTCAACGTCTTCATATTTAGGTTGACTCTGCTTATGAATTATTAATAGTTCATTATAATGTTCATGTAAAAGTTAAGTAATTAATCACATAATTGGATCTTGTTATCGTATTTTTCAGGCTATTCTAGCTTTCTAAACAAAATTATTTGAAGGGCTTAGTAAGGGTTTACTAAGCCCTTCAAATAATTTTGTCTAGCTAGAATCGGGATTCAGCTCAATCAACACAAGCAACTAACACTGTTTTGTCTCTTATAATGTTTTGATTACATAAGTGGTTAGTCAGAAAAAAGGCTTTTAATATATGTAAGCCTCAGTTACGTCATTTTAACTACAAAGTCTCATCGTAGTTGGCACTTAACGAAGGAATTAAATACTACCTACGTTTCTGTTCTTAATTCCACTTCACTATCAATTGGACTGGCAAGTTGAGCTTTTGCAATTGCAATAATGTAAATAAGGTGTACCTTATTCTTGCTTCTCCCTGCTGTTTCAAAATCTTATAAAAGACAAAAAGATTTAGAACTAAATGGGCTATGAATTAAAAACTTGAAAACAAAATTATAAATGAATAAAAGAAGTTTGTTAATTCTTGACAATTTTCTGCATATATGTTCATATTTTGGATAATAATTAACATAATGAATACATACATATGCGCATATGTCTCTACTTTTACGTGCATATAATTCACAGCTCTACCGATAAGATAGGGAAGATGCAATGAAAGATATTGGTACAGAATTATAGAGTGGTTTCCAAAATATATTGCAAAGGAAGGAAGTGAGGAATGAATACAGAGCGAAGAAGTACTGGGTTGAGTTGGATTGAAAAAGATTAGTTTGGGCTATGATTTCAAGAGGTTGCGGTGTTAGATGATTTGGCGCTTTTTTAATTTTTCTTTGTATTTAGTTTTGTAATAATACTAATATCGAAATACCGGTATTTTGCTATTAATACCGGTGTTTAATAACGGCCAAAAATTGTCCGGGATCTGGGTATTGCTAAACTGTAGTTACGATTTATCACAATTTTGCAACCATTTCATTTAATTAGGGTGATCATACGACTTTATTTTTTCGAATGTGTCCCGGTCTAAACTGTTTTATTCCAGCGTCCCGAGATGTTTCTTTTGCACAGATAATTGTGTCGGCTTTAGGTAAAAAAAATGGACTTCCCCACAAATAACGAAATAAAATACATTTATCTACATCTTTCGTTAGATGATGCTGGAAAAATGTTATATTAACCTTCAATCAATCAGATAAAACCATTAACAATTTTGTATGCGTTTACGAGCACTCAGAATATCCACGTATCTTGCACCTATGGCTATATACCATTGACATGTCTTTCCTGTTTAATGTTTGAATTTAATTTGTATTATATTGCAATGTAATATTTGTTAAGTTGCCGCACTCTACGTTTTTCTTTTTTTGTATAAAGTATCAATAGAATTAATCAAAATAGAATTAACAAAGCAAAACCATTGCTACATGTTACCCAGCACATCAGTGAGGTTTTAATCAATTTTCAAAAGCGTGGGCAAGAACGATCTCTCAAAATTTGATTAAAATAGTTCCGGGTTCTATCCCTTTTCCCATTGAATTCAAGTCCGCGGGGATGCAATTTACGGATACGAAGAGGGTAAACATGCCCTCGGTTGGGGTAATAGATAATCGAGCGTTGCCCATAGTATTACCGATATTAGTTTACATCTAAGGGGATAGTCTTTGCCCGTCTAGACGTCCGGTGGTCCTGCAAACAGGATCTGTGGGTAAACGTTACCGTAAACAGGATAAGCTTCTGGAACGGTATACTGAACTCTTGCAGGATTAATCTCGACCTCTACGAATTTGATTGAAACATTTACGCGTATAATATCGACTAAAACGAGAGGCGATTTCATGTCACTACAAATTTCACAGTCGATTTCACTCTCGAAATTTGCTTGCCGATAGCGTTCTACGGTTTCTATACGATATTACACCCGATTTCCGAGCAAAATGGTCGTAGAAATCTCGGTTTTCTTACTCACTCCGAAGAGGAAGAGTGTGGTTGCTGGTACACAATCGAAGAGCCAGATGGCGCTTACGGGCGGGATTCACTAGCACTTTGAATAATTCATTTCGCTGTGAATTTACTACAAGGTCATCGTGTTAGGTGACGGAAAGGGGTTTAATTTTAATAAATTTCACATTCGCTTGGTACGCGTTTTACATTCTACAAGTGTGTGTTTAGTGGTTGGTTGGTTTGGGTGGATTAACTCCGAATTAGCTTTCGCGCCGGACTCTCATTGTAAATAGTTCTAAGTGAAGTTTTAATTCGCAGTTAAAAATTCAAACGCTTCCTGCGGTGCGGATGGAACTTTTTAGTTGAGATGCTGAATAGCGAATTTGCTTGCCATATTTGAATTCGTTCTAAAAATATCCATTATCTCCGCTAATTGGAGTTTGTGTTCAACGTTGGTACTTTGCTGAATAGACAGAGATTATAAAACTAGTGTATAAAGTGGAGCATTTTCGAAGAAAAACGACAAATTCAATCTCGTTAATGATACTTTAGAATTGTAATTAGTCTTTGGTTACAAAGCGCTTATCAAAAAAAACAGTACATTGCATGCAGTTTGGAGATAAAACAATACCCGGTGAAAATCTCCAGCATAGATCTTTTCCTCCTTCGATACAAAAAGTGTAGGAAAAAGGGCAAGCCGCTCGAGCAACACGCATCACTTAGCTAATGATAGCCGTGTAGTGCAAAATTAAAAAACCGCCCCGCTCAGTTCTCTTCACCCAAGAGACCCGTCTTGTGACCTACAGACAAAGGGCGAGAAACGAGATTTCCAACTTGAGTCCCTTAGAAATGGGTCAAAAAGTACATTACCGTAATTTCCCCTCATCCAGTCGAAATATTCGTCCCTTGGCACCCTTTTAGCGCCCAACGTACCCGCCGTAGCCGAATTGGCGATGCCACCAGTTAGGGTTTTCTGCGTGTTGGCCGCTAACCGAAACAAAGCGCCGAAATTAATTGCATTTCGGCCTCTATGCCAGCGCCGAATGTCCACACGGACACAAAAAAATAGAACCCGCTTCAAAACGAATTAAACTTCCTGGAAATTAAATGATTTACTGAAACTGCATACTCGAAATTGGAAGTTCACAACGCACACTGTGTATTAGATCATAGTTGAAGTGACGAAATACACGTCTAAATGGAGAAGAGATCGGTGTCAGTGACTTGTGTTACTACACGACAACGCCAGAGATGGGTTGAATTTATTCATGGAAGTGAGGAGGGTGCTTGTACCGACAAGCCGCGCGCGTGTGTGTACAAGCCTAGCGATCTCGAATCTGCATGAATCCACATTTGCGGCTTACGTTCCGACGAGGCCATTTGCGTTCCGGCTTACTGTTATACTAATATCCTGCTGGGGATTACTGGTGATGTATGAAGTCGTGGTCCCTGAGGTTGGCCCAATTCTTGAAGAAGATACTCGTTGAGAGTGATTTTATGACCAAGTCGTCCGATGTACTATACTTCTTGGCTTTAAACTCTTAACGATAACGAAAACTATAACCAGCATTAAAGTTTAATAATATATCCATTTTCTCATATAAAACAATATAAAATAATAAATTGGAAAATTTCTTAGCTTTTCCACATCAACTAACTTAAACGAAATAACCTTCATGAAATTGGCTACTTAGTATTGACGAGGTGTTCGTCGAGCGAGTTTCTTTTTACACCCGGGCAATTTGTACCACATAAACATTACCCCTCCCATATAGATTCAATGGAATCATAAAAGTCCGGGAGGTAATCGAAGAGTTTCCCCGACAACATAGCAAAGACAACACGAGCAAATTTTGTTTTTCTTTTGTGTACGTGCGTTGGCCACAGCTCGAAGGAGAGAATTCCGAAGTTTATTTCCCGGCGCGTGGTTGGCAACACTGTTTCTCAGCGCCTCCACCCCACAAATTCGATTTGCGCCACTTTCTACGAATGGCCTGCCGAAACAACAGCTCTTCAATAACCTAATTTATCCTGAATTTCTCGCTACAGCTGAACGGATAAGAAGTTCGACGTTAGCCAGTGACCTCTGTCAGTTAACACGCAGCTAAGAGGTCGGGAATTAAGGAGATCAAATCGTGAGCGGAAGCATGGAAGCGGAATCCGTATACTACAGGCATTAAAGCTTTATGGGTTTGTCCTGTCTGGTGTCCGAGTCGGTTAAGTCCACCGATAGTTAGTAATTTATGACCTGTTTGATGGGAATTTATACGCGGGTCTCGTTTATGTCAAAAACTTAAACGGCTTCAATTCATCTAAATACGTAATCTGCTCAACCTTAATTTAATACGATAAAAATATTCTTGCAACGTTCAGTTTTTATACATTTTTCAGTAAAAATAAAACACCCCCATATCCATTTTTTTACAACTCACTCAATCTCCGATACACTTTATATAAGGTTATCATAAAAGTTTGACCG
Source organism: Onthophagus sagittarius (assembly GCA_036711965.1). Classification (NCBI taxonomy): domain Eukaryota; kingdom Metazoa; phylum Arthropoda; class Insecta; order Coleoptera; family Scarabaeidae; genus Onthophagus; species Onthophagus sagittarius. The sequence goes on along the minus strand of JASERS010000005.1, from coordinate 11,832,674 downwards.
ACCGTGGGAGGGTTAATAAAAAATCTGGGTGGAGTTAATCTTCCCGGCTTCATCCCCTTTTCTAAAAACGGATTTGGATCCGTCGCCAAAACAAACACGTAACAGGAAGGGCCGCGGCGACGTCACCGATACACAAAAATATGTGTTTGGCCGTGCGAGAGCCGATTTTAGTACATGGCGATTTGGCCCGATGGTCGATTTTGGTTCACTCGACCGACGTCCTGCTGTGCAAGCAAGCAAAGTTATCGGTTCAGCCGCTCTTGCAAACGGCGAACCGGTAGCCGCATATCATCGCAGGGCATAACAATGAATAACTACACGAATACCCGTGTGAATATAGCTCAGACGTGACCCAGATGTTGTTGACCCTCGTCCGCCGCCCGAATATTACGAACGGCGAGCGCGTTTCGGTGTTCAGGAACAAGGGAAACGAGACGTTCCCGTGGGATTTCCGTCGAACCTCGGATAACCTACCATCGTATTTTCCTCCTCGTGTGGCGTTGATTGGCAAATGGATCTTATCTTTACTAGTTTTAGCTTGTAGAATAGATAGCAATATCGAACGGTTGATGTAATAGTTTCCTGTATAAATAGACAAAATTCGAAGTCGCACACATCCTCCGTTGATGTAGTATCAATTTTCATATACGGTTCAAATATCACCAATGACATCAAAGGATAACAAGGTAGCGGTAAGGTAGCTTTCGAACAAAGGACATCGTGATGACCAAATGGATGTGAGCAACCTATAATAGAACCTGTCTAATACTCCCTCACAGGAATAAACAATATCATACCGTATTGGCCCTTCCACCGCGGTTGATTGAGATGTAATTAGGTTAATTAAGTTATTAGTGAAGTTTGGAAGTTACCTACTGCAGGTTACCAGGAACTTCAAATCTATTTCCGGGGGGTTGATAGTAATCTATAGGATTAATAAATATGACAGGGGTAATAATTAATTTACTTACCTCTGTATTGAAAAAAAGTGTGTAACGTAATCCAATTTTAAGAGTGTATACTCAAGAGGGATTTTAATTAATTGTTACAATAGTTTATCAAGATACAATGTTTCCCATATTATATGAAAATAAAGAGCTGCAGTGGGTTCTCATGGTATCTCAGTCTGAATAATTGTTTTATGTATCTTTTTTCATTTCTTATATCATGTAATAAACGCCGCTATTCATCGATCAGTTTGTTTAGATTCCTGGAGAATGGCTGAAACAATTGCCTTACTTAAGGTGTCTCCCCCTTTACTCTAAGGGATTTTAAACCGATCAATATACATACAAACATTTTAAAGACTCCTGGAAAGGCAACTTAGTATGATTCGGTTCGAGTTTCAGCTGCGCAACAGCTTTATTGAATCTTACTGATGAATAAGGCTGGGCGATATCTTAAATGATATCGCTGATATCGCTGACGTCTTTTTATTGTCTCTAGAAAACTTGAAATGCTTCCAGAACACTTAATATTCTCCCTGAAAGACTTGATACTGCTTCTAGAAGACTTAAGACTTCTAAGTTTACACAAGACTTGCAATACCTTCAGAAGATTTGATACTGATTATAGACGACTTGAAATGCTTCCAGAAGACTTGATACTGTACCTGGAAGACATGATACTGCTTCTAGAAGACCTGATACTGGTTGTAAAATACTTGAAATGCTTCAAATAGACTTAGCATTGCCTCTGGAAGACTTGAACGACTTCTAGAAGACTTAAAATGCTGGAAGCAGTTCATCTTGCTTTGTAAAGAATTGAAATGCTTCGAGAATGTTTGACCTTGCTTCTGGAAGTCTTGAAATGCTGCCAGGTGAATTGGTACTACTTGTAGAATACTTGATATTAGTTCATGAATACGTTTTTCATAAAGGATTACCTCATCCAGATCAGTCCCACAATAGTAGATGCACAGAAAACCGTGAAGATCTACACTCATGACTCAAGAAGACGGAATGGGGCAGAAGTTTCGGAATGGGAGTCTGCTCCCATTACCCCCACTCAAATTATATTACTATACAAATTTATATAATTTTTTTAAGAATACTTTGATTGAAAGACTTTCACAGAGTGAAGAGAAACGTCTGCATGATCTTCGTGATATGCAAATGATTATTGCGTGATCTGATTGATACTGTTGGTGTTTCTAAAGTTATAAGTCAAGACTTACTATTCAGACTATTTATCCTTGTTGGTCTCTGGCATGACTGATTCAAATAAATTGGTGACAATGGCGGATAAGATTTGTCATTCTTTGAATTCTGGTCCTTATCCCACATTGCAGGTGCAGTTACTTTTTTATTAAAATCCACAATCAACCCATGACCTTCCTTTGTTAAATGCCATTCATGAATTAACTTCAAGTTTTCAAACTTTACTTTATTTGTATTTCAAAACATTATAACACATGAAATACTAAAATAATTTTTTTTTGTAATCATAACAGGATACTTCCTGAAGATTGAAACATGAGATCTCGAAACATGTAGAAGAAGAAAAAATAAAATAACATCGAAAAAAAGTACAATATCTATTTGTTTAATCATTTTCAAACTTTGTTACAAATTGTAATATTACAATACACATCTATAACATTTATTCAAAACAAACTAAATAACTTACAATAAGAGTGTTGAAGATATTAATTTTTTTTAATATCAGTGTTGTTCACATTGTCGTTACAATGAGCCTTCTCAAGATTGTTGAAATGTGTGCAAATGCCACAATAGATAGGGTACCAAGGCTTACAATTGCGAAGATACTTAGTGTAAATTCCATAAGTTAATTACAAATAAAGAAAACTACACCCGATACCAATCCAAAAATCTAATTAAAGCTTTGATAGAAAAATCTTCACCGTCTTTAAAATCAGTTAACCGAATTTCTTTCAGTATATGACAAAAGATAATAAAAATAAGTCGTGATTTTTGATTGACACCATCCCTTAAATCAAAAAGACTCACAATTCATTCTGATTTTCTCAATAAGTTTTATTTTAAGTTTCATTTTATTGGTATTGGACCAATCCAAAAATCTAATTAAAGCTTTGATAGAAAAATCTTCACCGTCTTTAAAATCAGTTAACCGAATTTCTTTCAGTATATGACAAAAGATAATAAAAATAAGTCGTGATTTTTGATTGACACCATCCCTTAAATCAAAAAGACTCACAATTCATTCTGATTTTCTCAATAAGTTTTATTTTAAGTTTCATTTTAGTTGACATAAAAAATCGACAACTTCGAAATTTTTTTCTATCGAAGCTGAGTTTACAAATCTTCTAAAATCGTCTTCAAAGTTAACCACTATGCCAGATTTTAATTAGGGAATTCGCATGCATACTAGTTATATCCACATTTTGCCGAAATTTACTTAGCATATCTACTGCGCATAGATTTCAGGGCTTCTACCATTTGCTAAATTCAATTATAAGTAAAAGCGGATATATCACACACAGGGAAACTGTCAAAAGATTGTCCCGTTTTCTGACACTTTTAAAAACAGATATATTCACTTTTACACACGAGCTGCTCAATTTACCTGTTAAACAGAATGTTAAACATTCTGTTATAACCGACTCACATCTTCGATTCACATATGGTACTTGGTACCTAAGAGAAAATGTCAAAACTGGCGCCCATGCAGTTACAATGGTCAGTTAAGTTTAGTAACCGTCCCAGACAGATATCCGTTACCTTATTTACAATATTTCAATTGAAATCTGGATGGATGTACTATTATTTCAAAAATTGAACTTGTACAAGACTATCATCAGATACCAGTAACAGAAGAAGATATCTACAAAACCGCTATCACTACTCGTTTTGGTCTCAATGAATTCACGAGTATGCCATTTGATTTAAAAAATGCAGCTCAAACTTTTCAGCAATTTGTTAATCAAGTAACCGGTTTAAACTTCATTTTTGTATACTTGGATGATATTATTGCCAGTATAGATAGAATCATCAATTAATTCACCTTAGACAACTTTTTGATAGATTAGATACGTTCCAAATTTTTCTGAAATTCTTAGTTCCTTACATTACCATGTGGGCAGATGAGCATACTAATTCTTTTTCTCGTGCTGAAGATGTATTATAAAAAATCCGTGTCTATTGCGCATTTCAATCCTTCAATCAATTTAATATTAACAACAGATCCCTCTAATACAAGTATGGGTACAGTTTTGTCTCAGACTATTGATAATACAATACAGCCCATGGCTTTTTCAAAAAAATTGTCATCTACTTTAGCAAGAAACATTTTTTATATGGCAACCAACTTACAATTTCCAAAATGTTCAAACTTTGGAACTCTTAACCTTATTGTACCATATCTTAACCCCTTCATTTTTACTCCTACCTGATACAACCTGTATATTAAAGAAGATTCTAACATTATTGCAAAGGCAATGTCAAAATCCTTCAATTTTTCTTATCTTGATTTAAACGAGATTAAAGATGCACAATCTATGATCTACAATTACAACATTTTCTACGCTCAATCACAAAGCAATACTAAATTTTCACTGATTGTGGATAAATTAACATTTCCTGATTTAACACTTTGGTATAATATCTTAACATCCATTCGTAAAATTTACCTTCCCGAAATATTCCCCGAACAAATTTTCCAAAAAATTCCATCACATATTACATCCTGGTATATGTGCAACTAAACACTCATTAAAAACATGTTTCTTTTGACCTCACATGAGTAAAGACATTTACCTTTGAGCAAAATTATGTTTATAATGTCGAAAGACGAAAACGAATAAATACACAAAGTCACCTAATCAACATAAAACATAAACGTTAACATAAACGCAACATAAAAGTTATGCAAGGCTGATTCGAACATATATATATATATATAATAAAATGTTTGTTGTCTTTTTTTTTGTAAAAAAAAAATCTATTTAGATAAAATAGAAAGATTACATAAATAGGCGTGTTCCCGAATGTTCCTGAAGATGATTTAATTAAAATCGAAACCGGTTGAACAAAAATAGTTTAGTTTAAATAAATAGTTTAAATAAGTACAAAAAAAGACAACAAACATTTTATTATTATAAAGCTGGAAGAAAGAAACAAACTTAACAATATACATATATATCTTGATGGACCTCTTACATCATATTTTGGTTATTCATACAGTGTAAGATTTGTTGAACGTTTTACTAGAAGGCCAGAAGCGTTTCTAATTATAGATACCTCAGATTTGCTATTCCATACATATTAACACACAACATTAATTCTTGGATGCTTCGGATTTAGTGAGTGGATTACATTTTTATATTCCCCCTTATTAAACGTGTGGAGGATTACTGCTTAGAATTGGACGTTAATCTTCGAATATACATCTAAACTCTCCTTTAGTCCTGATAATGAACAAGCACGACTCTCACTGTTATGTGGACATATTTAATACATCAATGGCGTCTTTTAAACGATTTTTACGGGGCATAGTTGTGGCATAGTCCTGATATTGATACAAATTTAAGGGATTGTTATTAAATGTATAATTTTAGTGCCTTGTTATCACTATTAGTATTAGTAATGAATTATCATTGTTAATCTTTGTGTTTATTGCTATTGGATGCCACTATTGGGGGTTTCCCCTATTGGTTTTCCAAATATATAAATAGATAAATGAAAATAAATAAAAACAAAGGTGGACATTTTGAATGAAAGCTATTTTCAAAATTTACAATATTACTTGATGCTATACAGGTTAGCACATCTGCTTACCATATACTAAATAATGTAACTTTCGTAATTCGTTAAATTCCATCGTACCCTCAAAAATTCCATTATTACATGTGGAAGTAGCGATTGGTAATCTTGATCTTTCAATAATTTTATTAAAATTCAAATCTTCTCAAAAAGAAGATTTGGTATGTTTTGCCGCTGAACTTGTATTTGGAGAACCACTCTGTCTTCTAGGGGAATTCTTTCTGAAATCAAAATCCTCTATGGATAATAATCAACTCCTTATTAGTCCACGTGAATCTTTTCCAAACTTGAGACCAACGCAAACTAATTTCCATTCAAAACCAAAACCTTTTATCCATAAAGAATTGTATAAATCAAATTTCGTTTTTGTAAAAGTACGAGGAATAAAAGATTCTTTATCATCCAGATTAGAAAGTACTCAAAGTTTTCAAGAGATTGGATAAATACTTTATGTTTCAGTACATATTGATAATTTACAAACATGAAAATCGTAAAAAAGGTAAATTTTCAATTCTATAATTTAGTCATAACTCATTTTTTCAATTCACATAATGTCTTTCTTGCAGGGAATAGAGACAATTGTTACTATCCTCCTCAACTTTCTTTCTTACAAGTTAATAATTTTTATTTCTATTTATAAAACAATCTTATTTATTAATTTTTCTTGAAAGGGGGAATAATTGAAACGTCCAATGTAAGAAACAGCCAAGTCCATTTTTCGCATTAATTTATATAACTACGCTGTCATGTTAATTGTGGTCTATCGCATCTTCTTGTGCAATAACTGGCTCTGAATGCGCATAATACGTACTACAACTGCGCATTGGTGGTTGTCTATGATATTAGGCTGTGCAATAACCGGTCAAGTAATGCACATGGCTGGTTCTTGCACGGTATTTTAAGGCGGCTTATGTCACGCGTGGTTGTGACTCAGAATAAGTGCGGTTCCCGGTTAATGTAGTTTTTTGGCATTAAATTGATGTTTAATCGTGAATCATGCTATCTGAGGATGAAAGTGATCCCCAAGAACCTTTTGAAGGTACTAACACAAGTAGTGACGAAGATTATAATTCTGAAAACGATAAAAGTCGAAAAACTAAGCTCAATGTGGGTGATTTTGTGGATAGTGAGAGGTGATCAGCTTCCGATAGGCCCGAGGCAGACGTTGCTGCACAGCCAGGTACGAGTAATGGAAATATTCCCCAGAAAGGAAAAAAGAGGATTCGGAAAATAGAGTTATGGACAAGGAATGTACTGAAGCATTGCAGAACTAAAGGAAAAGTGTACACCAATACCGCTGGTGTACGATCCAAAAAAAAGTGTTAGGTATGTAGTAAATATGGGTTTACTAACATTATTGCATAAGTATCTATGCTACGAGAATAATATATTATTTTAATAGAAAGCTGCACATGTAAGCTGAAGTGTTTTGAAAATATTGGTCCCGAAGGTTGTCAAAAGATTTTAGACGATTTTTATGATCTATCCTCAAAAGACATCCAAGATTCTTACCTTTACGGCCTTATCAAGAAGAAATCAATAATTAGAAATCGACCTCGTTCTGGGGAAGGTGCATCTTTTGCATACGTGGTAGGTATTGCGCATTCGAATTTTTTATTCCATGTGTCATTGAACTACTATTATATCGTTTTAGATTCGTCGTATGGGAATGAAGCAAAAAATATGCAGACAGGCACTACTTTCTTTCCATTCTATTACAAAAAGCCGTCTTGAACGTTTACAAAAGCACCTGATTGATAATAATGGCACACCTCCTATAGACCTCAGAGGAAAGCACAGCAACAGACCAACAAGAATATCTGAAGATATCAGGCACTACTTTCTTTCCATTCTATTACAAAAAGCCGTCTTGAACGTTTACAAAAGCACCTGATTGATAATAATGGCACACCTCCTATAGACCTCAGAGGAAAGCACAGCAACAGACCAACAAGAATATCTGAAGATATCGATACAAATATACGGGAGCACATACTTAGTTTCCCAAAATATAAATCCCACTATAGTCGAAATAAAAACCTAAAGCATTACTACCTTTCACCAGAGTTGAGTGTGGCAAAGATGCATAAATTGTACCTGCAAAAACACGAACCTGAGCAGTATAATCTTCTACAGTAAGGCAAGGACGTCAATCCGTTGGTGAAAGACGAATAATACTTCAGGAAATTCTTTTCAGAAAATTTTAAGCTTTCGTTTGGTAAGCCCAAATCTGAGACTTGTCAGACATGTGATAAAATGATGAATAAAATTGAATCCGCTGAGTCTGACGAACAGAAGCAGCTGCTAGAACAGGAAAAATCTCAGTATCTTAAAAAGGCCGAAACATTTTACACAAAAATGAAGGAAGTAATGAATTTGGTCAAAGGCAATCTACATGTAGAGATGCTGACGTTTGACTTTCAACAAAACTTACCTCTGCCTGTATCGCCCAGTGGAGACGTTTTTTATAAAATACAACTGTGGTTGTATAATATGTGTATACACGTTGGAAGCACAGGAAAGAGCTTCTTTTATTTATACGATGAAACTATAGGAGGCAAAGGACAAAATGAAGTTTGTAGTATACTTTTCCCTTTCTTGCAAAACTACATCCGGAAAGAAGTTACTGACATCTATATTTTTACTGACAACTGTGCCTCTCAAAATAAGAATAACGTGTTGGTTCGGTTTTTCTATACCCTTGTACACCTGGGACATTTTAAAGTTATTCTTCACAGGTATCCAGAGCCAGGTCACTCGTTTCTGCCATTAGACCGTAGCTTTGGAGCCATAGAACAGCAGAAACGAAAATATGATAAAATTTTTTACCTAGGGATTACATCAATATTATAACACACGTAAAAGCTTTCAAGTGGTGAGTGTTACACAGAGTATGCTTTTAAATTTTAAAGATTATTTCCAACCCTTTTTTGTGAAAAATCCATCTAAGAAAAATAAGAAATTTACTATTTCCAAATATTGACTTATTCACTATCAGAAAACTGAAACCGAAATAGTACTTGAGTGCAGCGAAAGTACCTCCCTTCCAATCATCACGTCATTTGAAATACTAAACAAGAAATACCTGCAGCCACTTTCTTTACCAAATGTCGAAACTATACTACACAAGGAACGCAGGATATTGAAGAAGAAGAAATACGAGCATGTCATGTCGCTAGCTAAAAATTATGTTCCACAAAGTGATCAATGGTATTATAATGACATTAAAGAATATCACCTTCAGTTTAATTAATTAAACAGAATTTGGCAGTGAAAATGAAGTATAAAATACATCTAAATACTATTTTGAGAGTTCTGTTGTTATAAATATTGATTATCTATTCTTTAAATAAACAAAAAATGTTAACGTTCTTGTGTATTTATTTATAAAATTTTCAAATTTGCAAATACTATGCAATAACGAGCCAAGTCCAACAGTTTTTTTTGTATAAACCGTGTTTAAAATATGTAATCCACTTGATATAATGTAATAAATAACTACTGGGCGAAGTGCTACCACCGATGTAATTTTGATAATTTTACAACCAACAGTTTTTGCAAAAACAGTTTTTTTGCTCTCCTGGGAATTTTACTATAATGGACTTGGCTGGTTCTTGCATTGGACGCTTCAATTGTAGTGCATCACGCACCCTCGATTTATGTTTAGTTGTTAGATCGACTAGACATAAAAGGTTTTGTTCCACGTAATTGAAACTAAATTTATAAGAAAATCCATTATAAATATAAATATAGTCCATTCTTCCAAAATATATACTAAAGTTTAAAGGACATCGATTTCATTCCAAACTTTCTGCCGAAAATTAGTGGAATATGGTGAATGGTACAAACTTATTTCTTATTTTATGAATACATCCCTCTATTCCTTTGAGACATGACAAATGATACCATCCAGTAAACCAGCGTTGTATACATTTAGAAACAAGATGTTACGTTTGAGGCAGTGTACGGCACGGTTTCAAGGTTTTGCGCAAAAACATCGTAAACAGCTGGGCTGAAGTAGCGTGAAATTGTGTTTATTATGTATAAGCATAATAGGCAAGTAATTTCCACATGGGATAACATTTTCTTATAAAACACACCGGCGACGTTTTCGTATTTAAATAGTAAAAAGTTTATTAATATAGCACATATCGTAATACCGGAAAGTTGAAACTTGTTTAGACTTTGTATTAGATTATAGCAACTACAAAAAGTACAGCTTTAAGAAAATCTATTGTTGTGGTGGCACACCAAGAGATTAAGGCGCAAACAACTCATTACGATAGTTCGTAAATTTTTATCGTCTCGTCCAGGAACTACAGCTAATAAACAAGTGTTTAACAACGTAGGTTTAAAATATGATTAATAGTGATAAGGCAGGAAAATAACTTTTTTTTTAAATTTTGATCATTAATCTGTTAATTTAATGCTACATTTAGTTAAACTTATCCCTTGTATTAACACATAAATGCTTAAAATGTAAATGGAGAATCGTTTAATATTTAGCACCCTTATTTATTTCTCGCCAAAGTACTGTTAATATGACGATTAAATATACATGGTTTATCTACATATTAAATTAAATACATTTTGATGTAGTTTTTATTATGTTTAAAATATGATTAATAGTGACAAGACAGGAATATAACTTTTTTTTTATTTTGATCATTAATCTGTTAATTTAATACTACATTTAGTTAAACTTATACCTTGTATCTAAAATCTACTTGCAATTAATGATGCTCTAAGAGCGACCTCTAAAGAGGTCGCTCTACATTCTAAACTTCTATAAAGTTTTATTTTCCAAACTGGGCTATTACAAAACATAATGAAAATTTGAAAAAGTTTAGTGACGTCACCGTTGTTTAACATGTGCTTAGAAAAAGTGATCCGAATGATGCACGTTTGTGTCTTTTTGATTGTACGCGAAAAGTTTGTAAACGTTACTAAAGTTTTTATAGGTGACTTTGAATATTAATATAACATAAAATATTTTAAATAAATAAAAACTTTACTTACCATATATTGGAGAAAATTATTTCTTTTTGGGAGTCCAAATGTTTAGAAGATAATGATCTATGACTAATAAAAATCATTAATTAACACTTTTATGTAAATTTGATTGTTTATTAAAGTCAGCTGTATTGCTATTAAGATGAAAACGTGTGAAATAAAAATAAATTTTGGATACATTTTTCATGACATCGCCCTATATACGTGATTATAATGTTAAATATCAGAAAATATCGTTTAATTAAGTTGCAATGGATGTATGCAATCAGCAAAAGAGTAACTATTAATTGGAACGAAGGAAATAGAATTTCTCTAAGACACGTTCCTATTGCTCTTAAATGGTCTATATAGACGCTAGTGGGATAACTGCCGCATACCATTACGGCGATTTCTGACTTCACAGGCCCCCGGGGCACAATATTCTCCTAGCGTTGGAGATAAAATGCGAGCTCTTCTTATTGGACAAACTTTCTAAATTTGTGTTAAAATTTCCATATTTTCCACTACAAAAGAGGGGTTGCGTCGAGCAACTTTTTAAACGAAATGCAACCGACCCTCGATAATACGCCCTTAGCGGAAGAACTATCCCCTTTTACTTTGGCATTAGTTGACGAAAAAGTAGGGCGGAATAAAATCATTTTTAGGTATAGTTAAAAATTCGTTTATTAGACAGTATACAACAGAACACATTTTAACTATAAGACGATATACACCGCTATAGTTGATTATATTTACATAATTATTTACAACATATGGGCATTCATTCATAATTTTTTTGTTAGGCACTCGCATTCTATTTCATTCGGTGCAAGAATAAATTATGAAGGAATCATTGAGTGGAGAAATAAAAATTAATAAAAAAGTTATTATTGAATCATTCGCACATTTCATGGACGTATTATATGGATATATTATTTTTAGAGATGTAATCCCTAATCTACAATTATATTTACATTCACTCGTACGTTTACTTATCTTACAATTGGATATAATTTTATTGGCAGTTTTATTGCACGACACATAAATGCTTAAAATATAAATGGAGAATCGTTTAATATTTAGCACCCTTATTCATTTCTCGCCAAAGTACTGTTAATGTGACGATTAAATATACATGGTTTATCTACATATTAAATTAAATACATTTTGATATAATTTCTATTATGTTTTACTTTTGCGTAATTTTGACCACGATAGAATTAATTTACTTTGTACAATTTTTCTTGCTTCAAGATTATTTATTTTTTCTACATTTAACATTCAGGTTTATACATACAAAGCTTCGATTCTACAATGAACAACAGAGGATGAATAAATAAATGAATGTGGAAATAGTAATCGCTATATAACAGTCTCTTTCCATTATCATTAAAACACTTTAAATTTATTCTCACCTAAACGTTAACGCTACCAAAATCAGTATGTAACACAAGATGATCACCTCATTAACTCTGGAATTTGATGCAGTGTTAGAGTCTTTAGCAGCCTCTAAGTTTCCTCGTGTGACTTCTTCTTGACATCTGCCTATAGTTTCTAGATCCAAATCGCTCATGGGTCTTCCGTTATATTCTAAAGGTGAAATGCAAAAATTCTTTGTTAAAAAATCAAATCCGGACCCGTTTGCGAAGGGTCCCATCGCTAAAGAATGGATGTGGCAATCACATGGAAAGTGATTGGCAGTGACTGAAAGCTTTTCAACGGCAAACATGAGAGATTCCGTTTTAGGAATCTCTAAAATATGATTTCCCTGAAATTTTAAGTTTTTGATATGATCCTCCGGTAACAAATTAAGCTCTTGTATACAGTCTATTTTGTTGTTGAGAAAATTGAGATTATTAATGTAGGTTAAACTTTCGAAAGCTCCTACTTGGATTATTCCTAAATCGGATTCTTGAATAGAAAGGACACCGACGCTTGTGAGTCCGCGGAAAGTACCTTCCTTCAGTGATTGAAGATCCATATAAGCTAATTTAAGGAAACCCACCGACTCTAAACCGTTAAAAGCGTCCGATTCTATCGAACGTATTCCCGAGGGAAATGTTATCTTTTCGACGTTTGTTAAACCCGAGAATGCGTTCGATTCGAGTTTTAAAATGGGGTTGTTAGTTAGGACCAGTAATTTCAAATTAGTTGTGCCGGCGAAAGCGTACCCTTCGACCCTCTTAATTTTATTATGGCTGAGATAAATTGAGGTTATATTCTGAAGCCCTGCGAAGGAAAATTGGGCGACTGTCGCAAGTGGAGTTTGCTGAATCGAAATCTCCCTTAATCTGGGCAATCCACGAAACGCAAACGGCTTTATAATTGATATGTTGTTCCCGTCCAGGCTGAGTTTTTTCAACTGTCGTAATCCGGAGAAAGCGTCGCTTCGTATCAAAGGGAAGTGGTTCCTCGTGAGCGACAAGTGCTCTACAGACGCTGGTAGCAGCTTTACTGGTATCTCCGTCAATCCTCCTGAGTTACACAGCACCTGCCAACAAGTTAAGTTAGGATTAGCTGGTATAGAGGCGTAGATATACGCGTTTCGGGGCGAACGGTGTCAATGTTAACCCCGAAACGCGGAAACGCGGCTGTGTACAGAAGATGTCGACCTATTTTCGAGCCGGGGTCGACGAGAGGAAAAAGGAAATACCGCACCCGTTTCCGGCTTTGCAGAGACGTGTGCGGTACAACAGTAAAAACGTTACGTGGGAACCAACCCTTACAGGGTTTTGGTGAGATTTCCGACAGCAAAAAAACCGACGTGCGCGTAAGTGCTGCCGGATTTACTACGGTTTCGCATTATTCTATGCAGGTTTTACTTCGGAGAAGGGTTTGTACAAATGCATATAATGTATTTCTTTACATTTTGGTACTTATTCTTTATTTTACACAAAGATACACTTCAAAGTTACCTATGAATTCTCTACAAATGTTTTTAAAGCCTTAATCTTGTTTTGTCAGGAGCACCGCAAGGATCGATATTCGAACCCATATTGTTTTCTATTTACACTTCGAAACTATTGCAGAATTTAAGGTAGTGCACGGGACATATGAATGCTGATATTGCGCTGATTTTGCAAAAGATAATTAGTGACTCAAACACTAAAGTATAATCTCTACTTAAATCCTTCTAAGTTACAAGTTATTTTATTTGGTATTTCTTTGGTGGTCAAGTCACTTATCTCACAGTTTGCAATTAGCATTAGTACTGTTATTATTCTGATAACTAAAAGTTTAAAAAAGTCTTCATTAGTCAACGCCACTTTTTGCTGTTAACATTAACCAAATTTGGTGTGATTCACTGGATTTGTCCCATTTTACTTATTGTACCTTGCATTACCATTCCTCAGTTAATACTGTTGATATTTTGCGTACTCAAAGAGTTGAGGATGCTTGTTTGAGGTCTGTATACGGTATTCCTAAGTATGCTTGGTTAAACATGTTCAACGGACGCAAATTGCTAACGTCCTGTCTCTATAATAAAACTTTAACTGTTGAAAAGCTTATCTATCTAATGAACAAAATAAGATATAGTTGTCATGTGCACTACCTACATATGAGGAAAAACTTTACTAATGAGAAATCAACTGTATCTGTTCTCTTTGTTTATCATTAGTCCTTTTATCATTTTATAAGAATTATTTTATGAGATATTCTGTGTGAGTGATAACAACATTAGCTTTCTGGACACAAAAAACACTTATATTGGAGGATTCAACGAGCTCTTACAATTTGAAGAATTATCACTATGGTAATTCATTTTTGCCCTTACAAGGAGAAATGATAAGGCAAGCACTGCTATCGATTTTATCATTACCAACGAGAATTCAGTTCTGAATAAGGTCACTTCTCCGATCATGATTTTATATACTACGAAATTCCTTGTATACATAAGAACAATGGTGAGATAAAGCATCGTGGTAACATAGAGAACAATAAAGTATATAAATTATTTTTAATTAGAATTGGATCTTTATTCTCTTCCACTGAATTATATTTTTAGGATCAAAGTCATTAATGGCAAAGTATTTTTTATTAATAAGCAATGTTGTTCTCAAAACCATTTGCTTCGTGGCTCACAGACTCCATAAGGGAATGATGAAATTAAAAAATAGGGCACCTAATAGATTTAAATAGACCAAATAACAAAAACACTGGTTCTATTATAAAACCTTGCAAAACATGACTACAGCTGCCATTAGTAGGGTATGAGAGGTTTGTCTAAGAACAGTAGTTACAGAAAACAGCAAAAAGTATTATCGACCAAA
Organism: Onthophagus sagittarius; assembly: GCA_036711965.1. Taxonomy (NCBI): domain Eukaryota; kingdom Metazoa; phylum Arthropoda; class Insecta; order Coleoptera; family Scarabaeidae; genus Onthophagus; species Onthophagus sagittarius. The sequence goes on along the minus strand of JASERS010000005.1, from coordinate 11,817,670 downwards.
ATAATTAACCGGATTTTCAGTCAACAATATTTAAAAGCAAAACAACTTTTTTAAAAAAATAGTAAATATTTCGATTGTGTGATTACAATCATCTACAGAGCATTTTATTGCTAAAATATTTACAAAGAAAAAACATAAGACAAGTAACCATATTTAAAAAGCCAAAAATATAACTTACTTGTCAAGCATTCGTCAAAAATGAATGGATTAAAAACATGTTAGTATTTTAAATAATCAAAAACGAATGAAAATTGAGTAAAGAACTGTAAAAAACTTATTAACAAAATGTGGAATAAAAAGGTGAAAAAACTAGTTTTTGGAGTGTGAACACAAATTGCAAAAAAGAAAGAGTACAATTTAATTTATAATGAATTTATAAATAATTAAATAATAAATTTAATAAAATAATTATAAATAATAATTAATTAATATAAATCCAACCAAAAATCTAAAAGAACATATCATTGGAGAAAGTTGAGGTGTTATTAGGATTAGAACCTTGTAGGTTGGGTGAAAATTATTGTACTTAGACCTACCTAAGGCAAGCCAATAAGCATAAATGGTGCTAAGGTTCTGAGTATTAAAATTTACAGCAATCTGTGTGTATGTTTGTATATAATAATAATAATAATATTTATTATGCTAATAACCCGAAGGCATTCGTCAATATAAAATTTACCAACAAAACGAAAAATATAATATATAAAATACTGCAAGTAACATTTGCATATCAGGAAGAAAGTTAATCTGTTCATATAAACACATTTAAAGGCTTGCAAATCACTCTAGAATTCTTCAATAGAGTAATAGGCTCTACGCAATAAACCATCCTTATTTTAGTTAGTAAAGCTTTGAATGTTAAATTCCTATAGCTAGCAGGCAGGCTATTAAAGAATGTTACTCCACAATAATTGCTGGCGTTCTTTCAGTATTGAGATCCAGTCAATCTCAATGCATCATGCCGGATGTCATCCTCCCTTCTAGTTTTGTAATTGTGAAAATCACGTTTTTTTTAGTTGATAATAAGGCAACATTGTAAATTTCAAATATTCAAAGATATACAAGGAAGGCAGTGTTAGTTTAGTATAGTTTAATTTGGTATTGCTGCTGGTTCTTCTTTGTATACTAAAAATTCTCTTATGAATTGCGGTGTGTCCAGGCAAATAGTCCATAACCAAGATAACTTTGAAAAATTGCAAAATATGCGGCGCGCAATACCTCCCTAGAGGAAAATTTAATCTTAACAAAAAAACTGCGGAGCTCAAGCGAGAAGTCAAAGCTTCGCCATGAAAACTTCAGGTTAAACCGTGGTCAACACAGATGCCCAGAAATCTAAAACTATCATCAGAATCCAAAATTTTATCCATGCGCTTCGATATTGTTTTATCATTATTCACCGTTAGCTGATTCGGTAGCTTTTGCTTTAGATGATTATTTATTTAACAAACTTTTGTCATCATAGAGAATTGATTTTAGAAATGAGGTCAATTCGTTTGTGTATGTTAAAAATAAGTTAGGGCTCAAGATTGATCCCTGGGGAACCCCATTATTAATAATCCCACGGTTAAACACCAAAGAGTTAAATTTAACAGATTCTCTTCTATTTGTAAGATATGATGACAAAAGCTTTTGTGAGATCGAAGAAATTTACTTCGGTGTATTGTGAAGTCTGGAATCCATCCACAACATACTCAATAAATTCTAAAACCAATTTGAACTGAAAATATTATAGTATTGAAAATATTATTCTCTTCGAAATATTTGATTAATTGATTTTTTAATAGTTATTCAAAAAATTTTGGTAGTACAAGTAAAATACTTCGAAGCCTCATTGGTATCACATTTTTTAAATAATGGTATCACGTTTACAATCTTAAATTCATCAGTAAAGTAGCCAGCGGACTTTCTTTAACATTATTGAACTCAGAGCGAAGACGTCAATAGTGCTGTTTAGATTTGACGACATTGGAGGAATCCCGGACGTTCACTTGGGAGAAAGGTTGAAATGTTAAATATTTATTATTAACACAATTAACATGTTCAATAAATAATGACAAAGGATTAGTATCACCACTTCGGATCGGAAGTGGAAAGGATCGGCATCCAAATTACTATGCATTTGGTTGACTCTTCGGGAGGCTTTATTAGAATTGATTATTTTCCAAACAGCTGAATACTGATTTTTGTGATCCAAACTAAATTTGTCTATAAATTTTCTTTTAGCTTGACTAACTGCTAACTTATAAGATTTATGATATTTGTTACGCAAGTGTGAACGAGTTTTTATTGTATATGTATAGATCATAATGACAACTAAATTTTCTTTATGTTGTGTAAGTTCCGAATTGTACCAAGATAAGTTCAGTGAACGGCTAAATCCTAATGTTTCTAGTTCTGGATCTAGTACTAATACTAAAACTAGGTTGTACGTTTAGTATTAGTAATATTTTTAGTTCCAGAAGACATTACAATAATCAAGCACTGAATGGCAATTAAAACTGGAACTAACTAGAATAACACGATGAATTGGGCCAATTTGCTGGATACCAACACGTTCAACTTCATTAGGAAAATAAAATGCATTAGGAGCAGGTAGGCAGCAAATACTCTTTATTTAGAAATTAAAATCACTATTGATGATTTAAAAAGTTGAAATCTCGTGTAATGGTTCATCTGATCCTGCTACAGCTTCTTTGCGATTGTTATTTGTGATGATTTTTGTAATCTCAAACACTCATTAAAAGTTAAATATAACAAAGTTTTCAGCCGTGTAAAGGGTGTTAATTATAGAAAATTTAATCAGTTGTTAATTATGTCTAACAATAGTTCTAAATTTTGTAATCAGGGGAGGTTGCTAATGAAGTTCCTACTTTGATTTCTCTTGAGGAACTCCAAATTTCACTTACCTGTCAATAATACCAATTTCAATATAAAAAGGTTACTTATGTATTTAGAAAATATAGTTGAAGATTTGAAAGGTGATCAAGAAAATATTGTTAGAGGTAAAATTACAAATATCATTACTAATTATATGATTGCTGGTACGGCGTGTGATGGGTTGTATCTTCGGTTTTATTAAAGAAAACAAAAACTTTTCATTTCAATTGATGATTACCAAATCTGACAAATGTACAACCAAAGGTGCCATCCTTCCAAGGATGATTACTTAATAACAAGCTTCTTAATAATAACTCGTTGATCTCTCCTTTGAACTCAATCTTTGCTAAAGTATATTTTTTTTGCCATAAATACATAAAGAAGAGACACCTTTGAGGACAATCATATCATCGATTAGTCCCGCATCTTGCGCTTTATCAGGTCAAATCGCGATTTTAAACAACTTCAACTTTTAACAATATTACCAACACCTTTCAATTTGCGGATGAACATAGAGGCTATAAGCTTCATTGGGGTCATATTTTAATATCTCTAGATGTTGTTAGTCTTTTTACAATCATTCCGTTATATATAGTTAGTAGAATTTTGGAAGAAAAATGGTATTTAATTGATAATCATTGTTTGTGGGATAAAGACCTTGGCTTGAAATTTATCTTTAATACTTCAATTTTTACCTTTGATAATGTAACAACCTTAGCAAAATTTATGCTTATTTGCCCTAGATAGGTCTAATTAAAATAATTCGCCTAAACTATAAGGTTCTAATACTACACATTGTAATCAAACAATCGAAATATTAGCTACTTTAAAATGTTCTTTTGCTTTTAAATCCTGCTCACCGAAAATCCGATTAATGATTTTCTATTTGCTGTCACAAAAAATAACATCAGCAAAATGTGGAAAACTCTAAAGCATATGAACGTTACTCGTGACCCCACACCAGTGATTAAAGATAATCTGAAGGATGTCAATATGACTGCACAATAATGTGACTTCAGTTTTGTTATCCGTACATACTTCAATTTAGAACTAACATAATTAGTGGCTGCGTTGAACAATCTGCCTTTATTGATAAGTGGAAAGTAGCTTTGATAACTCCATTACCAAATGTGATGGAAAACGACACTATGAACGACTTACGGCCGGTTGGTGTGTTACAACTTATATCAAAAATAATGAAAAAATGCATGGAAATCCAACTTAAGGATATGGCTGCTCTTAAATGTTGCGGATAACCCATTAACGTCTCAATAAAGGAATAGGTACAATTTTTGGTCTACTTGGCTACACAATGTGTGTTTCTTTTAAACTGCGATACAGCAAAATTTATATGTATGCTGATGACATACAAGCATATACACACTTCAATGACGAAAATATACCGACGTATGTGCAAAACTGAACACTAATCTACACTGACCTATGTATACTAGCCTATGTGTGACAAACTTTCAATCCACTTTTCTAACGGTTCAGACTGAGTTTAAGACACTTCTTATGGTGAAAACTAAAAAGTATTAACTTATTTTAAAGTTTTCTGGAAACGGAGAGAAATCTTTCGTTTCGAGACATCACTAAACTTCGCAATTCGTTTCGTCGAAGATAACTCGAAATTCGATTGTGCTACCATATCTGCTTTTTTGACGCTCTTAAAATAAGCCCGCTGACTGTATATTTTGCAGCATATGACGATCCATAGATTTTAATAAAAACTGTTTTCATATTACTTTGTCCATACAGATTATAAAGTGATCAAATTGTTGTGCCATGTTAACAAATAACTTATAGGATGGTTTAAGATAGCTGACTCATTTATTATATTTAAGTGATTAATGCAAGTAGTTAAAGTTAAATAAGCAAGATCATGTAAAAACAAGCAATTTAAGGTCGTAAGATTCTAACCTAAACTCTTGGTTTTTCGGTTGTAATTTCAAAAATTACAGTTGTATATTAAAATTATTCCTTCGTTGATTTAAAGTAATCCCTATCGAGATATTGTGGACTGATAGGGTAACGAACCGTTTGAATCGAATGACACAAGTTTTGCTGTATTATCAGCTTTGTGGAGATCATAGCTGGATAGATGGGTACTCTGGGTGATCAAGCACCCAAACGTAATTTTTAATGGATGGGCAGCCTCTGACCTGACGATTTTTTTGGATAGTACCCATGTGTACGTATTCTAAATTATTTTCCACGATTTCAGTATCAGGAATGGCTGCCTTCCTTTGTAGTTTGAATCTTTTTCCAATTCCCCACCCATTCGTATTTTCAAAAACCGTTGCCTATAGTGAAGATGATTGAGAAATTGATTCAGTTTTTGTTCTTGTTCAATGTCAGGATCTTTTTTCACTTACACATTCAACGGGAAAAAAATAGCCAATATGATAATATTCATAAACTCACTTCTTCTTATTTATAAATCTGAACCAACACCTTACACTATTAATCACGATAACATTCTGATCTGAAACAATGCTTTGACGTCCTTAAAATACAAGCCAATGTAGAAAAAATAGAATAACTAACGAGAAACTGATGAATCGTGTTATCTTTAATAGCTGTTTTGTCGAAAACTTATTTTCGAACATAAGCTTCTTTATCATAGACAAGGACACATATTATTATTTACAGAATGTCTATCTAACACTTTGTCGTCATCTAAAGTTGTGCCTATGACCGGGCTGATTTGTATGTCTCTCAACAATGAGATTTCGGAAATACATTTAAAGATAAAAAAATTTGGGCGTTGTCTTTAATGGAAAGTTGAGATTCGGAAATCATGTGACAGCATGTATTATGTAAATACAGTCTGGAAGTTAAAAGCATTTGAAACGTTTTGCGCAAAAGCTTGCAAAACTCACAATCAGCATACTAGATAATTAAATATTTATGCCGTATTTTTCGTTTTTGTGAATCTTCTAACATGTTAGGTATGAGTAGGTGTTAGTATGTAACTGGACCATGTGGAAGTACTACATCCAACCAACACAATATTACATGCACTGTAATATTAGCACAAAAATCCATATACGTAAACGTATTGATTAATATATACGGTATACAGATTTAATATTGAGTATGTGTGTTTGTACCAATTAATTAATTATCAAGTTATTATAAACTCGTCTGGTACTAATGTTTTATTGTTGTATTCTCTGAATAAAAGACATTTATTATTATTATTAATTCTGAAACCCCTTCTCTATATCCATTTAGATTTTGAATTATGTAATTTAACAACGTGAGTTTGTGGTATTTTGCACCCACAAAATATGATAAATACTGTTGATATTTCTACCACAATAATCAGTTCTATTTCCGCAATTTATATTAGTGTGTATTGACGAAACAAGCTAGCGGGCTATAAAATATCAATATTGTATTGTTAGGGAATTGTTGAAAGAATTTCGCCACACACGCGGACCGTTGTGTTACACGCGGCCGTGTATGTACCGGGTAAATTATTTATTTTTAGCAATTAAAGGCCGACGTTTGGGCTGTTAATGCTATCCTCGCGTTCGTTGTCCGTGAATTGTTTTGTAATTGAGTTCTGGTTTTCGGATTTATGCAAAATTCAGTAGCGGTCTCGAAAATCAACTCCACTCACTACACGAATTGTTAAACTTTTTTTGTTATTACGTGATGCAAAAATTTATTTCACCTTAAATTAATGTTTCACTAAATAACACTTTTCGTGTTGGTGTAAGTTGTAACTAAGGTTCTATTAATTAAACCGCTATTGCTACAGGACTTAGCGAATCCAGGAATTAATCTTTATCACCAACCTATATTAATGTGGTGTTGTTTATGTAACCCTTACCGTCGGTACATAACGGAATTGTGGGTAAGTGGATTGCTGGGTTATGTTTACCAGAGACCCGTAGGGCAGTAGAAACGCTACGATGGCATAATATACAGGCGATGTAATAATTGCCGTCCAGTTTTGGAGCAGCCAAAGGGCCTTAATTAAAAGTATACTTCATCGCTACTTGGAAACTTTGACGTTCGTCTACATAATTTAGACTTGATTAAAAGTTTTTCATCCGCCAACTCTTTTACGATCGCATTCATTACATATCCAGAGAAGTACTTTATCCAACCAACACAGTATTACATGCACTGTACAGTATATTAGCTCAAAGATCTGTCTATATACGTAAACATATTGATTAATATATACGGTATATAGATTTAATATTGAGTATTTGTGTTTGTACCAATTAATTAATTAATTATTATCAAGTTATTATAAACGCTTCCTTTAAAGTAATAATTACCACTTGAAATTTAACAATTTTAAAATAGATCTAAATAGAGAAGTGTCAAAATAAATTTTGTAGTTTTCATAAATTTTATTGTTCTTACTTCTTAAATCCAATTCATTTTTGATAGTTATAAATGTTGAATAGACATTAAAAAAAATATCTCAAGATCAAATGGAGATATAATCATGAAATACAGAACATCTTAAAGAAAGTTTGAATTTGATTTAATTTACCATAAATAATTCTTTATTGTTTGGCATTGTTTCCAGATCTGCCGAATTCTCATCATATTTTATGATTTTTTCGTTATCTGGTGAAATGGTGAAAACTTTAGAGAAACTTTACATTTCTGGTGACTTCAACGTTTCATTTTTTAATTGAAATTTCGAATACCAAAATAACTGTCAACTTATTGTCAGCATGAGCTGTTACAGTTGCACATAACTGTGTATTATCTTAAAAACTGCCACTTATTGGCAGCATGAGTTGCTTTTCCCCAAAAATCCTGCTCATTAATTTGAAGCTAGCTAACTTATTGGCTGCATGAGCCATTATAGTTCCAAACACTGCATATTATCTTAAAGCCTACCAACTTGTTGGCAGAATGAACTATTATGTCGCCAATGTCATAAAGACTGCTGCTTATTGGCAGCATTAGTTGCCTTTTCTCCAAAATCCTGCTCATCAATTCGAAGTCTGCCACTTTATTGGCAGCATAACCTTGTTTGTCTCCAAAGTCCTATTCATCAGTTTGAAGTGCTAACTTATTGCCAGGATGTGCTATTACTGTTCTGTAGTCTATATATCTTCATTACTACCTAACTTATTGGTAGCATAAGTTATTACTGTTCTAAACATTATGTTAAAGACTGCAAACTTGTTGCCAGCATGAGCTACTATGTCTCCATAGCCCTGGTCATCAGTTTGAAGTATACCAACTTTTTGGCAGCATAAGCTATTACCATTCCAAACACTATATATTAATTTATAGACTGCCAAGATAACGCAGTCTAGAACGTCTAAAATCTTTTAGGAAAATATCTACTAAAATCAGGCCGAAATATAAAAAGTAATTAACAACAACCTATTAATCAGTTAAGCGCCGTTAAACATTTAGTTCTGAACTCCTGGTATAATACAAAAAATATTGGTAGTGAAATTGGCATTTTCTGCTGATACTTTATTCTATAAAGTTAAAATTTATATTTAATGGTGAGGTTCTTTCAATTCTATAAAGAAACGCTTTGCATTAATCAAGGTTCTAAGGCGACCACAATATGCAGGGACGTACAAACCAATATCTCTCAAAATTGATGAAGCTTCTACTTTATTGTTTAGTATCTTATAAAAATAACTAAGACTTATTACTGCCCGTTTAACCGACAATTTTGTCTAATCTAAAAGTTACTTGTGATGTTGAAAAAATGAAGGTTTGAGAATAGTTGGTGAAAATTTGGTGACTTTGTTCCTATTCCAATGCGTCAACTACTGCTTTAAATGTAGCTGGAACGTCTTGAAAATGTCTTGGGTGTCGGACGCTGTCGTATCCATGAAGGGCATTCAGGAGCAAATCAAGATTATTGATGAATTAAGCCGAGAATGCGTTTTTAAAGTAGAGGCTTGCAGAGTTGTCGGGGCGAGTGGTGGACCTAGAGCAGTACTCCCGCCGGAACGCCATTGAAATTCAGGGAGTACCTGAAAAGGATGGCGAGAATCTGATTACGGTCATTACTGCTATGGGTAGCTCTTAGGATGTTCCTATAGTGGCTGTTAATGTTGATGTTGTTCATCGCGTACCTCATGGACCTGGTGCTGATGAGTCAAGAGGCTGGCGGTGTGTACGTTTTTTTCAGTATCTTATAAGATTTAACGGCGTCAATAACAACTTACTATCAGAATGTTCGTGATCTCAGAACTAAACTGAACACAGATCATAGTTCTGTGTTATTGTGGTATTGCGTTATTAAGCCTTAATAATTCATTAAAATCTAAATTTATAAAATTTTAAATTCTAACTATGACGTTATCTGATTAACGGAGACTTGGTTGCATTCTGGCATACATTTGGCGAAGCTTTTGTATTCCGCCTTCATATAATTCAGTATTGTATTCTTTTATTGATCAGCTTTATCTTTATCTCGGGATACTTTTATTCAGATGTATCTGGATGATAGATTCATGGTATGTGGAGACTTCAACCTACCAGAGATAAAATAAGCCTTAGATCCCAATGTATATTATTGGGCCGCTTCATGATGCAAAGGTAGTGCTCGATCCTTTGACTTTCTTGACGCTCTGTCCCTATGTGGTATGTTTTAATTCAATCATCACGTTAACGCTTTTGATAGTACCTTGGATCTGGCAATTGCCAAATTATACAATATCACTGAATTAACTTTATGTGGTAACCCTCGTATTCGTGAAGATATTGCTAAACAATTGTGTTTTTCTGTGCGGTCGCCTGGTTACCAACTTCAGGACATCGGTTTCTTATAACTATCGTAAGGCTAATTTTGAATCTCTTACCGCGTATCTTGCTGCAATTAATTGGAAGATGGTGTGATTGGGAGACGGCTGTGATGAATTACTTTATAATTATATTCGTGAGGTTATTGAAAAATTTGTTTTCACAATACGTAGACACAAGGGAGATTATCCTTTGTGGTTCCCGTCCGATGCTGTATGGATGAGTGAGGAGAAGAGGAGGACGTATAGGCGATGGAGGAGGTTTGGAGATAGCGTGGATTATCTCATAGTTTCCCTTGAGAGGCAGCGCGAAATGTTTTATAGACCGAGATTAGACCGGGCGGGAACTAACATTAGTTCAAATCCACAATTTTTCTAGTCATTTATTAGACAAAGGAAAAAAGAGAGTAATATTCCCGCAATTGTCTCACATAACAGTGTGGATACCACTCATAGTCCAGGCATCCATTTATTGTTTGCAACCTTCTTTTACTCAGTATATATATAAGGTTGGCATACAATTGTTTCCAATAATAATTTTGATAGTGACGGTGTCTATGGAATGCACATTGAGCGTTCAGCGATTGAAGATGAATTGAAAAGTATCGATATGTCCAAGAGACCGGGAGAAAGATTATTTTTTATTGTGAAAAGTAGATTTCATCGTAGGCAACATGGTTTCATTACGGGACGCTTGGTCGAGAGTGACGTACTGGAATATGCTCACTACATATTAAAATCAATTCATGATATTATCAAATTGATTCTATTTGAACGGATTTCTGTAAGGCTTTCGACCGGGTGGATCACAAACTTTTGATTGCTAAACTACGACAAATCGGTATAGATGAATACTTGATTCGATGTTTTGCTTCCTATGTACGTGGAAGAACTAAGAGTCCCGATTAGTGATCATTTTTCCAACATAGAATATGGTTGCTTTTGGCGTACAGCAGGGTAGCCACCTGGGTTTTCTCCTATTTCATATTTACATTAGTGACATATATATGTATATATATATGTATGGGACGATTCAAAGTCCACAGTACTTGATGTATGCCGGCGAACTAAAATTATTTGCTAGTTTCCTTACCTCTGGATTGCTCTAAGTTACAGCGCAATATCTCATTGCAGTTCAAACGTTATTACGCTTAATCCAGAAAAATATGATGTTATCTCATTGACAAGGAACGCGAGTATGGTCAGATATGAGTACGATATTGGTGGCGTAATCATACTCAGAGTGACTCAGTAAGACATGGCGCATACTTGAATGGGTTATAAGAACCGCCCAGGACTTTGCGGATGTCATTGCTATAAAAACTCTATATTTTGCTTATGTTCATAGTATTCTGAATTTTTGTAGCCCTATTTGGAATCTGCAATATCAAACATACATTTCGAGAATTGAAAGAATTCAAAAGAAATTCTCAAAGTACTTTTGTTATAAGTCCGGAATTGATTACTTTGATTACGAATCCAGATGCTCATCCTTTAATCTTTTATCTCTTCGACAGCGCCGTTTTTGTAATGTTGCTTTGACATACCATAAAATTATCAATTGCAGCTTCGATTCGCCAGCACTTCTTGAAATTGTTAAGATATCCGTTCCTCCCTGACTGCTTCGATAAGATTATATATTTTACAGTCATATTCCACGTACGAACATCTATCAGAACTCTCATATGCTAAGAATAGACACACATGTGACTATATCGATCGTAACGTGGGGATTGATGTCTTTAGTATTTACGCAGGGAATTTACAAAATTTAGATATTCAAACCCTAAAAGTGATCAATTAATTTAAGTAATTCGTTAATGTGGTTAAATATTGATTTTTGTTTGTTTGTTTTTGTATTATTTCGTGGCACAGAATCTGTGGGTTCGTCCCGTTTATGCGTCTACATTGACAATAATAAATAAATTCAATCAGGTTTAGCCACAAACCAAAACTTCTTAGGTCTAGTGTTAGATGTAGTTTTAGTTTAATGCAAGTATACAATAATCTAAAACGGAATAACAGCTAAAAGTAAAGCTAATATCAACACTAAAGCTACTAGCATTAAACCTAATACTAGACTACAAAAATTTTGATGTAGCCGTACGTCTTTTAAGACGGTTAAACACTAATGTTTCTAGTTTTAGGTGTAGTATTAGCTCTAAAGCTGGATTGTAGAAAGATTCCAAAATTTAAATACCGACTATTTATTACAAAAAATCATTAAAGAATTTCTGTTAAGAAAAGATTTATATAAGATAGATGATTTTTTTGTGAAAAATTGTAAACCTTTATCAAATACAATGTTTTTCTTGTAGGTGACATTTTCCATGCAGTAGGCATTTATGGAAATAAATTTATTATTGTGCAGCTTACTTATTAAATTCAGAATAAAGCATTTATTTATTAGTTTGACATCCTAGGTCTTTTCGAATTATCTGGTAATAAAGATTCACTTGAAAATAATTGGCAGCAAAATCGTCATAACGTTCTTCAATCGTTTACATCAGTCGGATTTAAGATTATCTATGTACAAAGGCACATGATTTATTGCAGTCTGAGAACATTATCTATTTTTTGTTAATTTCTAACACATTTCTACATATATTTTAGAATGTAAAGGCAATTAAGAAATGTTTCAAATAAATTAGTTCTAAATTTATATGCAGAAATTCAACGAGTTAATTCAACTTTGCAAAGTGCAATAAAGACTAGAATATAGGTGAGCTAGCTTATTACTATTTAAAGCGCAATTAAAATTTATTATAACTAAAAACTATTTTTGGTTGTAAAGAGACAATTAAGTGATAGTGGTCTAATACCTATTAACAAGATCGTAATAAGCCGATTAAATCCAAGAACCCTTTTATGTAATGATCGGTTGTATATTAAATTTACGATCCCCTCATAACGAAATGACTACCACATTTACGACTAAATTTTACATTACCTATAGAATTATTTTTTTAAATAAGCGGTGTAAATCAATCGTTTCCAATTTGGTAATTCCAGTAACCTATAACCGATTAACCGGTAACTTCAGTCCATTAAATCCCGAAAGGTGCATAGTTCGCCAGTTCTGGCCGCAGTTTAATCGAGTTAGTAATTCTCTATAGTTTGTACAACCACCGGAAACAACAGTGTCCATGTAACAATTCTAGGAATATTCCGGCAAACACGTAGTTGGTCGAGCTTAAAGAGGACGTCGTTTTTCGTTGGAAACGAAGTATGGGTGGGTAGTACGCAAGTTTGTGAACGCGTATGCTAACTTGCATTGTCGGATCCGCGTTAAAATTCCACGTTGGAGTTTTGAACTTTCAGTTCGGCGTCTCGAATCCGGAAATCCGACGCGGCCGCAAGCTTTTTATTCCGCGCCATACCATTTCGAACGTGCTTATAATTTTTATGACCGTCATTTCTGGGATTCTTAAGACGTATTTCTTGGCAGGTGGTTATTATTAACAAATTTATCATCTTTTATGATACCCAAGATACGGTTTGGATCGATAATTCTTTATAGAAAAGAAGGCGTTTTGTAATAGGGGCTAAACAATTTCTAAAAACCAATAATCACTAAGAAAACAGACGTTGCTGGGTATTGTTTGAGTTGTGTGTTAAGTTAGTTGAAGACGTGACGTTTCCGGTGGTTGGGGAGACTGAATAGAATTCTGTTGCGAAAAGTTACGAAACATATAGAATGCTGTCGTTTCGTGACGCAAAATTGATTGATAACCAAAAGTAAACGTGCAAACATTGATGTCGGGGCAAAATCAAACCGAAAATCAAGACGTTCCGTCTAAAGCCATGCATTATTCAATACATATCCCTTCAGTGCACAGGTCGAATATATTAACATACGTTTTGTCTTGTCGGGGAAAAGAAGTGGTTGTATCGATATAATTTTGTTTAGGTTGATTTGACGTTGATTGGCACGAGATAGTTTACTTTTACATATTAAATTAGATGTAGTATTAGGGGAAACAGTAATCGACAATTGTTACAATCGATAAACGTGTAAACCACACATGTTTCGGTGATTGGTCGAAACTTGATTGGCATGTATGGGCTCGTTCGTTCGCCTGACGTTTAATGCAAATGACACATTTTACATTAGGGGTCGTATATGAGGCGCGACGTATTCAATCGCAATAATTCATAATGCGACCCACGTGCATTAATTTCAGTGCAAAACGTACACATTTTCATAATTACTGTTCCCGAATAGCAAACAAAAATTACGAAAAATGCAACGGGTGCTTGTTGTGGATTTTCGACCGGAACAAATAAAATAAAAAGGTTTTTCAGGCAAAAGACCAGTTTACACAATAATTAATATTTTTTTAACCCGGTTTGTAATTTTATACCAACGTGGATTTTCGGTTTATGGTTAAAAATATTAAAACTAAAGTGTAATCGGATTAAATTTATTACTACCTTTATAATCGTTTTCATTTTAATTTTAAATTGACTAACAACTTTTTTTTCGATTATGACCAAGGGAGTAAGAACCAGTAATGCCAGATTAATGAATTTTTCTCTACTTATAGGGATTTTATATAAATTTTAAGATTTTATATAAACCCGGCAAATAGGAAAAAGGAAATTCTTACTAATTTAAATTTTTTGATTCAATTACAATTGTAAAATAAATTCTGTTTAAATTTTTGTAATCGGTTTATTACATTTTATAATTTTTTCGTTACCATCTATTGGTGTGTTTATGAAAGTAGGCTGCAGTAGGCACCAGTATAGGGATTTTATTCTCAAATAGGGAAATAGGCAGAAAGGTTAAAAACAACAAGGAGGAAATAGGGTAATCCCATTGTGAATTGAGAGTTAGTGTTTCCAACAGAGATAATATAAGGTTTCCGAATGCAGTTTGATTCAATTCAATTTGATTTTTTCTTCTTTCTTAATCGCGCATCAAAAGAAAAGCTATATGCACAAAAATTCAAGAAATAATGGTTAGAACATCATCCATTTAAAGGTTGGTTGAAGAAACACCCAAAAAATAAATATATCTGCTTCTGTAAAGCGTGTAACACAGAACTCAAATGTGGAAAATTATATTTGGGAAAACATGAAGCAAAACATGAAGCAGGCTCATGGAAACATAAGAAACATTAAAGTAACAGTAAAGAAGAAATACTTTACATTCACGAAAAGCTACAGAAGTTGAAGTCAAATAATTCCTCATTTGAAAGATGCTTTTCCAGACCGTAATATATTGAAAGATATTCATTTAGTGCATACGAAAACGATTAGTGTTTTAATTGAGAAAGCACAGATGTTTCAGCACGTAAATTACTGTATTGTTGTAGAGTAAGTAGATTGATAATTTCGGTAAGGTTTCTGATAAAGTATTAGAATTAATAACTATTTATGGTTTCCAGTGAAAAGATATAAATCTGTTTATGATGAAGTAAAATTGATGCAGAATTCCAGTTTATTTTAGTGAATACAATCATCCAAAAGAAAATTTTTAATAATTATACTACTAAAGAATTTTGCCATACTCTAAAAAAAAGTTAAAATTTTCAGGATCAATACGAATTTACAAATATTGCTCTGATAGCAACCATATGCACGTCTCTGCCGCACAGCAATGCAGAAACAGAAAGGATGTTTTCGGTTGTTACAGATGTAAGAAGTAAAAAAAAACTTGTTGTTGTTTTAAAACTTGTTGTACAAAATTGTCTCTTTTATTTACATTTGAACACCTAGGGAAATCTAGGTTAAGTTATTTATCAAAACTTAAAGAATTCTGGGGGTTTTTGTTGAACATGTCTGGGGATTTTCATTTTGTTCATTTGGTATCCCTGACAAGAAGTGCACTATAATTTTGAAACTTCGGTAAAATAATAATTATTACTTAAGATAATTAAACTTAATAATTATTACTTTAATATCACCTAAGAAACGATAGAAGTTTAGTTTAAAAAAAATAAAACAAAAATTGATTGCATTAATTCTTCTACCCATATTATTGGTCGATGTCCTTTTGGGATAATAGTTCATCCAGATTCCTAGGATGCCTGAGTACTTGTCTTAGACTTAAACTCTGCAATGCAACCTACAAAAATTGAAGTTTGCTGACTCCTCTCGCTATGGCCTTTGGCAAATCTTTAGACTGGTTGATGTAACCGGAGGTTGCTTTGGGAGTTTGCACAATAGGTTCAATTGGGCCTATGTGCAGTGCGTGGTTAACGTGCATACTCCCGCTTGCATACATACATTCCCGATATGTTCAATTGGCGACAAGCCCGATGACCTTGTAGACTTGGGTAAAATCTGCAACCCAATCTGCTTTATCCTATTGGAAGGTGGCATTCAGTATTAGCATGGAAAATATTAACGCCGGGTTGTAGAATGTTGTCGTTGCAATGACCTGAAATTAATGTAAGGGGTGAGTTTCATTTCAAATTGAATGGAGATTGTGAGGAGGGTCTGCCCCTTAACTTCCACGTCACTCTTCTACATCATCTTGAATGATGAGTTGATCCTTCTATATATTTCCCGATACGTCCATCGTCCAGTATAACCTTTCAAATTATAAGTTTATCAAAACATTCTTATTTAGATCTTTTTGCAAACCTTCTATTTGAAAATCATCTTCTTTCACCATCTATCATCCTTCAAAGTATTTTGAACATCCTCAATTCGTATCCTAGTTTCATCCTTTTGCTTTTTCGAATAAACCTTGATTTGTTTAATTGTTTCCTTTAAATGTCTATTAAACTGTACCTGGACGTAGTTGTACTACGGCTATTTTGAATATAACAGATCATTTGCTTAGAATTAGGGATCGGAGTGATTATAGTATTTTGGTTTGATTTGATTTTACCAAGGCACTTGATTCAATTAGTCACCAATTGCTCGTATCAATTTTAATTTACATTTGATGTTATCAATCTTTCTAGGACTTAATTAAATATTTCTTAGGTAATAGACATCACTGTATCAAGTCGGTTTCTAATCCATTGCATGATAATAAGGGTGTTCCACAGGGATCAATTTAGGGCCCACTGCAGATTAACATTTATGCGTCCTTACGGCAGAACTCAATATTGTAATGATTTTCCATTTAATGATTATGAACATGTTATAAATAAAATTAATTGCTTAAGTTTATGCGTGTGAACATTTTTTGGTTTTGAATATGCTTTCATCATCAAGCTTAAGACAATTCTATGGGTATCTCAATATTTCCTTATATCCACGTTGCTGGCATATTTAGGGAAAGTTAATATAACCATATAACTTATAAATTATTGATTATAAGTTATACTTATAAGTTATTGATAATACAGCAAGAGCTAGCACTATTGCTGATATTCCTGCATCATCCAACTCCTGTTCGTTCTCTTTTAACTTAATCACAGCTTCTGAAGTATGTGACGCCTTGTTACACACTAAATCTACTAGTGTGGTCAATTCCATATTGACCTTAAAATGCTGTTACCAATATTAGATGTTATTATTACACCATTAACCCATATTTTCAATTTTTCTTTTGAACAGTCTATATTTCCCTCAAACTGGAGGATTGCTAATGTGATTCCTATCCCTAAAACTAGATATCCTTCTCATATTAGTGACTATCGTCCCATTTCCATTTTATCTACATTGTCAAAGGCAATTGAACGTTTAGCTTATTTACAAATTACCAGATATGTAGAGGAATTTAAATTAATCAATAAGATGCAATCTGGATTCCGTAAAGGACACAGCACAACTACAGCTCTTATTAAAATTACCGATGACATTAGATCTGCTTGCGACAAACGTTGTGTTTCTTTACTGGCTCTTCTGGATTTTAGTAAGGCCTTCGACTCTGTTGACCATACTGTTTTATTATCCTTACATACTTCTATTGGATGTTCCTCTTCTTGTTTATCCTGGTTCCAATCATATCTTTCCTTTCGATCTTTATATGTGCGTGTTGGTTCTGAGCTCTCTTCCAGTTATGGAATTAAATGTGGGGTTCCCCAGGGCAGTGTTTTAGGACCCTTACTCTTTTCGATTTTTATAAATGGTATAACGGATAATATTTCATGTAATTATCATTTATATGCTGATGACCTTCAAATTTACACTTCAACACTTATTGATAACCTTGAAGATGCTGTTTTTCGTCTTAATAATGATCTTGCCAGTATTCTTGAATGGTCTAATCGTTATGGGCTTAAATTAAATCCGTCGAAAACGCAAGCCATTGCTTTTGGCACTCGTCCTCTACTATCAAAGATGAACTTTCACTCTTCCCCTCAAGTGATGCTTGATAGCAACGTTATTCAGTTTTCGGACACTGTTAAGAATCTTGGTTTGATTATGGATTCGACACTGTCCTGGAGACTTCAGGTATATAGTGTTTGTAAAAGGGTTTACTACTGCTTCCACACTTTGAGAAAACTGCGGTGTTTCCTCCCGCCTGTTGTTCGTCGCAACCTTTGTTACTCTCTTATCTTGCCTCATATTGATTATGGTGATGTGGTATATCCTAATCTTTCTTTAACTCTCCAGAATAAATTGGAGAGACTTCAGAATAATTGTATTCGTTACATCTTTGATCTGGGGAGGTTTCAGCACATAACGCCGTATCGTAATTATTTGCAGATGCTTACGCTGCAGAATCGCAGGTCTTTTCGGATACTCTCTATTTTGTACAA
Source organism: Onthophagus sagittarius (assembly GCA_036711965.1). Classification (NCBI taxonomy): domain Eukaryota; kingdom Metazoa; phylum Arthropoda; class Insecta; order Coleoptera; family Scarabaeidae; genus Onthophagus; species Onthophagus sagittarius. The sequence continues at coordinate 11,799,369 of JASERS010000005.1, read as the reverse complement.
GGTTCTGCAGAGCTGCACTCCTGCATATTTATCTGACTCATTTAAGTTTTTGTCGTCGCATGGTTTGTCCACCCGATCCAGTTCTGATACCACCTTAATGTTTCCTGTTCATGCTACTGAGGTTTTTCACAGATCTTTTACAGTACAATCGATTGCGTTATGGAATGATCTACCTGTCGCTATTCGCAATGTAACAAGTTTTGTGTCTTTTAAAAATTTATTGAAATGCCATCTTCTTACTCTCCAACTGTCTTCTTGACTTCTTTGTGTTTGTTGTCTATCCTGTATGATGATAATTGATATTTGCTCCATTTCTAATGCTGCAAAGGATATCATATCACCGCAGCTAGCCATAATCTTTGAGTTTAATTTTATACACAGTAGTAGTTGGGTCTCTTGGAAGATATCGCTTACAGCGATAAATTGATCCTTTTGTCTTGATGTTTATATGTTGCTAATGTATACTTTTCTTTTTGTAATTTCTTTTTTTTGAGGCAATAAATGTGTGTTATTACTAAAAAAATGTGTGTTATTACTAAAAAAATGTGTGTTATTATTATTATTGCTAAATTGAAGGATATTGGATGGCTTAATATGAAGTCTCGTGTTAAAATGCTATAGTTACACTTTATCAAGATGATTGTTGGTTTGGAAAGTTATTAAATTTATATTATGTCGTTTGATAACATTAGGTTTAAACTTTGATTCTTTAAGATCGATAATTTAGGGCTAATACGGAATTTTTGCTTTAAATTCTTTTTAGGCATTTACTGGTTTACATATTTACAAATTCTTTTTGGTCTGTTTGGATAACTTTTGTTTAATTTAAGGCTACGGCTGAAGAATTGTAATGGTCTTTTGGCCATGGCACTGCATCCACAACCTTATGATTATTCAACATTTATTATTATTATTTGTTTTTTCTTTTGTTATTTGAAATTTATTTAGCATTAATACAATTTAGATTTATTTAGATCATATTTTGTTAATATCAGTAAATTGGGGATCTATATTGATTTTCATTAAATCTTTATCTATCGATGGAGTTGTGAGATAATCTCACTACTTTGTATTTGTCACCTAAATCATTTTTGGTCAAATCTTGAGATTAACATCTTTTTAAAGAGTTCATTGATTTTACCATGGATTCGTTCAGAATCTAAAACAGTATGCTCCTTAGTTTTTCAAGGTAGCCCAGTGTTTGCTGAATCTTGAATGCATCTTTATCTTTAGGCAAAGTTAAAACTTTATCAGTTCTTGTTGAATTTTGACTCGGAGTTAGGGATTACAATCTCGGGATATCGGAATGGTTCCTACAATAATCAATTTTTCCGAACCCAAGGTCCAAAAAAATGATATTCTTCAAAAATAAGTAAGAGAAGAATTCTGAAAATAACTGAAACTTCAGTTTGACTGCAACACAAGATAGAATAGTCTTTTAATAATGTAAAAGCGATATAACAGTCTGAAAAACTGCATTATAAAAGCGATGGATGATTTGTAAAGTCCCATTATTAGTGACAATTAGTTTCAAATTATGAGGAGTTGGTTTTTTGGATTCAGTCAAAGCGACTGTTGAAAGTATTTGTTGTAACGCTCCTGTAGGAAAGACCTTAGAAGATTGTTTGATTTCGATCATTCAACAGCGTAAGACTGTTTATTGTTTTTGTTCAGCCTTTGTCATAAAACTAGTGTAAAACTAAGAATAATAAGAGTAAAAGAGGCATGTTGGTGAAAGAGATTAAAAATATAATATAAAGACTTAGAAGAAATGAAGCTGAAGATGACAAAGTCCGCAGAAGAAAGTTGATGAAGAGAAACCGAAGTCTTTTAAAGAAATTCTTGAAAACGCATGAATCAATCCCAAAATCAATCCCGGAATCCCAATGTAATTCCAAAATTCCCGGGATTGTGTATTTGCTACCGGATTGCAATCCCTAGTCGGAGCTGAAACTCTTTTATCGTTATCTACAATGGGGACACTCTCTTCGAATCTTCACTTTTAACATTCCTTCCACGACCATTATTCACCCATAAACGAAACCTTCATACATCACTGAAGATGTCATTGGTCCATTGATGAATCTACACTACCCGTTCTTGACACTATGCAAGTCTGTCTACTTTATGGAGAGGTGTTAATGGAAGGCGAAGGCAGAACGGTATTAACGAAGCTCAAAGGAAGAAATTCTTCTCTAAAGAGTTGCCAACTACAAGCTTTCGTCAAATCCACAGCAATCAATATTATTGTTTGATTTCGATTCGTGGTAGTTATCCGCCTAAGGAGTCGGTCTTCATGTTGCTTTTTCAAACAGGTCTTCCAGCAGGACTGTGCCTCCAAATATATAGTCTTCTTTCTTCTACAAAAGACTATATCCGAGCAACTCCAGTGTGTTTATGCCCCATTCACACCTGATTGCAGCGGAGAACCTGCATTTAATACTATGTTTAGTAGTTCTGAATTGACCAGAGTTTACATAGTAATATTTTTGATTGTATTTTGCTGTGTTGTGTACAGACTAGCCGTGCTTCTGAAGACATTTTGTTTGATGAAGGCCTCTAATCTTTATATTTCTAGCTCTAGTGTTAGTTCAAGTTTTATCTAACTCTAGATCTAGAACTAGAAATAATCTAGTTCTAGGTTAAGCAGTAGTCCGAATTTCATTTCAATTTAAATATACAGGGTTAGGTTGGGTTGGGTTGGGCTGAGTTTAGCTGTGCTTCCGAAGAAACTTTTTTTATGAAGGTCTTTACAATGAATAGTTTCTGAAATAGACTACTTTTTTTATTAAAGGGTTAGCCATGCGTCTTGACACGCACGGTTAACCCCTGATCTTTCCTCTTCTAGATCTAGTGTTAGTTCTATTTTTATATTATAAGATCTAACACTATATATAAAACTAGAAATATTCGGGTTTAACCGTACATCTTTCAAGACGGCTAAACCCGAAGGATTCTAATTCTGAGTCTAGTATTAGTCCTTGTTTTAATTCAACTTAAGTATACAATGTTAGGTTGGGTTGGGTTAATTTCTCCTTAATTTCTTTTTTGATTTTTGTAAAACATAGTTACTTAATTGCTAGGAAGAAAACGCTGAAAGTTTCTTAGCTGATAATAAAGCATTATTTTACCGCAGTTTAAAAATTTGTAGTTTTAATTTAAGTGAGTGTTGGATTTCATATGAATGTGAGCATAGTTTATTGAATTTTCGTGTTAAGGGCAATATATGAACTTTTTTGCTTGTTCCCATGGTCATAATCGATCGTAGTCTCAATCGAAAAGGGCAAAACGGGTCCATTGGACCAGGTGTGAAATACCTGGGCACCCCTAATTTAATTAGGCCATCGTAACAGCTGTAAATACAGATTATTGATTTCCAATCGGTTCTTATACGAACCCGGACGCCACGGGATCTAATTAAGGTGGATCTCCCCGCGGGCAAAAACTTCGCTCCGCGGCCGGCGAGATCTTGTTTTCAGTCGAAAGGGCCAAGATGCCGATACCTTAATTACACCCTCGAGGTGCTAGAGACTTTGTTGGCACGTCGACGTCCGAAGAGTTCGCTTTCACCTGTCACAACCGTTTCTAGCAACTCTTAATGTAATTTTCGTTTCCGGCAAATTTGTTTGTTGTAAAACTGTCACCCGGGATTTTATCTCAGAGTAACTTTTTGAAGTCGCCGAGAGCTCGAAAGGTGTTTGGACGGCACCTTGGGGGTTTAAAAGGACCTCTTCAACGTCCTAAAATAGTTGGTGAATAACGCGAACCGAGATAACACTTTAAAGGGGCGAACTAATTTGAGTGGCGCAACTTTTAATTTTAAAAATTTCGCCTTGTTACGATTATTAACGGTACAAAGTAGAAAAAAGTTAAAGTGGAATTATCCGATTTCAGTTTTATGGTTTTAGCACCTTTCGAAACGACGCCATCAATAACTGAAAGCTCCGCAGGCGCCGGCAGTGCCAATACATATATCGTAACCGTTTCAAAAATTTAATAACGATTAGTTTCGCAGGGGAAAGCTCTCCCCGCTGGAAATTTTTATGACCAATGGCAATATTCGAAACTTTGAAACCCGTTTGCCCTTTAAAATTGAATGAGATCGTATTGTTTATTGTGGAACTTGGCGATATTGTTGTAGTGTAGAGGAAATTGAAATGTTTCAACCTATAACCGCAGTTAAAAAAACATTTATACAAATTTATATTCTAAAACCTCGACAAAATTGATTAAATCTCGGAAAAAAGTGATGAAACAATAATTTAACGCAAAATAAAAGCTGTAAGTTGACTGAACACTAGCATTGGAATTAAAACTAAATCTAGAACTACAAAGCCGTATTACAAAACGTATAACGTATGTCTTTTATAACGTACTGACCAAACCAACTCAACTCAACCCAACTTTTTCTTAGCTTACAACAGACATTCATCCGTGACCCAACCGATTTCTCTTCTATGCCTCCGCATTTACATGTGGACATTGTTGTCTCTTTCCTTCTCCATCATAATCTCAGTCAGGCAATTCATCACGTCTCTTTCTCTATCTCCTGTCTCTAAGAGCACTTCAGAAAAACTGTTTATATTCAGTCCTGCGTCTGAAATCAAACAAAGTATGTCGAGGGGTATCCTCATCTTCACAAATATACCAGCACATGTCGAATGACAGCCTTTATTTTATTTATTTATTGTTTTTTGATAACTACCAACTATAATGAATTATTTATGCATTTACGAAGATGATTCCAACTTCTATACATTTTTACACTATTCTTCCCTTTATGTATTATACTCGATTCTCAATTATGGGTTCCTTCCCAAATGAATGGGACCTTGAAATTGATGCGATCTGTATGCTGTTGTAACATATGTTGATAGTATTGAACAACTATTGATCTCATTGTCTTTAGGCAGTTTTTATATATTAGGGCACTTTTGCATACTGGAACAGCATATAGCATCATTAACTAGACAGCAATGGCTATTAATCTTCTTTTTTTTTTGGTTCGGCTTTTTAACTTTAGACATAATTCCAGGCAATGCGTTTATTACTTTATATGTACTCTTAGATACCTTATAAACTGGAATATAATATTGTAACATTATTTACGTGTATTTCTATATTTTTTAGTGTTCCCCGTTATTCTTAATATCGGGGAACATTAAACTATCTCTTATTTCGCTCAATTTTTTACTTATCGTTTTGACACAGTATTCAGCTGTATCTTTTTTCTTGTTGACTTTCTTCTTCGTCTTCCTACTTTTATTTTCCGGGAAAATGCTTTTGGATACGACCGAAGCATTTCAAGTGTAATTGAACTTTTCGATGTTTTTCCCTGGATAGCATTTGAGGTGAAAAGGATAGAGACCTACCAATCCACCATCGATTCTCTTTCTTCTTGTTGCTTATCATTGATTCGCTCATGAGCGTGGTAGCTTTATTCAAAGGTCGATCAGTTACGTTAGCAGATAAGAATTCATCATTAGCAAATTCCTTCGAGAATTCATGTTTTATGTTCTTGTTCATGGGATAAAGTCCACTAACTTCAAATCCCTTTTCAACGTTAAATGTGGGAAAAGCTGTAACTATATGTTCAACTATATCCTATATTTAAATGGGTTACTCTGTGTTCATAATCATCAATTCGCTATAGGCAGTATTGTAGTAGATGTTCAGTGGCCCAAAAACTGTTCTGTAGAGCAATTAAAGTTTGTGGCTGGTGTGAGGATGATATATTGTCATAAGAATAACGGCATTCTTATTCTTCTTGCAGAATTCAACGTACATATGACTATCATACTTATCCAAAAGTATATGACGAAGTATATGGCAGGATTTTCAACTGTTGGTTTGGTATAACTTTTAAAATACCAATCGTGCAATCTTTCATCATATGTGGTTTAAAATTACCCCTCGGAAATATCATCATAGGTGGAATATGATTTCGCATTGATTGAGGCTATCGTTGTAATATTTTGCCCCGTTCGTCACAATAATTTTCTAAAATTCTTAAATATTAATTAAATTCTTTAAAATTTAAAATTAATTTTAAAACTTATAAGATTATATTATAATTTTTGGTGGAACACTTTTGTTGAAACTTCTTCCCATTTTTCTGCCTATAATTTTATTTTGAATAATCCTTATCCTATTATATTTACTTCTATGCGAGAAACTGTGCCTTGAGGCATCTGGCACTAATATACCACGTTCTCATAGTATATGACTTATTTGTGACCAAGGCACTAAGTTAAAGGAATTTTTTATATTAAGTAAAATCATTATTCAATATCCTCTATTTATCAAAGATGCTGATGCTCTTTTCTTTCTTTCACATCCGAGTTTATTCAGAGTTAGCAATTATTATCGCAACTATTCTTCTCTTGAGAAGTCTTTCGTATGGGAAAGTACATAACTATTAAGCAGACATCAAGGTCGGATACTGAGTATATTCTCCTTCTTTCCTTGGATTTTCCAAAAGGACCAAACTTCTTTCCACATTCTCAGAAATGTTCATGTTTTTAAAAGTTCTTGATAACAGCATTAAAAGATAATGCTGTTATCTTTTAATTTCTTGCTATCTTATTTATTTGTTATAGCAATTGCCATCTTCATCTTTTCTACATTAACTCTCTTTTCAACACAACAGATTTCAGTTTCTACCCTGACATGTTGTACCAAATTGCCTTCTGAAAAGGGCTTTCTAATGATGGTTTCTAGCTTTCCGTTCTGTAACTTTACGCTGGGTTCTTGTTCTTTTTAATACTATGGTGTACGCATCACCCATATGTTTTCGTTCATATTTATTTTTTGACTCTCTTAGTTTCCCTCTTTCAAATCATTTCATGTTCATTCGTCAGTATTTCTCCTTCTTCGCCGTTTTCATTCCTTCTGTTGCTTCTTGTTAATTTTCTTTTAATATCGTTTTTTCTTCTCTTAATGTTATTTATCTCAGAATTTCACCAGGAAACACTCCTTCTACCATACACCTTATTATTATTATATGCTGTGTTACTTATTTTATTTCAGCTTTTCCATACTTAGGGTTACTACCTAGTTTGACCTCTTCCATACATTCCATGATCCTATCTACACCTATCCTCCACTTTTTCATTGTTTTGTCCTTCTGGGAAGGAATAGTCTTTATATCTAGGTTGTCGCTAAGGTTTTCCTCTTCCAAGTCTTATTTTCGATGTACGTTACAGATATTACACCCCTAAATTGACGTGTGTTAAAATAAAATGGATTCCAGCGAGTACTTCTCTTGTACTTCTCTCGTAGTGTAGACTACAGGTACGTCTATATGGGATTTCTGTATTTCTCCTACTTAGTGTTACTAAGCTTCCTCTGGCATGTTCATTGCTTCTCCTTGTCATTATACTATCTATTTCCACCCCAATTATCTTCATATTTTCGCACCTTTCTGATCCTTCTTCTTCCTGGAAAGTTAATATGTGTTGATATGAGTATTAATGTTCCTTCTTCTTCCTGGATAACGTAACTCAATTCATCCCAACTCAATCTTATTTTTCTGGGCGCAGAGGAGAAGAAAGTCTTTATGACTGAGCCTCGATTAGATATGGCGCCTGGAAAAACTGATCCGATTTTGAGTGTGGGTCTCTCCTGGTTCCTCCTTTTTTCGCATCACTTTGATCTTGGCTATCCGGAATCGAAATTGATTCTTGTAATTTTTATTTTATATTATTTGCCTTGCTCTTAATGTTATTTATCTCAGAATTTCACCGGTAAACACTTTGGTTCCATTTTCTTCTTCTACCATACATCTTATTATTATTACATGCTGTGTCAGTTATTTTGTTTCAGTTCTTCTACACTTAGTGTTACTAAGTTTCCTCTGCCATGTTCATGGCTTCTCATCTGCTCAGGTTTAAACTAATTAAATAGAAAAACTAATTTGATTGGGAGTATAGATCTTTCTGGTACTGATTTGACAATTGCAACTGCGGATATTACATATCTTGTTAACTCGATTCATCCATTCAACTTCTCACCACTCTCACTTTTGTTTATTCTCATTTAAGATAATTTTAACCTCACCTCCATCACTCTTGCCGTCCTTCGTTTCGTCCTACTTGGGACAAAGGAATCCGATATATTTTTGAAATATTGCGTTTTAAATTTATACTTCTATAAGAGAGGGTGGAAACCATATCATTTATTGATCTCTACTTCTTCCAAATTATCATGGTCCTTAGAAAACGCTTATCTGTATTTCTTTCCCATTGGTGTTAATATGAACATAAGAATTTATTAATTTTTATCTATGATTGTTTCGATTGCAAAACTGAATGAGGGAACAACCATTGTTTTAAGTCGGAGAGGAACTGCGAATAGACATCTGAGCTATGGTGTTTGATGGCCAGATAGTGTTGGGAGCGATGGCGTAACCCACTAAGAACCCCTTCTTGATCTTATTTGGAACCGTCAGAAAGGCATTTCTATATTTTCCTGCCAAAACGTATGCATCTGAAGATTATGGTTCGATTATCATGATCTTGTTTACGTATTCGGCGTACAATTCGCAACTCAACCCAACCCAATCCAACACAACTCAACTCAATTCAACCCGAGTGATTTTCGTAGTAAGCAGTCCGAGTTCATTTATGGACATAGAATCGATTTATATAGCGGTTTGATTATATTTCACATTATATCGTTCCCAAACCATAAATAAAAATTAAATCAATTTGAATTATAATTTTCAATATGTTATTCATTCGTTCGCATAAAAAACGTTATTTTAAGTCTTGACATATTATTTAATTATTCGATTTCCAAAATTGTTTCGTTTAAATACTCTCGTTTTATATTTTATATATTTATTCAGGTGGAATTATACAATTTTAATTTTCTTCCTTTAGATTCAATTATGTAAATGAGCACTAGCACAGATAAATTTATTTTCGAACGGAAATATGTTATTTTTCATTATTTTAATGCGACCAAAATATAAAAGATAGGAATCCCGCACATTTTGTTTCAGTCCCTGTGTGTTACGAATGAATTTTCATAAAGGATAATTACTAGCAAAATCGGAAAGCCTATCAATACATAAAAAACATGTTATTCTAATATGTATTACGGACTCATGAAATTAGAACTTTTAATCAGAATGAATCTAAAAACTCGCTACGAAGATCCGATTTGATGATTGATGCATCCGACGTCGTACATGACACAAAACGAGTTACAGTATGCACATTCAATACCTGCGTCTGAGAGAGACAGATACATTCCGGCGGACATGATGGCGGTGGTAACATGTTGAAGGCTGCGACGTGAAACAAAAAGAGTGCTGTAGTGGATCTCAACACGCTCACCATCTGAAAACCAAAGAAAAAATGATTTTTTATGGTCTAAATTTCAAGATCTTTGTGTTAACTTGTACGTGTATGCCCCATACACATACAAAGCGGTAAATTTTCCATGTGGCACAGCATTGCTGCCACTGCCAACCGAAAGAGAAATTGTCCCGGATCAAATGTAGTGGCCTCCGGGGCGCGGCAGGTGAATAAAACAGTACGGCCTCTCGTTGAATTATTACCGCTTCGGTGGGTCATCATCGTTTTAGTAAATGGCCTCAGTTCCGTGGAAAACACAATTGGGGATCATAGGAAGGGCGTGTTGGTTTATTCATTTGTAGGTGTCAATACTAACCGAATACCTTGTAAAATTAAATGTCTTTCTAAGTAAGCAAATTCTAATTAACTCAAAAGAATAAAAAGTTCTCGGTTGGAAAAATTATACAGATTTCGAACTTTTATCCGACGAAAATTAACGCCGGGAAAGGTACGATACTCGAAGCCTCGTTTACCCGGGGTCGGTTCTTGTTCGTTTGACATTTTTAATTAGCTCCGCGATCACCGTGGTCGTCCTCTATCACTACTCGAGCGTCGTTATTAATTGAGCGAAAATTTAAATTGACTCTCTTTATCATCTCGACAAGAAGAGGCCCAAGGGATGATTATAACTTAAAAGGCGTAGAAAAAACCCGCTGAGATTAAATGGTATTAATCTCTTTGTAGGTTTGTTTTAGACAAAATGTCTTTAATCTTAATGACTATGATAATTAGCAAAAAATATTAAATAATAATTTCAAACTATTTGATTTAAATGATCAAAACTAGCTTAGATAAAACTTACTCATAAAGTTTATAACTTTCAAATTATGATGGATCGACTTAGTTGATTATTTCGGGTACATTAACAATGAAAATTACTACACAGGATATCGTATTTAGTGGATTTTTATTCAAAAGTTATTTTTAAATATAAAAAAGGCTTCTTCGTAATCACAATACACACATATTGGTGTAATATAGCTAATGGTCATTGAATTGGTGCCATGGAGGATGGCTTATAATGGTTGACTGGAGTGTGGAACTGAGTGACATTGAGAGCTGCTTTGTGGTTTCCATGTGGTTTACGTAACTCGATTGACGGATATGTTCCCAAATCGCGTGTGGGTGTCCTTCGCAATGTGTAAGTATATTAAATGTAAGTAAATCATAATTATATTGATTATGTCCATGTTTTCTAATTGACGTATCTATGTATCAATTATTTATATGAATATAAAATAGGAATTAATATAATTGATGGTTGATGAACAACATGAAAGATCTTAAATTCAAATCTGAAGTCATAACTTCCAGGAATCCATAAAATTTACATATTCATTTCTTGGTGATTTTAGCGTCGAGTCCACAACGATACAAGGCTGTAAACAGAGAGTTAGAATCTATGTTAGCTGTGAGACTCGCAAAAAGTTTTAAAAACTTATGATAGAGGCTGAAGAAGTTTGGATGAAAAAATACCGTGATCACTTGAACATTAAAACAAAATGTATAATTACTCAACGGCCACAAAATTCTTGAATGAAGCATTGAATCAACAATTCGAGAGATAATTCTTATATCTTAGAAATATCTTGTATTTTATATGATTGACATATATATCAGAGATGAACCTAGCAATAAAAATATGTTAAAGATTCGGAAAGACCCTTACTAAGATAATATGTAGTTCTTTGCTGTAGTATGTATAAAAGGATGGAAGTATGTATACAAGGGAAAAAATTTAGTAGCTATATTTGAATAAGCTCTGGATTCAAAATATCCAAAACTGCATTGCTCGCAATTCCAAAAAAGAAAATATTCTATCTTTTTTGGAATTGAATTATAATTCAAACACCAGACACAATGATGCAGAAAGATCTTTTAAAAATTTCAAGTCGATGTTTAAGTATTGTTAAAATATGTATATGTCGAGTGTTTAGGTTATGGACATAAGTCCTAAACGTAACTTTATTGTAAAGACAAGGAGGAGATTTATAGAAAATAATTCTGTGAAATAAACAAGCTGAATGTAACTCCCTGCATCGTGACATCCTCAACTAATCAACCCACCCCAAAGTATGCGATATCCTTTCATACTTGCTAATGCCAAATACATAATGAACGGCATGCTTTTTGAGCCCGCTGAATACGATGAGTATTATCTGCATCAATACATGAATTATCAAGAGTATCGCTTAAATTAAAGAATTTTTGCACTAATGTTTCAGGTAGCTGAGCTCTAAGTCGGCGATATAGCATATGTCGAGAGTAACTTCAAGGAGTATGCTTCTCGGAGTGTGCCGAGTTAACAAATCTACCAATATGTTTCTTGAACCTCAAATGAAATTCCATAATAACATCGAGATTGCAAGAATCACAAGAAGTTGGTAAACGTGCACCTTGCACTACCAAATGAAAATTATCGAAAACAGCTGAGTTACATATAAGTCTGGCATCTATTAGCCGATACATTTGTTGTATTCTCTTACAATGTTAGGGCAAGGAACATTCACTGAAGAACCATCTTCTTGGGTTATTGAAATATGGTCTTTGGTATTACTGTCAAAATTTGAGGTAAAATTAAGTAAGTCTGAAATTATAATCATCTCCTATCATTTGTTTATCAGGTACTAAAGATTTTGGTATAAATTTCTTGTTTGGTCTTAAAGCTCCCCATGCAAAAGTATCTTCTGCTTTTAGTTTCTCTACAAGAGGCGCAGACGAAAACAGATTGGTGAAATAGATCATATTTCTTTTGTTCCATTCCATTTTAGTGAAAGATATCACTTATTCTCTTCACCTATAGTTCTTCCATTCTTCATCTATCGCTCCATTTTCCCTTGATATAAATTATAACCTTTCTGAGCAGAAAGTACTATATAACTCCTTTTGATGGGTTTTATGGGATTGTATTGCTTGATCGACGATCGACATTTAAATGTTATCGTTGACTCATCTACAAAATAATAACTTCTCATACTTTTGTGGTTTAGGTTGACTTTGAAACACTCTTTCACCTGGTAAAAACTAAAAAGTTATAACCTGTTATAACATAATTATATTTCAAAAACCATAGTTTAACAATACTAATTGGAAGATATACTGGTTCTTGTATTTTTCAGCGTTGTAATTCTGCATTACTTGTAATCGTCTTACATGTAGGTAGTGAAAAAGACGGAGCACTAACTTTCGTCTTTCGGTTATTCAATATCAACTCTTTCTTCGATAATGGTGCTTTACTTGTATCCGATAGTATACTGTGAAGATCGTGATGGATATATCATTGATGTTCTAAAGATAAACTAGTTGGCTGTATAATTGTCCACATTCGACTGACGATAGGTTTCAACAAGCAGGAATAAACAGGAGCTGATATAACTCAAAGTTGAAAGCACCCAATGAACAAATGATGGTTTTACAGTTAATACACTACTTAAAAAATGTAAAATATCTTTATCATGCTCGCTCTGTGATAAAAGTTCGACAATGAAAAGAAATTTTCCATAATTCAATCTGAAGATTAATATTAAGGATTACAATACTTGGATTGTTGGATTGCAAAAAAATGAAAATCATCTCATCCACATTTTGGTGATTATACTTACAGGCAAAAATAATCATCACTGAAAGATGCTTTAGCATCTTGAAATTTTGGACATTTATCATTTGGAGGATTGATTGAACTTAATAAAGAATTATTAATTTTGATTTCAAATTTAGAAAAGACATTTATTAAGTATATGGGAGATGCTATTGATAGCTGACGAAAAGTTATTAATTATTAATAATAATTATAATAATAAATTAAAATTAATAATTATTATTGCATGGAAACTTTAAAGAACTTTTAGCCTAGCTCAGGCTAAAAGTTGGCATTCTACAAATTAAAACACACTCGAAATTAGTGATTTTTCTCAAAAAGTCATTTGCAGATGTGAGCATAGAATTTTTAATCAATTATAATATTTATGACATGTTCTAATCAAAGCTTGAAGAATGTAGTTCTGAATTACTCGTAATTACACAAATATCTAATACTATCAAAACAAAATTTATTTTTCTGTTGATTTAGTATATTAATATTAACCGAGTTTCTGTTGAATTTATTTTCTTGAGTCGATTTAGAAATGTATAACCTTAATCACATTTCGAGATAAATCTGATTGAATCTCGAGAAGTTAATATTTGATGGAGATTTTACAACTTTTACATTTAGTTCATCCCGATTTCAGATTACTTCTAAGATTAGATTTTGATAAAAGTAATCTTAATGAGATTTTAATAATTTATCAAACTGATTAAAAATTTTTAAGAAATCTTAATAAATTTTTCACGCAATCAAATTGTTTAAAATAACACAAAAAGCCTTTAAATGAACATTATCCTTGTCGAAAGTAATTAACTAATCTCTAAACATCATCGGATAAAAATATATCAAGAGTGTACTTCAAGTTTCAAGTATCGCTGTCTCTCAACGGAGTGAAAGAGTAACGAGCGCGCTAAACGGATTTTCCGACAACCGTTCCGAATTTAATCCGGTTCAGTTGGCTTAATAAAATGGCGCCCTCTTAAGAGAATAAGAATTCGTATCCCATTTATCATTTAGAAAGCAATTTCTTCGTCCGGGGGTTTCAAATATACATCTGTCAGTCCCTCGTGCTAGAACACAAAGACATGGCCAGGAATAGGCCCTTTAGTCATCTCGGTTGTCGAGTCGGTTCTACTTCTTTTGCCATTTATCTATCTACCCCTTTCGAAATGCCAACCCTTCGATATAAAACCCAAGATGATTAAATATTTAAGTTTAATCGTTAAAGGATACAATTTTGGCCTTTATTCCTTAATAGGAAACTTAATTGGTAACTCAATTCGTGAAATCATAATTGTTGGATTGAATTTTTTTAAATAAACTTACTTTATTTGGGGTTGTTTTAGCTTGAAATTAGCAGCGCGATCAAATATTAAAGTTTAATCGCTGAAAACGTCACTGTGTTTACCTTCGATTTAATGGTGGTCCGGGCTTAATTGAAACAAACGCGCCGCTTTCCGGTGCCCATTCGTTTGTGTGACAATTTCAACGGGAAAGGGTGTCGCGTCGACGGCAGCCGGTGGCGCTTATTGATAATGTTTGAACAGAGGATACAACCGTAAACTAATTACATTTCCATAATTCAGTTAATATGCAAATCGCGCATTGCTTTTGACTTTTAAATGTAGGCCGAGCTCGGAGCTTCCATGACTGCGTTGTCAGCTAATATTAGCGCTATCTGATATCTCTCCGCAAATACCGACGAAACAGCCTCAAACCGCATCGTGCTTTTTTTTCGACCGACCCTCAATTTGCATTTTAACGTTGTAGCCGCGATAACGTCCCGTATCCTAAGCAAATATCTGATGTAACCGAATTCTCCTTTGCACCTAGCTCGACGACCTTTTTTTGCTTTGTGGTAGCTATGTTTTTATGCGCTCACGAGACTTTCAGACTTTTAAAGTGCATTATTTATTAATTCTTTTAACTACGAATCGATTTGGTTTCTTTCAAATATTACTGGTGTTCGTTCATGCATTTTGTACGAAAGCTTTTACCTTTAAACCCTTTTTTAACCTCTTTTTAATTTAGTTTCAAGCGATGTTCTGTGCACCTATATTGAATAGAAATGAAACAGTGGGAACCAGATTAGTTTCGCGATTTCCTTTTTTGCAAATAGTATCCCTTCTGGAACCGAAGAGAACTTTGAACCGAATTAATTTCACAGTGCTTTAAGCATGGGCCTTCTGGAATACAACTTGTAGGAATTCGATACGGGTTGCAACGGCAGCCATTATAATAGATCCTCGAGGTTTACACATACCGTGGCCAACCCGGGACAGCATGAGCGATCGTTCCCAGACGAAGAGGTCCATCACTCGATTTCGGGTCAGCGCTTCCGGTCTCCTGGGGCTCGGCCAATTGCACGGTCGTCCCTGTTTGTAGAGGACTCAGTTGTGCAGGATGTTCTCCAAACTAAACCGCCGGCGCCCATGGATCTCTTTACACCAAATAATATTTACTACTCCTGATGGAAATGGATAATTTATGAGAATTCTTTGCGAGTTGTTTTAAATTGAAAGAAATATATTATGAGTTCCGAGAAAACTCGAGGCACGTATCCATCAGGATGCATCGGAACACGTTCCTATTTCAGATTTCGCATATATCGAATCGTAGTTTCTTACTAGACTCTATCTGTAAAGATAGACATGACGAATGTTGGGATGATATAAATTCGAAATTGATTCTCTTCTCATTTACATGCGGCAATCCAGTCGATACGTCGTCTTCACCACGCTCTAAGTGTGCCCTCATTTGAGGTGATACATTCTTGGTTATATAGACCCCGAGGGCGCATTACAACCCTACCGATAGCAACAAAAGCTTTTCTCAAACGAAGCAAGCTCTCCGACGGGCGTATTCATCGCAGGGAAATGTAGCATTCATCTGTAGCGGGAAACGATGTGCATCTTAAGCGGTTCGTACTATAACCACCAAGCTTGGCCAAGCTCACAAACGCCACTCACCGTGAAAATGCAATCTTTTCCCTACCCTAAGAAACAATAGACCAACAGGAATGGATCGTCTTCAAAGCATACGGAAAATCGGAAATTAATTTAATTAGAAATTTAATTTCGTTCGTGGTTTGTTTGCTAAAAGTGTTATTCAACGTTTTATAGGAATAAATCAAAAACCTCGATAAAATGGAATAACGTGAGCAAAGGAGTGTTTGTTATAGGTAAAAGTCTTATATGTATAAAACATTTTTGATTTTCATAGCAATTTTTATTGAGCCAATTCTTTCTACCTGGAATTTCAAATAACTGTCTATACATATACAGTGATGGGGGACGGTTTAAATACCCGATAGGTAGGTATTTGTAAATTGGGGATTTATTCAGGTATTTACCCCCGGTATACATGAACATATTTTTTAAATCGAATATATTTATATTCTTTAAATATGTTTGTTTGTGAAGTTAAAAAAAAAGTATAAAAATGACAAAAGTTGAGGGAACTCTGCAAATATAAGCATAAAATATATAAATTCCCAGAACAAGTGTTGACAACCTGCGGCTCTTTGGATGTGAAGCTGCGGCTCTTTAGTTTCATAAGCAAATATTTATTTTATCAAAAAAAATCATTTAAAAATCGTTCTGTTAATTATTAATTACAACTTCACCGCAAACATGGTATCTACAAAGAAAAGAGAAGAACTGAAGAAAAGCATTGAGAATTTAATTGAGATTGGATGGAGTCGTTCGCTTTCATATGCAACTCAGATGGCCTTCCGACTTGTCTCATTTACCATGAAAAATAAGAAATAAATTTTACCAAATAACATACTCATTTTGCTAGAAAATGCCCAGAAGCTGAAGAACGGAAAACCGCTGTTGATCAGCTCCAAAAACAGCAATCAAGTTCCATGTTAACCGCTTGCCTTACAAATTAAATTCCAATTTTTGGTCAAAAAAATATTTAATTTTTTTATTAATGATAATGATAAATTAAATAAATCCACGCAGATTTATAATGCTAAACTTGTCGATTTTCCAAAATCTTAGATGCTTTTTATTAATTTTAACTTAAGGGTACTAAATCGAGATAATTTGTCAGTTCTAACAAAAAAAAATATAAAAAAACTCAAGTTGTATGAAAGTCTTTGAAACAAGGTGTTACGCATAAGCCCACGTCACAAATTTTGCAGTAGTAACGGCTCTCTCTTCTGACAGGCTTATCAGAATTATCACGTTTTCGGGAACACACAACGCATCTTCTTGTTGGGGAAGGTTTCTTTTCTGTCGCTGGAGTGTAATCTGGATAGTGTTTTCCTGCTAATCGAAGAGGGTTTGGTGTTTTACAAGGACGACCAGAAGGGAGTGGTTGGTCGCTTTTATACTTCTCCAACATTTCTTTCACAAGGGATAGTCTGTATTGTAAAGCTGATTTCTTACCTCCGCTTTTTTTGGTAAAGAATGTAAGAGTTCCAAAGAGCTAGTTCGAGAAGATCGAAAAAAATCTTTTTATAATACTTTTTTCCACGTTTTCGGGTAACTGGATAGTCGACCAAATGTTGATCAACTTTATCCACTCCACCCATTGTATGGTTATAATCCATCACTAATAGTGGCTTCGTCCGTTCCTTTCCTCTCGTTTGGTAGGTCTTTGTTTCGATGTTATGTATAGTAGATAAAAGAGTGACGTCTTTTTTATCTTTCCACCGCATAATTAAAATTTTTCCTCTTTGAAAAGCAGTTACTTCTCCAGTTTTCAACATTTTTGTTTTGAATGCAAGAGGAATTTCCTTACGATTCGTTTTCATTGTCCCGTAAGTATCAGCCCTGTTAGATACAAGAATTCGTGATAATTGTGGCGATGTGTAGAAGTTGTCTGTAGTAAGACAATATCCGTTGCTAAGAAGCGGTTTTAGCAATGTCAGTACTACTTGGGAACCCATTGATAAATTTTTATAATCATTGTCAAAATGAGTACCCTTTCCGGTATAAATGACAAATCTCCACACATATCCACTCTTTGACTCACATAGCAAATACGACTTTATGCCAAATCGTGCTCTCTTCAAGGGTATGTACTGTATCCAGCCTAATCTGCCTTTATACAGAAGAAGACTCTCATTTATTGTGACTTATCTCTCTAGAGTATACAAATTCGAAAACTTTTGCGACAAGTCCGAAAGTATAGGCCATATTTTATTTAGCTTAGGGCTAGGATGATTTTCAGGATTATAATCTGCATTATTTGAAAAGTGAAGGTTGTGCTTTATCGCTACGAATCTTTTGTACGTCATCACTTTCCTAAAAAAATGGAGTTTCGATGATGGGATTTCTGCTCCAATAATCTTGGAGGTCTGGTTTCTTTACCACGCTTTGCATTATATTGATCGCTAAAAAAAGGCGAATCTCATCTGTATTTACATTTTGCCATTGACATTTGGCGTTACACTCGATTCTAACTTGACTTGCATATGTATTAGTTTGAAGAGAAATTACGTTGACTAAGGGATCATCGAAAAAAAGATTAAAAAAAGAAGAACTGTAACATACAGTTATTTATGTCGTCTTGCAAGTTTATATTTTGCGAAATTCCTGGGGTACCTATGATAAATTATAGAATATATTTCTTTATTGCACAACATCGCTGAATATTTACTTTGAAATGGAAAGGGAGGAGGTGCTTTGTGGCTTCTGACAAAAACTTTTCGTCCTCATCGTCGTCGCTTTCCATATCCGATATCTCATCTTCTGAAGAACTACTTCCCAACTGTTCTAACTCATCTTCCAACACAAATTCTTCTTCAGTAGTTTCATAATCTGTTGAACTTTCCATATTATTTATCACAATTCACAGTAAAAATTATTACAACGATCAGAAGTACACGTGCTTCACTGAACAAGAATAATGCATCCATGCGCGCGCCGATGTATGTCATCAATATATCATAAGAGAAAATTTGGAAAATCAACGGCAACGAAATATCTCGACATAAGACCGAAATTACTCGGTTTAAAATGCTCCGGACGAGCAGAAGTACATGCGACGAGTTAACTCGGGGTAGTATTTTTATGCAAAACATATTGCCCCGAGTTAACTCGGCTTGGTAAGGCAAGCGGTTAAATAACTTGCTCAAGGTACAAGTAATTGTAATGGCAAGTTTCGCGGTATCACTTAAAATTGCAAAAAAACAAACCTTTCACAGATGGCGAGTATGTCAAAGATCGCATTTGAACAACTGATTAGCAAATTCAAAGAAAACCCAGAAATCTTAAAAAAAGAATTAAAGACTTGCCACTATCCACAAATACAATACTAGATAGAATTGCTAAATTTGTCTTCAAATGTAACATATTTGCACGTGAAAGATATTCAACTTTCTTCTGCCTTATCACTTGCTATAGATGAGTCTCGCGACATAAAAGACCCGGTACAAGTTGTCCTTTTTGTCGGGTATACGTTTTTCCAAGGTCCAAAAGAAGAACTTCAATTCCTATCGCTCTCGGGGTAAATTAGAGGAGATTATATAGCGAATGCGGTGCAAAAATTCCTTGAAGACAAGGTAAAAAGAAGGGGAAACAACGATTCTTCAGAGCAAATCACACCACGACATTCTTATATGTCTCTACATAATACATCAATAAGCGTTTTGTGCCCAAACATTTCCGGCAAAAATAGTTGAATTTTTGAACTTGGCAATCAAGTTTGTTAATAGTATGTTGTCAAAAGCACTTTGCCATCGTCGAAAAGCGTAAATGCTGTTCAGCTCGTAAATGAGCTGAATCTAAAACTGTACCTCCGTACCCCCTTATGACGAAACCCACTCCAACTCAACTCAACCTAGCTTCAGAACTAACACTAGACTTAGAATTAAAAACATTTTGGGTTACGTCGTCTAAAGAGACGTACGGCTAAATCCAAATGTTTCGTTGTTCTAGGTCTAGTCTTAATAATGAATTAATTGAAGTAGTGGAATATGCAAGATTTTTTAGATTATTATTAGACGAAAACCTAAGTTGGAGATCTCTATTTCTCATTGAGGAATTTGTCTGAGGGGGCAGGCTATCAAGAGCAGTATTTGCGGTCAAATCGATTGGAAGAGTGCTGGACTATCCCCTAACAATGGTAATGTGGTCCCCAAATACCCAAACATCTGGATTCCTATCGTCAGCTCTTCTTAAATCAAAACACTTACTGCTACTATTGCATTTTAAGATATGTATACTTATCTATAATCAACAAAATGACATCATGGTACGAGAGATAGAAATCACTCAATGATTCTTAATTTCCATTTGTTTCTATACATTTTATTTGATTTAAGTTGATTTTATTTATTTTTATTCTAAATAAACCGATGTATTTACGACGTTGCAGAAAAAGTTCCGAATATTTATAAAGTCGCAAACCGAAGAAGATTGGGTTCCTTTGATTTAAAGATTATTATGTTATTTTTGAGTTTATGTGTGTGTAACTAGTAGTCTTTGTTGTACATTCTTTTAATTTTATAAATATCTAAAAATACCGATATTGGGTAACTACAATCAACAGCGCTAAAAGAACATACCAAGTCTGAAAACCATAAGCAGGAGATATTTTCATTAATCCCGGCAATAAATGGAGTATTAAATATAATGCCAGGATAAGGTTGAGCTATTTAAAAACTTACAAATTGAACATGAAATAGACGAGAAATATAAAACATCTGCCATAACGCACATCTTAATTCCATGTGAAAACCATAAGCTTTGATCAGTCAACGACTATGTTAAACATGTTTAAAAATTGAAACATTTGTTTCTCGTGAAGCGGGAAAACGTGGAATTAAAAATAAATAAATTTTATTAATAATAAATAAAGTTTAAAATTTAAATTTAGAGGTACAATTTGTCCAAAAATATTTTTTAAATAAACTGCTATCAGAGGGTCTAGGGTCAAAGTTGATGTTTGTTTTTTTCTCATTGAATTTGTTGTACATCTCAAAAATTAAAGCTTTACTCAAGGAACCGTATTTTCAGCGTTGATAGTATGAAACTTTTCTGAAAATAACCGATTTTAGTAATTATCTTATCCAAAATCTTAGTTTTCAAAACAAACATGTATCTAAACAGTATTACATTGTGCTAAAGCTCAACTACCCTTTAAATTTCTAACATCACTTTCGAGTTGATTGACCAACATAATAATTGTTACATGAACCACACTATACACAGTAGTTTTGTTTAGTTTAAACGGGTAGTATTCTACAATTTTTAAATTATTGTTAAGTGAATAAGTTTTAAACATTTTAATAATATTATCCATTAATCCAGGAATGTACGTCATCTTATGTTACCCGTCCGCTAGAACGTTTTTAGCGATAAAAAAACGTTCTCTTATTAATTTTTTAATCCTTTCTAGTTTTAGACGTCATCTTTCCAAGATTCCTGTGACCATGTTGCATTTTATCTGGGATATTGCAAGTAAGATATTGCAAGTGTAATGCGAGTTATGTGAAACATGAGAGCACTTTTACAGCAATATTTTCTATGCGACTAGAAAAGAAGTTTTTAAAAATCTTCAAGATGCAATAAACTACTTATATTATGAACAAATAGAAGTGGATTTATTATCTTTACCCTCAGAAAGAAATATGCTGACGAGGAAATTCTTGATGGGGAAAATGTCGAGTAGCTTTAAGTTGCCTTACACTGATTTTAAAAAGGGCTTTGATCTGATTGATCACTTGTCATTGAGGAAGTTGAGTTATTTTGAGCTGTTTTCTGATTTATTACACTTAATGAACACGTTCCTTATTTGAACTAGCACTAGAACTATCACTAGCACTAACACTAAATCTAAAACTATATACCTTCTAAACTTCGAACCTGTTTCTGAAGAAGGTTGCAACATGGCATCCGAAACGTCAAATACTATTCAAAAAGCTCACGTCAAAACCCGAATATTTCTAGTTATAAATCTAGTATTAATCCTAGTGATAGTTCTAATTTTAGTTCAATTAACCCCATGAATCCGCGATCGTGAAAGCCTTCGTATTTACGTTCCTTATTGATAGAATGTGCTGAGTATTTTATAATGGTTTTTAATCCAATGGTTATTAAACTACATCTTTAATTCATCAAGGGTTTACTATAAATGATTTATTAGACTAACTTACTAATCCGGTTAGTGTAAGTGCTCGCTTACATTAATGACTTAAATTTATTTGTAAAGGTTGAATCATTGGAAGATGTTCGAATGTATCAAAACAATATAAAGAGATTTAGGTATGGTACCACTCTAATTCCTTTTCAGTAAGTTTCAATAAATTCATTGTTTACTAACCAATGAACAAAATCGATTCGGTTTACGTGATGGTTTCGAATAATTTTTAATTCCGAAATCTCTTTTTTGCCCCATATTGAAGAGATTTACTCGCAGGCCTGGAGCATTTCGTGGTTTTTCCTGACGATCATGGGTCGAGTTGGCGATTGAAGTACCCTAAAACCGCTGTTGATTGTAATGCCTTTGGTTTTATCTCGACGTCAATACGCTTTAAAAATATGGCATTCTCTTTACACGTGGCATCAGCTATTGATTAAAAAGCTTCAAAACCACTTCTTAAAGCTTTTTCGTGTCAGTTTATAAAGTTTCTTATTGTACGACAACGAATTTCCTTCTCCACAAACCAGAAAAATGGACCAGGGAGCATCGTACTTGCAGAGGTTGTGATATAGTGAAATTGATTATGCATGGCTATTGTCGCTAGTTAACTTTGTGGTGGCGCGCATGAATTCTCGAACTCACACGTGTTTTTACGGCAAAAGTAGAGTTTTAATTGTTAAATTAAATTGTTATTGATTTCATGGGTTCTTATCATTTCATAATACTTTTAATTTTGATTTATATGCTTTTTCTTGCACTTTAAGTTTATGTTTTCGTAATGCATATAAATGAGCGATATTTTGTTCTTAATGTGGTACGCTGTTGGACAATAAAATATATTATTATAATAAGGCCATTACTAATGGCCTTATTATAATTACTAATGGCCTATTACTAATGGCCTAAAATTCTATGATTTTCGTAGAAAAAGTGTAAAATTTTAAAACCACCATATATACGTCACGTACACAACTTTGGAGATGCTCCAAGTTTGAATTTATCGACTACTATGACGTCATCACAATTTTGCCACACCAATGACTTTGATAGGGTCCGAATTATCAGCATGAAAGAGGCGACTCTTAATCCGAGAGTTTGGAAGAGGGCTGAATTCAGACCACACTAGAATTGGTGGGATATGATCTTTATGGTTCCAATAAGGTATTCAGAGGCACCATCCTGGTGGAAGACTCGCCCGAAGAAGCAACTCCTTAGGAGGATTGCTATCAGGGACCTATTTCAAACAAGTGATTGTGTGAGAGCTTTGAACCGACACTTGGCAACCGTTTACAGAAGAAATTCCTCCTTTAATTCTTCCAAAACACCTCCTAATGTAGGCCAGCATGAGACAGGCCTCTTTGCAGTTCTTCATGGAATTATATCGTCTTCAGTGATGTCCGAAATAACAAGTTATCTAATATTTACTGCAGAAGAATGGAAATTGCTCAATAAAGGCAATTCTGCTTTATTCTTCTGGATAAAGCAGATTTGCAATTTATCTAGAAGAATAAAGCAGATAATCCAATGGTTATTAAAACTACATCTTTAATTCATCAGGGATTTACTATAAATGATTTATTAGACTCATTTACTAATCTAGCACTCGCTTACATTAATGACTTGAATTTAGTTGTAAAGGTTGAATCATTGGAAGGTGTGGTACTAATCAGGGCCACCCTAACCACAGGGCTAACTGGGCTTTAGCCCTAGGGCGCCAGACGTTAGGGGGCGCCAATTTTTGAAACGAAATGTATGTTTCCCCACTTATATTTAATTTTTTTGCGGAATAATTTGATGAAAACATTGATATGTGTAGCCCACGGGCGCGAAATTTCTTAAAACGGCCCTGGTACCACTCCAATTGGGCGATATTTAAAATATTACATAAGAATAAAAATAATTCATTTACAATAAAAAAATAATTCAGATAAAAGTGCAGGTTTAGTAATTCTGGATAAAGCGGGTACATGTCAAAAACTTTAGATTATAACAAAAATAATTTTATTGAAATTTTAAAAAATTATTTGACCTAATTTCATACAAAGTTAGAAAAAGACGAATTTTTCAAAGAATATGAACCCAAAAACACCTTTCCTAACCCAAGGCAATTAGACCTACCATTTCGTCTATTGATTCAAATACGTACAAGATTTCAAAATTCATGATAACAGTAGATAACAGTAGAACTAAACTTATTACTCCTTTGTCTTTCGATGTAACTATTTTTTTCCAAATATATACCTATTTCCGAAACATTAAATGTAACCAACTTAGGTCAAATAGACCCAGAATACATACAATTTATTAATTCTACACTAAACCGATTTCTTATCAATTCAACAATAAATTTTATAAATGACCTCTCCGACATTTTTCTCAATAATCTTGTGAACGAAAATATTAAAACAGGATAACCCCATAAACGTAAATGTATTATTATGGCGCGGTGCAAATATATGGACAGAAGTTTTGATCTTGATATAGTATAGATCTTGGTATGGGATAAAGAGGGACATAACAACATACATGATGTTCATTATTACGTCAATAATTTGCATAATAACATCAAATTATGTAAAATTAATCAATAAACAAAATGCGACAGACGTTCAAATTTACGGGAAACCAACACTTTTCTGATTCCATTAAACTGATTCCATTATCTCGTTTAATTCATTTTATCATAGTGATCAAAAATTTGCAGCTCTTAAAACGCACATACGTGTATTTTGTATTTTGCAATACAAAATTAATTTAATAAAATCTATTGGTACCAATAACAGCTTTTCTAAATAATATATGAATGCTTTAATTGATAAATTCTTTTCACACAGATATTTTTAGGTACAGTCTTAAAAATATTTTGAAGACAGTATTTTTTATTTCGAAACCAAAATCAAATTTTATTAACTTAATTTTTGCAATAAGAATGTTTACTGCTAGCAGTTTTTCATTAACACTTTGTGGGCTACTTACGTTAAGATACGTAATTTGTCCAATAGTTTACTTAACATATTCTGCCAGCAGTTTTGTAAGCAACACCAACTCTTCTAGAAGCAACATCAAATCTTTTGGAAGTATTTCAAGTGTTCTGGAAGCAATATTAAGTTTTCAAGAACCAATATCAAGTCTTCCAATGGCAGTATCAAGTCTTCTGGAAGCAGTTCAAGCCCTCTGAAAGCAAGTCTTTTAAAAGCAGTATCAATGTTTCCACAGGTAGTATCGAGTCTTAGTATCAATTTAAGTGTTTTGAAACCATTTCAAGTCTTCTGAAAGTATATCAAGTTATTTGGAAGTACTATCAAGTCATCTAGAAGCAGTATCAAGTCTTCTGGAAGTAGTATCAAGTTCTTTGTAAGCAGATCAAGCCTTCTGAAAACATTTCAACACTTTTAAAAGCAGAATCAACTCTTTTAAAAATATTATAAAGACTTGTAGATTGCTAAATTAAAATGGTATATACAAAATAAAATGCGGTACCTATGTCACTTAAGATAAGAGTTAATGAACATAATAATAGCTCTAATTTTGGTAGATATGATAATATATGCAATCACGATTTTAGTACAGAAACTAGTGTCTCATTTTTTATGGAAAATTTATGAAATATTTGAATTAGAGAAATTTGAACATAATTATTCATCATTGATCACTTGCCTTCGTGATCAGGTTCATATTAGTAAAAACCCCTTACATAAATTCATATATAATCCTTTTATTAGGTAAATTTGTTTTTATTTGTTTATCGTTCCTTACATGTTTCGGCCTTGTTCAGCCATCATCAGAGGGTTTGTCGTCAAAATTTGGAGATATGTAAAATTAAATTTAAAGTTCAATATCATCACAGGAGAAATTTTGTATTTAAATGAAAAATTATTTAAAAAATTATACTAGGTTAAAAACATCATCGAATTAAGTTATTTAAAGAAAGAAGTTCTTCCCTTAGTTTAATTTACCTAATAAACACTTATCGATGAAAAAAAAATGGATTTAATAAAAGACTATAATATTATAATCCTTTTCTTCAAAATGCCGAGGATTCATATATTTAAGCAAATCTAGAGGTTACTTATATGGAACAAGATACTCATTGACCACTTAATAGAGAGCATGGGTAGCTTTTTCTTCAAAAATGTCATTATTTGTTTCGTTTTTTTAAATAAGCTTTTATCTTTTTAGTTGATAAAAAAGCATTTTTTTACCAGTTTCAAAATTTAACTACTGGATATTTTCCATGGTTACTGTAATTTCACTTGCCGTGATTGCTATATGACCAGTAACTATGGTAAATATCCAATAGTTATATTTAACCAAAGATGAATAAACTGGGCCTTATTCTTAATGGGATGTTGTATTTCATGTGAAAGTGAGTATAATACGACATATATCTTTTTGTTTGTAATATTCAAAGTCCGTTTTAACGTGGCCGTATATCGAGGTTTTACAGTATTTACCAGAATTGTATCCTACGAAGTGAAATCAGAAGCGCGGAATAAACTGGCCTTTCCTATTTCCATTTTAATAAACCTCGCACCATAAATTCTGTCATAAATCGCCTATGTAACGTTGGCAGCCGTGCGTGCGACGCCGCGCGTACGCCGCGGAAAAACAAAATATTGGGAATACCTAGCGCCAATACTGGTCGAGCCAAATTTATTTTAAGTGCGGCCGTAAATCATAATGGTTTAACAATAAATTCTAATTACACGTCCATTTCCGTTGATTTAAATTTTAAATTTCCCGCCGTGCCATTTCGTATAAATGTCAAAAGCTTTAATTATGTATCAGGCTTCAATTATCAATTATGGGCTTATGCCCGCTATAAAGGCTACAATATTGATGTTCGGTAATGGAACAGAGGTTATCGTTAGCACTTCATATTATACAACAAAATTCGATCAAAATAGAAATGTTGATATAAATTAAATAAAAATTAAGTGGCCTATATATCTACTTTTATTGTGGACACTCAGTACGATGAAATAAGGTTAAAAACAGTATTAGTCATGCAGTATGCGTTCGTTATCATGCATGGAAAGTACGAATAAAAAAATATAAACCCCGTTAGGACGGTTCGTTCAAAATTTTCATTTTAAATTACGTTTTTGAAGGGTTTGACGTATGCTCGCCTGGTACACACCGATGGAAATATGAAATGCTAATGGCGACGTTGATTTTGTCGAACAATACGGGTACAAAAACACGGATAGTGTTGGTAGTGCCGGGTCACGTGTCAATTGCATTCTGCGTTGCAAGTTCGTAAAATCGTTGGTCCGATTTCGTTTTTTTTTAAATTATTTGTACCTACTTACATATATATACCAATTCATATATATGAACATATTCATATAAATGAATATGTATACATATTTGAATATGTTGTTCAATAGAATCCAATGTTTGTGGAACAAGTAACAACAAGGGCTTGGGTTGATCATTATTCGGTATTGCAATCCAGAATCGATCATATCAAATTGATGTTAGCAAACCCCGGGGACATACACGGCAACCCCCAGCATGTGCGTTTAATACGCCGATTGGAGGGACTGTTCGCTGGATTGCTTAGCGATTTCCTGCCGCAAACACAAACACCTCGTTAATTTTACCTGTATAATCATTGGTTTGTCAAATCATCTTTGGAATTCGTTAACTCAGTAAATTTAAATTTAAAACGAGTATCACAAAGAATTTCTCTTTAGACGGGAATAAAAAGGAAGAGAAAAGGAACCTCAAAACCTTGTACTTGGTCGCACCATAAATTTCCCTTTGGAATTACAAGTATTTAAACATGATTCCGGGTGGCTGGTTGCAAGGTAATGGGACACTTCTGCAAGATCTGACGACACGGACGCAGGCGCGCCTGCTGTGACGCTCTCAACACTTCCTTAAACATCGCGTTTCCGGTACATTGGCCGACTTTTCCGGACCATATTCTTGTCGACCGGCGCCCTTATCGTTTCGCCCTTATCACTTCCCCTCCGATTATCACAATATTTTACGGTTCACCCAAGCCAATCTTTCTTATCCTTAAACCCATCCCCTTTCCCAAGTCAATTCCAAACCTCACACCGCATTAATCCAGTAAAGATACGAAGAAAAATTTCAGGGAATGAATCAAACAAAAAAAATTTAATGAATAGATATCAGACATTTATGAGGTATTCATAGAAGACAAGTTCATTGTCATCGATAGTGAAATTCTTGATGACGGGTCGAGTCCTATACATTTGGGGACGTCATAATTGCCATTAATTTCGAGCAAGATAGGCCGGGACAATTAGCATGGATTTGGGGGCTCCAATCAGAACGTGCCTGGTGATAATATTATAAGCGCGGCGAGGGTGTCGCGATGCCAAGCGACGACGATGCCGTTGTCCCGCTTTTGATTGTCACGAAACAATGGGACTTCGCCGCAATCCCACGGATTACCGTCGGGTTCCGGTCCGATATGATCGGAATCCGGCCAATTTATTCCACCCAAATCTCACACCACCCCCGCGTATACCCGGAAAAACCCGGAGCGTTCAGCGTTAAGGGCGAAATTGCCCAGTGATAGTTTGCCCGGAAATTTCTACTGATAATCGATTATAAATAAAGCGAATGTGGCTAGAAACCGTTCTCTGGACCGGAGAGGTTTATTGCGGTGTTTAATATCTCTTTTTCGCGCCGCTAAGCTTGAAATTAGGGTCGATTGGAGTGTCGTTGTTTATTTCTGGATCGATTATTACTCTTGTCCTTTAATCATCGCTATAAATAGAAATCCTTCCATCAAGACTCTAAAATTTGCATTGAATGTCAGGACGCGCACAACTTCAAGCTCAATTATGCATTTAGACCATCCAATTTCCATTATTGAGTGCTCCACATATGACAATCAATCGTCTGAGTATATGGAAATTTCCAGAACTATGAGTACCACTCCATTTCGATATCAATTTCTCATCAAATATTTCAAAATAAGTTAATTAAACGACACCACTGGTTAATTAATTAGCATCTAATTATTTCGATATTGTCCATTGCATCGATATAATTAATTCGAATTTAACATGAAATGTACAAACGGGAGGTATTTCGTTTAAACCGCATCATATGCGGCTTTTTGCTTTAACGTTTTTTTGACCGACAGCTTTCGCGCTTGAGGATAGCTGCATTGATTTGGATTTGCTCGTCAATAAAAGTTGGAGCTGACAAAACACCTGTTGATTTTATAAGCGCTATAGAATTGAATTGTGAGTACCTTTGTGTTCCTGTTCTTTTTTTGTTCGTGAAAACGGCCCACGCAATAAATGGCAATCGTAAAAAAATTACTGCAAACCGCATAAAAGCCGCCCCAATGCATACTGATTGGCACGCGATGAGCATCAAACTTTTATATTTCTCGTAAAACTGGGTATGCGCAATATTGAAATTTGAATTACAAAACGAAAAAAAAAGGTTTGGGAGTTTTAATTAAAACTCGTCATATAGGATGAACTCTAAATGAGCATCTTACTTGAATGCAATTTTAAATTGAAATGTATAGAAAGTAAGGGTAGAAAGGATGTCCGGCAACTATTCTGTATCCACCCAGTTAAAGCATGTGCAGATAACATGCTTTAAATACAATATGTGCCCGGATCGAGTTACATAATGCAGAAATTTACTAATTATTCCCGTTTTTATGTAACAATTGGACTAATTTTTTCTACAATAAAAATTTTTCAAGTGGTATGTAAATATAGAAACCATAAAAGTTACAACTTA
This sequence comes from Onthophagus sagittarius, assembly GCA_036711965.1. Lineage (NCBI taxonomy): Eukaryota > Metazoa > Arthropoda > Insecta > Coleoptera > Scarabaeidae > Onthophagus > Onthophagus sagittarius. The sequence continues at coordinate 11,769,576 of JASERS010000005.1, read as the reverse complement.
TGTTTAGTCGCTCTTTTGTTGAAATTATATCGTTCTTGGTGTAGTGTTAGTTTAGTTTTAGTTTGATACAAATATACAATAATATAAACCGAATAATAGTTAAATTAAAGCTAATACAAACACTAAAGCTAATACTAGCTCCAGACTAGAAATATTTGGGTTTAGCTATATGCCTCTTAAGAGAGAACCGAATCCAACCCAACCTAGGTTCAGAACTAATACTAGACCTAGAACTAAAAACATCAAGATTTAGCCGTCTTAAGAGACGAACGGCTAAAACCTAATGTTTCTAGTTGTCGCTCTAGTGTTAGTTATAAGTCTAATATTAGTCATACTTTTAGTTCCAGAAGCATATAAACAATCTACAGTTAAACAAGAATTAGAACTAGAACTAACTAGTTGTGAAAAAAAATGTTAATTCTAGGTTTAGTATTAGTTCTAGTTATGATACTAGGAGGAACATACACGTAAGCTATTACTCATCTTTAAGATTGCAGACAATGCATGCGTAACGTCGCTAAGAATGTGAGATTGATCAGTTTCAACTCAAAACATCTACTATTATGACCAGCACTTCCTGAGATGGGGAAGTTTTTGAAACACATATATCATTGTTTTAGTTTATAAGTTATATCAGATAGATCTCACTTGATATCTTCAGTGGATTGTCGTAGTCTCCTGTTCCCTCACTGATTTTTAGGAGGCATTATGGGAACTCTTGTATGGAACTAAGGCCAAACGAGGAAGAGAAAGAACAGGATAATAGGACTCAAAACGAGAAATTGACAGTTCAAGAGGCATACTTAACCAAGGACGTCGTATTGGATGAAGTGCATTGCATGATTTTTAGGAGACCTTATGTGTCTTCTAAAAACCTGAAACAAACTGAGTTAGGATACATGTACCTCAATTTGTAAAGATTCATGATAACAACCGAGGAAAAAATATAAAACAACTCTTGTTTCAGTGGTTTTCTATTTTGCAACTGATCATGCAACACCAATCAGTATACTGTCAATATTGCCAAAAGTTATGGCGAGATGCATGGATTAAATATTTATAATCTTATTTATAATATAATTTATTTATTGCCTTTAATACAGTCAAGTTTTCGTTCAGACCATTGTCGTTACACGGCACACAGAGGTCAATTTTGCGAATTTAGTAGGAGAATATTCACAACTTGAAAACCCAGCAAGCTATAGCAATGAAATTTTGTATGTGGCTCTGATAACAAAATCTAAGAATTATACCAAGTTTGAGTCATATTTGTCTACCAGAAGTGGTAGTTTATTTGAACTTGTTTTATATAAACGTGTGCTTTAAAGCAAATTAAACAAATTAAAAAGTGCAATTAAAATTTAGAGAAATATCCATATCGTAAATTTCAATCGAACGATGTAATCAGAAGTGATTATGAAAATTTGTATAGGCTTTTATATGTAAACATGTAGATTTAAATATCAGCCAAATTACAAACCGGGACTAATGAGGTCTATTCACTTTTTGCATATTTAAACCGCCTGTGTGATTGAATAAAACAAATATGCAATAAAACTATTCCAATGGATTAGTTTATAGCAAATCGTGAATTTTCATGTATTCATGCCTATTTATGTATTTGTTTCTATAGCTTTTCAACGGACTCAATAGATAGTTTATTGTATCAAACTTCAACTGTGAAAATTATCAAATTCACATTTAAACATAAAAAAGAATACCAAAAGCTTTAAAATTTCAAAATTCTAATAGGTTAATGAAAATAATAGCTGAAACAACAGTTTAGCAGTTAACATTTTATAATGGATTTTGCTGTAATCAATAGTTTTGTGAAATAAAAATAGTAATTTCGAAAAAAAATTGTAAGAACTACTAAAAGTTTAATTGAATCAATTTCAAATGAGGTTTGATTGTATTATGAGTTTTTCAAAATGTACGCAACATTACATTTGTTTGATTTAAAGTATTTCTATAGGTTATAATAGATCTTTATGCAGTGAGATAGCTTGTTGCTGAGGTATGAGAACAGAAATGTACAATTAAGACATAGTATTTCCATTAAAACAGAAGAATTAAGTAATTATTTTTAAAAAAGTAGCTATTATATTGGAATTTAAAATTTAAAATTTTATGTAATTTCATTGGTTTTTGAAAATAGGGTGTGAATCCACTTTAATTAAGATATGAAATTGTCATAGTCATATTATCCATACTTTACATTCAAAACATTTAAATACAGAAAATTTTAATTTTGAATTTATGCCACTATTTTATGGCATAAATTCTGATAATGGGAAAATATATAAATTCTGAAGTCTTATATACCATCTTATAGGTAGTACTTCAGGTTACAAAATTAAAAAAGGGTTAGAATGATTCATGATGAACCGTGGTAAATAAATTAAATAGAAGTGATATTAATTTTTTAACTATAAAAACTAAAGCTTAGTAAACTAAATAGGCATACCTATACCCTCTAAATGTATTTTGTATATAGTTAAAGGTGTAGACTACCATTATGTAGACATCACTATATCATATGCCAGTCATGCAGTAAACCAGCTATCATATCATTGTACCATAGAAAGCGACTAACTTTTCTATTTTGTCCACCTAAATTTGAGAAATTGACTACTGTGCGGCACTTCTAGATATTTCGGATAACATATTAACAGCTACGGACCAGAGTATGGGTAAAATTTCAGTCCTCTTCGACTACTGCGAGACGTGGTCAATAGAGTCGACCCTGAAATGCTATTAGCGATTCTGAGTTATTTGAGCTTAGGCAAGTTCTGTTTGCAATTATTCGGGAGTTTTCTAGGTAACAGGCGACAAATTGTAAAACTAGATGAAATCTATTTAAGAGAACTACTTATTAAATCAGGCGTGCCATAAGGATAGATACTATTCGCTTTGCTATTTACGCTGTACACATCTCAGATTCTCAGTAAGTTGCAATGTAGTAAATTTCATATGTACATGGATGACACGCAGGCATATGTACACTTCAATAAAAATAATATCGCCGACATGTGTAGGAATCTAAATATTGATTTACAAGCAATTTTCGATTATTCAGTGTCTCTGTTTAACACTTAACCCCTGCAAATTCCAGAGTAGTCATCTTTGGCGCATATTCATATTATATTCATATTCATATTTATTTAAATAAAGTAAACATTAATACATTATTACGTCAAAAAAAAGAATATTGAATATAATTATAAATGATCGGATAACATAAATTCTTGGACTGAGTGGAACTCCTTTTCGAGTAACATATTCTTCACAGCAATTCGAAATTCCTTTACTTCCAGACTTCTCATATCTAGTGGTAGTTCATTGTATAATTTTACGGCTATATAATGATAAGTCTTTTGTGATTTTACCACTCGGTGAAACGGAATTACAATATCATCCTTGTATCTGGTATTGTGATCATGATTATCTGTATTGTTTGGTAGCAAGTCTCTCTTATTGTGAATATACTCAAGGCAGGTAAGTATAAAACAACAAGGTAAGGTGAGAATTTTTAGTTTTTTGAAGTGAGTTCTGCAGCTCTCATGATTTTTTAGATCAGCTATTATATGAATTGCCTTTTTTTGCATTACAAAAATGGCTTCCATTTCTCTTGATGTACCCCACACAATAATCCCATACGTCGCTATGCTATGGAAGTATGCAAAGTATACGCTACGCAGTGTTTCTGGTGGAAGGTTATAACGTATAGTTTTAACACAATATAAAGCATTTGACAGTCGCTTCTTTAAGTTGGATATGTGTTGCGACCATTTAAGTGTTTCTGTGATGGTAACTCCAAGGAATTTTGTGGATTTATCAGTTACCACATCATTTTGTTTTGTGTACAAGGTGAGTATATTTGCTTTTTCTTTATTTAGTTCTAATGTATTAATGGAAAACCGGTGCTCTGCATTTTCAATGTTTTGTTTTGTTTTTTCTTTAAGCTCCTTGATGTCACCACTTCTTGCAACGAAAGATGTGTCATCCATGTAAAGACAAGTTACCTCCGTTGGGATACTGCTTGGCAAATCATTAATGTATACGAGGAAAAGTAACGGTTCCAAAATCGAACTCTGGGGTACTCCAGTCGTCACCTCCCTCCAAGATGATTGTTGTCCTCGCCAAAAAACTGATTGTTTTCTTCCATGCAAATATGATGCTAGAAATTTTAATGCATTTTCTCTTATTCCATATCTCTCTAGTTTTGCTAATAATATTGGATGGTTCACCGAATCAAAGGCTTTTGTTAGGTCACAAAAAGCAATTTGAGTAAATTTTTGCTGATCAAAACCGTAGATAATTGCTTCTATTACGCTGAGTAGGGCACTTATGGAAGACCTTTGTTTTTGGTACCCATGTTGACAGGTTGTAAGCAGTTTGTTGTCATTGAGATACTCTATTATTTTTTTATTTACTATGGTTTCAAATATCTTTGATAAAGTTGGTAAAATAGATATTGGTCTGTAGTTACTATATGTACCTTTGTCTCCCTTCTTATGTATTGGAGTTACCTTCGCCAATTTGAGCTCATTTGGAAAAACTCCTTCCTCTAGACATTTGTTTATGATAAATGTTAGATGTTTGCTAATAATTGGTGCAACTTCTTTTATTAGCTTGGTGGACAATTCGTATATATCTTTTGTATTTTTTGCTTTTAGATTCTTAATTGTATTTATGACCTGTAAAACTGTAACTTCTCCTAGTGATTCTATCGCTGAGCTTGCCATATTAACTAAACTGATTGCTTCGACACAGCTGGTCGAACTGTGTCTTGATACAGCACCGATTTGAGAAAAGAAAAAGTTTAAGTTTTCGACATTCAATGCTGGATCTTCTGCTGATGTTTTCCTGAATTTTCCAGTTTCCTGTTTGACAAGTTTCCAGGCAACCAAAATTTTGTTATCAGACTCATTTATGTATTTGCTATAAGCATTCATCTTTGCTTGATTAATTTTTTTTATATACTCTAATTTTAATATTTTATATAGTTGTTTTAAATGACTGTCCTTCGTGACTTTAATTGCTATATGTAAGGCGTCTAATTTATTTTTTAGTTGTCCTATATTTTTTGTTTTCCATTGTAGATTTGTACCCGTAACCAATTTTTTAACATTCTTCTCGGGGAACGCATGCCGAAAGCAATTGATAACATGATTGTGGAATATTGTAAAACAAGTTTCCGCAGTATTTGTTTCTGAGTATATAGGTGTCCAGTTGATGTCTTGTAGTAAGGATTTGAATGTCTCCATGTTCACAGTATTCATTTTTCTACATTTTATTTGTATATGTTTTTCTGTTGCAGACGATAGATGGAAAGTTGCAATTTGTGCCAAGTGGTCTCCAAGATGCAAGTTCACGGTATATGCTTCAATAGGATGGGTGTATCTGTGAATACATTGTCCACGCAGCGCTTTCCATGAAGTCTGGAAGGACTATTGAAGATAGGACGCAATCCAAACTCGGACATTCCCGCCAAGAAGTCATCTCTTGTAGTACTTGTTTCATTAATACAAATGTTATAATCTCCGATTACAAATATATTCTTACATCGATATGTTTGTTTTATGTGTGTGTGTCTTCAAGTCTTTCAATCAAATCTTTTTTGTCACCGGTTGGAGGATGATAGATACCAACTATTATGGTGCTAAGTTTCGGTAATACTACAGAGCAAATCTCAAAGCATCTTTCTTTGTTGTAAGTAGAGATATCAATATTTTGAGAAGTCATGGAGTCTTTTACCATTATTATGACGCCTCCATGTGCATTAATTGTTGGTTCTCTACAACTGAAAGCAGCAACGGAATAATTTTGGATGTGTATTGATTGAACTTCCGACTTCTTTAACCAATGTTCTGTAATGCATAGTATGTCATAATCATTTGGTTTCCGCAAGTTATACTGCAGACGGTTGATTTTTGATGATAGGCCTTGTATGTTTACATTTAGTATTCGAACAGTTGAATTCTGATTTATAAAAAATGTGCGCCTCGTGTGTTCATAAAAGTAGAATGTTGTTTAAAGTCAAATCTTCGAATTCCCACATTGGATGGTCAAAATTCGGGTTTGTACAGTTGGTCTTTTTTACTAAAGGGCGCAGTTACCACAAATTTTTTAATCGCTGTGGATCACCCGGTATTTCTTTTACTGTTACTGATTCTTCATTAAAACCTTGTTTTTTCTATAATGTATTTAATAATGTTCTCTTTTTGTGTGTGATTCTTAACTCTATACAAATACCATACCTTCCTTTCTTCTCCTACAAATCCATCATCCTTGGTTTCAGCTGTTCCTAAACGTTTCTGCCTAGGATACCTTTTACTATTTCGCTTTTCTACTTGTTTCCATTGTTGTTCTTCGTCTTTTTCTAGATTAATTATTTCATCAGCAATTACCTTTGTTTGCTGTTCATGTAGGGCGGTTTTAAGTTGTTGTTCAGTAATCTTCCCATATTCGCTACCAATTCGATCATATTGCTTACTTTTCTCTTGTATAGGTTGACTTTGTTTATTTAATTTGGTTATGTTTTGATTTTTTGGGGTAGGTACTTGCTCTTCTACTGTTTACATTGCTTCTGTTGCCATCTATCTTACCGGTTAACAATTTCTCCTTATAGCTTATGTTCTGTTGCCTATCTTTTTTATTGTTCTCAGACATTAGATAATCTATTTCTCCATATAATTCTTTAACGAGAAGATCTTTTGTATTTATTATTTCATCTTTAGGTTTGATTTCAGCAATTTTCGCTTCAAGTAGTTGTTTATATAAAAGTTCTATTTTATTTATCAACTTACTGGACGATGTCTCAGCTTCTTGGGTTTCATCCTCATCGCTCTTTATTAGGCCCGGTTTTATAATTTTCACATCTTTGCCTGCTCTCTCTTTACAACCAGTGTGGAAAGCATCTCCACAATTAACACACACAACGGATTTTAGCGTTTTATTCTTACAACACTTATAAAAGACCTCACCATCGTCGGCCATTTTTTATTCGATACAATCAGGTATGCATATAATCAATAAGTATAATTCAATAAGTTCTAGGTCTAGTGTTATTTCTAGTTTTACTTTAATTTAAGTAAGTTAATTCAAGTACTTTAACCCTGACTTGGAATGTGTCACCTCCCAAAATGGTTGTTTCACTGTATAATTAGAGTAGGTTACAAAAAAACTTTTAGAACAAATGCTTGCATTCTTGCACATTTGTCCTTATATGCATAGATATTGAGAGAAATATGTAAATGAAAATTAATTTCATCAGATTAATTTCATCGATTTAAAATTAGTTAATCAATTCTCAACAATATTTCTTTGTTACATTTTTACGTTTAAATGCATCAATATTAAGAAGTATTCGTAAAACGTATTACTGATACGTTATAAATTGTTTATACCAAGGTTTCTACAAAATCAGTTTATGAAAGCTTTTGATTAATTCAATAAAGTTTTTGAAAGGTGACGAAAGAAGTCATTTGACTAACTGCAATAAGTGAAGGTATTGTTCGTATTGTTAAAGTAAAAACTTAACGGGGTTATAATTGCGTTTATGAGTGAAGAAGCGGGTGCCACGTTACAATATAGGCCCCTAAACGACTGGCAACAGTTGACAAACTCGGAGCTAAGCGGCGACTTAAAGTTCGAGACTGGGACCAACGGGCTCGACGTCATGGAGAAATTAATAAAGCCTTATTAAAGTGGCACTTTTGACAGAGTGCCTTAGCGGAAGGACGAGGCGCAAGGGGTGACGCTGATTACGTTCTGGGTGCACTTTTTTTTTCTTGACGGCATGAAAATAATGGTCGACTTTATTCCCTTCGAGTTCGCCACCATCCCTAAAATATGGCACTATATATTAAGTTAACATCGTTTTCTCCACAAGAGGATATGCTTTGACAAATTTCCATAATAACAAAGATTTTTACCTCTTTTATTAATTTTAAACTCCAACATTAAATTGCATAATGGATTGAACTCTATAGGAAAATTCAAGCTGCTGGTAGGGGGGGGGGGAGTGGGAGCGAAAAGAGTTACAGGGAAAAAAGCGTCGGAAACTAGCAGTTCTCACTTCACGTAGCGTCGTTAATTAACTCGGGCATCTGCGGAACAAAAGTCTCATCTCTCCACACACCCTCCGGGTATATTTTTAAGCGGCCACTTTTTGCTGCTGTTTTTTTTGTCGTGCTACTCTTTCCAACCAACGAACGTTGCTACTCCGTAATCCGAATTGTCGCTCGGAATGGAATAATACGACTCCCGGTATTTTGAATTTGTCCTATTGTTGAACATTCCGGGGCGAGTTGGCGTTATCAAAAGTGAATTTCCGACGCGATTTGATCTATTAAGCTTTCTAAAACACGCGGTTCTACTATAATAACCGAACAACCCACCAGAAAAAAAAAGCGGTATAAAATCAACCCTTAAAATAATTGAGTTTTCTATGGAATTATAAAAGATGGGTGTGTTGTTGAGGGACATTAAAAAATTAAATTTCTCCATTGAATCTGTGCTTTGAAAATAGAGATTATAATTAACTTCTCAGCAGTGTAACTATATGCGTTCAGGACCAGAATCCCATAAGCTTTAACAATTGAGGTTTTAAGATATTACATACACTACCTAATTGAAAAAAGTAGTAGTAAGTAATACACCACCTTAAAACCAAAATTATACTAATTCACTTCAATTAATATTAAATACATAATGTCTTGTATTTGTGGCTCAATATCCTCCGTCTTCTTAGATCAGCTCTTTTAAATTTTCAGGCTTTTTCCGTCTCGTATTTAGCTGTGAATATTCTTCAAGAACCCAAGTTTTCTGACCATTTTAAACTACGTGTGGATACTGGGTGCTTCAAAACGTAAATTCCAAACGAAAAGTCGCACTCCGAAGGGGACACTAGGTACATGTATTCAGAGTATACATCACTTTATAGTCTCGATTTTGTGATGACAGATCAATTCCAGCGCCACGTCCGCAAGCGACCTCGGCGGTTTTAGGCAAAATCGTTCATTACATGTCTTGGTTAACCTTTGCGTCCTTGAGTGGGGTAACTCGATTAAACCACTTAATTATTATAAGCAAAATCGGTTTCATCCATAAATAAATGGTCATACTTTTTTATACGGAAGAGATGGTGAACGAAATACTTTTAGAAACAAATATACATGGGTAATGGGTCATTATCAGTTTTTACTTGGAATGAATAACACCTCGAAAGTCCTAGAAAATTCAAAGAAATTAGTCTTACTGAACGATATGCTTTTGTGAGCATTTTGCTAGCACCCGATCGTATCAAAGGGAGAAACACTTAAACTACACTTGAAGGAAATATGGATTTCTGATTAGTCTACTTTTTTTACAGTAGCTATGTCGCGAGAGAGATATTATTGCATATTTTCCCATATTAAATTTGATGATCCCACAATAAGAACTGAGAGAATGCGCGAATCAAAAGATATTCGTTCCTTTTTGGATAAGTTTGCAAACTCTCGTCAAAGGTACGATTCACCTGGTACAAATGTAACAATTGACCAGCGACTAGTAACTTTTCGTGAAAAGAGCCCTTTTCGGATTATATATACAAAAGCAAACCAGGTAGATATGGAATCAAGATATGGATTTGTGCAGACACGAAAACTGCATACATTGTTTACTTTCATTACAGACTTACTTTCGATAATTTTATCACAACAATTCTTTTGAGGCCAGAATTGTTTGAAAAATTTTTACGAATAATTTGTGGTTGACTTCTTATGTTCCTAAAAAGAACAAAGCAGCTCTACTTCTAGCAACCCAATTCTTGTGTTGCGACATATCACCATTTTCAACAGAGGAAGCCAGAAGTTACTCTTCATCATAATGAAACACCAAAGAAAGCTGTCGATACTAGTGACAAGATAACCAAAGAATATTCCTGAGTAAGGTCATCTAAAAGATGGCCATTACCTTTGTTCATGGAGACTGTTGATATGGCAGCGATCAACGCATACACAATATATGTATACCACTAAATAAGTAAAAGTAAAGTTTTCTTGAGAGAGCTGACATTTGAATTATACAAACCCAATGGTTTAGCAAATTCTGTCTGCTATTGATCATCAGTAAAATATGCTATTATAAACCTTTTCACCTGAGACAACGAACCAAATAAAATGCAACAAGTATATCCACAGCCAACATCACAACGATGCTATTGGTCTGCAAGAGGACAGAAAAACAAAAATAATATTTGGTGAATGCTGGAAACCTGCATGCAATATCCATAGAGTTGAAAGAAAACAAATTATCTGGGATAATTGCAATAATTAAAATTTATATTATTTATAGTTCAGTGCTTTGCATCCATAAATTCATTTATATGCCCAGAGCAAACGCCTTTATCCTGTATTTCTGGCAGGTGCAGTTGCACTCGAACCTATTACCAGGTTAAATAATTTTATCATCTGTAATACTCTGATATATCTATCGTTAGATATACAAGCTACAACATATGAAAGAGCATCAATTATTTCCGCATTACTGTAAAGTACTTTTGGAACCGTAGACCAAATGACATCCTTCAAGCTATCATGGTTATTTTGAGTATATCCTTTTAAACTGCATTTTAATAAATCGGTATCGGTTAATTTATTGTATGTTGCCTTAATTACTTCTTGAATATCTACAGGAATTGAATAGTTGTGTTTATAAGATTCCAAAGCTGCACCGAAGGGACACTTGTCATATGCTGTATAATATTTTGCAATACTTTTACGTAGTAGAAACACCTAAACAGGATGAATATGTTTCACCCAAGTGAGTTAGTTTGATATCAAGAAATAAATGGAACAACTACAGCACTTAAATTTTGATATTTTATTATTAAATTATATTTTATGCTGGTTAATATTCTAAATATAAATATTCTAATAATAACGTCACATATTAAACAACTGTCCTTTCATTACACCACTTTTTGTGCAATGAAATATTATTTAACTGAATATTTATTTGTTTTAGGTATTACTGTGGACTTCCATAGAAACACCCAAGTAAATTCATTAAATTTAATTTTATTTGAAACCATTTGACACCAATAAGCGTTTGTTAGATTTGAATTCGTATGATTTTCTTCAATTTTAAGGCAGGGTTAGATAAAATTTTTTTTTACAAAGCTCGCTCTTTCCGTTCGCTCGTTTTAGCAAACATTACGTTCTCTACATAAAATTAGTCTTTTCATAACTGGTTATGTAAATAACTATTACGCTTTAGTAGAAAGTCTTACCTTTTTATATACATGTTTTTCGGTTTTCGGTAGACCTCCTACTTTGTGGTCTCAATACATTGTACAGCGACCGTTAAAAGTGGTTTAAATATGCAGTAAAATATGTGGTAAGCGAATACAAATCGAACTATAATTATAAAATAAATATGTAAATAGGTACTATCAGTATATGTTGAGATCCACTGTTGTAGAACCACACTTTCATTTCATGGACACCTAATTTTTTTTTTTTCGTTGACCTAGACCACTTGCAGATTGTCATAGACCCCTGGGGGTCGATATAGACCACTTTGGGAATCACTGATCTAGAGCCTAAGATCTCAAGCTCATAATCTAACGTGAGACCTTGAGATAAAACGTGATCCGCACTTTGACTTTGCAAACGATGGAAGTCGATCTTGAGTGGAATTGTGACCGAACGATGTATAAGTGGTTAGGTAGATTTGACAGTGTATCAACGTTATCCATCGCCTTTCCAAAAACAGAACTTTTCATTAATTTTAAAAAATCTTTTTCAAAGATATTTTTGGTGAACTGGATTTTAATTAAGTTGGCTGCTTGAACGATGAATCTCTTTTATTTAGTAATTTAGGTAATTGAGTGAAAAATATAAATTTTCTTATTAAACAAATTTGGAACAAACTTTTTATTATTTTCACACTCGAGTTTCGAGTTTTTTGTGTACGAGTGAATATAAAGAAACCTCCGTTTTGAGATTAAATTGTCCTCTTTGGTTTGTGATTTTTGTCGTGTAAGCATTTAGGACGTTCCGAAATTTAAAGCCATTTTGGTACCTATTATAGTTGCTTAGAGTCCATTTGAATTGAGAAAAGAATTTTTAGGAGCGAATCATATAGTAAGAGATTTTCCTCGATTGGAAATATAATCAACTACGATTTAATTTTTGATATATTTGCAACTGAGTCACGTTGTGTTACGATGAGGGATGAAAATTTTTTCTTGAGTGTGATTTTTTATTTTTTAATGTTTTAAGATAATTTTTCCCACAAATAATGTAATAAAACATATTTCGTAATTATGCATGTCGCCGATTCATCACGTAAAGATGTGAGCGACTCGCATAGGATACATCATGAGCAGACAAAAGGATTTTCCACTGAAGAGAAATTACCTACTAGATATTAACGTTCATAAAAATAATTTAGTTTTAAAATATTATTATTTAAGTATTTACCTAACCTAGTAGTCGTTCAGCTAACGTATGTTACATATCAACCCCATTATGCCACCTGAGAAATTATCATGATGCTCTAATCTCAATGAGAGTTCGTACTTTCATGGAGTCATTGTCGTCAGCGATGCTTACAAACTCTCCAGCATGCCTGTGAAGTTAGTATATATGTGTTTGCATTTTGATTATTGATACACATATACTTTATCAGTAATGTACACAAGTATGTTACCGTGTAAAGTATATTGACCACTTTCATATCTTCTACTAGTTTTGATATACACTTATAAATAAAATAATCGTGTAAAACAATTTTATATTAAAGCAGGATTAGTTGACCTCATTCAAATTTTCCACCAAAAGAGGTTCTTGGAGATACTGGTATTGATAAAATGTGATTCCGGACTCCAATATTATGGAATTTAAGTCCAAAACAGATATAACCACACTACTTATAAGTTTTTTGCATCGAGGGGAAACCATCGACGATCGTATAGGGATTTTGTTAGGGCAAACGGTAGAACCAAATAAAGCATTAGTCGAAGCGGTTTGATAATCGATCCGCCACTTAGCGTATTGAAGATTATGGCATATTGTAAACTCATCGAGGAGTTTTCGAGGCTAAAGACAGTTTACGCCCAATTTATATTTATATCCACTTAAAATGATATATTCATTATAATTACGTTGAAAATTAATTAATATTGTCTTAATTTTTATGTCATTGTTAATACGACATACCTACAAGTACCTGCAAGTATTATCTTCCCCAACAGTAAAGGTCTGTGATGCATACTTTATTTCAGCGAGCAAGAAGAATCACATATACTCCTTCCCTAACAAGGAGAATATGTGAAGGAGATAATTTGAAAAAAGGGACTATTCTACGAGACAATTTATAGAAAAACTTTTTTAACTTTTAGGTGTAACGAACGAAATGCTAGGCATCTCAACAAAAACGACATCGTGGTGCAGTAAGTTAGCCTAAAATTAGCACTCTTGTATCCAAGGACAAACTAACTTTATTAAAAAGAGTATACCAGCTATTGTATAGTTGTGGGAAGGGTTACGATGACTACGTCGGACGTAACATCGAAAAGGAGCTCGCAAAGAAGATCTTTCAGTTGGCGGTTGGGGAACATTACCATTCAGAGGAACACTGGATAGACTTTCGCCAAGCAAAAGTAGCCAACAAATATTATCAAGTCTGACAAAGAGAAGCCATAGAAATTGATCGACATACAAGCAACATCAACCAAGAGAATGGCTAGGAGCTTAGCAGAACTGGAAAGATTTTCATATAAGAAATAGTCTCGGTCAACTTCGAAGACATCGGCTGCCCTAAATATCATGAACAATACTTATAACGGCCGATGTCTCAAAGTCGGCAAAAAAAAAATTTTTTTTGATATGTGAACTGCTGGTATTGGTCGACATATCTTGGAAATCTTTCTGATATTAGTAGAATCAAAAATCCTATTTATTTTGTATAAGAAAGATTCTTCGAGTTAGTTCTTATCTGACCCGGCTTCGAAGGCGTCTTCTGTAAGGAGCATTGTTCCTAATATTTGGGACGAGGAACCAAAACGCGGCCATCAAGTATTGATCACACTTGGGTTGGTCGACATCTTGAAAATCACTCGAGATTATTTTTTATATCCAATAATGTATTCACCGTCTTAAAAGACATCGACCCCTCCAAGTATCACGGCCAATATTTATAGTATTGATAGAATACACAAAATTAAACAAATTATATCTCAAAATAGAGATATCACATTGCGGTAGAGAGTAATTAAAAGAAAATTTTGTAAGTATTTATTGTGCTTGAGATTATTTCTTCAAATCTTCAAATATAGATGGTCTGATTTTTTAAATACATTTCTGCGCCTGTGTTCTATCAATAAAACACATAGAATTTTTAAAAACGTATTTCAAAATCTAAGCGAGATATCGCATTGAAGTAAATAGCAATTAAAGGAAAATTTAATTAGTATATATTGTACTTAAGATCATTTCTTCAATCCTTCCAATATGGCAGGTATGATTGTTTGAATACATCTGTACATTAACATAAACCCAAATATTAGAGTAAATATTATTAACCTTCAAAAAATCATATTTCAAAAACAGATTTAGTTATGATAATTAACAATAAAGAAAGTAAATTTAAATCGTATTTGGCATGATTAAGATAATATTTTCAAATTTCAAAGATTTCAATTTTTAATCTTTATTTGAATTTTACTTCAACACAATCAAATACATATTAGAAAGTACAGTATGAATATTTACGATCAATATATTAAGGTGGAACACGAAACTTCATGACCAGACTTTAATAACAAGCTAAATATTATGTTTCTAGTAAGCCGATAATTCTAATTAATCACTGGTCGTCCTTTAGAATCTCGCTGAATATACTTAGTAACTGTAATATTCCAAGATGCTAAAACTTATAATAGAATGTAATAAAACTATCAATTCATAAACTATCCCATACTGTTTTCCATTTAGTATATCATCTTTAAATTGTTCTGTTAGCACTTGTTCGAGCATATCTCTGAACACGCTTTATGTTACTCGGATTTTCGACGTTTAATTATGGGACTTTTTTATAGCTCGTGTATTGACGATACCTACAAAGCATGGACTCAAAGAGTTCAAAATGGTAGTGAGCTTTGTGTATGATAACTGAAAATATAGCTGTGTGTCTCATTCACGTTGTGATGGGCAAGCCGGTTGAACACATAATTTACAGAGATCATACGCATCGCTGAAACTTATTTATACTAACCGGATGTACATAGGCATGAACAAACTTAATTTAAAATTTAAAAGCACGTTTTCGTCATAGCCAGGTAAATGAGAATTCGTTAAAGAATACCCTACACAGAAAATTAGAAAATTATTTAATAATATAATCATGATATAATTACGAAATAATTTTGTTGGGTTGTGCCTTAAACATTTGTCTCATTTTATATGAAATCCGCTACCCACTAAGATTCAAATTGCAATTTTGTTACTTCGGTAAAATAATGCTTTATCATTGTTGTCTCCAACTTTTAACACTTTCTTTCTAGCAATTAATGAAGTTCTACTCAGAAAATGTTAGTTTATTCGATTATGAAACTGTCAAGTAGACTGGCTAATGAGTTCTCCAGGTTCATCATCACGTTAAATTGAAAAATGATTAGAAAAGATACTAAAAGTTGGTTATTACGAAAAATTTATTAATATAAATTCGGTGCTACATATGTTTCGATCAATAATTAGATAGTATTCAAGCACGACTGCAATTAATGGATACAATCAGTAATCAGAAATTTATTTTATGATTAAAGAGGATTTATATTCTTTTAATGATTATAGATAATTTATTTTGACATCTGATTTAAAATTAACTGATTTAATGTCCTTGGTAGTGTCGATAACTTCAAAATTCTTTCTATTGAACGTATTTAATGGTCAACACTTGTCAACATTAAAACTATGGCAATCCAAATACAATTAATTTCATGTTGGCAGAGATTTGTCTTATTATTAGTTTTATATTGATTAACATCAGTTAATGATGGTTGTAGAAAGGTGCGCTGACATCGAGGGAAAAGCCGGAAGCTGAAGTTCATTTTAAGACGACATACAACCTTAGCAAATGGGATTATGGCTTGGTGAGTGATATCTACTAGACGAAGATTACCCCTTACGTTCATTCCAGGTACATTAAATGAATGTTGTTGCATCAACAATATTCTGGAATCGGCGTTAGTACGTTTCATGCGACGTTGCAAAACGCCACTTTTCAACAGGATAATGCAAAATCTTATACTGCTGTGGTTACAAGAAGGTCCGCCTACAAGAAGAAGAAAAGTATCCAGGGCTCCTGAGAATCTGGGTGAGCTTCAACACCGTCTAGAGCAGGGGTGTTCACACTAACTATTAGCGATCTACCCCTACAAAGGATGGAAATAAGCGAATCGACTTAAAAAGAAGAATTCAGTATGGAATTTTGGTTGCTGATTGCAAAGTAGCAGTCTGAATTCCTCTATTCGATAAGTAGTTATTCGATAGATATAGTATAAAAAAATAATAATAAAATATATAATATTAATTAGTTCCGGTTGATGCGAGGTATCATCCATTCATTCGACAAACTGTCGACAGTCTTTCTTCCTGCCGACAGATCAGCAACAGGAGACTACGACGATGCACTGAAGATGGCAAGTGAGATCTTGGCGAAACGTCTGTTCCTGTCCACCATACGTCATCTGGGTACTTATCGTACGTTGATATGGTGACATATGTTCATCAGTTAGCCAACTACGATATTTTATTGTAAATATTTTTATTTCACAATCAGAAAATGTAAAATCATATAAATAAGTTGACCCAAATACCACAGTTAGTTGAAATGCAACTTGCTTTATGCATGGGTATTGTTTCAGATGTAAACACCGATGTCTGATGTCTTTTGCAATAGTTCATTTTCGATTCAATAAAAGTCATGATTGAGATATAATGGATAACTTATAAAAGTTACAGAATTTTTAATTTATTCAAATTTAACGTATTGGGAACTTTTTTAAAATCTTTTCTATTTAGTCGTTGAATGTACTTGTAACCTATACTATAAACCGTTTATCATATCGATAAACGGTTTATTTTCTTCTTGTATCTCAAAATTAATAGCATTAAAATGATCCATTACATTTATGAAGAAAGTTAAGTTAAAAGGTCATTTTTTGTTCCTAACTATCTTAGTAAGATCACCTATTTCTTCTAGAAAAGAGATTATTTCGGGTAGTAGGTGTTCGAATCTTTCTAAAAATATTTCATGCGTCAACTATCTTATAGAATATATACACCTACGATAAATTAAGGCGCGAAAAGTTCTTATAATTTTAGGTTGTGTTCGAACACAACCTACGAGCACAACCTAAAATTATAAAAAGTTTATAACGAAACCGCTAAAAAATAAATCATCTAATTTCATCGTTAAAGTACAAAACAATATCTTCCTTATTATTTTAATAACAATCCTACAATAACATTCACGATGATAAACAAAAACCAAAACAACAATGTCTTAGACCTGTGTATAATAATAAAACGGTGTACTCAGTAGTTTCGCTAGATTCGAGTTGTACTTTAAAGAGACGTTATTATAAGTTGTGGGCATAGAGTTAACAAATTTCATTATAATGTTCTTAACTTCGCAATTAGCGTTTTTGAACAAAGTACTTGCTCATGCATAATGAGTGATTAGAATGAAAAGAATGACGGACAGTCATCATTAGTACGACACAAAGCAACAAATCCTTTTTGATTGCCAATCATAACTGGAGTGGCTCAGGACTATAATTATACATACAGGTCTGTAAACCACTAGCTCATACACTGATACCTCTCTATAAACATCTCTTTATACGGCGATTCGCTATAATGACCTTAATATACCTCTATTTCGCTTTAAGCCGATGATGTTTCGACTTACGGCCTAACCTCAATAAACTTCCAACAGTTTGAGTATAAAAATGTTGCTTTCTTTGCATAATTTTCCCATACATCTCACCAATGTACATATAGAAAATTGAATATCTACTAAAAAGTGGAATTGTCCTAATCCTGCCAATGGAGTAGGCTGAAAACATTCAAAGCTTATTACTTTCGGACAACGTTTCGAAAACATGTTAATAAAATCAGTATTATCAATTAATGAATTTTGGAAACAATTCAATATAAACAATGTTGTAGACAATATTTGCGAATCATGGAATGAGTTGAACAATCAACAACATTAATCCGTGTATGGAAAAATATTTTGCCTAATTGTGTTAGATCTGACAGTAGCCCTGATCTGCTTCCTGAAATTAGACAAAACATATTACGTTTACCAAATGACGTTGTTTTTTGTTGTCTGTTGAAGATCATATTGTCTCAACTCATTCAATTGGTTTATTTGAACCAGTGAAATGTCTCAAAGCAAAATCACTCAACGCTACACGAACTTGTTGACGACGTCCCGAAAACAATGTTTTAAATCGTTACCTTGTTGTGTTTCTTCTAAACCATATAAAACACGATTTAACGTCAAATCGTCGAGATCAACAGTAGGTAGGAAGAATTTCAAAACATATTGACCAGTCTTGATGATGTTGAACCATTCCACACTATAATGATTATATGGACGTGCGTTACTGTGAGCATTTGGTGCTTGGGATCAACGCGGTTGCCAGAATGACAATATATGCACAACATCATTTCCAAACATTAAACTTGCGCTCATTGCATCACATAACTTGTTCCCTCGGCTGTTTAGTCCAGTTTAGGGAAGCTTTAGTTCATTTTAACCAGTTTCTGAATAAGGTTGCAACTTGATATTTGAAATGTCAAAGGTGTTTTTAAAAGGTATACGGTAATTGGGTTTGACCGTAAGTTTATAGTTTTAGTTCTGGCAGTAGTTCTAGTTTTAATTCAATTAACACCGTAAAAGTCTTCGACCGTAAATTATTCTTTGCTGTTTTGTTAAAACTTAATGATCTGGCCAAAAACATAATTATGGCATCATTCCAATATCAAAAGCGAAAACAAAAACATGGGGCACATTCATACACTTGTGCGTGAACCTACCCGATCTCAAGAAAATGGAAATTAAATATTGCTAGGAAAACCGTCGGTTAACTTGACCTTTCTATCTTTTAAGTAAAATAATACTGATTGATCAATAGATTGAACGCGTTTTCTTACTAAACTAAGAAAAGTCGTAAGTGTAATTAATAAATACAACATTTAAATAACGTTGTTATGTATTAAAGAATGACTTCAAAGCTAGTTCAATGTTTACCCCTGCAGCAGAAGTAAAAAACAGCTTAATAGTTAAATCATCGGGGCGCTTAAGAAGTCAAACCTAAATTTAGTATGATTTACTTATACTTAAATTCGCACAATATTAAGACGTCATCTGTAAAATAGACAATAAACTTATAAGGTTCTCTGTTGCAAGTTCTTGTATATATTAAGAGCTGGAACAGGAGCAGTGGCCACAACCGGTGCATTTACCCCATTCAAATCTATTATAAAGCAAGTGACGTAACTTTCTGAATTAATATAAAACGTTTAATCTTTGATATCTCAGGGGAATTTTATAGGGAGTAAAATCTAGTTAGACGGAGGGTATAGTTTTACTATCGAGGGAATGGAACTAAGGGTCCATCCCGGAATTAGAGCGAATTTAGGTGGGCGACGCCTCTTTCGCGACATCGCGAAATTAACTGTGGGGCAAACACACATATCCCGTCGGCCGTATCTTTTGATTAAATAGGATATTAAATAATACAAAAGCGGGTCGGGGATCCACTTTTGCACTAATTACATCCTACCGGAGTTTTTACACATATGACGATTTTAATTTGTGGAAATAGTTACCCGCGGTTTAAAGCGAATTGATTAAAAAACTCAACCACGCTGGAAATATGAAAGTATGCAAATTTTACGAGGTACACAACCCCTCGACATCTGGACCGTGCGCTTTCAGATAACGCCCAGGTAATAAAAAATTTAAAAGTGCGCCTCAGTCTTTTAGAATCGCGATCGTAAAAATTATCATTCGCGCAATATAAATTATTTATGGTTCGGCCTGATGCAGCAGGTTTTACCATCTTCGAAACTTAAATTTTCAAACTTAACGAAATCTTTGTTTCAATTTAAACTTAGAATTGAAACAAAGTTGTATCCTCTTTGTATAAAATCACAAGATACTTGAATAGGATACAATCAGTACTTCACCTTCTATAGTAAATAGTTTTAAAGTTTACACACAACTAACTTGTGTCAGTTGTTAATGTTCGTTCGTCGAGTTTTCCAGCACGTATTTACTACACGAGAAGAGTTTCTGGTCGCGTATCACGCCCACAAAGTGGAAAACAATTTACTCTATTTATCATTGCCGAATCAAACAAAGGCCTTAGAACCATTTGATAAATCTGGACGGCGGAAGCAGTAATTATTTATCGACGCCTTGCAAGTACACCGTTTCCCTGTACTCGTCCAGTGAGAACCTCGGGGGCAGAGATAAATGGCTTCCTTGACTTCCGTTCCCTGCAGAAATGCAAGCATTAGTTCGCCCTTGTTAGTCGGCGTTATCGGGTTTGATTTTCCCTTTGGCCCGGAACGAACTCGAGGCTTTCAATCCTTTCGCGCCGACTTTAGACGTATAATAGAGCAAAACAAGACGACCCTGTCGGATTGATTTAAAGCCCCCTCTTTGCTCGCGACAAAAATTTTCTCTACAACCTATCAAAATAACACCCTTACCAACAATTAAACGTTACGGTAAATGATGAAGGTTTCCAATTATAACATTCTGTTTGATTAACCAATAAATAATAATAAATCCGTCAATGTAGACTTTATATATTGTATCAATTATATACACGTACTCGTATAAACACGTTGATGTACAAACTGATTAAATTGCGTTTTGATTCCAACATAAACTAATTATTCCGTATATTTTGCAGTTTCATTTTGGAACGCCAATGTGAACTTAATTTATTTGCGATTTGTTGTGTAACGCAATTACGTTTCAACAAGCTTGTTAATTGGCGATGAAATTATTAGATTCTTAATTAGATCATTTTAACGTTATAAAGAACATAAATTCATGTTTATAGGGACAATTGCCGGTCAGAGTTTAGGGTACTCTCAATTTTTCATGGTAATTTAACGTTATAACTGTCCGTTTTAAAGCCACATAAACCGGGCCATTCTCTAAATATTTTACTGCATAACGTCACACTCGAGTTATTATGGTTTATTGCGTGTGAGTAACAAGGTTAAGTGGATTTGTTGCCTACATTTAAATTTATTATTAATTTTTTTATTTTATTTTTTTTTTGAATCAACTTATCTTAAAATTGTTTTTTAGCTCATTTTAATTCCGTGATTAGTGATTATGTGGCCTTTTCGTTATAATTCACCCTACTCGCAATTTATTCTCGCTCGTGCGGAATGCATTAATTAACCCACATTCGGAGGCAGAACCGGTGGCCGAGGGTTCTAAATAATTGAAGCGGCGGAGAGTCAAATTTTACAAGAACTGGCTCCCTGGTTGAATCATTCACGGGGGCGAAGAGTAGAACGCGTTTGGCGTTGGTAACACTGGTTTCGTGTAAAGTTGGACCGGTCGTATTTCCGCTCGGAACAAGAAAAAGCTGTTACTGCTGACTGACATTATTTTTCATCTTTAAATTTGTCCGGGTTTGCTTAAAACGCGCCGCCCATTTTTCGCCTCGAGACAGCGCGATAAACGGGGCGTTTATTTGCCCGGGAACAATTCTGACGGGTTTATTTCTTCCTTGATGTATTATTCCAGTTTATTTTTAGTTAAAAAAAACTTCAAAATGGCAGAGAATTGTTATTGTCAAATCTCTCATCAAAATCCTTTATGAGAAGAAGAATTACAGTAACCACCTTTACCACTGAGAGCGAACCTTTCAGAGAAATGAGTCAAAATTTATTATTTCTGCTTTTTGTCATGTCGACATTTCAATTCTGCTCCTTAAAACTGCAGATTGCCTTTTCATGTTTCACTTTTCGTTCATCTACCTTTTCCTTTATGGTAGTTAATGGAAAAATCATCATCTGAAGTATCTTTCAAGTTAATAATGTTCAAGGCTTTTGAAATGTCATCCATATCGAAAGCTAGAATGAACCAAAAGACTTTTTCGACAATAATGTTTTGTTAGCTGTATGATATTCTGATCCATTGGCTGAAGTGACGGGGTGCAATTAGACGGAAAAAATATGGTTACAATTTCACCATCATTGTTTCTTAACTACACCCCTGAAGCGTGACTAGAAGCATTGTCGATTAATAACAGAAAATTGTTCTCTTTTAGTTCTCTTTTAACTGTTCTTGCTTGTTGGGCAAAAGATGATTCAACGAATAAAGTGGATGTCATCCTCTGTTAAATGAATTGCCAATAACCACCATTTTGAGATTATGGGTTCTTTTGGAATATTTTTGCCCTAGCACACAGTGGGTCGAAAGTGAAAAAGGGTGTACATAGGTATTTTTTATTTTTATACCATGCTCTTCTTTACAGATTATTGCTATCGTAAACAATAAAATGTTAAACAATAAAATAATTGAGTCAATGTGAGAGTGCAAATACACACTAAAGTGTTGTACATGTGGTCTTTCATTGTAATTGACCATAGAGTAATTGCAAATTCTATTTTTAATGTTTTCATTGATTGTCTTTCAGTTCATTGCTTCTTTCACAAATTGAACGTAAAATTTACGTGAAAATTGGTATTATGAGGAGTTTTCCATTATAACAAACAAAGAGTTAACAAACATAATAATAGTAAATAATAATAATAAATATAACAAATAATAATATTAGTAATAAAAAATAGTAATAAACTACATCAAACGGTAATTAGAGGGTGTAACCGTGATAGCTGTATTAAAACTCAAAACAACACAAAAACATTCAACATCTGAATGTTAATTGGTAAATAATTAAAGCAGGTTTAAAAATGTCTGTTGAAGAAAAGTAATAACAAAAGAATACACAACTGAACAGAATGTAATAAATACATTTAACAAATATAATAAAGTAGCAATAGTGGCAAACGTATTAAAACACAAAACACATACAAAAAATTGAATGTTAATTAGAAAAGTATAAACTGAAGAATTTTGTTCATTTTAAGAATTCTGTTGTTTCTGAATTATATTCCCCACCCTATTCATAACGTACTAACAAATTGTTCTATGTCTGGAAATAAATTTGATGGTTTATATCTGATGTTATCAAGGTTGTGCATTGCATTGCAAGCATTCTACTTTGCTTCCGGGAGTGACCCTCTCGGAATTTTGAAAAATCTTTCATTCTCCCTTCTTCTGCTTCCTCCGATAATTTTCTTATTGGTAAAATTGAAAACTGTTCTTTTATAAATTCAAATTTTATTGGTCTGCAATAACCAGTACAACATGAGCTAGGATTTTCCCAAATCACGACATCATTTGGAGTTGGCAATTTTAGGAGTGCACAACTTGACATGAATATGAAAGAATAATCTGCATTTACATTGTTAAATGTTTGTTTGTATTTACTCAAGTTTCATGAATGGAACTTGAGTAAATACACATACTAATGTAGGGATTTGATGGAGCTTCCTTATGGAGCTTTAATTAGTATTAGCACTAATTCTGATAATTCTGTTAGTCCACCTCTTCTTCTGACGGTAGTTTAAGTTCAAAAAGGGCTTTTTCTTGTAAGTTTAGTTAAATTTTGTTTCAATTGACCCATCGTCCAATTAAATGTTGAATGTAACCAAGCATGTTCTCAAATAAGGAAGCATTTTTTTATTATAACAACACTTCGGCCACCTTTTGAATAAGTTCATACAAAATTTGCGGAGGCATTGCATCAAACTATTCTGTTTGGCTTCTGATACCGTAAAGTGCGTTATAATTCCATCCATTTTTATTTTTATTCACGATAATTTAAAAAAATCTGTCTTGTAAAAGTGCTGTGTGAAAAAGAGTGCTGCGGCTTAAGCCTATAATTTGTGACTAATCTTTTTATGGCATTAAATATTTACTTTGTGACTGTTCGTAAGGAACAGCGTTTCGCGACAAATAGTGTGTACAGTATATATAGTGTGTATAATATGGTGTGTAATCTAATACATAATAACTAATCTGTCTGTGCCAATACTTCACCTTGCAGTTTCGAAAATTTCTTTAAAAAGTTGGAACAGATCAATTTTGGTCACTAAACTGTGTTTCGGAGCAAATAATATGGAAAGTATTTCGTGGTCGGATACGGACGGATAAGATCGAAGAGAGATCGAGAAGATCGAAGAGAGTTTCACATAATAGACATTATAAGTAATCTAGCTATGGTAATAGTTCAACTTGCAGTTTTGAGCATTTTTTTATAAACATCAAAATGTATATTTTTTGTTGAGAAACTAGGGTACATTCAATATTTTCAATATTCCTCAAGAACATACTTGTGAGTATAAGTAAGCATGTACTTAGAAATCTCAAAACATTACACTATTATCGGACATAAATCGATTTTAAGATAGATTACAAACACAGATATTTCTGTAAAAACTTTATCGTAATTATATGGTTAATATTAAGTGATTTATAACAGTGTTAATCAAGTAACTTCAAATCAGATTACAGCTTTCTCAAAGCTGTTTTGAGGTCATTTTATAATGAAAGAAGAAAAGAAATATACCTATTTACAGTATCATTATTATCAGCATTGTATATTTGGCTAAAAAGAGCTTGTTAATCTTTTTTCTCAAACTTCTTCAAAAAAAGCAAATTTGCGGATGCCAAAAAATAGGTTTTGGTACGGATGTTATTCCTTGTCTAATACATTGCTACCTTTAAAGATATCCCCTCGAATATTCAACTAACTTGCCACTTTTGTTGCTTCCTCACGAAGTAGATCGTAACTTATATACAGTCCTACTTTTTATCTTTCTTGAAGGAATCGGAAAACGCCAAAAATTGTACTAGCTTTTTGATTAATTTCTTTTATTTGCCAACTGAATAACTTCGCACTTGCACTTAGCCGTATGAATTTCTTTGATATGATATTTTAAAGAGCATATGATGTGATATTTGCCAAAAACTCGTATCTCAAAGTCGATAGCAAATAACACTAGATTCCAACAACTGCTATCAAGTTACAAACCTCTACGTACAATGAAACCTACAGAGTTCTAATGAGTGCTATATACAGTAAAGCTCCGCTAATTCGTACACACCCAAATCCGAATTCCCTTGTAATCAGAAGTAACAAATTTTTCGTTCTATCTGTAAAACAAGAAGATACTTCCAAAATAAAACAAACTTCCGAATGTTCGCCAATCTTTGTAATTTATTAGCAAAATGCTAGCAAAATATATTTGGATAATATCTAATATTTGACAATATCTAAATATGATTCAATAAACCGCATGCTTCCATAATATGAATTTTGCTGATTTTAATTGATTCTGAATACTACGTAAAAGTGAATATTTACTACCAGTTTTCAAAAAAAAATGTTTTGAGTAGAGATTTCTAATTATGTCGCACCAAAAGTACGAAAATAATTCATTTTTTATATGCTTTTTAATGTCAACATTTTAAAATTACAGTCGGTGAGATTTTGTCTTGTTGGTCATTTGAAAGTCCAGCAAAGGAAAGAAGTCTTTCCACTGTGTTGTATTTCAATCGTTATTTATTATACATGACAAAAAAGTGCTAGATTTTAGCTCGGATGTGCTTCGCGTGGAGACAGAAAATCGAAAGCTAAAATTTTACATTTTTTCCGCGCAAAACACAATCATTTCTGTAACGGGAAAAACTACGACCTAATATTAAAAAAAATGATTTAAAAAAAATTTGACATTTTATTTAAATAACCAGATATGAAAAGACTAATTTTGTTTAAAGAACGCAATACTTGTTAAAGCGAGCGGGCGAAGCGATCCAGTTTTGTAAATTGCATGAGAAAAAAACGATTATTGAACAAATTTATTAATAAAAAAAAATACATTTCAGCGCTGTTGATACGGAACTGATTCGCAAACAGTTAAACAAAATTAGTAGTTTCTTAACGTGTTAAGGATAAAATTTTATCTAACCTTAATTTAAAATTTGACGGCATCATACGAAATCATATCTGATACAAGTCTTGTGTCAAATGAATTTAAATTGAACGAATTTACTTGGGTGTCGAATGTACTTTACTGCCACGTTTCTGCCAACAGTATTTAACTTGCTGTATTATGCCCGGTGAGGCATTTAAATAAAAATTACTTTATAACTTATTATCATAATTCATCATAATTATCAATTTTATCGTCGAAAGTTTCAAACAAAACTTTCATGATATTAACAGAGAAAAAATTCTGTGTGTTTCTCTTGCACAGAACATATTGAAATAAGCACCAAAATATGAAAATTTGATACACTTCATTTGTTAAAGAGATCTGCATGGTAGCACTTGCTAATCGGAGCATTTTATAAAAAAAGTTTTACTCTCAACAATATTGTTCTCTTGCTATTTTGTTCTTACTATTAAATGCATAATAGATATTGAGAGAAATACGAAAATGACTTTAAAGCAGTTGCTTTATGGGTTTTATGATGAAAGGAGTCCTTGGGAATAATTATCTCTATCTGAGTAGGTTTACTGTAAATTTCAAAAGTAATTAAATTGGTATTATTAATTAAGGTAAGATTTTATAAGTTGAGTTTGTTATTAAGCTCAAGTTCTACTTTAAAGTTGATATATTTATCAAAGTTAATTATAAAAAATAGAAAGAATGAAGAACATCTTTTTGATGAAGACTTTTTAGCAGTCCACTAAGATGGGAACGCAATTTTGATGAGATTTTTGGATACTATAAAAGTTTCTGCTAATGGTATATTGGTATACAGATTCGTTACATCGAATGATAAGGCATTATTAGTAATAAAAAAGAAATAATAAGTTTAATTCAAAATAAATTACATAAACTAGATCAAAATGGGGTATATAATTTGGAATGTAATACTTATGGTGCACTGTATATTGGAAAAACTCCTAGATCCAAAAAACAAAGGATCAAAAAACATCAAATGGTATTAAATTCCAACTTTGGTTAACATATGCTCGTTTGTACCACAATTTTGATACCGATAATAATACCCACTCTGCCGAGGTCGCTTGCAGGCAAGGCGCTATAATCTTCCGGGATGGACGATTTTCTGTAAACATTTCAAATTGTCTTTAGCGATTTGAGGCGAAATCGTTCCTTTTATATTCTAGTAAATATATAAAGTCTTTTATAAGACGATTATACTCTTATTCTGCCGGGGTCGCTTGTGGGCGAGAGGCTATAATCTTTCTAAATTGATACTTTTTTGGTGATATTTCAAATCCAACGCCTCGAAAGCAAGCGACCTTGGTGATTTGTAGCAAAGTCGTTTATGGTATATCTTAGTAAATATATAGTCTCTTGTAAGACTTTCAAATTAAAAAAAAAGTAAGATCATCTTAACATAAATGCCTCACCCGATATATAATGGTTACATCTACCTCTTATTGGACACAATTTCTAAATTTGTTGACACAATTACGGACTTTTCACCAGGTTAACTTAAAATTTGCAGCCCGTTTTTCAACATGATAAACGGTGAATTTATTTGTTCGGTAATAATTTTGATAGGTTCATTTTTTTAATGTATTTTAGGAAAATGGTACAAAAGTGTTATTATAATTATTTTTCATTATTAAAAATAATGGAAAAATCGTTGACAGTTTTAAATCTGGATTCGGCGTGAAATATTGGATTAATTTCATAAGAGATTAAATTCAAATTTCAAACCGCTCGTCGCCCTTCTAAATCGGTTACAACATTTAATTCATTATCGATTTTATTTTAGGGCGACGAAACGGGAGCTTTTTCCCCATTACTACACCTCGTACTTATTCTCTCTCTCGTTTCTTCACTCCTTTGGTTTTCCCCGTCAGGTTTTTGCTACTCTAAAAGAACGAAGAGTATTCGTTCGCTACGCCTATCGGAGTTTCCTCAAGTACCCATCAATTCCGCTTCACTTCTCATCCTTCAACTCGTTTATCACGGTAAACTAATTAGCATTTCCCTTTTATCTCTATATTTGCTTGTGAACGTGGTTCTCATCGATTAATTGAAAAAGTCTTTATACAACACGAAGACAAAGCGACCACAAAACTCTAACAAACTTTAAGGTCCAGTCACGCCATCAACTATTACCCTACTCTTCTTGCCCCTAAAGGCATCATCTGGCGAATACCTAGTTTCAACACCTCAGAAACCTCGGTGGTCGCCCTCCGCAATCCGACCCGTTGATATATGCGCTCACTTTAAAGTTGAGGACCCCTTCGGTTTTTATACGCGTGTAGGGTTATCTATTATGTTTTGCACTGAAGAGGAGCGCAAACACGTGATTAATTAGGCAAACACGAGCGCTGCCGCCAACTTCATGCCGTAAATCAGACCGGCGATAGATCAACAGTGATAATTATCCTGAAGAGGCTTCCAAGTACCTCACAGGAGAGCTCGCGTCGACCAACCCATCGAACGAGGGCCATAAGTTTTAATTGCCGACGTTTCTACGTCAATCGCTGACATCATCAGGATTATTGTGTTTAGAGTGACATTTGAATTTTCATCAAACATTATTATTCACCAATAAATAATTATTGTAGGGTAAACCTAAAATTTTTAATTAAAAATAAACATTAAACAAATGTGTTTTTACAAATTATATTACTCCTTAATTATGAATGGTATAAGTACAAATAATAGTGTCTAAAACAAATTTAATTTTCATCAGCAGTATCTAGTCTCTTGCTTCATCTTTCGTTAACAATATTTAGTTTCCTGTTAATAGGATGTAGTAGTACTTAATTGCCTGTCAGCAGTATCTAGTCTTTTGCAGAGAGTATGCAGCATCTGTATCAAAATCGTCAATTATAATATTTTAAAGATTTTGACGTTATTACTGCAAAACTGTAATAGCTAAATTTTAAGGAGTTATGGATTATGAATCCTTAGACCATAACGAAAATTGTTCATTAGGCTTTCCTCCATTGATTTTGTTTTGCAAGTTTCAATTAATTTTGATGAATTCTGATGATTAATTCAGTTTTAATTTTTGAAATTATTTCAATTATATACTAAATTTTGTTTCCTTTGAAAATAAAATATGCACCTTCTCAGACAGATTACCTATGGGGTCCTCACTAAGTGCAGATGTGTTAAGGGATAGACTCGAATGAGAAGAAATTAATAATCCCAAAAACCCCTACCACAAAAACATCATACCATGGAGGAGATACGTAGACGACATTGTTGCCATTACAATGTTTATACAAAAAATATTTTTCTAATTGTTTTAGTTTTTAAGTAGGGTTGATTTTTATGATAAAAACCCGAAATTATGATATTTTGAAGATATTTACTGTATTCCTGCAAATTCTTTGTTTTCAAGATTATGGATTACGCTTTTCTATATCATTATGAACAATTTTAATGACATTCGTTTTGATTTTTGAGTTATGAAAGAGTATTGCTATAAAAATCAATTATGACACTTTAAAGATTTCGACGTTATTACTGAGAAACTATAATATCCAAATTCCAAGAAGATGAATCCTTATGAATTATGAGTCCTTAGACCACAACGGAAATTTTTTATACACAAAACATTTCTCCATAGATTTTAATTTCTGAGATTCAATTAGTATTTATAATATATTCATTTATACTCTTAAATGATGACATTTTCAAATAAAAAAGAACAATATTATAAAGAACAATATGATATATTATAATAGATTATAACATATCAAATAAAAAGAACAACGTCTCAATATTATTTCCTAAGTTAAACGTTTTATCTATTTCTTCGCCTACAGCTTCTCGTACTCTTGGAGATTGTGAATATGGTTTGGTTTGGATAAACCTTTCTCTCCGACTAATATCATGTTGAAATTGATTTTTTCAGGTCGATTTAAAAATAATCCATGAAATTTCCCAATCAAACTCTTCAAATCTTTCCTTTGTTCTTCTATAGATTGTTGAATTCCCTGTTTGTTCCTGTTTCTAGCTTCTGAAGCTAGAAAAATTTATTTATTTTCCTTTTCTAATTCATATACGTATATTTATTCCTATCTCTGCTTCCCCCGAAGAAGTTACATATATATCAACTATTTCAGGTTTCTTAAAATATTACTTTGGACATCCTAGAGCTTTTAATACCGACATTCTGAGATCGGGTTCCTGGACGAAATATAAGCGGTATTGTCTTAAAAATACCGGTACGCTTTCGAAGTCGGCCGAATTATGTTGTTTGATACAAAAATTCTTTCTCAACCTTAATCTTCTCCCAAGTTCACTGCTCCTAATCATCTTGCACAGCGTTTCTCAACTATTTCTTTGCGACGACCCATTGTAAGAATTTTTGTTATTGTTTTCGTTATATTGTTATCTACCTCATTAAAAACAGAAAATTTTATATACAATATAAATTGTGTATAGCAGTGGTGCTACTACTGGCGACCTTTTTTTGCAGCATGTGAGTAATTCTGATCGCACCTGTACAAATCATTGTTATCCAATTACCGACTGTTCAATTTTGTTGACGATTGACGGCATGGCTTTACGATCGACTCGAAATCAATAAAATTTATTTCCGTTTTGGTATGGAATGCAATTACACATGATGGACATACATATCAGCAGCGTGTACAACAGATATGACGGATCAATGATACTTATATGAGGAGCTACAGCCAACTCGGTTTCTTGGATCTGACTCTGATCGAACATGTTTTGGGTACGTTGCCCATCACCCTACAACATATTAACTTGGCCACATATTAATTCCATGCCATGTCGTGGAGCGTTGGTATGTGCTGTTCTCGGAGGACACTTTCGTCATTGCCGCTTACTCTTCTAGCAGGATTGTGCTACTCTCCATGTGAGTGAAACTTATATTACTTTAATACTACTTCCATATCAAATTTCATTGCTGTGGACTCACGCATTCAAATTATAGAGGGTGTGCTCGTGAACAATGTATGTACTGTTTGTTTAATAAAATATAATTCCCATATAACGTAATACAAATTATTGTAACAATTAACTGAAATTATCATATTCTTAAACCTTCAGAGTCTTCGGTCAACCTAAGTATAATGAATAACACTTTTAAAGTCTGAAGTGTTGGGTTGAGTTGAAATTTCGAAGACGATTATGAGCTGTGTATTTAGGAGAATATTTAGGATGGGGAAAAATGTTGGTATTAATTGATGTAATCTCGGTCGACTTCAAAGATATCGGCCGTCCCAAGTGTAAAGAATAACACTTTGGATGATCGAAGTGTTAGCTCAGGAAGGGAATTTCGAAATCTAACCCAACCAATCTAACTTAGTGATGCAACGATTATAAGCAGTGTATTTAGGAAAATATTTAGGTTGCGGAAAAATGTTGTGTCAAGTGAAATAGTCTCAGTCGACTTCGAGAACTTCGGCCGTTTTCAATGTCATGAATGATCACTATGAATGGCGGAAATCGTCGAAATATTAGGTTAGATTGGAATTGCAAAGACGATTTCAATTATAATGAATAATAATTTGGACGGCAAAAACATTATTGAATTGGATTCGGTTGGATTGATCTTCGAAGAGCGACTTCGGGAAAACTTCATCATATCATACCCTAGTCAAATCGCGCATTCTTCCTGGAACGGCAATCGCTTCCCATGATGCTCCTTCCTTACGGAACCCACGGTTCCCATCATTGCAAACATAGTAACGGTGGCATTCTACTTTGACTTTGAGCTCAATATCATCTTTTCAACAGTTTCACTGTTTATCTTTTTCTCGCAATCTATTTTATACGGAACCAGTAGTTCACCGTCTCTATTTGATTTATCCTTATGATCTACCAAAAATGCCGTGGTAACATAACACACTTCAACTCAGCCCAATCGAACCTACCCCAACTCAATGGCACCATTTAAGTGGAACTAATATGCCAGTCCATTATTTACAACCTAAATACCAGAGATAAGAAAACATTTTTTTGATTAAATAAAATGAAATAATTTAAACTTTAAAAGCTTGCCGAAGTACTTTCGTGCATGATAGCTCACGATGGCCTATAATTTATAATTTATCATCAGTCTTTAACGTTGGATTAGCAAAAAATATTAAGCTAATATCAGTATTAATCCGCAGGTATTAAACTGTGTTTTGTATGTCGTGCACTTCTTATGACAAATATTGTGTGATCAATGTGCTCGTCCCACTCTTTTCCATTTTTTCATAACTCAAATCTCTGAGTATTCTCTTAACTACCCCATGAAATTTTTCTATTGCATTTGATTGTGGATCGTATGCAGACCTGTGGAGTATTTTAATGCCACTTTATTCCAAAAATTCCGTAGTTAGATTACTAACAAACAGTCTTCAAAGATCTGTTTGTATATCTGAAGGACAAGTCGTTCTAAAAAGCATGTTCAATAATCCTTTTACCACTGATTCTGAGTCAGGTACTTGTAATGACTCAGAATCACTACGTTCCTTAAAAATGTCGGTATCGCTCATCTTTATTACAAACAATGTTCCTGCAAAATGTACCTCTCTGTCTGACAAATTATGACATTTTGAATATCTCTGCTGTAAGGAGATTGCGGGCTTCTTATATCTAGGTTGTAACTGATTATGGATTGTTTTTCTTATTCATTACAAACAGTATTCGTGTAATAGGTTTTATTCCAACTCTTTTATATTTTGAGTTATAGTCGCTTTTTGTGAAACGATGTAAATAAAAACACGAAATAAACTCGGAGAAGATGATTCTAATATAGCTTATTTATAATAAAAATAGCTTTTCTTTTTACTAGAAACTAAATTATATTATATATCAATTTTATTCTATTTTTTTATTTACAAATTATATGCAAAAACCACCAAACGGACTTTGCGTGTACGTTCGTAATATTTCGTTGTATCAGCGGTATTACGAAGACCATTCGAATGAGATTGTTTATCTTAGCCGGTTGAGTGATTCTCGTGTTATAATCAAAATACTATACAGGTAAAATTCTATTTAATTTGTGGTTAAAAAAATTGGTCGTTAACTTTGCTTAGAT
Organism: Onthophagus sagittarius; assembly: GCA_036711965.1. Lineage (NCBI taxonomy): Eukaryota > Metazoa > Arthropoda > Insecta > Coleoptera > Scarabaeidae > Onthophagus > Onthophagus sagittarius. The sequence continues at coordinate 11,736,387 of JASERS010000005.1, read as the reverse complement.
GGAAACTTACTCTTCTAGAAGCAACATCAAATTCCTTCTAATGAGTATTTGGTTAATATAAGAACAAACGAAATTATATTAGGAGAACTCAAAATGTTGAAAGTGAACGAATTAGCCCAGAGATAACTTTTGTTCTTCCCCTTTTTTGATTTTTTTCAATAACAGCTTTTTCATTTAAAACTCGCCGGCAAAAGTAATAATTTTTATGAAGAGCGATTTCGTCGCAATGTTCCAAGATTGAAATTGTGCTTTTATTAACGTTTCGTGCAAATTTAATAAAAGCTAGCTTATTAAAAATAATATTAAGCACAGCTTTTTCGCATGTAATCCTAATACATCATAATGCTCCTAAACAAAAATATGTCTATATAGAATCTTACTTTGCATGGCTTTGTTTTTATTTAACATAAAAGAAATGAATCTAACGGGATAAAAATGGGATTTCGATTCACATAAATATCGATTAAGTTAAAACACCGGTCGGAAATTCTATGGAGACACACGATAATGCTCTATGGATTAAAAGGGCGTATCGAACGAAATTCCCGTGGGTGGCGCAGTGGCCATAAAATAATTTTTCAATTTCTACTGGGTACCTAATCTTGAATGTAGTAGTCGCCCGTGTGCGTCCCTCGTCCTAATATAAATATGATCGTGTAATGGTGGCGGAGCCGGGGAAAACGAAACAAGAATAAGCCGACACGATAAGGGTTTTCGAAAGCGCTCTCCGAAATATTTATTCCAATCTATTCGACTTTGGTCTGCAACCGAAATAGCGATTCTGCATCTGCGGGATCGGATGATGCCGGTCCTTCTCTCGTCTTGTTGGCTTACGTACGCATTTCATGACCTACGTTACTCTCAGAAATTTCAGTTAGTGCACGAAGGGAGAAGGTTAGACGGTCAGGAAACTTTGCCTTTGATCTCACTCCTCCCGAGGGCTACGAGTTTTGATGGAATAAATGGAAATACATTTGGAAAGGCGGAGTACCTGCGCCGATCAATTGCGAATTGAACCTGACTGATACTTTATTCGAGAACTAAGTTTTTCCATCACAAAATCGAAATATCCAGTTTGGTAACACAAAAAGTCACGAAATTGACAAATTTGGGGCGAGCCACTAAACGGGCGTCTAGTAGACTTTATGAAGACGTGACCAATAAATCTTGGGCGTGAGCTTTGGGAAGCTTCGAAAAGCTTTACGACCACCAGCCGGACTTCTTTTGTCGTCGAAGTGTCATTATCAGACCGTTCGACTCGAGTGTAGCCGTAAATCGAATCGACTGACACCGACGTTTGACAGTCGAATGTCGGCAATTAAAAGTTGCCCAGATTGCGGTTACGATCCGATAAAGGACGACACTTTTCAAAAACAATAACGTCCACCATAAATTACAAATTTCCTTTCAACGAAAACAAATAAAATAATTAAAGAAATAGATTTCGCGTCGATTTTCCTTCAATTTATGTTATTAATTTGCAAACAATCTTATTGTTTGTTTTGGGTATTACGTGGTATGCATTAATTAGCACGGTTTAACTCTCTGACATCGGTTGCTAATGAGTAACATTCTGGCTGTACGGTGTTATGCTTTGGTGGGTTGCTAAATTGCATTACTTAAGCTGAGGCCATTGCTTTGTTAACAACTGGAATACGTATTGTCAAGTGGACACTAGAAATTTACTCCACATTCAAGTAGTGTACTTAACTACATTCAGAGCAGATTAATGAATTTTAATTAAGCTTTAATTCGGACTTTAAAAAGTATGTTAAAAAACTAAAATTAACGAGAAATAGTGTTAAGATTTCACCCGGATGATGAAGATTTATACATTATTTTAAATAATATTAAATATATTTTTGGGGATTGTGAGAGTGATTGTTGGTATAGTTTTTGAGATATCGATACTAAAATATTGTATTAAGACAGAAAGGGGAATTTAATTAAAGATTTTAAATAAGAATATTTATAATAGATTATGTAGTGTTGGTATATGGGTTTGAACTTAAATTGCTACACTTATCTAAAACTGCCGCTAACAACTTGTTCTTAAACTGTGCCTCGAATAGCATTCCTATAGAGAACAATGAAATAGGGCGATAGAATTGGGGCAGTCCTCTGGAACACAAATGGTGATGGAATTGCTGAATCGTTAGACAAAAGTTAATTTACTTGGTATGAGGGGGAACTTCGTGATTCAGATTCCTTAATATTTTTTTTGAAATATCCCTTATCTAGCAATTCAATTATTTTCTTAATCAAGAAAAGTTATGTTAAAATTCCTCAATGCAAAAGTATTATTAACTAATCAACTAAATCATCATTCCATAACATGCACAATGTAACTTGATATCGGGACTCCTTGCAACAGAGAAATACTTTGATATCAGAACAATCTTTCTTTGAAATAAGATTATAAAATTTGTAAACTTAGAGTTCTGCTCTACATCAGTTTATGATAAACCACCAATGTCTGCAGTATTCTTCTGTTCCTCTTCGACAACCATCCAGCGTCAACTAACTTATGAGAAATCTTATCATATCTTCGTATGCCATAAATAAAACGTAAACAGTTTTGAACTTTTTGAATTCTAGTTAAATCTAAAGCGGTCAACGTCGGATGGTAAACAGTAACCATGTAATTAAATAGAGATAACGCAAGAGCATCATGTAGCATCCTCTTAATATCTATCGGCAAGTATGACATATGCGGAAAAAGGAAACTGAGGGCGAAATTAGCGTTTTTAATATATTTGTTGACCTAAGACGAAAATCTAAAAGAAACGTCAATTTCCAAACTAACATAAGACTTTTATGACTATCAACTATAGGTAGCTTCGTATCATTCGGTATCAGAATAGAATTCCGGAGGTAACTTCACGACGCTCGAATGCCACCCCATCAATAATAACCTACTGCGAGCAACCATTCAAATTTGCACCAATTAAGTTTAAACCAGCCGAATCAAAGCCAGTTTTCGAAAGAATGGTATAATTCACAGTATTAATTGCACGACTAACGTCTAATTAGTGAGAATAGCAACATTACCCCGACCGCAGTAATTAACTCATCCATAAGCGCCATTATTGAAGTAGCGGTACTAAAGGTTATTCTGAAACCCGATTGAAATTTCGGAAGTATTTAATTTATCAAGATATTCCACAAGTTTTTTTAGAATCTTCTCCAGGACCTTTGAAAAAACTGGCAACAAACTAACTGGTCTCAGATGACTGAAACTAGTAGGATTTAGATTTTTAGAAAAAGAACATGCTGCCAAATGTCCGGAAATTGTTCCTCAGTAATACTAACATTTAATATATGTGTAAAATAAGGCCAAATAACTGGACAGGTGAGCCTAATCTATCAGTCCTAATGCCATTTGATACTGCATATTAAAAATCTGTTACACCAGTTACGCAAAGTAAAGCACTCTAATTGCAAGAGTTAGAGCATATTATAATGGCAAGAGCAATATTTTCCAAATAGCATATTTTATCCCTTAACAAAGTTATGACAAAGTATTCATATGGCTTATTTTTCCATGTTAGTTTCAACGGTAGTTTTGTTAATACTACACGATTACTTTAAAGAGTAAAGTTTTACAGATAAATCCTTTGATCAACTTACAGTATATTTCATTTGTGGTCATTTAATGCCAAAAAGTGCATTTTGGAATACAGATATCATGGTTTGCCATAATATTGAGTTAATAACAAACAAGTGCAGGGGAAATTTCAATAGCACAATATATATTTTTTATTCAATATATATATTTTTGTCCCCACTAACGCGTTACCCCCAGAACACACCTGCCACTTATCACTTACTTTGATAAATCCGGTATATGAAAAATTTACTCACTTGGCATGGTGATTTATCACTGCACAGATTCGACGATTCGACTATAGAAATATTCGTGTTTTGCTCCAGCGATAAAATTAGAGACAGTCGGCTTTAGCAATCTGTCTCATGGACGGTTAATTTCGAATGTTTTTAGTTCTAGATCTAACTCTAGGTCTAGTTCTAGTCCTGTCTTCCTAGTAGCCAAAACATCCAGAAGAAGTAACCATTTAAATATTTTTCAACTCGAATTAATGTTGCAAAACATTATAAGTATGTTAAATTTACTGAGCATATTATATTATTGAAAAGAAAATAAAAAAATTTGTATCCTTTTGGAATTGTACAGGTTACAATTTAGAAATCTCGTAGGGTCACATTGAAATTTAAATTTTATTTGCCACCCCGGACCTTTTCATCTGCACACAAAGAGAGCATTCGAAATATTTGAATCGTAGTAGGGAAATTGTATCCCGACCGCAAAAATCCCACAGTGAGTTTTTACTCGTTTTCGACGTTTATTTTTTATCTGGGAGCAAAAGGTTCGAAGTCTGTCCCAGACGCTGACGTCGGCAGCGGTTTCGAAAATAACATAACGCAACTGTTCGAAGGTGGTGAATTGTTGCCATAATCAAATAATTCAACCGCACACGTATCTGGTCGTGACGCCGGAACCGAGAGCCGATTCGAACTGGGTTCCGGAAGGCCGCAGGAGGTCCGGAATCGGTGTGTGCACGAAGCGAGTACTACCGCAATAAATTTATTTTGTCTGTAGCTGGGAAATATTTTTATGGCGTCTAAGGGCTTCCCTCCCTTGAATAATAAATAAATCAACATTGGGCACAAGCCGCAGGACAATGCGGCATCCTTTTGTGTTCGTTGCGATAGCTTGCTTTCTATTTATTTTCTCGTAAAAATCTCCGAAATATCAACACTTTGCGGTAAAACGTTTAACAACAAAAACTAAGTTCGAGACTACAGGAAGAAAGATAAATTTGCCAAAGTGGTAAATTTCGGACAACTTCGTCTCTTTATACTAATAAAAGTTAATCTGTTTTTAAGTAAACTCCTCGAAAATCCACTTTCGTTCACGTCGTCTGCAAGAACGAACCCACTTCGACGCACAGCTTTCCAATTAACAAAGTGGTTTGGAAACTTTAAATATTTATGGATTTTGTGGAAACTGTTATAGTAACAACCTTAACTAACATTTAACTAATTATTTTATGGATTTTTCTTTGTTTCAGAAGTTTTTCTATGTATAAAGGGTATTTCTGTAAGTCGTGCCGTAATGATAACCACTAATATTAGAATAAAAATGATGATGATTTCCATAAACATTTTTGGTCTAAACCCATAAATGATTGAGATAAATCATACAAATAAATAAACATTGTAGGATCTTCCTTTTTATGTAATATATCCAATTAATTTTTATTTTTAAAAACAACGTTCTTTTCGTAAATAAGATTAAAATTTATTCTAATATTATAATCTCAAAAAGTACTTCCAAAACCCGTCTCGTTGAAAACTTTTGACGGATATTACTGAACTGTATCAAACAAAGTAGAGAAGCGTTTGCGAATCCCATTACACGGTTGATTTAAGAGCTTTCAGTTTTATTGAAAATACATCTTTCCGGGGGACAAGTTTAGTGAATTAGGAGCTGAGGGAACGCGGCGGCGGCGAGTTCCAAGCATCCCTATTGATTTAGGCGGAGGGTCATATCTATCGCCGAGATGGCACCAAGAACCTAAGTGATTCATGCCGCATTCTCGCTGCCAATATCACGCGGTTCCGCCGGTCTAATGGTCGAAATGTTCCACATTTGTTAACCCGGTATAAGTTTCATATTTCGCCCTTCCAACGATCCCATTTCTTTCTTATTTTTTGACCAGCACAGCACTTACGTTTTTATTGGACTGTTTGACCACACTTATCATAATTTATATTGTTAACCTCGATAAGAATATCGTGTACGAAATTGGGATGATAAATTCGTATAATAGGGGGATGTTTCAAGTGGCAAAACACAATGTCAACCAGAATGTTGAATTACGTGGTTGTTTGTATATGACATCCTAGTATATCAGAGCTTTACTGTCAACAGGTGTGATATAGAACATGAAGGAATGTGTCTAATACGTGAATTGTTAATTAGAATTTAGATCAATTTACTATCATTATTATTTTATTAACTTGGAAGGAGTAAGCTTGAATATTATACATAATCCGGCTTCGAATTATTTAATGGGTTCCAACAAAATTAATCGTAAATATTTAATGTGGGGTCGCTTTTCATGTTGGAGAACGGTCCATAACTGAGTGGGCCTACACTCGAATCCACATGGTGTTTATTAATTAAACTACTCACGTACCCGGTTGTAATTGTACAATTCGCGAACGTTTCGTAGATAAAGGTTTAATTGTTGGACGACGGATATCGAGTTCCTTTTATTACCTTCATCCGAAATATAAACTGTTATAAATGTCCGAGTTTTATATCGATAGTCGCTATCGTATTTACAAGATTAAAAACGAAGTAAATAAGACAACTACAATTTTCAATCATCCAGTTTTGTTTTTATTGCATACTGGCCTTTTATTAATGTTTACGTCTTTGATTTTATAAAAAAGATGACAGATCCCGTTATTTTTAAGGAACGTGGTGATCGGCGACCATTCTTTCCCAATCCGTGATTTTGAATGGTGACCGTAATCAAAATTTACCGTTTACATACAGAGGTGTCCATATTTTTCCAGGCGTATAATAAAAACGACATATCATTACAAGTAGCTGACTCAAAATCCGTGGTAAAAGGATAATTGAATATTTTTCAAGAGTTAGTTTTCCTTCAGAGATACCAACAAATCTGGGAGGGTGTTTGTTAATAACCTAACTATGAAATTTTTTAAATTAAAATAACCACAGGTCTGCATACCATTCCTATTCAAATACCTACTTCATTTGACGTATTGTCTATCCTCTTTTTACTGTTTTCGTTCATGTGTGTGTGTCTACATTTCCAGAATTGTCTGACGAATAGAAAAAACAATGTAAAAAACTACACTGATGTCAATACAACCGTGACATTGAAAGACTTTAGAAAGTGACGACAAGAATGATACTTTGATACCTTTGGGTTTGTTAGGTCCAAAAACTATATCTGCAATAATCATTATGTAAAACTAATGACAGCGGTGTCCAGAGACACTTGAAAATTGGTTACTCCCAAAACGTTTTTTTGGAGATAATCTGATTGAAATTGAACTTCATGGCTTTTCTGATACCAGTGAATACCAGCATACAATGCTTTATTCGAGCAGAGAATTCAAGTAGAACTTTTAGCATACGTTTATTGTACGCCAAATCGAAAATTGCACCAATTAAATAAATAAAATTGCCAAGACTTGTGTTATATGCAACTATAATCCTGGTAAGGCTGATGAGGAAAGTGTGGTTTCATGGATTACCAGAGTCAGTAGTCAGTTGAAGACATTTGTCGCCACAAGGAGTTATTCCTGGTGATGTTGCTGCAGTTATATTGTAGTTTCAGGGACCTTGTTGGCTGAAATAAGGTAATTAACGAAGAACGGGAAACGAAAAGAGTAAATGTGATTATGACAGAACAAGAAAGGTTAGATGGTTTTGAACAATTTTCTACTTTTAACACTATTCTGAATCTATTCGTTTATGTATTACGATTTATTAACAATGCAAAACATAAAAATCATAAGAACAGGGGACAATTAGACGTTACTGAGATAGAAGCATTCATCAATTATATAGTAAAGATAGTACAGAGGGAATGTTTGGAAAGTGAAAGATGAAACTTGAAGAGTAGAGGCAAAATATTTACTAAAATTGCACTTTTGCCATTAAGTGCGTTCTTAGACAAAATGACATTTTACGAGTAGGTGACAGCTTGACAAATTCGAAGTATGCTTATGCAAAGAAACATCCATGTATCACATCAATACAAATTCACTCATCTTTCGTTTAAGCACGAACACGAAAGATTATTACATTATGGTACGCAAACTTTTCTTTTACAGATAATCCGAGAAAGGTTTTGACCTGCCAGAGGAAATCTTCAACAAAAAGAACAACAGAGGAATATAACACTTTCTATGATTACAAAATGCGAGTTTTATTGAAGACTTTTGGGAGACCATTTGCTGTGACTGGTCTTGATTTTTCTTGAAAGATAGACTCACACCTACAATTTCATAGGTAGTAGAAGTGAACTTTTGAGGTTGTACAAATTTTTAACATCTAATACTGATAACATCACAGAGAAGATGACGAGAATTTGTGTAACCTTTCATTTTTCTCCTCCTGGTTTCCCCACATTGGTAGTTTGTGGGAATCTGCTTTCAGAATAATGAAATCACACTTGAAAATTATCGTTTGAAATTTGATGAATTCATTTTGATTGAATCAAGGACTTGAATAACTCACAGATTAGACAACGCAAGCTGTTAAGCAGCTTAGCTTTACTACAACGATACAGAGAGAAGAAAGTAACGCCAAACTTCCTGAAGGCGGGAAGTTTTACGTTGGTCAAACTGGACGTAACATCGAAAGCCGTATCAAGGAGCATGAGTACATTGCCATTCAGAGGAACATCGAATAGACTTCGACAAAACAAAGCAATTGGCTAGGACTAATAAATATCACCAAAGGCTAACAAAGGAAGCCATGGAAATCCACCGACATAAGAACAACGTTAACAGAGAAGATGGCTGGGAACTCGCAGAACATATAATATGGTGATGAATACGAACAAAACCAGACGCGATGCAGTAATTAGTAATTACCTTGTAATTAGTATAAATGAATTATTAATTAGTTATCGACCGATACTGTTCTGATTTTGTCACCTCGAACCAGGTTCTAAAGAAGATTGCAACATGGTATTATTCAAAAGCCGCTCGGCAAATCCGGACAGTTTCTAGATTTAAATCTGGTATTAGTCCCAGTGATAATTCTGGTATTAGTGTTCTAGTGTAGTTCTAATTAATACCGGCCGTGAAAGTTTTCGCACTTATATTAATATCCTTTACGGGGAGGATGTCAACAAGCAAATCAAGGACTTGGATAACTCACAGATTAGACAATGCAAGCTATTAAACAGTTTAGCTTTTCTACGTAGATGGAGAGAGAAGAAAGTAACGCCAACATTCCTAAAGGTGAAGCACTACATTGACTCTGCTGCAGCCCATAGAATCTTGATTAGGACAGAACAAGCACTACTGCGAGAGAGGATATAAAGTGATCTACAGAAAGTAAGTAAGAGGTTACAACTTACTCCACTTCTCATTTTCCAATAGTATGTTTGCAGCAAATTGGGATAAAGTGAACAGACTAATAAGGGAGAAAGCTGATGGTGCATTATAGAAGACCCGTGACATATATCAAGAAGTATGATCCATTGGAACGCCAGATATAGAAGAAGAGAAACAATGGTCTACCAGTAGGAACTATCGTCATCAACAGATCGAGTTTTCTGCTAGCGAAGCAAGAAACCACATATCAGCGAAACCACCGAAATCTAATTTAACAGTTAGTGATAACAAGGCACTTCGATCCAATATAAAAAAAAAATCGTCGTGTTACCAGCAGACAATGGGAATGCCACCGTTTTTATGGACAAAGAAAAATATGACGCCAAAATGAAGGACCCTACAGACATGATCGTAAAGAAAGTGAACCTCGTAAAATCCACAGGACCTCCACCGAGACACCAGAAAGGATTGTTTGTGCAGATCCATAAACCAGATGTCCCCCTTTGTCCTATCGGCAGTGCCATCAAACCCCAACGTACCTACTGGCTAAATATTTTGCAAAAATTCTCTCTCCTTTTACAGGAAATAAGGAATCGTCAGTAAAGGACTGTACACATTTTGTGGAATCGGTAAAAAGTGTAAAGTTAGATACTGAGGATATTTTGGTTAGTATCGATGTGACGTTTCTTTTTGCTAGGCTACCATTAAGGATGTTGTAGACGGTCTTCGCCAGAAATTTATTCCGGAGGGATTACCAGAATATGTGCCAGATCTCCACTGTCGCTGGTTATAGCTAATTTCTACATGGAATTATTCGAGGAAGATGCTTTGGGGAAGAGCCAGCGAAAACCAAAGCTATGGCTCTGATCCGTAGAAGATACATTTGCGATATGGTAACACGGTAGAGAACGCGTCCAAGAATTCTTAGATCGCTTAAATGCTCCACATCCCATGATCAATTTTAACATGGAAATTGAATCTGCAAAGCTGTTGCCCTTCCTACATGTGTTGGTCACTAGAACGACAAATGGACCAACAGGTACTTAGAGGCATCATCACACCATCAGCTCCACAGAAGAAGTTAATGGTCCGCACTTTGTTTCAGAGAGCAGCAAAAATTTGTGGAGACAATCTAAAGAAGGAGAAACGATTTTTACGGGGCGTACTGCAGAAGAACGGATATACTTTGAGGAATTTTAGTTGAAGCTATTATCACATTGGAAGAAGACCCCACACATTACGTAACAGTTTTAGAAAGTACGGGATTATTATTAAAGTTGATTATACATTTTTAGACTTAGGGAAAAATGAAAACTTCCCACACCTCCAGTGGTCACTTGCAGTCACTGTCGACGTCCACTCAAGAAAGGATGGAGCTGTTCGAGTGGCTACGATCAAAACCGAAAAAGGGATACTGATGCGTCCAATGAAAGAAAAACCCACTCAGTATCTTTGCTCAATAGTGTATTTGCAGAATTGACGTTTAACTAATAGTTTCATATTTAAATGTATTAGTTCTGTTTGTATTTTTGTTTAGAGATTCAATATTCAGTTTCAAACTAAACTGTATATATGTACTTATTTTGAGTTGCGCGAAATGTTATCCAATACAAGTATCATTCAGATTTGAGTCCGACAAGTGAGGTATAACAACACAGTCCCGGTAAGTGTTACAAAGCAATTCCTTCTGGAGTGTTTTACTATAAATTAAATGCAAACAAACAATAATGTAACATATATAATAACGTATACAATTTTATATCATAATGTTTCGATTAACCACACTAAACAGCACGAAATAAAAAGTCATATGACACACGTCCGTTAAAACTTATAACGTAAATAGCTATTAGGTGTTTCAAATGATAACATTTATTTAACTTTAATCCTTCTAAATGGAAACAGCTAGAAAAAAATTCTTTTTTCGGATAACTCGTAACATATTCAGTTATCAAACCGAGTTTCCACGTTAATTAAACAGTCACTTAGTAAAATCAATATCGACACTCTCGTAGTTGAAGCACGAGAAACGGTCTCGTCCCCCACTTTTATTACGTAATAACTACCGCTGCGTTAATAACTGCAAGCGTCTAATTAAAGCGGATTCAATTTTAACTTTGCAGCTAGCATCCGTTACATTGGAATGGACGGTCGTCCATTTCTGGTCTTCCGCATGATTTTGCGTCAGATGAAAACGATGATGGGGAAAGAGAGAGTGAGAGCAGATCGGAATCGTTTTGATAAAAAAATAAAGAGCGTTTCAATTTCGTTCGAGCTACTCCGCTTGAGGCATCAATCTTTCGGAAAAGCAATAATTATTTCGGTCGGATCTGTACACAAATGTTTGCGTTCCCGTATTGCTTCACGATGACCACGATGGTACTCAGGGTTTCCCAACTTTTTTTAATCGAAACTTTGATCCAATACTTACTAATATTAGCGTGATTATTCAGCAAACTTCAAAGTAACCATTAACTTTTTTATTAATTTAAAATAAAATTGCTTATCGTTTGTATAAAGCAAATTTTTTTGGGAGCTATCTTATTCATTTATTTTTGGAGATGTTGGAGTCTTTTCAATGTGGTTTGAGAACCGCATGTAGTTTTAATGCAATACATAGGATGGTCGGCCACAGCTCGTCCACAAGCTTGTTTGCATCCAACCGACGAGAGCGTTTTTATCTATTCATGCATCAAACCAATTACAGATTTTTAATTGCTTTAGCGTCAACCGAAACCGTTCACATATCGATCGACCCTTTACCGATGATAAAGCGATACTAGCATCTGAATTATATATATATATATATATATATATATATATATATATATATATATTTGCATTACATTAAATCTACTTGTTCCCCTTTTTGTATACATTCTTTGCTCGTTTTTTGTCAAATTGAAAAACATCATGCGAGTACATTTTTATTAAATACTGTGTGACAAAGTTCTCCTTTGTTGTATCATCATTTAAATTCACGTAAAATATGCAACTAATACTAGATCTAGCAACATCGAAATGTTTCTGATTCTAGGACTAAAAATATTCTACTGTTAACCATGTGTTAGTTCTAGTTAATTAAAGTCACATAGTTTGAACATAACGATGTGTTTGCATTAAAATTATTCATTCAACCAAGTTTAAGATTACCTAAACTTTGAATAGCCTTCAGCTGTTATTAAACCGAATTTATAAAAAGATCGTTAACAGCACACTGTTTCGAAACTGTACGTACATATAGATCTTGTAGGAATTCAATTAAGTGAATTGCAACGATATACAATAAAAGCCGATTGTACGTTGCACAAGCATTCTTTGCTAGAAAAAGCAACTACAACAATCGTGTGTAATCGTCCACTTTAATTATTTTAGAAACACGAAAGTATCCATATAACACAAATAAAACTCGAACGACATATTGATTTTATTCGCAAATGTATTTAATTGAATCTTTCACGAAAACATCTTTTCCGATTACAGTGATTTCTTCACTCCTCAATTTCTTTATAAATTAATGATTATCTGTTTTTCTTTTTTCTGCAATAAAAAGTTTGAATTTGAGTAGTTTTATTGATGATGGTGGAATGGGTGCTCTTAGTTATACACGCAAGGTGTCTCCTCTGTCATTTTCTTATTATATAAAAGGTGTTCATCATGAGATTCTATCTATATTCAATAATCTGGGAGTTACTTTTGATCGCAAATTGTCTTTTGTTTCACACATTGAATATATTGAGTTTTCCCTAGTGAATATGCTTGGTTGCAATATATACAGGCAGAAAAAAAAACAGATGCTCCAAGTATTAAGCTTTCTTGAAATGTTCGTATATTTTACCTTAGTTCTCTCCTCCATGATTAAAATCAGTATATATCTGTCCGTTGCACAACATTCTCCTAATGTAATTGTCAATTTGCAAGTGATAGCTTTGTGGTATTATTTGTTTCAAAATATTTTGAAATCCAATACAAGTGACAATTTCTCTTGAAATATTCTTATATTTTACCTTAGTTTACAGCATCCATACAAAACTTTAATGGGTGCAGAGCACCCATACAGAAATATAACCAAGAGGTTGATTATCTGGGTGTTCAAACACCCATACAATATTGTTAAATGCTTCCAGTGATCTGGGAGCATTTCATCATAGTACTACATCTAGACGACTTGAAATGCTTCCAGAAAACATGGTACTGCTTCTAGAATATTTGAAATGCATCCAGAAGATTTGTGGTGATTAATGCTTTCAGAAGATTAGCACTACTACCAGACGACTGGGTACTGGACGACTGCTTCTAGTAGATTTAATACTTCCAAAAGACTTGATATTACCTCTGGATGACTTGAAATGCTTCCAAACGACTAGACATGCTTTGAAACTATGGTAGAAGATTTAAAATGCTTCCAATCCTCCAAGCTTTCAAGACTCAATACTGCCTCTGAAAGGCTTCGTACTGCAGCCAAAAGACTTGAACTGCATTCAGAAAATTATAGAAGACTAATTGCAGAAAATTACAATACTTCCAAGAGAATTGATATTGCTTCCAACGCACTTAAAATGCTTTAAAAAGACTTGATAATATTTCGAGTAGATTTGTAATGTTTAAAAATATACTAAATCGTTAATAATTTTATCTGGTTTGAAGTTATCATTTTCATGTTTTCTTGGCAACTTCTCCCTATTTCGGTCCAGAATTAGCCATATTGATTGAAAGATTGCTCTGTCGCTGAATACTGATAACATAAAGAATATGTACGAAACGTTTATTGATTTGTTTATGTACTATTATTATTGTTATTATGTTATCCGTTTAGGCAGAAATGTTACTCTGTTGGTTGTAGATTGTCCAACTGGGTTACCCCCGAGGTGATAGCGTGGATGATAATTAAAGAAAAGTGCATTGGCTAATGATGAATGGTTTCCCAGGACTCAGGGCAACATATACAAAACAAATCCACATAAACATCATTGATTGATAAGACCAAAAGGCGGATGCTGTTCGATAGAATTATGAGATACGAAAATCGGACAAAACCTGTGTGGCAGTGCGTAAATGGGTAATTTGGTGGGAGTAAATGAAAGTGTGTTGAAGTTGAATTATTGATTGATGGTGCATCTATCTCAGATCCTTAGGAGTGCAGTTCAAGGTTTTTTAAATTTTCCTGACTCTTTGTCTAAGGCGTTTGGGTATGTGACATCTTAATCTTGTACTAGTAATATTGCAGTGAACTCTAGTATGTTTTTCTATCAGGTTAGCGTTTTTGAAATTAACAGATTCATAATCAAATTGAATGATACAAATAGTGTCGGTCCTGATGGTATACATGTCGTATGTGTCAGGTATTTAAGTGATGAAATAGCTACTCTGTTAGCAATCATCCTGAATAAGTCAGTATCTTCAGGGATATTTCCAGAAAACCCGAAGACACGGTTCCGGTGTTTAAGAAAGGTTCTCGCATGGACATCAATAATTATCATCCTATTTGATTAAATAGCGTATTCTCCTAGATTTTCGACGGTGTGGTGAAGGACCGGCTGTTGAGATTCCTCGACAGGTATAACATTGTAACAGTGTCACAACATTATTTCCGTACCGGTTTTTCTACTGCGAGTGCAACAATTGTTTACTTTAGGTATGTTTACCATCATCTTGATAGGGGCGACTATTCATTAGTTTCTTTTTTGACTTGAGGCATGCATTTAATTTCTTGTCTCGGGAATATGTTGGGCACAAGTTGGTTGGCATTGAAATCCGGGACCCAATTCTTAGTTGGATAATTTCTTTTCTCATTGATCGTACGATGAAGGTAGTTTTATAAGGGGCAGTGTTCTATTTTTGGACTTTTAATATTCTTGCTGTTCGTAAACTATTCGCCCCGACATTTGGACGATGCGGTTCATATCACCTTGTATGCCGATGATACTTCCGTGGCCATTGCTGCCCGAGACCCTGATGTACTTTCTAAAATAGTCTATCTTGGTGAATCAGTTTGACTATTGGTGTAGAAATAATAAAATAATCATAAACTCCCAAAAGACGGTATGCATTAATTTTCACAAGCATCGTTTTCTGCCTGATCCTGTAGGGTGGGATGTGCCATTGTCCGATGGTGAGATTCTTGGGATTAAATGTTGATCAGCGTTTGTCTTTTATTTTGTATTTTCGCTTTTTTGAAACTAAGGTCTATTTTTGAAATAGGTTATGTGTTACAGGGATATTAATCTCTGTGCTTTTCCCATTTAGCCTATAGTATTTTAATTTGGGGTTTGGCTACACACTGAAAGCCTGTTTTTGTACAACAAAATAGAGTTGTGAGAATGATGGTTGAACTTGGCGTTGTTAAATCTTGTAGGGCAACTTTGAGAGCTCTTAACTTTCCCATCCATTTATGTATTAAAAGCTGATTTACGTGATTAAAAATATTCACCTTTTTGATGATAATGAAAGGGCATACAATACGCGTCGTAGTGGTTTGTCACTATCGATGCATAAAACTTCTATACTTGAAAAAAGTCCTCAGTTTCCTAAAATTATATAGTAAACGTCCCAGATATATTGCAGATATCAATGATTTCAATCATTTTAAAATTAAAGCTAAGGCTTTTTTAATAGAAGTGGCATGCTATATCAAGTGTGAGATTTTGAATGTCTAAATGAAATTGTTTTTATTTTTACCTTAATTATTATTAGTAATTATTTTTTAAATTTTAATGTACTATTGAGCTTATTTTTCCCAATTCAGTGCCAACATCTGCTAAGAATATCTTTTTGGTGAGCACGCATTATATTTTGATTTTTTTCAGAGTTTTTCAGACCAAGTTCAGGGTTTTTCTTGGAGAGTCATCTTTCGTGGTTTAAGTCTATTCCCAATTCAGTTTTTTCAGCACCCAGCACCCATACGTATTTACAAAAACCAATACGTACTGCAAATATGCAGTAGCATCCTTATTATGCGTGTTCTATGGAAATAAAGGGGGCATGGATAATCCAAACCTTTTATTCATTACCTGTCGTATTTTGCACAGGATTTAAACATCAACAATATGTTCTTGCTGTTCAATAGTCTAGCAAAACATTCGCAGATATTTGACATTCATTCGTTATTCTATCAGCTAATACTATGTTATCAATTTCTTCGTGTTAATAAGATTTCGTTGTATTAGGTTGGCATAAGACTTCTTCAATTATATCGTCGTCGTTAAGAAGCTGATTCCATCATCGTTGTCATACTGGATCCTATTTTCGATTTTAATATCATCGATCCTCTTAAATCCATTGATTTTTTGTACTAATCCAATTTGTTTAGATTTAGTGCTTTTTTTGTGCAATTCACGTAACATTAAGTGGAAAGAAAAAGAAGAAGGAAAGCTTTTTGAGCCTACGATAAAATTTCTAGTCTCCGATAAACTATTAGATATTTAAAAAGAAATGAATGTGAAAAAAAATTTTTCACGGATAATCTATGATGACTGACTAACTTATGTCATATACTCATGGAGATATTAAGAGAGAGATCAAGAAATGCTATATCACATATTGGTGACATACTTTTGATTTCGGAGATTTATAAGGAGTACTATCATTTTCTAGTCTTGATGACTTAACGTGTGTTTTCATTGATTTTTGTGCTGTGTTATTAATTTAAGCCATTATGTCGTATTCTACTAATGCAGAATACGGTTTTCGTATATTCTACCAGGATTTGTAGAATATCTTATACAGCGTGAATTCCTAACACCAAGGTATGGGTAATTTTGTATTATGATATGGGTAATTTTGTATTATGATAGACTTTATCTCTATCATTTACAAAAAGTCATGCATTTTCGTTCTCAAGATTTAGAACGTCAAATACGACTTTGCCAGTGGTTATAAAATGATTTTGAAGTTATTTGTCATATACTTTTACGTCTTAGAGAGACGTAAAATTAATTTTTTGGAAAAAAATTACTAAATTACATGGAATATATTCCTTCTGAAATTCGTCGTAGCATATGGTTCCAGCAAGATGTAGCATCATCATATTTTGGGAGATAAGTGATAATATTTCTTAATCCAAATTTTTCAGAAAAGTGGATGGGGCTGACCTGTCGTTTTTAGATGTTTTTTGTGGGGTTGTCTCAAATCCCATGGGTATAGTAATCGTAAAATAAATGCACACAATGAGTTGTTTGACAGAATAGTTGAAACTATTAATTCGTAAAATATATCATTTTGTGGTATAATAATATATGGTATAAATGTGTCGGTCGAGTCACAGAACATCTTGTATGCACAATAATTTTGTGTGGAAAATAATTTTATAAGAAATAATGCTTTGTTCGAGTATAAAGCAAAATCCAGTCTTGTTGATTAGAGATATGTTAGCAAATGATCACAAAAGTTCCTCTACTTAGATTATCACTTTAAAGTCAATTGACGAAAAGCTTTAAAATTTATTTTCGATCGTAAAAAGGTTTTATAAAAAGTAAAAATAATCATTTCAGACCAATTCTATCTGTCGTTTTTATTAATCCCATCAGGATTCTAAGCGAACATTATTAAGCCATCTGAAATGTCATATATCCAAGGGATATCGTCGAGTTTACGACATCCTCACACGGCAACCTTCCCCCCATCCTTAAGCGGTAATATCGGATATTCGTGTTTACGCCCGGAGTTTGTTTATGGCCGGACGGTAACGGCCGATTGTTCTTCAAGTTATCTTCCGCGAGCGTTTTATTGTTATCGGTAGCGCCGCATGGTAGGTATAAGGTCATGGCGGAAATGTCGTAAATTTCCATTATTAATAACAGCCCTGACCGGAACCGGCGTTGTTGCGATTTAAATTCGAACGACGACGGCAAACGCCCGTTTGGGGGCCTTTCAAAGAAACCGTAGATAAATCTCTTTGCAGCGGTAGCTGGCATGGGAAGTATGGCGATAAGGTTTTAGGAAAGGATGTACGGAAAAAGTTGAAACGCGTTTATATATCATGAAAAAGTTTTTCTTGAGAGGGCGATTTACGAAGGGAATGTTGACGTATTGAAATCGTTTTCTTTCAAAATCACTTTTTTGATGTAAAATTTATACGCACCTCATAACATTATATAGAAGTCATTGAAGCATGAATTTCTCCAATTTGGTCTTAATCCAAAAACACAGAATCCTGAAACAAAATAATTCGGGAAATTAACGTAATCATCAGTGCACAATAAAATTTATCAAATTTATAGAACGAAAACTCTAACGGTTCTCGAGATTAATCTTTCAACATCCAGGAACTTCTCGGCAAGGGTCTCCGCAGCGGAAACGCGAGCCCCATGAATCTCAAACGCCCTTCCGGTTAAAATTCGAAAACTTTTTTCATTTTTGTTTAGCGCCACGTGAATTTGTAATCGAGTCACGGTTGCCCGTGTGAATTATGCAGAAAACCAGGGCGTTATCAACTCTTCTCCACTTCCGCGTGATGTACTAACCTAACGAGAATATCCCCAAAATGTTTGTTGATCATTTACCGGTACCATTTAATCAATTTACATTTACCGTCGCAGAAATGAAGATATAACGCACTTAATCGATCGTAAATGAAAATAAACCGGGATTTAGAGTTGAAACGGATTATTTAAATGATAACCGATTGGCTCGGTTAAATTCGCACAAAATAAATAGATTTTGGGATGACGGCGTTAACTCTGGTGGGATGGCCTTTTGCAAATTTTCGACCAATTAGAGTAGTTACGGACTGTAATTCTGTTTGTTGCGCTGATTACGCTCTGCGGGACAAATGATCCGGCTCTATTATATCGAGTGGGGTTTATATATAATTTACATTTACCCTCAGCGGCCAACACGATACCATACCTTTGTGATGGAAATGTTTATGATGACTAGCAGACAATAAACCGAAATCTATCGTAGGGTTCTATAGCTACACTGCAATTAGTAAAATAATTACCATAATATTTGTATTAATATCTACCTAATCATTTTTTAATAATTTGAAATTTAAATTTATTACACTACATTTTGATCCCTAATTAGTTGTAAACAATATATATTTTGTAATAAATATATATTTAATAATAATACCTTTTGAATATTGCATACAGCTCGATATCACGTGAAAATAAATAAAGTGAAAAAATATTTAGCTTTGAACGCTTTGAACGTAAGCACTGTGTTGCCAACCATTGAGCTTATTGTTGTTAGGTACAATAAGCTCAATGGTTTATTGTTGAAATATTTTTTTGTAAGTTACAATTTTGTACAGCTTGTTTTAATGGAGTAGTTGCTATAACTGGTTTACAAATTTCACGAAAACTCAGCATTACATTTTAATTACATTTTCCTTTATCCCTATCACGTGCGACAGCTTATAAACTTAAACTCAACTTAACTAAAAGCGAGGAAGACTCCTGGGTATATTATAAGAGAATAGGTTAAGATGGAGGCAGTAAGGAAGAAGTTGGGAGATGAGGAGTGAAGAAAGAGGAAATGATAGAGGCAAGATCGCATTGTAAGATCCAGGGAAAGTGTTGTAGGGTAATCAAGGAGAGAATGTAGAAATATAAGTAGAATGTTATAGCAATGTGGGATATTCACAAAATGGGATCAATAATGGGTGGAAAGAGAGGAAATGTGGAGAGAACTAAGGAATAGAGGTAGGGGCATATAGCACCAAGAAAGTCGCAAATACAAGAAGAGAGGTATAATGTGAGGAGATAGTGACAGGAAATCTTCGAAGGCATTTGCTGATGGAAGGGTATGAGGAATGGAAGAGATTGATCGCAAGATTTTGCTGTGGCAATGAGAAGAGGAGGAACAGGTATTGACCAGACAATGTTTGGAGTATGTGTAGGCAGTGTAGGATGTGTAGTAAGTTGAGAGGGGAGGTAATGGGTAGTACAGCGCATCACAGAATCTCGATCTATATTTTTGGTTTTATATCAATTATTAACTTCTGTGACCCCGAATACTTTTAAAAAAGAAAATGTTGAAAAATTTCCATTGAACAAAATATTAATTATGGTACTGTGAAGAACTACTATTTTAAAAAAGCACATCATATTAAAGATAAGAAGGAATCTAACATAAAACAGAAGAAGAAACATACGACTGAACTCTATCTAATAAACCGGAAAAGAAGTATAACATACTTACTATTAATTTGGATATCTGACAGTTGTTTTTATTCCTCAAAAATCAGATTTTATATTTTTCAAACTCGAATTTATTTCTTCTTTTGTATTAAATAAGGTACTCCTATCATTCAAAATGCCAGTTAATTACGTTGACGATTCACAAAATTTGTCCACCTTTTTTTGGGCTCTAAACCTGAGATTTGGTTTACTCCGCTAGAAGTAAAATTTGCAATTTCCAATGTGCAAAATGACAGATCCCAATTTAATCTAACGATTTCTAATTTAACTTCACATTATATCCCTTTAAAAAAAACTTATTGAATGAATCAAATCCATCTGAATTCTTTCGTAGTATGAAAAATATACATGTATTTACCATGCATGATAAATATATGTAGGTGGTTTTCAAGTTATAAGTGAAGATTTACTGTTAAATTTTTGAAATCTGGAAGAAGTGATCCGGTAGAATTATTGATAATGGCGGATAAAAGTTAGGATTCTTTAAATTCTTATCTATCATTCTTATCTGACATTAGTTGTTTCTAAAATTACACCTTCCCAAAATTCATATTCAACGCGTGACCTTCCTTTGTTAAAAGCCATTGGTGATTTGAATTCAAGTTGTTAAACTTTGTTGCAGACTATAACGCTACAACACACCTTCATAACATCAATTCAAAACAGACTAAATAAATAAGAAATAAAATTAACTCCATAGACACGAAGCAGATTTAGGAGAAGGGAGTGGGGGTGGGTTGGGAGGTGGATGAAGGAGGTACTTGTGGTGAATTTTAATTTTAATTAGATTTCAATAAAAAAGGATTATTTGCACGGTTCTGGAATTGTAAACGAGCATACAAGTTATGAGTGATGGATCGAATATATATAGTTATCCGATATCTTCTAAGTCAGAAGTATATACGAATGTAGAATATATCTTGATGAAATTATTCATAATTTATAAAAGAATATATGTATCTATCCACTTTTCTCAGAACAAAATCATAAATGAATATTTCATTTTAGTTTTGAGATATTTTTAGATAAATTTGTAGCATTTCTCTATTCTTTTCACGCATAAACAACTGATATTAACTAAGCTCCGATAAAGATTTGAAATAAATCCAAATATTGGTTTCTTTTTAAAAGAGATCATATTTCTTAATAGACTAAATACCTACTATTAACTAAAAACGGACCAAAAAACGTAATTTTGCTGTGTACTATGTTAACTACGAAGCGAAGCCGAGATTTCTTAACAAGCTGTACATAATATTTTCTGATACTCGATGAAAACCATTCTTATGTTTAAGATTTTAAATTCCTTAATTTCATTTTCCACTCGTATTAGGAAAAATAAACCTTTTCACAATCAAACCTCAATTTCCAATCTATTTTGGAAATAGCCAACATTTCCACGTGCAAATGAGTGTATAATGTTTTTTCATTATTGAATGGCACTAACAATTTTTCAGTGCGAATCAAAAAAATCCTGTGAAGGAGGCTGATACCAGATCATCAGTTAAAGTTTGGCTTTAAATCTCAACATGGCACACTACAACAGGTTCATAGGGTGGTAAGGACTGCAAGGAATACCCTGGAGAACAAAAAATATTGCACTGCTGCATTTTTGGACGTCTGAGAGACGTCCAAAAATGAGAGACGTCCGCTTTTGACAAGGTCTCTGGCATGATGGCTTCCTAGCAAAAATAAAAATGTGGCTACCGCATAGCATGGCTACTGTTTTGGACTCATACCTAAAAAAATCGTGATCTTATGGTACGCCAAGAAGTATACCTCTTCTTGACAATCTTATTACCTATACAAGATATACATCAGAGATTCCAGTAACTCTGAACCAGTAATAGCTACTCAACAACTTCTTCAAGCATCATCTAAACCTGTTTTAGAAGTTGCTAGAAACATGGAAAATAAGTGTTAATAGTGCAAAGTCCTCGCAAATTACGTTTTGCTCACCAACATTCGGCTACTTATGGAAAATTATGGCAGATACTTGGACATATATTTGGACAGACATCTTACTTGGAGTAAGCACATATGGGCTAAAAGGTTATAATTAGGAATGTTGTACAGAAAAATGTATTGGTACATAAATAAGAACTCCGGCTTAAGCAATGGTAATAAACTTAGAATCTACAAGACCTATTTGAAAAATACGGAATATAATTGTGGGGAGCTGCAAGGAAAACAAACATCATGCAACTACAACGATTTCAGTCTAAAGTACTCTACCATATCTGTCAGGCATCATGGTATGTGAAGGAATTGAAGGAATGATTTATGTTTATGATTTTTATTTTTATTTGATCATGGCATGTGACTAACCATATCATCCATAGAACCTTTAATTATATATCCATTTATATATTATATATCCATAACCGTGGAAGAAGTAATTACTTACCGGAGTTCTGACTACATCAATAGATTAGAAAACCACCCAAACCTCTTCAACCAAAAGGTTGAAGAAATTGAACCCGCTCGACTTACCATTATAAGTAACAATTTCTTATAGGGAACACTATTAGGCGAGTTCCTACTGTGACAATTCACGTTATTCTATTTACAAAGTTCTAATCTTATAAACACTGTTTATGTTTAAATTTATTGTTAACAGATTGCAATAGTAAACGCGTTATAAAATTGCAGGAGTTTATGTTTTTAATATATAGTTTGTCCGTAAGATGACGGATATTGGCGATAAACTTTTTTCATAAACGGTTTATGAAAAAATCCCTGAAACGGGTTTAAAAATCAAAATTTTTTGCAACTTTTTGGAGTAGGTTCAAATTTTTTCCGTCATTTTTAATCGAGTTATGACGTACCTATTTATTACGGAATATGAGAGGCTTTTTTTTCTGAATCTAGTACAGTGAATGTCAATATTGACTACATCAGTTAATCATAAAAAAAATTCATTTGGAATTCTGAGCCGTTTATAAATTTTTATTTAGGCAAGAGCGGCCAAATTCATTCTCGTGGATACCGGCCAAATTTCTCTTGCCGCCCTTGAATACTTCAGTTTTTTTTCGATATTCCAATTTTTAAATTCAACTTAAATTTGTAGCATTTCATATATATATTTATAATTTATATATATATATATATATAAAGAAGAAATGATGAAAGTCACCTTGGCTCTTGCTCAAAACGGCTACTCCAAATACATGGTGAAGAAAGCCATCGATCGACAATTCAAGCCGAAGGAACCACATCCACAAGAAGAGACCAGAAGACCCAACGTTGTACTACCCTACATCAAAGGAACAACTGATCGTATAGGAAGACTTCTACGGAAACACGACATCAGTACCACCTACAGACCCGGCAAGACTATAGGAGCTTCTCTCAGGAATCCAAAAGACTAAACAAAATTGGAAAATCTAGGAGTTTATTCCATCCCCTGCGGCTCATGCGAGAAGAACTACGTGGGGCAGACCAACAGACGAATAGCTGCCAGAGTAGAAGAACACAAGCTGAGCATCCGAAACAAACAGCTCACTTCTGCTCTCTTCCACCACCATCTGGACACAGGCCATACCATCAATTTCGAGGGTTGCAAGCAGGTAGCCAACGTTCCACATTAGAGAACCAGATTGATCCGGGAATCCATTGAAATAGCGAAGGACGGCACCCTCAACAAGAGGGATGATGCACTACACTTGTCAGCAGCGTGGAGGACGGTCCTAGAGCACTCCAGGCCCAGGGCTGCTTTCCTGAGGCAAGGACCATCCAATTCGGAACGGCAGGACGCCGAGCTGCCTATTATACCTGAAGCGTCCAGTGGGAGCAGCCCAGGTCCAGCAATCACCGGACAGCGGGTCAGTGGCCTCTTCTTGCCCATGGATGACGTCATCAAACCCATATCTGGTGGAAAATCCCCAGGACTGTTAATCGCCGTACGACAGGTCAATGACCTCCCCCCACCACCCACGACTCACGTCACGTTGGACATATACACCCCCACCCCCGACCAACCGCTATCACCTACGACCAAGACGACCTACTATAAAAAGGAGCCAGAGCACCGCAGTACCTCAGTCTGTCAACAGGAAACTACGACAAAGCAATGAAGATGCCAAGTGAGATCTTGGCGAAACGTCTGCCCCTGTCCATAGGGAACAACCAAGAAGATGAACGGATGATACCTCGGAACAACCAAAACATATACTTCTCCATCCGTGAAGCATTACGAATTACCATATATATATATATATATATATACAGGGTGTCTCACGTAACTGGTTCATTAGAACTTCTTTAGGTTACACTATTCGCAGAGGTTTGAAATTTTGGAAACATGGGTTGTTCATTCCGATCTATTAATCTAAAATATTTTCAAGATGGCCACCACTTCCAGTCTACAGGAAGTATACCTCAACTTCGTTATTTTAAATAGAATGCTATAGTTTTTATTAAACCATCCAATTATACGTAAGAAAATATGTTGACTTTGATAACAGTTGTTAGTACCTAGCGTTTTTTGTTTTCGAGTTATTTTGATTTTAAGTGCTTTTTGGCAAATATCACCATGCTCTTTAAAAGCACATATCTCAGCCAAGGTTAATTCAAAAACGTTTTTCATTGGTACAATAACTCGTCATATGCTGTTAAATAGATTGTCACTTGTTATATCAGTGTACCTTATACAGTGTGGTCAAAAATTGAATTACCGTTTCGCTGTATTCAATAGCGAGAAAGTCGAAAATTTTAAATGTAACGCCCCATTTCTTTTTAGCCTATCTAAACGGGAATTTAATTCTCTACAAATTATCTATAAACATTGCTATACCTATTTATTATAATTTTCTTCATATTGAGTTTTTGAGAATTTTGACAGTTTATCGTTTAATTTATTTAAATTATCATTGGTATTATTTCTAGAATGATCTGCGATTGAATAAACTTTAGGTTGTTAGCTTTTATTTGCCAAAAATAACCAGCAGAAGAACGCATAAATGAAACAATGAAAAACAATAATATGGCGTAATATTCGACGTAATGATGGGCGAGATATTCCCGGATAGTTCAGTTTATATATTTACGGTGATTTCTTAGAATATATTATTCATCTAAATCGACCGAAGCACCTCTTACCGAAGAATTTGGTAAAGCAATAAAATATGACAAAACATTTATTCTATTATATCATAAGCTGCTGGTGATAGAAATTTATGGTTTCTTGTTATTTTGATCTTTTCAAAACTAAGAAGCAGAGCCTATCCAAAACTTTATTACATCCGCCATGAATATAAGACGAATTTATAATGTTGGCGTTGGAATAATTCGCCATGATATTCAAAGACATTATCAGAAGTAAGTGATGACACAACTAAGTAATGACAATAATAACATAAATATGGATGAAAAGTTATCAAAACTCCATAGTTTTCTAACATAAAAACAAGAAGCTTTCCAGCATTGCATGCGTCCATTAATTTCCAAATATGAGGGCAACTACAACAAATTCCAATAATTTATTTTTATAATTTTAAGTTTTTTATTCTTTTATGTTGTTGATTTTAATTTCTGTCATTAAATTGTTGTTTTTCATTGTTTCATTTATTCGGTTTTCTTTTGGTTATTTTTGGTAAATAACAGCTAGCAATCTAAAGTTTATTCAATAACAGTTCATTGTAGAAATAATACTAATAATAATTTAAATAAATTAAACAAAAAACTCTCAATATTTCATGGCCTTCTAACAAAAACACAAATGGTCTCTAGCATTTTACGTATGATTTTGATAAATTCTTCAATAGCAAGAAAACTATAATAAATAGGTATAGGAATATTTTAATTTGTAGAGAATTAAATTCCCTTTCTGATACGGTATGAAAATACGGGGTGTTCCATTTAAAATTTTCGACTTTCACGTAATTGAATACAGAGAAACGGTAACTCAATTTTTGACCAGCCTGTATAAGATATGCTGATACAACAAATGACAATCGATTTAACAGCATATAAAGAGTTATCGTGCCAATGCAAAACGTATTTGAATTAACATTGGCTGAGATATGGGCTTGTAAAGAGCATGATGATATTTGACAGAAAACACTTAAAATCAAAATAACTCGAAAACAAAAAACGGTAGATAGCAACAACTGTTATCAAAGTCAACATATTTTCTTACGTGTAATTGAATAGTGTAATGAAAGCTATAGCATTCCATTTAAAATAACGAAGTTGAGGTCTATTTCCGGATGATGGAGACCGGATGTGCTGGCCATTTTGAAAATATTTTAGATTAATAGATCGGAATGAACAACCCATGTTACCAAAATTTCAAGCCTCTACGAATAGTATAACCTAAAAAAGTTCTAATGAACCAGTTACGTGAGACACCTATACATATACAGGTACACATATATACAGGGTGTTCCCGTGACTCGGGGCATAAAATTAACCACATATACTAGAGCTAAAATGATGATGATTCGTGAAAAAAAATTATTATAAAAGTCTTCAAATGGCCAAGATATGGGCCATCAAAGTTCAGAAATTTTAACACATTTTTCTAAATATTTTCAAAACCATTAATGGTAGAGGGTTGAAATTTGGTACAGAGTAAACAAATATCATGCAAAATCATTGAACCAATTTTGACTTTGGCCGGATGACGGCAACCATGTTATACAGGGTGTTCCTAAAATTTGTTTGCTCAGAACTTTTTTGTTTGTTCGTAACCCTACATTTATTTTTGTAGTTTTTAATAGAAAATTTATTTTCGAAACTTTTTTCACTCTTTGAAAATTTTGATAACATTGACTGTTTTCGAGTTATACGCGAAACTGTTAAGCTTTGATTTCAATCTTGTTACGATTGAAACCGTTCACATAGAAATTCTTGGACAGCATGTGTACTATGCGCAGGAGCACCATCATGCATATACCACATTTCTTGTCTTGTGTTTAAAGGAACGTCATCTAAAAAATCATTTAATTGCTCTAAATGTCCCCTGTATGTATGGCCATCCAGCCTTGACGGCAAGAAAACGGGTCCTATAATGACATCGCCCACAATGCCAGCCCAAACGTTAAGAGAAAACCTCCATTGCGATTTCCAAGCTTTCTTAAATCTTGGATTTTCGTCCGCCCAACTATGTGAATTTCTCAAATTGATGATTCCATCTTTAGAAAATGTCGATTCATCTGCAAAAAGTATTTTTTCTAAAAATTGATCATCAATTTGGATTTTGTGCTGCATTATTTGACAATATTGCAGTCGTAGTGGGTTATCAGCCTGTCGAACTTCCTGAACTTTATAACTATGATATGGATAAAGCTGTTGCTCGTGAAGAACACGCCAGATAGTTGTTTTTGACGTTAAAAAATGCCTCGCCATATCCAAAGTACTAGCTGTAGGATTTTCTTGTACGTAGTCTAGAATATCTTCTTCTAGTTCGGTTGTTCGGACTGATCTGACTTTACCGTTGTTACTAAAATTCGGCTTAAACGTCCCATTTTCCCTTAAACGGGTTTCAATTCTTAAAAATGTTTTTCGATTGGGCGCTCTGCGGTTCGGAAATTTCTCCCGATAACGGTTAGCGGCTGCTACGGCGTTTCCATGACATTCTCCCAATGTCAAAATCATGTCAATTTGTTCACTAAATGTGTAATTGTCCATTTTGAACACGCAAAATTAATAAAAACTTCATTAACAAACAACTTTATGTTTAAACTACATAAGCAAGTTGACGGCTCAATTTGTTTTTTTTTTTTAATTGCCATTTTTCAATTTACCATTGAAATCGAAGCTTAATATTTTCGCGTTTAACTCGCAAACGGTTAATGTTATCAAAATTTTCAAAGAGTGAAAAAAGTTTCGAAAATAAATTTTCTATTAAAAAGTACAAAAAAAATGTAGGGTTACGAACAAACAAAAAAGTTCTGAGCAAACAAATTTTAGGAACACCTGTATAACATGGTTGCCGTCGTCCGATCAAAGTGAAAATTGGATCAATGATTTTACATGATGTTTGTTTACTCTGTACCAAATTTCAACCCTCTACCATTAATGGTTTTGAAAATATTTAGAAAAATGTGTTAAAATTTCTGAACTTTGATGGCCCATATCTTGGCCATTTGAAGACTTTTATAATAATTTTTTTTCACGAATCATCATCATTTTTGCTCTAGTATATGTGGTTAATTTTATGCCCCGAGTCACGGGAACACCCTGTATATATACAGGTGTCTATATTTATATTATTTATGTATATATATATATATATATATATATATATATATATATATAGAATTCTTAAGATATCTTAATGAATTTTTTTATAATTTACACTGAAAAGTGTGTATTTTTATACGCACAAAACCATAGTTGAATATTTCAATTTGTTTTAAAGATGTGATGTTTTGAAGTCGACATAAACATGTAGCATTTCATAAAAACATTATCCTTAATAATTTTTTAAAAATCGTAGAATATCGAATTCTAAACATATCTTTATGAAATGTGTTTTTTTACTATTATCATAAAAGTTCAACTGATGAAAATCCACAATGCCCCCCCTGGCTCATCAAGCTTGTGTAGATGACAAAAGTAATGAATTATCCATGCAAATCCAGTTTTGAATGACGAAGAACTGAAAGTTATAAAGCCGATATATATAAACCCAAAATAACAATGAATCATTAAATTCACTAATCTGGATATTTTCACAAAAAACATATACATGCAGGAACAAAAACAATTGAAATAGCAAATTATACAGCTGTTTACATCTTCAATGAAGGTTTTGCACCCATTTTAAAAGTAATAAATACTATGGGAATTACTATTGATTCTAAAACTAAACGGGACAATGGTCGAATTTACCACCCCTACCACTTTAATTCCGAAAAATCGTAGAAAAACTAATTCTCAACATATGAAACTTTTTGTGATTTGTAAAGGAAAGTATGAATTTTTAAACACAACCTAAATTTGTAGCATTTACAATTTCCTGAATAATTTTTGAAATGACATAGATAATGAGAAAGTAAAAACAATTTAAAAAAATATGAATGTAAAATATATTAAACTTTGGAATGTGTCCATTTCCGGAAACGTCGTTTATTCAGCAACTATCTGCAGGATACCGGGTAGTTGCCAGATATCCGTTCCACCCCTAATAGTAATCGAAGGCAAAAAAAACCTTGATGTATGATGTTGAATTACATATATTTATTGGAAACGGTCCATTTAATAGATATTGCAAGTAGTATTTTAATGAATTTTATTAGTCGAACATTGAAGAATTATAATAAATAATAGGCCATCGTG
Source organism: Onthophagus sagittarius (assembly GCA_036711965.1). NCBI lineage: Eukaryota > Metazoa > Arthropoda > Insecta > Coleoptera > Scarabaeidae > Onthophagus > Onthophagus sagittarius. Next base: position 11,706,826 of record JASERS010000005.1, on the reverse strand, counting down.
AGCTGTCATGCGCGACACCATGAATTTGTTATATGAGTCATATCTGTCATCTCATGAATCATATATTATATTATAAATACAACCATAACGACTTTTAAGTATGTATAAAGACCGGTAGTAGAACTTCCAGTACATATTATTTTGTTTCTATTAGGAAATGATTCCTTTGTCTAATGATCTCACAGATTAGCGTAACTTATGTCATGCCATTGAGTTGGATTGGGCTGAGTTGGGTTGGGTTGTGCTGTGTTGCCTTTAGAACTATCTTCACCGAAACAGTGCAAGTAATGGCAAGCTCATTATCAGTTGAGCTAATGACTAAAGAGAGGGTATCCCGAGGAGTAGTAAAGGAATATCAAACTTCTCTGCAGGAGGAAATAGTTGAAGATGGGAACAATCGATGATTGCTGCAAGAATGCTATGGTGCATTCTTGCGCCATAGTGGCATTCCTTTCCAGCAGATCTCACCACTCTCTATATGCCGGTAAGCTATACTTCTTCCATACCAAATTTCATTATGCTAGAGACAATCGTTCAGATTATACACGATATGCTCGTGATTTATTTCCAACAGAATTCAATATATATATATATATATATATATATATATATATATATATATATCCAACATGGATTCTTTTGAATCAAAGAAATACACTGACAAAAATTGGTGAGTAAGTCAACACACTATACAGACCTATTTTAAGTCCTGTATGTGAACAACCACCTCAGAAATCCAGAAGCTGTAGCAAAGTTGATTCTGCAATTAGACTCGACGGTATAGGTCCCGTAACGACCTATATTACTTAAAAAGAAGGAACGAGAAATCCTCCAAAATGTAAAAATAAATACTGTGTAAGACGTATATTTCTGAAAAATGTGAGGAGCCTATGTACACAGAACGCATAAAATCGTTTCATTCATAAATTACCACTAACGTTCAGCGGTCACAAATGTGGACGTTATTTTTGTTAGTTATTTTGTTTTGTGAAATGTTATTGTTTTGGTATTTTTTTTTGCCTTCTCAAGTCACAACAAATTGAAAAAATGGTTAAGACACAGTTTAACAAACAATTCAAAACAACAAGTATTATGAGATATCCATGTATTTCCAGCATAGTATGGTGATGAAATGATGGCATAGTGGATGATGAAGCGGTAAGGAGAGGGAGTTCCTTCGTAAAAAAAGGTTGTATTGGGTTATATTATTAATTATTGGAGGGATGTAAGCGACAGGGATAGGAATGTCCAGAGATATGGGAAAGATATGGGGACATATCTTGCCATTCTTTGCAATCTAAGTTGTACAAGAAACGAAAATAGATGATGATATAAAAGTAATAGTTAGAAAGAGATTTTACAGTTTTAGACGAAAATATTGATGGAATATGAAGAATTCCACTATCACATTACAACAGACATATATAAGGAGAAAATAAACAGGGCAGGTTAACGACGAGTTCAACACTATTATGTATAAAAAAGACGAATAACCAGAAATGGAATCCACCACAAGATAGCGATAGAAATGCAACGAATTTAAGTACAACTTAAAACAGCTAAAACTATCATCAAGAAGAAATTAACAAATACTTATAAATTTTTGGTACAGTTATTAAAAATCTTTAAGTTAATAATTGAACTAAATTACCAAGTATCGTGTAGATTATAAACGTTACAATAGCTATTAAATGTAAAATAATCAATTTTTTTAAATAGATAAAATCGGAATAAATAAATGGTTTATAAGCACGATTTATCGGACATTTTTCTTTCCGGCATTGTACTTTGTTGAACTTCACCATTATCGCCTCGCATGTGCAAAGGCTATTTATTAAATTCCGCCAGATATCGAATGTCGCAATTACGTTCACGTAAACATCGACTCTTGTAACGACGGCCAAAGTTACCCCATTCATAATTCAATAATAGTAGTTGCCTTGTAGCTGTTTTTAACTTTTCGAGATACATGGAAGGAGATGTTGTTTGATTACGTGGTTCGAAACGTATTGGGTTGCTACAAGTTGGCGAAACAGAAGTAGCAACTGGTATGAATGCAACACGAACATGCGCCTCGGTCGTCTGCGTTTTGTTGAAATACCCACGATCTTGTTTGCACCAATTACCGAAGCTGGTAATGCTACGAATTCCCTTTTGCAGAAGGTTCTAAATGCGGACCATTGCGGACTCGTTAATAGATAAGTTAGCTTGTCCGCGTTGATGAGACCGAATCCGAATTTAAATTTAAAAGGCCGTTGGGCGTCAAGCGGAAAACCTTTTTGTGTTTATTTCCCAGTAGATTATTTATTCCTTTGCTGTTACATACGAGATTACGCTTTGCGCTTTCACGACCCTATTGTTTCAAATCTCCGGCGTTATATTGCGCACGCGGTTTTCTCTTTATACTTTTTGCTCAGACTAGTAAAATTCCCCTTTTGTTCTATAGGACTTTCGTAAATCGCAATTTTTGCAACGCCACATCGGCGCGACGCGGGTTATCGATTTTCTGTTTCAACCCGACAACCTCTAGAATTAAAATGTTTCGCGACTTTTTGACAATTCGGCGCTGAATTAAAGTTTTACGGGAAACGCCAACGGCGGCACGAATTAAATTCGAACAAAAAAATCAACACATTGCATAAAAAATCGACGGGACATGGCACGCAAAAATCCGAACGACACATAAAAATCATCAATTTCTATTAGCGTCAATTAGTAATGGCGAATGTTTTATAGTAAAATTGTCGACGGCGCTGCATGTTTAATCTCGCCCGATTATATTGCAATGCCTGCCATTTTTTCAACGCTTCAACCCAAAAAAAATCCTATTCGTTTATCGACTATTTATTAATATCGAATATAGTCGAAATGTTGACAGCAATTTTTTGTTCGTTTTATTTCTGCGAGTGTTAAAATAAAGTTTGTCTCTGAATATTTTTATCGCACATCACGTATTTTACATAAAATTGAATAACAATAAAATAAACTAATACACAAATCCCGAAATCCGGTTAATTAATTAATTTCGAGTGGTAGATTTTTATTATAAACTTTGGAGGATTTTTTTAATTTGTTTCACTGAACATAAAAGAATAAATCATCGACAAAGCTCAGTTTTCCTACATTTGAACAATTTTTGCATTCCATAGAGATATTTAAATTATTCCATTGACGTGTTATTTAGCGCCAAACAACATTTATAATCGATTACATCACTGGTATTAGTGCGATTATATTTCCATATTAATTATAATGTGTAACAATTCAAATTGAATTTCTCACACAATGGGAAGCATTTTAAAATTGCTATTAATATAGTTACACAAAAGATTAGAGTATAACAAAATATCACATTTCTCATTATCATTTCATGACACCCAGTTCATGAAAATCGTTATGTAAATGACAGAGTTACAGAGTAATTAATAATTATTAAAATGTTAGTTAATAATTATTTTTTACATTGTCTGTATGAATGTCAAAATTGAAAAGTAATATCTCTATACCACAATAGAGGACCAACCAGTTGCTAAAGATACTGGCTTCTCTAGAATATTTTCTATAAAAAACTTTTAATTAAAGATTATATTATTTTCATGTAAAATTAATTTTTGGTTTCCAGAAGATGCAACGTAGTTTATTGAATGCAAGAATAAAAGAGAATATAAAATTACAGTACTTAAGATTTATGAAAAAAACATACACAGGCTAGGTAGATTTTGATCCTAAAATGGATTTCCTTGTACAAAAATAAAGGTCAAGACGTAACTTTATATATATAACGTTATATATACTAACTACATAATTGTGAAAATAATATCATGTAGGTGACGACCATTCTCTTGAGTTCAGTTTTCAATCCTCCGTTAATCGTCTATCATTCCAGCCAAGGGTTGTTGATTAGTCACGAGCACGGAACCCAACCCAACCTAGCTTTAAAATTAACAGTAGACTTAGATTTCGAAATATTAGGATTTTGATGCCTTAAGAGACGTACGGCTAAATCGTACGTCTCTTAAGTATCGATTGCGCAAGAGCTTGAGATTGAACGAGGAGAGAAGCTGCACAAATCATCTCCACTTAGCTCGAAATCAAGTAGCGAATTATCAAAACTGTGTGGAAATACTGATGGCAAAACGGTCGTCATCCATTTAACTGAGTGGTAACAATAGGGTTTTTCTGATTTGAGTCCTAGGTCACTCTGGAGTTGCTGCTAATGAAACTAGAGATAAGCCAATACGAGAGGGCCGCGTTTGTGAAGCCAAAGCTAGTAATTTGTATAACATTTGGTTCTTTCCCTGGTCGCTCTGTAGAAACGAACATGATCGAGTACACCGATACTCTTTTTTCTTCCCTGGATAATAATGTGCAGGTTGATGCAATATATACAGATTTTAGCAAGGCATTTGACAAGGTTGATTATAACTTGTTATGCGACAAGTTGAGACGTATTGGTCTTACTGGCTGTCTGTTGAAATGGTTTGCTTCTTATGTCTCATGTCGAACTCTAGTCGTACGCGTTGGTGGTTTCTGTTCACGATTATTTTCAGTTACGTCTGGTGTACCTCAGGGTAGTCATCTAGGACCTCTTTTATTTCTCATTTACGTGAACGATATATTTGCCTCTTTGTTATACTGTCGCTGCCTTATGTATGCCGACGATCTTAAAATATTTATGCCGATAAGTTGTCTGGATGACTGCGCCAAACCGCAAGCTGACCTTGACAGTCTGTACAAGTTCTGCTCGAATAATCATCTCACATTAAACATATCTAAATGTGCAATAATTACATTTACTAGGAAACAAAATCATATTAAATATGACTATTTGCTCGGGAAAGATGTCTTAAATCGGACCTCGCCCATTCGAGATCTCGGTGTCACTCTCGACCAAAAACTTACTTTTGGTTTGCATATTGATGGAGTGGTGAACAGGGCGTATGGAATACTTGGTTTTGTTATGCGTTCTTGTGAGGATTTCACAAACCTTCAGGCGGTAATCCACATTTACAATGCATTTATAAACAGCATACTAAACTTTGGCAGCGGTATTTGGAATCCTCAGTATTCTTCCCACATAGAAAGACTGGAGAAAGTTCAAAAGAAATTAGAGTTTCTTTCTTATAGATCTATTAAACTAATTACATAGATTACAATTCCGCTTGCAGATTGTACGGCTTGCTCACCCTCCGACAGCGACGAGTACTTACCGATGCTCTATTCTTGTACAGACTGTTAAATGGCCACTGTGATTCCTCCTATCTTTTATCACGTGTCGATCTGCATGTTCCTCCTCGTCAGCTTCGGTATGATTTCCTCTTTTATGCGCCCACGATGCGCACAAACGCATACAGAAACTTCGGCATTGATTTGTTCAGGTTTAGTAGACAACGATATAGGTTCCTTATCCGTAACGTCATCGTCTCTACTAACGAGTCTTTACTGTAGTAATTTATTTATTTTTAGGCTTACATAAATACGGATAATCTTATTGTAACTTAGCATGCTTTTTCGTTTTCGTTGTTTTGAATTTGATTTGATTTTTGTTCCGCTTTAATTGTATTGTTTTTTGTTTTAAATTTTCTCGATGCAGATCTTAAATACTTGTTGTTTTTTTTGTATTAATTTCGTGGAGCCACGTTTTTTAGGTTCGTCCCGTGCTGACTCCCTACTTGTATAAAATAAATAAATAAATAAATAAACATTTGTGATGGCCAAATTGAAGATAGGAAAAATTTTGCGATCTTACATAGTCTTTCAAGCTTCATATTCGGTGGGTTTTAATAATAAGTATGAGTATTGAGTGCTGAAAAAACTAAATTAGAAAAAGACTCAAACGACGAATGACGGTCTTCAAAAAAAAGCGATGAAAAAAAGAGGAAATACTTCTGCTAGTAATGTTTACAGCATAGCATTTTGGTACTTTGGAAGCAAAATCAAATGAAATTAACAGATTCTTGCCTCTTATAATATTCAAATGTCTTCTGCTAGCAGTACATAGTTTTTATTTAATAGTTTGTAGACTACTTACGCAAAGATTTTGCATTTTATCCAATAATATTTAATGCAATAAAAATTTTCTGCCAGCAATTTTACAAACAGTATCAAGTCTTCTTAAAGCTGTATCAATTCTTTTAGCAATACTTCAAGTCTTTTAGAAGCAGTCTCAAGTCGTCCAGGGTTAGTATCAAATCTTCTTAAAACATTTCAAGTCATCTAGAAGCAATATCAGGTTTTCTGTATCAAGTGAACTGTTTACCTCATTCTATGAGGTAACTGAATTTTTCAACTCGACTTTTTTATAAACATTTTGACAAAAACCGTTGAATTCAGATTTGTGGCTATTTCTTCTTTTAGAATAAATAGGCTATTTTAGAATAGATACTGATAACTGATATGCAGCAAAAGTTAAGTTATATAATTGAATATTAATTACGAAGCCTTGATTTTGAATTTTTAGAATTTCCTAGTAGCTGGGTTGTCCCCATCTCACCTTATTTCTATTTTTTTTGTTGTTTTTGTAAATATAGTCTGAGTGTTGTTAAAATACTTGTATTCTGATTTCTATTTTCCTGACAAAGCCTAAGTGCAAGAACCCACGGTACTGATATAGTTACAGCGCGATTGTATTAGAAATCCTTCAGACTAAGAATTAGGATTCTAATTCAGAGGCGGCCTTACAACAGATTAGAATAGATTAGATTAGAAGCGTTGGAAACGAAGCACTTTAATCTCAGGTAAAAAAAGATTCAAGAAGGTTATAATAGAGTAATACGATTCATTAGGTAGAATCAGTACTTTCCCAGAAGTCAATTAGTAACAATCTCAGAAAGAAAGAAGGTTTTTAGTACCAAACACCTTCTCTTGACCATTTCGATACGAGTAAGTTTAGGTGCTGGGTGCTGAAAAAACTTAGTTGGGAAAAGACGACGAATGACGGTCCTAAAAAGAAGAGTGATGAAAAAGAGAGAAAATGCCTTCTGCTAGCAATATTTACAAGCAGTGTTTAGTCTCCAATTGATATTTTTTGACCAGTGACATGAACATTTTCAAATCTTAATTTTGCATTTTGTCCAATAAAAAACATTTTCTACCAGCAGTTATACAAGCAGTACCAAGTCTTCTAGAAGCAGTATCAATGGTTTTGAAATTATTGCAAGACCAGAGACAGTGTTAAGTCTTTTGGACGCATTTCAAATCTTTTGGAACCAATATCAAATTTTCTAGAAGTCTTCTGGAAACATTTTAAGTCTTCCAGAGACAATATCAAACATTCTGGAAGTATTTCAAGTTTTCTAGAAACAATAGCAAGCTTCTAGAAGCAGTATTAAGTGTTCTAGGGGTAGTGTCAAATCTTTTGGAAGAAGTTCAAGTCTTCTGGGAACATGCCAAATTTTCTGAATCTTCTGTATCGAATCTTCTGGTAAGTAGCTTAAATCTTCTCGAAGCAATATTAAGTCTTCTGGAAACAGTATCAAGCCTTCCTCTAGAAGCAGTATCAGGTCTTGTACTGTCCATTAGATTACAAGTGAATCAAAATATGCTGGGCAAAATTTTATTCAAATTTCAACATAGTATTCATCAAACCATTTCATTTGTTACTTGGCTCATGAAAATTAGAATGTAAATGACAGAGTTACAGCTTGAGGTGTTTTTTGTATGGTACCCTGTTTATACAGATATTTTGGTAGAATTCTGCACTGTATAAAGTTCATTGTCTATTAACGTTCTCCTCAACATTCTCTTAGAAATAGTTTCTCCTCCAACTTCATTAACCTCAATTTTGCGATTTCTACATTCTACGAAAAGGTGGCAATAAATTGCCTCCAAATTGCGTGTTATAATTATTGTACGAGTATTTACTTCTCACCAATGTTTCTCTTTATTCGTGTACATGCTGTTGGATAGATAGAATAGATAGAATATTGAAGATAGCTAGAATATGATGGTATTATAAAAATATTTATACTTTTAAAGCTACCTTCGCAGTTTTCCATATATTCCAGCTTCAAAGTCCTTATTGCCTTATTTACGTTTTAAAAATCTCTCAGACTCTCCATGTGATTATTCCACATACCGTCATAACATAAAAGAACACGTAGTCAGAATTTCTTAGGTCTTCTCCAGGTAATATTTTTGGTTTCGTACCAAACTCGTACAGCAACCACTCGCTATTTCTTTTTTAATTCTATGTGATCATCCCACCAAAATTTTCGATAATGTAACAAACAGAAATCATGTTTGATATTTTACCTTTCGAATTCTTCTAGCATAAAGGTAAGTATATGAGTTTCTTCACAATTGAGGTGTAAAAAATTCGATTTGAACCTATTGTTAGCTGTATCTAAAATTTTTATTATATTTTAATCCATACCGTGAAAATCCTTTGAAATATTTATAAAAGAAGTGTCATATACTTGCAAGTCATTGCTATACAAAAAGAATGAAATGGGGTCTAGCACTGAACCTAGTGGTACTCCCATTTCAATCTTCCTCCAATTAGATGTTATTTGATTCCAATAAACCTGTTGCTGTATACCATGAAGATAAGAACCGTTTAATTTTTCCCGTTCTCTTTTATACAAAATTATTCTATTTTCTTCAAGAAAATATTATGGTCTACAGAATCAAAAGCATTGCTAGTTATTATGTGTAGCTATTATATATTTTAAGCTCATAAGCATTTATTTAATACTATACATAACATTTCTCTTATTGTTGTTTCTATGTACTGAATAAGTTTCGTTGTCATCCCAAAAACAACGTATTTATCTTTCGTATTTTTTAATTATCTTTTCTACTTCTTTTTTTCCGATTGCTGCTAGTTGCATTCCTTTTTCTTCTTCACTTTGCTGGAACCCGATAGGATCTTTTATACTCACATTGATAGTTTGAATTTTACCACTGCTTACAAAAAAATTGATTTAAATCATTTGCATCTAAATAAGAATTATTTTCTTACATTCGTCCTCTTTTTCCAATTTCTTCCTTCACTATATTCCAGACACCAATTATTATATTTACAAAATTCACTATAAATTCTTTATAAGCTTCTTTTTTTGTATCATCTAGCAATATTCTGAAGTAAAATTTGTTTATTTCATACAGTTCCTAATGTAGATAGCGTCTAAACTCGCAGAGGCGAGGAGTAAATTGTAATCTACTCTTTTTCTATTGTTATTATACTACTGCTTTTCTTTTCTTTCCTTCCCTCTTTGATTTACTTTTCGCCGTTGTCTTACTTTTTGTCTACTAACTATTACTTTTTATGATGAATACAAGCTGTACTTCCTGTTCATCGTCCTCTAGTGACTCATCTCCTGATTCCCGCAATTCAGCTTCTTTTAACTCACTTCGGGATAACATGGGTGAGATTACTGATGGCAGTCTTGATGCTCTCTTGGGTGCACCTCTAACTGACCTCTTCCGTGGCCTATGTAATTTTATTTCGGTTTGCCACATAAACGCGCAAAGTCTCTGGGCCCATTTCGATGATTTTGTAGTCACATTTGAGTCACATATTTTTGACATCATCATGATTAGTGAGACATGGCTCAAACCCTCCCTTCCTTCGTCGTTATTATCGCTCCCAAATTATCGCCCACTGAGAAATGACCGGGAATATTCACGGGGTGGGGGCGTTGCGTTGTTTGTTCGCGACCATTTCAACATCAATATTATTGCTTCATCTGATGGGTCACAACAAAACGCAGAGTATCTTCTTACTGAGATAACGTTAGCTAGCAGCCGCATGCTTTTGGGCACGTTTTATTGTCCACCGAACCTTCATTATTTTGATCAGTTGGAGGATGTACTGGAGAGGCACACTCTTAATTATGATACTACTCTTCTTATGGGCGACTTCAACACTTGTCTCTTAAGAAACGATCTGCGCTGTGAAAAACTAAAATTCATCACCTCTTCTCTCAATCTTGCTATTTTACCGACACAACCCACATACCATTTACCAACATCTCAGTCGATGTTGGACCTTATTTTAACGTCCTCTCCAGACAACATACTTTCTCATGGTCAGATTCCAGCTTGTCAGTTCTCCAACCACGACTTAATTTATTGTGCACTTGAGATTGGACGTTGTGTGATACCTAGACGTTCTATTCCGACTCGAAACTACAGTGGAATCAACAGCGAGTCATTGATGTCTGATGCTTCGATGATCGATTGGTTTAAATTATACCGCATGTCGGATATCAACGAAAAGGTTAACTACTTCAATACGCAACTCAGGGAATTGTATGATTGTCATGCCCCTTTGCTTCCACGCAAAACAAAGCACTTATCTGCGCCCTGGCTCAATGGTGAGGTTAAAGATCTTATGCGCAGACGCAATGCTGCAAAAACTCTTCTTCGAAGACATCCATCCAATGCTAACTGGGAAACCTACCGTACCTTGCGTAACCGCTGCAACCACCGTTGTAAGAACTTAAAAAAATTGTATATTTATCGGAAATTGTCTTATGCTACCCCTAACACTTTCTGGAAAACTATGCGTTCGCTTGGTGTGGTTGAATCACCTTCTTATCATGGTGGTTTTGATTGTGATTCTCTCGTCAATTATTTTGCCGAACCTCCCATTACTCTCGATGACTCAGTTAAGGCATCAACTATTACCGCTATTATTGCCTCTGCTAATGTCAATTCTAAATTTTCCTTGGAGCTGTTTGACGAGCTTCAAGTCCGCCAGGCTCTCAGTCATTCTAAGTCCACTAGTGTTGGTGCTGATGGTGTCAGCATTAAGCAGCTCCTTCCTATTTTGGATGTAATCATTCCTCCACTACTCCACATATTTAACTTCTCCCTTGAGACATCGACCTTCCCCTCTATTTGGAAACTAGCTTACGTTGTACCCATACCTAAACTTAAATGTCCCACTTGTCTGAGTGATTTTCGTCCTATATCCATTATTTCTGTAATTTCTAAAGCACTAGAGCGCTTGGTATATATGCAGATGCAGCAGTATTTTGATGAGCATAAAATTATCACTGATTTTCAATCAGGTTTTCGGCCAGGCCATAGCACGACATCGGCGCTTATCAAGATTACTGATGATATTAGACGTGGTTGTGATGATCGGCGTTTGACCTTATTGGTCTTGCTCGATTTCAGTAAGGCATTTGATTCTGTTGATCATGGTTTGTTGGTGGCAATTCTTTCTTCTGTGGGTTTTTCGTCGAGCTGTGTCGCGTGGTTTCAATCGTACCTTTCTAATCGTTCGCTGTGTGTACGTGACTCCTCATCATCTTCGTCTATAGTTGCAAGCCACTGTGGTGTGCCCCAGGGCAGTGTCTTGGGTCCACTCCTATTTTCAGTATTTATAAACTCCATTTCTAAAATAATTAAGTGCAACTTTCACCTATATGCAGATGACCTCCAAATTTATACAACTGCAGCTGTGGATGAAGTTCCAGCAGCGGTGATGCGGCTTAATAGGGATCTTGCTAGCGTTCTGGACTGGTCTAGATGCCATGGCTTGGGTTTAAATGTGGCAAAGACTCAGGCTATTGCTTTTGGATCAAGGCCTCTGGTAACAAAATTTTACTCCCTTAACAATACCTATTTGTCACTTGACGGTAATATTATACAATTCTCTCGAACTGTTAAAAACTTGGGTGTGATGATGGATTCTGCATTGTCCTGGCAGCCCCAGATTCAGTCTATCTGTAGGAAGGTCTATTTCTGTTTCTACTCCCTACGCAAGCTTGGTTGTTTCCTTCCACCTACTGTTCGTCGTAACCTTTGTTACTCTTTAATTCTTCCCCATTTGGACTATGCCGATACCGTATACCCGGACCTTTCGATTGGTCTTCGTAACAAATTAGAGAGGTTACAAAATAATTGTGTGCGCTTTATCTTCGATCTGAGAAAATGTGAGCATGTTACACCTTATCGTAATCAGCTCGAAATGCTTACCGTTGAGAACCGTAGATCTTTCCGTATACTAACTACCTTATACAAGATTCTTTCCTCTCAGTCTCCATTCTATCTGTTCACTACATTTGAGTTCATGGCCTCTCGCGGTCTTCCTACTAGAGCACAACCTGGTGTCTCACTCATGTTTCCGATTCATCGTACCGAAATATATCACGGGTCATACACAGTGCAAGCTATAACTCTCTGGAATAACTTACCCACTGAGTTGCGGGAAGCCCGTAGTTTTTCTGTATTCAGAGCATCGCTTAAAGATCGCTTGTTGTCACAACAGTTGTCTCAGACTGTTTCCTGATTTAATCTGCCTCTTCTCTTTCCGTTCTCAGCTGATAGCTTTATTTCTTCTTCTCCAATCATTTTTCTTTTGTGTAATTCGAGTCTCTTTCCTTCTTATTCTTGCGTACTCTTTTTCTAATACTTTATACATAAATTTATTATTTTTTTTTACTTATATTCGCCATATCAATTTATTTTTTTTAACATACATTGCTGATTGGGTCGTTTTGAAAACATCGCCTCTGGCGATAAATCGACCTTTTGTTAACCTTGTACCAATGTTAAGGAATGATGTGTACATTTTTTTTTTCTTTTATTGTATATCTTGGTGGCAATAAATTGTATTGTATTGTATTGTATTGTATTGTATTGTAAAGTGTTTTGTGTCATCTGAATTCATTTTAGTATTAATTGCACATGTTTTTTTTATTGTTTTTCATTAAAAGCAAACTGATAACACGATGTAATTATTTGGGTATAAATATGGAAGGCATTATGCGAGATGCGGTTTTGAAATTCAATTAAGCTCCCTTAATAATCATTAATTAATGAACAACCTGTTTGTATGGCAAGGTTTGAGAGCTCTTCAGGAACCTAACGAGCGTAAGCTATAATCATGCTTAAATGATGATATTTTGTAGCTGACCCACAGTTAAATGCACAATTTTGGACATCCTCATGCTGAAGTAGTATACAATCTGAGTCCTGCTTTCAATTTTGTACATCTATGGCATTGTAAACAAATTGAAGGAAAGACAAAATATTTCAGTAACGAAATATTTTTAATAAATTACAATTTATATTTAAATTAATGATGCAGCCTGTCGATTGACCTACATTCCAATCATATTGAGTACCTACACTTCGTATCGTCTACAGTTCATGTTACTGAAATGTCTCAAATCATTAGTTTAATTACAGAATTCCAGCAATTCCATGTCCATCACAAACTACGTCTTCGAGAGATAACCGATATCCGTTTGCAGAATAAAGCTTTCTCCATCTCGAACATGGATACAAAGTGAAACAATTTCCGCCTTATATTTATGGCGAATAACATACTTCACATATCGTATTCATGTTCGAGATGAAACTTTAATTTAGAAAAAAAAAAGAAATTTTGAACTTTGACTTGCAAGGTAATCAATCCTCTCAAATTATTAGTTAAGTTTGAGAATTCCAGTAACTCCATGTCCACCTAAAACTGTCTTTGAGAGATTATCGGTTGATAATTATTTTCAGAATGAAGTTTTCAAATTCATGGATATGGATCATTTCCCACCTTATACTGATACTGTATAATATACTTTACATATTGTATTCACGATCGAGTTTTTTCTTTGATTTTGAATCTTTGAATTTTTCGCATTTTACATCTTTAAAATTTCTTTTACACATTTGTCCTGATTGATTGAGCGTAATGAGATTGAAGTCGTAGTACTTAACGATAAGCAAAGCATTCAATGATAAGATAATAATTTGAAGTCATCAATATACATTATTCAATGAGAATATTTTATAACAGCAAATATATCATTAATGTAAATTCTAAAATTTGTTTTTTTAATTATGTTTTTATCCATTATCACTACTTATAAATTAGAGAAATATAAAATTGACCATATACTGAGTGATATTTAATTTATTTTTGTCTTAATCGGTTTCAGTATTTACATTACCATCTCCAGAAGATAGCTACATATTAAGAGTTTAATATGAATTTAATATGGAGAAAAATATAACAATATTACATAAGAAAAATAAAGGCTATTTACTAGAAATACTTGAAATGTATGAAATAACCAAATTTAAAAACCAAAATCCTGACAAAATAGCACTAAATGAACAAATAAACCATTTTATCCGTCCATTATATAATAATTTAAAAAATCCTTTCAAAAATCTTTAAAACCACCTTCCCTTTCTATATTTCTTTTGAAAACTAGTTCTATTTATTGTCGTAATACCACTTGTGTTGTTATATTTTAAGAAATGTGTAGTAAATGTTTTAAATTTTTAACCTTTTTAAATTGTTAATTAACGTGAGTTTTAACTTTTTTAAATTGTTGATTGACGTAAGTTTTAAACTAAACATAAAATTCTCTAGTTTAACATGTAAACCTCTTCATACGTAGGTGTCTTCTAAAGATGGTAATGAAATACCGAAACCGGTTAAGACAAAAATAAATTACATATCACTTAGTATATGGTCAATTTTTATATTCTTTTTTTATCTCTAACTTAATTTGTGCCTTCGAATTTACGCTATCATGTAGGAAGATATCAATCTGATCATGTTAGCTATGGATGTCAGACTGATGAAGTTTAGAAATCAACTCGATCAAATGCCCTACTAAGTCTGTGTGTATATAGCAGTGTATATAACATCTATTTGGATAAATTCATCCAACCATAGAATGTAATATTGAATTGCTATATTTCAACAAGTTGCTCTTAACCGAGTGACCCACGAAGAAAGCGTTTTGTCTGGAATCAATTAGGTTTATAACCATGAAAAATAATCTATATAATATACATTTTTCAAGTAATTTACTAAATATCGGTAGTAAAGATCTACTCTAGGTCTATAGTTAATAAATTTGTTACGATCACCAGTTTTAAATATTAAAAGAACATGTGCCTGCGTCTAAATACACGGAAATAACTCCGGACTGAAATAATTTATTAAAAAGTAACATTCGCTGAAATTCGAAAATGATGATGTTCTATAAGGGGGAAGAAAAACTGAAATTAGAGATGGAAGGCAACGTAATCAAGGAGGTGAAGAGAACACCAATTAGGGAGCAATATTAGAATATTGGTAACGAGGACAAATAGGACTATGGGACAGGTTTAAGAATGGGGTGAGAAGTTTAGTGGTGAAAGGCATATTTGTGAAAGGAAATGTGGTCGATTATTAAATCTGCAAGAGATGGTAATGAAAATAATGAAAGTAAAGGAAAGCCATGAAAGACTCCTAAAAGGAGTTGGAAATGGTGAAGATGAGAACTTGGAGAAGGTTGTGGAAAATAACATTGAAGAATAACTTGTTTACTATTAATATTCCCTGACGCTAGTACCTTGGCAGGTGGAATAGAGGGGGAAGGGTTTTAGACGGTCGAAGTTTACTTGAAGTTTACTTCAACCCGTCACTATCTGGCCACATGATATCTTCGGTCAGGTGTCGCTTTACAGATTTCTTAATTCCCTCTATAATAAGAAAAGAAATGGGGTGAGAGGATTTTTGGGAGAAATGTGGGAGAAAGGAATTTAATGTTTGAGAGCTTAGTAAAAAGCGTAGTTATGTATAGTGTGGAGATATGAGGATAGATACTGGAGGTAAGTGTTGAGATTAGCTAGGGTGACTCCGGAATATATAGTTAGAGAAGAAACGAAGCTAGATAAGTTAAGGGTGGAGACAGGTAAGTGAGCGGTGCGTTTTGAGGAAAGGGTGGAATGTAGAGGACATTGTAAGATCTTGGGGGAGTGCTGCAGATGGATTGAAACCGGCAATAGGCGTTATGGGCAGTAAGAAAGGGAAGAGTACTATAGAAGGGTGGGATGCTCAACGAAAAGGGTGATCAGAAAGAGAAGAGACGGGAGATAGGAAGGTGGATATGTAAGAGAGAAGGACGGCTATAAGGGAAAGTAGGTATAATTTGAATTTGTACGAGGTGATATCGGAGGGGCTACCAAAGTACTTGCTGACTGAGGGGTTGAGGAGGGGAAGAGGCTGGATGCCTCTGGATGTATGTGCGGAAAGAGTGCTTCTTGTTGACTATTTTTGTGGTAGATGATGAAAACTATAAAGGGTACTCTGACATACTTTCGAAACTCAGTAACACATTGTTCAATGGCATTGTGTAAGTGATTATAAAAAACATCAATGCAGCAGTCCACGTCACCATTGTACAACTTCGACTTCCAGTCACAAGGTGAAAGATAGATTAGAGCCAAAATT
Organism: Onthophagus sagittarius; assembly: GCA_036711965.1. NCBI lineage: Eukaryota > Metazoa > Arthropoda > Insecta > Coleoptera > Scarabaeidae > Onthophagus > Onthophagus sagittarius. The sequence goes on along the minus strand of JASERS010000005.1, from coordinate 11,690,640 downwards.
CGGTGATGTGAACGCTGTGCATGAAAATTCGATAGCTCATTTGCCACCTTCATATTGGTTTGAATATGAAAAACAAATAATTATCACTGCTGTTAAATAATTGTTTTTATCGAAAGGTCATATTTATAAACTGATACTTACTTTTAAAGAGCTTTCCATTAATAAACCACACCTAACCAAAGGGTTGATTTTAACGACATTTAGTAGCTTTTTAATATGTTCAAATGTGTTACATAAGATGCTGTCCTGTTCGCCTAATAGAAATCGTGTGAATTTCCAATAAATAATTTAAACAGTATAACCATTATCCTACAATCGTATGTATACTTTGCAAAGATATGTTATTTATAGGATTTGTGTTTCTAAACTAAAACACAAAAGATACCTAAATATAGGATAATGCAAAACGCTTTTGAGTTAACGTTGGTTGAGATATGGGCTTGTAAAGAGCATGGTGATATTTGTCAAAAAACATTTAAAATCAAAATAACTCGAAAACAAAAAACGGTGGGCACCAACAACTATTATCAAAGTCAATATATTTTCTTATGTATAATTGAATGGTGTAATAAAAACTATAGTATTCCATTTAAAATAACGAAGTTAGGTCTACTTCTGGTAGACCGGAGGTGGTGGACATCTTGAAAATATTTTAGATTAATAGATCGGAATGAACAACCCATGTTACCAAAATTTCAAGCCTCTACGAATAGTGGAACCTAAAAAAGTTCTAATGAACCAGTTACGTGAGACACCCTGTATATGGATCAGAAGTGTATAGTAATGTATTAAAAATTGTATTGCTAGCAGACATGTACTACCATTGATATAGCTCTACATAAAGTTCTGCTGTTTTATATGCATATTCCCCAAACTTTCTAGCATCTATGGTTAATATTTTACATTTTAATTAAATCCTCATTGACTCCTGTAGTATCTGCTGTGTAAAAAGGATGAGAAAAGAATCTTCTAGCAGTGTTGCCATTGTTGAAGTTTCCGGTATCTTATCGAGGCTTATCAACGATTATACCTACTTCATCTCTAAATCGGTCTTGTACTTGTTTTTTGTTAGTCTGGTTTTCAATTTTATGTAAACGAATAATGGGAGACCATTTTTTAAATGAGAGATTATAAGAGATATGAAGAAACTAACTTAATTCCATAAATCTAGTCCATTCGTGTAAAGTTGAGATATCAAATTTATATGTATCTAAACGAGATGATCTTGTTGTAAGCTTCTTTGATCTGTTTCACATGGCAGAATCTGTTTATATTGACTTTGTCCAGAGGATCCATTACATTCCCACTTACATATTAATATGAGATAAGTTATATCCATAAGATACCATAAGATACTTTAATACGTCCTCTGATTGTATTTTAAAAGTCTCTTGGTGGTGTGATCAACCAAATTTCGTAATGCTAAGCTGGCATTTACTGGAATACTTATCGACAGAGAATCAAGGTGACATTTTCTCTTTGTGCTCTTAACTTGGTAAAAACAAGATAATAATTTCCATCCTTGTATTGCAGCATTTAATCGCAATATATTATACGCATGACGTAATTGGTTCGCAGCAAGCGAGTAAAATTTCTTCTCTTTGTCCTTTTACTGAAATCACCAAATGTTTTATGCGGACCGCCTATTTCTAAGATTTCTGTAGATGTAGTTTCGTCTTACGTTCATTCCACTCACATTATATGCACGTCGTTACGTTTCATTCAGTCGTTACAGAATACCAGAACATTGCAATACCCCATTGACCATGTCTGGGATATAATGGGTCGGCGACTAAGACAAATACCCAGGCTGCCTAAGAATTTGGATAAATTTCGATACCATCTCGAGATTGGATAGTGCACAGCTGCTTTTGGGGGAATGCTGCTCACTACCAGCGATTTCTTGAAAAATTATACTTTGTTTTATTTTTTTTCAACTTAATTCTCATTCTTTCTTAGCTGATAATAAAGCATTACTATACTGAAGTTTTTAAAAATTGTAGTCTAATACTTAATGGGTGATGTATTTCAAATATACATTACCTTTTTGTTATAATTAAGTTATTTCTGCAGACGTGATGGATTGGAAAAAATCCTATTTCCCTCATTTTATTAAAGGAAATCTATTTTATTTATCTGATCACACGACTTCGAATTTTGCGGTAAGAAAACATCTCATTTCGTCTCATAGTGAAGTTGGTAAAAGTCTCCCTTCCTGGAAATTCGAAGGATTCGAGGCGTCTGGCGTCATTCAACAGACACATTGAAACGTTGAAAAGTACATCAGGGTTGTGCGAACGAGTTCGTTTTTGTGCATATTATTACCACAACGTAGCAAGAAAGAGACCAGAAACCCTTTTTCGACTAACGAACTCACCTCGGACCGTCGAATTCGACACGCAACGCTCGAATTAACACGCCGAAGGGAGCAAGTTTCACAATATCTGAATGGGTCGTTAATCCTCCTCCCGGTATACTTCACAAGGGCGCGTTTCGTTACACTTTCCGCCTGAAATTACAAAGATATCGGATTGTGTTTTCGTTATTAACAGAACAGAAAGTCTTGTTAAGCAGGATTTAGATAGATTTAGAGAGGAATTCTTGTTAAAAAAAGGATTATCTATTAATGAATTTATTTTTAAATTGGGTAGATAGAATTTAAATAAAATTCAAATGAAAAGTTAATGTAAATTTAAATAGCACGACTCGGGTGTTTTATGTCATAGGATATATTGATTTTCACTGAAATGGTTCGTGTACATTTCAGTGTACGTTTATTAATTGTTACGGACATTAACGACAATATAAAGTGTCGTGTTTATTTGTTTATTTCGAGGATCGGTGCGAAAAACGACAAAAATTCTCGAAATCTATGACCAACCTATGTCATGTTTAACGTTTATTATATTTCGGACGGCAAAAAACGGTTGGCCCTCGCGCCAAGCTGATTTATCGCGAGGGGGATGGGCTTTAATTGAATTTATACCCGCAGATTTAATCGTCGAAACCAGGCTCCTCCGCGAAAAAGGCCCCGCGGTAATGTTTCCGAAGCTTGACTAGCGCAATCTCCACTTTATGGTCCATAAAAAGTACTCAATGCCGTTTTCGGCACAATTACGTGGTCTTATTTTGCACTCTATCCCAGGTTGGATAAGAAATATGTACAGCTACAGACGGCGTTAACGGCAGTCCCGTAAAGGCAATTCGTGAAACGGTATCGGTCGTTTTTAGTTCCGTTACTTTTCACGAGAAGATTCGCTGAGTATCTAATTTCCGTGACGTTTCAATGAGGAACTGAAATCGCATCGCCGAAACGTTCCAGAATGGAAACGATTTTTTTAAATCAAATCGAATGAAATAATAGAAAATTAACTAGTTGTAAGTAACTCCTCGACTAAAGCATTTATTAACGTAACTTTGCTTAAGATATAACTCGTTGTTTAATCCTTAAAACTTTGTGTAGTAGACGAAATGAATGAAGGCACTGTAGATGATTTACCGTAACGGAGATATGATTAAGCTTGTTTCATAGTCTGGCTCGAACTTGGATGGTGGTAACGAGGATATATAACGTTCCAAAGGATATGTTGGCATGGAAACGATTCGAAACATCTTGCGTATGATGAAACATCTTGGGATACATCGTAAATATTGCAAAACATTTGTGTAATGATAATCAAAGAAATTTAACCCCAAATATTTTTCCATTCTCATAAGATATTAGGAGGATTAAACAAAATTTTAGAATTAAAGTTGTTTTTCATGTGTTTCTACGTCTAGTATGTAGCCAATTCTAGTGTTAGATTTAGAAATATTTAGATTTATCCTTGAGTCGCCCAAAACGGCTAAAGTAAAGTCTAGGAAGACGCAATGTTAAATCTGAATATCCAATATCCAATAATTATATAATCCAGTAGCGATTTAGGGGAAAAATAATGGAAAGAAATGATAAAGATAAAGCTAGATAAAGCTTTGTCAATCCTTCGTTAATTACTACAAAAAAATTAATTCCAGGAATAGGATTATAAAAATTAAAAACGAATAAATTATTGAGCCAATATTTCGCATTTATTTAAGGCTTCATCAGAACCTGACGGATCTACAACAAAAAATAACCAATAAACAGAATCACAGCATTAAAAAATGCTTACAATCTATAAAAGTCGCTTTTCAAATAAAAGAAAATTGACATCAATTGAACAATTTATAAAAATACGTGCACAAACACAACTAAAAAATACAAAACAAATATTTTCAACATTAAGATGTGATATCAATCAGAACCTTTTTATTATGTCCTTGGTTACAGTATTTGACAGTACTTAATTCACTTTTAATAAGGTGACATACAAACAGATTTTTGGTACATCTATGGATTCACCAATCTCGCCCATAATGGTTCAGATTGTAATAGATTCTAGAATTGTTCAATTCTTTTGATAAAAGTATACAGTTCACCATGAAGCTTAAAATTATGGTTTTGTGCAGTTTTCGGACAAAAAAGTGATTAGAAACAAATAAGACCACATTTTCTGGACGTTTCATACAATACGTATCATTCCACAAAAACAAAGCGTAAGATCAATGCTCTTCAAGCAATGAACCATAAATTAAGAGAAATTAAAAAAATATATCCTGATTAGTTGTTAAAGCAGTTAATTTTTCAGGTTCTCTCTGATAAAGATGTCAACTTGGAGCACTCTTCCATCGCCTTAAAATTAAAAATATAGATTTATATTTTTAGTAACATCGATAGATTAATCAAAAATTTTATAGAAACAGTTGTACAGAAAATTATAAAATTATCGAACTGTGCCTTCGTAAACTCAAATTATGTGTTTCTGCATTAAAAGGCAAAATATAAAGTCTACCAGTCTGGTTAGTACCATTCATCCACTAATTCTAGTCCCTATGAACTAGTGTTTGAGAAAAATGCATGAAGTAGAACCAATATACAATTTTAATAACTATGCTATTGAGCTTAAATATCGACTTCAAAATGTATGTGAGGATGCGAGGTCAAATTTATGATTTTAGTTAAGAATGAAGTGGGAAATAATGTAGAATTAGTGTATACAACTTTTTCATTATTAAAGCGATTATTATTGATAAGGATGAGCGGTAGCAATTAATGTGATATGAACTAATAAACATATTGTAAGGTATGCAATGAAAGCAATTATTGTTTTTAAAAAAGTTTTTAAATGTTTTAAATATATTTAACTACTGATTCTAAAAATATCTTTCTATATTATTTTTATAAATTTTAAAACAGACCACGTTTTCGTAAAACATTTTTAAATAAAAAAAATTTGGAATCAATTCGAAGTTGTAGAACAAAATTGGTAACATATTAAAAAGTGCTCCCCAAAACAAAAAACATATTTATTATATATATATTTATTATTTATTATATGGATATTATTTTTATTATTTATTATATGGACTTAGTACAAGATAATATTTTATATTTATATATTTATTGGTGGCATAAAGTTATGCACCCTCAAGTATATGTTATAGTAAATTGTATAAGTTCTAATTGTAAGACCAATGCAGATATTATTATTATAATTATTCTAGTTATAATGAAATATATTGTAGACAAATATTTGGATTACCAATGCGGTGGAGTCTAAATGTGAATTTAAGTGGGATAGTTTAGAATCATTTGTTATCCACACAGTTTAATAAAACCACAATAAAACCTTTGTTAACAGCAATATATATATAGATGATCTATTGATTATCATGCCTAAAGGACAAAATCCACAATTGTTGAACATTTTTAATGAGTATAACGATAGATTAAAATACACGGTGGAAACATCGGGTATGTCAATAATCATCGATAATGACAATCACATAATATAGACAAAATGGTATAAGAAAGATGTAAGTAGTGATAGATTATTGAATTATCATAGTAATCATTCAAAATCACAAATCATAAATACGATGAACAATTATGTATAAAAAATATACAAAAATATATATTTTCTTAAAAAAAATTATCCTAGGCATTTGATTAATAACTCACGGATTACAATACTAAATAATATATACGAACGGAAAGTTAAAATAAATAATATAACTGCACAAGACGATTATCAAAAAGAAAAGAATACATACAAAGCAGATAATTCCAGGAAACGATCTTAATACTCAAGGGAACTATAACACCAAAAAAATTCACAACAAGGATTCTTGTACGATTAAATTTATACCAACATTAACATATAAAGTAACAAACATTTTTAAGAAATATGAAATATCCGAAATAAAATTTGCCAAGTATAACAACAACAAAATCGGCATCCTTATTTCAAATATGAGGGATAACATCAAAACAATGGATAAAGTAAAAAGGAGGGAAAAAAAAAACACAAAGAACAAAGAATTAGGAAAGAGACAATTGAAGGGCACGCAATCGACTTTTTAAAACATAAAATTAGGCTAAAATTAGCTATGTTAGAAATATATTCTTTCACAAAGCAGTTCATTCCATAGTGCAATCGGCTGTACTGTAAATGATCTGTGATAAATTTCAGTGCTATGAACGAGGAATATAAGAATAGTATCAGAATGCGAAGGTGTAGCAAACTCAAATCAATCTAGGTCAAATATGAACCGGATGCAATTATTTTATAGCCGCTGCAATTTATTCAGAAGAGTTACTGAGAGATCGAGATAAACCGCGTCCATGTAGTCGAAGTGATAAAATATAAGGACTATGAGATTTTTAACTGTGTCAGAAAACCGCATGACATTACCATCCAGCATTAGATCACTGCACGTAGATAGATTAATCATACCAAATAAATGATTAGTTCCAAACACAATAGCTAAAAATCATTCATATCCTTTTTTACATTCATTTCAATTGCAATATGGCTAATTTGCAAAATAATTGTTAATTTAAAATAAGGTTCAAATCTAGGACTCTTGAATTAAATCACCTTGTACCACTGCAATGATTCAAACAACAGAATTGCAAGTGTTCTGAAAGTTGTTGGAGACATACTCCGATTCCCAAGTGAGTTCTAAGCAGAAGTCATTTCCATTAATATATTGCAAAGCAACGAAATTCGTAAAATTTTCTTATTTTTGTCAATGTGTATGCATTGTATCGTTACAAAAACGATTACTATTATTCAAAAAGAAAAAAAACGCGACTATCCAAACAAATAAAATATACTGTCTCCATAAACGCCACAATATGAGAAGATCCCGATCCCAAAGGAGAAGGGGGCGGATTTAATAATATAATAAGGCACCATTGGATCGCCAAATATACCTTTACAAATCCAACTGAACAGGATCCACACCGTAACAATTGCTGGGATGAAAAAAAAAATCGTAAATAAAAAGTAGTAATGATATAATGTAACTTATGTTTAATTATAATTAAACAAAAAAATAAATAAATGTATATAAACTCCAAAATCAAAATAATTAATAAATGTTGTGTATGTTAAATAGTAATGCAACAAAAATTCTGTTTATTTCTTATTTAAAAAAAAATTAAATTTAAATATCGACATCGAAGTTCAAAGAAGTACTAAGTTTGTTGACGAACCTTATGGTAATGGTAGTGACTTTTTCCTTTTTCGATAGTTCCAATAAACTTCATGAATTGAAAACTAATACTGATAATAATGGTGGCCTTAAATGTTGTCGGATGGCACATGAGACAGTAATTATTTGGACCAAAACAAAAAAGCTTAAAAAAACGTAAAAAGGTCATAAAAAGGAAAACCAAATGTCTTAAAAAAACGCTTTTCCAAAGATAAAGATTACAATAACAATCGTTTTCAAAACGCTCCACGCGAATTAAAATTAATGCTCACCAAGGAGTGTGACGAAAGTAACAATTTACCAAACCATTCGTCGAATAAACAGGAGGGTGCTACACAATCAACCCTTAATTTGAAGGTAAAATTGAAAATTTAATTCGCGTTACGGAAAACTCTTTCAACGTTAGTTTTACTTATCGAAATCTCACACCGATCTCTCTGTCGACCCGAAATTCGTCTCGCCAAAAAAAAAGAACCGATTCGCCAAAAACATGCATAAAACCAAAACAGAAAAACAAACCACCAAACTTATGAAACCCAATCTACAAAATTTTAAAACTGTATATTTGTTTATATTTATATATGTTTTCTTTTAATTTAAACCAAAGAAACAAAACTTTACAGCATCTAAGAATAAAGGTGCATGAGAGCAATGTTGTTGAGAATAAAATTTGCTACAACTCTTATATAAGAAAATATAAGGAAAGTATAAGTCCTTATTATTCGGCCAAATTCGGATATTCATCAACAATCCTGTATCCGGCGGAGTTTTAAATATATCCGGATAGACCGGATATTCATTTCACCCCCATAACCCGTTTATGAATAAACGGAAGCTTTATTGTGCGGCTCTGAAATTGTTCAAAATTTAGAGATTAAAGTTTGTTGTATAGCGTAATTTTATAAAATCCAAAATATAAAAGGGCGTGCTAATCAGATCAAATGTAATGTAGTGTGATCCTGTGACAGGGGCGTAGCACCACCACTGAATGCCTCTTGGTGCTTTCAAGCGGAAAATGATAATAACTATAGAATTGGCCCCAGAATGCTGCGCTTTGCGTTGCGTCATCTACTTCACACCTCATTTGTCCCTGGCGTTATTAATTACGTGGTGGTTAATTGTGTCGCCACGAGCTTTGCGGGCTACGACCGTAGCGAGGGAAGTTTTTGTATCGGAGGGCGGTGCTTACGGGATTATTAATAATTAGTCTGAAAATTAATGTCTGGCTCGAGGACCCTTGGCGTGAAAAATAAGCTCATTAGCAAGTTAACAGTTATTGTTGGCGGTTGTTTTCGGCTAATAAATATGCTTTTCGGTCCCGGAGTGTTTTTGCGGTAAGGTTTGTTCCGCTATTAAACTTTGTAGGGTTTCCAAAAGGGTAATTAGAGTGTTATTGTTCCAAACTTGCCGTTTGTTACACTAAAATCACGTTTAATTCTCCATTAAACAGTTTTTTTCCGTTTCTTTTTATTCCGTTTTAATTTTTCTTTATCAAAAAAAGTGATGTAAAAGTAAACAAATTCAACCGATTCAAATGCTCTTCAATTTCAAACTGGGCGTAGCTGCCGAAACCGAACGGCGTGTAAATGCAGCTCATCGGTTAACTTTTATAGCCGCTATCGGGTTTAAAAGGTGTATTTAAGGGCCGTAAACGCGTCTGGGCTAAAGCCAGTTTTATGTGTAGCAACGTCCGGGCGCGGTTCTCTTTTTCCAAACCCTAATTTGTTTCCAACGGTTAAAATATTCGCGGTCATTTAAAGACCGGTAAAACGGCGAATACGCTGAAATTGATTAGCGGGGGTTAGAAGGAGAATGAACTGGAAATACTGGATTGATAAAAGTATTCTAGGGGTAGCCGATCGGGGTGCGTGCAGAAATGTGGTTCTGGGTGTGCCACGAACCTAATAGAATTTGATATAACTAGCTGTATTGTGTGGGTGGGCGGAAACGGCTGAACCCTTGATGTTGCCTGATGGAAATCGTGACTGGCGTGCTCAACTCTTTTCCTGACAATTGCCTACTTATAAGTATGGACATGGTGTTTCACTAAGGCCTTTGTTTCTTATCAATAGCTGGAAAGAGGATTGCGTATGTTGATTAACTTGGAATATCAAGAAAACAACAAACCTTTTCAATATAATCTTACAATTATACCGCAAACGGGGACATTAGGCACGTGATAATTACGATTTCTGCCGTATTGTGAGAGTTTGCAAAGTTTCGAAGGCGAGCTTTGAAAGTGTCACGGAATACGGCGACGAAAATTGCGACCGCACAGAGCATCGAGTATCTTATTAGCGCCGCTCCGTGCTTTGTTTAATACTTAATCAATGCACCCCTTATCTGTTTGCACCGCATGCACACGGGGGCGCAATAATCACCACCGTACCATACTTTCCCTCGAAAATATCCCCTGTGACAGCCAACGGCCTTTGATAAATATTGGACGAGGTGGTAATTTGGCCCCGACGGCTAATTACTTTGACTTTTTGCAACTGCACGCGAACTGGGACAAGCACCACTTCAGATTCTCACCGCGTAATTAGAATTGGTCGCGTGGTCCGCAGAGTTTTTTTCGGGAAAAACTCAAGCCTCCGGTGAATGGGCCAACGGCTTTCTGTGAAATGTATAATTATCTGCATACAAAACGAAGGAAAAGTTGAAATCTGGATTTCAAACTATAATTACAGTATTAAAGTGAGGGATATAAAAATAACGCCCACATTTCACTCGCAGTACAAGATATAAAAAAAGTAATCTTTAAAAACATCACAAAAATTACTTGTGTATTTCTGCTGCTCAAATATGCACTTTGCGTAAAAGTGTATGCATGTTTATGAACGTTATTTTACTGTAATAAAAACGTTATGAGTCGAGAATGGGTAAGATGTCGAGAGCGTCTTTATTTTCGAAATGGATGAAATATAAATTCGATGGAAAGCTGCTCAGACGTGTTCTGTTCAAAATGTCAGTCGGCGCGAGATGTCGCGTTTTGTGTTTACATTTTAGCGGGCGCTATGCCCCCGTGGGTGTGCAATCGCCATAAATCAAACGGCAAAAGTCGCCGAATCGAGTTAACCCCGCCCGTCACAGGCAAATTCTGATAAGGTCGTCGCGCGTTTGTCAACCGATAGCGAAGCCATCTTTATTACATTCTTTTTATTGCAAAGCCTACAGTTTCGATTTATCGTTCAGGTATTATTGTTCCAAATCTAATACCTAAAGCTAAGTTACGCGTATGCATGCATTACTAGTGTGATAATTGTGTACTGTATTATCACCAGATCGAGTGAAATGATGAAAAAAGTTTTGTTGGCAGCATGAGCGGTTTTGTCTCCAAAACCCTGCTTATCAGTTTGAACCCTGTCAGTTTGTTGGCAGCATGATCTATTCAGTAATACAGCGTTTGTACATTATTGTACTTGTCAACTTGTTGGCAGCTTGAACTGTTATGTCTCCAAAGTCCTGCTCATCAGTTTGAAGTCTGCCAACTTTTTGGCACCATGACCTATTACTGTTCCACACATTATATAAGACTGCCAACTTGTACGCATCATGAAGTATTATGTCTCCAAAGTCCTGCTCATCAATTTTAAGCCTGCCAAAGTGTTCGCAGCCTAAGCTATTTCACAGACTATTATCTTAATGGCTGCCAATTTGTTGGTATATAGATCCTATTAACCTATTACTATTCCAATCTCTATACACTATATCTATACACTTCCAACTAGTTAGCAGCATGAACTATAATGTTTCAAACATCCTGCTAATCAGATTGAAGTCTGCCCACTAGATCTCACACATCTTTGATTCTTACGCCTTTGAATCCACATTCACGTGTTAGCCTGATAATGTCTTCGTTTATCTTAATATTATCTATCTCTTCTATACTTTGCATCTTGTATAAATCTAGACAGACGTTTTCGCCAAACGCAATTTAAATATTCAACAATGAGTATACAGTTGAATACCACAAGATTTTAATTTCGTGCAGATGTGGAGCATCTGACGATATGTATAAACCCACAGTATCATGGTATTCTGTGGCTAATCGATTTCTGCACAGTTTTTATTAGCTAAATTTGTGGAGTTCCAAGCAGCACATTTGCATTACCACATTGATGACAGCGTGAAGTACATAACTTAACTATGGATACACATGGAGTTATGTCACTCAGATCATGCAGCACAGGATAAAAATTCTACGTGCACAGTTTCTATCTACACTAACTTCTTACGTGAAAAATTAATGACTAAATATCTTGATTCGGAATCTGTTTCAGACGCCGAGGTAGAAATGTTATTGATAGTATATCAAAAGTCGGAAAACGTAAAAGAGATCAGGAATAGTAAGTACCTCCAAAAGAGGAATTTTCAAGAAGAATTCTCGCTTATTTAAAAAAAAGAATTTAGTATTGAAGATGAAGAGGTGGTTTAAGTAGTAGGAGACATAGGTGGCCAACTTGACCAATTCATTGCCTGATCCATCCGTATTAACGCTTCTTGAAATATGTTGTTATAGAATAAAGTTTGCTTCGGAAATATTTAGCAAGCGTGCCTCCCTTCTCTTATGGGAAAGAAGTAGGAAAAACATCTTCTCACAGTGTGCCGGGATGAGTAAGGCATTTAGTTAATTAGGTGCGATTTTTTCCTCATCAATCTCATTAGAAATATCTTCAGTATTATATTCTTGTAGTGATTCTGTGATGATTCAACAATGTGGTTATCGCTAACGAAATTCGCCTTACGTTTCTTAGGATTTCTTTCCACTGACCATTGAAACGTAGTAAAATTTCTATTATGCAATTGAAACTTCCATGGTTTGATTTCTGCTGTAGATAGACCACTTTTTATCATATACTTCTGTCTACTTAAAGCATCCCTATGGTTATTCCTTAATTTAGATCATACATCCTTATTACTGTGGCAGTACATATATCACTTTAACTGAACGAAACTTAACTTTGTTGGCGCTATGATTATTATCACTAATTAAAACTATTGGCGCCAATAGTTTTTTTTTATTTCAACATGTAAATGAACCGTTGCCAGTAATCCTTGCATGTGAAAACTTAGCTTAACACATTTTAGGTGTATTGTCAAAATACACGACCGCGATGTCTCGTCTCAATAAAAACCCTTGATAACAACTGCTTCCGCATTTAGAAAGAAACCTCGGTTGGAAGGCGTTCAAAAGGCCAAATCCAATTACCGCCGCATTTAAGGTAAGAATTTACGAGCCGTCTCACTATTGCGGGAAGAACCGAACAATTTCAAAGCGTAATTGAAATCCGGGCGCAGACGCGCCTCTGGCGACAGAAAAACCAAACTGTGTGTATATAGGGCAAGAGACGAAACTCCTCGAGAATGACTGATTCGTATTCCTGGTGAATTTAAAACGAATTTATAGCCCCTTCTTTCGAGGGCGGCTTGTTACTGGCCTTGCCAGGACCGAAACGGTCCCTCAACTCTCCGAAACACGTATCTACGATGGGGTAACTTGATTATTGGCTGCATTTCCCTTTTTCGTTCCGAGCAGACTACCGACTTCCACTTTGTTTGGATATTCTTCCTCGGGGGTGAAGGAAGGAAGCGAACAACGAACCCGGATGTTACCGTTTCGGAAGGAAAGGGGCAACTTGTAACTGAGTGTTTAAATTAATTTCAAGAGTTTTAGTTTTACCATACCAAAGGGGGTTTCGAATAGTTTAACATATCTTCAAGATAGTTCTTAAAAAAAGTTTAATGGAATCGTCTTATAATAATAATCATCTGTGTTGTGCTATAAGATGGTACTTTTACACTCAACATTTGAATTTACAGGTTCACGTTTGCTTACTAAGAAATATCGATGTTACTATAAAAATAAATGTGTCAATTTATGTTATTTGGTAAGAACAAGAGTCCTCTGACATTCAATGGTAACTTATGCTTTTCTACATTTTACATATAATTTCATAGTTTGTATTTTTAAGGCATATAAATTTAGTTATTCATATATAGCGTCGTCCTAAGATATTTGGCGCCCCAGGGCTAGGTTGGACGAACGAAACGCGTGCACCCGTTTTCATACAATATTCAATGCCAAATGTAATTTAAGTGCAAAAACAGTTATTTGTTGTCAAGTCCTTTGCTAAAAAGTGTGATGCTCGGCTACCCAACCCAACCCAACCCTGTATGTGAAACACTATTAAAAGTAATATTTTTGTAATTCTTGCCAATGCCAACACATATTTTTTTTTTGTTTTACCGCATCATATTGTCCAAATTTTCGGGATATTAATGCATATTTCGATCTATTTTAAACACATATAAAAAACTTATATTGCTTTTTTTATCGCACATTAATTGGAACCTTACTTATGACACATGTATGTTTATTGATACATGTATGGTTTATTAATCTACACGTATTGTGTGATTTAAAAACTCATCGAAGTTATTTTAAAGCATACAATATACAATTTAGTATATAAGTCAATAGCAGGGTTAAAATGCCGAGACGTGCGAACATGTATCGACAGTCTTCTCTATATGTTGTAAGTTAAAGACCTGTTTGTTAGCAGGATTATTTCCTCTTGCTAAAATAGCATATGCTTTGTATAAACGCGAAATAAACAATTTTTACTACTTCTAGTTCCATCTTAACAATAAAGCTTCGTTGTAAAAATATTTTTTTTTCAATTTCTTACTTATAGCATCAACATGATGATCTAACTGCATTGCTGGGGTGGTTATGTGAACTCCCAAAAATTTGTCAAACGAGGAATATCAAAATTTGTAAACTTTAAATTTTTCTGGCACAATATCATTCTGACTATTTTCTTATTATTCACTACTCAGTAGTGATGCACTATTTATGTAATTGCTAGAGCCAGTTCAGATCTTTGGATAGTTCTTTTAGTTTCATTGCCTCGAGTAATTAAAATGGCATCGAAAAACATCAAAAATGGAAATGGACCACAGATAGAACCCTCCGATGTCATTCGACCAGAAGTCAGCTATTGCGGTCTACAGGGAAGATAAGATTGGTTAAGAGCAACACTTCTGTCGTTAAAAATATAAATATTTTTAATTTCTTACTTATAGCATCAACATGATGATCTAACTGCATTGCTGGGGTGGTTATGTGAACTCCCAAAAATTGGTCAAACGAGGAATATCAAAATTTGTAAATTTTAAATTTTTCTGGCACAATATCATTCTGACTATTTTCTTATTATCCACTACTCAGTAGTGATGCGCTACTTATGTAATTGCTAGAGCCAGTTCAGATCTTTGGATAGTTTTTTTTAGTTTCATTGCCTCGAGTAATTAAAATAGCATCGAAAAACATCAAAAATGGAAATGGACCACAGATAGAACCCTCTGATGTCATTTGACCAGAAGTCACCTATTGCGGTCTACAGGAAAGATAAGATTGGTTAAGAGCAACACTTCTGTCGTTAAAAATATAAATATTTTTAATTTCATAATTATAGCATCAACATGATGATCTAACTGCATTGCTGGAGTGGTTATGTGAACTCCCAAGAATTTGTCAAACGAAGATTATCAAAATTTGTAAACTTTAAATTTTTCTGGCACAATATCATTCTGACTATTTTCTTATTATTCACTACTCAGTAGTGATACGCTATTTATGTAATTGCTAGAGCCAGTTCAGATCTTTGGATAGTTTTTTTTTAGTTTCATTGCCTGGAGTAATTAAAATAGCATCGAAAAACATCAAAAATGGAAATGGTCCACAGATAGACCCTCCGATGTCATTTGACCAGAAGTCACCTATTGCGGTCTACAGGAAAGATAAGATTGGTTAAGAGCAACACTTCTGTCGTTAAAAATATAAATATTTTTAATTTCTTACTTATAGCATCAACATGATGATCTAACTACATTGCTGGAGTGGTTATGTGAACTCCCAAAAATTTGTCAAACGAGGAATATCAAAATTTGTAAACTTTAAATTTTTCTGGCACAATATCATTCTGACTATTTTCTTATTATTCACTACTCAGTAGTGATGCACTATTTATGTGATTGCTAGAGCCAGTTCAGATCTTTGGATAGTTTTTTTTTAGTTTCATTGCCTCGAGTAATTAAAATAGCATCGAAAAACATCAAAAATGGAAATGGACCACAGATAGAACCCTCCGATGTCATTTGACCAGAAGTCACCTATTGCGGTCTACTGGAAAGATAAGATTGGATTAGAGCAACACTTCTGTCGTTAAGATTATAAATATTGCGACGTTCATCAATAAGAATAGGATGAGATACTGTATCGAATACATGACATAAGTTCAAAAATAACGACATACAGTATTCACTCTTTTCAAAGCTGTAAAGAGAGATATTCATATTTAACTACCGCGCAGTGATGGGACTTTGTGCGTAGATTTTAGAAAATTTGTATAAAATTAATAAAGTAGCCTCTACGTGGAATAGGATGTAGACAATGTAGACATTGTGTCGAATTTAAATACGTCATAATGTAAAATTTAGTTTTCATTTGTCGCTGTTGCGAATTGCGAATTTTGTTTTTGTTTTCCTCTACATAATTCAATATAGCAGGACGTAAAAGAAGTAAAGTACTAGAAGAATTAGATTTTATGCTAGTCAAGAATAATAAGCATAAATATTTCGCTAAGTGTGGACTTGCAATAAATTATTATTGGAAATACAACAGATGTCAATAATTGAAATTCTACAAATTTAGCTAACATGTTTGATTATGAAGTCGTTAGTCCTGATGATGCAAGAAATAGTGACTATCAGATATTAAAATTCTTATTTACGGATGATAGGCAAATAAATGTAGTTCCCTATTATAAAGAAAGCATGCACAGAAGTATTTCATTAACAAGTATTACCTTCCCATGTAGGAAAGAATCTGATTCTATACATGTACCGGGTGGACCACTAAGAAAGGACACCGGCTATATCTCAGAAACCGTTGATCGCATAGTTTTCAGAAAAAAAATCTTATACGAAGTGATCCATAGAAACTGCTGGAAATTATTTTCAAGTTTGTAAAACTACCGCCAGAGGGCATAATGCCAACGACAAAATTTAAAATGTAGATTTTCGTAAAATTTTGATAATAAACTTCATTCGGCTATAACATTTTTAGAATCTTTAGATAATTTCTGACATCTTTCGTTAGTCATTTTTTTTGCATACTGCTTAAATAAGTGAGGTACGGGGTGTTACATTTACTATTATAAAAGTAGCCCTAACATTGGAATTGTTCATCCGAATACATCAAAATTGGTCTTGTTGGAAAGAGGAGGAATTTTTGTATTCGATGACATCCGAAATTAGCCGATTTACTTTCTATGTCAAACGCTAGGTGTCGTAATTTGACAGTTCTATTAATTTTTACAATTTTCATGAAAAATTCAAATGGAAACGTATATTTTTGACAAGGTATGTGAAAAGAGCATTAAAAAGTACGCCATACAGTGAAAACCGCAATATCGTACGTATTTTAGTCTGAGAGATATTTAAAAAAGAGGGATAAGTTAAAACGTAACTACGTTTGGGTGATTATTTAATATCATAATAAGCTTTCAAAGAACACCTTTAACCAACTATCCTAACAGAAATCAGTGATGTTTTAAATGTTCAAATTGTCTGCCATCAGCAGCAATGCACTACTGTAGGCGCTGGTGCGTAAATAAGACGGCAGCCTCTATTTCCGGTAATGAAATATTGCGGATAACATTTCCTATCCGTTCGATCATGTCTTCTCGTGTCGTAGGCCTGGTTGTAAAAACGAGGTCTTTTATTCGCCCCCACAAATAAAAATCTAAACATGTTAAATCGGGCGATCTAGAGAACAAAATTTAATAGATGTATCACAGAATCATAGGTACTACAGACTTGTAA
The DNA here is from genome assembly GCA_036711965.1 of Onthophagus sagittarius. NCBI lineage: Eukaryota > Metazoa > Arthropoda > Insecta > Coleoptera > Scarabaeidae > Onthophagus > Onthophagus sagittarius. The sequence goes on along the minus strand of JASERS010000005.1, from coordinate 11,673,171 downwards.
CGTTTAAAAACTACTAACAGATACCTCGCTGGCCAAGGATATAAACTTCCTCTGCCTATCCACTTATTAGGAAAAGTTTCGTTCAAAAATTGTCGCACATTTGCGGAGAAATGTGCCGGGCACCCATCGTGCTGAAAAAACATGTCTCTGCGAATAGCTAAAGGCACATCTTCTAAAAGAATTGGCAGTTCATTTTTAAAAAAATTGAGGTACGTTGCACCATTTAGTCTATTGTTAAATATGTAAGGACCAATAATGCGTCCTCTTAAAATCCCGCACCAAACGTTTACGCTCCACCGGCCTTGATGCTGTATTTCTCGCATCCAATGAGGGTTGTTACGCGACCAGTAATGCATATTTTACACCACCATCACTATTGAATGTGGCCTCGTCAGTCCACAGTATCCTTGAAAGCAGTTGAGGGTCTTCTATTAACATGTTTGTTAACCAGTAGCAGTAATCGAGACGAATATCATAACCTCTTGCAGTCAGAGCCTGATGGAGAACTACGTGGTACGGGTGCATCCTACATCAAAATGTGTTAGTTTGTATTCTCTCTGGCCGATTTCATAAAACATGTAATATTTTCATATATTCTTTCATACCTACCTATATTCTCTTAAAATACGTCGGACTGTTGTCCGAGTAACACTAAAAACATCAGCGATTGTCCTTGTGCTAAGCTGTGGATTGAATTCCACATACGCTAAAACATTTATTACGTTTTCTTCAGTGCGAGTTTTACGTGTTCTATGATATATAGGACGATGAATACTTCCTGTAGTCCTTAACTGATAGTACTTAACTGATTACTGCTATACGGATGAAAACCTTTGTGTTATAATGCCGTCGTTGTGGATAACGAACTGCGTAATGTCTTGCAGCAATAGTTGCATTCTGCATGCATTCAAAGTAACTCGCAAGCATATCATACGCTTCTTCATTGGTCGGCATTTTTAAAATAGCTAAATTAATTTACTCACACGACAGAGAAAACACTAAATGACAGTAACAACAGTTTGACATGGCGCCATAAAATTAAACAATCGGATTATGTTATGTTACTCAGGTCATCCTTCAATGTATTATATAAGTGAACAAAAAAAGTAGTAAAATTGTAAGTTTCAAACGCTGAAAGCTTACTATGATATTAAATAATCACCCAAACGTAGTTACGTTTTAATTCATCCCTCTTTTTTTGAATATCTCTAAGACTAAAACACGTACGATATTGCGGTTTTCACTGTATGGCGTACTTTTTAACGCTCTTTTCACATACCTTGTCAAAAATATACGTTTCCATTTGAATTTTTCAAGAAAATTGTAAAAATTAATAGAACTGTCAAATTATGCCACCTAGCGTTTGACATAGAAAGTAAATCGGCTAATTTCGGATGTCATCGAATACAAAAATTCCTCCTCTTTCCAACAAGACCAATTTTGATGTATTCGGATAAACAATTCCTAAGTTAGGGCTACTTTTATAATAGGAAATGTAACACCCCGTACCTCACTTATTTAAACAGTATGCAAAAAAAATGACTAACGAAAGTTGTCAGAAATTATTTAAAGATTCTGAAAATATTATAGCCGAATAAAGTTTATTATCAAAATTTTACGAAAATCTACATTTTAAATTTTGTCGTTGGCATTACGCCCCTTAGCGGTAGTTTTACAAACTTGAAAATAATTTCCAGCAGTTTCTATGGATCACTTTGTATAAGAATTTTTTTATCTGAAAACTATGCGATCAACGGTTTCAGAGATATAGTCGGCGTCCTTTCTTAGTGGCCCACCCGGTACAAGAAAAACTAAAGGTGATACTGTTTTTACAAACTTTATTAACACTTTGAATATTTATGTAGAAACGGAATTCAACAATTGTCTGGCAAAATTTATTTTGGATTACAATCTTTCATTTAGTGCTGTTGAGTCGTAATGTTTTAAAAACTTTATCTACAACTTAGCTGGACAACATTTAAAAACAAAGCTATGACTATTGATGGATGAAAAAATTCGTCCAGTGATATAAAAACGGTTGTTTGGGTGTTACACAATACTAATGGGAACAAAGCCTTCGTTAATGGGATTTACTAGAGGAATCAGAAATAGGTAAGAAATTTTCGAAAATAGCAATTTATTATTCAAGCGGATCATTGTTTAAAATTAAAAAGGTAGATAGATTAACGATGAAATCTTTATTTTTCAATCGGTTCTACAAATGTTTCGACAGCTTGGCTGTCTTCCTCTGACTTTAGGAGAATTATAAATACGGCTAATTTCAGTTGAAATGGATACCTTTGGCTTTCAAAAGTACAAATGTTTAACATGTGTTATGTTTATCTTCTTCTGGTGGATGAAGATTTCAAAAATGGAGTCACAAAAACACGCCGAAAAACGTGGTTATATTAGTTTTATTTCTTATCTTACTAAAAACAAAGTAGTTCAGGAAAACTCCAATGTATGGAATAGAGTTGTTAACGGTTACAAAAATGGCTGAGGGAAAACCCGGTTGTTTTATAATACTTTTTGATAGCGTGCGTTTCTTCGACGACTATTGGTTAATTTCCTTATTTTTTCCCTAATTTTTGAAACGAGATCTCGAGTGAGTAAAATCTTTAGTCCGTTATAAAGGAGGAATAAGAGAAAAACCTGGTATTTCTTGTGTAAAACATGTTTTAGGGTGGCGCAGACGCGAGGTTGGGGTTGGTGAATATTCGTCCGGTCCTGTTACCATGTCTTCTGGAGTGCCTCAGGGTAGTCATCACCAAGTCTTTTCTTACCTCACGATATCTTATGTATACTGATGACATGAAAATATTTTCTCCTATTGCGCTCTTCTATATCAAATTACCAATTTGCTTGCTAAATTTTTGTAATTATATGCCCACACTTCCGCAGCGCAGACTTACACGACTTTCTATTTTATGGACCGAATTCTCGGATAAATTTGTATAGAAATACCCTAAATCTTCGCATGGAGAGGACAGTTGGAGAGAACCGCCTTTGGTTGGACATATTTACCGACACGCCGCACAACTTCAAACAAATTATTCGTAATGCCGTGCTCGCCCTACTAGTTGTGTGGTTTGCCTTGATATAGATTGATCATATATGCTTAAAGCCATTAATTGTTCGAATTATTATATATAGAATGTACCAAAGTGGAGTAGTTTTTAAGCTTAGTGTCCTGTTCCAACCCCCGTGTGCCTTTGTGATTGTGAAAATAGGTGGTTTGCTAAAATATGTTGTCTGGTACAATATTTATAGTCTGGTACAAGTGTACTCAGCAAAATTGTAACAGATAACGTTACAAATATTTTACATCAGTTCAAAAATGTTGATCCGGAAATTATTTAATTTAACTATTTAAAAATTAATTTTTAATTATTTAAAAAAGTGATCTTATGATGAAATTTCCTTTGGTATTTGTTGGTTTTCCTATAGTGATGTTTATGTTTAATTTTTAAATTTTTTTCTCCATATGAAAGCTGTTGCTGCTGATGTAAAAGAAAAGACTTTAAAATAGCAAACAGTTTATAGAAAGCTGTAATTGATAGAAAACGTTAAAAACTCAAAATCATTTAACTTAAAATCAATTAACAGTTGCCAAAGTGCTCTATATTTTTTTTATTTTTGCGGACTTCGCTAAAGAATAGGATTTTCTGAGAAATATTAAAAACAATTTCAAGATGAACTAAACAAAAAAAAAAAGATATAGGTCCTAATATATGCTCATTAGTAGCGTATTACTTACATCCTGCACCCGATTACGATAATAAAAAATTATCCACTCAGCAAGTTCGCAAAATTAATCTATTTTTATTAAAGAATTAGAGAGTTTAAATAATATTAAATAACGTCAAAATATTTGTCAAATTCTTTTGGAAAAGGAAATTATTAAACCGCTTGTGTTTTTAAACACAGCAAACGTACACCATACAGTACTTTTTAATTGGCAATCAGGCTCTTGTTAAGGCCTGCATCGTCTGCTGAACTTGAACGATTTTTTTCAAAATGATCAGTGATACACACGGTCGAAGAAATTAATGATCATTTACTACAACTTAAATCGTCATACCGCAAAATCACCACAACGATGATATCAATTGCGTATAAAGTTTTAGTAATATAAACTATATTTCCAGTCGGTAATTAAACATAACATATAACACTTTGTCTCAATGAAAATTATTACATGTTTTACTCTTTCCACATTACATCAAAATATTTTACGTCTGTATTTTCTACTCAATATAGAAAAAGTCAGTTGAGAGAATTGTTATTATCTTTGTGTAAAATATCACATATTAAACATCATCAGCGTCAAAGGTGCACCTCTGAGGGTGTAGTATTTTATTTTGATCCAAGAAAGATTTTATTGAAAAAGGCACTTTCAAACATTTTAAAAGGTAAGCAGAACACTTATAGGATGAAAATTAGCATTGTTGTTTTTATCACCGCCTTTAAGTACTGGAATTACATCAGCTATTTTTAATAAGTCAGGAAATAGTTACCCTATGCGACAAAGTGAGCACATATAGACCGATGTTACCTCTCACAACATTTGCAGATATCCCGTAATTTTTTTACAGTTACAAAAGCTTACAGATTCTAGCTACAAAACAGATCACGCACTCAATCGGGATAAGTTCAGAAAATGGAAAGTACACGTCTTCTGGAGGCAGGTTATGACACAAGTCCATGACTAATGACGTCACGCATTAGTAAGCAACTACTATGTCACACTTTGAATTGATAAAAGTTTTATTTATTGTATTCGTGTTTTGTAAAGTACTCACTTTGAGATTTAACATTTATATCAAAAAGACTGTGTGCACTTATTAACCTTCCTCTAGTGGTGTCCGGTATCACAGACCGACGGTTTACCTGAACGCTGTATTCTAGCGCTGTATAGCGTATTCGTAAATGTTGGTTTAGGATAGGATAGAAGAAATAATGACAATCAATTGAACATTCCTATATTTCGATTATAATTGAATCTTCTTCAGGGAGTGAAATTTTCTACAAAAATTACAAGTTAAAAGTAAAAAGTAAGTAAATACAATTACCACTTACAATTGTAATGAAACTGGCTAAAATAAAATTTTAAAAACATTAAATACCAAAGTATTTCGTCCTAAATTATTCTTAAAATTCTTGAGAAAAACAGGAAAACACGTTGTTACAAACCATAGCCCTTTTTTGTGAATGACAGTGCCACTAACCTTGTAAAAGTAAAGTAACTGGGATAAACATATACAGACTGCACGCGGCCGACCTGCGGATAGATGCATTAGCAATAGCTGGGCGACCGTAAGTGGGCGGAGCTTGCGCTCTCAGATATCGAAACCTTTAATGCTTTGAGAACGGGTGGTTTTTATTAAAGTTAGTTATCAATTGTTTTTACTAACCACAATTTGTAAAATTATGTAAAATAAGAAGGATTTGTTAAAATTAAAAAGAAATAAATCCCTGGTACACAGTACTAGTAATTTTCTTAGTTATGAAGCATCAGATCATTTTAGTGCAAAAATATTACAGCAACAAATTTTCATCATAACTTCATACCAATAAAAAAAATATAAAACAAATAAAATGAAACATAATTCTCCTCATTTATTTAATAAATGTTCAAATAAACCACCCTCTTGAGCTGAACAATAACCCAACCGGTTGTACAAATTTATGTTATTTAAATTTAATTTACCGGTATTTATGCTTATGCAAAATTTTTAGCACTGTTGTTGCTCCAATACCAATTTCACGGGCAATTTCGCGAGAAGATTTGTGCGGATTCAATTCTGCTAATGCACATATTGCAATCTCCAAAGTGCTGATGTTATCTTCTGCTTCATTTTTGTTTTTATTATTTATTAATGTGAAATTTGATTCGAAATATTTCACTGTATTTCGTATGGTATTTGCAGAAGGAATTGGCCTTTCCGGATAGTTCACAGCAAATAAATCGCGACATACTTCCGCAGAATTACCACCATAAAATTGCTTTATCATAAACAACTTTTCTTCGGGCGTGTAATACTCCATTTTGAGAAATTGTGCACTACAAATTTTAGCGAAATCGCTAGGCACACTAACCCAACCACAATCGCTAAACAAATGCAGTAAATGAGTAAAAACCAGTCTTTTAAAAAGATAAATTCCCAATTTGTATAAAATCGCATTGTACCGCCCTCCGTACGAGTATCACGGCTAGAACGGTGCGGTTGATTACGTCTGTCTCCGTCGCACTACGAGTTTCGTGCGGTTGCAGCAACCTGCGGATAGGGCTTTTCAATGTGTTAGACAAGGCATAGGACTTTAATGAGTTAGATAAAGAAATACATATCAACTCCAATCGGCCTGAGAAGTAAACATAGTATATCTGTTCTGTGTTAACTAATAGAAACCTTATGCCGTTCTTTTCCCACTTACGTTAAGCCTATCCGCAGCTCGAGCGCGAGCAGTCTGTATCTCATAAAGTTATATAGCGTATTCTGCTATTCGAGCGCCGTTAGTGAAAGGTTAAGAATCCTGTCTCTTTGGTAATTACAGAACCAATTAATATGTTAGATATAGGAATTAACGACATATGTATATGATTCTAGGTCAACACCAGTATTTAAAAATGATCAACTATCTGATGCAGGCCAGGATAAAAAGGATCAAGATTTTTGTTTTAAAACATTTATATGTTCTAGAGTTCATATCATGTGTCTTTCATAATTGCCGATCCACCAGTATTTAAAAATAGTAAACTATCATCTCTTATGTAGCCCAGAATAAAAAAGTTCCAGAGTTCATAAACCTTTTTAACCAAGAATGTAATCAATTCAATGTGATTCACCCATCGATAACATTTATATAGACAATTCAAACTCGCAGTTTGCAATTTACAGTAACATGAATAGTACAAAAGTGAATTCTATCGCAGTAGTTTTGATGGGATGGAGTTTTAGTATAGTTAACCCACGCTCAATTACTTGTTAATACAAGTGATAATGCTTTAGGGAAAACAGCTGTGGACGGTGGTTAAAGTCTCAGTCGACAAACTACCACCGGTGATTGATAGACAATTAATCTATAGGGCGTAAACAGCCATTCATTACGTTTCGAGTATCGGACGCGTGCATTTCGAAAATTGAAAAGCCGGCTAACCACAAGGCAAATTAATTAATAAACGATCGGTGGTTATTGACGTAGGGCTAATTCCAAATTCGACCCTAGGCGGAGCCAATATTTAATGAACCACCAAAATGTGTGATCATCCACTAAAGGATCCGTACAAAAAATTAGAAACGTTGAGGCCGTTTTGAGCTTGATGCGGGTCGAATGATGTTTCGAATTGACGACGTTACGAGTGGATGCAACTGATTAACTTGACTAATGGTGTGATTTAGAGTGATTACGGGGCTATTGACTCACATCACTTAGTACGAAAGCGTTATCTATACCTGTCTTGTTGTGAGACGGGGTAAATTACAAATGATTGTTAGATCCGTTTTACAATGAATAGGAACAGGAGTTCATGAAAAGTATTGTTGTTTTCCTTACATTATTATTTTGGGGAAGGATATTATATTATTCCACATTTTGAATGCTTAAGCATCCAAATGTGGTCTAATTAGCATGTATATGAAACCCCTATTGTGTTCGATGCTCCGGGAACCCACAATACACTTTAAACCAAGCCACGAATTTTTCTTATGGAAACACAACCCCCAATCAGAATTCAACAAACATTTTCAAATAATGACAATGAACGAACAATAAATAATGGACATTTTTGCATTTGTATAGTGTGAGCAAACAAAAGACTGAATAGAGACGACTTCTTCAAATACTTGAACGGTCACGGAGAGAGTTATAATGGAAAGCCAAGAGGCGAACTTCTTTGCAGATAAGTGGATGATGAAGTATCGGAAAATTTTAAATTGTCGTGGAAACTTCGGTTTCATTTCCGTTATTAAATCTTGAGTATTTAATTCTATATAATTCTCGTTCGTTTGCCAAAGAAGAAAACACAAAAGCGTTCCCGTTATGGGGGGTAGCCGCTAACAGAGGATTTGTTCTTTTAGGGAAAGGGGAGAAGGCGATTTTCATTCTACTAATTAACTACTTAGTTTTGGAAAGGGGTGAGACAAGATAAGGAAACGGTAATGGAATTTTGTTACTTCTTCAACGCGGGCAACGTCGGCTCGTTAAGCCACCTAACCACCCTAAGACGTCCCCCCGTTACTTCGTGGCCCCCTTTTCTACGTCTGTCTTCCAACAAGAAATTATATCCCAGCAATATGCTCTTACTCAAATTGAATAATAAATCTAAAGAACTCGGCGTTTCTCTGGATTTTCACCATGTTTAGTAGAAACGACGAATCAAATCCGAAACCAAGAGGAACAGAAAAATAGCAAAAAGGAGTTAAAAGGACGACGTAGATCCAATAAGAATTGATGAAAAGTTCGCTGAACCGCAACCGGTAATTGGGAAATTTATTATTCAGCACCTCCATTGTAAATTCATCCCGTACAATTCTCGACAAAAATTAGATTCTCACATACCTCTGCCTCTTTTTACCATTCGTCATAGCGATCAATTACGTATCCGATCATCCTTTTGTGACATAAAAAACTTCAATAAACCCTGATCAAAAATAAACGGTTTTATCTTTCTTTTTTTTTTTCATGGTCGCTAAAATTATTGGTCGACGCTTTTTTATATCGTCATAAGTAACACTCACCATTTGTGATGGGGGGTTGCCGGCACCGTTATCTAAGTAAAATATATTTGATAAAAAGAGGGTCGCGGAAGGTAAACCGTCGCAATATCCTGGAAACACAATAGCTTCGTCGTATGCATACCTAATGCGAAAGGGAGGCAGTAAAACCAACATTAAGTTTCTCGTCTTTTTTTAAACTTTAAAATGAGAATATCGACTAAGCGAAGTTATTTATGTAGCAGGTACTAAACGTCAATTCGTTCTTAAAAAATAAACTTTAAATATATGAACCTTGTCACTGATCTAAATATTAAATTAGAAAGACTCAACGTGCCTGTAGTTTATGCCGAGTCCATCATGAAGAGTTCAACGTATAAACGCTGAAAGTTGTCTTTAAATATTTGAGCGGAAGTATTAGAGCCATGGAGGTGTGTGTGAGGACGAGGCTGAATAATGGATGAAAATGTGCATGCCAGGGAGATATGTTGTGAACTCCTTGTAGCGAACCAACGACGAGTGTTGGAGTGCTACCATTGCCGTTTGAGAATTCTCAAAGGCGGGTAGAGAGAGAGTGCGTGGAGTCCTTGCCACATTCGGAGCACAGGAAATATTCAAGAACCCCAAACTGGGACTCCCGCAGGAATCGCCCGCCAATCTCGCTTTTAGTAATTCCGGCGACGGCCCTTTCAGTCGTTTCTTTCGTGTTCGTGTAGGAAGTTAAGCCTTTAAGTACATTTTTCTTTATATGTATAAAACGAATTTCAAAGTCATCGAGCGTCCTTTGAAAGCTGGCGTGTTTCGGTCTCTTCCTTTTCACCGGAAGGGCTCCAATCGAGATAGAAAACGTCGACCGAGCAAAAGGACATCTAGTTCTGTGCTGTCGGTGGCGTGGCATCCTGTGGCAAACACGCACGTTGAACTTGGAACTCGAAGTGTCTCTTCTTTCTCTGTATGGCAATTTCCTCTTCCAATAAAAGTACTTTGAGAGAAAAGGAAACGCTTTGAGAAGATTTAATCAGTGATGGGCGCCAAATACTTATAAAATATAATTTTTAACCAATTAAAAATTTATAATAATAGATGTATATATTTTTTGAATTCAAATATATTAATTTAATCACAAAGAATTAAAAATATCAGTTTGTGTAGTAAACAAAAGTTGAAAAATGCTTCAATGTGAGGCCTTTCAATACTGATGAACACAACAATGTAACAAAATGACAACTCACATTGTTAGGAACTGTTTTAAACGACCACAACATTTATAAAATATCAATAATATAAAATATATTAATATCTTAACAACTACTTAGTTGTTTACTTTTGCCATAGAAACGTAATTCTACCAGACGAACAAGAGAAGGAGATTACGTGCGAAGTTCCTCAGGGTTCGGTTGTGGCAGGGACCCTCTGGAATGCGTACAATGATAGGGTTCTTTGGATCAAAATAGAATTGGGAGAAAGAGTATAGGATATGCTGACGACCAATACTAAATGTGAAAAAAATACTAAAAGTGGTCCTCCAACTGGCACCCCAAAAATCGGAGGTGGTAATACTAAAAGGACAGCGAACTATGAAGGCCATAGAGATAAATATAAACAATACTACCATATTAAGTACAAGGTCTCTAAAATACACATAAAAAAAGTATCTGAAAAAGCGGGAAAGATAATAAACGCCATGACAAGAATCATGCCTAAAGTCATAGGTCTTAGCCAAAAGGAGAGAAAGCTAACACCAACCGTCGTTCAATCAGTTATTATATGCCACTTTGACGTAAGAAGATGCGTTGAAATACAAAACATACACACAAATATTAAGGTCAACAGAGAAAAAAGCGTTAATATGCGTTACATCTGCATACAGGAGCGCATCAACGGACGCTGTAGAATGCTAGCGGGATGCCCACCGCAAGATTTACTAGCTTAGGAAAGAGCCAGAAATTGGGAAGAGAGATGTATGTACAAAGAGAGGATCAAAGAGGAAATGTATAGAAGGTGGCAAAAAGGATAGGCGAGGCATACAAAATGGACTAGCATCTTGATAAATAATGTTAAAATATTGCAAGAACGAGAACCTGCAAGCAACTATGCAACGCAAACCATACTTGGTCATGGCACTTTTGGTACTTACCTAGAGAAAATAAAGAAACTGTCATCAGACATCTGTTGGTATAGCTACGAGGGTGAAGGCACCCCAAGACACACAACCTTTGAGTGTAGATTTTTCGCAGCATTTAGACAAGGTACAGAAAGCAGAATCGGAAGAGAATTAAATATTAATAGCATCTCTAAAATTTTTCTAGAGACAGAGGATAAAGGAATAGAAGTAATCAAGTACCTGACTGAGGTGATGTTGGAGAAGATAAAACAAGAAAGAGACAGGAGGACACCAACCACATTGTAACAGAGTATAAGTGTAGAGAAGAGGAGAAGGGGTGTGTTTAGTTAAACCCCCCGCCCTATAGGTATGAGATGTGTTTATATCCAAAAAGTTCGCCCAATACGGTCCACACTAAATGCAAAGGAATGGAAAGGAAACGGTAGGAATAATTTCTGGTGTAGACGAGTGTTAACTAGGGGCCGTGATAACGGCGGTACGACAGAAGAACTCGAAAGATGGAAGTGGGAATACAGAAAAGAAATAAAAAATGCCAAGAAGAAAGCATGGAGAGAATTATGCAACGATCTGAAAAATGAATTTGGGAGGATGCCTATGAGATTGCTTTGAAGAAAACAAAATATATAAGCATAACGATCCTGGAGCAGGAAAGGTTACTAGATGTTATTGGGGAACAGTTTCCAAAGGGAAATAATAATATGGAGAAGGTGGAAAGAAAGACGAAAATAGATAGGGAGGTCACGGAGGGAGGTAATCCACTGTAAAACGCTATAGACGAAGTTTTGAGATGTGCGGATGAAACACAGAAATTTAACAGGGGTAAAAAGAAGGAGTGCTTATTGATCACTATAGACGTAAGAAACGCATTCGAAACGGCCACAATTGAGCGGAATTGTTGAAGAGAAAGAAAAGGGCTTAACAAAAGATTGGACAAACGTACTTAAGGAATATCTGTCGGAAAGAGAGGCATTATATGAGGAGTTAAAATATCAAGGGGTGTTCCTCGGGGATCAGTACTTGGTCCGAGCTTGTGAAATATAACTTCGACAAGATATATGCGTATGCGTAAGTATAATCCCATATGCAGACGACCAAGCACTGATGATAATCGGATGGTGTGAGGAAGAGATAAGGGACCTGACACATCGAACGATCACACAAATGGCGAATATGATGAGCACACAAGGATTGGAAAGGACGCCAGAAAAACTAAGGCATTACTAATGAAGAGCTGGAAAACAAAACTGAAGATAGAGCTGAAGGTGCGAAACTGTGCCATAAATATCGGACGAGCCATTATGTGTCCAGTGGTGATGGTCCAAAAAATACCCAGAAGTTAGTATAGTTTCATGGGAGTAACGTATGGACGCAGTCAACAAAAACGTAATATGGCTGGATTGGTTTTACTTTATGCGCCTACAGAGCCCGGATGGAGACGATAATAGTTATGAAAAGTATTGAAGAACTTACTAAAGTTCAAAGAGGAGTCCTGATAAGGGTCACAAACGTATACAAGATCACTTCAAAACTCTCAGGAGCTCTGCAGTAAATAGAAAATATGCCCCCAATAGACTTATATATTAAAAAAGGTTGGGCTAAAATAAGAATGAGAGTGGGGATTGTTTAAAAGAAGAATGGCAAAAGAGTTGGAAAGCTAATACAGAGGGCGGGCTAATTCCAAACATACCAGTGTGACTGATACAGAAAGGGGGAGAGGCTAACTACCATATCAGCCAATTTATATATGGCCATTGATGCTTTTAAAGCTATCTTACAAGTACAAACGAGTCGTAGATGATAAATGACTGTGAAAGGACCGACGCTGAGCACACATTTTTCCAACATCCTCCCATCTACTACAACATATTCTTGTGATAGACGGTATGTCGCAAAAACAATAATGGAGAAGAAGGGGTTTAAACTAATTACCTCAGGAAACTATGTGACGAGGATGGTGAAAAGTGAGGAAAATTGAGTGGCTATCTAGAAGTTAATCAGGAAGATTGTTACAATGAAAGAGAGGGAGGATAGAGAGAAGAGGAACAGAGGTTTGACACAGGCCCTCCTCAGTCAGATACGTGAAACAACGAGTACTATAAAAAAAGCTGAAATAGCGGTTTTTGTTGTTTTTTTCTGAGCGGAGTTGGCAAAGGAAAGGATCAGAAGTACCTAAGAGGAAAATAAGTAAAAAGAAATTATGAATCTATTAAAATATGGTTAAAGGAATGTTTTTTCGTCTTGAACAAATTAACGATATTTTTATTTAATTTTGTACTATGTTTGTACTTTTTTTATTAAGACGAATTTTATTTGCTATAGTTCTACCGGTTTCGGCCCTGTTTAGGCCATCGTCAGGAACTTTCGAGTACTGTTGATCTTCAGATTATTTAAAATCTATTCACAATTTGTTGTTTTATATTGGCGTGTTTTATTTTATGATGTTATGTGTCATTTACAATGACACATAACGTTAAAAAAGAGTACAAAATTAAATAAAAATATCTTTAATCTATTAAAAGTTGAGTTGTTTATTTTATTTGCACGGCACTCCTATCGAGTGACCACGAAGGAGATGTATCTCCAAACTCCAAAGAAAACTCGTGAGAGTGTTACCAGATAAGACGAGGAAAGGGGTTTTTAGTGAGTCGAGGTTAATTTATTAGTCCCAATCCCATAATATCTGCCAATTATCCCAGACCAGGTGTCTGTTCGCAGATTTTCTCCAAACACGTAAGAAAAAGAGTTGGGTTGATTTGGGTTGATTTTCTTGGGTTGGGTTGGGTTGGGTTGGAAATAAATACCCAGGTATTCAGCAATACTGGATTTAATATTCGTCAATTGGTTAGCTGACAATAATAAATTACTTTATAATTTTAATAATAGAAAAAAAGTTTCATTCCACTAATACGAATTTGATTACAGAAAAAGCAAGATTATGAACATGCGTACGTCATATTAATAACTAATACGTGTGTGTCGCATTTTGTCGGAGCAATCGATTTACAGAACAATCGAGGGCATGAATTTTACATGCGCAAACACCATTGGGGAAATACAATAAAGGAAAACGCCGAACAAAAACTATTGTAACAATTGTATAGGGAGCAAAAAACAATCGATTACGATTTCTCTTTCGCTCGATTCCGGAATTATAATCACATCTCACGTTACAATTCATTTACTAAACGAAGTCATCTCAACTCACAAGTCGCAATGTCACGCACGTTTTGATGAAGGGTCCTCGTATGAGACGGCGTCTTTGCGTGCATTTGTCACGTTCCTGGTGAAGTCGTTGTCTTTGGTACCTAAATTCAACGGAACAGTGCGGTACGTCGGAACAGACGGTTAATGAAACGCCGTATTAAGATGCAAAACGGTCGGCTTCAACCCCTTCTCGCGCCTAATTAAATACATTGTCGATTAAGCCGTACCAGGCCGCGTTGTTGTTCTTGACGTTCAACACCGGCGTCGCAGTTTATCAAATTGTTCGGAATTTGGATGCGATTAAGTACCAGACGCTTGGGACGTCTTGAGACGTCGTGTCGTTGTACCTTAATTGAGTTATGTTAAGATCAAAGTCTTTTAAAATTTCAAACATTAATTAATTTATTAAATTTTTAGAGCCAGATCATGATAATTTATTATAAAGGGTATAAATTGTTGGATACGGTTAATCTTATCGTGTAGTTAAATGGTAGACCGTTTGAAATTGACCATTATAGTTGTACGAGTGTTCGTTGACGTATAACATGAGCATTCGGACGGTCGTAACACGAAGCGAACAGGGAGGAAGTTTATATACGTCTGCGAACCCATCAAATAAACAAGGAAATATGCACGGGATCAATAAAATCGTGTGGGGGCCGTGCAAATCATAAATTCCGTGTGGCACAATGTTCACCGAGCACGAAAGGGGCATATAAACTGCCCCGGTGGACAATAGTAAAATAAATGTTAAACTTTCGGACGTCCTCCGTAACGCGTCCTTGCACTCCCAGTCCCAAGTCCCAAGTCCCAGGTTAGGCGTAAAAATTTACAATGGCGTTAAGCTGAATTTACAGCCCTGCTTTCTTTTCCGGCCGAGTTTCGAGTCGGTTGGTATGTATTAATTTGTCGTCCAGGGTTCGGTCGGTCGATTAATTTAAATTTCGAGGGGCACATTCGTCTGTTCGCACGTTAACAATAATATACGTGAAGGGGCTGGATGTTATCTAGCAACTGTACGGGAAACTTTTGGATCGATCACAGCCAGACCTGAGGCTGGTTATTCTTAGAAATTCTCGCGACGATTTTATCGCTTTGAACATTGTTGGTAAAGATTTTATCAACACTAAATGTGAAAATGAATCAGCGCTGCTACATTGTAGAACATTTCTTTTCCCATTTAAGTATAAAGTTACAACTCCCTATTATGTTGTCTCAATACTCTTAAGGATACTCTAAAAGATAAACTTGGTATCATTACAACAGACAATTCGATGTATTATTCAGACCTTATGTATGTGCCAAGATTTTAAATGTACAACGGTCACATAAACATTCGGAAGAAAGGAGAGAAATTGTAACAGAAAGTGGTCTGTATCGAGTGGCATTTAAAATTCAAATGCCTCCCAGATGACAGATACCGTAACCGCCGCGTTCCCCAAATCGCTGATCTCGATTTAATTGGGAACGTTCAGCGTTTCCCTAGTTAGGCGAAGTTGGCATTCTAATTAGTTAAGATTGAAGGCTCGTCGAGTAATTGTACTCCGATTTCTCTCACCCATTTTCTCTATCTATCTCATGGGAGTTATTGATACTACTATTATCAATCAAACCGTTGCTCTCGAAGTAGCGGAAACTTTCGGGTGGCGGCATAAATTTGTCTAACCGAATCGGTTAGGCACTGTGCCCATTAATCAATTGTACCAATTACCAAATGCCAATATAAACAGTTTAGCTGAATTCGAATTGCGCCCGAAGGCGTCTCAAAATCGATATCGCTTGTAATCCATGAATGATATATGTTAATTATCTTAACGGCGTCGCCAGGTATTATTACGGTCAGATTCTGCGATTACACAAATTTTATTTACAAAGGATTACACAAAACGATTTTTAAGTTTATCACGTTTTCCAGAAAAACGCTTCAGTCGCTTTCACCGATTTTCGATTAAAATTATATTTGACGATGGAGATCGATTTGTGGCTGAATCGAAGGATTGATGATCACCCGTCAAAAGTGAATAGGTGGAGTTTTAGAATAGATAGACTATCAAGAAGGTAGTAGATTGGTTCTTTTATACATACGAATATGTAAAACCAAAGACGAAGAATGTTTTATATTTGGTTGATCACCTAATGGTACTTTGTATACTTTCTATATAAATGTTATTTCTGAAAAAGCAGGCAGATTTATATCAAGTACATCCCAAGAATAATTGTCAGCGTTGTCAAATAAGACTACTCTAAATAATTCGAACAGGATCTTAAATAACCTAGTCAATTCAACGTCTTCCATGAAATTGTGTTTCAATGTACCTACAAATTTTCGCTAGAAAAGAAGTTTCTTTCACACTGTGTTTACTTCTTGGAATCTTGCAATAATAAGTAAACATTTTATGAATTTAAAAACTTGTCTTTAGCCATAAGCTTATTATGTTAATTAAATTAAAAATTATTTTTTTTATCTGTACTTGCATTGGTAATTTATTATGAATGGCAGTTTTACATGTTTCGACAAATTATGGTCATCTTCAGAAGCTTTGTTAAGAAATTAAAATAATAAACATTCCAAATATTAAATAAAGTTAATTACACATCTGTTACACATAAAACTAAACACATTATCATATATTAATAAGTAAAATTGAACGTTAAACTGTAAAAAGGATGAACAGAACAACTGTATGAAATCTAACAAAAATGCAAGTGTTCGTCGTTTTTACAGTTTAACGTTCAATTTTACTTGTTTTAATGTGTTTAGTTTTATGTGTAACAAATGTGTAATTTTTAATTTATATTCATTATTTTAATTTTTTAAGAAAGCTTCTGAAGATGACCATAATAGGTCGAAACATATAAAGCTGCCATTCATAATAAATTACCAATACAAGTACAGATAACAAAAAATACTTTTTAATTTAATTATTTATTATTGGTTAATATGGATTATAGTTAAAATCGTTTTATTGTGTTAATCTACAATATACTAACCGTGCATTTATAAAACTCTACCAAATTCTTTGTACTTTAACTGGTTTTATTTAATTTTTGTCTAACTAGTTTCGCTTTTATAGCATCTTTAGAGACTCTACAAGAAAAAATTGAAGTACAAACAATGTAAATGAAGTTCAAAATAATTACAAGTAATTTATCTTAGATGTATAAGCTAATTATTAATGTGAGGGGACATTTTAATAAGTTTTTAATACTTACATGTCTTAAAGAACACGTGTGAAATTTATAAATTTGTACCTAATTACTTCCTTAATCTATGTGAATTTTATAAATATTTAAACAATTATTTCGCAAACTCATTAGTTAGTACATTAAACTATGTTGATGTTAGAATTATAAAATAAAATTATAAAATTAAAATTTTAGTACGTTACATGACATGTTAAAATTGATAATGGCGATAAAATAAGAACATGAACTGGATTAAGCATGGTATAGCAAAACTAGTTTTGTATTTGTAAGAGAAAGATGTAGACTATTCATTAAAAGAGATGGTAAATTTTATATAAAGTATTGAAAATTCAAATTTAAAAAAATGATAAACGATTACATGTCCTCTTAACTTTGGGGAAAAGGTTTTGAAAGGTATTTGTATAGAGGAATTTGAGAAGTATGAACTTGGTCGTTAAGACAATGTTGATCGTTGTGTAGAGTTTTGAATTTATCAATTTCATAACTTTCTAAAAGATTCAATTTGAATCCTTTATTTTGTTTATGTATTAATGTTACATTTTGTTGGATATCAAAATCATGACTATATGTCATTATAAGTCTACCAAAATTAGAATTGTCGTTTAGTTGATGTTCTTTTATACGTGTCTTAATAGATCTACCAGTTTCACCTATTCTCATCTCCATTCTCATCCAAAAAATTAATTTTATCTTTGGCATTAAATAATTTTTTGAAAATAGTGTTATTGTTTTTAAAGGATATGCTGATGTTGTATCTGCGAAAAATTCTTTGTATGTTATATGACATATATCCTGGTTAATTTATTTATTTATTTATTTACATTTTATGGGTACAGAGACAGGACAAACCCAAAAGTTCTGTACCACTAAAAAAATTATAGTAACAAGGAAAAAGAAAACGTGTAACAAAAGAAATCAAAAATTGCCTTAATTAAACAATTAAAAATCAAATTAAACTTAACAGTGGACTTAAATGTCATTAAGAAAAAAGAAATTATAATAAAATAAAACAAACAAAATAACATAGCAAAACTAAAAAACCATTAAAACAAAATAAACAATGCCTACTAATAAAAAATAACGGCTAAATTACAGTGCTTCAATTAATAAGAGTCTCGAGCTATCAAAACGTAGGAGGTAATTCGCTGACGGTATCAAGAACTAATCGCCTGAAGGTAAAAAAGGAGTGCTGAAATAAATCAATATTAAGTTTGTCAGTCAGGCGAGCCATTCGCAACATAGGAGAGTTCCGAAAAGCATTGGTGCGCGGAATAAGCGTACAGAACAAGAAATTAAAGCGAAGTAGGTGGGGAGGAACATGAATATTAACCGACTCCAAAAGAACTGAGGAATCACACATATTGTGTAAGACCTTGTAGAAGAATAGTGCGTCATTACACAGACGACGCTGGCGAAGAGGCATTAAACGAAAAGATCTGCAAGACGAATCGTAATTAATGTAAGGTGTGAAAGATTTAAAGTTTAAATATTTCACAAATCTAGATTGAATTTTCTCAATTCGATCAATATAAATAAGGTATTGGGGATTCCAAACTACAGTGCAAAAATTGAGAACACTGAAAACATAGACGAAATACAAATTTTTAATAGCGTCAACGCTTGTAAAGGACGAAGTGGATCTTATAATAAAGCCAAGCATACGCCAAGCCTTATTAACAATGTTGTCAATATGCTGAGCGTAGAGAAGCTTGTAATCGAGAGTCACACCAAGATCTCTAATGAAGGAAACGCGTGTTAAGTTTTCGCCAGCGACGCTGTAATCGTAATGAAGAGTACTCTTTCTTCTCGAAAAAGAAATAACGTTACATTTGGATAAATTTAAAGTCAAATAATTCTCAGTGCAAAAGTCAGAAATCCTGAGAAGGTCAGTCTGCAGCTTTGAACAGTCCAACGGAGAGGAAACACGCAGATAAAGCTTAAGATCATCAGCGTACATAAGACATTCACAATGTTTCACAACCTTGAATATATCATTAATATAGATGTTAAATAGCAAGGGACCGAGGTGGCTGCCTTGAGGAACGCCAGAGGGAACTGTAATAGGGTCAGAGCAGTATCCATTAACAGAGACAATCTGGCTCCTACCTCTCAAGTATGAATCAAACCAGCGGAGCAACCCACCATGGATACCAAAACCATGAAGTTTAGTTAAAAGGAGGCTATGATCTACACGATCAAAAGCCTTGCTAAAATCTGTGTAAATTGAATCAACTTGACAATATTCGTCAAACGATTTTAAAATATAATTAGTGTATTCAAGTAGGTTGCCCTCCACTGACCGATTCGCAAAGAAACCATGTTGTCTGGTATCAATTTTGGATTTAAGAGTAAAGAAAAGTCTAGTATAAACCAGTTTCTCCAAAACCTTACCAAACACAGGCAATATAGATATCGGGCGATAGTTAGAAATAAGGTTACGACTACCGGATTTAAAAATTGGCAAGATATAGGCTTGCTTCCAAAAAGTGGGAAACGTACCTTCCGTTAAAGATTTATTAAATAAAATGACAAGAGGTAGAGAAAGAGATTCAAGACAAGATTTTATTAGAAAAGGAGGGATTCCATCAGTGCCCGGACCTTTATTTATATTCAAGGAGGAAAGTGTCTCCACAACCTCAGACTGCTCAAAGCGCATCGGACCCAAAAATGTAGTATCATTAAGGCCAATGTTAGCAGAATTAAGTGGATTAACAGAGGGCGAAATATACACGGAAGAGAAATATGTTGCGAATAGCGAGCAGATACCCTTACCGTCCCCGGCAATAGTACCATTTAATGACATAGGTGTGGGAATTGTATCCGCACCTCTCTTATTTTTAATATAAGACCAAAAGTATTTAGGATCAGCCTTAATACTGCTCTCGACACCACCAACATACTGCCCATAGTCGCGCCGAATGAGAAACTTGGAACGCCCTCGCAGTAATGAAAAGGACAAGTAGTCTATTTGTTTACCATACCGTTTCCACTTAACATGACCTCTTCGCTTTTCTTTGATCACTCTGATAGTATCCCGTGAAAACCACAAAGGAAAACTACTGGTGATTTTACGCCTAAGCGGAGTAAATTTTTGAATGGCAACATTTAAATGGTAATAAAAGAAGTCAACAGCAGGGTCCATTTCGCGAGTATTTAGCTCTGTATCCCAGTTAATAGTAGATAGGTACAAATCAATCTCAGAAAAGTTAGCACGTTTGAAGTTAAACACATTAGATGATTCAACAGGAAGGCGGCGTGGCATTTCAAGCGAGCAGAAGAATTCCAAAGTGGTAAGTGCACCATCCTCAGGAACCAGAGGATGGGTGCTTAATGTAATATAAGATATATTAGAAAAATTAGCAAGAATTAAATCAATAGTATTATGAAAGACATTCATGTGAAAATTAAGTTGGTTAAGACCACATAAGGCAAGGGCATCCAAAAACTCACCCGAACGAGCAGAAGATGTGGAGGCGACGGTGGCGAGATCGGCTGTCCAGCGAATATCACCACAAATCAGAAATTTGTCGTTAGAGTGTCTTTCAATAATTAAATTAATTTCATTAATAAAATTAAACAACGCATTTTGATCAGAAGGAGGTATATAAACGCAACAAATGTGTAAGGTAGTAGAACCGGTACGTAGGGTAACACAAACTGCCTCAAGGTCCACAAACCATGTTGGCTGCGGAAGGACAAACAGTGAGGATGCCACCGCAATCAAAACACCACCACCTCGTACACTATTATCGGGGACGTTCGGGCGATCATGTCTGAAAACTCTGTAACAATTGGGAAAGCCCTCAGCAGAGTGAATTCCTTGGTGAAGCCAGGTTTCGGTTAATTAATAGATCTATAAGTTGAAATTTGTGAATTGTTGTTGTTTTAAATGAATCTTGTGCAATAATGTGTTGATAGTACTATTAGAAAAACCATTGATAACAGCAATGTTTTTGATTATATTGAGTTCGTTAGTTTTATGCAAATCAGATAATGGAGTATTGAGATATCTATGTAAATAAGCTCTTAAATGCGGAATTTTTATGAGAATTATGATGGTAGGATTGGTGTGGAATTATTGTGTCTGTTTGTGTTGGTTTTCTATATATTTTAAAATCAATTCTGTCTTTATTATTAATTAAGGTTAGATCCAAAAAATTCAATTCGTTATCATTTTCGATTTCTAAAGTGAATTTGATGTTTTGGTGCAAAGTGTTTATGTAATTGTGAAAGTGTTGTATAGTAGATTCATTGTCATTATCCCAGATAATAAATATGTCATCAATATATCTTCGCCAAAGTTTTATATTTTTATTTTGATGATTATTAGGATTTAAAATTTTATTTTCAAGTTCATTCAGAAAAATATCAGAGAGGAGACCACTCAAGGGAGAACCCATAGGTAGGCCTTCATTGTATTTATAAAATGAATTGTTGAAAGAACAAAAATTTTGTTCTGTACAAAGTTTTAATAGATTATAAATATGTTCTGAGTCTGTGTTGTTGATTTTGTTACTGATTATATCTTTTATTACAGGTTTGTGACATCAAATGATAACAAAGTGAAATTTTCAGGTAATTGTATCTTTTGAATGGTGTCAATAAGATCTGATCTGTCTTTAATTGTAAAATTAGTGTTAAATTGTATAGTATTTTTAAAAAACTGTACTAGGAATTTAGATATTTTGTAAGTACTTGAATCTATTGAAGATATGATCGGTCTAATGGGATGACTATGTTTCTGTAATTTAATCAAAGAATATACTAAAGGTGTTTTAGGGTTCATTGGTAAAAAATTAAACACAGCTATGTTTTGTTGAAGTAAGAAATCTTTAGCAGATTTTACGATTCGTTTTGTTTTGTTATGGAATGCATTTGTTGGATTTTTCTTAATTTCTATAAAGTTGTTATCATTAAAAAACTGTAAAGTTTTTGAAATATAAAGTGATTTTTCCAAAATAATCTAGGTAGATTGTGATTCTGCGGCGCCATACCATATTTGTGACCTTTGTTCAAAAATTCCCATTCTCTATTAGAAAATTAGACGTTGGATAGGTTGGTAATTCTTGGATGAAAATGATGCTGACTATTGTTATTAGAAAAAGAATAACTTGATTCTTCAATCTTTCTCTCTCTTAATTTGTTGATTTTACGTTGTTTTCTATTCCATGTATTTTTAAGTTTATCTTTTTTGAAATGTTTAGCTTGAAAAATAACATCATCCAGTTCAATGTAATGAAGTTGTTTTGAAAGAATGTTATAGATGTAGTTTAAATGTCTGTTG
Organism: Onthophagus sagittarius; assembly: GCA_036711965.1. Classification (NCBI taxonomy): domain Eukaryota; kingdom Metazoa; phylum Arthropoda; class Insecta; order Coleoptera; family Scarabaeidae; genus Onthophagus; species Onthophagus sagittarius. The sequence goes on along the minus strand of JASERS010000005.1, from coordinate 11,650,637 downwards.
TTGTGATCTATTTTATTGTAAAGAAATTTAATTTGTTTTGAAATGTGGTTATTGCGGATGTAATGTGGTTATTGAAATGTAATGAAGTTGTTTTGAAAGAATGTTATAGATGTAGTTTAAATGTCTGTTGTTGTGATCTATTTTATTGTAAAGAAATTTAATTTGTTTTGAAATGTGGTTATTGCGGATGTATTGAATTTGTGTTTCAGTTAGATGTTGTGGAAGTTTGTACTTTGTGTAAGTTGGAGTTAATTTTTCTGTTTTGCATATTTTGTTGAATTAAATGTTTTGAAGAGATCTTTGTATTTTGAAAGTATTCTTCTTCAATTTATAAATTTCACACGTGTTCTTTAAGACATGTAAGTATTAAAAACTTATTAAAATGTCCCCTAACATTAATAGTTAGCTTATACATCTAAGATAAATTACTTGTAATTATAATATAATTGTAATTGTAATTATATTATAACTTCATTTACATTGTTTGTACTTCAATTTTAGTTAATTTTAGTTAGACAAAAATTAAATAAAACCAGTTAAAGTACAAAGAATTTTATTTATTTAATCATATTTATCATTACTGGTAGAATGGATATTTTAAACTTTTCAACCTATAAACAATAACTATTGGTGATTTTTTGATAACCAAATATAATCTCAGTTCTAATTACTAGATGCTCCTTTGCGAATCAAATTAAGCTGAGATCCGCTTTGTGGTGAAAACAGGGAAACCATAAACCCCCAATTAGTCGAATTGGAGCTCAGCGCCCTAAGTATAAAATTGGTAACTATAGGATGTACTAACAGATTTGATTCAAACGTCACTAAAACCTTCATTGTCCGAAATCGGTTGTGATTCACATTGTGATGAGGTCAATCTAACCATAGATACTCCATTAGATGAATTGTCATGCTCCGCAATGAAAATTGATAATTTTGAGATTTATCGACGGAGAACGTAAATTCGGTAGACATCATACATGATCAGTATTTCAGTATTTGGAAAGTAATATTTATTAACATCCTCTTTTGGACTGTGATGATATCAAATCTATACATTACTCCTTTGTTAGTCCTATTATTTCGCTGGTCATTTTTAATTTTTCCTTGTGGAATATTATCTCATCAAGATCGCCTCTATTCCCTCTTTATTTCTTTACCGTATTTACTCTACAATGTCCGAAATCTGATGTGATTCGTATTATTATGAAGGACAAGGCAACCATTCAATACACGAATTGTCATGCTCTGTTATGAAAATTGATAATTATGGGATCTGTACATGGAGATGGTTTAAATTCATCTAAGCTATTCTTCTATTGATCTGTAGACATCATACATTATAATAATATCTTTGCTTGGAATCTTTATTCCCATTAATAATTTTACATTAAAAAGTGCTGAATGCTGAAAAAAATGTTCGCAGCGGATGATGGCAGCTGAATTGGGAAGAAAGCTCAAAGTACATAAGAATGTTAAAGAAATATTGAAAATGCTAACATCAACCCAGATAAAACCATTAACAAGTTTGTAGAGTTACTTGAAATTGCATTTAGAACTTGTGACACGAAGATTTTATATTTTGCTAAAAATATTTGGTAAAATGAAACAAAATCAAATTATATTAACAGTATTTTCCCTTTTACAATAAAAATATCTTCTATCTGCAACATTTAGTCTTTAGTTACCAGTTTGTGGATTACTTACAACAAGATTTTGCATTTTGTCCAATAGAATTAAATATTTTCCAAGAAAACTCAAATATTCAATTTTTTAGGTTTTCATCAAAATGTTGTTTTTTTGTGTTTGATTTTTTGTTGAAAATGTTTTCTGCAAGCAGTTTTAAAATCAGTACAAGCCTGCAGGAAGTATTTCAAATATTGTAGAAGTAGTATCAAGTGTTTTGGAAGCATTTCAAGTCTTCTGAAAACACTTTAAGTCTTCTTGGAGCAATATTAAGTTTTTTAAAAGAATTATCATATCATCTGATAGTCTCATCTAGAAGCACTTCAAGTCCTTCAGACACAATATATAGTATTCTGGATGTAGATAAGAATCCAGAAGATTAGATAAAATTCGACGAGCTGGATGGGGCAATTCGTAAAATTGATATTTTAGAACAATATGCACGGAAGGAAAATTTTTGGTGTAAAAGAATCCAAAGATGAATCTACTTTGATATCCCCATCAAATTTATTGTTATTAAAATTTATTGTAAAATTGATATTTTAGAACTATATACACGGAAGGAAAATTTTTGGTGTAAAAGAATCCAAAGATGAATCTACTGTTGATATCCCCATAAAATTTATTGTTATTGTTTAATCGAATAAAATTAGTGTTTCCCATCGACTCAAAGGGAAAGGGATGTCGAGAGGTCTATTATTATTCGATTCACTAACCGTAACACCGAGAGCACGATCTATGCAATGAAACAAAAGTTAAAAAGCACAAATTTGGTGGTAAAGGAAGGTCTTATTGCATATAGAGCCTCTTTGTTGAAAGAAGCAATTCAAAGAATGGGTTCTTGATCGACGATGTGGAGACCTAAATGATCTTGATAAGGTAGTAAAGAATAAAGGTGGAAAGAAAAGTAACGAAAATTAAAGCAAGTTCAATAAATAATTAGGATTTAACTTTGTATTTGTTTGATTTCTTATTCTTATTTTACATGAATCTTTGGATGTCGCTGATGCTGCCCAGGTCGTGTAACGTGGTTTCATGAGTGATAAAGAATTAATAGCAGCGCATTTGAACTTTTTACCAAAAATCAGTGAGATTAATCAATTATTTCACTTGCATAGAATTGATATCTACTGTATTTCCAAGACATGGATGCCACCAGAGGTTAGTGTTGATGCGGTAAGAATAAATGAGTTTACCTTTTTTCGTAAAGATCGTACGTATTACATTGAATTGTTGTTTTATAAATTGTATCGATGAGATAACTTACATATATGTCGCTACAAATATGTTGTTTATTAAAACACCATCGCTGAGCAATAATATCTTCATCGACCAACTGGAATTGCAATTGCTTCAGAATTGCAAATTAGAATATGATAATATTTTTGTCTGCGCGATTTCAATATTAATTTGTTGGATATTAATAATAATAATACCATAAGTTTGATAACTTTGTTGAACTGAACCTGCGCGTGTCACTCAATCAACTGCAACATTGCTTGATGTGAAATTTCATTCTAGTAGTATAGCTCTGTTTTTGACTCTGGAGTGCTACACGAAAAAATTTCTGATCATGATTTAGTCTTCTGTAATTGTAAAATTTATAGCTACCGCTATAAACCTGTCTACTACACCTACAGAGGCTTTTCTAATTTCGAGTATCATGAGTTTGTAAGCCATTTATCGGCAATTCCGTTTGACTATTATTTTTTTTAGATATATATGGCAAAATTGAATTTTCAATAATGCATTATTACACCTGTTTAATATGTTAGCGCAAATAAAATACTAAACCGAGAGAATCATGGCTTATTAATAACATCAGATTTATGCAGCGGCTTAGAGATTAGCCCTATCTCTAGGATAGATTCAAAACGAATGAAAAAATTCAACAATTCAACAAGGAACAAAGGCGTACTTTGAACAGCTGCGCTTAAACAGTAGTTCCATGATAAACATAGAACCAACATTCTATGATAAGCGTTTAAAAACTCAATGTCGTTCCCAATAGGGTCATGGAGATCCCTATTCACCTCGCTAATGCTTATCGAATAAACCAGGCCTTTGTGAAAGAAGAATAAAAACACATTGATTCATTTTTAAAATAACTAGTTCAATGTGTGAAATTAAAAGTAAATCTTCGAGGACTGACGGTATTAACATAGATATGTTCAAATTGGTTATGCTTCAGCTTTTGAAATATATTACACATATTGTGAACGAGTGCATTCGAGTAAATTATTTTCTTAGTGTTTGGAAATCGGCACTAGTGCTTCCATTACTTAAAATACGTTCTCGAATAGAATATAAAGCTTTGCATTTCATAGGCATATTACCAACTATCAGTAAAGTACTGGAGTTGGAATTGTCAATTATCAACTAAGATAATGCCTTAATTGCTATTCTTGCACAATGCTATTCTCCCTAAATGTCAATCTGGTTTTGTCTCTAAACGTGGTTGCACTACTGCTTTACTAAAAATTACTGACGATATCATTTATGCTAAAGATAACAATAATTTTACTGTTATCGTGCTATTAGCTGTTTTACATCACATTGGTTATGACACATCATTTTTACAATTTATAAGTTTCTACTTAGTTTATAAGTTAATGGTATATACTCGGTTAAATTGTCAACTGATGTTGGGACCGTTACTCTTTTGTATTTACACTGCGTTTTTACCTAAAGATTCAAATCAAATTTGCACCATTTATCCGATAATTATGTTTCGCTGAATGATTATGGTCAGAAATTAAAAAAAAAAATGTTGGTAGATCTTCACCTTCTATAAAACAGCAGTGTAATACTAAAACTATTACAAGGAATAAAACTAGATTTCAGGATTTATCGCGTACCTTTTGAAATAATATTAGACATTTCGGATGCTATGTTGTAACCTTCCTTAGAAACTGGATCAAATGAACCAATACCTCTCCCAACTGGACAAAAACAGCTGTTGGAGTTGATGTTTTGACATGATGATATGTTATGAATACGTGGTAATTCAGACACCCTCTTTGATCCCAAGTTCCAAATAACCATTATAAAGCATAATGATATAACCATTATAGTGTAGAATGGTTCAGCATCAACAAGATTGATCAACAGGCTTTCAAATACTTTCACCTGCAGGTAATCTCGACGATATGACGTTAAATCGTATTTTATATCTATTGGAAGAGATACAATTTGTCATAAGAAGAAAAGTGCTCACAAACGGAACATAAATTGCAAAAACATGTGACAGGATTTGTTGTTCCAACAAGGCTATGCTTTAAGTTCAAAACATTGCTCCAGGGACGTTCTTAATAGGTTCGCGTAGTGTTGAGTGATTAAAACCTTACTGGCCAAGCTTGTCTAACATATTTTTTAGTATTATATCTATGTAACAGTACTAGTGTTAGTTCTAGTTCTAGTTCAGTGAATAATTTTTTTTTTGAACCTTGAAAATATCTACCGCAGATACAATTTCACTGCTGATGCTTAACTATACGAATCAGTTTCCATATCTTAATTTCGACAAGTAAAATAAACAGTTTATGTGCAACTGTTGATTTTTCACATGTATAAATCTGCTTCATACCTGTATGAAAGTTTTTTTTAAGTGTTACCGAAAATTAATACAAGCAAATTTACGCAAATATTATGTCTATTATAAAGAGAGATTGTTAAACTATTAACTTTTGATGAATCGAGATAACGGTCAACACCCAAAGGAGTTCTATAAGACGAAATGTAAAAACTGTATGAAGCTGCCTCACCTTCTCTTACATGAGTTTTGAATGGGATAATCTCGAAGATGCTGTCAATAAAATTAATACTGATTTGGAAAACTTATCATGTTTTGCTCGAACGCGCTCTTTAACTTTGAGTTCCGACCAAAGCTTAGTGATGCTGTTTGAAAGCGTAGCAGGGGTTCAAATGTTAAAAGATTCACTGAATATACTCAATGGGTCTCAATGGCTCTCATTGGGCCTCAATGGGTCACGCATACCAATTAGCACAGTAGCGAAAAATCTTTGATTTATCATTAATAACAGCTTTCATTTTTGCTCTTATGTTTCAGCGAAAATTGGAATCGCTCTTTGCAATTTGAAATTGCTTTATGCCAACATATTTAATGCAAAACTTAAAACTATTTTGTGTAAAAGTATGGTTCTGTTTTTAGTCAATTATTGCTTACCTGTTTACGGCCCGTAGAGATGTGTTATATGGCATCCGAAAATTTGATAGAATTTCGTACAAACAGAAGGAAATAAATTGGTTGAATATGACCGATGTACTTTAAGCTCTTTAGAGCCTTATTATCTTTTAAGAAAAGTAACATTTAGGGGTGATATTTATTCCATCAATATAAGAAATAGCAATTTGATTGGTCCTCCTGCTCCTAGGAACTCTTTATTAGAATGATCATTTAGTTACAACATTTATGGTTTTTGAAATGTTTTTTGAGAACCAGTGATTAGCTTGAGTTGTATTAGTTGCCTCTTCGGTGAGTTAATTGATTAAGCTAGTGTACAAGAAAAATCTCAAAGACTGTTTTCTGAAACTGTCTTCACTTTTTCGCCATCACGTCCTGTGTTCGAGATATACCCAAAAATGTGGAAAATCATAAAATAAAAAACACAGTAACGGTTCATGTTCATATATTTCTTAACTTGCATAGTGTACTTCTGTAGCTATATGGACATGAAAGTGAAGATCCAGACGAACATTTTGAGGTATTGTTGGCATAAATAGGACTCTCCGCTATTTTGCTTCAGCCTAAACCAACTCAACAAAATCAAATTTTTTGGCATTTTTGTCATTTTCATTTCACTTAATCGCTTGTAGAACCTCCTGTAGAACATTTAATTCTCTAAATTTCGAAGCATTGAACATCATGGTCAAATGTATATTATCAGAGATACCGTTAATATACAACAAGCATGCATAATTTCATTTTTTGCCATTTTCTTTGTATTGTTGAAACATTATTATAAACAATTTTTTTTTAATAAAGAGATATCTTAACTGCGGCAGATGCTAAATATGAACATTAAATTCATTGAAATCAATATTATGATTTTGACATTAATTTAGTGTAACGCATTTCAAGTTACTGTAGATTTAAGAGTAATTGCCGCAGTAACAAAATTTACTAACTTTTTAAGTATTGACTTACATTTCTATGATTTTTAGGTAATTGCGGTGGTTACAGGCTTACAAGGCGATTTTACAAAATATTGCTGTTTTCTTTGATTGAGGGATACCTGAGCGAGAAAGCATCATTATATACGCAAAGGCTGGCATTTGAGTATATCTCGAAAACTGAACATGATAGAGAAAAACTGAAAACAGTTTCAAAATCAGCACAATATTCAACGTCATAAAAAAATGTCGCAGACTTTGAGGAAAAATTTGATTAAAATTTGTAAACTAGTGTTATTGAACAATTTTTGTATATAATGTGTTATTCCTCTTTATTCTTCTTTGTGGTACATTATCTCTTCAAGGCTGCCAACATTTCCAAATATGCTTTATTTTTTTAACATATATATTCCGAATTCTAACGTGATTCGCATTGTGATGAAGACAAGTCAGCCATATTAGAAGGCTTGTTGACTTGAAGAATTAACAATTATGGGATTTACCGACGAAAAACATTCAATTTCGGTAAACAGTAATATCAACATTTAAAATCTATATTCCCATAATTATTTGGGAGGTAATATTTATTTCCAGGGTCTTTTCGACGATATAACATCTATACATCACTCCTTTATTATTCGTGTTATCTCGATGCTCATTTTTAATTCTTCTCTGTGGTATATTATCTCTTCAGGACTGCCTTCATTTCCTCTTTATTTTTTTACCATATTTGCTCTACTTTGTCCCTTTATATTAGAGACCAAAGCTACTGTTTTCGTAGCCCTTTGTTCGGAGTTATTCTATCGGCGTAGCTCGTTGTGTTTGTTCAGAAGAACTAACAACATATCGATTTCGAAGTTTCGAATTATTTGAGCTTTCGTTCGCATTAACTAGTGACAGATTTAATACTCGGCGCTAATATAAATCTATTGAAGTAAGCTTCTTATTTTTCGTCTTATCGCAACTTTAGCTCTATGCACTGTATGATACGTTTTCTTTCTATTTTGTGCAATCGCGATAAATTTTGTTATGGAAATCCAAATTTATTGCTGGATTTAAAGTACAAATTAAAAATTTAAATAAACAAAATTCGGCTGTTTCCGTTTACAAGTAAGGACAACAATAATACAGTAGCGAGCTTTGAACTTTTATCCCGTGTACTCCGTTTAAATAAAACTAGCGGAAAATCGATTCCATAGCGGGACAGCAGACCCGTTGTTACCCGGCTTTTGTATGGCTGCCTGAGGAAAACGTTGCTGTTCAAAACTAGGGTAAGTATAAGGCGACGGGTTATGTTATTTATGGCAGCTTTCACCCTCCGGCGCTCCTAAATTTGCACTCGCCGCGTTTACGGGTATGGCCATTATATGCCGGTTTGTGTAAAATTTCGACGGGTATGTTTCCGCTTATGCATATGTCAACTGATAAGATTCATCATTAAAACCCACATTTAGATAAACTCAAAATTCATGAATATGTTTTAATTGGTTTCGGCACCTCCACCATTTTTAATTAAACATTAAAATTAAATGAAACAAAACTTTTGATTTTATAATCGTAGCATATTGCAATTCCCATACATATTTAATTTATACTAATAGGAAAATATTTCAGTTTACAACTTCATATTGCAGTTGAATATTTAAACGATTTTGTAATAAAATATTCAAGTAGCAATAACAACAAAACATTAAAATCAAAGTTCGGTAATTAGGGAGGGAAAAACATAAGAATCGTAATCGTATAATTGTAATAACAGATGAAAGTCTTTTATTATTTCACGTAAATATGTGCACGCGGTGCTAATCTGCCATCACGTATATTAGCATATCAACACACACGCGCAAATTCGTGCGGGAAATTGGCTTCGTAGTACCGATGTGGATTTCCCACTGATGCCGTTTTATTATTAGTGCAACTGACTGCTTGTTAGACAGTATGTGGGATCCTTCGTACACACGGTAGACTAGTTTTAATGGTTCTATAATTATGTGTCAAGCGTAGAATGTACCGCATTCGGGGCATGCACATTAACCTTAACCCGTTTGGAGTCTCGAACGGTTGGAACTTTCCTATGCATAGTCGATACATGCTCTTGTAATTGCTGGTAGTAGATAACATCAGACTGTTATTAAAGCCTTAAAAACAAAACGTTTGACATTTATTAACCGTTCGAATCATTATATGAGGATAGGGTAAATATTTTTCAATTTACTCCCCAAAGGAAGTTTCACCACGAAGGACAAGAGACAACGTCGGAGTCTAAAACTACCGGAGTTTAGTAACTTATTGCGGCAGTGGATGCGGCTATATAACTTTGTGGATGGGCATACTAACGGAATACGTTAGAGTACTTTATTTTTACGTTGTAACATGTTCGAAGTTTTATGCACTTTGCATAATGCCCTTAAGAACAAATTGAAACATTTTAATATTTCCATAAATAAATTAAAAGTAACACGTCAAGAATTTTCAAAACGCCTTTTCGAAAAGTTATTTACTTTTAATTCAAAAGAGAAGTAAAACCAGGAAAGTAATTTGTATTGTAATTTCCACCCAGTAATAAAGACAGCCATCGTCGGATGGTTAATCCTTTATTTTCCCATTCTGTTTACCTCCTCTTTCCGTAGAACGCGAAGGAAAAAGACGGGATCGGATAAAAGAGAACAACAAGGAACGGTCGCCGCACAGAAAAATCTTCTCGGTAGACTTATTTACTTTATAAAAGAACATCGCGAACAGATTCGCCTCGTCCCTGTAACATGTTTAGCTAATTTGCAATTCAATTGAAAATTACTCATTCCCGTACACCGATGGCGACCGAGTCGAGTCGCGTCGCGACGCCACTGCTACCGCCAGTGGCGTCTTTTTCATAGTTCTCGCGGTATATCGAAGCCAGCCCAGTTCTAAATTTGCATTTTTAATTCGATTCTTTGGAGAATACCCGCGCCCCAGTACCTGGCACCCCCTTTTCCGTCACGAACGGCGACTTAATAAAATATGAGGTCTTTTCGTCGCTCGTTCTCTAATTATTGAACGCGAGGCAATTACGCGAAATTCAATTTTCCGGAAAGGTGCAATTTAAAATATCGTCCCGACTCTGACTGACTCTGACTGAGATCTATTATGCTAGTTAAGTAATTGTAGCGAAAGGAGCGACGACAGATGACGCGACTAATTACAACTGGAACGGATAGTGACGAAGCGCACTGTCAAAACGACTCTACCAATTAGCAACGATTGAGGTTGTTTAATAAACACTACAAGAGCTTCAAATTGCCGATAAACTCGGCGATAAGCCGTTTAAATAAAGTAAAGGGGGTCGTTTTACCCCGGACATAATGGGGGATTGGAAGTAAGATCGATAAAACGTTTTGCTACAAGCAATCGTAAATCATGTGTGTTGACAAATAGATTAAATTTGATGTAGGTTACATTAGCTAAATTAACATTTTGTTCTTAATTACTTTTACATAAAATTTTCTAGATATTTTAATTTTTTAGTATATGCGAAACCAATTTTGATAACTCAAAAACGACATTTCTTTACTAAGCGACATTAGAGTCGTCGAAAGTTTTTCGCAGAAATAATCTTTTCACCTCCGCTTTGAATTTCGGTAAAGGTATGCTGCGAATTTTCTCGGGGAGTTTGTTGTACTATTGGACACCATGATGTGGTTCGTCAAATGTTGCGTTTTGTCAACATATCTTTTCTTCCATGAATATGCAAGATACAGCCAAGTATATACTCACACGGTATGGTAAGTATGTTATTGAGGAATACTTGTCTGCAACTTTCCCAACAACCCATTTCGTAAAGCACCCTTACAGATTTTTTTCAAATTCAGTAGCAGTTCCGACATTTATTATTGTTATATAAGCGCGATCGACTTGTGAAGCCGGCCTGCAGAAAAAAAAAAACAGAAATAAAACTGAAAATTCGCATGGTTGCCCTCCTAAAAAAGAAAAACTGTTCGTAATCGGCTATTTGAGTACCCCTGCCACAGGCGGATGGTTACCAGGGATCTATTTCGAACAAGAAGAAATGGATCCGCAATTTATGTCTCATATTCTAGTCATACTTTAAATTTCACAGTTAATAACGCTGCAAACATTAGCCACGAAACTATTGGTTGTTTCTTATTGTACAAGAGCTATACAATTTTTTTTCATCTTCTATTAATAAATGGACAATTTTTATATCCTATGTATCTAATGTATAATGGTCTAACTATGAAACCATTGTCTGAAACAAGATGGTCTAGTAATAGGTCCCGTTATAAGCTCTCTAGAACTGATCTTTAGCCCATGTTACGGATCAATATCCTCCCTTAACAGTGTTTCTTAGACTTTAAATAACTCAACCTCACGAAACCAGACCCCACAAACTCTATCCCAACCCAACTTAATTCATTATTTACCAAACTTTAAATAGTATTTCTTAAACAACGCAACCCAAATTAACCCAACCAAACCAAATCCAACCCATATTAGATTATTTGGGCTGAATTGGGAGGAAAACGCTATTTAGTGTATTAATAATTAGGTTAATTAATAAAATAGTTAGGATAGGTTAATTTAAAATAATAACTCATTTATTATTCTGTTCTCTTGGTGATTATTAATATGTTGTGTTTTTAATGTAATTTTTCTGTATATGTATAATCAATTATGTAGAGCAACTTTGTTGGGTTTATCCTGTTGTTGTTCCCCAACATAATTAATAAATAAATATAAACAATTAATTTAAACTGACAACTTGAATCCAGATGAAGATGAGACACAAAATCAAGTCTTCTGGAAGCATTTCAAGTCTTTCAGAAACATATCAAATCTTTCGGAAGCATTTCAACTACTAGAAATAGTATCAAGTATTGTTAAAGCATTTCAAGTATTGTGGAAGTAATGCAAGTTATCCGAAAGCATTTCAAGTCTTTTAGAAGAAGTATCATCCAGAAGCAGTATCAAATCTTGGGCACCATTCACAGCCTAGCTTAACTTAATTGCTACTACACACTTCAAGAGTATTATTAATAGAAATTCAACGTTAAAAACCAGAAATGTACAAACCTCTTTAAAATGTAGTGAAATTGGGAAAAAGCTACCCAAAATATGCTAAAATTGTTAAGGAAGCAACGTGATCACCAAAATCCGCCCACTATAGCACGCTGTAATTCAATGTACAATCTAGTAGCACAAATAATAAAATACAAAGCTTCTCTTCAAGTGCTGTTGAACACTCAAATTTTAATGAAGTTGAATTTGGAAGATACTCTATATTTGGAAGAGTACACAATCAGTATGAACCTTTTGCAGAAGCTCTCGGCTTACAATCTGAAAGAAAAACTTATCGTAGCTTCTTACTACCAACGTTAGTTCCTTCACGCAATAATATCATAAACTAAAACTTACCAATAAATTTAAATGTGGTAGGGATATCATCATAGATATGAACATTGAGAAACTGCAGAGTAGGTTTTCAAATATTTTTCTTATGAGGGGTTACGAGTCTCTAGGTGCATGTGCTGTGATAACAAATTTTAAATTGAGCTGGTTGTCAGATATAAAAGATCCAAATTTAAGCTTTCATTAAATTAAAAAATTTATAGTGCCAGCATTGGATTTGAAGAAAACGACCTTGAAAGCTCACCTGGGGAGGACAGTACTTTGGAATAGAAAGTACTTTGGAATAGAAAGTACTTTGATTAGCTTAATTACTTTGATTTTAATGTAAGTCTAAAATATATTTGATTTCGTACATTTAGATGTTGTTACAATGTGGGTTGGACTTGAAAAACGAAGTAAGACTTAACACGTAAGTCGAATCGGATCAATTTCTTTTTTGAGGTAAAGGGACGTTGTGTGCATGTTTATTTTTATTTATTCTAGTTGAAATTTCAAATAATATATGGGTATATTAAAATCAATTATTTCTTTTAATATCAGATCTTTGTTCTTAATAGATTCTTTATGGATAATGTATAGATCTAATTCTTGTTTCTTGTTTCCATGTTTCAAAATGTAAATATTATTAGGACTTGTTTTATGATTAAAAGTTATCGATATGATAAAAGATTATAGTATGTGTTTAGAATATGGAGAAGAGGCTTTAGTGACGCGCTCTTTATATCCAGTCTTAAGATTCCTGCCCGTCTGACCAATATAAGAACGATATGCTAACGATATAAGATAAGTTTCTAATCCGGTAGAATACCAAGTAACTTTATAGATTTGTTGCCACCTTCTATCTTGGTCGTGAACTTTAATATTTCCGTTTTGTCTTCATGTAGTAGCTATTGAACCATAATGTAACGCTCTTCATAGTTTTTTCCATCTTTTAGTTGTGTTTCTTCCTCACAATAATTAAGGAACGATGTATCTTCAACATATTAAAGTAGGGCAGGGGCATTTACGTATACTGGGAAATTGTTAGTGTATATTAAGTAAAGCAATGGACCACGAATAGAGCCCTGTTGGACACCTATATTCATTACAGTTTCTGTAGAGCTTTGTTGATTCCATTCTACAAATTGTTTCCTGTTTGTCAGGTATGTTTCTACATGTTTATTACTGACACCTCTAATTCCATAAAAATTAATTAATAATATGTATAATGTGTAATAATGTTCCATTGTACTTGGAACAGAACCGGTTGCATGCAATCTGTTGAATGTTCGATTAACTGACCACCACGAACAGCACGTGCATTCCCATTGCGAAAATTGTAACAAAACTGCATATTCTGTATATGTGTGGCATTATCAAGAACATAGTCGACACGTCAACCAAACAAGGTTAAATGTCAAACATTGACAAATGGCTATTAATTTGGAATGAATGTATGCATTAACTTCCTTTGAGAATTGAGCACATGTTTTTAGGAACCTTTCTGCAAATCTGTACCCATTAACATATGTACCATTCTTCATGAAACAGAGGGTGTTCTTAGAACAACATTGTTTTTATTTCAATTGTATTCTATTTACACCGAGTTTAGCAAACGTTTGATAAGTTTGGTCACAACTTATTAATTTTAAAACTTGAACGCATGGGTTTCGCGGATATTTTACTATATCTCCGATCGAATCGGTGGCACTCATCTGACCATATTGTTTTAAATTCTGGGCTACCTCAGTTCAGTTAATTGAGCCTCATTTATTTACAATCTACACATGAGATATAGTTACATTTTTTCCTAACATTAGTTATTTCTCAAACTGTATTAGCAATCAAAGTGCACTGAATAGATTTTATGATTACCACGAAAATAATAAATTACATTTAAACATATCATTAAATTTAATTATAAACACAAATCTTGTATGCTGCACCACGTAGATTCCATTATAATGAGACTTAAGTATCATTTTGGATAATAAATAACTTTTTAATCAACAAGTTGATAGAATTATAGCAAGAGCTAACAGGATACTGAGATTCGCAATGCGTTTATTCCAATCCTTTACCGACGCATTGCCTATAATTTCTATGTATACTGCTTTTGTAAACAGAACTTTATGTTTCGGAAGTACGGTATGTTTTGGAACCCTCATTATGCTGTTTATGTAAATAAAATAGAGAGCGTTAAGATGACGTTTTTGAAATGCCTCTCCTATCGTTTCCATCATTATTATGTAGATTGTTTGTCTGCCTGCCAAATATATCATGTACTCATACTTCAACAGCGTAGATGAAGCGATGTTCGCTTTCTCTGTCGGTTATTGCAACTCCCCATATCTTCGATGAAGAATTGGCTTGCATCTTCTTCCACAGTGGTTACGATATGATTTTTTATTTTTCGCGCCTTCAGCTTGAACCTACCCTTATAAAAGTTCCCCAATTATGCGAATGGAGAGAGTACTAGATCGGCTTAGTAGTTTTATGAAGATTATTTTGTGCATATATCGTTATATCCTTTTGCATAATTATATATGCTCTATAATCGTAGGATAGCTTTTAGATGGGATTTGTCTTGAATATAAATAAAAAGTGGGGTCCCTTCACGCTTTAAATGGAGTTCAATACAAAACGACCCTTTTCCGCTATAATCTCTCCACACTTCAGTTGTTTAATTTATCAGAAATGTTTCATTGATTCCATTTTTTGATTTATTGATTATCACAGTTGGTGTCGAATATTGGCAAGAACTCCGAAGTACTTTCGTCGAAAAGCTTACCTAAAAATGTACTTAAAAATATACCATTTCTATAATTTTTTTTGTTACTTATTTATGGATGAATTCGTGTTTATAAAAATAAATCATTCGATGAAAACATTCCATACGACCTCGTTCTGTCAATTTCCAAAGAAACTTGAAACCCCCCTTTCAATTTTGACAGATTTTTTTTGCGGATTCGACCCTTTATACTAAAATCCTCTCTTCAGCATATTTGTCGTGCGTAGACATCCCTTCGAAACGTTTCTCTATCTTTATTTATTCTTATCCCGGATGAGGGAAATGTCATATTTTTCATCTTTTTATTTTTTCTTTGGAAACGTATACTTGTGTGTGTTGATATAAGTAACAAACCGTTTTAAGGTATACCTTCTATAGCACTTGATTAATTTTGGTAATTTATGGGAATTGTACGCGGCCCTTGCTCCAAGGAGCCGGAAACAAAAGACGGTTCTATTAATCTTTCCTCTCGGCGTCCAAATGGATGCGGTATAATTACCTGCAAAATTCAGGCATCCGTCCGGAACAATAAGGGGGTTGGATGTGCTGTCGACAACTCACCGCAGCGATGAGAGAATGGAAATTATATTTCAGGTAACCAACGGACCTCTCAAACCGTTCTAATATCGAATTCCAATTTCAATTAAAATCAAACAATGTGGGCCATTTTTCCTGGATCTGACCGAGTTTCGGCTTTGCTACGTGTCATTTCTTCGCCACCTGCGCTAACAAGTTTTCCACGGATCGATCAGGAATTTACATATCTATTACGGTACCAGCTACGTGTTAGACAAAAAATGCGATCCATATAACGTATACTTGAAACTTTCGAGGTCGTCATGAATAACTTAAATGTGTTTCTTGGATAATTTTTGAGGTTGTTACGATATTAAAACATAACTTGATGTGAGGTTTCCATGATAGGAATAGATTTATGATTTAAATTTATAATAAGGTAAGTATGTAAGTCAAGGGTGTGAGTTGTAATTCTATTCCTTCAGGCGTCATCCCGCTTCACACCGCAATTACTCAAAACTTTGCAACCTTAACTTTTTAAGACATCATAAAATATTTATCGCGGTTGCAAATTACCGACAAGTTTACATGCACCTTCGGAGTATATGCAACAGGGTATCGATTACTTAACGCCCGCAAATTTCCGGTTAGTACTTAGTTCACCCTAGGGACGGAACCGTTCGCATTAAGAAAAACCTTTACCGAACTTTGACCCGAGTAGTAATAATAAGTTGGGCAATATCGGTAATCCGCACAGGTAAGTTTAGGTACTCGAAAATTTTCCCGGACCCTTCCTCCCATATTAAATCTGCATAATTTTCTTTCCAGTTCGCGCCCACACCGAACTATTTCGGCATAAAATTAAACTTTAATTACGCAGACCTCGGTCCGCTCGACCGCAACTTTCTTGTAACTGCCGAACTTGCGATCACGAATTAGTCCAATTTGTACTATACGCGATAGTACCCTCTTCGTTGAAACCTTTTCTTAACTTCAAGTATCTTTATACATTGAAAATTAATTCGAGATTGTTGTTTCTTAGGAACAATTTTTTTTCACTTTTCTTTTTAAACACTAATTAAGTTTATACAAACTGTAACTGAAAATCTTGATATTGACTACAACTATCACTAGGAAGATCATTAAAACTAGAAATATGTTTAGTTACTAGCATTAGAAGAGGGGTAACAAATTATATCGTTGACGCATTGAAAACAAATATATTTGAGTGTAGTAATTCAATTAAACAATGTTGGATATCTTTTTCTTTCAACAAATTACAAAATTTGTTTAGGTGTTTGTTATAGGTCTGAGATATACAATAAAAGATACTTTATAGCTGAGTTGGGGACTTCTCTCTCTCTAATTTATCCATGTTTTGATCTTTATATACTTTGTGGTGACCACCACATATCGAGTTACAGGACCTGAAAAATACATACAGTGATGAGTTTATAAAAATGATTGAAAGTTTTGAAATAATATGATGATGAAACCACTGATTAGCCAACGAGAATCACACCAACTAAAGATAGCTTAATTGATGCACTTTTTAGTAAGCATCGCAACTTTCTTACTGAAGCAAAAGGTGCTTCCGTACACAACTGTGGAGTCAGGTTCTTCGCCTAAGCATATTAGGTCTTTAAAATATTTTGAGCAAGCGTTATTTTTGAACATCATTCATTCTTCCTTTTGATGATGTATGTCACCTATATGTCATTGTTGACTCAAAATCGCGATTACCTAAGAAGTTACAATAAAAAATAAGATAATAAAATCGTATATGAAAAATCCAATGCACCAGCTTTCATCACCCTGGTAACACCGGAAATTGGTGGTAATGACATCAACTTAAAAATGTTCCAAATTGTTGTATGAATTAAGTTTTATCGTAGAATAGATATTTTAGAAAATGGCTTCTGTTTTAACTCTTCTCTGATTCAGAAGAGAGGAAAGTACTCCTGAAGTTCTTGAAGCGGTGAACTAAATCCATACGTTTCTACACGCCGGATTTCGATAGACTTAACATTAAGCCAATAAACAGTATAGAGAATGCTAAAGGGAAATCGTTTGCATCATCGTAGTGTCCATCAGGTTCTTGGTGGATGAGATTTTGAAAGAAATGGCTGTTTGTAATTAGATTTAGGTCAAGACTAAGAACATACGATTTTCCTAGTTGTCATGTTCCTTGTTGATCCAAAGAACGGATCGATAAATCGCTTTTCAAAAGTAATGGAGAATTAAATCAACAACAGCACTTAAATGTTATATTAAATCTTAGAAGAGTTAAGGCAAAAGTTGTTTATTTTTAGAATTCTTCCAAAAACTTAATTCTTCATATACGATTTTATTGTATATGAAGAATTGATCATATTTTTTATTGTAATTTCTTAGGTAATCGCGTGTTTTTAGAGAAATCCTGGTATGGGTAGTCTGAGTCACCCGGTATATGCTCCTGATGTGAAAGTAACCTCTGCCAAAGATTTTTGTTCGTGTCTTACTGATAATGTTAGATTGATTATGCGGTAATGCGGTATCTAAAAGCAATTTCAATCAAGATTTAAAAAAATTATCATCCTGAGTGAAACTATTATAAAAAGTCTTGAGGATACCGCTACTAAGTATGAAAAATGTGCTTACATTTCTGATTCGATACAGAACTTTGTTAACCCATGGAAAGTGTTGCAAATCAACAATGTAAGGCTAATTCTCTTTGGAATCTCAATGCTAAGGGCATTGTAGAGTTAATAATTTAATAAATAACTTTGGTAAGATAAAGTTTGGCTCTGGTGTTTTCCCATTTAGTTTGATATCTGAGAGTAATATTTTAGCAAAAGTACATAGCATACGATCAAATGCTGAAGGTATTTTCCCTTCTATATGGAAAAGATCTATCCCAAATCTAAACGATTACTCTTACCTAAGATCCATAAGTATTTTGTGTTCCTTATCAAAAGTTTTGGAAAAATTGTTGTCATACAATTGACAGAGTTTCTGAAGGTTGAATGCATTATTCCAGTTAATTAGTCTGGTTCAGGGAGGGACATAGGACATCCACTACCTTTAAACAATGTAGTGGATGATATTGTTACTGCAACTGATTTCAATAGATTAACTCTTCTGTGGATGTTAGCTTTCTCCAGAGCATGCGGTACTCTAAACCAGCATTTCCCAAACCGTAGGTAACAAATTTTCCCGTAAAGCTAATACGCCTAATTCTCTTTTTACATGAGATATGTTTATAAAGAATTCATGTAAAAAGAGAATTAGGTGTAATTAAAAACCTTTGGTTGAGAGGTTGAGTTCATTTAAGAATTTATTTCGTGCTTACACTAGATGTTTGTATTTCATATATTAAAGTACGCAGTTTTCCGAGAACAAAGCCATGCGTGAGTATCTCAATTTCTTCTTTTGGATATCGAATGAACTTAATCTAACTTTACCTTTAATAAAAAATTAAAAATTTCTTTAATCATTTTTACAAAATCGTAAAAACTCTAATTTCCAAAAGATCTTGATGAATTTTTGTGTACATTATAAAGGAACGTATGCACTTTTTCTCGAACTAACCCGTATTTGAGTATCTCAATTCTTTTTTGAGATATCAAGTATTGAACTCATGCTAAATTTGTGGCGTTTTATAAAATTCCATTAATCATCTTTGAAAAATTATAAATATCGATTTCTTACGATATCTTGATGAGTTTTTGTCATTCCCAAAGGATAGTCTGTAGTTTTTTGAGAACTAACCTATACTTAAGTATATTAATACGTTTTTGGGATATCAACTTTTGAACTCATCCTAAATTTGTGATACTTTATTAGTAATTTCCTTAATCGTTTTGGAAAAAGCGTAATAAATCAAATTTGCGATTTCAAAAGGAGTATATGCACTATTCTGAAAAAAAATCTGTGTATGAATATCTCAATTCGTTTCTCAGATATCCAGTTTTAAACTCATCCTGAATTTGTGACATTTCATAAAATTAAAAATTTCTTTTTGATCACTTTAAAATTGGCAAAAATCGAATTCTTAAGATATTTTGATGATTTTTTTGTAATTTATAAAGGACACACTTATACACTTTTCACGTATACACTTTTCCGAAAATAAAACAATGTGTGATTATCTCAATCCGTTTTTGAGATATCAAGTTTTAAACTCATCCAAAATTTGTGGCACTTTATAAAATTAGAAATTTTCTTAACCATTTTTGAAAAATCATCAAAAATTGAATTCTTAAGATATGTGAAGAATTTTTCATCAATCTAAATTTGTAACATTTCATAAAATTGAAAATTACCTTAACTATTTTTGAAAAATCGGCTGAATTCTTATAATGGATTGATTTAACCAGGAAAGTATATACTTTTTTAGCAAACGAAACGATTTTTGAATATCTCAACTTGTTTTCGAGATATCATTTTTTTGAACACAACGTAAATTTGTACCATTTCATAAAATTAACAATTCTTTCGTAATCTTTTTTTCTTTTTAACTCGTGTAAAATTGTTTTGAGCTTGATTCTGTCTTATTAGCCTTTTTCAAAAATTATTTTAAAGTTAGAATTCAATCTGTAAGTATTAATCAGATAAATTCGGATGCTCTGGAGATAAGACCCGGGGTTTCGCAGGGATTGATTCTTGGCCCTTCACACTTAAATTTACACGATTAACTTTCATACCTTCATTATTCAATTTTTCTAAATTCATAACCTTTGTTGTTCTAAAAAGTTCTAAAATAACTGTTGTGTATCGATCAGAATTCAGGTGATCAACGATAAAAAGTGTGAACTATTCAAGATATATATTCTAGATATATATATAATATTTTTTATTTTATAGGAATGTTTTTTGTCTTGAATTAAATGTTTATTTAATAATTTTTTGCACTTTTATTAACAAGACGATTATTTTACACAATGTTTTTACCGGTTTCGGTTACGATTAAACCATCTTCAGGAAATATATTTTAAAGAAATTTGTTGATGTTATTGACATTTTATTTTGTGATTAATGTCATGTTGTGTCAATGTGAAAAATTAAAATAAAATTAAAATTGAATATTTCCCAAACCAAAAGTTCAAATATCTATTGTAAATTTGGGAAGGGAAATATGGCAAAATGTTATTGCGGTTTGAGTTCATTGTATATGTTAGCGTTTTTTAATTTTATTTTTAGGTGGAGTAAAAGGATTTTTCAAATACATACATAAAGGTTTTTCTGTGTAGTTAATTTGGTCATTCAAACATAAAATTTGTGGATGATTATGTTTAAATTTTCTAATTTCATAAAGTTCAAGTATTTCCAAAAGGTTACTTTTATTTTTCTTATGAAGTAATGTTGTGTTTTTTGTTTCATTAAATTGGTGTTCTTTGTTAAATATTATATGTCTTCCAAAGTTAGATCTCTGTTGTGTTCTATGTTCTTTTATACGAGTTTTTAAACATCTCCCTGTTTCACCAATGTAAATGGCTTTACATGTATCACATTCTAATTAGTAAACTCCATTATCGTTCATTTTATTGATTTTATCTTTGTTGTTAATTAAAATTTTATCTAGTGTGTTGTTGCTTTTGGATGTTATAACTATATAAAATAACCTTTATAAAAACCTTTATATATGTATTTGAAAAATCCTTTTACTCCACCTAAAAATAAAATTAAAAAACCCTAACATATACAATGAACTCAAACCGCAATAACAATTTCCCATATTCCCTTCCAAAACTTACAATAGATATTTGAACTTTTGGTTGGGTTGTATTAATATTCAATTTTAATTTTATTTTATTTTAATCCTATTTTAATTTTTCACATTGACACAACATGACATTTATCACAAAATAAAATGTCAATAACATCAACAAATTTCTTTAAAATATATTTCCTGAAGATGGTTTAAACGTAACCGAAACCGGTAGTAACATTGTGTAAAATACTATCGTCTTGTTAATAAAAGTGCAAAAAATTATTAAATAAACATATATATATATAATGTTGTTTCTTGAAAAAAAATCAAAGAAAAATCTACAACAATTGAACGTTAAATAGCAAAGAAAACTAGAATTAACACTCAACCTACGACTAAGAATATTCGGGTTTTCATCCAGTAGTATTTGTTCACTAAAAACAGATAAGCCCAAAAAAAATAATTTTAATCCATAATTTATTCATCATATAAATATGTTGGTTAAATCGCCTAGATCTATCAACTTCAGGAGTAACCTGAATTGGATTCTATCTACCAGAGTTGACATTTATGTTTGTGTTTTACTGTATTTAGGCATTAAATGTGAATGAAATGAACGGAAATGTGGTTTGCTCAGGAAACTACATTCGCAAAACGACTGTAAATAGAAATTTATTGATTTTCAAGCCGTCAGCTGTCTGTTTATTTGTAATTAATTGAATATGTATGCAAAGAAATTATCATAATTATGCAACTCGTAGCTTAAATAATATTATTAATTTAACCAAATGCACCCATTTTACTATGGGGTTACGTTCACTTTCATCAAAGAGTAATAAAATTTTGTTAGAAAAAAAATCATCAAAATTGAGTGTTCATAGACACCTGAAAATATAAATGTTAGGATATTTTTACCGCATCAAATTCGTTCAGTATGCAGCACTACTCGAAGTTGTACAAACAACTACTTTGGTATCGGTAAACACGGCAGTTTAAAAGGGCCGTATCAAACTTTGTTGTATTTTATGACGAGATATCAGAGATAGAATATCTCCTAAAAATACACAAACAGCGAAAACATATAATCTAATTTGTTAATACGGAAGTTTATAATACCTAACCTGGTTACTGTGCACACATTAAATAATTCAATTTTATATTTATGCATGAAATGTAAATATCGATGAAATAAATCCTCTGATTGATGTATATCAGAAAATGCACTACGACATTTTTAAAGAGATGGATGGATGTTCTAACAATAGAACCCTTTCAATATTAAAATGAATAGATGATCGATTAGACTATTAGAAAGGACTCCGATTCGAAAAATAAAATTTGATTACAAAGAATCTGATTTAAATTTTTCTTTCCAACAAGATATTCCTTAAGGACCTTTTATCCTGAGTTATTTTACATCCTCTTTGCTTATTAACCCCGATAGTACAATAACTCAAGAAACAGTAGAAGCAGCGGCCCGAGGCCTTTTCTAAAGAAGGGCTTACGTTTATTAAACTGCGAGATACCGTGTTCTCTTACGTGGCGCGCTCGTCATCATCCGCTTGATTAATTCATTTCTCTCTCGACCCAGTCCCGCTCAGCTTCCGTAAATTATTCCTACTACTTTAAATAATAAACAGGATAAAAGGCCTCAGATGTTGTTGACATTTTAAACAAGAATATCCCACGCCAGCCCGACGATACTTCTTAGATTTTAAATGTTTTATTATCGCGGGAATTGTGGGCCGCACAGCAAGCCCTTGCGGATGTTCCTTTAACAATGACGAAGGGTGCTTGAATAAGACAGAAGTTTGTCCGCAATTATGTGATCAACCAAGTTCCTCTACGTTTGAAGCTTCTATGCTCGTTTTAAGCTTTTAGGGTCGTGTCAATTGTGAATGAATAAATTTGTATACTTCGTCGTTTTACCTCTCCCGTTGCAGATACATTACATAAATCAAAGAAGACGCGGGTTAAAAAGGGGCAGAAAAGATACAAACAGACAAACCTTTTCGGGGTTGGTTTTGTCAAACCCGTGTTTCTTATCTTGGGATTATTGAAAATTTATCCTTCGGAGGAACAAAAGGAAGTATATTTTTCATGAAAATAAGACAAAATGTAATAAATTTACTATCATAAATTTTTGATTCAATTTACGTTGGGACAACTAATAAAAAATGTACGTTATAAATAAGAAATTTTTGCATATTCTCTTCATTTATTATTCGTTATATTTTGTTTTCTAAATTATTTTTAGCATAAAATGAAAAAAGAAAACCATTTCCTTTTCAGGTAACGTAGTTTTAAGGTAACTTCATTTGGTACTTCAAACTGAAAATAATTGTCAACAGCATAAATTAAGCACCTCATAACTTTATTATGTTAAGATGTACTTTTAAAGGGTAATGTCGTGCAAACTGTTCATCCGAACTCAGATATGGTAATTGTTAAGTCGGCTAAGCGCTGGAATAACCAGAGTTCTAAATTAGGAAAGCTCATTTTATTTCTCCAATTATATTTGATGTTTTCTTATAGCTATAATAGAAAGAATGCAAACTACATCGACTTGAGAAATACTTAGATGTGAAAAAAAATTGTCTTGTCTTACTATTCATATTAGTCCAATTTGAACTATACGCGATAGTACCCTCTTCGTTGAAACCTTTTCTTGACTTCAAGTATCTTTATACATTGAAAATTAATTCGAGATTGTTGTTTCTTTAGAAACAATTTTTTTTTCATTTTTCTTTTTAAACACTAATTAAGTTAAAACAAACTGTAACTAAAAATTTTGATATTGACTACAACCATCACTAGGAAGTTCATTAAAACTAGAAATAGATTTAGTTACTAGCATTAGAAGAGGGGTAGCAAATTATATCGTTGACTTTTTCTTTCAACAAATTACAAAATTTGTTTAGGTGTTTGTTATAGGTCTGAGATATACAATAAAAGATACTTTATAGCTGATTTCTCCAATTATATTTGATGTTTTTTTATAGCTAGAATAGAAAAAATACAAATTACATCGACTTGAGAAATGCTTAGATGTGAAAAAAAATTGTCTTGCCTTACTATTCATACTAATAACTAGTACTTTCAATGTTGGACTAAAATCTTAATCGGTAATATAAAACAATTGATGACGATAAATAACAGATGATAAGCATACGTGAGTCATGCGAAAAAGTACTTCTTAACATTACTTTGTTTAGGTACATAATAATAATCATTTACACATGTTTCATGCTTTCTTTTGGGAATACGCTAATGAATAATTTTTAAATGTGTATTATGATCATTAAAGGGCCTCCAGTACATTTTATTTCTTTAGAACAAATTTGGCAATGAACTGATTGTTCTTCAGCTTCTCTCTTTTTTTCTTTTGTTTGCATCTTCTTGTGTTCATTAAACCTCTTTTTGTGTGATAAGAAGATACGAAGTTAACTGGAAGGAAGAAAGCGAGAGAAAGTCTCTGGAGCAGTCTGGGGGAAGTCTGTGGGGAGAAGGAAGAAAGAGGGTAACCGATGATTATCATAGTAATGCATGCCGGCTTTGCCGGAAGAAAACGGAGAAGGGGGTTTTTACTAGGTTAGATTTATGGCACCAATCCCAAACCATTTGGTCAACCATAAACCATAAAGGTCAAATGTTTATTTGCAGATTTTCGTTCGAAAAAAAGGTTGGGTTGCGTTGCATTGCGATAAAGTACGATACGGTAAGGAAGATAGTGAAGGAGATAATAAAGAGAAAGGTGGATTATGAGAGAGAATTATACAGGCAAGAGTTAAGAAGCAAAATCGTCCAAGGAGAAGAAGCAAGTTAGAAGAAATGTAGATGTTTTATTTAAATCCCTTTCATCCTACATGGAATGACCATGGAACCAAAGAACTATTCAGTAGACTAGCTATTGAGTGGAATGCAATAGCATGAGAAGAGGAGCAACAACACGCGGAAGGACATGTATTAAAACAGCAGAAATTTAATATGTAACAAAACACTTTCAAAAAGCCGACACAAAATGTTGAAAAGCAGGACGCATATTACAAACGGCAAGGAAAATCAAGATCGACAGCCAAAGCGAGGAAGGAAATGAAAACTCTGATGCAATGGGCAAGGTTGAAGAAACAATGATAGACTAGGTCTTTGAATAGATGTCTTTTTGGCGGTTCTAGAAAAAACGAAGAAAAGGTCGTAGATAAGAGAGGTAAGATAATATGAAACCTATGGGGACATAATAATGAAGGTGCTTCAAAAATACGTTGAGAAGGAAGGAAGTTATCAAAAGAAGAAGGTGGTTGTCAAATTTCGTGATGACAATGAAGATAGAGCGAACAGGGATACTTGAGGGATGATATGGAGAGGTGGTATAGGTTGTATGCATAGGATTGAAAAATGCTAGAACATATGTTGAGCGTCTGTAAGAAGCTGAAAGAAGCTGAAAGAAAAGAAATAAGCAGATGGGAGATTTTCTGAGGTGTAATTTTTCGTGTGTATGTTAAATCAGTGCATGACAAAAGGGACTTTTCTAAGCTTGTGAAAGTTAGCAAGGGTAGCACTTATAGAAAAGCCGAAGTAGAATCTAGCTGATGAAGCATCGTACAGGCTCATTTATTTGAGTAATACCCTGGAGGAGCTGTTTGAGCGCGTTATCAAAGAGAGACTACACCGGGAGGTAGAGGAAAAGGAGACGAAACAGTATGGATTCCGAAAAGGAAAGTCAAAACAATATAATATTATGTATGATGATACTAATAAACATGGAAAATGCCTTCAACTCCCATCCGATGGAGCGAGGGAGTTGTAGAGGCCTTCCAGAAAGAAAATGTTAGCGCATATCTAGTCAGAATGATATAGTTCTATCTGAGTGAAAGATAGATTGTAGTTCCAAATGGTGACATTGTAGAAGTTGCATGTGGGGTGCCACAAGAGTCGATATTGGGCCCAACATTGTGGAATGCGATGTACGAGAAAGTATTGAGGATGAGACTGCAACAAGGCGTCCAACTGATGACGTACGAGGACGATTTAGCAAACGTCGTGTGCCAAAAAAACGCAACAGTTGGATGATAGAGCAATTTATGTCGTCGCGAGAGTTGTGAGAAAACTACGTGCAATGAGATTAAAGGTCGTGGTCGCCAAAATAGAGATGGTGCTGTTGCAAGACTTAGTCTTAGAGACTTTGCCAAAGGCGATATAGCGAAACTGTTGAGAAAGCAGATACCGAATGTGATGTTGTAGGCGGCGCCTATTTGGTAGAGGGTGCTTAAGTATAAGAAGTATTTGGCGAGGCTCATCATGGCTCATCAGGACGAGGCTCATCAGGCTTATCAGAGATATTGAACAAGTGGGAGACAAGAATCAATGTACACCAGGGATGGGCTTGAAGGCTAATCCCAACCTTGACGGCATGGTGCCAGAAAGTTGGACTGAATGGGTAACAACCTCGCGCAGGAGTTTACAGGAGTTATTAGTGAAATAGGAAAAACGCGATCAAATGAGTGTTGGTTTTGCGGGGAGATGGACGATGCACGGCACACCTTCTTCGCCTGCAGACATTTTAGCGGTGCGAGAGACGACTGAGGGAGGAAATGTAGTCTTCTCTTGAGTGAAGGCAGCTTGGTGGATTTATTGCTTCGTTAAAACACGCGACATTAAAGGATGAGAGAAAATGGGTGTGCCCGATATTTATGATACATATAGTATTTCAAGTAAAGGATTTATATGTCCCCCATGAACCCGAAGAGCGAGGGTTCCAGGAGGAGTTAGAAGAGGACAGGAGCAAGATAGGGAGTGCCTCCTATCTGATTTTTCATTGCGCGAGGAATGCGAAGAGCGAAGAAATAATTGAGCAAGAGGAATCTGTAAGAGACAGGGATGAAAGGGAGAGTCCCCTGCCTGGTATATAGAATGAATATAAAATTTCAAAAAGTAAAAGATTTGTATACCGCCTTTTGGATGAGAAGCTCAAAAGGCGAGCAGTCCAAATAATAGAAAGGTATGAACAGGAGGCAATACTTAGAATGGTATAACACCAGCTTAAACAACACATATCTGATAGAGCAAATTGAACCTGCTTCTTAATCAAAATGAACGTTTCGTAGATAAATTTAACTGCAATTAATTCGTGTAAACCTGTTAAAACTTTTTCTAAGGCATACGAAGACCGACTATCTGGTGCTATTATTTCTCTTGTATTTACATTAAAAGTTATTCTAATATCAACAAAATGGTTCTTTAGGACAATACCGCTTTTCAAAACCGTTACTAAGTCGTACGAATTTCCGGTATTTGAAATCTTGGAATATTGGTATTATAAGCCCAATAGTAACATATTTTAAAACCTTAAATTCAAACTTAACAATCCTCTACATCTATGGATACAACCGCTTGTTCAGAACAAGCAAAATCTACTAAAACTACATAGAGGGTCAAGATTTGAGGACAATTGCCTTAGTTGTAACTATTCAATGCTTCATGCAAGTTCACTGATAAATGTTAATCACCTTTAAGTGGTTTGTTAAAGTGTCCTTGTTGGGTGGGCTTACAAAGAAATAAGTAAATTTCCATGAAAATGTTGTCGTTCTCAACTATACCACAACCTTAGAAACTTTCCCAAATTGACATAATTTGTATCTTTCTTTTCTGACTTTAACAAGATAAATCAAAATAAAATGGACGGAAATGTCGGCTATATTACCGGCTGTTGTGTAATGAACTTATGAAATAATAAGTCATGTCCGGAGATATTTTAAGAAATAAAAGCAATTTTTTAAAATATAAATTTTCCAGGTCCGCCAATTTTCTTCATTTCATAAAAATTCCTCTAAAATACCATTGTACAATTTCTCTCATTTACGGACACTTTAATTAACCAGACATTTCAGTTTTCACAAAACCAACGTACCAGGGGCACGGGTGAATGGGGCGTAAAGGGCAGGTTACAAAAAGCTCCACACTGATAGCGACCGTAACTCTCCGTCCGAGTCGCAGGAGTTCGCGCGGCGACATTAAAACTGCTCGCCCCTAATGCGAACGTATAATGCGAGCTTTTTGCCACCAATTAAAGTCACGAAAGCTGCGAGAACGCGATGGTGGTGGCGGCGCGGTGTCGCGATGCTACCACTAGAAACGCCATAATGACGTTTTTGTTCACTAGGTGCTACAAAGTTTTTACTTCGTTACACAAGTTTTCGCTTGTTATACGTCCACCTCACTTAATTAGGCAAAGGAAATCCGATTAGGGTGGTGGAAGGGTAACCACGTTGTGGTTTTCCACCGTGATTGAAAGTAACGAATCTAACAGGCTTTAGTGTTTCTGGGAGCGAGACTAGTTTGTAAACATGTATATAATAAGGTGTTGGAACTCTACTGACATTGACATGAAGGGGTACTCACCCTTTATCATGGGGTAAAAGCGAATTTTTAAATTGTATTCGTTCGGATAAATTGAACCGGCTAATAAATGAAACGTGTGACCTAAAAACATTTTGAAATTATATAATGATGTACTTTCTTTTGATGGGAAACATTAAGAGAAAAGGTCAAGATAAATTTTTCCCAACGGCCACATAATTCCCTAAATATTAATAAGCGCGCGTTACCAACTTAATCACAGGGACCGTATTAGGCGAGGAATTATCGCGCTCGTAAAATTTAAAATTCATTCGAGGCCCGGGTAAGCGTAAGTTGGCCCAGACCATAATAAATATTAATGAAAAAGGCAGAGTCCGCGGAAACTTTGTTCGTGAACTTTTAAAATACGTTACAGCTCCCCCGCTAAATAGTGCCCCACAAGTTCAACGGCAAACATTCAATTACGCGTATTTGAGCGTCCCTTAATTAACCGCACTTTTCAAACCTCCCTTAACGGTGACAGAATGAAAAGTTTCTTCTCGCCACAATTTTTTTTTCCAATCAAAATCTATTTTGTCACGCTAATTTAAACACGAAATGAAGGCTTATGAACGGTACGGTTAGTTTGTCTTCTCACTTTCATATGAAATCCACCACCCAGTAAAATTCAAACTATAATTATTATTATCAACTAAGAAACGATGAAAGTTTCCGCTGTTATGATTTCTGCACGATTGTTATTTCCAACTTTCATTCTTTTCTTCCTAGCAATTAATGAATTTCTGGCCACGAAATGTCGGTTTATTTGATAGTCAAGCTGTCAAGTAGACGCCTTATTATGTCCCCAATGTGAAGTTGAAATTTTGTCCATATTAATGACTTTTATATGACTTCGTATCGATTTCAAACAATAGCCTCGATTGTTGAGGATTGGGGCTTTGAACCGACTTGTCGATGGTAACTGTTTACAGAAGAATTTATTCATTTGGGCTTCATTCATACCATCTTTACCTTCAGCTTCTATTAACACCTCTCCATAAAGCAGCCAGATTTACATTATGTCAAGAAGTTTTCAGTGTGGCCTTAACACCTGTGTTTATTATTTGAAGTGGGAGCCATATCACGTCGTTATATCGACAACGTTCTGGAAACGGTGTTAGTACCTTTCAGACGTTGTAAAATGCCACTTTCCAACATGATAATGTAAGATTACAATCGGCTATGGTTACATGAAGCTTTCTGGAGGAGCTTGGATTAGTAGTAGTTGGACATGTAGTAGACATTTCAGAATCTAGATGAACTTCGTTACCACATCGAGGTTATATGGAACGAGATACCTCAGTAGGACATTGACCACTTAATAAGAACATGTAGAAGAGTTAATGATTGAATAGCTGCGCGTGAGGATGCAAACCACTTAATTGGCTTTTTCTTGAAAAATGTTAATTTTTGTTTTATTTTGTTACTTAGTTGATAATAAAGAATTATTTTAATGAAGTTTCAAACTTGTAGTCTAAGTCTTAATGAGTAGTTTATTGAATGTGACAGTGAGTGTACTTGGAACCTTTTTCACTCTATACAATATTTTATGCTCTTTGATTTATATTGAATTCGACAAATTACATAGGTAGATATCCTTGTATGAACATTTTACCTTGTCTTTTTGTAGAAATATTTTTAGCCCATTAGGACTTCTTTGCGAGAAGTTCTTGAGCTAACGAAATATCGGTAAAAAATTCCTGTGGAAATATTTCCACAGGAATTTACATCCACTATATATCCAAAATTCTAATAACGATTTTATTACTCGTTCTCTTTGATTTTTCTCAACTTTATTTCCAACTTTTCGCACAACAGCCAAATTTTTAGTCCATATTTTCCTAGCTTGAAAGTCCTTTGAAAGAAACTAATTGCTCGTTAATTATTTTGTACTCAGAATATTCTTAAGCTTCCCTGCATTTGATATTGTTTCTGGAAAAATTAAAATGTCTCAAAAAAAAGTTACACTTTTATTTTGTGCAAGTGAAAGGGGAACTTTTATTACAAACCCAATGTTAATACATCGAGCAACTAATTCATAGTAAGCATAAAGAAGCTCTTCCTGTGTATTGGCGAGTTAATTCAAAAGCTTGGAGGACTTTTCAGATCTCTATAAATAGATATAAAGAGTGTTACGTAAAAGAAGTGGACTGTTATATAAAATCTAAAATCTACATTTCAGGTTTTACTGATATTGGATAACGCCCCGGTTTCATTCAGTAGATGCTCTCAAATTAGCTCACTTAGCTGTAGAGATGGTATTTCTTCCCCCAACACAACACCCCTTTTACAATTATTAGAAAAAGGCGTTATGAAAGCTTTTAAGTTGTTATATTGGGTACCCGCTTAGATTTGTAGATGGAAAATTACAAAATGACATTTTTCTCTCAATAAATGATATTAGTATTAACCGTGCGTAATCTGGAAAAAATTGTTAAAAAACCAGTGCCTAAAATGTAAAAGAAAAAAGAGAGACAGCTCTCTCTTCAAAGCGTTTTAGCAGTTGATGTGGAATCTCTCGTAAATAACCAATAAGAAAAGTTGTTCCTGTTGAATGAGAATAGTGAAAACTTGGAAGGTACTAATAAAAAATGAATCAGGAACGTATGACGATTTTTGCAGCAAAACCATATAATGCACAAAATTTAAAAATGGTCTTCATTCGTTGCTTACAAAGAGCTTCAGAAGGACATAAAGCATAAAATATTGCAACCTAGAATTCTTTTCTTTTTTAAACTATCATGATCTAAAATTTTCTTATTAATTATAATTTCTAATGTTGTTGCTATTTGTATTTACCTTTTTAAAATCACACAGAAATGGTTTATTCCATATAAAATCCAATACTTCAATATTTACGGATTAAACCTTATTGTATTGGTTGAATCCTTTACTTTTTACTTTTTACTTAACTAATTACTTAATCTTTGCAGTATAAACATACTTAGAATTATAAAATATTATTATTATTAGCACTTGAACATATAGGAACGAACCACAAAATCAAACTTTGATTTCATCCCATGAAGTCCCATAAATCAAAACCTTATTCCCATCCCAAAATATACAAGATCAATACACTTTCCAAAACAATACTGAAATTTTTTAACAGCTACATAAATTTCTTTCCTAAACACATAATCATAAATAAAAACTCATTCAAGTCATTCAAGATAATTTATGTATTTAATAATATTCTCGGGCTCAAAAACTGTCAGCTTCTTGGTTATACATTTACAGAGCTCTTAATTAAAATTTGACTCAAGAAAGGTTTTTCAAATGGAAATACAAATAATTCACCAACTGGTCAGAAACAATTCATTTCCAATAAAGCTTATCAACAAGACGATAATGAAAATGCAGAGAAAGCGCAATATGAACAACATCACAACACTGGCAGACCAGACATCCCGAAACAACAAAATATATAGATCCATAACCTTCTCTCGAAGTCTACAACAGAGAAGTAAAGAACACAAAAACAGTGGCAAATATAATTTTGAACAACACATAATGTTTTCAAATCATGATTTTGCCGTAAAGAAGTACGCCATGGTGAAGTAACATCATATACCAAAAGTAAAGTTACTAGAAATAGTTGTATCTTACGAAATCAATACATTTAACGTTAATCTTAATGAACATAAGTATGAAGGCTTTCACGACCGGTATTAATTGAACAAAATTTTTATTTTCTAACATTGAAAGTATCAATCACTGGTGCTAAAGTCACTCGAACATGTGACCGTTTCTCGAAGAAGGTTGCAACGACCAGTTTCGAACCAATTTCTGAAGTAGGTTGCAATATGATATCCGAATCGTCAAACATTTCTTCAAAAGGCGAACGGCAAAATCCGGAAGATTCTAGTTTTACAATTACATCATTATTATTAGATTATTAGTCCTAATGATAGTTGTAGTGTTAGCTTTAACTTTAGTTAGAACAAATCATACCATTTAAGAGACCTCTTCACACATTCTTAAGAGACCATTTTACTGAAAGAGATAAAAGTTCATAAATATGACTAACTTATAACTAGAGACCATCCGGTGAAAAGCATATAAATCTCTATACGGTTTTGCATGTTTTGCATATGACTTCATATTTTGCATTTTTATCCCATATATAATAATAATAATAATAATAATAATAATAAATGACTTTATTCAAACCAGCGTGAAGTACAAAAGAGAAGGAACAGTATTATATACAAAATTATCAATATTATAAAGAAAAATATCAACTGGACAGAAAACTGTCATAAAATATATATGTAACTAAATAGTAACTGTCGGTTTGAAAAGGCGAAGTTCAGAGAGTATAGTATCTATGCTCGTACTTAACCCGTATCCTTATTTTACTATCTATCTATCTAACTAACTAACTAAAACACAAGGACATAACTTAAATAACTTGCATTTAAACAAATGAAAGTAACAAACAAAATAACAAAAAAAATGAAAACTTAAATTGATGCATATCATCATCAATAAACAAATTGATTGAATTAGTAATTGATTGTCCGAATATTGATTGCCCGAATATCTAATATACTCTTTATTTTCATCATTAACGGATACACGATTAATCGTATCGTACCCAAGAATTATACTCAAGCTTAACATAGCTGGTTGTATGAGCCTTGCACTCAAACCTTAAACGTAGTTATTGATAAATTTCGATATATTCGTATATAATTTCATATGAGCAGCGCTATTTTACAATTAAGAGCTAATAGTGGGCTTGTTTTTGGATTATAGAAAATAAGGGTTGGGTTGGGTTTAGCTGTGCATCTGACAATATTCTTTTAACGAAAGCCTCTACAATGAATAATTTCTGAAATAGAGTACTTCACGAACTGCTTTGACAACCCTTTACATTTGAATTGCAGTAAAAGTAGAACTAACACTACTAGATAATACTAGACCTAGAAGTGGTAAGATTTGTGCGTCGTCAATTTTAACGAAGACGTCTAAATAAATAGCTTCTGTAATATAATGCTTTACAAATTAAAGTACTATATTTCTCTATCATACATGTACCCAGTATCCCCTTCGAGGTGGCATTGAATTTTCTATGAAAAGAGGCGCACTCGTTTCGATTGTCCAACCCAGCCCTGTAGCACCGAATATCATAACACGGCTCTAGTTTAAATATACAAGGTTGGTTTTAGCCATGCATCTGAAGATATTTTTTAACAAATATACCGGGTGTCCCTCAAAAGTGGCTCACCCCCATATTTTTTTAAAATTAGTGAGTTTTAATTTCGCTATTTTTTAAAATCTAATTTTTTTTCTTCAGATTTGCAAACAATATAATTTTACATAACTTTTATTTGAAAAAGTTTTCGAAAAAATTTATGATATTCAAAAAAAGAAATAGTTTCGGTATTTGACGTTTTACTACTTTCGGAAAATGTGTTATAATTTTTGAGGCATAATAGCAATCTATTATGCGTATGATAATAGTAATCTTTGATTTACTGTTTCCCGTGCATTGATTACTGTGGTGCTTTATTCAGTGAATCGTTTTTAATAGTGGTGTAAATAAATAGTTGTATTAATTTAGCTTTAAAAGCAAAATGCGAACAAATAAGTTAATTTAGTTTAATAATTTTTGATTTTCTATTCTTTTTCTTTATTTTTTGTTCTTTTACACTAAACGATTAGCAGCTGTTAGTAACTTAAAATGCATGTTCATCATACTTTATGGTTTTGATTGTTTAATTTATATTAATTAAAACTTGTCAGATGGTTGTGGAAAAAATAATTACTGGTAAAATTAAAAATTACGTTATAATTAACAAACACGTCAACTAGTGTAGCTTAATTAGGATAACATAAAATGATCAAAAATAATTGAATTAAATTTAATTGTTTGTTCGCATTTCTCTTTCAGAATTAATTCGATAACACTTTTAATTTACACAATTATTTAAAAAGAACCATTGAAGTGATCATTGCTTGTGAAATAGCAAATCAAGAGAGCAAAAACTGTAAGCGATCGAAAATTTTTGAAGTAAAAGATATGGAAGATGATGCCGTCTACCCGCCTGAAGAACATTTTCAGATTTATAAGAATAGCGAAATTAGTACTCACATCCACACAGTGGACAATTTTACAAATTTAAGTGGTACAAAAAAATACAAAAATTGGTTATTAATTGGTATAACTAGTTTAGTGCACGAATGGCATCAGGTATAGGAATAGTCTTTTTATTAGAATGGTTTAATAACCACCATCCGGATGTATAATTAAGAAATTATTTGCTGTTCATTTTGTTAAGATTGTTGCAATGCTTGTTATATTGTATTATAGTATTTAAGGAATATTGAGTATACATATACTGATTTTATGTAGTGCTAGTGCATACCTTTCACTATATGTGTAATGTATTTATTATAGTATAGGTACGCATATTTACTTGATTAAGCTGTTGTTCTTACAGTTAAAAAATTAACATCACACACTTACTTCCACTGACTTTAGAAAATATTGACTGTCAAATAGAAACAGTAGCATAAATTCAAGATTAAAATTTTCTATATATAGATGTTTTGAAAGTAAAGTATCTCAATTAGAGTGGATTCACAGCCTATTTTCCAATGCCAATGAAATGGAATGAAATTTTAAATCTAAAATTTCAATATAAGCTATTTTTTCTATTATTACTTAATTATTTTTTAATGGAAATAGAATGTATTAATTCGACATTTTTGTTCTCATATCTCACCAATAAGCTATCTCACTGCATAAAGGTTTACTATAACCTATAGAAATATTTTTTAAATTAATCGAATGATAATGTTGCATTCAGTTTGTTTGATTTTGAAAAACTCATAATAAAATGAAACGTAATAACTCATATTAAAACACAAAATAAAAAAATCATTTGAAATTGATTAAATTAAATTTATTTTATACTTTTAACTGTTAAACTGTTGTTTTAGCTATTAATTTTATTAACTTGTTAGAATTTTGAAATTGTGAACCTTCTGGTATTCTGTTTTTATGTTTATCAAATACACATTATTTGATAGTTTTCACGACATTTAAAATTCGTTGTAACAAACGGTCGATTAAGTCCGTTGAAATTCATGTCTATTTATGTTTTTGATAGTATAGCTGATCAAGATAGTAACAGGTAGATATTTAATATCTACCTGTTTACATATAATGGCTTAATAACATTTTCATATACTTTTCTTAAAAATGCCACTTTATATAAAAAATTATAGATGGTGTTCAGATAAAGGACCACTTTCAGTTACATTATTCGAGTGAAGTTTACGATATGGATATTTCTCATAGTTTTAATCGCTTATACAGAATTTAACTCCCTTTAAACAACAAGTTTACATAAAACAGGTTTAATATAGTGTTAAATAAAGTAGCACTTCCGGTTGACGAATATAACTTAAACTTTTATAATGAAATAAAAACTGCATCATTCCATTTAAAATAACATATGATTATTTTATTTTCATTTTGTTATGTTGTTCTAGAACAGTATATATTTATAAAGATATTTTCCGTTTATAGTACGATAATTTCCTACCACTTTTGTCTAAAGAACTTTGTAACTCGGGTCCTTAATGCCATTTATAGTTTATCGTTTACGTGGGACCCTGTCTATGATGCTTGTTTACAAGGTATTTCTTATTTTTATAAACAATTTTGTCATCGCACACTTCCTATGTTCTGTTTCGAAAAAAGTCAAGCAAATATGGTTAGAAAGCATATAAATACCAACAACCATGTATTTTTCATCAAACAGTTGTGAATAAACCTTCAATTTTATTCATAAGCAGAATAGTCATTATTTTTCCAAATTCCAAATCACGACTAAAATTTCGTCATCCAAAATTTGGCAACTATTTTAAAATGAAGATTATTTATATTTGATAATCATAATAAATTAAATCTTTTAGTCGATACAGGAGCAGATATTTCTGTTTTACCCCATACATTATTTTCGCAGCACAAACAAGATACTGAATCTAATCTTAGTGCTGCGAATGGTATAAAATAACGTACGACAAGAAATTCAAACGGTATCGCTCAACCTTAGGAGAAATTAACTATTTACATTCAGAAAGATCACCGTTAGTAAACCAATAATTGGAGCTGACTTCTTAGCTAAATGTGGTATCTTACTGGATCTTAAGAATAAAAAATTAATCGATAAAAAACAAACAATTTCCCTATCGGCTCTTGAATCAAAACCGACGTTCCATCACCCAAAACAAACTTCTTTGAATCAAAATATTAATACATTTTAAAATTATTCCAAAAATTAACATTACTTGATTTTTCATCTCGTCACACAATACTAAACAAAATTATTACAAATTCACATCTTCCGTTTTGCCGTCCCCGACGTTTGGATGTGCGTAAATTCAAATTGCTAAACGTGAATTTCAATAAAGGGTTACAATGGGCATTTATCGGCATTTATCGATACTCTTACAGCATCACCTCTTCATATGGTGCCCAAAAAAGTTTAAATGATTGAAGACCATGTGGAGATTACGAACTGCCTCATATACAAGATTTTAAAATACATTTATATAAATGCATCCATGTGGATGCAAAATCTTTTCAAAATCGATTTCGTCAGAGCGTGTCAGATACCAGTAGATTTAAGAGACCTGCCTAAGACAGCTATAACAAACTCTTCCCATCTTTTCGAATTTGTTCGCATGCCTTTTGCTCTTGAAAATGCAGCGCAAAAGTTTCAAAGGTTCATCAATGAAGTACTTTCAGATCTAACTTTTATTTTTGTATATTTAGATATGTTAAATAACTTAAATAACCATTAATAACTTAATGGTGAAATGGATGATCAAATTAATCATAAAAAACGATTGTTTTATATTATGTAAACGTTAAACATGAAATGAAGTCTTATAATCTTTACGTTTATTTTGTATTTCTATGATAAAAAGCGAAATGAATTAACCTCGTTTTATCGCCTTAGTAAAAAGAAAACGCAATGGAATAAAGGGAATAATCCGTCATAAAATATTCAGGGAGTCCGGGGATACAAAACACGCAAAATACTAAATAGCGACATCAGTTAGGGGCTACAAAGGGCAAGGGCGTTAACATTCTTAGTACAAAATGGGTTTCGCAGCGTGCCCCGGTGAGTTCGAACAAAGCAAGCAAAATTGGTTCATAAAACCAACACCAACGGGGGGTTTCCGGAAACCGAGTCGACGTTGAAACGAAAATAAACAAAAACCGGACTGTCGCGCCGCTAATTCCTAAAATTTATTAAAACGCAAGCAATTAGAGGCCGTCCAGGAAATATGCTAATGCCCCAACCGTCAGGGTGGATATTTTTTAATTCAATTTTTCATGATGATGTACCGACAAAAAGAATATTGAACAATTTCAAAACATTGTTGCAATTATACGTACAGCTTTACCTTTTAAGGGATTATAAATTTACCAGCTCTTTCCCTGAGTTTTTTTTTAATTGAAATTTATGGAATTTTTTTATAAATTTTCCGGCTACTCCACCGTACATTAATTCAAAAATTTTTCTCAAAATATTTTTCTTCGTTAGCTTATTAAAACAAAAATTATGAAATTAAACTAAAATTGACCTACTTTTAAAATTTTAATAAACAAATCAAAACCAAAAATCGCGAATTATTTTAACGTATATAAAATATATCACATACAAAGAAAATATTGAAAAATTGCAACATTTTTTATTATGGATATATTTATTTGTGGAAAATCGGGACAAAATATTTGCCAATATTTTCCAATGTTTTTAATCGTTAACACACTCAAAATCTAGCTTTTACCATATTGAAATTGTATTATGCATACCCGAAATTGATTAATTTCGAAATTACTGTTATTTAATATGGTGCAGTTTTGCTTTGTTATTTGTAGATCCGGCTTATTATTAAAATAAATGAAGGTGGAGGTTTAAAATGTAAATATTGTAAATAAAATGTATTAACCGACATAATAATTTACAGATTAAAAAAAACATTTTAAAAGCTGTATCAAATTAAATTGGCAAAAAATTAGATTCAAGTTAGTTTTAAAAGCATTTTTTGCTATACATAAAAAAACAATCCCTTGTTTTCTTTTCACTGATATCCAATCAAACAGAAAAAAATGATATATCAACCTTCCATCTATACACAATTTTCACAATCACACATTTAAATCTTCATTCTCCTCAACATCATCGACTAATTAGGAAGTCGCGAAACTTACATTATCCGGATTCACCGTGTGTTTGGGGTTTTGGGAAGCGTAAATCAGCGTCAGTTGTGTCCGATGTTGGAAACCGGAGACATCGCGTTCGCGTATTACAGTTGGTACGACTGTTCGTTCTCTTCGCGTTCGCTGGTGGAACGCACTGCGCGAACGACCGACGAACACTGACCGAAAACCCAAACTTTGCGCCAAGTTTGGCAAATGTAGGGTGCGCGAAGGGACCGCAAGGGATAGATCTGGAACCACCAAAGTATCTTCGATTTATCTCCTAAAGATGGAAAGTCACTAAATACTAATTAAATTAAATTTGTGCTAATTACTTCTTATTATTAATGTAGATAGTTATATATTTAATTAATTAGTTAGTGAAACTAAGCTTAATACAAATCGAGAAAATGCTAATATGTTATGACTCAAAGCTTAAAGGGTACTTAAGTTTTTACTTAAAGTTTCGAGGAGCTAATTTCATCAATTAATCAGTGTGTCCGTTTTGATATTAGGGAATTAACGCTGTCTTCCTTCCCCTATAAATATTTAATCAACAGAAATGGGCATTTCGTGTACATTAAGCATCCCCTGCTTCAGACGTGGAAATCTTATCGCTTATCAAAGTTACATGTCAACAAAGGGGGTTAAGTGCAATTAAGTGTCAAATGGTATCTTAATTTTATTACGAAATTTGAAATCAAACGGCACACGAAACAGCATTCGAAGATAAACTAATTACTCAATCTATCACTATATTTTTTGTATAAAATAGAGTAGAAATTCGATAATCCAAACGTACGTGTTTTTTAATTCAATTCAATGAATATATGTTGCAAGCCGTAATTGTAAAGTTTAAGAGAATAGTACATAGACTTCTTACTCCTCAGAATGAAATTTTTATAAACAAATTCAGAATTTTGTAGTGAAGAAATAGGTTGCCACAGCAATTCAAGCGAAGATTGCCAATTATTTCCATCTTGTTAACTAAAGCGCATGTTTGGACACACATAGTTATGTATTTATACAGTATCTCTCCAGATCAAGTTACAAAAAGCGAAAGAAACTGTTATTACTGATTTTCAAACTTTAAGTTAAGTAACTTTCCCCAATTTTATGTAAAAATTGGACTCTTTTCTGAATGGTACGAAATCGAAAATTTATTCAAATTCAATTTATGATGTGTAATAATAAATATAAAATTAAGTTTATTCATACATTAGACTTCCATTAAATAGAAACTAGAAACATTTGTGTTTAACCACAATTGGCTCATATTAATTTTATGATTTTAACTACGAAGTAACTTTGAAATATTCTATAAACAATGTTTTATCGCCTTTAAGGAGACCCTGGTATCTTACAAGTGGTTACTAGTCTGCTACAACAAGAATTTTATGTTTGAGTAGAATAAGACATATTTCAAGCAATGTATGATCATGGTGAACTTTAAAATAGTGTGTAGTCTTCTGTACACAATATTTTAGCATCTTCAAGCAACTCTGGTCCTTCTGAAAACAGTTTCTTGTCTGCTTGAAGACATTCTTGTCTTTTATCATAAGAATTAGATGTGCTATAAACAACATATGGTTCATGTCAAGCAATGTGTGATTCTGGCTTGGAAGCATCTTTAAAATATTCTGTAAATTGTGTCCAGCCGCTTTTAATCCAATTAATTAATTAATCAAATTGGCAGTGACTATTGAGTCCTCATACTGGGACATCTCCATAGCCAGTGGCAAAATAATAATTTCATCTATAAATCAGATTCGTACAAATCATCAAGTCTTTTGCAGAAAAAAGTTTGCAGAAAGAAATGAATATTACACAATTTGTTGCCATTTCGGCCAAAAAGAGGCTCGGTTGGGATAGATTGTACTGTTAACCTGACCCCTCATCCACGATGCGCTGGTAGGACACGAGACAATGACAAAATAAGAAGTACACAAAAAATGTGATAAGGGCTTCGATCCCTAGTACTGAATGATTGGAGACGGAAAGAGTGCGTAATATACCACAGGTTCAATTAAAGGAAGTGATTAGAGCGGGAAGAAGTCCCCGTGGGATCTGAAGGTAGAAAATAGAAGGCGAAGAATCTTGATTATGAAAGCTTAGAAGTATTGGCCTGTGATAGACGGACGAAGGACAGTGCAAGCTTTTGGAACAGTTGGCTGCTAATATAGAGCAAAACACCAAGCGAGGTAAAGGATATAAGTGATAAACTAAGTAGTAGTATCATTCAAAATT
Organism: Onthophagus sagittarius; assembly: GCA_036711965.1. NCBI lineage: Eukaryota > Metazoa > Arthropoda > Insecta > Coleoptera > Scarabaeidae > Onthophagus > Onthophagus sagittarius. Next base: position 11,609,561 of record JASERS010000005.1, on the reverse strand, counting down.
GGTCAGAGAAATTCAAATATGAAGGCGTAGAAAGGGTTATGTATGATGTAAGACTCGCAGACACTATAATATGAAAAGAAGAAGCATACTAAAGAAGTAGAAACACAAACATACGAAGCTAAAGAGGAGGAAATCATAGAGATCTTAAAGGAAAAACTTCTACCGCAATTTTGAAAAAATTTGAAACCGAGAATGGAAAGAAAATATATTCGAAGACACGAAATTAAAGCAACAATTTTCAGGGTGGTTTATACCCTGAAAATATGCAAAAATAACAAGGCTACTAAGAAATTACTAGTAGAAAACCCAGATTTAAATGATAGGTGTAACAGTTGTACATAGGTAGGAGTCAACACATTGAATTTCAAATTCAAAAAGAAACAAAAAAGCTATACAAACGCATTAAGTTCAAAAAGACAAAGGAAATCATCTGTATCCGAAGAAAGAAGTACCAAAAGAAATTGATGTTTGAGCTTGAAGGGGTGACATAAATAGCTGTAAGAAGTGAGAGGCAATTCAAAAGGAATTAACGGAGATCACAAGGAATGCATAGAGAAGATTATACAAGATAAGAGTAAAAAAGAAGCAAGCGGTTGTAATCATTAGTAAGGAAAACTGGCTCAAGCAGAGAAACTGGTAGCGAATAGAAAAAATTACATGGGATGGAGTTCTAAATGTAGAATTATAGAAGTTTAAAAATTTTATTTTTTTTTATACACAAACAATCTGATGTTTTTCAACTATTTATTTCAACCAAATTTAGCTCAATTCATTGCTCCAGTTTGTTTGTCCAACATTCTTGTGATGTTCTTTTACAATTTTAAAATTTAAACTAAAGTTTTTAACAATTTTATTGTGTGGCGATTTTGCATGATTATTGGCTTCAAGTAAGAACAATTAAGATGTTCTGAGTAAGATTGAATAAAGTACAATCGAATTATTAGCATATGAAAAAGTTGTTTTAATTAACATATCATTAGACCGTTTATCCCGAATTAAAATTTTTTACTTGTAGCCTACGTACTGTCGTTGGATGCTTCTTGTTGTACTACTTCCTAAACAAAGACATGGCCAGACATGTGACAGAAATAGTAAACAAAGCCTCGAAAATGTCCAATCTGCTGTAGAAGCTGATGTTTAATGTAGAAGGCCCTAGGACCAGCAAAAGGAAATTGATTGCCAGAGTTGCATTATTGGCCATAATGTACGGGGCCTTCGTATATTATGGCTTATACGTAGCTTCAATGTCTCCGATTGATTTAAAGGTAGAAGAGCGATGCGGATTGCATGAAAGAGGAGAACTAGCGAAGAACGACATAAGGGTTGAAATAATTAAATAATAGCGGAGAAGATGGGCCAATTACGAGGGATGGACAAAAATCATGATCCCAGACTTAGTAGCGTAGATAAACAGGAAGTGGGAAGAGGTGGAATACTATACTGAAGTACGGTGCATCTATTCTACTTGAAGACCATCGGCAAGACTCCAGATGAGGAGCCTAGAAGCTAGCTACTGCCAAGAATTTGTGGACAAAAGAAAGCAGTGCCAAGTAGAATGTGCGGATATTCCAAACAGGGAAAGCACTGAAAAGCTATTACTAGGAAAGCTGGAATACTGTAACAAGAATCATTAGAGATATTATAAAGCGCAAATAAAGGGTCGATTACGAGAAGGAAGTGGATGGAAGTAAGTTTAGGGTGACGATGAGGGACGGAGAAGATCAACCCCCTCATCCTAGCACGTTAGCGTGACATTAATACCTTAAAAATAATAGGATTCCTTTGTTTTAATTTTAATATGGTATAACGCCCCGGTGTCAAGTAGCGAAGAAGAAATGGTGAATGATGATGGAATGATACAGGAAAGGGTCAAGTATGAGAATAAAATAGTAGTGGTAGTAGACGTTTGAAGACGCACGGCTAAACCGAAACTTTCTAGGTGTAGTGCTAGTTCTTGTTTTTACCTTTTGTTTAGTTTTAAATTGTTTTAAATTCTTTTGGAACTAAAAGTACAACTAATCCTAGAACTAGAATCATTAGGATTTAGCCGTCTTAAGAAACGTATGGCTAACCCCTATCCGATTCCATGCATGAGGAGGAGCCGTCTCTACTACTTGAGGTACTACCAAGACAACGCCATCATCTATGCCATCACATCCACCAAGACAGGCTCCACGGCCAAGAACATCCCTGCTCTTCCACAGCCGCACAGTGGGGTATTTGACCTAAAAAGCTGGTCAAAATTCAAATTTCCAAAGTTTTATAAAAACAGGTAAAAAGCGGCAAATATTGTAGTACAATAGATAGGGAATACCAGAAAAACATTTCAGGTACTGTACCTATAAAACCCACGGCGTGAAGTCATTTCAAAGTTAATCTTTCGAATCATCACTTCGGTGCGTGATATTTTGTGCTTCTGAGTTTTATTTATCAATTGTGTATTTTTTTCTTCACGTCATGGAATTTTCGGAACAAGGTAAGTTATAATGTGTACTATCTGGTCCATTAAAATCATTTTTTTATTAACGCTATTACCAGTTAAAAAAAATCTTAATTGTAAACCATTTTCTGTGATCAATTTTTATGTTCAAAATGATTTTTGTTGTAGTGTACCCCTATGTACCGCAGTATATATTTTTTTAATCTGTTCAGTAACTTATCTACGACAATTTTAATCAAGAATTTCTCGCGGAAATTCGCAGATCCACTTTTTATGAATTTTTCTTTGAGCACCTACCTTTAAAAAAAAAAAATTTAATATTCTTGCGTTGCATTGTGGGTAGGCTTTTGACATAAAACGATTAAAATTTACTATAAATTAATAAAATATAAAGTCTGTAAAATCTATCTAATAGATAATTTCAATATAATTTTAGGTTCATCTGGGATGAAAGTAGTAACCCGTAGGCATCTTTACGAAATCATGCGAAATTGTCCAGAAAAAAATTTCTCTAAAAAATTAGATTTTATGGAGAAATATTTAGTTGAAGATACAAATTTTACCAAGGAAAAAAGTGAAAATGTTTATCTACAAATAAGAATTCTAAAATCGAAATTTAGAACTAAGTGGCAAGCTGCTCATAAAAAACACGAAGTGTTTTTAAAAAATAATGCCGCTTGGCTAGATGGCACTATCTGCATACCATTTGAAAGACAAACTTCAGGCACTGTTGGTCGACCAACAATACATTTTGATGAATCAAGCGAACGAACAAAGAGGAGAAAAACTAAAGAATTGAGAAGTTCGTCGGTAGCTGAATTAACTTATGCTACACAAATGAAGCTACGGGAATCTGGCAATGTAGCTGCTTCTCGTGTAGTGAAAGATGTTACAGTTTCTCCAACACGAGGACAAAAATATCAAGCTGCATTTTCGCAAACTGCAAAAAGTAACGTTAGAGGATTGTCACCGCTAGAAGCTTTGGCAATATTTGTAGAAGCAGGTTCATCTCGAAGAGAGTACGAAATTTATAGGAGTGCTGACAAGACATTATATCCTTGCTATAGTATATTGCAACGAGAAAAGAAAGCGTGCTATCCATCCAAGGATGCGATAATTGTCAGCGAAACTAGTGCTGAAATAAAATTACAAAATTTACTGGACCACACGTCTTCACGCTTATGCGAATATCTGAAAGACGTATTACTAATGTTAAGCGATGAGGAAATGAAAAGCTTAGAATTAATATATAAATGGGGATGTGACGGCTCTCATCAGTCACAATATCAACAAAAATTTGAAAATACCACGTCTTCTGATGCACATATTTTCCAAAGTTCCATGGTGCCATTAAAATTGTTGGCCAAGAAAAAAACCATTTGGTTGAATCCTAAACCATCTTCTGCCCATTATTGTAGACCTATAAGGATTAGATATCTACAGGAAACTGTGGACGTCACAACAGAAGAGGTAGATTACATTAATGACCAAATTAGAGAATTAAACCCGACTAATGTTGCAATCCAAGGAATCGATGGAAAAATTAAACACACTTTAATTTTTTGTATGGTCGATGGCAAAGTATGTAACTCCGTTACACATACTACATCAACCATGAGGTGTTATATTTGTGGCGCAACATCAAAAGAGTTTAATAACATCGCTCAGAAAAAACCCATAAAGCAGGACACGTTAGAATTCGGGTTATCTATTCTCCATGCGAGAATTTGTCTATTCGAGCATATTTTGCACATTTCATACAAAATTCCCATAGGAAAGTGGCAGGCCAAAGCAAAAGAAGATACTGAAATTGTAGCAAACACAAAACAAAAAATTAAACAATTATTTAAAACGGAAATGGGATTATTAGTGGACATACCTAAACCCGGTTTTGGTAACACTAATGATGGCAATACCAGCAGAAGATTTTTTAACGACCCTGAAGTTGCTGCTAAGATTACTGGTGTAAATCAAGAATTTATATTTCGTATTAAAGTAATCTTAGAAGTAATATCGTCTGGAAAAAAAGTAAATGTAGAAAAGTTTGAGGCTTACACTTTCGAGACGGCTCAACTTTACATTAATTTATACCCATGGTACCCAATGTCTCCAACTCTCCATAAAATTTTGATCCATGGACCAGAAATTTTAAAAAATGCTCTGTTACCTATAGGGCAATTATCAGAAGAGGCAGCGGAATGCAGAAACAAACATTTTCGAAATTATCGAGAAAAATTTGCGCGGAAATATTCGAGAGTAAAATGTAACGAAGATGTATTAAATCGCTTATTATTAACTTCAGATCCGCTGCTCTCTTCGATGAGACAAAAAAGAAAAACTCTTTCAAAGCCATTTCTGAAAGAAACTGTAGAAATGTTGCTTCCCGATGAGAAAGAAGAAGATGATGATGAAGAAGAACATGAAGAAGAAATAGAAGAAGATTTTGATTAGTAAATGTATATTGATTTATATTGCAAAAAAAAATATTGTTTATGTTGTAAACAATATTTATATTGTAAATAACCAATTTATATTGTAAATAAATAACCTATTTGTAATTTATATTGTAAATAATTTAATATCTTAATTTACCTATATTTTTTAGAGCTACTTCTCATACCTGCTATTTCCGAGTAGATTTTTAAACAAGTATTTATTGTGAAGTGTCTTTTTTAGCTTTTCTCAAAATAAAACGGAGCAGTAAAAGTAATGAGTTATTTTTCTTAGAACTTCTCAAAAGGGTAGGTTCTGTCACAAAATATTTTATAGCATTTTTTTGTTTACATTTCCCATATATACCTGCAGTTCAATTTTAAAATAATTGGTACCACAAAATAATAGCAATCTATTGTATCCGGAACTTCTTTACAAATTAGCTTGGTATTTCCTATCCTTAAAAATTTATAACAGAAAATAATTAAGGACCTATTTGTTTAAAGTAGGTATTCAAGTATATCATCTCTACCTTCAGGTCAGGTTTATACAAGCACAATTAATAGCCAAAGAACAATTAATTAATACAGCGATTTTGTTCGTAAATATATCTTTTTTGTTATTTATTTTCACATTACTTGGCTCCTAGATTTTTTTAAACATTTTTTTCAAGTTTATCATATCAAAACATATAAAATAAAACCATAAAATAATTTTGGCCAACTTTTTGGGTCAAATACCCCACTGTGAGCCGGCACATTCCTCATTCGAGGATGAGTCACTCAATCGATTACTAACCTGTAGTTGAGCACTTCGTGCTATGCAGAAGTTATAACCAGTGTATAACCAGTTATATTAATAACCAGTAAATCATGAAAAAAAATGGTGTCTTATCTTTAAGACGCGCACTATATGATAAAAGGTATGAGACATACACGATCAAACGAAATTTCAATAATTCCCAATGTTTATGCTACGCATTATATATGGTAACATCAAAAGAGATGGTAACATATTTTCCAATGCCATTGCAAAACACCATCGGAATAACGCTGGTTGCCGATTCAATCTGGCGAAACAAACTTAGGGGAAGATTCTCAAAGAAATCAAATATAAAAATTTTCTGAGCAATGAATTCCTGAGAAAGAAGGGAACGATTTTTAAAATCAAGGTTACTAATTTATTCTCACTTTTTAAAAGATTTAAGCTAAATCTAACAATTTAAAAGATTCTTAAATAAGTGGAAAGAAAAGTATTGAATTATATTTTACAATATTTGAATTTTGAATAGAAATATGGTGATATTGCTACCTTCGCACACGCGAATTTACATTTCTACTGTACACACAGAAATGCAAATCTCCGTTCATCTATACGTCCCCTATTCAACTATGTATGAATGTGTTAGTATGAGGCACCATAATTTAGTCAATATTTTCAAAATGTTGAAATTCTTGTTTAAATTCGTATGCCATACTAAACAAGATATTGCTATTTTGAAATATCTTTAGAGTTATCGATTTGATTTAAAGATCCTGAACAAACTATTAACCAAGTTTAACTATTAACCAATAATCTACTGATACCATGAATAAATAAATGAGAATTAAAATTTTCATTTACACATTGACATGTATTTGTGAATTATTTTAGTTCATTCAAATGATTGGATGTACTAAGCAAAATCGTTAGAAAATAAATAATTAAATATAATGCAACAATAAGTAAACATTTTTAATCGATTAGTATAGAATACATTTAATTTTTAAAACTGTAGGTTTATCGGATTATGGCGTATTTCGTTTTATTTCTCTGTTGAGGTTTTGTTCCAATAAGGCATTATTTCATATTTCAAAGTTATTCGAATTAATATAATATAATTGCTTAAAAGACTGCAGAGTGTGCTGTATCTCACACCAATGACAATGATGGATTAAGGACGTAGAATGCTATTAGCATTCTTCTTTGAATCTGTCATTAACATAGATATTGATATTGACCTTAATCTAATCTACCTTGATGATTGCCACTAATCTAAGTGGCAATCCTAATAGGACATAGCTTTGCTGTGTCTTATTAATACAAATACTCCAGCTTATTAGATTGATTTATCGCTTATTGATTCCTCTCTTTGTTGACGATGTGACAGCAAAACAAGTAAGACGACGAGACAGTAAAACACATCTATACCTCACTCAAACCGAGCCTCAATGACGAACCTTTTTCCCTCTTTTGAATCAGTGAATCAAAACTATCACTTCTCGTGGTACAGACTATATTACAAGTTGTTTTTCAGATTTCGATTATCTGCAATTTGTATTAGACACATGAAATTGAAATAGAAGAATGCCTAATGACTGTGGGTTGGATCCATCCGCATAAATGTATATGAACATATACATACATGTAAATATATGAACATGCGATCGCACCAGTCTGTAGAATCGATATTTTTGAAATTATTGAGCAACGATAATACTGGCAGAAAAAGTTGTGCACAGAACTGAGACATTTTGACCTAAAATCGAGATAAAATGAGGGCTGTTTGGTTAGATTAGGTTAAGTGTAGAAAAGCCGAGACATTCCAACCGGAGGAAGATGAGAGGCTTCGATCAAGGAGTTGCATCAATCCATTTTAATGTGAAAAATATGTGCTGATATTCGCTTCTTCGAAATGACTAGAAAAATGATGTATACAGGATACGTGATGAATTCAGGGTGGTGCAGTAGCATTGTACTGAGCCAAAAACATTGAGTTTTTAAACCCAAGAGACAAACGAAGAATACAAAGAAAGGTAATTTTCTCATAGAATGTTACTCCACTACCTGGGATAGTGCTGATAATTATGAAAGATTTAAGTCTCGTTTTGAATTCGTGTTTAGCAGTAATTTAGATATACTTAATTGAGGCTTTGAGCTAACCATTATAACCGCTAAAGGTCAATCAGTTATTTGCATCACTCTCGCTTCGATGAGTATCTTGCCCTCAATCCACAATTGAGTTCACTTTCGATTTTGATACCATAAAGAGTGGACCGGCCCTGGTTGTTTTCATATACCTGGTGTCCCATTTAACTTGACAAAATGTAGTATCTCAAAAATATTCAATGGTGAAAACGATAACCCCGTTTTTCACGCTCTGACGGCAGAACGGAAAACAACTTACAAATTTTAAATAGCAACTCTCTTTTTTACAACAGTTATTTAAATTTCTGCCGTCAGGGGATGAGAAACGAAATATTTATCGCTATTGAATGCCTCCCTTTCAACCGAATAAACTTCATCCGAAACATTTTTTAGTCCGATGCTATATATATATTCTTTGAGATATTCAGTTTTATCATGTTAAATTCTCGCTTACAAGGTGCCCCTTGTAAGTGAGGAAACACATAAAAACAGTAGATCAAATTAATGTATTTTTTCAGAAGAATCTGATTCTGCTATAAAAAAGAGGGTTTATATTTAAAGTTTGTAAGTTGTTTCCCATTACGCCACCAGGGAGTGATATACGGGTTCACCTTTACCAGCATTAAAAGTCTCCCTTCAAACCGAACAAATTTTATTTGAAACTTTTTTTAGTCCAATTCTTAGTTCTTAAAATATTCTGTTTCGTCAAGTTAAATTGGACACTTAGAGGGAGCATTTGATAAAACAATTTTTTCTGATATTAACGATGCCTTGTTAAAGTATAAGATTCCGCTTACTCTTTGTGGTTGGATTGAGAACACTCTTAAGAATAGGATAATTAAGGTTAGGGCTACACGATTCTGTCCAGAAAGGGGTGTACTATTCCCACTTTTGTAGTAGAATCTCACCCTGGATAGCCCCTGGTTAGATGATGTAACTACTCTCATAAAACATTTAGCACGTAGTAAGCACTTAAATGTGCTTTTTGATATGATATAAATAGCTCTCAAATTGATTGAATCTTGGTGTGACCGACAAAGTCTTTCTGTGAATCCTAAGAAGTCAAAGCTGATTTTTTTCACACGGTTGAGGAAGTGTGGGAAGCCGAGAATACTATCTGTTGCTGACATGACAAACTAAATTCCGGAGGGCTATAGACAAAACATGGGGTTTGTCACGTCAACGTGCCTTCTGGATTATACTTAAAAAGTATGTAAGCCATAAAATCTACATCCACTGCTGCACTTAGGCTCGTTACTACCATCTTCTAGTTAAGCTATCTAAGAGACTATTACCATAGTTATGGATATTTTACGCGCTCTGATTGGCTAGTAGACGGATTTATCTGTAAGATCACTTTAATTAAAAGATGGTAGTGACGGGCCTTAATAAGGTACAGAATCTTCCGTCTTTTATGTTACAAGTTAGCTGCGAACTACCTCCAGATTACCTCCAGCGCCATGAAATACATATTGAACCTAATGTCTCTTCATTTATTCATTTAAGAGGTGTACTGGGGACCATGATTCGACCTCGTACAGTAGGAAGTCTAAGGGGTGAGGGAGTTGGTAACAATGTCGTACTCTGGAATGAAATGGTGGATACTAGCCAATTCTGGAATGTAAATCCGACATCACATCTTTACGAAGAAATGTCTTACCTACCGAAGTTCCACAAGACTAGAGACAAAAATTAGCCATATACAAGCTAGTTTAATCCTGAGTAGAATTATCAAGTATGGTTCTTATCTGATATTGGAGAAAGCCGCAGAGCGTAACTGTGTAATACATCAAGGTAGAGACAGCCTTGTCTTTCGTAAGGCTCCGTACAAACGCTCTACGAATTATAGCGGGACTAGTCATGGGTCACTGTAAGGTAAACAATTATCTTTACACTCTTAAGCTTGCAGTTAGCCCTCTCTCCGTCTTTTTTGAAAAAAGTGAAGAGGTTGTTCGGCACACGCTATATAATTCCCCACTCTGCAACACCTCAGAATGACAGACTTTGGAGAGGAATGGCCAAGTAGGGATAGCATTAGGAACATACTCTCTACATACAACTCTGAGCTTTATCCTAGCCTTCGGAAATTGCTTTAGCTGGTTGATGTAGCCAGAGAGAGAGGAGGAGAATTACAAAGGGCCCATTAAGGCCTAGGTGCTGTATACATATATATATATTTCTACGATGTTGCTTATTGATCCCTCGCTTTGTTGATGATGTCATAGCAAAACAAGTAAAATGACGAGACAGTGAAACACAGCTTATGACTCCTTCAAATCAAGCATTAATGAAGAACCTCTCTGTCCTCTTTGAATCGGCAATCTGAACATTCTAGCTCTTATCTAAAATTTATACTTGACATAAAAATAGTTCTGAAACATCATCAATTCTTGCTATTACAAGTTATATTTCGGAGGAAACTATACCTAATAATTGTGGGTGGTAACTAACGTCCTTCCGCATAGATGTTGATGCATGCGGTCGCACCTATCTGTCGAATCGATATTTTGCGAATTATTGAGCAACGATAATGCAGACTGCGGCGTGCGCGCCCGGCATTTCGGACATTTACCGTTTATGAATATGTAAGGGATTATCGAAATAATTGAAACACGTTGTGACGTAAACAGGCCTCCGCATACGCCGCCTCCACCATCGGTCCAGTTCGAATTTCGCTTTATCTACCACCAGAAATTATTGCCTACTGGCTACGCCAGTTCCCAGATTTTCAGAAAGAATTCCTCAACTCAAATGCTATGCCCTCGTAAATTACAGCTCAAACGCAAAGATATCTTATCAAATTTTATTATTAGGGAACAAAACTTTTTAACCGATTTAAAGCTTTTTTAACTTAAAAGGCTAAACGCATTCATTACAACTAACTATTTTCAGTCGAAAATAAATTAAAAGAAAACTTCTTGCTGGTGGAATGGAAGTTTCGAAATCGATGCAGTTTACGCGTTTAAAAGCGTCCATGGCGGGTTCTCCCTTTAACTGCGGTAGTATTTCAAGGGAAAAGGACGGGGAATCCGTGAAACACCGCGGCCGTTTCAATTGCATACACCGGAGCCTTCGCGGCTCAGTCCCTAGGTTTACTCCGGGCACATAAAACAGTATGGTTTAATTAAGGAGTCCCCCACCCGGACTCGTGCACGCCCCCCGGTAATAAAATCATCTTGAAACCGGGCGACCAACGTTACACCAGTTTGTACCCGTTCTAAAACGACATATTTCAATACAACCTGAAATGATTATTTCATTATTTTTGTGTGGTTTAATTGAAAACCAAATGAAAAATGTACGGATAACAGTTTTATCAAGAATAAATCATTACGAGTTTTCTTTAATTTTCCTCTTGAGTGGGACAAGAAAGCGTAGAATAAATGTAATTAAAATTTCCGAGCTAACAAGATTTCTCGCTTATTCACAAGAGAAATTAATAAAAGATTTATGATGTGATTTTCAAATTAAAAATGGAAATGTACAGTATTCTGGTTTTGGAACTCGAGAAAGTTAAATTGAACGTACGTTGGATTGTACCCAATTAGTAATTGGATATTGTTGAGGAGTTTATCCAACTCTAGTGGAGAACTGAAAGCATTAACAGACCATCGTATAACATTCCAACAAAGGTAATAAATTACTCAAAACTTGCTCGCAAATTGAACATCCCCATCATAAAACTATTACGATTTTAACGTGATAACAAGTTTTAATACGATGTTCATCATTTTGAACGGTTTACGTTTTAGATGTACCACGTTGTCAGCGCAGTCTATCTTTTAGGATCCTTCGTAGACGAAGAATATCTAAAATTGCAGGTGCACAAGCACGATATTCACAATTTACCGAATTTGCATGAATATATCTCTTAAAGAAGGAGCGGGAGGAAGGAGCTCGGAATCTCACCGGGAACACACTTAATAACGGTGTGTAAGGCGATTTGAATTTTAAATTTAGCGTTCATTTATCCACGTTGCCTTTTTTCTGTTGGTTTTTTATTATTATTTTGTGTAGCGAGTTTCCGCCCACATAAAAGCCAAAAAAAGTCTTAATAGGCACACTTTGTCGAATTGAAAAAGTTTCGTACGCTTATCGCCTCGGTATAATACTCCAGGACAGTTTCTAATATCCAATTTTCGGGTGCAATAAAACCAAGTGATCGTTTCGAGTACAATTTCTCGCTTAATTGCATTTAACATAGCTTTGTTGACGTGCTTAATAAGCGTCTTCTATAATTGGAAATAATTAAAAAGCACAACTTAATTATTAATACTAAACACAATACAACCTCGATAATCCGAACTAATTGGGATCGAAGCTGATTCGGATTATATTGCTACAATTGCAATAGATAATACTGCTTCTAAATAGTTGACAATACAAATATTAGATACAAGAAATAAAACACCTGTGTACTAGATTTTAGAAGCAATATATCTATTTATTGAAAATACAAAACAATAATTCTTAATTAAAGATACGGTAATAATATTCACTCATCTAAGTTTTTCAATGTTAAAAAAAGTTGATAAAAAATAAAAATAATTTAATAAAAACAAAATAACAAAAAAGTCATAGATACAAAAAATATAAGAAAATGATATTAATACATAAAAATAAATTACTCCACACTATTTTAAAGACAAAAAATTTTTGTAGAGCGGCCAAGTGGATTGTAATAAAAGTAACCTCAATAAACCGGGAAATTTGAATGCGTTGGATATATATATATGTATGTTTGTTTCTACTTCATAAATTAATTTATAAAAAACACATTTGGGTTTATTAAATCGAGTAAGAAAATATGATCGTTACCCAGGGAAATAAGGAATAGTATACAAAAATTGGTAAAGAAGATTCGGATAGAGAAGGAAAGTAAAGAACGATTGAAAGGTACTCTGTTGAATAATTCGTTAAAATTTAACAATATTAAAAATAAAAATTTTAAATATTTGCTAAAAATTATACCCATAAAATATCAATACAAGATCATTAAATTGTAAAAATTATCCTATACCTTTTCATTTCCAAGAACAAGTTAACGAAGAGATACACAAGTTGATCAACAAATTATTGAGAGATCAAATTCTTATTTTATAAGTACAGTTGTAATTTTAAAAAAATCTGATGGTAATTTGAGAATTTGTCTATATGGAAGAGAGCTATATAAGAGTGAAACCAGATTTCGAAACACCACAAACTGTCGATACTTTAATGTCAAAATGCGGAACGAGCAAGTATTTTACTAAAATTGATTTGAAAACGGCTGCCTGTTTAATAAAGCTTTCCGAAGTATCAAAAAAGTATTGAGGTTTCAGCATAAATGGAAATGTTAACCAATTTAAAGTGGCACCTTTTGGAGTAAAATGTCCCAAAAGTTTTTTAACTTTTTCTAAAACTCAATATAAACAAAACAAAATTTTTTCAGTCAAAATTAACTTATTTGGGACACATTATTAATCAAACAGGTGTTCAAGTAGATTCAAAGAGGCTGGAACAGATTAAGAATTTTCCTAAACCAAAGGAAATAAAAGATAGAATAGCATTTTTGGGATTATTAAACTATTATCATAGATTTGTGAAAGAGTACGCCGGTAAAACAGTACCATTGGATAAAATTAATTAAGAAAGGTGCGATTTGAAAATAATCCATAGAATGAGAAGATACTTTCCAAGACCTGAAACAATCACTTATTAAAGAAATATTATTGCATAGACCTAATTTTAATTTATCATTTAAATTGAAATGTGACGCTTCTAATTATGCAATTGAGGGAGAATTGAGCCAAATTCAAAATGACATAGAAGATCCGATACATTTTGTTGTTAGAGCACTTAAGTCATGCGAAATTAAATGTTCCATTACTTCAAAGATATATGATTTTGAAACAAGTGCATTAATAAATTAGTGATTTAATTTATATTCGGTTAATTTGTTGGAACCTGTATATTTTAATAATCATATAAACATCTTAATACTTACAAATGTGCGTATAATTAGGGATTAGCCGTACGTGTCTTAAGACGGCTAAATCTTGTATAAATGTTTCTAGTTCTAGTATTACTTATACTTTGAGTTCCAGAAGAAATAAAAACAATCTAGAGCAAAACAAAAATTAAAACTAGAAAAAAACTAAACCTGAAACATTCTAGTTCTAGGTCTAGTGTTAGTTCTAGAGTTCTAGTTTTAGTTCGATACAGGTATACATACAACAATCTAAAGCCCAACAACAGCTAAATAAGAACTAATATCAGAGCTGGGTAATTACATGCACTTTAAAAATGATAAAATAATGAAATAATAATGATAATATAAGTACGTTGTAATAAACAATTACAAAGTACTTTTTCAAAAAAGGAATTAATAACAATTATAAAATATATATCTTCAAAAATTATTAATTACTTTTTCACTTAATGAAAAAGTAAATTAACATAACCCAATTAAAAAAAATAATAAATACATCTTCAATATCGTCAGGATCCCCTCCAATATTAGCAGTCTCTTCGTTTCCTTCTTCAAGATCTTTTCTTATCTTATCTTCAACATCATTCATGCTGTAAGTTTCAAATGCGTTTATGAAATTTGATGTTTTATTAGTTAACGGGGCAAAAATATTTTCGAGATTGATAAAATATTATCGTATACCGTTTTCAACATATATGTAATATTTTTATGATCATGTGTCCCTGTAAAGCGTTCATAGAATAAAGCCACCAACGTTTTGGAATAATCTGTGTTGATCCAGTTACACGACAAACTTTTGATTTGAAATTCTTTTTTTATGTCATTCATATGATGATGGAATAGATCGTCCAATCTTTTTACTGCAGTTTTTTCTCGTCATTACTAAAGACCGGATTAAAAGGCACAAAAAAGACGGAAAAAGGCACTTAAAAAGGCATGAAATTTTGGAAACAAAATCATTAAAAAGGCATAAAAATTAGAAATCGAAAAAATTGCTATACCTAATTAATAATGTATTTTAATAACGTTTTCATTAAAAAATACATCGTTAAACTAAACATTCATATATAATTATTAAACCACTAATCACGAAAACAACTAATTATTAAATGCTGTTCTAAATGTTCCATTGTGAAGTTGTGTCTTCTCTCACTTAACGTATTCTTGTAAGCCGAAAAACTTCTCTCCACGTCCACACTTGTAATTCGTGCATACTTGAACTTTGTAATTAATGCGGGATCCATAATAAATCCAGTAACAATTTCACCACTTAAAATTGATGCAATTTTTTGTAATGTGGCAAATCCTTCATTTTTACACAGAACGTCATTAAATTTATTCGTAGTTATTTGACCAATATGTCCTGGTACGCTATACGTGCTATCTTGAAACTTTTTAATCATTTTTACTGCAGTCACTAAAGGTAAATCCTGTTTTTCAAGTGATTTTATAGATTCACTTATATAGCTGTAATTGCTTTTTATAAATGCCCAATTATTTTGTAGCTACACTTCTTTTATTAGGCCTGGCAATCTTGTATTGCTTTACTACTTGCAGCCGGAAATTCATTTATTAATTGTTTAAAATGATCTAAGGCGTTTGTGTAGTATATAGCGGCATCTAGCCATGTTTCCCATCTTGTTAGAACTGGTTGTGGTGGTAATGGGGTATTTGGTAATCCCTCTCTAAACAATTCTACCCTTAAAGGGGCTTTAACAAATATTTGTTTACCGCTTTTTATTAATTTATTAACTAATGGGAACTGTAACCTTATAGTTTCTGCTACTCGATTAAGCCCGTGTGGTAAGCAAGTACAAGGAATTAAATTAGGGTAAAAAGTCTTCATATTAGACGCAGCTTTTACCATGTATGCCACTGCGTCTGACACCATCAGTAAAATTTTATCATTCGGTACCGGCTCCGGTAAGAAAAAATGCGTTAATTCGTCGTGAATAAATCTTGTTACCGTATTATTATTTGTTTTACTTAACTCTTTGGTACTTATTAGAAAAGTATTGACGAATTGTCATCACTTAATACTCCAAGTGTTAAATTTGCCACGTATCGTCCACATACATAAGTTGTTTCGTCTACACTTATCCAAATATAATTATTTCCAATAATATTTTTTATTTCTTGAATAACTTCTTTGTAGACTGAAGTAATATAATTTTTGCGGAGATGGCTTTCATCGGGAATATGCATTGTACAATATGTTTGTAAAAAAGTTTTGAAATATTTATTTGTCACTTTATGGATTGGTATGTTTGCTATTATCAAAGCTCTGCAAAGATCAAAATTGAATTTTGATTGTTCAGTGTAGCCGGATGTTGATGCCACAGATTGTATAGCTGTACCTATAGTTTGTTTTTTTTTTGGATTGACTTTTAGTCAGTTTTAGTTTTTCCTGATGCAATGATGTTTTGACATGCTGAATTATGTAGTATTTCTTGTCACCATTAATCTGTTAATAGTAATTTAATAACGTCAGTATTTTATAATATCTTCCATAATTATTAAACAATCAAGATATTGTTTTATTAATTTTAGTAATCGAAGTACTACATTGAATCAATAATGAATTTTATTTCTAGTGAATTTTGGGACATGTTATTCCTTATAATTTCCAATTTTTACCGTAAAAAGATTTAAATTTCGGTTTTAAATATTTAAAAATCTTTGGTATTATACATAATTTAATCATTATTTAAAGATATAATTAATTGTTTTTACTCGGTTAACTCCATCAATACTTACGATTTTTGAACAGGCTTAGCAAAATAAACGATTGCGTTCATATTTCAATTCCTGGTAATCTTTAATCCATTCTTCTACGGTTGGCTTTTGTTTTGGCATTGTACTACGCAAGAACTTCACACTGTCACTCGAGTAACTTTAATACAACTAAATGAATTGAAGACTCGACGCAAGTCAAACCACATACGGGGAATCCCATGTAAGACAACACGACACAACGGGGAATTCCAAAGCTTAAATTCGGATCGATGAAAAACGCGGATCTTACGTCAGACGGCACAACGAGGAAATGTACAAAGGCGCAGCGAAATATTTTTTCATAATTCAGCCAATTTTTGGGGAAAAGACGCCAAAAAGTTGGAAAAAGGCTTTAAATAGGCATAAAAAAAATAATAGGCATGAAAATTCAAAAAAGGCATAACTAACCTGGTCTTATTTCACTTATTTTTAACTGATTCGTAAAGATATTTAAATATATTTATAATGCCTTTAATTTTGAGCATAAGCATATTTTCTATAAATCTGGTCTTTAGTCATTACTGACAAATTCAATCCTTTAAACAAATTTATAAAGCTTCCATTTTCAAAACTTTAAATAGGGCTAATATTTTATTACGAAGTTTAATATTTTGCTATTACTCTGATTTTGAGTGGCAAATTTTGATAATTTTGAAGATTCAATTAAGTTTGCGGATTTGGATTGTTTAATAATACCAGTGCAAATTTTATCCTTTTCTCAACAGTTTGCATTTTCTTTTCTGTTAGGTAGGTTTCATATTCAGACATATGTTTACGTTTTAAATGTTTCAATCGTTTTACTTGTTGGCATACAAATTTGAAACTGAACTTTAATGATATATTAGAAAGTTAATTACAATACTTTGTTCACTTAATGTAGATGTTGAAGCTCTATCGATATCGTTAAGAAAACAACTTTTACCTTGGGAAGAGTGTGTAAGAAAGTTAACAATTCTTTTTTGCATTTCTTGATTTTCCTCAACATTCATAAGATATTTGTATGCCTGTAAAGAATTAAAAATAAAGAAGGATTAAAGCAATATTCAGGCAAAATCGATGAAAATCGAAAAATTACTAGAATATTACTTCGAAAATGTGTAATAACGTAGAGCTAACATAAGTATACTAACTGTAGTCTTTAATTAATCTTTTGCACGTTTTTGTATTGTTGGAAAAGTTTTGAAAGCTGACATATCTTTGAATATCCAATACAATATTTAGCAACAGACACTTAAATACACATCAATTTTGACGATCGGTCGAATACGCCTCGTCGCAGTTACCACGGTTATACGAAGTAATCAGTAAATAACAAATTTCAATAATATAATTACAATAACAACACAAAATTTGCAGCAGTTACAATTCCAAATTATCTCAATAAAGTAGTATTTAAGTACCATTACAAATTACGTGAAAAAAAAGTAATTGTAATTATTAATTACTTTTTGACAAGGAATTACCCAGCTCTGTCTAATACCAACACCAAAGCTAACACTGAACCTAGATCTAGTCTCTAAAGCTGGAACCGGACTCAACCCAATCTAGCTTCAGAACTAATACTAGACGTACAACTTCAAACATTAGGGTTTAGCCATTTTAAGAAACGTACGGCTAAACCCTAATGTTTCTAGTTATAGCAAAGGTTAAAGAGTAAACCCTTAAAGAGACCTATAGCCACTCAATTTTTTTCTACTCATACCTGATACACCCTGTATAGTCTTCTGTCAGAATTATTGTCGGTTCTTTCTAGCAGTATCCAGTCTTTAAAGTCCAACCCGAGAATCACGAATAAATTGGCCAAAATTATAAAAACAACCTCAGCCGACTTCAAAGGCCATAAATAAAAAAAACCTTTTCTGTCCATAAATTGCAATATCTTCTTTCAATATCTGCCGTCAAATCCTGACTACTAAAAATCCTGAGTACCATGAACAACCCTCATGCTGATCCTAGTTTTTGAAATTGGTTGAAATTATAGAAGCGACTTCGAAGACGACGGTCGTCGTAAAAGTGAGTGTCTGTGCCATTGATCTCTGTCCACGAAATGCAGTATCTAGTATACTATAAACAGCATCTAGTCTTTTTCCACCATTTTATAGTCATTTGTAAGAATTATCGGTTCTTTCCAGCAATATCCAGTCTTACAAGTCCAAACCAAGTATCACGAAAAATTCTTATGACCGCCGACATTTTCGAAGTCGACCAAGATGAGTCGTAACATCATTAGAAATAACCGAACCCAAGTATACTGAGCGTATGGCGGCCGAAGTCTTCGAAGTTCATACTGAGCATCACGAACAGTCCTCATGTCGATACAAGTTTTTGTCAAAATCAGTTCAGCCGAGGATTTTACTGTGTAATATTTGTTTATAGGTCTAGTGTTAGTTATGAAGTTGGATTGTAGGTTTAGTATTATAGTTTTAGTCCCACAATAATGTAAAACAATCTAGACCAAAATCAAAATTAAAACTAGAACTAACACTAGACTTAGAACTGGAAAGAATCAGGTCTTCAGACGCACGGCTAAAGATTAATCTTTCTAGATTTCAAGTATACAATAACAGATAACAAAACCTAATAACAGCTAAAAGTAGAGCTAATACCAACATTAAAGCTACCACCAGACCTAGAACTAAAAACATTTGGGTTTCCACGCGTCTCTTAGGATGGTTATACCTAAATGTTTCTAGCTCAAAGATTAATGGAAGTTTAAGACTTGAAAAATTTAATTTTATTGTTTTTATGTTTTTATAACATATCATAAATTAAACTTGAAAAGAGTCCAATTTTTACATAAAAATGGAAAAAATTACATAGCTTTTAAGGTTAGAGTATAAAATTCGTTTAATTTAGTAATTTGAACATATCCTATGCATTATTTATGCTGAGATAAGTTTGAAATTCAGTAATAACATATTTCCCTCTTTGTAACTCGATCCGAGGTAATACTGTATAAATACATAAATATGTGTCTGGTTGAGTTGAGTCTCCTGTTGACAGGAGACTACGACAAAGCACTGAAAATGCCAAGTGAGATCTTGGCGAAACGTCTGCCCCTATCCACAGGGAACAACCAAGAAGATGAACGGATGATACCTCGGATCAACCAGAACACATACTTCTCCATCCGTGAAGCACTACGAATTACCACATAAATATGTGTATACATACATATAGAGTCTTAATTAACAGAGTAAAAATAATTGTAAATCTTCTTTTGAACTGCTACCGAAACTCTTGTTTCGCTACCAGATCCCGAATTCGTTTATAAGAATTTTATTCTCATGAAGTAAGAAGTCTCTATACTATTCTCTTAAACCTAACAATTCCGGTTTGCAGTATCAACTCATTGAAATTAAGTAAAAAATAAAATCTTTTAATTTTATTTTTGGTTTTTGGGCGTTCGGAAACAAAAGTTCGGATTACTGGGGTTCGGATTATCGAAGTGTTATTGTAATCCTTTTTCATTGTGTTTTAAAAATATCTCTCTGATTCAGAAAAAAATAATTGTGTCTATTTTTAAACACACAATAAATAATTTGTATTTATATCACGCTAAAAAAACTGGTTTATTCAGGAGCAAAACACAACAAAAAATCTGAAATAAACGAGAAAATGAACATGATTTTTTGTTTGGAAAAAAATTGTTTTCAGTTATCAACAATTGCGTGCGTTAAAATTTGATGCTATCCTGCAATCAATGAACCATTGGATCGGAACACTGACAGTGCACTGCAAACGTGATTAGTTACAAGTGAGTTGCATTGGTCGCAGGGACTCAGATTTGGACTATAAATTTGCTGCACCCCATGCGAGTGGCTACAGACGCGGTGGCGGCGGTAAAATAATGATCGACACCTGCCCAAATTGCCGGTATACACACGCGATATTGATTTCGAAACAAAACGACTGTCATAAACCGATCGGCCTTCCCTCCTCCAGCTCCGATTACGTTTTACTGCTGCACGCAAAAACGATTTATCGTCGTTTATTCGTCGCTAATCCGGATCCTTCCTGAAAAGGGCGAATAAAGTTCAAGCTACCCGGAACGCTATATATTTTATTCCCCACTAGAATGCAAGTCTGGGGGTGAAACAGTATCGGGGTCTTTTTCATTAGATGGCATATGCGCAGTTTTTCACCTGAATTAAATTTAATTTGTCTAGCTTGGGAAATTTATTCGATTCCCGTAGTCTCTTCCTAGAACAAAACCATTCGTTTTCCTTCTTGTTTTATGTAACCTTTTTATTCTGTTCGTCCCCACTCATTTAAGTAACAAATGGAAACGTGTCCACGTTTCAATGGGCAGTTCAAGTCCAAGACACTTTCTTTTCCAATGAAATTTTTTAGTAGAATTTAATTTTTTTAATTATCATATAATAGGCAATTAAAGTATTAACTTATTCTTGTTCGTTTCCGCCACCTACAAATTAGTAGCTAAAATGAATCTCATTTACACATACAGTGTAATCTGTTAACGTAGCCCTAATGGTATAATTAATAAAAAGAAACAACAGTAGAATCCAAGATTAAGACAACCTGTGTCTGAAACTTTATAATATACAACATTAACTTTTGCTTTAGCCAAAAATCGTATTGAAAGGGTTAAAAGAAATGTCTATTTTCCAAATTTCTTTTCCTTACTCGTAAAACCATTACACATGAAATCATTTTTTAGGACTAATCTGGATACGAGAAATTTTCTTTCTCATATATACTTTGTTCACTTTTCCTTTTCCTTAATAGAGGGCTCTGTTTTAATTAAACGAAATTTAGTTATCTTTTGTTTAAAAGGATTTTGAGTTGTTAATAATTTTAAAATATACTATTATAATAATCCAGTATTTTTTTAAGTCCCAAATTAATTTAATTGGGAATTTTAATGTTTTAAAAACATACAAAAACACATAGTAATTATATAGAAAAAAATAAATATAGAAAGACTTAATATTGCTTCGAGAAGATTTAAAATGCTTCCAAAAGACTCGATACTGTCTCCGGAAGACTTGATATTGATTTTGAAAGACTTGAAATGCTTCCACAAGACTTGATACTGCTTCCAGAAGCCTTGCATTGCTTTCAGAAAACTCGATACTGCCTCTAAAAGACTCGGTACTGCTTTTAAAAGACTTGAAATGCTTGAAATTTCGGAAATAGCGTTCCAGAAGATTGGAAATGTTTCCAGAAGACTGATACTGCTTCTAGAAGACTTAAAATGTTTCCAGACCACCAACAATGATTCCAGAATACTTGACGTTGCATTTAGAAGACTTGAAATATTTTCAGATGACATATAAATCTTCCAAAAGACTTGAAACACTTCGACAAAATTTGATATGCTTCCAACAGACTTGGAATGCTTCCAGAAGATTAATTTATTTTATACCGAGCGCATTTCCGTTGCAATCGTCCAGGATATTTTATTTTTTTCTTAACCTTGAGACTTCTTAGTGGGACTAAATACCGGGACTGGACGCCCTAGGTATAACTTAAATGGGCTAGTATCAATTATTTCAAAATTGAGATACCATTCCTAGGTTGACATTTTTATGTAGAAACCTCCAATTTTTAGTAGGTCATTGCAGACAGTAGGTCTGCAATATGTATATGTTTTTATTAATATTTTTGAAGATTCTTTTAAGTATTTTATTGATTAGACATGCAAAAACCATTTCATAACCGTTGTATCATCAGCTTTCTTTAAAATTAAAACTTAAACTTAACTAAAAAAATTATCGACTTACGATGAAGTCTTTGGAATCTAACCCCGTTGTATGTCGAGTGGTACCTGTACATTATTTGATATTACATGGTGGTTTCATCCAGAGTTTATTAACATCGCAAAGCCTGTTCGTAACTTTAAAGGCAAAAAAAACGCTATTGCGTTATTAACGGTATGCTGACAAACAGTGACATGCACTGACATGCTATCAAACCGCTATTTTGGCTCAAATAGATTGAATGGTTTGAATCATGCCCCATTCATTCCTTAATTGAAGTGAGGAACTTTAATTTAATTCTGGATAGTGTCACATATAGCATTGTTCTTCATTATAAAACCCATTTAGCCAGATTCCTGTAACAGAACTGTTTTTGAAGCTAGAATTGTCAGTTTAACATTGCAATATTTTTTTGTGTGGTCCTGTGTATGGTGAAAATAGCGGTGTATAAGAAGGAACCACAAAATAATATGGTACATATAATATTAAATAATATTAATCAAAGAATAAAGTTTTTGTGATTCATTTAAAGGGTTTTCAGTAAATGATAGTTTAATACCATACTCTATTTTCCGATGATTTTTTGGAAAACATTGCAAACGACAAAATTTAATGTGTTAAAAATTTTGTTTGGTTTTAAAAACCAAGCAATGTTTTATAAAAAAAATCGATAAAACTTCTAATAAAAAAATTTAGTTTTTATTTCCAGTCTGTCACTGATTTCAGCGCTGTAGGCGACGTTGTCCAAAACTAATTACGCATTTCAATCAAACATCTTATAAATACAATCAATATATTATATCTAATCCAATTTAATCTATGGTTTGATTACATCGGTTTCAAGAATAGTACCGTTTTTAGTAATCTAAGGACTGAAGCACACATAAGGTACCCTGCCATCTAGGTATCACGGACACAAACTATCTTTAGCTGAATAACTAGGTATGCTTATAAACAAAGGTAGAATACGATTAAGGTGTCCTTTCATGCACATGTATTATAGGAACAGACTTTATGGTAGTACAAGGCCGGAAAATTTATCATTATCGCGTGAGTGTATCTGCACCGTGTGAAACTATGCGATTTCCTCAAAATATTTAATCTTCAGTTGATTGTGTAAAGGATCTACCTAAGATCGGTAAGTTGAAATATTTTAAAACTTTGGCATTCGTCTCATAGAGGGTTCTTTTTATAATTGATTTTTTTCCTCACTTCAATTAGAATACTAATGAAGTAACTGTTTTAATTAATCTGCTCAAGGAACACACTTTGAAAGCATTTGATAATATATTTGTTATATTATTTTTTTATAGAATAGATAATGTGTAATTTGTATAATAATATTAGAAATACTTGGTTTTTATTTATTATTAAGTCTCTTTTGTGAAAAAATTTCAACATTCAATCATATTAATTTTCTAATTAGAGTATGCAACTTACATATATTATAAGTTCATTAACAATAATTAATGAGTGCCTACATGTTGGCAGCGTATGCCTTATTATTCCACAGATTATATACTATCTTAATGAATGCTAAGTTGTTGGCAGCATAAGTGATTACAGTTTAAGCGCTAGGCGGCGTTTTAGCGCATAAGTCCCATTTTAGTGCTTATAGTTATGGATTACGTGTTGGATAATGTTATACCTAAGTTACACTTTGAATTACCTTTTATAAAGAAATTTGTTGATGATATTATTACTAGTGTTCCCAGGGATGGTACTGATCACATTTTGACAATTTTCAATTCTTTTAACTCAAGTATTCAATTCACTATCGAGATAGAAAACAATTTTAGTATACCTTTTCTTGATTGTAATGTTATTCGGGAGGACGACTTGGTGGTTGTTGACTGGTACACCAAACCTACTTACTCGGGTCGTTATATCAATTATTTTTCGGGTCATTCGTTCAATCATAAAATTAACACATTGGTGGGTATGAAGAGCAGAGTCTTAAGGATTGTTGACTCTAAATTTCGAACTAAAGGTTTATTAAAACTCAAGAAAGCTTTCATCAACAACGGTTTTCCGCTAAAGATAGTTAACAGGATTCTGTTCTCCACATCCACTCGTACACTTCATCATCCTCCACCCAGTATCATTGATTTGACTACGAGACCTACGAAGTATGTTAAAATCATGAAAGTAGATAACTTATCAAGGCAAATTATTACCATTTTAAAAATTTATTTACCTGAGGATAACAGATTGGTTGAATATTACCATTTAAAGATAAGAAACTTCTTTTCCAAGATTAAAGACCCTGACCCTTTAATGTATAAATCTAACGTCATTTACCAAATTAATTGTAAAGAATGCACTGGGGTATACATTGGTGTTACTGGTCAATGGCTAAAGAGACGTATAAGCTCTCACAAAAGTGATTTTAATACTAAAAAAACTCAATGTGCACTTGCTAATCATATGATTACTTGTGGTCACATCTTTGATTTTGAAAATAGATTATTTCTTGAGATGTATCAGATTAATTTGTGTGATGATACTGTTAATTTTAGGACGGATACTAACAATTTAAGTAACATTTATTCTTATGTTATTCATTGGGATAAAACCAGAAGGGATATTGGTGTAACAAGTAGTGTTGATGATTCTCTGATTTTTTAAATTTTCATTGTTTTTAAAGTTTTGATATTTTTTTTGTTTGATTTCATGTTTAATTTGTAATTTGGTCACTTTTTGTTAATGATAACTTTTAATTAATGATAATTTTCATAGGATTCTTTAAATTTCAAATTTCAAAATTTTTAAATTTTGGCGGTTTTTAAATTGTTCTGTTTCGCGTACTGGATTGGTGGATGAGGCGCAGACGCACTTGACTTGTTAACTGGTTTTAACTTTTCTTGTGTTTTTATCTGTATACGCCACGTTTTAATTCACGAATCTTCATCCATCTTAATTGTTAACATTTAAAAGAGGTTTTTGTTTGTTTATTTTGCATTATCTGTGATGCCAGATCAAGAAATGTTTTGTAGTTTCTCTAACCTTCACAACTTAAGTTGACTATATTTGTAAGTAAACATTTTGTCTTTTGAAAAGATGATTGAGTCAGTTACATTTTGTAATAATTGTTTATAGTAATTGCCAGTGGAAGAAACAATAATGTTTCGAAATATTGCAAGTAATAATTTAGTCCGATTCTGAATTCTGATCGCCTCACCCATCAATCCCTTAATTGTAGATTACAGTTTAAAACACTGTACATTATCTTAAAGACTGTTACCTTATTGGCAGCATGAGCTGTTATGTCTCTATAGTTATGCTCATTAATTTGAAGTCTACCATTTTGTTGGCAGCATAAGCTGTTATATCTCCAATGTCCTGCTTATCATTTTGAAGAGTTTCTGTAAAATTGTTGGCTGCATGAGTCATTACTATTTCACGTACTATATGTTATTTGAAAGACTGCCAACTTGTTGACAGGATGAGTTGATATCTCCAAAATCTTGCTCATTAGATTAAAGTTTGCTAACTTATTGGCAACATAATACTGATCAAAATATTGTACATTATCTTAAAGAATTCACATACTATGAAACTCCTACTCATCACTTTGTTGCTAACTTGTTTGCAGTTTCTTTATTCGAATACAGAATTACGTATAGATTTATAACAATTATGGATTCGTATGGACAATTTAGCGAACTAGGAGACCATATTTTGTCACAGCTCGAAGAGTAGAAATAAAAAACAAAATTTTTTGATATGCATGTATAATCGTTTTCCATGGTGACGGCTAAATAACCGCTCCAAAATTACTGCGCTCACGTGGATAACGATAATTATTTAACTCTGTGTATTCGGTTTTCTTTCGTAATACAAGTATATGTGGTAAAGTATTATTATTATAAAGAAAATTTTGAACTTCTGAGCAAAGCTGAGAAAGAAATTGTGTGTATGGGTATGTAGAAAATTGTGTTTGTTATTGGGGTGTAATTGGTTCACGAAAATTAACACCAAATTCTTATTTAACACGTTTATTTTTGCTTTTGCTATTTGTTGTTGTACACGCTATTCGATGACAGATACGATAATAATAAACAAAAAAACAAAATTTTTTAATTAATAAATATTTCCACAACATGCTTTAAATTAATAACTATTTTCACAACAGGGTACTTTAAAAGTACAGCAACATTCAAAAATTCCTTTTCGTAAGGACTTTCACAAAACGTCCTTTTCGTTATGACTAACAATTGTAACAAAATTGTATATCTTCACAAAAAACACATACATCAATAAATAACAAATCTATTGCGGTTTTACGAAGATATGAGCATTAAATGATATATTTGCCACCTGGTATAAGTCCCTAATCTCGTCTAAAGAATGGTTTATGTTAAGCCCTTATTACGGCGAATTTTCATAATTTAATACTGTTAAAGGCATGATTATTTTAGAATACTAAATATGTTATTCTATCGACTAATAGGTGTACTTCGAGCCTACGTATTTACTTTTTTATAAATAAATAGTATTAAAGCGCGAATATACATCTACGTAACCTCTCTCGACGTATATAATATAAATAATTTGGACTATTTTTTACGATAATCACGATAAAAAATGCGAAAAATTTGAGCTAATCCAGATTTTTTTATTTTTAAAAAGTTGATTATTACATGTTCAGTCTACAAAAGAATTCTGTTATATCATCTCCACTCCATTTGTACGGGGAATTATTATCGAATAAAATTCCAAAAGGATCTCCTCGTATTAATTTCACGCATGTTAAAATTATAACAGCGTATATACAAATTTTTGCGACTAGAAACAATATCAAGTATGATTCAAAAAAATTTAAATAAATTATTAAATCTTGATTCTTACTCTCATGTAGACTGGACATAGTAGTATAAGCTAAATTAAATAAGAATAACACAATCGATTTGGTTCTTTTCACCAATTTAAATCTAAATTGAGATCATCATTGACGTGAATTGACGCGTTTGTCAAATTTTTGTCCTCCAAGGTAACTGACGGAAAATGTGAAATGTTTGACTTTTTTGATTAAATTTAACTTTTTTTTGCAAAATTATCACATTAGGGGTATCACAAAATCATGAGTTTTGAAGGTAAACAGATCCTCATTTACGTTTTTAATTTCACGATTTTATTTCTTTTAGTTACCAAAAACTCCAAAAATGCTGCTACTGTCGTGTAGATTGTTACTAAATAAATTTGAGAACAAGCAGTGTCTACTCCTGTTTATTCGCAGAACACAAGCTACTGCTAACGTAAAACCTCCTTCTGATATAAAACCATCCGCAGCCAACGTAAAATCCATCAATAAAGTTCTTGTTGCAAACCGTGGAGATGTTGCAATAAGAATTTTTAGGGCATGTAATGAAGTTGGTGTGAAAGCGGTGGGAGTTTATTCCCCCGAAGATAATGTTTTATCGCATAAATTAAAAGCAGATGAAACTTATTTAATCGGAGTTGGAAAACATCCAGCGGACGCTTATAAAGGCATCGATGAAATCGTGAAAGTTAGTTTAGAAGCTGGTGTTGACGCTGTACATCCAGGACATGGATTTTTAGCTGAAAGATCGGATTTTGCCGAAGCCGTTATAAAAGCAGGATTGAAATTCATTGGACCACCTCCGGAGGTTTTAAAGGTTTTGAGTAATAAAGTCGCAGCGAAAGAAGTTGCAAAAAAGCTACAAATCCCGGTTATTCCTGGAACAGGAGTTATAAAACGTCTGGATGAAGCTCAGCTATTCTTAAAAGCTGTCGATGTTCCGATATTAGTGAAAGCCACGTATGGAAGTCACGGAAAAGGGATTCGGTTAATAGATGATCCGAAAAAATTAAATGACACAATCCAGGAAACGTTAAATGACGCAAAAATGTTTTTCGGCGATGGATCTGTATATTTAGAAAAATTTTTAATAAACGTGAGACATATAGAAGTTCAAGTGATGGCTGATTCACTCGGGAATGTTATTCATGTATTTGATAGAGATGGTTCCATACAATGGCGTTATAGAAAAAAATTAGAAATAGCTCCGGCACCGAATTTGTCACCAAAAACAAGAGATGATCTCATCAGCGCGGCTTTACTAATGTCCAAGCATCTTAAGTATGAAGATTTAGGTTCATTTGAATTTTTGGTTACTCCAGACGGAAAATATTACTTTTTAGAAGTAAACGCTTGTTTAACACCCCAACATGCAGCAACCGAGGAAGTGTCAGGAATTGATTTGGTACAAGCTCAGTTAAAAATGGCTGAAGGTCGTTCATTAATCGATTACTTACATTTAAAACAAGAAAACATAAGAACTAATGGTTTTGCTATACATTGTGAGATTACAAGTGAAGATCCACAAAAAAATTTTGAGCCACAAGCTGGACATATTGATGTCTTTCGTCAAGGTGCTGGTGCTGGAATTAGAATGGATGGAGCATCCGGGTTT
The DNA here is from genome assembly GCA_036711965.1 of Onthophagus sagittarius. Lineage (NCBI taxonomy): Eukaryota > Metazoa > Arthropoda > Insecta > Coleoptera > Scarabaeidae > Onthophagus > Onthophagus sagittarius. The sequence continues at coordinate 11,580,875 of JASERS010000005.1, read as the reverse complement.
TCTGGGGCCCATGCAACGCCGCATTATGACCCCGTTTTATTGAAACTTACGGCTAAAGCTTTTTCGTTGAAAGCTACGTGCAGGAAACTTCATAGAACATTGAAAGAATTTCGTGTTCAAGGAATACAAAATAATCTTTCCTTTCTATCGAAATTAATGTTGGATAAAGATTTTCAACGAGGACAAATTACTACTAATTTTCTACACGAACACCCCGAATTGTTCCAATATAAAAAACGTCATAATAGAGCAAACTTGTTAATAAATTATTGCGGTGACGTTATGATCAACGGACCATCAACGCAATTTTATACCGATCGAAAACCTCCAATGATAAAACCTTTAGTGCCAAAAGTTCCTGCTAATATTGCTCCCCCGGAAGGTTTTCGGAATTTATTAAAAAGTAAAGGAGCGGCCGCTTTCGTAAAGGCTGTGAAAAATAACAAAGATGTTTTGCTAGCAGATACAACATTCAGAGATGCCCATCAATCGCTTTTAGTCACGAGAGTCAGAACTTTCGATCTTCTTCGGATAGCACCCTATGTTTCACATTATCTAAGCAATCTCTTTTCGATAGAAATGTGGGGGGGAGCTAGTTTTGAGGTAGCGATGAATTATCTGCACGAGTGCCCATGGGAAAGATTAATTGAACTGAGAAAATTAATTCCTAATATTCCTTTCCAAATGTTAATAAGAGGCGCCTCGATCGTTGGTTATTCGAATTATCCCGATAATGTTGTGTATAAGTTTTGCGAGATGGCCACGAAAGCGGGTATCGACATTTTCAGAGTATTTGATTCATTGAATTATTTACCGAACATGGAAATGACAATTGATGCCGTCCATAAAGCTGGTGGTGTAGTTGAATCAGCACTATCTTACACAGGAGATATTGCAGACCCAACCAAAAAGAAATACACCTTGCAATATTTTTTAGATTTGGCGACAAAATTGGCGAGTTATGGAAGTGATATAATTTGTGTAAAAGACACGGCAGGACTCTTGAAGCCAAAAGCAGCAAGTTTACTTGTAACCGCTTTAAAAGAAAAACTTCCAGATATGCCAATCCATGTCCATACCCATGATACTAGTGGAAATGGGGTCGCAACATTATTAGCTTCAACATTTGCCGGTGCTGATATAATTGATGTAGCTGCTGACACTATGTCTGGGATCACCAGCCAACCGAGTATGGGTGCAATAATTGCAGCAGTTCAAAACACCACAAGAACAACTAATATCGGTTTGGAACAAGTGTCCAAATACTCAGCTTATTGGGAACAAACTAGAACTTTATATGCACCGTTTGAGTGTACTTCAACGATGAAAACTGGAAATTCAGACGTCTATTTCAACGAAATTCCGGGGCATCAATACATAAACCTTCAATTTCAAGCTTATTCTTATGGTTCTGGAGACCATTTCGAAGATATCAAAAATGCATATTCAGAAGCTAATGAATTACTAGGAAACATTGTAAAATCTTCACCGACTTGTTATATAGTAGGCGATTTAGCTCATTTTATGGTTCAAAATAAATTAACCGCTAAAGACATTGCGGATAAAGCCGACGAACTGCCACTTCCTGCTTCTGTCGTTCATTTCTTCCTTGGTGGTTATGGCGAGCCATACCAAGGATATCCGGAAGCTTTAAGAACGAAAATTGTCAAGGGCATGAAAACTTACGAAGCTCGGCCTGGTTCTTCATTAACATCTTTCGATTTTAAAAAACTTGAAGACGAACTTAAAACGAAATACGAAAACATTTCGGAGTACGATGTTATGTCGGCTGCTCTTTTACCGGATGTTGCTAATAACTATTTCAGATTCAGAGCCCACTACGGGCCGGTCGATAAACTCCCCACAAGAATATTTTTAGTCGGCCCTCAAATCGGGGAAGAATTCACGGTTAACATAGGAAGGGGAAAAACGTTTATGGTTAAGATTTTGGCAATTTCTGACAGCGCCCAAGGACGACGTTACGTATTTTACAGATTAAATGGCATGCTTAGATTAGCTTCTATAAAAGATCGTAAAGCTGGCAAGGCCGTTGTTATCAATCCTAAAGCAGAGAAAGGAAATAAACTTCACGTCGGTGCTCCGTTAAGAGGAACCGTCATTAAGGTGAACGTTAAACCTGGAGATGTCGTAGAAAAAAGATTCCCACTCGCCGTTTTATCCGCCATGAAAATGGATACGACTATATTTTGTCCATTCCCTGGAATGGTGAAAACTGTTAATGTTGCTGTTGGTTCAGAAGTTGAAATTGGAGATCTCATTATAACTTTAGAGTAAAAATTGTTTTAAAAAAAGTTTTATGTCTTTATATGATTTTTTTAAATAAACAATTTTAAAAATACAGTTTAATTTTTTACAGATTGCACAGTGCAACAGTGATTTTGGGGGGTTAGAAATTTTAAGTCAGGGTGAAAGTACAAAACCAGTATAATAAAACCTTCAAAGGGTTTTGCGTTCTCAGGCCAAACTTTTTTTAATGACCTTTTATATGTTTTCTTATTTGAATCTTTGCTTACTTAGTTTTTTCAGATATAACTCGAGAACCATCGATGATTTCTCATTTTTATTAATATATACAAGCAAAAAATTAAGTTGGACTAATTTTATCGAATGGAATCCTAAACAATTGCTAAATTATTTTGAAAGAAAAACAAATCTTTTTGGAAAATAATATTAATCAAACTCTACAAAGTGAGCCTATAAAAAGTGCTGTAAAAGCCGTGTATTAAAAGTAAATTCCATTGGAAATATATTGTTATTTCATGAACTCTTTCGTTCACTCAAATACTAATTTCGGGAAATTTCCGTCTTCAGTTATCGCTGTGTGAACAAACAAATGGAAGCTTTATTATTGTTATTAAAAATATATACAGTTAAAATAAAAACAATAAAGCCAAAAACATAGTCTGGTAGCGTAAGAGAACGTAAAATGTTTAATAATTGAATGAATATTTATATTTTAGAAAATTCTGCTGATATGAAATTATAAAAGAATGCCCGTAAAACAATTTCGCAGATAAATTATTGTAGCTTGAAAACTTTCCAATGAATAAAATTTCCAAAGAGGGCAATAAATTTAAATAAACATTGTCTATATTGAAGGCTAAGTTTAGGATGAAATAGCAAGCAGCACATAAGAAAGAAAGCAGTTTTATGAAAAATAATGAAAACTGGCTTAATGGAGTATTCAAAGTGTCTGTTAGAGATACGAGGCGGGTGTGTCCTACAAAACTCTTCAGTGACTGCAGCGACAGTGTCAAGAGGAAGAAATGTAAACAGTTACGTACAGAATATGATATGTTTAAGCTAACTTTCGCAACTCAAATGAAATATCGTGATGTCGGTGCAACCTTGCAACTGCCAAAGTGGTGAAAGATATAAGTACGCTACCAACGCCAGGCAGAAAATACGCAACGGCCTACGCGGATAAAAACAAAACTAAAGAAATTTCGCATTTGTCACATAGAAAAGCGTTGTCGATGCTGACATGATGCCAACATCGTGAAAGAAAAACCTGACATTACAAACGAAGAAACCAAATATATTGAGAAACAAACAAATTGCTTGCAATATACAGAATTGTATGCACAAAGCGGAAACGAAGTTATAATAAAACATCCTTTGGTGCTTACAATGATCGTTGTAAAAGTTTGTATTGTAATAACACATACAAGATCATCCATGTTACAAGAAGAGTCCAAATACATGTACTACATGTACGTATTTGATTTTTTGAAACATTTGTCGCATAAACCACCGTTAAAGAAATGGCAAGCTCGAACTGAAAAAGAAACCAACATGGTAAGTGAAAAAAAAAAACTACAGGAAGCCTTTAGCGAACAGATGGGCCTTATTGTCCACGTATCCCCACACGGAGGTGGAAATAGTAATGATGGGAACACAAGCAGGCGGTTCTTTAAAGATTACGACAAATCGACAGAAATCACAGGTGTCAGTAATGACCTTATCTTACGCATCAAAATAATTTTAGAAGTGATATCGAGCGGATATCACCTCATAGTAAATTAATGTACCCAAATTCTTGTTGCTTTCCCTAGAAGCATATCAGTTAGATGAAGATAATCGAAAATTAAGATTGAGTTACATTATTTATTGAGTTAGCGCTATCATTTTCGTTGCAAATTTTGTTGTATTTGGATTTGGTTATTTGTGAAGAAGTAAGTTTTACTCTGTGTTTGTGTCTACGACATTATATACAACCTTCGTAGAATGGACTTGAAAATTCAAAATAAATAAAAGCGATTCCTTTCACTTCTACACGAAGTTGAAGCAGACGAAAAAATTTTAAACTCTGGCGAAGACGAAGTTGATGAAAACGTGTTTGAAGAACAAATTATTTATGAGTCAGAACAAGAAGGTGAATCTAGTGATTCAGACGCAGAACATCCTCGTAATAAATTATTGAAAGTATCTTCGTATTATGGTAAGGATGAGGAAAGCAAGATCTGTGAACATAATAAAAGAAGGTCCAGGTGTGACGAATTACAGCATTTCATTGTAGATTGCTGGAGGCTATTCTGTGATGATAAGATGTTGAACCTTATCGTTGAAGAAACAAACAAATTTAGTGTAAAACAATCCATAAAATGCAATCGTGAACGCAGTTGCAAACCGACTGATAGGACTGAAATTGAAGCACTGCTTGGTTTATTATATTTAGCGGGAACATTGAAGAGTGCTCGATTGAATGTAGATGAATTATGGGATAGAAACGGAACCGAAATTGAATGTTTTTGTTTGATTAGAATTGGTTTGAGAATCCATTTTACCAGTGTCGTGAATGAAGTATATATAAAAACTTGTTTTGTACTTTTAACTGGTCTTTTATTATAAAATATCTTACTAGTTTCGGCTAGTTGCCATCTTCAGAGATACTATAAGTTCAACAATACCAAATTAACATTAAAAATAGTTGAAAAAAAGCATTTATAAAGTGATTAAGTTGAAAGAAAAATAATTAAAATTACTTACAGTCAATAATAAGAAATTAACATAGTTCATGCAAATCAGTTTCTTCTCACTCACACAAATTACAAAAACCTTTCCTCTTTCGTTGAAAAAACAATAAGAAATTAACATTCCAAATTCAACAGAATCTCCAACACATCAAATTTAATAAGATATGTAAATCAGAAGGATTATATCCTAAATACACAAACGATAAAATGCCACAACATTTAACAGAATCACAAATTAAATATTTACGCACAAATCACATAAATAAACAAATAAAGAAATTTCACCGAAAATTGGAATTCATCAACAGAGAAATTAATTATTTATATAACATTCTAAGTGAACGTTTACATTACATAGAATTACAAGAGTTGATAACACAGGCAAAATCATGGAAAAGAAAATTTAAGAAAATTGAAAACTTGAGACAAATAAAACAGGATAAAGATCAAAATAAACTTCAAACTAATCAACATAATTTTCACCCTCGAATTACTAACTTATCTAACATGCAATTTACTACCAAAGAAGGGAATCTGCTCAATAAAGGCCACAAATATTCAATAACACCTATACACCACAATCTACGAAAATTAGCGACTGAACTGGAATCAGCAGCTGACAGAGTCACAGGAGAGGACAACTTAAGGAAAGATCTCATCGAGTTGCTCAAAACAACTGAAAGGAAATACAACAAAGCCAACAACACACAAGGAACTAACAGGGAAAACATAAAATCTTACATAAGATTCAAAATAAAATAAAAGATAATTCTTTGATTGTCACAAAAGCTCATAAAAATGCAGGCTTAGTAATTTTAGAAAAACCAATGTACATTTCAAAAACCTTGGAATTCTTCAATGTTAATAATTTTACTGAAATTAAGAAAAATCCCACTAACGCATTTCATACTAAGTTAAAAAAAATAATTAAAAACTTTACAAGGAACAGAATATACCAATATTTAAAATTTTACCTATGTACCCAAAAACACCACTTTTATATTCTTTAATTAAATTACATAAGGTTAACTTCCCAATTAGACCAATCATTTCTAGTATCGATTCAAGTACATATCAAATTTCTAAATTCATCATACAATTTTTTAAAGATAATATACAATTTAAAGCAGATTACACCATAAACAATAGAACAGACCTTATTCACACTCTACAAAATTTAAATTTACCAAATAATTTCACTTTATTATCTTTTGATATAACTAATTTATACACAAACATACCTATTCCAGAAACTTTGAACATAACTAAAACTTTATTAAATAATAAAATAGACTTGATAGATACAGAATATATTCACAGCTTATTAAAACTTTGTACTGAACAAAACTTCTGTCAATTTAACGACAAATTTTATAAACAAATTTTATAATATTCTTAATAACCTGGAAAATGAAATATTACAACAAATTAACCCTATTAATGAAAACATTATTTTATGGCGTAGATATGTCGATGATATCTTGGTAGTCTGGGACAATGAGGGACATAACGATATTAATAATTTTCATAATTACATTAACAATTTACATGACAATATTAAATTTACATTAGAATTAGAAAATGATCGTAAACTTAACGTTCTAGACCTTACTTTAATTAATAACCATAACAAAATAGAATTTCAAATATATAGAAAGCCTACATAAACTGATTCCATCATCCCTTTCAGTTCATTCCACCATTGTAATCATAAAGCGGCAGTTTTTAGAGCTTACATATACAGATGTTATAATACTCCTTTATCAACTCAAGAAAGAATTAATGAAATCAATATAATAGAGACAATCGGTTTTAATAATGGCTTCTCAACAACATATATAAACAATTTAAAAGAAAAATTTATGAACAAACAAAACATACGAAATTCTACAGGTTTACAAAATTCTTATAACAAACAAAACCTGATATACAGATCAATAAACTACCCTGGCACAATAGCACATAAAATACAATCTATTTTCCGTAAATTTGATATTAATATGTCCTTCAAAAACGTTAATGCTTTACATAAAAAAATTTTCAATGCTAAAGATCAAATAAAATTATTAGACCAAAATGGTGTTTACAAGCTGGAATGCGGTACTTGTGGTACATCCTATATAGGTGAAACCGGTAGATCACTAAAAACTAGAATTAATGAACATAAACGTAATGATAATTCCAACTTTGGAAGACACATGATCATATACAATCATGAATTTGACGTAAATAAAAATGATACACTTTTACACAAACAAAGCAAGGGTTATAAATAAAGACCGGAGTTGAAGAAAATATGCTTATGCTCAAAATTAAAGGCATTACAAATATATTTAAATATCTTTACGAATCAGTTCAGAAAAATAAGTGAAATAAGACCAGGTTAGTTATGCCTTTTTTGCCTTTTATGAATTTTCATGCCTATTATTTTTTTTATGCCTATTTAAAGCCTTTTTCCAACTTTTTGGGGTCTTTTCCCCAAAAATTGGTTGAATTATCAAAAAATATTTTGCTGCGCCTCTGTACACTTCCTCGTTGTGCCGTCTGACGTAAGATCCGCGTTTTTCATCGATCCGAATTTAAGCTTTAGAATTCCTCGTTGTGCCGTGTCGTCTTACACGGGATTCCCCGTATGTGGTTTGACTTGCGTCGAGTCTTCAATTCATTTAGTTGTATTAAAGTTGCTCGAGTGACAGTGTGAAGTTCTTGCGTACTACAATGCCAAAACAAAAACCAACCGTAGAAGAATGGATTAAAGATTATAAGGAATTGAAATATGAACGCAATCGTTTATTTTGCCAAGCCTGTTCAAAAATCGTAAGTATTGATGGAGTTAATCGAGTAAAAACAATTAATTATATTAATTATATTTTTAAATAATGATTAAATTATGTATAATACCAAAAATTTTTAAATATTTAAAACCGAAATTTAAATCTTTTTACGGTAAAAATTGGAAATTATAAAGAATAGCATGTCCCAAAATTCACTAGAAATAAAATTCACTATTGATTCAGTGTAGTACTTCGAAAACTAAAATTAATAGAACAATATATTGATTGTTTAATAATTATGGAAGATATTATAAAATACTGACGTTATTAAATTACTGTTAACAGATTAATTGTGACAAGAAATACTACATAATTCAGCATGTCAAAACATCATTGCATCAGGAAAAATTAAAACTGACTAAAAGTCAATCCAAAAAACAACAAACTATAAGTACAGCTATACAATCTGTGACATCAACATCCGGCTACACTGAACAATCAAAATTCAATTTTGATCATAAAGTGACAAATAAATATTTCAAAACTTTTTTACAAACATATTGTACAATGCATATTCCCGATGAAAGCCACCTCCGCAAAAATTATATTACTTCAGTCTACAAAGAAGTTATACAAGAAATAAAAAATATTATTGGAAACAATTATATTTGGATAATTGTAGACGAAACAACTGATGTATGTGGACGATACGTGGCAAATTTAATACTTGGAGTATTAAGTGATGAAAATTCGTCAAAAAGTTTTCTAATAAGTACCAAAGAATTAAGTAAAACAAATAATAATACGGGAACAAGATTTAATCACGACGAATTAACGCATTCTTTTTTACCGGAGCCGGTACCGAATGATAAAATTTTACTGATGGTGTCAGACGCAGCGGCATACATGGTAAAAGCTACGTCTAATATGAAGATTTTTTACCCTAATTTAATTCATTGTACTTGCTTAACATACGGGCTTAATCGAGTAGCAGAAACTATAGGGTTACAATTCCCATTAGTTAATAAATTAATAAAAAGCGGTAAACAAATATTTGTTAAAGCCCCTTTAAGGGTAGAATTGTTTAGAGAGAGGTTACCAAATACCCCATTACCACCACAACCAGCTCTAACAAGATGGGGAACATGGCTAGATGCCGCTATATACTACACAAACGCCTTAGATCATTTTAAACAATTAATAAATGAATTTCCGGCTACAAGTAGTAAAGCAATACAAGATTGCCAGGCCGTCCTAAAAGAGGTGGAGCTACAAAATAATTTGGCCTTTATAAAAAGCAATTACAGTTATATAAGTGAATCTATAAAATCATTTGAAAACAGGATTTACCTTTAGTGACTGCAGTAGAAATGATTAAAAAGTTTTAAGACAGCACGTATGGCGTACTAAGACATTTTGGTCAAATAATTACGAAAAAATTTAATGACGTTCTGTGTAAAAATGAAGGATTTGCCACATTACAAAAAATTGCATCAATTTTAAGTGGTGAAATTGTTACTGGATTTATTATGGATCCCGCATTAATTATAAAGTTCAAGTATGCACCAATTACAAGTGTGGACGTGGACAGAAGTTTTTCGGCTTACAAGAATACGTTAAGTGAGAGAAGACACAACTTCACAATGGAACATTTAGAACAGCATTTAATAATTAGTTGTTTTCGTGATTAGTGGTTTAATAATTATATATAAGTGTTTAGTTTAACGATGTATTTTTTAATGAAAACGTTATTAAAATACATTATTAATTAGGTATAGCAATTTTTTCGATTTCTAATTTTTATGCCTTTTTAATGCTTTTGTTGCCAAAATTTCATGCCTTTTTAAGTGCCTTTTTCCGTCTTTTTTGTACCTTTTATTCCGGTCTTTAGTTATAAATTAAATTTACTAGAAACGTACGAAATAGAAAAATTTAAACATAACAATGATCATCTACAGTGCCCTAATTATCAGATTCACATTAATAAAACTCCTCTATACAAATTCCTAAATAATCCCTTCCCCCAAAATGCAGAGGAATAATATACTAAAGCCGCAGATATTATTCGCACTTTTTGGGGTCCCCGTGGCTCACCTCTCACTTCTTTTAACAACTTAATAACTTAATATTCTCACTTTTTAGCATTTCATTTTACTATTTTGAATTTCAAGTACGTCATAAAATAACCAGTTCTTTCGCATGCGCACCAGGTTTCGGAAATTTTGATATTTTCACCAATTATTATCGCCATCACATTTCGTATTTATCACGTGTTCGTCAAGTCTGTAAAAACTGTTATCCATGTTTAATTAGTTTTTTCAACGAAAGAGGAAAGGTTTTTGTAATTTGTGTGTGTGAGAAGAAACTGATTTGCATGAACTATGTCAATTTCTTATTATTGACTGTAAGTAATTTTAATTATTTTTCTTTCAACTTAATCACTTTATAAATGCTTTTTTTTCAACTATTTTTAATGTTAATTTGGTATTGTTGAGCTTATAGTATCTCTGAAGATGGCAACTAGCCGAAACTAGTAAGATATTTTATAATAAAAGACCAGTTAAAAGTACAAAACAAGTTTTTATATATACTTCATGAATATTTTTGGTTGACTCTTTCCAAATCAAGGTTAATGTTTCTTTTACGTTGCCTTTGGTTTGATGATTTGTCAACAAGATATGAAAGAAAATCCGTGGACAGACTTGCCCCAATACGACAGTTTTTTGTATGTTTTGTAATAGAAAAGTTATAATGTCGGTGATTGCGTTACTGTGGACGAAAAACTAGAAGCATTTCGACGCTGTATTTCAAGTAGTAAATACCCAGTAAACCGAATAAGTGTGGATTAAAAATATTTGCTGTAGTTGACTTGTAAAATCGTTATACCATGAATTTATAAACGTCGGTAAGCAACCGGATGGACCATTTCAATCTGCAAACGACCCAGCCAGTGTTAATAAAATACTTTTATTTCCTATTTTTGGATCCGGAAGAAACGTCACTTATCACAACTGGTTCGCCAACATCCCATTAGTGAAAGATCTTCAAAAAACAATAAAGTTACGTACGTCAGTAAGTAATTGCAAGTAAACACCAAGAATAGACCGACATATTCTTGTGCTTATTGTCTTATGTGCTTAAAAACAAAGATACACTTATTTGGTTGCACTTATAACAGGGGCGCACTTGTAACATGAGCGCACTTATTTGGTTTGTCCAACCCAATCATCGGATCGCCACTGTGCATCTGAAGATATTTTTTTTAACGAAGGCCTCTACAATGAATGATTCTAGTTCTAGTTTTAGTAGTACCTCTTTACTTCAGTTACAGATAGAATTTATTAGAATTTATTATATTACAGATAGAATTTACTTCAGTTACAAATATACAGGAATGGGTTGTGTTGTGTTTAACCGTGCGTTTGAACAATTTCAATTGAAGTAAAACTAGAAAATATCTTAGGACGGCACTGCATCAAGTATTGAAATTGGAGTTTGGATGACAACATGGTGATAGGGTGCAATAGTCTCATCTTGCGCCCTGGAAATCATCAGAAAAGCAAATTTGTTGCTTCACCAATGGCCAAACTTGGCTTTTCTATTAAACATCCCTTCAGTAGCCTTGAAAATCTCACTACGCAAATCATTACTAATATATTTTCCGATTTTCTAACTTTTTTTTTCGTTGTGAGCGTGGTCGAGTGCGGACGTGAACGTGAACCGGCTCTGCGATCTGTAACAGGTGTATTTTTATGCAATGCGAAAACATATTTTTGCGAATAAAGGAGAAAAATTTAAGAAATAAATAAGTAAAACAAACGTAAATCTTAATTACTATGGCATTCAGCCTGCCAACTATAGTTAATGATGCTATACTAGTGCAACAAAATAATAGCTTATTCCAATTAGCGAATTTATCAGAAAAATATGCAGAATTACAAAAAAATCTAACCAAGCCTAAACAAAACGAAGAAAGAGAATATCACAGCGATGAAGAAGAATTAGCTAAAGAGACGGAGTGGATAAGAGTCAAACATAGCAAAAAAAGGAGATTGAATGCAACATTAACACCTCCACTACAAGAAGCTCAAACCGTCAGAATTAATACACAAAATCAAAAACCTAAAAAGGTACATATACCACCTCCAGTTATAGTAGAGGGAATTAAACAGGATTACAATAATATACATAAGGATCTGAGCAAAACTTTAGCCCAGTTTCAAATAAAATTAATAAACGATGGTAGCTTCTAAATAAATGTTTTTAATAGCGAAAACTATAGAAAACTGACTGAATTACTAAATAGCCAAAAGCGAGCATGGCACTCATATCAAAACAATCAAAATAGACCTATAATGGATGTCGCTAATAAACTACATCATTCATGTGATACTGAGGAAATTATTGATGATCTTCGGAAAAAAGGATATAAAATATTAAAAGCTAGTGTTAAACTAAAATGGAAAACCAAACAACCATTGAACATGTTCATACTATTATTTAGTCATGATGAAGATATTAATAAAATCTACAACATAAAAATATCCTAGGAAGTAAAGTAGAAATACAGTCACTTAAAAAATTAAAGTTGATTCCCCAATGTAAGCGTTGCCAGGCCTTTGGTCACACGCAAGCGTATTGTGCCAAAGAGCCAAGATGTGTTAAATGTGCTGGAAAGCACCTCACAACAGACTGCAAGAAATCTCAAGATGTGCAGCCAAAATGTGTTAATTGCGGAGAAAATCACCCAGCCAATTATATATTGTAGCTAAAGAACTCCAAAAAATAAGGTTAAATACGACAAAGCAAAGCGGCGTATCTGGAGAACCAACAAGCAACCGTCAACAGGTCAACCAAAAGGTAAGCAGAACTGATACCTTTAAGACTACAACTACAGATAAAACCTACAGTCAAACCCTAACCGGTAATCAAAGTTTGTATAATAACATGCATCTAGATAGAGCAACAATAGAGCAAATCTTACAATAAATTTTAAACTTGTTAAATGAACAAAAACAAACGCTTGTAAACTTTGATGAATTGCTGTATAGGCTTGAACGTAGCAATAAAGGTGCTATTCCAAAGCAAAGAAATGGCTGCCAAACTTAGAATTATGCTATGGAATGCTAATGGACTCTTGCGGCATCAAGAGGAACTACAGGCAGTCCTAATTAATGACGATATTGACGTATGCTTAATCTCAGAAACGCACTTTACCAATCAATCATTTATTAAATTTAGAGGCTATAAAGTTTACCACACTTTGCATCCTGAAAACGCTGCAAAGGGAGGTAGTGCTGTTGTAATTAAAGAAAATATCCTGCATCACCAAGAACTAGAATACAAGACTGAAGAGCTAAAAGCTACATCTGTAAGTATAACAACAAAAACTTTTCAATTTGCCATAGCGGCAGTCTACAGCCCTCCGAAACACATAATCAAGAAGCATCAGTATCTTCAATTTCTGAGTAAACAAGGTCATTGATTCATGATAGGTGGAGACTTTAATGCAAAACATACCAACTGGGGATCCAGATTAATTACAACTAAAGGTAAGGAGCTACTGGAAGCAATTCAAGAAAGTAAATGTGAATATTTGTCAACCGGCAAGCCTACGTACTGGCCTACAGACCAAAATAAAGTTCCCGACCTCATTGACTATTTTATTATAAAAAATATATCGTCCAAATATCTGAATATTGAAGAAGGTCGGGATATGAATTCTGATCACTCACCAATCATAATGACTTTAAGTGATGATATATTTAAAAAAGCATTCAATCCAACGTTAACAAATAAATTAACACACTGGGAAAGCTTTAAAATTCGCTTGGAAGAGAAAATTAACCTAGCAGTTCCACTTAAGAATGAAACGCAACTAGAAGAAAAAGCAGAGATATTCGTTAAAAATATCCAAACTGCTGCATGGGAAAACTCGCCCATACTACACGCTAGAGTAGCACGAAACAATTACCCCAAAAAAATCAGACAATTAATAATGAAAAAAAGAAAATTTAGATGAAAATAGCAACTGTCAAGAGATCCCGAAGATAAAACTAGACTAAATAACGCTACTCAGCATCTAAAAAGAGAGATTCGGAAAATCAAGGATGAATCTATGAATACTTACCTGAGAAATCTAAAGAATGACAGTAGTACTGATTACTCACTTTGGAGAGCTACTAAAAAACTCAAAAGGCCTATAATTCAGGGCCCCCCAAGCAAACGACCTGATGGAAACTGGGCTAGAAGTAGCAACCAAAAAGCAGACATTTTTGCAAGCCATCTGGCACAAACAAGAATACACCAGTTCCGTATTCAAACACTGCGAAATATCTTGGTATAACACTAGATGCAAAGCTCCGCTGGAAAGCTCATGTTAAAAAAAAAGACAAGAACTTGAAATAAAATATAGGAAAATGTACTGGCTAATAGGGCGAAATTCAACCCTAGCGGTACATAATAAATTAATACTGTACAAACAAATATTAAAACCAGTATGGTATCCAGCTATGGGGCTGCACAAAACAAAGCAATAAAGATGTAATTCAAAGATTTCAAAACAAAGTGCTAAGAAACATTGTCAATGCACCCTGGTATATAAGAAATAAAGATCTCCATAAGGACTTAGAGATAGGAACAGTAGAAGAGAGTATCAAGAAATTTGCCAGCAGACATGAAGAAAGACTGCATAAACACGCCAACGTTGAGGCCACCCAGCTCCTTAACAACACTGGACTAAAGAGAAGACTCCAGAGAAAAAAGCCGTTCGAACTGGTGTAGTTTCTGTGAGTGATTGTGTATAAAGCAGAGCATGTGATATGTGAAGCAAAATAGGTGCATGTCAAGAATAGTGTGCAGACGGATCGGAATCAGAAGGTCACTGAAGAGTCGAACCATTGAATCGTTTATTAATTATTAAGTTAAGTCAGAAACAAATTGCTAATTGGTCTTTCTGATCAGATTGTAATTACTTTAATAAAAAAAAATATATTTTCCGATTTAGTGCAAAGGAAAAAAGAGTTGCCATCTTCATCATGTTTTGCTTTATTTAATAGAAAATAGTTATTCACGGTAATTTAAATTTATGACATACGTTTTTATTATATTTTTGGTACATTTTTATTTAATTTATTTTCGCAATTACCGCAATCTGGTGTTATTAAGTGTAAATACATTATTAACAAAAAAAAATAGTAATTCAAAACAAAAACTCAATAATTGTAAGGTGGTGTGTTTGAGCATTTTTATAGCTATTTTTGAGCACTATTTGTTAGTAATAAATATAAAATTTAAAATATTAAGTTAATTAAAAAAACGACGTCGCCATTTAGTGTCGTCAAAGTAACAAAATTTACAGTTTCTTTAAATTGCGGCGTTGTTTAATTTTTTTTTAATTTTATTTTTTTACTAACCCTTTAATTTTCAAAAAATAATGAAAACCAATCAATCTCTATATTTTTGAAGTCGGAATAAAATAACAAATTTAACAATGATGATATTTCCTTATGGAGGTGTTGATTTTTTTATGGTTAATTAATAATGCGAGTTTCGAGCCATAGGCTCATTTTCAAAACGCTACAAAATAACAATTCTAGTCAATATGGGGAATAACAATTACTAATAAAACTAACAAAATATTAAACAATGTCAACTATATAATTTAAAATTGAATATAACCATTAACAAACGTACCAAAAATAAGGCCAGATTAAAAACGGATTTTTTTTATTTGTTTCAATATTTCTTCTTATTGTACATCCATAAATTAATCAATTATGTCGTCAATCATTTTAAACTTTAACGCGTGTCTTTTAAAGTCTGACATTTTGTACTTATGTAATGTGGCCCAACTTGTTTTCTATAATCTGGATTTTTTTTAAATTTAAGATCGCTTAATATTTTTGAATAAACGGTGCCAATTTTCCCCGAATCTGTCTCAAATTAATTGTTTTATTTATATTTTTAGTGATATAAATTGCTTCTAAATTTTTTCTTTGAATAATATTCTCGTCGTTCTTTATTAAAATTTTTGGTTTTTTGAAATTGAATTTGTGATTATGTTTATGTGAGTGTTGGCAAAGAGCTATTTTATGTGCAATGGTACAGCTGTTTTATGTAAATTTTTTGTTTGTATTCATGTTGTTTTACTTTACTGTTGAATAGTTGTTTAGATTCTCCAATATAAATACCATTGCACATAAAATAGCTATTTGCCAATACTCATATGTATAAGCATAATAACAAATTCCAAAAAAAACAAAAATTTTAATAACGAGCGAGAATATGATTCAAAAAGAAATTTAGAAGCAATTTATATCACTAAAAACATAAATAAAACAATTAATTTCAGGACAGATTCGGGGAAAATTGGCAAAAAATATTCAAAAATATTCAAATATTCAAAAATATTAAGCGATCTTAAATTTAAAAAAAATTCCATATTATGAAAAACAAATTCGGCCACATTATGTAAGTACAAAATGTCAGACTTTAAAAGACACGTGTTGAAGTTTAAAATGATTGACGACTTAATTGATTAATTTATGGAATGAACAATAAGAAGAAATATTGAAACAAATATAAAAAATCCGTTTTTAATCTGGCCTTATTTTTAGTACGTTTATTAATTGTTATGTTCAATTTTAATTTCTATAATTGATATTGTTTAATGTTTTGTTAGTTTTATTAGTAATTGTTATTCTCCATATTGACTAAAATTATTATTTTGTAGCGTCTTGAAAATGAGCCTACGACTCGAAACGTCGAATTACAATAAAATAAATTAGTGTTGGAGGTTAGGTGTCGCATTATTAAGTAACCATAACAAATTTAATTTAAATCAGCGACTGTGTCCATTGAAAGAAACAAAAATTGTCGTAATATCTCAAAATCAAAACGCAATAAAAATGTTTCAACTATGCCATCAAATTCTCCGCCATAAAATTGTCTATATAATGTCTTAATTATAATACTCCACCAATAATAATAACCAAGATAACTATAGTCAACATTTGATTTGTGATTTGGTAAAAATTAAAAATTTGAAAACGACTCACCGAACGGATGTTGTTTTCCTTGGTTTCCTTTAACTCAGCTGTAAATGGTTAACAATTTATTTTATTATAGCAAAGATTAAACTAACAATATTTAATATACCATTTAACATCCGCAAAATAACAATCAGATGATTCCATCAACATCACAAAAATAGTCTTAGTATTAATCACATAAAACACAGATTTGTTAATTCACGTAATAAGTTTCAGTTTTAACAACACATACTCGATCAACATCAACTAAAAACACCTTTTTTTAATCACGCACTAGGGTCCCAACGTCTTTAGGTTTTATATTCGGACAAAAAATTGTTCAAATGCATTTGGAAATAGAACTAAAAATGATATTTTCGAATCGTAAATGAAAGCTTGCTATTTATCACTTAACCCGCGTAATAAATTTATTGTTAACAACAACGTGATCGATCGAAGACTGCAGATCAACTGACAACAACTAAATTGTGATAATAGGATACCAACGTCTTAACATCCCCTCTTTAATTTATTGTGTGGAAACGAGTAGTGGAGGTTAAATGACAAAAAAACGTAAAGATGAAAAGCCAAAAAAAGGACGAAAAAGTTTTAAATATGCATTTACGTTTATTTCGTCGTTTGATTTTTAAAATGTTTTATTTTAAAATTCAAATACAACAGTAAATAGTATTAAATTTAGTTTTATAATAAATTAAAAGATTTGTTCGTGTAGTGTATATTGTTTATAATTTTCGGGTTCTATTTATTTTTTTTTCTCTTATTATTACGGCTAATTACACTAGTTTACAAGAAAAATCTCAAAGACTGTAATATTTTTTTATAATGTAGAATGTTGTGCTGATTCTGAATCTGTCTTCAGTTTTTCGCCATCACGTCCAATTTTCGAGATATACTTAAAAATGTGAAAAATCGTAAATTAAAAAACACAGTAACGGTTCGTGTTCAGTATATTTGTTATTTTGCATAGGGTACTTCTGTACTATATGGACATGAAAGTGGACATCCAGACGAACATTTTAAGATATTGACGGCATAAATTGGACTTTTCGTTATTTTGCTACAACCTAAAACAACTCAACAAAACCAAATTTTTTGATATTTTTCCCATTTTCTTTTCACTTAATCGCACCGTAACAAAAAATAATTATATATGAACAAAAAAGTTAGCTATTTTATCCTGTAGAATATTTAATTCTCTAAATTTTGAAGCATTGGACATCATGATCGAATATATTCCACCAAAGATATCGTTAATTTACGACAATCGTGCAAAATTTTATTTTTTCCCATTTTCATTGTATTGCTGAAATATTACTACGGACAATTTTTTTAATAAAGAAGTATTTTAACTGTTCCAGGCACTAACTGTAAACGTTAACTTCATTGAAATCAAAATTATTATTTTGATACTAATTCAGTATAACGCATTTGAATGGAAAGTTTCTGTAGATTTAAAAGTAATTGCCGCAGTAAAGAAATTTACTAATTTCTACATTTTAAGTATTGACTTCTATGATTTTCAGGTAATTGTGGTGATTACAGGCTTACAAGGCGATTTTACAAAATATTGCTGTTTTCTTTGTAGGATTGCTGATCGAGAGAGCATCATTATGTGCGCAAAGACTGGCCAAGGCCTCTCTTTTTTGTAGAGAACATTGCGATGCTTTCAATATCTTAAATAAATCTCTAGTGACACCAGCATCTGTCATATTGCCTCCAATACACATCAAACTGTGTTTGATGAAAAACTTTGCGAAAACGTTGACTTCGGAAGGCCCGATATTTAAATATCTCTCCCAGCTCCTTCCACAAATATCGTACGCTCAACTAAAAGAAGACATATATGTTGGCCATCAAATAGGAAAATTAATAAATGACAACGAATTAATGTCAACCTTGACAACAAAAGAAGTAAGGCGCGGATTAGCTTCAAACAAACCGTTCATGGATTTTTACAAAATCATAAGGATAATTTAAAAAATAATAATAATTTCGCGAAATAATTTCTGCAATTTTTTATTTATTGCACGATTACCATGCCTTAAATGCAAACATCTCACTCAAGATCCATTTTCTCTATTTGTACTTAGATTTCTTTTCATGCAATTTTGAAGCGGAACGTGACGTACAAGGCGAGCGGTTCCATCAAGATTTAATGATATTGGAAACATGTTATCAATGTTACTGGGACACAGGTATGATGGGAGATTATCTCTGGAATGTTATTAAAGAAATCGACACAAAGGCATACAAAAAATTGTCGAAAAGTAATCATATCCCACACTATACTAACAATCAGTAAAGCAGTATACTTTAAATATAAAATTTAATTCCATAAAAGTTCTGTAATATAAACCTAGACAATATAAATAAAAAGACAAAGAAATGTATCGTTTGTAAGATGAACCAAACACCAAAGTGCACATAGTGGAACTCTGCCAAAATCAAATCCTCCTAACCAACTATGCTTAATGTTCAACATTTAGAACAGATAAAGTAATATTGAATTTAGTGAATTTAATGTTTATAGTTAGTGCCTGGAATAGTTAAAATACTTCTTTATTAAAAAAGAATTGTATGTAATAATGTTTCAACAATACAATGAAAATGGCAAAAAATGAAATTTTGCATGATTGTTTTAAATTAACGATATCTCAGGTAATATACATTCGAACATGATGTTCAATGCTTCAATTTAGAGAATTAAATGTTCTATAGGATACAATAACTAACTTTTTTAGTCATATACAATTCTTTTTCATTACGGTGCGATTAAGTGAAAAGATAATGACAAAAATGTCAAAAAATTTGATTTTGTTGAGTTCTTTTAGGCTGTAGCAAAATAACGGAAAGTCCGATTTATGCTATGAATATCTTAAAATGTTCGTCTGGATGTCCACTTTCATGTCTATATAATTACAGAAGTACCCTATGCAAAATAACATATATACTGAACATGAACCGTTACCGTGTTTTTTAATTTACGATTTTTCACATTTTTGGGTATATCTTGAAAAATGGACGTGATGGCGAAAAACTGAACAAATTTAGAATCAGCACAACATTCTACGTTATAAAAAAAATATCTGACTTTGAGGAAAAAATTGGTTAAAATTTGTAAACTTAACAATTACAACTTATTTGTTACCATCTTTTCAGTTTATTTTTTAACTTTAATAATATTCTCTTTTACGTTTTAATGCCGTAACAATATCGTTTTTTATTTTCGAGTTTTTCCAGATGTGCCGGTTGCCCCTCGCAACTTTACCTGGTAATAAAAATTTACTCGTTTCATCAAAATATTTCAAGTTATTCTGTTAAAATAAAATTAACTAATTGTTTTTATAGTTGAAGTGTAACACATGTTTGTAATTAGAATTTAAAACACCGGTGTGAAGGCAGCAGTTACATTATTAACTTATAGATATGAGGATTTGGGGGGTAAACTCTATATTCCTTATACAATTTATTTTTTTCGACGTCAATCATCAAATTAAATTATATTATCGCCAATAAAGCTTAAATAAAAGTACTAATGGTTTTTGCACTAAATGGATTTTATTTTATTTTTCTCTACCGGTTTCGCCATCTACACGGCATCATCAGGAGAATACGTCAAAAATCACAACAAATCTATCTTCGTTCGATTGTTTTCTTCTCCAGTTATCTTAATTTTTGTTAACTTTTCGAGTGGAATATATAATTGAAGCGTCCAATGCAAGAACCAGCCAAGTCCATTATAGTAAAATTCCCAGGAGAGCAAAAAAACTGTTTTTGCAATAACTGTTGGTTGTAAAATTATCAAAATTACATTGTTGGTAGCACTTCACCCAGTAGTTATTTATTACATTATATCAAGTGGATTACATATTTTAAACACTGTTTATACAAAAAAAACTGTTGGACTTGGCTCGTTATTGCATAGTTTTTGAAAATTTTATAAATAAATACACGAGAACGTTAACATTTTTTGTTTATTTAAAGAATAGATAATCAATATTTATAACAACAGAACTCTTAAAATAGTATTTAGATGTATTTTATACTTCATTTTCACTGCCAAATTTAGAGGCAGATCTTTCACTTTCTTCCGCCCTAAACTGAAGGTGATATTCTTTAATGTCATTATAATCACTTTGTGGAACATAACTTTTAGCTAGCGACATGACATGCTCGTATTTCTTCTTTTTCAATATCCTGCGTTCCTTGTGTAGTATAGTTTCGACATTTGGTAAAGAAAGTGGCTGCAGGTATTTCTTGTTTAGTATTTCAAATGACGTGAAGATTGGAAGAGAGGTACTTTCGCTGCACTCAAGTACTATTTCGGTTTCAGTTTTCTGATAGTGAATAAGTCGATATTTAGAAATAGTAAATTTCTTATTTTTCTTAGATGGATTTTTCACAAAAAAGGGTTGGAAATAATCTTTAAAATTTAAAAGCATACTCTATGTAACACTCACCACTTGAAAGCTTTTACGTGTGTTAGTTATAATATTGATGTAATCCCTAGGCAAAAATATTTTATTATATTTGCGTTTCTGCTGTTCTATGGCTCCAAAGCTACGGTCATATGGCAGAAACGAGTGACCTGGCTCTGGATACCTGTGAAGAATAACTTTAAAATGTCCCAGGTGTACAAGGGTATAGAAAAACCGAACCAACACGTTATTCTTATTTTGAGAGGCACAGTTGTTAGTAAAAATATAGATGTCAGTAACTTCTATAGTTTCATCGTATAAATAAAAGAAGCTCTTTCCTGTGCTTCCAACGTGTATACACATATTATACAACCACAGTTGTATTTTATAAAAAACGTCTCCACTGGACGATACAGGCAGAGGTAAGTTTTGTTGAAAGTCAAACGTCAGCATCTCTACATGTAGATTGCCTTTGACCAAATTCATTGCTTCCTTCATTTTTGTGTAAAATGTTTCGGCCTTTTTAAGATGCAGAGATTTTTCCTGTTCTAGCAGCTGCTTCTGTTCGTCGGACTCAGCGGATTAAATTTTTTTCATCATTTTATTGCATGTCTGACAAGTGTCAGATTTGGGCTTACCAAACGAAAGCTTAAAATTTTCTGAAAAGAATTTCCTGAAGTATTCGTATTTCACCAACGGATTGACGTCCTTGCCTTCCTGTAGAAGATTATACTGCTCAGGTTCGTGTTTTTGCAGGTACAATTTATGCATCTTTGCCACACTCAACTCTGGTGAAAGGTAGTAATGCTTTAGATTTTTATTTCGACTATAGTGGGATTTATATTTTGGGAAACTAAGTATGTGCTCCAGTATATTTGCATCGATATCTTCAGATATTCTTGTTGGTCTGTTGCTGTGCTTTCCTCTGAGGTCTATAGGAGGTGTGCCATTATTATCAATCAGGTGCTTTTGTAAACGTTCAAGACGGCTTTTTGTAATAGAATGGAGAGAAAGTAGTGCCTGTCTGTATATTTTTTGCTCCATTCCCATACGACGAATCTAAAACGATATAATAGTAGTTCAATGACACATGAAATAAAAAATTCGAATGCGCAATACCTACCACGTATGCAAAAGATGCACTTTTTGGGAAGCCTTCCCCAGAACGAGGTCGATTTCTAATTATTGATTTCTTCTTGATAAGGCCTTAAAGGTATGAATCTTGTATGTCTTTTGAGAATAGATCATAAAAATCGTCTAAAATCTTTTGACAACCTTCGGGACTAATATTTTCAAAACACTTCAGCTTATATGTGCAGCTTTCTCCTAAAATAATATATTATTCTCGTAGCATAGATACTTATGCAATAGTGTTAGTAAACCCATATTTACTACATACCTAACACTTTTTTTTGGATTGTAACACCAGCGGTATTGGTGTACACTTTTCCTTTAGTTCTGCAATGCTTCCGTACATTCCTTATCCATAACTCTATTTTCCGAATCCTCTTTTTTCCTTTCTGGGGAATATTTCCATTACTCGTACCTGGCTGTGCAGCAACGTCTGCCTCGGGCGCATCGGAAGCTGATGACCTCTCACTATCCACAAAATCACCCACATTGAGGTTAGTTTTTCGACTTTTATCGTTTTCAGGGTTATAGTCTTCGTCACTACTTGTGTTAGTACCTTCAAAAGGTTCTTGGAGATCACTTTTATCCTCAGATAGCATGATTCACGATTAAACTTCGATTTAATGCCAAAAAACTACATTAACCGGGAACCACACTTATTCTGAGTTACAACCATGCGTGACATAAGCCGCCTTAAAATACCGTGCAAGAACCAGCCATGTCCATTACTTGACCGGTTATTGCACAGTCTAATATCATAGACAACCACCAATGCGCAGTTGTAGCACGTATTATGCGCATTCAGAGCCAGTTATTGCACAGAAAGATGCGACAGACCACAATGGACATGGCAGCGTAGTTATATAAATTCTTGCGAAAAATGGACTTGGCTAGTTCTTACATTGGACGCTTCAATTATACTGGATAAAATGTTTATGTTACATCTTTGTTGTAATTTTTGACGTATTCTCCTGATGATGCCGTGTAGAAGGCGAAACCGGTAGAGAAAAATAAAATAAAATTCATTTAGTGCAAAAACCATTAGTATTTTTATTAAACAAAAATGGAAAGAAAGATATCATTTAATCTTAAATAAAAGGACTGTTAGTACAAGACACTTTAAAAAACCTGTGTAAAAACTTATTGATTGTAGAATAAAAAAATTACTTATTGCGTATTGAATTTGTGCTATTCTTATCATGATTTATTATTAATTAAAAGTTTTTTCTTAAAAATTTTACATTTAATAAAATACTTTTCAACTTGAATGCCTCACAAATTTCCTATGAAGATTAAACGCAGTTGGTTTCCTCTCCTAAAATCTGTTCATTCACCTACATTAAAAAAATTGCAGCTACAAATCGAAATTTCCCCGGCAAAGTTTCCAATAATCCGGTAGTATTTTGAAGAACACATTGACTTTTTTTATACAAGATATATTAAATTATATGCAACTTATTTTACAATTTCTTAGTAATGCGTACTAGGCGCGAATAATAAATTTAAAATTTTTATGAATGGCAAGATAAGTCACCCTGCCATCTAAGCATCGCAACTACTAACTAAATTCTTTAGATAAATATGTATATCTATAAACAAGGGTAAAAGCCTAAATGGCAGGGTGACTTATGTGTCGCCATTCATTAAAATTTAAATTTTACTATTCGCGCTTTATACACGTTACTACGAAATTGTAAAATAAGTTGCATATATTTCAATATTTCTTCTACACAGAAAAATCAATAATGTGTCCTTTAATAATTGTACTGAATTATTGGAGACTATCCGTCGGTAAAATATCGATTTGTAGACGGCAAATTTTTTTACGAAGGTGCATGACCAGATTTTATAAGATGAAATCAACTGCGTTAAATCTTTAAAAAACTTGTTTCAAAGAGTTTATTAAACATTCTGGGCAAGGCATTCAAGTGGAGACGTATTTTATTAAACATTAAATTTTTAGAGAAAAGGCTGTTAATTCTAATAAATCATAATAATAATACTCCAAAAAATAGCGAACTGCATAGCCAAAAGAAGAAAGATGCAGAGATTCAGACGAAAGCATATCAGTGTGGAGGAGGATGTGAAAACAAGGGGAGTATAGACTTGCAAGAAAGAAATTGACAAAAGCAATAAAGAATAATAAAGGAGAGCAAGTGGAAAAGTTTGTATGATGAATTAAAAAACAACATCTGGAAAACGGCGTATCGAAAGTAATGCGAATGAGAGCGACAGAGAAGTTAGATGAGGAAACAGTGGTAAACTAATTCAAATGTTATTTCCAGTATTGCGAGAGAATTACAAGGAGAAAGATAACGATTAAAGAACTTCATAACAGTCTGAGTCAGCTTAAGAGAAAAAAAGCAGCATATATAGACGGCATAACTAATGAAGAGAAGATGGAAGAAGAAGTCTCGATGGTGAGAGGATGAGAGATAGAGCAGAATATTATATAGGTGAAGTGGCAGAGAATATGAGAGAGTTAAGCATACAACTAGTGCAAGCAAAACCGAGGGATTGATTTTAGAAAGAAGAAGAAAACTACAAACTATAGTGCTTAGAGTAGGCCAACAAATCATTAAAAGCTCAGAATCTTTAAAGTACTTAGGAATTAAGCGAGGTAACACTTGAGTACAATGGAACTTCGCTTAACGATTGATATTTCGCATAGCGAGCGATACGCATAGGGAAGCCACCAATTTACACTCTCCTCAAGAACAAAGATAAAATTAAAGAGGTAAATACTTCAAAGGGAGTGACAAGAAATTTTCATAGATGACTTGAAAAAGCTTGTAGATACTAAAAGCTATCTCCCACATCAAGTATTTAATTGTGATGAGACGGGTCTCTTTTGGAAAAAGATGCCGAAGCGAAAGTACATAACAGTAGAAGTAAAAGCATTGCCCGGCCACAAGCCAATGAAAGACCGGCTCAGTCCGCTACTTTGTGCTAATGCAAGCGGCGATTTAAAAACTAAACTGCTAGTTGTTTACCATTCAGAAACTCCATAAACCATCAAAAAATGTAAAATCCAAAAGGGCAACTTAAATGTGATGTGAAGATCTAACAACAGGCATGGGTCACACGCGATATTTTCACTGACCGGATCAATAAAGCATTTGAACCTTCTGTGAAAAACTATCTGTTAGAGATGAATTTGCCACTCCAAGCCTTACTTGTAATGGACAACGCATCTGCTTATCCTCCAGGCCTATAAAACGAGCTCTTTGAAGAATTTAATGTCATCAAAATTCTTTTTCTACCTCCCAATACCACTCCGTTACTTCAACCTATGGACCAGCAGGTTATTTCCAATTTCAAACAAACTTTACAATACTCTTCGAACATTGTTTCGACGTCACTTAAGAGACCAACCTGACTCAGAGAGTTCTGGAAACATCACTTCCATATCGTTGCCTTCTTCAAAATGATTGGCGTGTGAGGGGGTCACTGAAAAAAACCCTCATTTCGGCCTGGGCAAAACTTTGGCCATAGAGCGTTGTTGAATGTCGTTCTGAGAAGTTTAACACACAAGATGTAGCCTCTAATCAACGATATTGTATCTTTAAACAATAAAATTGGACTGGAGGTAAATAATGATATTGATGAATTTGTGGAAGAGCATAATCAAGAATTGACCACCGAAGAACTTACGGACTTGCTCCGTCTATCACAGCAAGAAGAAGTAGAGGAAAGTGCTTTGGACAAGAAAGCACGAAATGAACCATCATCTGCTGCAATCAAAGAAATGTTAAAAACAAGGGAAAATGTTGCGTCACCCTGAAAATCATCACCCTGATGAAGTTGTGATTGTGCGAGCTGCAAATTTATTTTACTTCAATACGGTGTCACATTTTAAACAAATTTCGAAGCGCCGACGAAAGCAAATATCACTAGATGGCTTTCTAGTAAAAAAGGATTAGGTATGTGACTTAAATTTATAAGAAATAAACTACTACATGATTGAATCACATTTCAGGTTTTTGTTCCTTAACCATTTATGAATAATATTTTTTTATTTTATACGAATGTTTTTCGTCTTGAATTAAATGTTTATTTAATAATTTTTTGTACTTTTATAAACAAGACGATAATATATAGTATTTTACACAATGTTACTACCGGTTTCGGTTACGTTTAAACCATCTTCAGGAATATATTTTAAAGAAAATTGTTGATGTTATTGACATTTTATTTTGTGATTAATGTCATGTTGTGTCAATGTGAAAAATTAAAATAGGATTAAAATAAAATAAAATTAAAATTGAATATTTCCCAAACCAAAAGTTCAAATATCTATTATAAATTTGGGAAGGGAAATATGGGAAAATGTTAATGCGGTTTGAGTTCATTGTATATGTTAGGGTTTTTTAATTTTATTTTTATTTTTAGGTGGAGTAAAAGGATTTTTCAAATACATATATAAAGGTTTTTCTGTGTAGTTAGTTTGGTCATTCAAACATAAAATTTGTGGATGATTATGTTTAAATTTTCTAATTTCATAAAGTTCAAGTATTTCCAAAAGGTTACTTTTATTTTTCTTATGAAGTAGTGTTGTGTTTTTTGTTTCATTAGATTGGTGTTCTTTGTTAAATATTATATGTCTTCCAAAGTTAGATCTCTGTTGTGTTCTATGTTCTTTTATACGAGTTTTTAAGCATCTCCCTGTTTCACCAATGTAAATGGCTTTACACGTATCACATTCTAATTTGTAAACTCCATTATCGTTCATTTTATTGATTTTATGTTTGTTGTTAATTAAACAACAAAGATAAACACTAAAAATTATTAATTAATAAACTTACAAAAATTAATTTTCCTGACAAATACATAATGATCTCATTTGACATCACTAACCTTTACACTAACATTCCAACTGATGAAACCCTTCAAATTTTAAACAACATTCTTAGAGATGGAATTAATAATGAAACCGACAGAAAAAAATATATTTA
Source organism: Onthophagus sagittarius (assembly GCA_036711965.1). Lineage (NCBI taxonomy): Eukaryota > Metazoa > Arthropoda > Insecta > Coleoptera > Scarabaeidae > Onthophagus > Onthophagus sagittarius. The sequence continues at coordinate 11,553,547 of JASERS010000005.1, read as the reverse complement.
ACCTTTTTAAAATTTGCATACAGCAAAATTTTTGTAAATTTAAAAACACTTACTACACCTACAATAAGGGCGTTCCAATGGGATCATCACTAAGTGGATTACTAGCTGATATATTCTTAGACAAACTTGAAAAAGAACTTATAATAAACAATAACAACCCATATAGACATAACATCATAACATGGTTAAGATATGTAGATGATATCATCGTTTTTATCGACAATGACAGACAAGAAACAATAACCAACTTACACAACTACATTAATAATTTACATAAAGACATCAAATTTACAATCGAAATAGAACATAACAACCGCATAAATTTTTTAGACTTAACAATTTTAAAAACAGACAACGGACTTCAATACAGTATCTATAGAAAACCAACGCAAACAGATACTATCATCCCAAATGATTCTTTTCATGATTATACTCACAAAATGGCAACTTTCAACGCATATATACACCGTGCCTTCAACACAAAACTTAGTGAAAAAGAACTTAGAACAGAAATATCCATTATCAAACAAATTGGCCAAAATAACGGATATAAACCACAAATCATCAACAAAATGATTGACAAATACAGAAACAAACAGAATCACATAAAACTTACCACTCTTACAAATATAACAAATAACAAAAACAATATTTATAGAACAATAGAATATCAAGGTAACATACATAATAAAATCAAAAAAAAATTTTTAAGAAACACAATATAGTTATAACATCCAAAAGCAACAACACACTAGATAAAATTTTAATTAACAACAAAGATAAAATCAATAAAATGAACGATAATGGAGTTTACAAATTAGAATGTGATACGTGTAAAGCCATTTACATTGGTGAAACAGGGAGATGCTTATAAACTCGTATAAAAGAACATAGAACACAACAGAGATCTAACTTTGGAAGACATATAATATTTAACAAAGAACACCAATTTAATGAAACAAAAAACACAACATTACTTCATAAGAAAAATAAAAGTAACCTTTTGGAAATACTTGAACTTTATGAAATTAGAAAATTTAAACATAATCATCCACAAATTTTATGTTTGAATGACCAAATTAACTACACAGAAAAACCTTTATATATGTATTTAAAAAATCCTTTTACTCCACCTAAAAATAAAAATAAAATTAAAAAACCCTAACATATACAATGAACTCAAACCGCATTAACATTTTCCCATATTTCCCTTCCCAAATTTATAATAGATATTTGAACTTTTGGTTTGGGAAATATTCAATTTTAATTTTATTTTATTTTAATCCTATTTTAATTTTTTACATTGACACAACATGACATTAATCGCATTAATCACAAAATAAAATGTCAATAACATCAACAATTTTCTTTAAAATATATTCCTGAAGATGGTTTAAACGTAACCGAAACCGGTAGTAACATTGTGTAAAATACTATATATTATCGTCTTGTTAATAAAAGTACAAAAAATTATTAAATAAACATTTATGAATAAGTATATAGATATTTAAAAAAACGTTATAATATAAAAGATGTTGAAATCTATTTGCAATGGAACGCATTATCAAGTTTTACATTAATTTACATATATGTCTATGAGACACTGTTTCACACAACGAGTATTTCGCATTAAGAGTACGATTTTAGAAAGAATTACGCTAGTTAAGCGAGGTTCTACTGTATCAAAGTATTGTTATCTTAATATCTTAATCTTATATCCATTCATCTATAAAACAGTATAAGCAGTTAAGGAAATGGATCACTTTATCGCACAAGTGATCTCAAGAAGAAAAAGTATCTATGTACTGTTCATTGTATTTTGTCTGAGGTTCGAATCTTTTTTTTGGGTCGCAGAATGCAGTTTAAGTGTACCTTTGCTGTTGAAAAACGTAGGTTATGCCTTTGCTTTTGGTACCCATATTGAGAGATTGTAAGCAGTTTGTTATAGTTCGATAGCCTATTATTTCTTTATTGACAATGGTGATTTTGATAAGGTTGATAAAATACAGATGTTGGTCTATAATTATTGTGTATGCCTTTGCCACGTTTTTTAGTGTTATCTTCGTCAGCTTGAGCTCTTTCGAAAAGACTCTTCGCTAGATAATTGTTTATGACAAAACAGAGATGTTTGCTAAAAATTGGTTTAACCTCTTTTATTTTTGTGGACAGTTCGTATATATCTGTCGTAGTTATTTGCTTTTTGCTTTTTTCTTCACCTGGACTTTATCGTCGAACTTGCTGAATTTACTAAATTGCTTTCATCAATACAGCTGGTCGAAGGGTTTTTCAATGTTGCCCCGGCTTGAGAGAAAAAAGAATAAGTTTTCGCTATTTCTCCTGGTGTTTCCTAGATTTTCCAGTTTCTCGTTCAGACAAGTTTCCTGGCCGACAAAATTTTGTTATCAGAATGATTTATATAGTTCTGAAAATTCATTTCTGCTTGATATCTCCCGTGACTTCAATTACTATGTGCAAGACGTCTAATTTATTTTTTAATTAAGCTATATTTTTAGCTTTCCATTTTAGATTTGTCGCTCTCACAGATTTTTTAATGTTCATCTCAGGGAACACATTCGGACAGCATTTGATAGTGTATTTGTTGTATTTGTTGATGTCTTGAAATAAGGTTTTAATTACCTCAATGTTTTCTAAGTGTAAAGACTATGCTTGTTTCATTAAAAGTCGTAGTAGAAGCAATAAAGATTGTAAGTAAATTTGTAATTTACAATAAATTCACCCTTAACAGGTGTATTAATATATGTATGTATAATAAAGTTGGAAATACTGGGTTTTTATTTATTTAATTGATTCGAATTAATATTTCTTAATGTTTATATTATATTTAAAGAATTCTCAACGATGAAATAATGGCAAACGAATTTGTAAACGCAAAGACGTTTATCCAAACCGATTCACTGAAATGAACCCTCGGCGTCTATCACGTCTACAATAAGGCGACAATAAGACGAATATTATCTAATTACTATATTACTTTAAAAATTAATTAAAAAAAGTCTTTTTGGGTAAAAACCTTCTATATGAAATGATATTAATTTTATATTTTGAGTATGCAGCTTATACTACAAGTTCATTCATAAACAAAATTTCTCTCGTTTGCCGTTAGAGGCAGCACAAGCTAGAGCAATCTACCTCGACCGGTTGAATAACTATGTATATCTATAAACAAGGGTAAAAGTCTTAACACAAGGCTGTTAATGTCGCTATTGGTTCGGAAATTAAAATTTTTTAAGATTATTTTATTCATGAAAAAATTTTAAAAATACAGTTTAATTTTTAGCATAAATAGTAAACTACAAAAGAGATTGGAAGTTTCCTAAAAATTTCTTTTAGTTAAAGATGTAATTAATAGGTGTCGCTGAGCCCAGTTTAATATTCGACTGCATAGATGGTGCTAAAGAGCGCTTTTAAATCACTAAGTTAAAAAATAATTGTTAAGAAATTTTTTTTTGAATTTAAATTTTCTAAATGACCTTATTTTTATGATTAATTTTATGAAAGACTACGAGATAAAAGCAATGCTTCTCTTATTCTTGAAAAGCCACAAAAGGTGTCATAATATCACATAACATTTAAGTAACTCGAGTATTTACACTTTACAATTAAACAATATTTGTAATGATGATTTTAAAACGAAATGAATGAAAAAAAAAATCAAATTTTTTGGATTGAAGGTGGGAAGATAGTTTCACAGACCCCACACCTGTTTAAGACCGCTCCAGTGGCGTGTCAAAACGGTTTCCAAAGCAGTTTAGACTCGTTGTATCTGTTACAATTGCGAGAATTTCGTGAATGACCATCTCTTGAATGGGAACGTCCTTATTTTACGGCCGATCCGCGTCGGTACACCGATTATGAGACCGGGAGAAAACGAACCTTGGAAAATTTGGTCTCTCCCGTTGTCGTTTTTTCCGCTTCCATTGTGCACATCTGAACGAGCCGCGCTGGGTCGCCAGATAAATAAAAATTCCTTTCCTCAAAATGATCTTGTAAATCGGAGCTGAGAGAGAGACCCAGACGATAATTAGTCTCTTCCTGGAAAGTGGAATCTCAGAAAATAATGTTTTTTCATCTTTTTTTCCTATAATGACAATCGTTTTTGGCGACAAAATACTGATGAGAACCGTTTGATGATAAATTCATTAATAGAATGTGAAAGATTTTTGATTTAGATAAAGCCAAAACGGTTTATCGTTCCCCACAATTACAGCGAACGGTTCCAGTACTTCCATATTCCTCGAATGGCGAAAGAACAATGGGTCGCATTAAGGCAGGCAGATGTAAATATTCATGTAACACCGTCGGACAATGGCGCCGGATTTCATTCAAATCTACGGCTAGAAAGTCTGCCCGGCGATCTTTTCCATAGATAGATACAGGAACGGTCCGTTGCCCGACGTTGGAGAAAGAGGAGGGAAATAGGAAACGCCGTAATACTCGCGCGAAAACGTTTACCGCTAATTTCTGAAATGGCCAGGACAATTAGCGTTGCAATTCCGCCATTATTTCGCGCGTAGCTCGCAGCCGTGGAGCGGAGGACAATAATGTGTCTAATCGTTTCCTGGCTTGGAAACGCTCCGTTTCCGGTCGAGGTGCAAATGCACACCGCGAAAGTATCGATGCCTTAGCTCGTTATTCAAATGGCATCACGTAAACAACCGATCCAAACAGATTTCAGAATTAACATATCAATAGGATGCAAAAGTTATCCTTAAATGCATCAGACAACTTCATTTAAGTTTAATGTCATATGGTTTTAAGGGTTTTATGCTTCAGTTGTTATGTTTCAAATTAAAATTTTTGTGATGAAAATTTTCTCAGATCAGTTATAATCAAATTTATAAATTTTAGTACAAATTTGGGTTGGTTATATTATTTTGAATCTAAATATACCTTGAAAGTGGATTAGACAATCAAATTGATTAATAAGGCATGAACAGAACCAGTCATGAGTATAACTAATTAGTTGGTAGTTAAATAACAAACTACTTTTTAACTACATTGTAAAGTGTACTTTGAAGGTCTAAAAACACAAAACTGTAGAACATTGTATTTTAACCTGTATTCTGCGGAACCGTAGGGTTCCACTCAAATGCTTTGTTGGTTACATGATATATTAAAGACATCTCAGATATTTGCGAAGCGGAACTAGTGAGTCGTCTGGAATTGGTCCATTATGGATAAAATTAATGGATGAATATCTGAATTTTTTTAAACGCGCTGTAAAAGAATTCCTTTTCCACATACGTCACTACAAAAATGAAGTTCAGAAATCGACTTGATGCTGAAAATAATAAGTGTCTCCAATTACCATCGATGCAAAAATCTTGGTGTGTTACTGAAAGAAGGGTTCCATAAAAAATTCTTTCAAAAACGGATTTAACAAAGAACACTAGCCTAGAACAACATATAAATAATGGAAAATGAAATAAAGGATAAGATCTTGTAACTTTGAAAGAGACTTTTGATTTAAGTTTGCTTTTAAAAAACTAACTGCTCAAAAATTCTTTTTTGTCAGAGATAGCAGGTATTCTTGATGAATTAAGTAAGATTGCAAAATTGAACCGTTATAAGCTCAACCGCATCTGATGATGGTATGTTGGCATGTTTTTTATAAATATTTGTTTAATTAACTTATAATTATGACACATTTCTTTATTAGTTCTATCTTCCAACTGCTGTAATAACTTTAACGCCATACTACATAATTTCCATAGTACATAATTTTATTTAGGCTTAGTGTTGAATGAAATGTATACATAAGTACAACTAACTGTTTAGATCAGTCCCATCCAAAGATATTTGGCACCCCAGGGCTAGATTGGATGAACGAAACTAGTTCTAGCTTTAGTGTTGGTTCCACTTTTACTTCAAGTCAAATACACAGGGTTGCCAACTCAGTTAGTAAAGTATTTTATTTTGTAAGCTATTTTTTGTAGAGGTCTTCGTTAAAAGACTTCAGATGCATCGTTAAACCCAACTTCACGCAACCCTGTATATTTGAACTGAAGTAAAATTAGAAATAACACTACACTTAGAAGCAGAAAGTTTTACATTTAGCTGTGCGTATTAAGACCCAACCCAACCCAACTCTGTGTATTTGAACTGTTGTAAAATTAGAAATAACACTACACTTAGAAGCAGAAAGTTTTACATTTAGTTGTGCGTTTTAAAACCCAACCCAACCCAACTCTGTGTATTTGAACTGTTGTAAAATTAGAGCTGACACTAGACCTATAACTAGAATTATCTGAGTTTAATTGTCTTGAGATATGTGCGGCTAAACCAGAATGTTTCTAGTTCTAGACTTAGAGTTAGATATAATGATATAAAACTGGAGCTAACACTAGACCTAGAAGTGAAAAGTCTCCAATCTTCTACATCTAGGTCTAGTGTTAGTTCCGGTTTTACTTCAATTCAAATACACAGGGTTGCCAAATCAGTTTATAAATTACTTCATTTTAGAAACAATTCATTGTAGGCCTTCGTTAAAAAATGTCTTCAGATGCACGGCTAACCCCAACTCAACCCAACCCTATATATTTGAATCAGAGCCGTCTTAAGATATTTGGCGCCCCAGGGCTGGGTTGGATAAACGAAATGAGTGGGCCCCTTTTCATACAAAATTCAATGCTCAAACAAGAAGATAAGGTCCGCACCTCAAACGGGACACGGAATAGGGGAGGATAGGGCAGATTCATACAAGGGCCACCATCATACATTAGCTATATCTGCAGTTAGACGCACATTAACAGGATAATGTTTGCGTCGTAATTTTTTCAATTTTATTTTGAACGTCTTTTCTTGCTAAATTCTGCTCTCTAGATCAATTACTATTATTTTACTTTAAAGGTAGGAAAGTTTATAAATCGATTTGTGAATAATACTATGTGTGTATGATTGACGGAACTTTTTGTTTTATCGTATGCCTTTGAAAAAATTTCTGACGTTTTGAATACCATCTTGCAACCTTCTTCAAAAACTGTGGGAGCAAATTATGTAATGCAACGAGAGCAAGTTTGATATTCGGAAATGATGACTTGTTGTGGATACATCATCATTCAGGCAGCTGCTTTGATCTAATAACGATATAACCATTAGTTTATAACATTGTGTGGGATGATACAACATAAATAAGTACAGAATATCATATATACGCAAACAAAAACATCTTATGTGCGAGTCGTATATTTTTACACATGTACAAATCTGCCCCATACCTGTGATAATATGAAATATCGGGTATTTTCATACATTTTTTATTTTTTGAAAAAATGCTTCAAAAAGCCGTGGGCATACACACATGTATGTTATATAAATACATGTAAATTTACATATAGCCGAAGCCTACACGTAAATTTACGCAAATGTTATGTCTTTATTATAAGGACAGATAATTTTACTATTGATTTTTGATGAATCGAGATAGATGTCAATACTCAAAAAAGTTGTATGGCAAAATGTAAAATCTATATAAAGCTGTTCCACGTTTAAATGATGAGTAATAGAATAAAAGTAATTAGAATACAACTACTGTAACACAAAAGGTAGTTGATGACATAGTAAACTACTTTTGTAGTTAACAACTGTCCACCATTTCAAAAACATTAACATATTTGGAGGTCGATTTTACACATGATTAGAGTTGTAAATTACGAAAAAGCAAAGATATATGCGCATATGTGCATACAAAATATGCACACATATGCAGATAAATTTATCAAAAAATAATAAATTTCCTTTATTTATTTATGATTTTGTTTTCAAAGTACATGTACAGAGTGCTTCATTTCGCCGCTAGAGGACATCAAAGTTAACAAAAAAATTTCTTTTGTATTGTATAACCGGAAAAATGGTTAATCAATTTAATCCATTTGAGAAGTGAGTTCCTAATTTCAATTAATATCTTTCTATGGTTTTGGATATAATTTTAAAAACACAAAAATTATGGAAAAGCTATGTGTTGTGCAATTATTACTCCATACACTTTTTTCTGAAAAGGAGACAATTGCACAATTAAAATTTCTGAGTAGCCCATTTAGTTCTAAATCCTTTGAATTTGATTACATAAGTGGTTAATCCGAAAAATGAAATTTTTAAATAATAATAATTTATTGGTTCCCAAAGGATTACAATTTTACAATACCATTATAATAATGTCCTAATCATTACAATAACTATTTTGTCAACCTTCCTCAATACACAACATTTCCGCATCCTCCAACTAGTATCTGTTGGCCTTGTCTTCATTCCCACACCTGAATCTGGCAAACAGCTCATCCCTGTCATCCCCTCCTCATCCCCCTTCCCCATCAGACCCGCTCGATATCACCTCGTAATAATTCGAATTATACCTACTTTCCCTTATAGCCGTCCTTTTCTCATACATATCCACATCCCTCTCTATGCTCTCCAACTGTTTCCACATTTCAATTCTGTGTCTTCTCATCAACCCTTTCGTTGAGTATCCCACTCTTTTATAGTACTCATCTGGCTACAGCACTCCCCCAAGATTTTAATTGTCTTCCACCTTCCACCTTTTCTTCAAACCGCACCGCTCCCTTACCCGCCCCCACCCTTAACTTATCTAGTTTCATTTTTTCCCTAACTATATATCCAGAAGTCTCCCTAGCTAATCCCAACACCCATGTTCAGTGTCTGGTGTGCACATGCTTTAAAAGCCCTTGCTCTTTTCATCCCCATATTTCCAAATTATATATAACTACGCTTTTTACCATGCTCTTAAATATAAATATTAAATTCCATCCTTCCATATCTCTCCCAAAAATCATCTCACCCCATCCCCAAACCTGTCCCACAATCCTATTTGCCCTGGTTGCTAACATTGTAATATGTTGGCAACTCCCTCCTTGTTGCTCCTTGTTGTTCCCACAATTTTGCTCAAAATAATATGCTCAAATATGCATTGTAATAATTAATATGCATTTAAACGGAAAAATATGTAAAATATGCAAACAAAACATATTCTCATTTTCCCTTTTCTCACATTTATGTAATTCGTAATTAATTCAGCTCTAAATGTGATATAGTAAACACCTTCCGGAAATAAATGTTACGTTTGAATTGCTTTTATGGAATAGAGTTATGATGTAATAATATAATGTTATGCTTTGCACAACTTATCCTTAGTTTCAAGCTATGTACAACGTGGTATAAGCTGGCAGGGCTGATAATCTGCTATCATGATATTTCATTTGTAATATTTACAGATTAGTCGTTCTCTTCCATCAGTGTTCTTCAACGTTTATCATCATGCGGATCCCATTTATGAGATAATTTTTTAAGAAATCATCCGATTCGTAAAACACCCAGATATAATTTTAGGGATGATATAATGAACGAGGTGCGTTTCTGCTTTCGTTATAAACACCCATATAAAAATTGGTACGTTAAAAAACTGGATCGATATTAATTGGAGACGCATACCATTTTCGACAAATACGTAAGTACGTCGATATTGTGTTCCTCAAACAGCTTAAGTTTAAATTTTAGAGTTTACTTTGCTATCGACTTTAATAATTGTTGTAGTCGAATATATGGTTACAAGTTAGGCTAAATTTTGATGCCACTTAGTAACATTGAGTTTTGTAGCAAACTCACGTTCAAATAAAACGATTTCCTATTTTCAGAATCGGGTTAGAACTTTTCCCCTCGATAACCATCTCACAGTAGTGTGAAGAAGGGGACCTTTATGTAAGCTTGCCAGATTATCATACAGTAGAGTAAATATCTTGACTTCAAATTCATACCCCTATGATTTGATGAAATTACCATTTTCACGACCTCATCAAGAGCTTTGTACAGAGCAGTTGGTATTCGTTTAACAGAGAGAATATGGTGATAAGGACAGCAACGCCTAGCATTGATGTCTACAATTAGTTTCTTTACAAGTGCTATTAAGCTCTACATATATGATGGCATACATACGGACATTTATAAGAGAACAAGAAGCTTATTCTTTTAATTTTGATCCCAGTTTGCCTATTTGAGCCAATTTTGCATTATGTTCCTGAATGATTTTAGGTTTGGTTCAAAACACAATTTAGATATTTCTGAAGTGAAATAGAAAGTGAAATATATTTATGAGTTATACAATACAACAATTTTGTTGGTACTTTAATAAATATTTGTGATTTCTTTTTTGAAATGATATGTCCCTCAGGTGTTATACGTCAGGTAACGGAACATAAAGAAAAGGCTAATTGGCACCCAGACCTTTTTCCGCTTAAACAATCTCCATAATTATGTAGACATGAGCAACCATGACTGCCCGCAGTGAAATTGCGCATAAGTGAAGTAATTGGCCCCCCTTCGAGTTTTGTCTTCTTTAAGGAGAATTGCGCGAGCTCCACCAACAAATTCGAATTTGCGGGCAACTTTCCCACAGTCCGTGTCATATTATTATGTTCATCTTAAGATTAACCGGGGTGTTTTTACGAGTTGTGTATTGGAAAGATCGCCTGTCGATCAATGTTCGAAAAATGAAAACGGCGCAGTTTAACTAAATTGCAAAATTGTGGGTTAGGAGTTTTCGATCGACGATGAATTCACCTGCCAACAACGCGGCGACTCTGCATCACCTGTCGATACGAATTTAGAGATTAGACGTTCTAAATTCGCGAAAGAAATCCGTTTGCAAATTAATTCGTTACAAAAGAGGCGCTGAATTTCAAATCGATGCGACTTGGGAATCAAACTTGATTCTTAGTTTTATTTTGAGGTTGTGTTTAATATTAATATAAAAGCCGTATGTCTTGGGTTTGAAATCTTAAGTGTCAAAGACACAGGGGTGAATAATTTTTATTTTTTGTCTATATTGAATTCATTAAACGATTAACTGTACCAAGGTTTGATCCATCAATCTTGGTCTTGGTTATTCACCTGCTCCAGGTCGGATATCACTCATAATACCACACCATTTCGAACTTAAAACGTTTTCTAGGGCAGGGGAAATAATAATAACCGTATACCCGCGACGAAGCAGGTGTTATCCACGCCGTTCAGAGAGTTCCTTGGGCCATATGAAGCCCGCTAATTTGTGAGGAGGTGAAAATAACAGGTCGATTATCATATCTCTTCGGTGGATCTACCGGGATAAGGACGGGAGTTCAGCAGATCACTGATTACACACCCTACGGTTTAAAGTCAACACCGTAACTCCTTGTGTAATTTATTACGCTTAAGTGTTATGCGTTTACCAATCATCGATGATTTGTATTGACTATGGATCTACAAAATATTAATTGACCATAGAACATAAAACGAACATATTGAGATGTTAAATAGGCGCCATTTCATGAAATTTAAAACCAACCGTTTGAAAATAACCAGGTTTTTATAACGAGTTATAAACTGGTAAAAGTAAAGGTGTCTTTGTATACCTAAAGGCAACACCAACACTGGGTAATTTAAGGAATTCGCACGCAAGCACTAAACCACTCTAACCATTTGTTGGCAAGTCTACACAATTCGTTAAATTGTTCTCACGCTGACAAATCTGGCACAAAGTGTATCTCGTGGAATTCTTATTAGAACACAACAAACATTAATTTTGGTACATGATTGAATTTTATATATATCTTTGAATATAAAATTCAAATTAAATTTATCTTTGAATAAAATTCGATTCCACTTTTTTTTATTAAAACCCAACACCGAACCGATTTTTTCGATTGAATAGCCGCCGTTTTCTCTGATCTCCTGGTTGTGGATGCACTCATTGTTCCGGAATATACCCTTGTCAGTTGATACTATTGTCGGCGTGCTTATTGCGCGAACACGGTAGTCCGACATGTCTTTTCACACGTTCTCGCTGTCCTTTTCGAAAACTTATCTGTATTTTTATATATAAATTCGCAACATAATTATTGAACATAATTAATAACATGGATCGATGAAATCTTAAACTAAATATCATCTATGTATAATTGCAGCCCCAAATGATTATTTGATCTAATAAATGTTTACTTTTTATGTTCTAAATATTACATCAACGAAATAACGTAGATATTGAGAAACATCTTCTAATTTCCATATCGTCTTAATTGTCCTTCGTGTTGATAGTATAAATTTATATCTACTCTTTTTTACATTGGATTTTATACAATAGAGTTCTGAAGTTGTGATATAATGTTATGTTGTGCACAGCTTATTCCTATTTCAACCTATATACGACGTGATATACGCTCGTAATCTGCTTTTACGTTATCACTTCAATTACTACAATAACATTGCTATCTAATCTAAGGGTCTAGGATTGACTTTAAACGAGACCTTCATTTTCCACATTCTGGAACATCTTAAATTAAAACCAATGGTTGCAAAATGCTGGTTTAATGCATTAAAACCAGCATATACATCACTTTCTCGAAAATTCTTCTCTATTTCAAGAGCATATTTAGAGCATTAATACTTTATATCATTAAATTCCGACAACCTTAATCTGCAATGTGATGGGTTGATTAACATTAGGAGCTATCATACATTTTATAATAACTAAGCCAGAACCAGTATTCGTGGATATTATAAATATCAGCACATATTGGAATGCCGTAGAATATTTAGCTGGTTAAGTAAGGGAATTTGAAAAATATGGGCCTGAAAAGTTTATTTATATAATAGAGGAAATACTGCAAATATGCAAAAATTATTCAAATATTTTCAAGAAAAGTATAATCATATAATTCCATCAGGATGTCTATCATATACTTTTCATTCGCTTTGTCGTGATATACTGAGATGTGATTGTATTCAAGAATTTATCAACACTGTAATTGCAATTTCAAAAAAATAAAATAAAATCGTCTTTGGTTTAAATGATGAATATTGTGTCTCTTGATTGATAAATAAAAAATGTCACTTCAACACCTAGTTGTAAAGGAAAAATCATCTGAATTACTACTTGCACATATGAAATGCAACAAATGAATATTTTTTAGATGACTTAAAATTGTGGCCTAAACTTAACGTGAGTATTTGAATACCGGAGCCAATTACGAAATCTTTTGTAAATTATAAACACAATTGTTTACAAAATGTATGAATATATGTTGAATTTTGAAGTAAAATTAAAAGAAAAACTTTCCGAAAGTGATATGAACTTAAATGAAAACAATATTCCAATATTTTGAAATTATTTGAAGAGAGAAAAGGGCGTGCTTTGATTATTCAGTTGCTTTGCTAGATTCATTAAATCAAGATTTGGTTGTATTCTAACCACCTTTCTTCTATGTGTAGTTATAACACAGAAAGTAATTACGAAAGTAGTTAACACCTCATTGTTAACTACTTTAGAAGAGCATATGGTTTTTTAAACAAACCTAACTTAAATTTAAATTCGTTTTCAAAGTTTTAAGATTCTGCGTTATTTTTTGTCTTTTAATCAACTTAAGATTTTTAAATAATGCTCAAAATATCTTGATAAGTGCAAAATATCAAGGCTCCTCACTTTAGAGAGGGATATATGGGTAATAGCCCAATGAAAGACATTTAAGATTTGTTAGCATGCACCTCTATCCCATCTCTGTATCTCTTTAATTTGTAATTTCATTAAATCAGTTTAAAAAATTTGCGAAAACTGTACTTTTCTTTTGACGTTCGATTTTAAAAATTTTTATGTGAGTGAATATAGGGCTAGGTGGAAGAATTATATGCTAGGTAGTTTTTTCATTTTTCTATAATTAGTTAAATTTAATGTAATATTTTTTGCACAATTTATTATTGTAGTGCTTGGTTGGCAATAAATTCTATTATTATTATTATTATATCCATCTCTTGCCTTCGATTCCATGTATCCTTTCAACATATGATTCAACGTCAGACAACTTACACCACCTTTCGTCCTCATCCACCTAATACTTATTTCCCCTTTTTTTTATTTCCACAGCCCATTTCCTAGTCAATTCTGCATCAATGAAGAGACACTGTCAATTCTTATGTCACTGTCTTCCTATAGTTTCCATTTTATCTAACAACCCGTATTTTCCTCTTCCACATCTCACTGTATTTCCCTATCTCACATTTCTCTCCATATTTCACGTTCACCACCAGCTCAACCCATTCTAATCAAATTATATTAAAAGATTTAGGATTTGGATCAATTTCAAATTAAATTAAACTAAATAGATGTGGAAATAGCTATAGTTTGTCGATATGAAATAAACTATAATTGTTGGGTATTCTAGGTTACAAGAGGGAAAGGAGTTAAATTTGTTAAACATCTAAAATTATGAAAATATTACAAATTCCACAGACATAAGATTCTTAACGACTGATAATCTAGAATAGTACCCACTGGGTTTTCGATCGAATATCAGAAGAGGTTTTATTTCAAAATACTCTAAGCACAGCTGAGCGTTAAGTAGATTAAAAAATTACACCCTCAACATGAGGAACAATTAAGACGATCTGTAAATAAGTAACAAAGGGTGATGATTTGATTCAAGCTATAACATTGAAGTTCAAATTATGCCCAAGAGTATAAATGAAAATGTTAAAAAATGAAAATTTGAGGAAATAAAACCTAATCAGTCAATCATGTAAGGGATAGACTAATCTGTAAATATTACAGAATGTTTGAAATCCTCCTTGCTAAAATTCAATCCCAAATCCCTAGATATGATTGACGACTTTATCAACCTAGCTTATATCACGTTATACCTAGGTTGAAAGAAAATATATGCAGTACCAAACACAACATCATATCATAACTTCAAACCTTTATCCTACAAACACAATCATAACGCGACTACTTACTAATATATATTTGGATATTTTCTTAGAGAATAGAGAGTAAAATGAAGAGCAATTTCTGTAGATAAGCAACATTAAGCAACATGATTAAAACTATAACTTTGGAATTCAAATCATTTCCAAATTCACTCTTTGAATGAAAATATGAAGTGATATGAAGGAATAAAATGTAGTCAGCCAATCATGTAAGGGATCGACAAAAAAGAAAAACACGAAATGAATTGGAGCGATAAATGTATCGAATAAAAGAAATAGGAAATTAAACAAACTTAAAATCAAGAAAGACATAAAATCAGAACATCAAAATTTAAATCACCTGCTACCTGGTTATATATTAGGATAGCAGATATCATTAAAATTTCTTTCAATTGGCAGTGAAATTAATTGCAATGAAATTATTCGATAAGTGCGTTACAGATATTTTCTTTCCCAAACTCGTAAACTATATCTCAAAATTATTTTCTTTCAATAAATTTATTAAATTACCACCTTGTATAGACTTCAAAACCTGAAATTTGGTTCACTCATAACGAATCCCACTTTTGTATTTCTTGGGTAACAAATGATAAGACCAAGCATTATTTGGTGATTACTCTTCACTTCCTGATAAAGACATGTAAAGACATGATTAAAACGATAAAGATATGTATTTAATTTCAGGCAGTGGCGACTTCTCGAACAATGTTGAGGAGTGATGCTTCAAAATAAATAATATAATATTATTATTCCTTGTTTGATACATAAAACATATTGCTTTAAAAACGTATATAGGATAGAACCTTCTCTATACGGAAATAGGGATAACAAGACTTAATTGGGTGAAGACTGTATATGGAATAATTCCTTTCTGGGTAACAAATACCTTTATGCACCAGTAGCTCTGCCCCAAATGAAAATGTTGTAGCCTTTTAATTTTAAAAGTGTTAAATATGCAGAGTTCAGTTTTTGAAAACCAGTCAATTTGGTCGTTAAAGAGTAGATTGTCAAAAGCATTATGTAGCGTACAGACTACCTTTATATCGTAATTTTCATTTATAACAAATTGCCGTAATTAAAATTGCTATGTTACTATTATTTCATATTTTGCTGTAAACTATTTTATAAAATTCATTACAATTAAATCATTTTCATCGAGGCAACAAGTCTTTTTATGGCTAAGAGTCGTTTATTCCAGAGAGAATAAACGACTCTTCAGGAAACAACTGCAAACTTTACTACCATTACAATAGGAAGAGAAAGGATTGCTACAAATCCAGTCTCAGATCCAACCACGTTCCCCAACCTCAGCGGCTACAGCTATACTTTTAGCTTTGCTTGCAGAGTGACCACTACGTTGGATCTAAATTCTGAAGCTTCAACCTACCTCTTCGAATCAACCCACACCTGATGAACTGTACTCACTCAACTCTTTTGCACAAACCACAGATCCCCACAAGGCAATTCCATATAGAGCAATAGCATGAAAGCAAGGAAAATATTCTATTTTCACAACCTTCATTGTGGCACAAAGCGTGCAAGGCGTCCACATAGAAAGTCAATATGATCACTTCAATTTAATGCAGGCTCCTCTAATTCCGTAATAATTAAGTTTGGTCATCAGAATGGCATGATCCGCATTATCAAAGGCGCGACTCACAATCAGATCGCAACAAATTATTTTTGATTTCTCATTTTCTCATTGTCATGGGCATCCGTGACATCTTTAACAATTCGCGACTACGCTCTCTATAACCATACTGATCTTCAAGCAAGATGTTATTTTTACTTATATAGTATAGAAGACGACGCTTAGCGCTCTTCAAGAACCTTGGAAAAAACTGGTAGCAGGGCTATTGTCTATACTTTTCGTATTTGTGATTATTTCCTTTTTGATATATCGGGGAGATTTTTGCAACTTTCAGTTTAGTACGAAAAGTTCCTTCTTCAGCACATTTACTGAAAATCAGAGCTAGTACTGGAGCATTTTCGACGGCAACTTTTTTAACAATGGAAAAAGTCAAAAAATCTGTTTTAACTTTGAAATATCATTTAATATTTCCTGGTTATTAATCGATGCAAAGAAGTAACAGTTAATGCTGTATTTGTTATATAGATGACTTCTAAACGGCAGAGCAAATACGTGCTGAGACTAAACCTTTTTTCACTAATATGGATAGCGGAAATTTACTGTCCACTTTCTTGGAACCTTTAATTTTTTTGTGTTATATCGGAAACTATTCGTTAAACATAGAAAAAAGCAGATCGTGGAAGACATCATAGCTCCCCTCCGCATTTAAACCCTGACAAACCATATTTCACTGTATCTGCTTCAACAATCTTTTAAAATCCCTTATGTTTTCTTCCTTGTTATATTCCCTGTTTTTAATGCTTCTATAATGCTCACCGGCTTGATGATTTTGATGATTTACTGGTAACAATTGGACATAGTGACCGGATATATGCAAGTTTACGGTTGTGGGCACTAGTGTAGATAAGCATAGATTGCTCAAAACGTTATCTATACAACATGCAGATCTTTCTGTTACCCTTGAAGGTGATGTAAAGATATACGATAATGCAAAACAACTGGTTAATTCAGTCAGTTGATTTTTTAGCCTGCTTTCTTTACAAAAATTTTTGTTAAAATAATTCCAGAGTATCCGCAGCTATCCTCAACATACAACATACCAGTCAATAAAAAAGGCAAATCATTAATGAAAAGTGGTACAAATCAGTGGTTCTAATATGAAGCCTTGGGAATACCCTACTCAGTAAACTGCCAGTTTGAAACGATATTTGACAACACCACCTGCATTGTACGTTCAATGAGAAATGAGTATATTCAGGATAACAACATATCACATATACCCATAGTCTCCAATTTCTTGACTACAAAGACCAGTTTTAGAGTATCAAAGGCACGTGATAGATCAAAAAAATAATTAAAAAAGATAGGTGGTTGAGCAAGGAGTCGATGGTATGGTTAATCGTTTTTGTATGCAATAAAATGCTTATTATTAACTGTTTTTATTGTAATAAATATATTATTAAAAACCATAATTTAGAGTCCCTTGTATAATGGGTTGAAAGGACAAGCTAAGTTACCACTAGTATTATGTACAAGTGTTTATAAATCGCCAGCTCACAACATTAATTACTTTTTGTACATTCTCGCGCCTTTCAGGCGGCCCACGGGCGACTTATCAGCACTTACCCTACCACCATAAACATCTTCGAGACGGTAGCGTACTTGTACGCCATACTTTGATTCATAAATCACGTTAAACGATTAAATTAACTTGCCGGCGGCGTAAAAAAACCACCCCAGTCCGCTCCTGTAGCGGTACCCCGCGGGGTTCTCAACTCTCCGAACTTCTTCTCTTCTCTCTTCGAACGCCGTGGTACCATCAGATCTTCCGCTCCACTGGACGTCATGTCGCCTCCGCTTCGCTACTGTTCTTAGATTCCTCCTCCGATTTACATTCCACGAAAGCGGTCGTATTATAAAAACAAGCCCCAGGTGACTTCCACGTCGAGACGTCTTCTGCTCTTCCACTCAACGTGGCCCTTACGGTTGCTGAGTTTCCACCGGTGAAATAAGAAATAAAACTGTGGTTGAGTCGAGGTGCCACCTGATGAAGAAGACGAACTCTCCTCGGGTAACCGAATCTCGAAAGCTGGTAAGCTGAAGATTTTGGCTGCCGCGCGGTCGGTCTTTATCTGTTCCTCCTTTTTATATGGTAATTAACAAATAGGCGCGTTCGGATGACGTTGGGATCTAATTAAGAAGTCCGAGAGCGTTGAGTTTTGGGGCAAGATACCGGTTAATGGGTATCGGAATATTAGTCGGGCAACGATAACGACGACTGGTTTATTTCAAAGACTAGGAGAAGAATCGCTTCTCAGCATTCCGATGGATTTAAATTGTCGGCTGGCGTTGCTCTTTTAATTCTCGATCAATCTTTTTCTCTTCGTCGTCTCGGTAGCGAATTCAAATCTATACCACAGTCGGCAACATCAACTCCATCGTTAATTTAAACCAGCCGGAGGCGTTCAGCTTAATGACCGAGCTCAATTGCACCGAAAGCGACGTATAATTAAAAAAGCCCCGAATTAATTACTGTCTATATACTGACTACACTACCGCCAAAATTGATTAGGCAAATTAAAATCATCCGAAAATTTACATATTCCAACCTGGAGACCTGGTGTTGCATTTTAAAAAGCAGAATAATTTTTTCTTCTTATTTTAAATCTGTCTACGTGGGCATCGATTAACTAAATGTAGGTACGTTAAGTGGATACAAAGAAAATAAAAATGTTTCTTCTAAAACATTTTATTTCCCTTTACCTTTGAGAATAATATCACAGGTAATCTAATAAAATGACTTTTTAACATGTCACACAAAGAGGCCCTAGAGTGAAATTCCAAACAGTTTACGTCACGGTTTATTCAAATTGATTAGAACGAAAGGGTCGAGCGGTGCGTGAGTCTGTGTGTCGCATGCCTCCACGATCTTTTTTATATTTAAATCGGTACACGCGCGATTACAATTGCAAATGAGCACAACGGAAATTAGGTCACGCAAAATTGATTTGTGTTTTTGTGCGAAAAAATCATTCTCACGCACGTGTATTTTGCGATAACTATATTTATTTTTATTTATGTTTAGAAAACCAAGAATAATTTTTGGTGGAGATTGTTGGTTCGCCTGCCAACAAACCACCGACGACCTTGTGGTTACGAAAAATCATCAACCGTGTAAATATCTTTTAATAAAGAATTCAATAAAAACGAAATTATTGCAAGTAAATACTATTCTAGTTTGTTAAATTAATGAAACGCTTCAATAGTTAAGTAACCTCAAAGTTTAACCATTTTAAAGAATTTCCAAACGTTTTTACGCTTTGGTTAAACTTGGTCTCGGTTTAAATTCTTTCCTACAATATATTTTTTTTTTTGATATTTAATTCATCATTTTTTTTATGAACAATAGGTACTACCACTTTATGTAAACAATAAGCTTTTATAAAAGCTTGCTCTATTATATATAGGGTGAGTTTGCAAGTCACAAATACTAGGGATAAAATGATAATTTATACAATTTTATGTATAAATTGTTGATTAAAGTCAATAAGTGGCTAAGACTCAAAATTAAGAAATATTTAAACATTTTCTTAAATATTTGAAATACGGTTGGTTTGATTTAAATATATTGGTTTGTCTTAAAAAGATAAAATTTGATTAATAGGACAATGTTACTCGTACAATTATTGTTACTGTGTACAATTATTTGTTTACAATATTTTCCCTGATTGAGATATTATTTATACCTTCTTCTTGAAGTTTTGACACCCTCTACTCCTCGGCGCAATCACCCCTATCCTATTATTCTGCGTCCCCGGCAGCCTTTTGCCTCCTCACCGTTCTCCTCAATCGTTTCGTTTCTTTTCATTTGTCGTAATAAAAGTGTCCATTCCATAAAAAAAAATGTTGATAGCCACCATTTTGAAATAACTTATCCAATTAAAAATCTGATATCACTATCGTGCAGAGAATTGCTTAAAACATATTATTGCCAAATATTTTGAAAGTAGCACATATAGTGTGGCTATACAAAATAAGGCGCTTACTCTGAAACAGATTGTATAAACTATAAAAACTTATTTTATACCATGTTTTATTGATTTTTATTCATTCCAATTACAAAGTTTTTAAAAATTTTCTAATATGTCGAAATTTATCCGAAAAAACGTTCAAATTTCAGCAAATCTTGTTGCGTGTATTTTCATTATCGAATTTCTTTTAACTATAACATAATGATGGCCCAAAACAATCCAACCTAACCTTAGGATTTATTTGCTTCGAAATCTGGTTTGATGATATAACTTGCTCCAAAATCCAATAAATTAGTTGATTATTAGATTTTTGGTCAGATATTCATAACATCGTAACACTGTGCGGAGGTAAAAAAAGTATTCTCTAAATTCTCTTTCATAGGCTCGTTACTACCATCTTGTGGTTAAGCTATCTAAGAGATTATTACCATGGTAACAACTATTCTACGTGCTCTGATTGGCCTATAGATGGGTTTATCTATGAGATAGATTTAACTAGAAGATGGTAATAACGGCCCATAGATGAATATAATAATATAATAAAATAATGATATTTTTGTAGAGCAATGTATGCGAGACGTACTCTACGAAATATAATAGAAAAAGGATCTTTTACTACGGCGCATTTGACCTTCTGCAGCTAAAATAGCTTTTCCAAGCTGTACTATAATTACAAAGTACTTTGTCAAAAAATATACTAATTACAATTACAAAGTACAAATGTTAAGAAAGGAATTATTTATTACTTTTTCCGTAAAAAATAAAAGCAGGAGATCGATACTTTTATGACTTTATTTTTCTCACTTGAATACTCCACCCAAATTAGTTAAAAACAATTAAATGGCAACTTTAATTTTGTACTCGCTACATATTCGGCACCTATGAAGGCGACAGAATCCTTTTCTTTTTCGCCTTTTCTTACTAAATGCTACTACATTTTAGACTAATCAGTATAATTTTACTAAAAACATACAGAGGTTTGTAATAAGATAAGTTTGTAAATCCATTTATAAAGAATAGTAAATGTAAGGTAGGTTCATACACAAGTGTATGGGGCACATTCATATTGTATGAATGTAATTTTATCTTGGTAAGAGAGTTCTGTATGTGAAATTTTGTGACTAAAATCCTATTAGATATGGAGTTATGAATATGATATATATTGTATATGAGTAATTGTTATGACACGAAAATGTTGTTCAATATCAATATTCATAATAACGACCACATACTACGCAAGTAGGCATCGTATCATCGGGAACAACGAGTAATGTGATATCATACTTGGTATCATAAATTGTTAGAATTAACATTAACATCATGAATATAATCGGATACAAACTTTTCTCCAATAGAACTAATTGGATTCCCAGCGTCTAATACTGTATACCAAAGTTTAAGATTTGTTGCTTATATGATACACAAAATTTAATCGGAATTCATCTTCCACTCCTCGTGTGTCGATAATGGCAACAGTCTTGGACTGATAACCTTTTATCATGTGTCCTAATTCTCCGGAATGTTAACAAGAACCTTTTTCTTGTTTCGGTTTGCGACATTCGATGGCTAGATGACCCAATCCATTACAATTAAAACATCGAAGCGATGCTTTCTTATGATTCATTATATTACTTTTTTTTTCTTCTTTAACAATGGATTTGTTATTATTCTTTGGACGAATTGTAATGTTTTTGAATCTATCATCAAATCGGAAACTCAAGAAATTTTGCATTCTGGCTTGACAGCGATCAAACATGCTTTTTATTTCCTTTAAAATTTTACTGGAACCCGTTCTCAAAAAAATCTGGCATAGAATAGAACCATAAAATGCCAATTAAACGTGCATTAAGTTGCGTTTTACTAATAACATTTAGAGAGGAAACACTTTGTTCTCTCTTCATGATTTCAATTTCTCATTGCAAAAATCTTTTTCTCTCTTAAGCAATTCTAACTTTCAGACAATATCAAAATTACTTAATCTACTCGACACCAGCTTATCAACTTCAACATCGTTTCTCGAACTTCTTTCTTCTTCCATTTCTGACTGTATCAACACTTGCTCCACATAATTTTCGAATTCCGTCAACGGATAAGAAGCCACACTCTCTCTTTCAGATTCCTCCATAATAGGTTGCGTTTTTACCGCGCGAACCAAAACCAATTTTCTTGGTTAATCAACACCGAACCTCACACCTGAAGTTATAATATCTTTTGGGAGCTTCGTAAAATTGGGTTGGTGTTGAATTTAACCATAAATATTTTTTTCGTAAAACGTTTATTCGTAATTTTTCTTTCAGTGGAATAACATTTCTTTCACATAAGTCGTAACCACCAAACCTAACTTTAACCAAAGAATGTTAACTAAAATATAACCGTCATCTTAATTTTAAATATGTATGCCTTAGATGTTTTAGCTGTTTTAAAATCTCAATTATTTTTTTTAAGCAAATTATTACACTTGGATTTATTAATAAAAATTATTTATTTAAGTTTTAACTACAATTTTGCTGAAGAATAAAATGAGAAATCATCGATAGTACTTGAGTTATAACTGAAAAATAAAGCAAACAAAAAAAGGATAATGAAAAATATAGAGGCAAAACCCTTTGAATTTCTGACATAGAATTTCTCACCACCAGATACTTATAAAATAAAATTAAAAATAATTAAATGAAATATTTACAACTTTTTTTTGTGCGTTTCAGATTCTACATGTATCAAAATGGTATAAAACCTTAAAGAATCGTTTTCTTTTCCATTGTGTTTACCAAACCCACCAGAGTATGAAAAAAATCGGGAAAAGATACGGTTGTAATTAGCATAGAGAGGTTTGTGTGAACTCCGTGACGATTTAACGATCGTTCGTTTCGGCGGGAGAAAATGATAGAGACTCCAAAACGACAAATTATCGGTTTTCGAATGGTGCACATGTTACTTACCCAAAATGTAATGAACAACCGGGCATTTTACCTTTTTCAGAGGTCGTCGTGCATGTCATTAAACTGTTAAATTACATGGTTCACTTTTATTTTCGTTACTAAGGTGCTGTTTCTCTTTTTATTATTCTTTTTTCTCGACGAAAAGCGGTTAATTTTTCGGGCATGATTCTGTCATCGTTTAAAATAGGTTAAATATTTAAAATTAATGACCAAATCGGTGTGCGTGTGGGTACGCCGAAACTGAAAGTGTTTGTATGTAACACCTGTATCGATGCTAATGAGTTTTTCTGAGATCGAGAGAGTAACGTAAGTCGTTACGATCCTTCGGGGTTACAGACGGCACAAGAACAGTTGTCGATTCTTTATGAACGTGATGGCAGATTGATTTTGCGAGACACGTGTGCGCGGGATTTTAAACAACTGGAACCGTTTTGCAGACGCCCGACAGACGCAATCTGCCGATACGAGATGGCCCCGATACCGACTACGATACAGTTTTTTTTTGTTCTCAACGTCGTTTATTACCTTCCGGTATGAGACCTTTACTCGATGCATAAGGCTTTACCGGCAGATGCTGAAGATATTAATCAGAAATTATTGACGGTAATGCTTCAAGGTGTGCTTAAAAAAACTATAATATTGTTTTGTTGGTGTAGGTTGAAAATGAAAAATGTACATTAAAAATTGAGAAGTGTTTTAAAAAGGTGTATAACCTGTGTGTAAATCAATAAAGCACCATCAAAGGTTGGAAGAGGAACAGTTCGTGACCTGCTGGGCGTAAACTAAACCACAAATAAATTTCCACTTTGTCGGTTACGTTTAACCGAAAAGAGCGACCCCCGTTGGCGTGTTAAACGTGGAAAAAAGTGGGTGTCAATTACGACGAAAATAAGGACCAATTTTTTGAACGAGGGTTTCAATTTACAGCCCGTGCACGGACGCTAGAACATCCACCGAACAGCAACAAGAGAGGAGTTCTTCACTGCTGTGAACGAAGCGGAGGCGATGTAAAAAGCTTAGAAGAGCAAAAAAGAAACAAGATTCTCTATACGTATTCCTCGCAGAGGAAGTCACGACCGTCGAGGGCATCAATTACTATACCTAAACGTCGTTTTAGAAGGACAAATTACGAGGAATCGCCTCGGTACCATGTGCGGCCTCGGCACGAAGTGCTCTCCCCGCAAGACCTATCATTAGTGATATGCTTCTGTTACCTTAGGCATATGTGATACGTCCGCCTTTTTTTTTATAACCAACCCACTCATCAACTATTTACCTTTACTTAATACTCGATTTTTCTTAAAAGATAATAATTTGATTTATAGACACTTTTTGCTTTTCAAAATGTTTTAAATTTAGTTCGAATTTTTACACTTACATGCACTCTGTTGGTTCTGATATATCTGATATATTCGGCCCACAATAGTCGCTTTGGAGGTAACCGGTCCTCAAAGTGCCGAGTCTTAAGGATCCCCTCGCTCTTCTACGACGACGAGCCGAGATTCAACCGGCCACGAACAAATCGATGTGATGACCGGAATTTTTAATATTCCATGCGATCATGAAACGAAATGAGCGCCTCGGACATGCGACCGCCCGAAGAGGAGGCCTTCCGAAGAAGTCGACCGACCTGTCAAGGCAAAAAGCAAAACCTACAATATGCTAACGATAAATTTAAATATAACAAGAAAAATAGAAATATTTTATTCAACCATAAAGAATTCAAATCGAATCAAATCTAACCATGGTAAACGTTTTGCGAATTTCCTGGCAAATCTCTAGACAAGCCACCTACGGTTCCACTCCCTAAATTATAACGTTTTTATTAAAAACTGCCAGGAAAGATTCAT
Organism: Onthophagus sagittarius; assembly: GCA_036711965.1. Classification (NCBI taxonomy): domain Eukaryota; kingdom Metazoa; phylum Arthropoda; class Insecta; order Coleoptera; family Scarabaeidae; genus Onthophagus; species Onthophagus sagittarius. Next base: position 11,528,370 of record JASERS010000005.1, on the reverse strand, counting down.
CTAAAAAATTAAGATCTGTCTAAACCAGGAAAGATTCAAATCGACAAGATGCTGTGGACAGTAATATCAAATGCTGTTAAAGAGTATGTAAACATGACTGACAAAAGAAATGTTTTATACATATAACAAACATAGTTTAAAAACGAGGTTACTGCAGTAAATGAAACTGAAAAAGAAAGAGGATATTAAATGGAATTTTGATAGTTTTTTCAAAAAACGATCGTAAATTGTGTTTTTTCTGCTCAAACAAGAATTGACATTTGGAGATTCGAGCAAACTGTAGATTGATATCGATTTTTCCTGTAATTAATTTCCAAAACTTTCGAGGAGATAGTAGTTGAGAGACTTACATATTTCTTTAAGAAAACTGATTATTGATATTACCAACTCAGATACGTAAACAGCGCTCTATTACTAACAAGGATACATCGCAGTTGACTCTTCACGAATTTCGATGAAATTTTTTCTGGTGAATCTGTATTGAATATATATCAGTTCTACCAGACCTTTTGATCGAATGGTCCTTCTAAGAGAGGCTATTTATTTTTAAAGTTTAAGGGTGTTTAAAATTAATTTCATATACCACAAAGAAAATCAATTTTTAAGAACCGGATATAGTTCAGTGAATAATCGCCTAGCTTGTGTTCTGAATTCCTAGAGTCGATCCTCAAATTCGAACTTTTTTTCCAACCTATTTTGCTATGCTAATTGTACGACGAAGGATTTTCACTTTTTATTTTGAAGGAAATAAATGATTGTACACGTGCAGATTTACCATATGAAGTGTATGTAAGAAATACACCACATGTCTATGCATATTGTCAGTTTTATTAAAAAAATTAGATGATAAAACGTTTCTTATTACAATATTTTAAATTGTTTAATTGATTAATAACCATTAAAGATAATATTGTATTGCAAATATAAACTTTGAACTATAACTTTGAATTTATTACTGATTTACAAAAAAAAACATATATGTATAAATATAAAAACATTCAATGCAATAGCAAAATAACTTGGAAAAAATGTTCAGATCCGAGCAATTCACAACGCAAGCTCTGTGATCATTCACGGAACTATATGCGATTCTTGAATATCGATTTTTCTTTGCGGTATATGAAATTAATTTTAAACATCCTTAAACTTTAAACATAAATTACGTCGCTTAGAAGGGCCATTGAATCAAAAGCTCTGGTAAAACATACATATTCAATAGAGATTCACCACAAAAAGTTTAATATAAATTCGTGAAGAGTCAACTGCGATGTATCCTCGTAAGTAGTGGAATCCATAAAGGAATACAGTATAATATTTTCTGTATAAGTTGGAATGTTGTGGAATAGCAATAATAGATTCAATTATAAATTTAAAAAAAACGAAAGACAAAATAAATAATAATAAATATTGAAGAATCATATGGAAGGTGAAATGGAAGGTGGCGGGTCAGTGCCGTGGCCCACAGATCATTACTGTTCTTCAAGCATTTTGCATACACTGCTTTCCAGGCATGCCAGCAACGTTGAGACAAGGAATTTCCAAGATGTTCACAATTAATATAAATGTAGTGCCATCCGCCTACAAGCACAAATAGTTATTAAACACCGGATATGGCATATCATTCTTAGACTACAATCAAAAGATCATGCAAATTAGACATAGTTTAATCTATTATTACAGTTTGTTTTCTATATGATAAACATGAAGTTATTATACTAAGCGTCGTGCTCTCGTTACACATATAAAGACATCAACTCATTCAATTATGATAGTTTCACTGCAGAATCAAGCCTGATACAATTTCGAGCTATTTTTGCAATGTATATTGATGATGAATTAAAGTTCTTTAATGATAACTTATTGAATTTGTTTGATAATCATGCATCAGTGAGTACGGTTAGAATTTTGAAACCTAGCAAAACCTTGGATAACGGATAATATTAAGATGTTACAAAATTTAAGAGATAATGCCAAGAAATATATAAAAACGAAGACACAATAATTAAAAATGGACAGCGCAGTGCTTGCACATAGAATTGTCTTAAGCGTGATACCGGAAACATTCCTAAAAGAATAAAAAATCTTCAGATTCTGAAAAGTCAAACCTATAAGTCTAGAATAATGCTACGCTATGTTACGCCTTAAATTTAAAAAAAAACTAAACTCAATTAATTAAACCGAAATATTGAAAACGGTACCCGAACCAATAAATAAAAAAAATTACCGCAATTTAATTCCTTAGACCCGGTTTTGTTGCGAACTCCCCGGCTTGACTCTTTCGGAGAAAGGGGGGGTCGATTTTTTTTAAAGGCGCCACCCGCTCCGATAATCCGCAACGGCACTGAACGGGAAGTGAGATAGTTTAGAAGGAATTAAAAGTACACACAAGAAAACTAATAATTCAGGTAAGTAAATTAAACTAGATATATTCAGTAAATTTGAAAATGAAATAGTAATAATAACTTAAGAACTCCAAAACTTAAGAAAATTTACACGGTTAATTTTTTTTTTAAATAAGAACCTGAGTGGGTAAGCTATAAATACAAATCAAATTGAAATTGAACTGAAATAACAAACCCCCCTCCACCCCTAACAAGATCTTGTTTTGGTAGTAGGCAAAATCAAATAAAATAATAATAAAATGTAATTCCCCCTCAAAATTTCTTTTACAAAAGAAATAAAATAAAATAACTAGTTCTATATGACAATAACGTGAAACAGTTTTATCGTTCACAAAAAAAAATTATACCTATCTGAAACAATGAATTTAGAACATAAATAATAAAGATCCTATACCTAACTGAAACACCGAATTTAGAAAATAAATAATAAAGATCTGACCTTTCGACAAGTATATGTTCTATTCTTTTCTTTCTTTTTCTTTTTATATAGATCCCATCGTTGAGTCCCAACTGGTTTTCAAATTCGAGAGAGATGGCAGTAAGACGATCGGATGTTGTTTGTCTTTTAACTTCCAATGAATTTTTTTTCTTTTAGGTCCCCCACAAGGTGATACAATAATCCCCAAAGAAGAATGCTCTTTATTTTCTTCTTTAACCAAAATTTTCCTTCCCCAACAAACTCGTTTTTCCGGGAGTAAAATAAAAGGAAAAAAAAGAGAATCCGAAAAGACCTAGCAAAAGAATTTAGAATTAATTAGGATAAGGATTTTTTTTTATTAATAATTAATTAATTTTTTTTTTAAAGTATGCAAGAATGTTATTTTGAATGGATGGAAGTGTGAATGATTAAATACTAGGATGTAAGCAATTGTAATATAAGGAATTTTAAATATGTAAACGCTCACCTCAGATCTTCGAGGTCTTTGTCCAAAGCGATGTAAGATTTTTTGGGAAAATAAACTTAAATCCGGAAATAATTCCGTTATCGTGTTTTACCAGAGGTAATTACGATGTTCAACGTAGAAAGATGAATCCGATAAATACGGAAAGCCCAACGATTCCAAAACTAACACCGAAAATCGTTCCCAAAATGGCCACCACACTTTCAACGCGTCCTTTCCCCTGGACAGCTTACGTAAAAAGAGACCCTCCCCAAAAACTGGTTTCAAAACCTATACCAAATCTCAAACGGAAAACAATTTACCGCGCCATCTCTGGATGAAAGTGGAAAACAATGAAAAATTAATCAAATTACAGAACCCTAGCCTTTTAATCCCAACAAAACCAAAACTCAAAGAAATATTAACGACTACAAATATCTAAATAAAAAAAAAAAATCATAACACACCCCTCCTTCCTACCAAAAGAAATTTTCCCTAAAATTTCTTTAAGGCCTAAACATATAAACACCTCAAATATAAAGTTATTAAGAAGAAGAAGCAACAGAAGGAAAGAAAGAAGGAAAAGGAAGATCGGGACCCACTAACCATTCTCGCCATCATCTGTTTCCGAATTCGTTTCCCGTACGTATGGTTTTAAATGTGTCACGTGCCAATGCCCCAACAAAGAATCTCCGGTAAGTGTTTCTAATTCGTATATATCATCGGCAATTTTCTTTCGCACCCGAAATGGACCTATATATTTGTCACACATTTTTGCTGCGACCCCCTTATTCGCGTCCGATAAAACGAAATTCTTTCGCCAAACAAGTTCACCGTCATTGAAAATTACCACGCGTCTTCGAAGATTATAATTTAACCCAGAACGCATCGATGCGATTCTGATTCTCGCATGAATTTCCGCAAACAAATTTCGAAACGCCTTTGCCCTGAACTTTGTGTTTGATTGTTCATGTATCGCGTTAACTTCATGAAGCGTCCCGTCCAAAATCATTTCTCGTCCGTGCAAAACATAATATGGAGAATAACCGGTAATCGAGTGTTTCGCCGTCCGTAAAGCACATGTAATTTTTGACAAATAAATATCCCACGTTCGATGATTGTCGCTTACGTATGCGGTTAGCATCGATTTTATAGTTCGGTTTACTCTCTCGGTCGGATTAGATTGGGGATGATAGAAAGGAGTAAATTTGATTTTAACCCTATAGTCGCGCATCAACCGCTCGAATAATTTAGACCTGAATTGAACACCGTTATCACTAATAATCTTTTGTGGCACTCCGTAGGTAAGAAATATTCCCTCCTCGAGACAACGTGTAACAGCACTAGCGGTGGCTGTTCGCAGAGGAAAACATACCGGATACTTGCTGAACAAGTCAAGGACAACCAAAATATATTTATATCCTTTATTGCTACGCGGCAAAGGACCGATTAAATCAAGACTGATGGTTTGCCATGGGCGAACATCACCGATATGGCTCTTTAATAGTCCCGTTGGACCTTTTTGATCAGGTTTAGTCCGTTGACAAACCTTGCACGCCCGAACATATCTAACCACGTCCGTTCGATATTTTGGCCAATAATAATATTGAGATATTTTCGAAATGGTTTTCTCAACCCCCAAATGTCCTCCTGTTTCCGGTAAGTCGTGACATTTCCCTATCAATGTTGACCGTTCCCCTTTCGGTATCACTAATTTCCACGATTCATTTTCTTCCGACACGCGATAATTTACGTTCTTTACTTTCCGAAACAATTTATTATCTTCTACCCTGTACAACGGATATTTATCCGGAGACCGTTCAACTGCTTCTTTTAACTTATCATACCACGAATCTGTCCTATTACCTATATGAACTTCATCAAAAACAACTGGCACCGCGCGCGATAGAGCATCAGGCACCACATGATCTTTTCCTTTCCTGTGCTTTATTGTAAAATTATATTGTTGGAGTCTAATCGACCAACGCGCCAGCCTACCGGAAGGCGATTTAAGGTTATTTAGCCACACCAACGAATAGTGATCCGTGACCACAGTGAAGTGGCTTCCCTCGATATAAGGCCTTAAACGTTCGACCGCCCACAAAACTGCTAAGCACTCTTTTTCCGTTGTGCTAAAATTCCTCTCCTGCCGGGTAAGAGACCTACTCAAATAACAAATTACTCGCTCCTCATCCTCGATTATTTGCGTTAACACCGCCCCCAAACCATAGTCAGACGCATCTGTCTGGACTACAAACTCTTTATCAAAGTCCGGCCGCGTTAAAATTGGTGCCGATACCAATTTTTCCTTGATTATTCCCCACGCATGAGAACAATTCTCATCCCACACAAATCTTTTGCAGGTTTTCTTTAACAAACTCGTCAACGGAGAAATTACCGACGCAAACCCGGGTACAAACCGTCTGTACCAGGATGCCATGCCTACCAGACGCCTAACCTCGGACACCTTTGTCGGCGTAGGAATGTCCAAAATCGCTTTGACCTTCTCGGGGTCAACATGCAAACCCTCACCGTCAACCACATATCCGAGATATTTCAACGATTCGCGAAAGAATTGACATTTTTCGCGGCTCAGAGTAAGTCCCGCCTGCAACAATCTATCAATTACGAGTTCTAGAATTTCGAAATGTTTTTCTTTAGTCGGAGTTATTACTATGATGTCGTCTAAATAGACAAACACATAAGGCACCAAGTCAACACCAATAACACCGTCAATGAATCGCTGCCACGTGGCAGGTGCATTCGACAACCCGAAGGGCATCCTATTAAAATGAAACAACCCACGATTAGGCACCGTAAACGCCGTATACATCTTACTTTCCGGATCCATGGGAATCTGCCAATAAGCCGACTTAATGTCTATGGAAGACAAACATTGCGCGTCCCGTAAACTATCTAAGGTCCACGAAATGTGTGGCAACGGATAAGCATCTGATTGAGTCACTTTATTTAACTGGCGGAAATCTACACAAAATCTGTGACCACCGTCGCGTTTCGGTATTAACAAAATTGGTGAGGACCACGGACTATTCGATCGTTCCACGACTCCCATTTCCAACATCTCATCGAGCTCTTTATCTACAAGTTTTTGCATCGCCGGCGATATGGGATAGTATCTTTGCTTAATCGGAAGCACATCTTTTTTAACCTTTATATGGTGAGCTACCAAGGTAGTATGACCTAATTTATTTGAAGCTACATTACCGAAAGCGTCATTTATTAGTTGATTCAACCGTTCAACATCACCCGAATCAAGATTCGACCTATCCTGAATTGCTGAAACGGAAATTTCGGGTGGTACATTAGAAAATGACCATTCCCCTCTTCGAAGATCAGGGACTACACCCATTTTTTTCCAAAAGTTCACCCCCAATATCAACACATGCCTTAATTCTGGTATTAACAAAATTTCTATAAGTTTCGTACGACCCTCCACGGTTATCGGTACCGACATTATTCCCTCAACCGTACACGAATTACCATTAGCTACTACACACTTCAATTCGGATTTAAAAATAGGCAACCCCATCCGTCTTAATAGTCGTATCCCGTCGCGTCCAGCAATAGTTTTAGTCGCTCCGGAATCCAGTAATCCCGCAACCTTTTTCCCCATTATATCCACGGACAAATAAGGACGTTCATCCTCCCTTACGCACGCAAACACGTAATCTAATAACGCACCGATCGGCTTTACATAGGGACGGAACCGACACCGACCTACCGTCGTTCCGCTTTCCCATTTCCCGAACATTTCCCACAATTCCGGGTAATCACGTCCGGTTCCCCACATCTAAAACAATGTAATCGTCGCGGAGCATTACAGTTCTTTGCTAGATGTCCATTCCGACGACAGTTCCAACAACGTAATAAATTCGCGTCTGTTCTTGCGCCCGTCACAACCTTATCAACCGTCGCGAGTTCCGTCTTAACGTAGGCTAAATCGGGTTCCAAAATCTTATTCGATCGCGATGGAGGTGTATAACTATCGACCGCGCATTTCATTGCCTCTAATTTCCGACCTAATTGAAGCAACTGATCTATTGACGTAACATCCACCAACGCTAATTGACGCTGAAAAGCCGGACATAAATTTTTGAGGACTATAGTAAGTTGCACGTTTTCTGGTATTTTAGTGTTTAACCGGGCAAATAAATTCTTCATTATCGATACATAAATTCCGATCGATTCGGTTGACCCTTGCGTACGATGACGTATTTCTTCATAGAGTCGATCGTCATAATCGATAGGCTGAAATTCCCCGCGCAATCCATCTACTAACCGATCCCATGACGTAAACTTTTCTCTATTCGCCCTATACCAAATCAACGCCCTATCCTTAAATAAATCGACCGCCGACACAAATAATACCGTTCGTGAAATTCCTCGCGCCACGCGTAACTCGTTTACTCTTTCTAAAAATGCGCTAAGCGAACTTTTATCGTCACCCGAAAATGTAACTCCCCATTTATTTACCGGTACCGCCTTTGAGGTTAACAACACCGAATCCTCACCCGACTCTTCATCCGATTCAGAAGAACTGTTTTCCAAATTTATCGCGCTTACATTCAATACACTTCGACCAGGAGTCGATGTGGCCCTAGTGGCTTTAATTTCCAGACGCGAAGACAAAGTCACGATTCTCGTCACCAAATCAGGCTTTGACGCTTTTTCTTCCGCGGTAACCGCATTCGCACGGTTCGCCCTTCCTAATAAATGAATAAAATGGTTATTTAACTTCTTAAAAACCGAACATGCGCTAGTACCCGCAAAACTATTGACCTTATCTTCCATCACCGCAAGATCGTTCTGAATCGCCTGCGAATCTTCCGCGTACGTGAACGGATTCTTAGGTAATTTAAAATTCGCGCTTTTTTCCATACGAATTAATTTTCGCAAAGTACATCTCATCTCGTCGTGAGCCAACTGACCCGTAACGCCCCGAACTTTTAATTCATAACGCAATGCGTCTGCTGAAAGTCGTCCTACGTCTAAGCTCCCTTCCATTTTCTCCACTACCGTATCCCGCGTTTGACAGACAAAATATTCAAAAGAGAGAGAACAGGAAAAATCGTTAACCAACCGAAAATCAATCCTATTTTCGCGGAAAACCGACACGCAAAATTCAAGACCTTCCCGCTTTTCTTAAATGGTCCCCTAATAAAATCCTTCCTTCCTTCTTTTTTTTTTTTTGGGGGCCCCACGTTGGGCGCCAATTTGTTACGCCTTAAATTTAAAAAAAACTAAACTCAATTAATTAAACCGAAATATTGAAAACGGTACCCGAACCAATAAATAAAAAAAATTACCGCAATTTAATTCCTTAGACCCGGTTTTGTTGCGAACTCCCCGGCTTGACTCTTTCGGAGAAAGGGGGGGTCGATTTTTTTTAAAGGCGCCACCCGCTCCGATAATCCGCAACGGCACTGAACGGGAAGTGAGATAGTTTAGAAGGAATTAAAAGTACACACAAGAAAACTAATAATTCAGGTAAGTAAATTAAACTAGATATATTCAGTAAATTTGAAAATGAAATAGTAATAATAACTTAAGAACTCCAAAACTTAAGAAAATTTACACGGTTAATTTTTTTTTTAAATAAGAACCTGAGTGGGTAAGCTATAAATACAAATCAAATTGAAATTGAACTGAAATAACAAACCCCCCTCCACCCCTAACAAGATCTTGTTTTGGTAGTAGGCAAAATCAAATAAAATAATAATAAAATGTAATTCCCCCTCAAAATTTCTTTTACAAAAGAAATAAAATAAAATAACTAGTTCTATATGACAATAACGTGAAACAGTTTTATCGTTCACAAAAAAAAATTATACCTATCTGAAACAATGAATTTAGAACATAAATAATAAAGATCCTATACCTAACTGAAACACCGAATTTAGAAAATAAATAATAAAGATCTGACCTTTCGACAAGTATATGTTCTATTCTTTTCTTTCTTTTTCTTTTTATATAGATCCCATCGTTGAGTCCCAACTGGTTTTCAAATTCGAGAGAGATGGCAGTAAGACGATCGGATGTTGTTTGTCTTTTAACTTCCAATGAATTTTTTTTCTTTTAGGTCCCCCACAAGGTGATACAATAATCCCCAAAGAAGAATGCTCTTTATTTTCTTCTTTAACCAAAATTTTCCTTCCCCAACAAACTCGTTTTTCCGGGAGTAAAATAAAAGGAAAAAAAAGAGAATCCGAAAAGACCTAGCAAAAGAATTTAGAATTAATTAGGATAAGGATTTTTTTTTATTAATAATTAATTAATTTTTTTTTTAAAGTATGCAAGAATGTTATTTTGAATGGATGGAAGTGTGAATGATTAAATACTAGGATGTAAGCAATTGTAATATAAGGAATTTTAAATATGTAAACGCTCACCTCAGATCTTCGAGGTCTTTGTCCAAAGCGATGTAAGATTTTTTGGGAAAATAAACTTAAATCCGGAAATAATTCCGTTATCGTGTTTTACCAGAGGTAATTACGATGTTCAACGTAGAAAGATGAATCCGATAAATACGGAAAGCCCAACGATTCCAAAACTAACACCGAAAATCGTTCCCAAAATGGCCACCACACTTTCAACGCGTCCTTTCCCCTGGACAGCTTACGTAAAAAGAGACCCTCCCCAAAAACTGGTTTCAAAACCTATACCAAATCTCAAACGGAAAACAATTTACCGCGCCATCTCTGGATGAAAGTGGAAAACAATGAAAAATTAATCAAATTACAGAACCCTAGCCTTTTAATCCCAACAAAACCAAAACTCAAAGAAATATTAACGACTACAAATATCTAAATAAAAAAAAAAAATCATAACAGCTAACGATTTCGAAATGTATTATTGTTTTCAACACCGATTTTAACCAGTGATTGTGGTTGCTGAAGGTCTCTCTCATTCACAAGCAAATGCCTTTGTAAAATCTATAAAGCCAAAATATTATAATCACCCCGATCCCTAAATCCAAGCAAATCATCAGCTATATTCAAAGTGCCGCAGTACAAGTACACCCAGGTACAAAACCTGACTAATTCTCAGGAAAAATGTAATACATACTACATGTTCTCTTAATTGAACGTTAATTATTTTTTCCAAAATCTTGTTAAAAGCAGGCAATATGCTAATAGGACGAATATCACTATATGATACACATGCATCGTTTTTAGGCAGAACATGTTTTTCTGTGAAAGTGTAAATTTTAACATATCCATTGATATACCATTATGACCAACATCCATGTTCATCACCAAACCTAAATAATGAAAAATAAAAATGATGAACGAATTTATTAAATAATTGTTTTAGTACTACATATGTTTCGATTCGATTAACAGATCTTCTTCTGGGACGACGTCTAAAAAATTTGATGCTAGCCCATGTTTTCACCTTTAACATGGCTCGGAATATATGTAGCATTGAAATAATTATTTAATAAATTCGTTCATCGTTTTTATTCTTTCATTATTTTTCAATTTTTACGATGAATTTGGAGGCACCCCTAGCTTACCAAACCTAAAATTGTATCTTCATTGTATCTTCAAAGATGGAGGGTGGATACGGGAAAGGCGAAATGGACCAAGCGGCTGGTCACGGATTTAAGGAAATGGGTATCCAGAAGCGGAGGGACGTGAAGATCCATCTTTGTTGTTAATAGGCTAAGGGTGTTTTAATGCGTACTTGTGTAAATTAAAAAAAACGGTGTCTGATATGAGGAACAAGATAATGTCGAACACAGGTACTACAAATGTGGCAAGTGGAGGGAAGAAAGAACTAGGGTGGAGAAAGATATTGGGTGACCACGTCGAAAAGTAGGGCACATGTTGGAAAATTAGAAGTGGAAGCATAGGCCAGGCGCGCACATGCGATTTTCATGCGATTATTTGTCGCAGCGACATAAAAGTAGTAGTCGCAAAAAATTTGTATGGTCGCGCATTTGCGACTGATTAATCGTGTCTAGAGCCTAGTATCAACATGGACTTCATAGAAACCGCTTGTATAGTGGCTCTGTTATTACGAAAGAAATTAAGAAAGCAACGGAAAAGAAAATTTTGGGTGCATCCAATTTTATCTGACAGAGAACATCGGTTTCAATTTTACATTCTTCATGAAGATTTAAGAAAGCATCCTCGTAAATTCTTTAACTATTACAGAATGAGTGAAAAATATTTTCTTGAATTATTAAAAATAATAGGACCGAAAAAGTATCAAAATAGTAAATGGAGAAAATGTATACCACCTGAGGAATGTCTTGCAGTAACAATAATGTAAGAAGGTACTTACCAGCTTTTGTTTTGTGTCGTCGTTCTGCCAAATTAACTAGATATTTTGTGCAAACTACTATTAGACTAGATATATAGAAGTAGATATTAAAAATAAGGTTAAATAATAAATATATGTTCTATTTGTTTAATTTAATTAATTTATTGATTTGACAAGTCAAAGTATGCATTGTCACCATCAGAAAAAATGGTTGCTGATGGTGTGGACTGTGCAGAGTTGACCGTTGATGTCGATGGCGCGGAGTAAATACTTTCATTGCCTCCTTGTTGCTGTTGTTGAAAATTTGATCTTGGAAATTGCACTTGGTCTACCGGACGGTTAGGATAAAGATGAGAATAAGATTGTTGCATTGAACTGTAAAAAACTGGAGGATTTCCGACGTTTTTTGCATTTTTCATGATATTTAAGATTTCAATTTTCGCATAATGTTTTTGGTCATCAGTTAATTTTTTGAACATTGGAACAAGCATAAGTGAAAAATTTTTATCTTCGTCGATTGTTTCACATTGCTTATCCTCCAATATTTTCAGTAACTTTTCTTCATATGCAATTGTTTTAAGCACAGTTTTTCTTGCAGCCCTTCTTTTAGATATGGATGTACTTTCCGAATTTTCTGTATTGGTTGCTAAAGAAGGAGAAGATATCATTTCTTGATTTTCTTGATCAATCTCAATTGATTGAGAAGGTCCGGTGTTGCTGGTAGTTGGTCTATCTTTCATTATTGGGAAAAGGAATTGCAATTGGTCGAAATAAATATATCTTCTTTTTTTTGCTGCTTGCCCAGACACTGCTTTACGCTGGGCTGCTAATTCCCTAGCGAAACAATCTTTTAAATTTTTCCATTTTTTTTGAATAATTTTTCCTGCAATAAAAAACAGTTATTATTTATTTTTCAGATACCTTGCTACCGGCAATAGTTTCAATTCTTTACACTTTGAATTTTTACTTGGGGCTACCACGATAAGGGAAATTGTTGAAGACACGTGTAACCAATTATGGAACTATTTACAGCATTTATACATGCCAGAAAAGTCTGAAGAAGATTGAATAAATATTGTCAAAGAGTTTTACGATAGGACAAATTTTCCGAACTGTATCGGTGCAGTCGACGGCAAGCACATTGGATTACAGAAACCAAATAATACTGGTTCTGAATTTTATAATTATAAAAACTTTTACTCGACTATTCTTTTGAGAGACGAAGCATTCGCGTTATCACAAAATGTTTTACGGCCTTATCCTCGAAGAAACTTAACAATGAAACAAAGAGTCTTTAATTATAGACTGACTCGTGCACGGCGTATGGTAGAGTGTACCTTTGGTATTTTAGCGAACAAATGGCGTATTTTGCATCGATCATTAGACGTGCCAGTCGATTTTGCCGACCTTATCATTAAAACATGTTGCATTCTACATAACTTCGTGCGAAAGAAAGACGGTGTGCAAATGGAGGACGAATTTTATGAGTGTTTATTACAGAGCTGTCCTCCAGCTGGAATAAGACCTAACAGAGTTGGTCTTAATATAAGAGACTATATGGCAAATTACTTTACATCCCCCGAAGGTTCAGTTCCGTGGCAATATGATAAAATTTAAATACTTATCTGTACAACATTTATTACATAAGATTATTAAAAACTATTAAATAAAAACAATATCACGTACCTCTCTTGTGTTTTTCTTCGGCCGATAACTTGTTCCAAGTGGATATAACTTTGCTATACACTTCTCCCCACAATGTTTCCTTTAAATTTCGGTCACTATACTCTTTCAAATGTTTGTTTTAAAGAGCTGGTCTTTTTTCTACCTCGATAATAATAGTTTCTGTGTCTAAGACACTAGATGTCAAGTCATTGTCACTATTATCAGACATTTCTGAAGATTACTGAAGACTACGACTGAACAGTCGTATGTGCGTGCATGTTCATTCTTGTTCATGTGATACATTTAAAGACGCGACAATCGCGTCGTTACAAAAATGGAGCAGGTTACATCTTTTTAATCGCTGCTATTATTTAGTCGCATATGCGCGCATTTGTATTTAATGCTATGTGTGTTATTTTTGCGACCAAACAGTCGCGCGACAGAAAATCGCATGTGCGCGCCTGGCCATATTATGCAATTCGTTGGTAACGTTCTGGCACAGAAGGGAAGGGAAGAGAGTCTCAGACAAAAGGAAGAGCAGTCCCTGGTCTCGGTGAGTCTTTAATAACGGTAGGTTTGGTCGGGTCCGGCCTTGGGACGTCTATGGTTTCTATACCTTGACATGAGGAGGAAGGTAAGAGAATGGTTGGTCATAAGCTTGAGGAGATCGTGATGCGTTGTCTGTGTGGTGGAAAAAGAAAGGAGAGTAGGTTGACAGCCCCTAACCACCACGTCCCGGTACATGTGTAATGCTATGACTTTAAAAATTTTGTCGTGTGTTTTATTTTCGCTGTTTGCAAGTTTTTCCAATGTCCAGATAGTATGGACTGCGAGAGATGATGGAGAGTTAGAGTGATTAGAGGAAAGATGTTTTAAGTGGGTCGAAGATCCAAAGACGAACTCCAACCCCGCACTATCCGGCCGCATAATATTGCAAGTGGGATGTCTGTTAACAGTTAAAAGAAGAGTTCCGTCTTAACAGAGGTATGGCTAAACGAAAAAAAAAACGAGCAAAATTATGAAGGGCTGACAGGAACAATGGAATCTATATGAGGAATGGACAAGAATTCTTATCCCGAAAATAGAACCATGGTTCGATAGAAAGTGGGGCAATGTTTGACAAAACTTGGCAAAAGTTTTGTCTAGTCGGAGTTTTTACACGGAGTTTTTAAAAAATATTTCCGTAAAATTAAAAAAAAAACGGATAGTGAGTCTGTTGGATTTGTGAAAATATAGACACAGTAGAACATCCATTATTTATGTGTGACAAGTATAGCAATGAAAGACGTATTTGGGAAAGGAAACATTGTCGATTGTTAAATCGACAGAATATAATTAAAATGATGTTAATTAGAAGATTTGCGGAATGATGTGAGACATGGTAATAGAAATAATGAAATTTAAAGAAAACCATGAAAGGCTCTTAGAAAGAGTTGGAAATGGTGGAAATGAGCCATTGGATGATACATGCATTTGTATCTCATTCCCCGAAGTAATGCTCTCTACAGAAAAGGATTTCGTCTTAAGAGATTTAAGGCTACACGCAAATGTATTGCGTTCTAACGTTAGAGCTGCGTTAGTATTGACTCCATTTTTGTTGTTATTTAGCCTTAATTTGTTATATACTTATATCGAACAACTACTAGAACTAACACCAGTCCTAGAACTGGAAACAGTAGGGTTTAGCCGTACGTCTCTTAAGACGACTAAACCCTAATGTTTCTAGTACTAAGTGTAGTGTTGCTTCTGAAGCTAGGTTGGGTTGTGTTGGATTCAGTCTTAAGAGATGCACGGCTAAACCGAAACTTTCTAGTTCTAGGTGTAGTGTTAGTTCTAGTTTTAATTCTTAGTTAGCTCTATATTATTGGAAATCCTTCTGGAACTTAAAGTATGTACAACTAACACATATATACCTTGTTTCTATTCATAGTGGTTGCGAAGATATCGATCCTTAAACTGATAACAATTTTGGTGACATATTTTCCACAATTCCTTTTAATTTTTGAAACACTCAATTTTGATATTTACCAATCTTTCGATTTCCAACCAAAAAATAATTATAACCATTTCAACATACAATGGTTTTGTCCATCACCTTTAACTTTTGCGTTTTAATCGACTATTAATCCTAACGTTTAATTTTTTTATTTTGATTTTATTCAAATTTATTTTAAAAATGCCCATCAATCATTTTCCGCTAAATATAGATTTATTCAGCCACAGCGAACAATTAACACACAAATTATTTTCAGCGCTAGATTTATGATTGATATTAATATTAAAACATTCAAACTCGATACTTTGAGACCAATCTTAATTAAAGTGCAATTTCGGACTAATGGTGAACTCATACAAAACTGGTTTCTTGCTTTTTTTTTTGTTTGTTAAATTGAATATACTTTGTAAAGTTAGTATATTTAAAGTTACTTTGTAATAAATATATATCTAACTTTTTGTATTATAAGTACGAAGGCTTTCACGACCGGTGTTAATTGAACTAAAATTAGAACTATCACTAGGACTAACACTAGATCTAAAACTAGAAACTTTTGGGTTTCGCCGTGCGTTTTTTGAAAAAATGTTTGACGTTTCGGATGCCATGTTGCAATCTTCTTCAGAAACTGGTTCTAACTGACAACATCGGGGATCGCAAAACAATATATAGGTTGAAAAACTAATTACTTTATATTAATTACAAGCTAATTACTAACTAATTACTGCGTCGCGTCCGGTTTGGGAGTCGTGTTCGTCTTCACCACCATCTTCCATGTTCTGCTGAGTTCCCAGCCATCTTCTCTGTTGACGTTGTTTTTATGTCGGTGGATTTCTATGGCTTCTCTTGTCAGCCGTTGAGGATATTTATTATTCCTAGCCAGAACCTTTGTTTTGTTGAAGTTTATTCGGTATCCCTCCAAATGGCAATGTTCCGCAACCGCCGACTGTTGAATCTTCCTCAGCCTCACATCCCTCTCGTATTCCTTGATACGGCATTGGATGTTTCGTCCGGTTTGGCCAATGTAAAACTTCCCACAACTGCATGACAGCTGATAGACACCCGCTCCTTTTAATAGAGGTAGCTTGTCCTTGGCTACCGGGAGTGTATTCCGAATTTTGGTGACCGTTCCATATCGCACCACGATATTATTTTTCTTGAGATGTCTTGCAATACGTTCCGTTACACCGGAAATGTAAGGAAGACAGATGAAACCAGCTGGTTCTGTACTTGCTGCAGCTTCTTCTCCCTGCTTCCGCTGCTTGGTGGCTCGGTTGATGTCCTTTAAACTATATCCATTTTTCTGTAGTACGTTCCGTAGAAACCGTTCTTCCTTCTTTTTAGGTTAAACCTAAAAACATCAACCGAGCCACCAAGCAGCGGAAGCAGGGAGAAGAAGCTGCAGCAAGTACAGAACCAGCTGGTTTCATCTGTCTTCCTTACATTTCCGGTGTAACGGAACGAATTGCAAGAAACCTCAAGAAAAACAACATCGTGGTGCGATATGGAACCAGTTTCTGAAGAAGGTTGCAACATGGCATCCGAAACGTCAAACATTTTTTCAAAAAACGCACGGCGGAACCCGAAAGCTTCTAGTTTTAGATCTAGTGTTAGTCCTCGTGATAGTTCTAGTGATAGTTCTAGTGTTAGTGCTTGTGTTAGTTCTAATTTTAGTTTAATTAACTTTTTGTACTCAGTAAATTCCACCTATTATCTAACGTATCATCAACCCGTGCAGCTTTTGTTTCATGCAATATTTAAAATATGATTTGTGCAAGAATTAGGCATGTGATAATCACGGATTTATATTCGACAAATATTTTCAAGATAAGTTTTTTATCTGGGTTTGAAAGTGAAAATACTTGCATTAATATAATACTTACAGGTATTTCAAATTTTTGTAGGAATTTAACAGTCCCACATCTTTTGTCTGAACACACTTGATAACACTTGACCTAGAATTAGAATCATTCGGGTTTAGCCTACTTGAAGAATCTTTTCACCTTTAAGTCTTGCGATAGTTCTAGTTTTATTTTAATCTAGATATACAGAGTTGCCAAATCAGTTTGCAAAATAGTCTGAGAAACTATTCATGATAGAAGCTTTTGTTAAAAAAATATCTTTAGATGCACGGCTAAACCCAAACAAACCCCGTATATTTGAAATAATGTAAAACTAGAACTAACACTAGACCTAGAATTAGAATCACCCGGGATTAGCCGTTATAAGAAACGTACGGTCTCTTATATCTTATATCTCCTGATATAAAACTAGAATTAACACGATCTAGAAGTAAAAAAAGCCGTGCATCTTGGGACGCACGGCTAAACCGAAACTTTGTAGTTCTAGGTGTAGTGTTAGTTCTACTTTTAATTCTTATTTAGCTCTAGATTGTTTAGCCGACCATTCAGGTAGTATATAAGAAATACTGATTAGAAGAATATTGTTTCGCGATAATCTCGTTTTGATCATAATAGTTATAGCGAGTCATAACAGAAGATTGAACGAATACAGTTGGTGCCCAACTTTATAATTTGATATTGAAGAATAAGTTTTGGCAACAATACAACGCTATTAAGCGAATCTGACGTAATTTAGATTTAATCAAGTTATTATGATTAGAGTTTAATATATTATTTAGAGTTTATTATATTACTTTTATGAGTTTATGTGTAAATAACTATAGTTATCACCTTTTTTAAATAAGAACTTGTACTTTTGGTCAAAATTTGGTTACTTTTTCAGTATAAATGCCTCTATACCCTAAATACCTGTATTTTTCCTTATAAATACCTCAAAATATCTTTCTTACGTAAATGGCGAGGTATTTAACAACACTGATTAGCTTATTATAGTCTTACATAAATCTAAAAATGTTCAATTGAATTGAGTGTAGCTTTGGATTTAAGGAAAATATTTCTTGAGGAATAGAAACAGATTCCAAGAACTTCTTGGACTACCTTGAGTTCACACCTTCTTTTCGTTTGGGTTAAATATAGATTATTTTTTTTTTAATGAAATTACTGATTTATTTTAATTTTTTATATTTATTTATTGGAAATCATGTCGTATTATGAAAAGAAATTTCTCACAATCGTCCCAAATACATATGAAATTAATCGATTTAAACGCGTTAATTGGTTGGGAGAGCACCTGGCAGAAATCGGCTTAAAAAGCGAAACGGCCTTTCGATTTATTTTTAAGTTACGCAACTGACGGTAAATATCGAAATTGAGCGCGGCGAACATCAAGATGAAAGGTTGTTTTCTTTTTGCAACTCATTGGTTCCGATTATAATTTTAAGTAAGGATCTTTTATGACAAGTCGCGGTCATTAAAGTTTTTCTTTTATTTTCCAAGTTTTATAACCAGGGATTTATTGAAAGTGAATGCATCTGTTCATTCTGGATTTACTTTCATTATATTTTTAAATTATCTTTTAGTTAATCGATTTCTTATTTTCTTTATTACATAAAATATTTTTTGGGTTGGATTTATTTTATTTATTTATTTTTTGGATTGAAACGGAGAAATCTTTGAAGATTTTGCGAATTCTTTCTGTGCAACGAATACAAATTTTTATTCCTATCCTGGGGTCGCATTTTTCAGATCCCGGGAGCACACACGTGGACAGGTATTTACGGGGCTCGTGAAGGCAGAAGAGTGAACAGGACGATTCGCACGAATTCGCGCGGCCTGGAAGCGGGAACGCACAAATGGGATTTATGTTGTCCGATTTGTCAATGTCTTAAAGGCCCGGGTTCGGAATTTAAGTGCCCGCTAGTAGATACACACGTTGTACAGTTGAATTTTTACGATTTGTCAACTGTAACGGTGGTCCTTTTGGCGGCGAGCGACGCGTACGCTCCGGAAAATTGTTGGCCACAATTACCATCGATCATAGGCCTCTGGAGCAATCTCAGATATCCCTCTTTGCCGGGCGATACGTTTAATTTAATTGGTTTTATTAATTTCGATTTGCCCCGAACGTACGCGGTCCTATTTTTCAAACGAACCCAACGGGCATTCCACCAACCATCTCTTTCTCCCACATCTTCACCATCTTTTTCTTCTTTATCCCACTTTAAACCTTCTATACAATCTTGAACAAAATTATACCTTCAAAACCAAATCATCACTACATCCATTTAGATTTTAACGTTAAAAAAAATCGATTTGTTTTGATTTAACACCATTATTGATTTTTTAGTTAAGTTATGACTTTATTTAATAAAAATTAAGATCGTTGTCGCTGTACATTAACTTTTAAATAAGACCTGTATAAAAAGTTTTCTTTTTTCAGGTGAGACGATTTATTTGATCGTAGCTCGAACAATTTTCTCATTTGAATCAAATTTCCTCTATTTGTTTTAGCTACCATATTTTTTGTTGGCGCGTTTATAACGACCGGAAAATATTAATCCCAGTGCACTGGTTTAAGTTAACGTCAAGTTCGTTCTTCGAGATATAACCTGGGCGGTCCGATGGTCGAATGCTTATGGACTTTTGCAAATCGCGTACACACTTCTGTACTTAAGCGATGCGCTACTTATATGCGGAATGTTCTTTTTGGACTGCATAATTTGGAGCGCGCCGAGATAAATGGCGATAAGATCACCTCAGAAAGAATGGGATATCTTTTTGAAGAAAAATCTTTCTCGGCGCATCTGAATTGCTCTCACGTGTCACGGTGAACGTTCTCTACTTGGAAAAAATGAAGGTTGACAAATCGATAGCTTGTCGTCTACTTGCAAATTCCGCTCGTAACGTTCGAAGAATCCATAGAGTCCCATATGGCGATGGGATGGGAGGCGATCTTGTGTTAGGTAGTCACTCTGAGCCCATTAGGGTGCGGTTCGGTCTCATTTGTTCACGCAACGCCCGATAAAGAGGCGAGCCATTTCAGTCGGCAAACTGGGAAATAAATCAAGGCGTCCAATCGACCAGAAAAACATTCTTCTTCACGTGCATCGAAAGGAAACCACGTTACAACCGAGAGATCGAAACGATCCTCTGGAACCGATACAAGTTCAAATTTAGTCCGGCGAGTTTATTTGACATAACTACTTGTCTGCCGAGCCGCGTTTCTTTTCTGCCCCCTTTTTATCTCCTCCCTTTGACAAAAATGCTGTTGTCACCTCGGGACGGCATACTGTGGCTACGACTGCAACCTTTTTTTTTAAAAAAAAGGATGCGTGCGAGGAGCTGTATCGGCTCGAAAGGTATTGGCTGTTCGATGTCACCTAAGGAAATCAATGACTCAATTAAAAGGATTTTTCTTTATTTAATAGGGCTTTTGTACGACTCTTTCAACCTTACTCTTTTATTTTTTATCAACAAAAAAAACTTCGCAAGAAAAAAATTTTTATCGCTCCTTTTTCATTTCCTTTCTAGTTCATTATTATTTAAACATCGACGTAACCATTTAATAATACAATACAAAATATATTAAGAAGGATCGTTTTTAACCCAAATTATTTTCTGCAAAAAGTTTCGATAGAATAAGCCCAGGGGTCGTTAATGGCGTTAATTTGGAGGTTCGTGGTCCATGTTGCTCGGGTTTTATCGGTCGATATAAATTGGGAGTCCTTCCATTACCGGCGACAATACGATAATTACCCGATACGGGTTAATTATTTATGAGCCCAATAAAACAAGAGACTCCGGACCCCGAAGACCCAGATAACTTCACGCCTCTGCCTGTCCGTCCGCGCCGAATTAAAACAACTTTATGGAATCCATTAAGCAGGACACACGCCCGCCGGCAGTGGCTACCTTTAAAGGAGTTAAGTTCACGTCGATCCTCACCGGATCGGCTCCTAATGTCTTCATTTTCGTCGCCCGGATAACAACTCCCGATAAATGGATAACTGTCCTGAGAATCTTTCTAGGGAGTATTTAATTTTGTTTTGCCGGATTCAACGAGCAGGTGGATTCAATTAGAAACAAAATCGATTTTTAAGTATATACACTCATTTTCACATGAAGATTATCACCCAATAAGACTTGGAATACAATTTGAAACTTCGGTAAAATAATGTTTTATGATGAACCAAAAAATGATAAAAAATTAGTTGAAAAGGCAAAACAAAAATTAACATTTTTCAACAAAAAAGCTGGTGGTGAGTTGTATGAGCTTATAACACGTTTTTACCTAATGCTACACCACCAACTCATCTTGTTTGTTAAAATCACTTGCCTTGAGGAAGTGCACTACATTCTCAGAACTCACTCGTTTGCAAATCTCACAAGTTTTACTGTGCTTTTATTTATAATGCAAAAATTCCTGCGAGGAGGTATTTTTTTTGTAATTTACTGTAAACAATTTCAAATTGTTATTGCACTAAAATATACTCTATTGTCTGTTTGCTGTAATAGATCTTGCCAAACTTGCATGCGTTATGTTTCAATTTCGGAACACTGAGAATGATTGGATGCTTTCTTTTTATAGGTTCTATTCTACAAAACAGCTTATTGATTCGGTGGAATGTGGTGCGTTTTGGAAAGCAAACATTGCTATTACTCCATCTAATGATGGAGGAGATTCTGACTAGCTTGAACGATATGTTTATACTTTATGCTCAGCAACATGGTGACCATGGTTTTCAGATTGATAGTGGCGGAATTAAATGCATCGTTGCCATTTCATTCTTGTTAATGCATTCTCAAGTTGTTCGGTGACGTATCCTGAGAGAACCACAGTAATACATACAATGCAATGGCAAATGCAATAAGAACACTTTGCGATGATAAAGCTAATCTACCTAAAGGTGATTTATTTGCAAAATTAAAGCATCAGTTCCTTATTTTGGTCGACATGGAGCCAAACGGCTCATCTTGTGTGATCTATTAGGATACCTGATTCAATTTGAACCATATCAGGTAAAGCAAGAGGACAGACCTGATTTTGAACAACTGGATCTAAAAACTTCCAAAATACGTGACGTCTAAAATTTACTCTGATAGATGAATTATCTTAACTTACGCTATGGATACACAGGAATTATCAATCCTAACAGGACTGAGAAATGCTTCATCCCTCCCAGCAAAAATATAAAAATGAAATGAAGGAGTATGAATGCCAACGCATAAAACTACTGCGAGAGCAAAGGATAATGACAGGGAATGAAGTTAGTGGATGAGTATGTAAAGAGTGGTAGGGAAGATTGTGGGCATAGAGAGGTGTGCAAGGTTAGGAGCGTGTACAAAAAGGAACAAAAAGGAAAAATGACGGAGGAGTGGAGGGAAGGATAGAGAACCTTGAAGGTAGGGAGAAATGTTTATGACTTTTTGGCGATGGGGATGGGGATAGGGAGGGGAAAATGGGATATAAGTTAAGCTTTGTGCGGATCTATCTTCTTTGAAACTTCTCAAATATGGCATATTATTATGTTCTAAGTTATAATATCA
Source organism: Onthophagus sagittarius (assembly GCA_036711965.1). Lineage (NCBI taxonomy): Eukaryota > Metazoa > Arthropoda > Insecta > Coleoptera > Scarabaeidae > Onthophagus > Onthophagus sagittarius. Next base: position 11,505,731 of record JASERS010000005.1, on the reverse strand, counting down.
TTAGTTAATTGTGATTTTGGTAGCATCAGTAAGGAAATTGTAGCAAATAAAGAAAGTTTTAATTTTAGGAAATATTGTAGTGTAGTTTAGTTTGTAGAAATAAAGTTTAGGTCTTTTTCTCCGCTGATTTTTGGAAGGCGGGGGTGGTTGGGTTTTCTTGGCGATCGTTTGGCCTATATACGGTTCGTGAATACAACATATTAGGTGACCTAAATACTTACCTAAACAATTCTTCGCATATTTATCGTATACAAGCAGGAAACGAATAGTGGAGTATTTGAAATTCAGGCCTAAAGTTGTTCAAGTTTAATTTAAAAAGTATGGTCAACCCGTAACTATCGGAGGACGTCCAAAGACTTCAAAATCACTGGCAAACAGAAATCAAGCGCAAATTTGATATGATAGCCGAAATCATTGGGTAATGCCAACCCTCAAACAAAGTCACAACACAAAACTTCGTTACGAAAATATGCGAAGAATGTGTTGTTAACCTTCATAATCATTATTTTAAGAGTTATCAATCAATAATATATAGTTACTTTAATGTAATTTTGTATTAAATGACGAAACACCACATTATCTTAATCACCGTCCCTTATATCCCAAACATATTCAATCTGCGGCAATTTCAGTCACCATACAGGTAAGGGGAAAATCTGCAATCCAATCAGCTCCAGAAACTTTCTTATAACCACAGTAGTATGGGGTCTTCCATTATTCCACAACGTCTGCAAAACGTCTGAAAGGTACTAACACTGGTTCCAGAACGTTGTCGATGTAACGGCATACGTTTAATGCGATTAGAATGAATGTTAGAGGTGACCTTCGTCCAATACATATCACCCCATAAATCATAACCCAAGGTGTTAGGACTATGTACTATCTTTAAATGAGCTCCAAATTCTGTCTTTCCCCTCGATGTCTTCGTGCGATAATCATTCACATATTAACGAAACGTTGATTCATCACTGGAGATGATATATTTCCATTTAAGAACCCACATTTACCGTTCTTGATACCATGCAAGTCTGGCTGCTTTATGAGAAGGTATTAACGAAAGTCGAAATTTATGGACAGAATAAATGCAGACCAAAGGAAAAAATTCTTTTGTAAACCGTTGCCAAGTCTTCTTGAAGCAGTATCAAGTTTTCTGGAGCAGTACGAAGCGCATTTCAAGTGTTTTGGAAGCATTTCAAATCGTCTAAAGGCAGTAGCAAATCTTCTGTAAGCATCTCAAGTCTTCTAGAAAGATCTTTCAGAAGCTACAGGTAATGTCATGTCTTCTGGAATAATTTTAAATCTTCTAGAAGTAGTACCAAGCCTTCTGGGGACATTTCAACTCGTTTGGAAACATTTCAAATCGTCTAGAAACAATATCAAGTCTTCTAAAAATATTTCAAGTCCCTCAGAGGCAATATTAAGTCGTCTGGAAGTATGTCATGTCTTCTTGATGTAGTTTCAAGGTTTTGAAAGTGTTTAGATTTTCTGGAAGCATTTCAAGTCCATCATATCATGTCTTCCAGAGGCTGAAATCTTGCAAAGACAATATCAAGTCTTCTGGAAGCATTTCCTCTTCTGGACGCATTTCAAGTCGTCTAGATACAGTATCAAGTTTTCTGGAAATATTTCAAGTCTTTCAAAGGTAATATCAAGTCGTTTGGTAATATTTCAAGTCTTTTAGACACAATATCAAGTCTTCTGAAAGCATTTCAAATCTTCTTGTTGCATTCTCAATTCTTCTGGAGGTATTACAAGTCTTTAATAGAAGTTATATTAGAAAAATTAGAGGTGTTGTGAAACGTACTACAACAAGATACACTTCGACTGTTTGCCTCTAGAATTTGTTGTGCCAGTTGCTTAACTCATTAAAGGAGTTCCAAAGTAAGGTCCAAGAATTTATTTTCATATCTCATGAAAATTATTGTATGTTTACTATGGTGTTAGATTACGATATTTGTTGGAATCTAATTTTCTTGGTATCATGAAGTATCTAATGTTTTAAATACATTATAGTTCAACTCTAACTTGTTTTTTATTTTTATACATATATCATGACAACGAGTATCCTGAAAACCCAAATAGCTGATTTGACGATTTAATGAAAAGTTTGCTACAACTATTCCCCTTCTTGTTAAAATTATTTTCTTTTTGATATTCCGTGCCGAATTTCTTTAAATTATGTCGAAGATTCTTTAATATGAGAATGGTTACATTACGTCACAAAACTTTCACATCAAGTCATATTTTTTCTTGTTGGAGATCACGCCGGCAAGCACGTTGTGAGATCATATCAGGTATCACGCCAGATCTCTGATTCTTCATATACATTTGAAAATCGCATCAGAATTATGTTGGGATAATGTCGGAAAAGTCGTCATTTTCTTCATAGAAACATTTTTTAATACTTGATATCACAAAGAAAAACATTCTGATTATGGATTTTGTAGGTCTTCAAACAAAGAGGCATCACAACTTATTGTCTATTACTATACCTAAACTTTTTTTGAAAGTAATATACCCATATTTGTTAAGATTGACCAGAGTATGTCATCAACTTCATTAATTGAGAAAATATGTCCTCTATTACTTGACAGACAACGATGAGCACATTGAGTTACCATATGAGCTAAAATGAAGAACATTCTTCGTTTTGTCATTCTACTTTTTAACGGATTTAATACTACTATTACTATAATTATATTTGTTTCATTCGAATTAATTTCTTATCTTAAGAATAAATGAGAAACAGTTTCTTCACCTTGTTTTATCACCCACATCTTTTCTTGGTTATTTTGTTCTTCGCATGGCTACCACAAGCAGACGATAAGAAAAGAAAAGAAAATGAGAAGGTTTACGTGATCTATTATTCTCTTTAAAGTCGGTTTATAGAGTAACAATAGCTGGAGGTCTCGCGTAATGATCAAACCGCTTAAATTAATACTTTTTTAATTACAGGCGGACATCTTTCAATTAATTCCTATGCAAATGAACACCTTAGAGCCGTTTTAAAAGCCATACGCCGAGACAGGTTTGCGTTAATATATTTAAGGAAATAATTACCTGCTGTTCTGACGGGGCCGTTCTGCTTCCAACTCCCAACCGGAAGTGTACCGATTTCTTCGCCGCGGCGTGTATTAAGGCATTACCGACACGGCATTATACACACTTTTTATGTACGCAACTTGTACAGACAATTAAGCACCCCGCCGTATGTGTCGTTGTATCACCTCTTCAGATCTATATAAATATATTTTAAAACGAAACGAGGGGTGTTTCATTTCTATATGTAAATTACCAATTAGTTAAAGACTCTTCTTACATGACACAAAAAAGTTATTAAATAAAAAACCGCAGTGCCGGGTGATGATAATAAAAAAATAAATAACAATTTCCATTTACAAGATTTATCAATTGGCGATAACGAATGCATCAATCATAAGAACAATAACGGAGTAAGAAGGTGTGGTTATCTGGTTATTGCCCAATTACAGCTCCTTATACTTGGCACCAAGAAGGAATGTAGTAGCCGAAGCAAGGAAGCTGAGATCGAATCTCCTTTCTGCTACTATTACCTGTCTCCCTTCTTCCTTCTGTTGTTCAGATAAACGCCTTGATTGCGACCGATCCGCGCTCGCCGTCCATAACAGATAGATGATCTACCGTGGATCACGCATTCCAATCCACTTGCCTTACTTCAACATCGTCAAGTCTATCGTTAGCGCTTCGTTATTAATGAGTTTTGATCGAAGATCGAGTAAAATTTATTTTATCATGTCTTTGTTTTAAACCATATTTAATGAGATTCACTATTTTGAACCGTTTTATATAGAAAGATTCCAAATATGATATAAGGGTATCATAACAATGTGATACAAGTAAACAAACCAGGATGACTTGAATCAAGATTAAGTTGTTTGTCAGTGAACAATACAACGAAGGAAACGAGCAATTAATAACTTTAACATAACAATTCGTACCTCTTTAATCAAAACCCAACACCAAATTTATCATAATAAAAAGTGTTGGGAACCTTGTTTAGTAATTATGCCAATTTATATGATAACCATCGCCCACTAAATTCAAATTAAAACTACGAAACATTGGTAAAATAATTAAATATATTAAAATAAGAAATAATGAAATATCCGCCGAAAAAATTCTTGATTGTACCAACTGTGATAAAATGTATATTAGGGAATTAAAAGAATACCTTAAGAAATGAATTCAACAATATCAACTTGATTCAAAACAGCTTCAAATAAATAACAATACAGCATTTTGTCAACACGCTGTATTATTAAAAAATAAGATTGACTTTGAAAGCCCAAGAATACTCGTGACAAATAATAATACCATAATAAGGAAAAAATAGAAACAATTTACATAACAAAAAATATTAATCAAGCAGTTCATTTCAAAACTGATGTTGGGAAGATAAATTGTTTAATAAAATAAATCGATTAATATGCTATAAATTTGTATGTATAATTCATACAATTTCAGTTTTTTTGATGTGGTTTTTGTAGACATGATTGTGAACATTGTAGTTTGATTGTTGTTTGTTGAAGATGGGAGGTGATCCTGGAACGTCGTCTTGAACGGCTTTTAATATGTATGAAGATCACTGGCAGAACTTACAATAAGGTAAAACGCCAGTAATTGACCGTTTCTGTAAAAAAGTGCAAAAAATAAGGAACCAAAGAAAATCTAAGCAAATACAAACTAAGTAATCAATAGTCACCGGTCTCTTCTCCACCTTATACCAAGCACAAAGTTCACGATTATACCATTCTTGAGTTCTAGTTGTTTAATTTCGCACTAATTACCGGCTTATTCGTGTGGTTCTAAAAAGCGTAATTTTTATGTTTAGACATACGCCCAAACATGGTGGCTTATTAGGCGTTTATATTAGTCATGTATGGTGCTTCTTTTTGGTTTGCTAGTAATCTACTAGTAATCTAGCAATCTGCCCTATTGGTTTTATTAAAAAATTAACGTTTTAGCTAAGTTTTTGTTTAACGAAAGCCGGTCAAAGACTGGTAGTTATAAATTTAATTAAGAATTAGTGTTTGACCAAAGGGTCAAACATTAGACAAGTTAGTTCTTTTATGATCTCACAAGTATTTACATTTGATTAACAAAATGGAATAATGTGTAATATATCATTTTAAAGCTTATGTCTTCTCGTTTAAAGTGTTTAGTATTAGACCAAAACTTTTTTGATTTAAAAGTAAGATACAAGCCCTTGAAATATGTGGTCAATTATTGACTCTTCTATAGGTTAATTATAGCACACAAACAGCTCAAACATTAAGTTTTTTAACCGATTTTAAAATTTACAAGTGTTTAAGCCTAAAATAAATATAAGTGAAATGTTTGATTCTTTCCTATTTTATAAAATCTTTTTTATAGGAATAAAGGCAATTGAACGTATTTAAACAGTAATCAGTCTGTAAAATTAATAGGATAAAAGGTTGGTCAAATACCAAATTCTATAGTGGTCAATTATCAGAAAATGGAATTTCAATATACATAGAAAATTTAACAAATATGAATTAGGTCAAATTTTTTCCGTGCCAATATGGCAACCAAACCCAAGTTTAATTATAGTTAAGCATATTTTCAAAACTCTATTGATGTAACAAGTAGAGATGATGTTTTGCGGTATGATAAATTCAAAAATCAAAACTAATTAAGAAATAGGGAATTTATGAAATATGTAATGTTAAGTAACCTATTTTCTTGCCACACTTTCTTTATTTTTTCCAAGTCGTGCCAAAGATTTATTTATTTTATTTTATTTATATATCAGCTTGTATATTATACTTTAGCATTTTTCTTAAATAAAAACGGGTTCAATATTTTAACATGTATTGTTTAAAACATTATTGCATGCATTAACTTGGGCCTCTTAAAGAGTAAAACAATAAAAACTGATAGTGTAATATTTTACTTTCAAGAATCGGTTAAACATTGACCGGTTTTTACGAATGTAATAATAATAATAATAATAATAATAAATCATTTGTTTATCTCACCAGCAGATACAAAAAAATACAAAATTAGTATATATAAAAAAAGGCAAAAGATTAAATAAATGTATAATCGAGACCGAAATCACAATAGTTTACTGGTAGATCTAAGTGAAAAACTCTTGTTGATCCACCAGCAAGCACTCACGAAAATAAAATTAGGAGTCAATACGATCTTAGTAAAAAAGCAAAACTATACAATAATCTGCGCCAATTCATTACTAGTGAGAGACGAAATAAAATATTTTCCTCTGTTTAAGAACACCCTTGAAGGTAGAGATAAATTCATTTGCGGGTTACTGATTAAAAGGTAATTGTACACCTTGTGCACAACAAAAGACAAGTTAGCTTGACCCACAGCCTTCCTTCTCACAGGAACATTTGATCTCTGGAAAGTTATAGATCTGGTGGAGTAATGGTGACCAGGTAATATAATCGGCAAACAATATTTATTTTTATAAATATGTCTGCAAATAGCAATGACATAAATGTCTAATTGAAAATGTTTTTGATTCTGCAAACAGAGCATCACTGGGGAAAATTCTACCTTTAAACAACGATATTTTTAGAATTGATTTTTGTGCTACTTCCACCCGTTGATGATTTTTTTTTGCAGCATTTCCCCAAACCAACAGTCCATAGTTAAGTATCGATTGTACAAAAGAGTAATAGAAATACTTAGGTACCTCCAATTTACGCAATTCCTCAATGTAAGGAACATATATGTCAAACTACGAATCCTTTTCACAACCGCATCAATGTGAAAATTCCATTTTAAGTTAGCATCTACAATAAGTCCCAAGTATTTGATTGAGACAGCCTTTTTTATGATGATATCACAGGAACAATTATGATAAGTGCCTCTGCAATCAGGTCTGTGAACATGGATCACATCAAGTGATAGTGGGTAACTATAAATTTGAAATGGTATAAAGTGAGATTTTGTCGAGTTTAAAGTCAGATAATTATTATTTAGCCAATAATTAATGTAAGTCATATGTGTGGAAGCCGTATTGGAAGTAGCCTCCCAGGTAACACCACTGACCAAAAGAACAGTGTCATCCGCATAAGATAGTATTTTGGCATTTTCAAACTTATAGTTCAGCAAATCATTAATGTACAATAAAAAAAGTAAAGATCATAGTATTGAACCCTGGGGAACACCCCACGAAACACCACGAGACAGTGCTAAAATGTTGAGATATCTTAACCATCTGAGTACCATTCGACAGCTAGGATCGAATTAAATCAAGACACACTCCTCTGATTCCATACAGATCCAATTTAGCGCACAGTATATTATGGGAGACTGTGTCAAACGCCTTTGCCAAGTCTAAAAATATTCCTATAATAGGAGTTGACTTATCTAATGCATCCGTAACAGCCTCTGAAAAGGCAGCAAAGGCGTCATCAACTCCCCTATTTTGACGAAAACCATACTGAGAACAAGATAAAATATTATTAGAGTTAAAAAATAACTCTAACTGAATTTTTAAATTTTTTTCAAATATTTTAGATATGCAGGAAGTCAGAGAAATGGGCCTATAATTTATTAAATCGGCGGCAGATCCACTTTTATGAATAGGTATTACAACCGATTTTCTTAAAATCTGAGGAAAATACCCACGCGCCAGGCACTCATTGAACAAGACCGATAAAGGAAGAGATATAACACTTTTCAAGTTTTTTAAGACAGTTACCGATAGATTGTGAATATCTAGTGAAGAACCACTTTTCAAGGATTCAATGGTGGCCACAACATCCCCCTTTTACGAATATAGTCAGTAAGATAAGAAAACATTTATTTGGATTGGGATAGGGAAGTACAGAGACAGGAGAGATGGTTGGCGTCCACCTCGCTAATTTCAAATATATGAAAACATAGGATTGAGGAAAGGAAGAGGCTGCTGGTCAGATGCATATGGCAATTAGAAGAGAGAAAACATATACTTGGCGGATGATGTGAAAAGATATTGTAGACTGTACGAAGATACTTGAGAAACGCTAAAACAAATGTTGAGAGGATGTACCGAGCTGAATGAAGAAAGAAAGTTTTTAAGGCACTTAAGCAAGGCCATTGAGTTGGGTTGGATTATGATAAGTTGGCTTGGGTTAAATTGTAAGTTCAAAGCTTACCTTCATGTAGGCTTCTAAGAGAGCTGATTGTGAAAGGTGATATATAGGAAAGTGATAGAATGAAAACGAACGTAGCTAGTAGCTGGTTTTCAGTATTAGCTGGGAATCATGCTAATACCGAAATACTACATTCAATTAATGTTGTAATGTTGAAAGTGGTCAAACAACGCATTTAAACAATCTTTTGTAAAAAGAAGACATGAAGAAAAGAAGGCATTAATGGAATTCGACGCACCAGACGAGTAGACAAACGAGGGTTTACCCAACACTCCCCCTTATCTAGGTTTATAGCAAACTGAAACAAGTTCTAAAAGTAATTTGTGTGATTGTATGTAAACCGACTGGTCAAATGAGAGGAAGAGGAGAAGTATAGGGTATAAATGCAGAGGGAGGGGGAACTCCTAGGCTAGAAGGGGACTCTCCCAGGCTGGTACGTTCGAAATAAAGAAACGCTTAAAAGTTAAAATGTTTGCATGGACTTATTCGAGCTCTAATGCCGGTTTATGAATGAGGGAAGCGGTATAAGAAGAAATTTGCGATGATAGACGAGTACTTTTTTAATTACTTAAATTAATTTTATTGTTACCCGATATTTACGATTGAGCAAAATTTCACGTGCTTCTAATTGTAAGCCAAAATGAACATTTCGTGTTTAATATTAACTACGACTGATCTACGACTGAATTTGGCGTTGTTTGTTAATTTTGTTTATAATTTGTTGAGAAATATTACTAAAATCAATATACTGGTATTTCTAGGATAATACCAGTTCTCAATATAGCTCATAAACCGTCCAGAATCCCGGTATTTGGAATATCGGTATGAAAAAACCTAATTGTGCACAATGTTTCCCTTTTTCAACTATATACTTACATAACTTTATGAAGTTTTGTATTGATTCTCTAAACTCAGTGATCTTCATTCATTGTTACCTTCCTATACCACCGTAATGAGTTTCGTGTTTGGGTGTTGTATGAAGTCAGTTGATCTGCTACATCAGATTGTTTAATTTGGATTCGGTTTAGTCGTCTCTTACTTCTTTGAGTGACCGTGGCTCTTGTTAAGTATTTTGTGCTTATCATTTGTAGAATCTCATGGTTCCTCAATTTGGTACATTTTTAATTTTTTTTAATTGTACCCATTGGATTTCCGTTTCAATTTGTGTCTACAAGGTAAGGTATATACAGGGTACATATAAAGTAGGTATTCTGTCAAAATTTAAATGTGGTTTCATTATTTTCGTAATAATTCTGTTGAATGATTATATTCATTCATAAAAAGCACCTATGAACAGATTTCTATTACTATAAGAAGTATGGAAACATACTTCGTGGTCTCAAGAACCATACTTCAAACAATGTATAGTGGTTTTTTTTAACTATCAGAAACGCTACGCATGACAGTCAACCGGTTAAACATGATTTGAAAATCAAACACATACCAGTGGGTATTAAAAACAACAATTATTATTTAAGGATAACAATGAGTCAAATCCTCAAATCTTCAAAACAGAAATCCATATGACATACCAATCAACATTTACATGCATATGCCCTCGTAGTTTTGCCAAAGTAAAAAATATTAAAAAAATTATAAAGAAGAAGATAAGCTTCATCACATGCACAAAGACTGTCTTGAATGTTGATACCAAACCATATATTTTATTACATTCTCAAACATGTTTTAAATCTTTGAGTTCTTGGAGCGATTCAAACCAGAATCATTAATACATAACAGTAATTGTTACTTTGTGTTACTTTTCTATGACGCAAAGAGGGTTACTTGGTAAACTTAGATGTTAAAGAATAAAATTAGTTTATTAGATTCCTACTATAAATATTGTCCATTAAGTTTGTTACCAAAGATAATTTAAATTTCTTTTATGTGTTTTAAAACAGAACATGTGTTAAAAAACACATCTTATATCACGTCTTGTTATTTTATCTATACTTAAAATCTCCCCTTCGACGAAATAACGTAAGATAGTATTTTATAATATTTCCTTTGCTAATTTGAATACGATGACACGCCGGTCTCAGTAGCACCGTGTATCGGCGTCGCCGCAGATGCTAGATAAGGCCCCCCCGAAAAAGGGGAGAAACGCAGTAATAAGTACATCTGTTTTCGGGCGTTGCGACAACTGAAACGGTCCGTCAAAACGAACCGCCGGAAACGGAAGATGTATGTACTAAGCGCCGACCGACAAAAGGCAGTTGTTTGCGATACGATTTTTTTTTCAAGTACGAAGAAAAAATGGTAATAAAAAAACTGCCGAATCGTCTCGAAGTTTTGTTTCGAGTTGACGTAGTGGGGGTTGGACCCCCTGGCTGGAAGGAAGCTTTTTTAGCGTTAAAAACCTTCTACGGTAATTAGTTTGAGGTGACACGTATGTTTCATGTGGTTTAAAAAGGTTCCCAAAGAAATTTTTTGGGGAAAATTTTATTCTTGTAAATCAGGTAAGTTTTGATATTTTTTAAAAGTTGAAAGACCTGAATGATTAATGTGCGGTTGCGGTGGTCTACGGTCGATTTAGAAAAGTCGAGGTACGATAGGAATCTAGGCTAGAACGTAAAATGGCGGGTAATAGATGCAGATTTTATGCCGGTAGGAAGGAAACGGGCCAATTCCCGGCCACTGTTCACTAGCCTCCGTCATTGTGTGCGGCGCCCAGTGGGCACGCATGCGCTCCAGATTGGATCCCCACGCTTTCGTGAGCTTTTACGAGCTTTCCTCGGTCGACTAACGTTTTTCCCACTCCTTTCTACCAACTATGAAAATATATTCAGCGTTTTCCACACAGAAAATCGTTAATAAAACTTCTTATAAATCCATTTTAAACTGAAGCTTCCTCACCAACAATCTAATTTTCAACTTTTTAAGACATTTACATAATTTAGGTAGTTTAGACAGTTCATAATTCAACATCAAACCAACTCACTTTAAATTCACTTAACACAACACTCCGCCGATCCTAAGCGTTTTTAAACTACCTCTTAACCGCATCAAGTATCTATTAAAACCTAGATACTCAATTTTGGAACTAACTACACTTAATAACGTACTCATTATAAATTTATTGGATAAGTAGATCCGTCATCAAAATAGCAGGTGATTTTTATATTAATCTAATAAGAATATAATAATCTGATAATTGTAGGAAAATATTTGATTTTAAAACAACAATATCGATATTAACCCTCTATTGCATGCTTTATTATATATTACAAGAAAAAGGTGTGTATTATTATGTTTAATATAATTAAGTAGTTGTAAATACAACAATATTTAAAAACATTTATTTTTGAACGAAGAAATATTTTTTTGTTTCCAATTGTGAACAATGTGTTTAAAGAGTACAGTTACCAAAATTTATATTAAAATTAGGAATGCAAAATAACAAGATAAATATAATGGGAACATAACATAACAATGACAATAAAGAATTTGTTTAATATTAAACATTCAAATGTTTGAGCAATTGTTATATAACAATTGTGGTTTTTATTTTTAATTTTTGTGTATCTTTCGGGGTTATCCATGTGTAAAGGCCAATGTCTAATGTTGTTGACTGCAGCTCATCTTTTCTTCTTTTTTTGATTCAAAGGGTAAAGAAAATCGCCTTATTTTGAATTCATGTTTCAATTTTACCATTCAAACATATGTTTCGTGCCAATCAACGCAGCCCATATGCATATTATATGCAAGAACATCTGGATCACTAATGTCTTTTTACAATTATCTTCTTTTGAAAATCTTTTAACAAAAGTTCTTTTTTTGTTTCTTTGAGTCTATGTCCAAAATATCCATAACCTGGATATAGTTGTCCAAAAGTTCGAGAGTCGTAAAACTTACCGATACCATAACTTTTTCCGTATCACTACAAATTAATTGTTAATATAACTGTATACAAGTATCCGTAAATTGCATCTACAGGTAGCCTTGAATAAACCACCTATTTTAAATATCCTCAAATACAAAAATCAAGTGGGTTTAGATATCTCCTGATCTATCCATTTGTTGTTGTAAGTTTCATTTCTCAAAAACGGGAAGTGTTATTAATTCATGTATTAAAGTATTATATATAAAAAGAAAATAATCAAAAGAAAACAAAAATGTATAGGTTCTAAAATAACAGGTGCAGGGCGCGTTTAAATTATCATAACTTTATTATCTTTATTTTTTCTGTTGTTTTAAGTAAATTAGCCAATTCAGCAGAAAAAAAAACTACATTAAATAAAGTACTACTACAGGAATTATCTAAAACCATGCAATTTCAAAACCACCAATTTCTAAATTCTTAATAAGCTTCTTTCACATTACAATTTTTACTGAGATATCACTAATAAATTGCTGAGAGTGCCATCTTTAAAGGGCTCTAGCGCCCTTAGGAAGCTTTTCGGACAGGGCTTTGTGTAATCTTTTCTTAATGATTTTAGATGTAGAATCACCGCTTTCAGTAAATAGACGCAATATACCGGTCATCCTGTATATTAAAATTCAAAAATAGTAAAATAAACAATCCCATGATAAAATGTTATATATAAAATATTAACTATATAAAATATAGACTATAAAATGTATTTAATAAATAATTTTAAATTCTAAATAAATTTTAATTATTAAAATAATTTTCAATAATTAATTTAATAATTTATAATAATTGGTAATCAATAATTAATTAATTTACTAAAGAATAAGTATTTTTTTAAATAACTGATTTAAAAGTTTTCTTTTCAATTAAATTCTTTTTGGATAAAATGTTTTGAATACCACTCTGGATATGCCGGAAAAAAGGTTCCAGGTAACAACCCCGGAAAAATATTTTTGATGCTTCACGATAACCGCTTGACTACCTCTTAATAAGTTAGGTAAACAGCACGAGGTGCCATAAAACTCAATTAACTTATGGACGACAATTTAACCTGGATTTATATTTTTCCTGTTATGTCGGCAGTGCCATACTAAGATATTTGGTTGGACGAACAAAATGGGTGCGGATCTTTTTATACAATATTAAAAGAAAAGGTTCTTGTTCTAGGTCTAGTGTTAGTTTGAGCTTTATTTCAATAGAATTAATAGAATGTCTTCGGATACACGGCTTAACCCAACCCAACCCAATCCAACTCTGTATATTTGAACTGAGATAAAAGTAGAAAAGGAAAGTTTTGTGTTTTGGGTTTACGTAGTTTACTAGACCTAGTCTAGTGTTAGTTTTACTTCAATTCAAATATACAGATTTTTTTAACGAGGTCGGGGAAAATTTGTAACCAGACTTTCGGCCTGAAGTTCTTGAGCGGCCGGATAGTGTAGGGTTGGAGTCCATCTTTGGATCGTTGGATCTCCAACCTACTAAAAACCCCTTTCCTCGTATTCCACGGAATCATCTTCTCGGGCTTTCGTTGGTTTTTCTTGATATTCTTTCCTCCTCTCTCTCAGCCAGCCAAAATCACAATTACCATTAACTTTTTTAAAATCTTAATGCCTTTAGAAACGTACCTGCCAAGGGGGAGGCTGATAATATAGCCCTGCCCCCGTTCTCCGCGATGTTTTCTGTCTCATTGTTATTTACCTGTCGTTTCGTCCAAGATTGTACTCCGCCAAGACATCGTTTACCATTTATCAGTTCGAGAACATAGGAATCGATTAATTTTTAAATTATTGATTATTGAAAACTGGTTTCAATCCTCCATTCTATGTGCATGCTCCACCTCATATCTTTCTCGATCATGACCCCGAGATACTTTACCGCCCGCTGCGACTCGATTGTGTATCCTTTGACCGTAATCCGAACCTCCTTTTTTAACTTTCTACTTTTCAGCATCACCGCCTCTGTCTTTTCCGGTGCCATTTCAGATACACGCCTTAACCCAATTCAACCCAACCCAACTCTGTATATTTGAACTAAAATAAAACTAGAACTAACACTAGACCTAGAAGTGGAAAGATACGGTTTAGCCGTAAACCCAAAACTTTCAACTTGTAGGTCTAGTGTTAGTTCTAGTTTTACTTTAATTGAAATATACAGGGTTGCAAATCAGCTTGTAAATTACTCTGTTCATACAACTGTTCATTGTAGACGCCTTCGTTAAAAGATGTCATCAAATGCACGGCTAAACCCAACTCAACCCTGTACTAATATTTGAAGCAGAGCCGTCGTAAGATATTCGGCACCCCAAAGCTGGGTTGCACGCACTTCATACAAAATTCATGCACTTGATAGCAAAAACAGGCGCCCCCAGAAGCTGTGCTCTATTTACCCTTAGATTTAAGACGGCGCACGCTGGGCTGAATCGTTATGTTATGTGGACAAAATTATTTTTTGGGCTTAACGCAGTCTGGAGGCTAGAATAGCTTATAAAAATAGTACTAAAGGATATATAACAATAGAGCAGATGTTTTAGTTCTCAAAATAAAATTTGGCTGAATTTTGAGTTTTATTTTTTTCAATTCGGTTGAAGAATCGAATATATGTCCTGTTCCGCTTCGTTCTACTGCTCATCAACTACATCTTCTTCCACTGAATTCATGATAAGCTTCTTTGGCTCTCGACTAAACTCTTTTAATGTGATTTTTTGGAGTGTTCTTAGGCTTGTGATAACAGGATCTGATGGTATTTAAAAAAAGTACGTAAACTAAGTCTACATGTTTTCATATAAAAAACTTTCTAGTATGTTAGGCTCTGAATCGCCTCATGTCCTTATTCCTTGCCTCCTCTACCTCCTCTGTAAGCTGTTCTATAGGAACACAGGAATGCTTGATGGATATAGAGCCACCTAACGGGATTTTGTATATACTAGGTTTATACAACAGTCTACAGTATCACAGGTAAATGAGTTAAATTTGTCTTCCCTGGGTGTATTTCCGCTTGAAATAACTTGCAATAGGAAGAACGCTATGGTCACTCAGCGTGACTGCGTGACCATGACCTTGACCTTGGCCGGAGGTTCTGAGAGGAGGTTCTAGAATCGGCTATTATCTACTACTGGGGTAAGAAAACGTAATAGTCATAATGCATAATTTAAGGGAGTTTTTTTATAAATACTTGAAGAATAGTGCCAAATCTAGAGACTTGTGTGTTGTATGCTTAAAAAATCAGCGGAACACATTCCCGGTGTTTGAAATGAACTAGTTTATCCATTTGTATTCCCATAAAGGCTTCTAGATATTTCTTTCCGGTATCTCTTGAAAAGTAGCCCCTCGTATTGTTGGCTTTCGAAGTTCTAATTTGAAAGCTACATGCCAGATGCATTCTAAAGATTTTGTCCATGCATGTAAAGTACTTATGTAGGTTTTCCGTCTTAATCGGTCGACTTTTAATATTTTCTAATGTAATGAGTCAGCTGAAGCGAAAGAGTGTAAAACATAAACATGCTTTCAGTAGCATATTCTGGATTGTCATCCTTTGTTTCCTCAGAAGATGCTTCCGGATGAAACAGCTGTATGTACTCAATTACACCAGAAGTCCCATTACATCCGCATTTAAACAAAAATTTAAATTTTGCAACAAATCTTTTTGATGTTAGCAAGTTTATATTACTAAGAATTGGTGCTATCCAACGTTGTTTGCCCGATCTCATTTTTTCATAAGAAGGGAAAAGATTTGCATTTTTGTTTGTCGTTGCTGTCCTAGTTTCATTGTAAGATGCTTTGGTGATATTTTATCATGTGAGCTAAAGCTTCATTATGAATAGCATAAAGCTTTATCTGTAATATTTAATGAACGCCTCACAATTTGTTGAATTCTGATAGGTCTTGCAGGGGAACGAGTAGTAACATTAGCTACTGACTGCGCAGCAGCATGTTTTTCTTCTTTCTGAAGCGCTACCTTTGCTGGGAAATACTACATTGACTCTTCAGAGAAGTTTTGGAGCAGAATGAAGGTATTTTGTCTCTCAACGCTTAATAAAAAGTTCGATGTGTTATATGAGGAGCAGAATCCATAGATAACTCCAATTCAAAAGAAAGTATTATATTTCAACTTATCATTCAGGTCCTTATCCTTTGAATATATTCACTAAAGAATCACCTCTTAAAGTTTGTTGCAGCCATTCAGATATTCCCAAACATTATATCCGCCATCTTGATTGTTGAAAAGTTTTTAATTATGATCGCCGATTCGTAACCAGCACCCTGAAAGAATTCACGAATGTGGCCAAACTTAGTAGGTTTGATAAAAAATTAACACAAAGTGAAAAAGTGTGATTACTTTTAATTGAAGAATGTTTGTTATGATTCTATGTATGGTTATTTATTATCGACTATTATCAATATTTCTGTATCTATCCACGCTCTATTTGGTTTACTTCTGTCAACATCTTTAGTCTTCCCTTAATTTCACAATATCCTTTTCTGTTTCAAATCACCTCCCTTTCCCTACATTATCCCATACATTATTAGCTTCCTTCTTGTCTCTCTAGATTTTGTACAATTTCATTTTTGTGTTACCAATCTGGTTCACTGTAATTCTTACTCTAAGAAAATTTACTAATTTGGCGAAATTAGAATCCATGCGTAATATCGAAGAGCAGATATCAATTCTTGCTTCTGTGTTTTTTTTTCTATATATCAAAAGGTTTTGGGGTTCAATTTTATCGGAGTACTGCTTATTATTACCAATATTTATTTACGAAATATGATTAGATCCTACAGTTCGTTTAGTCACAAATATAACAATTTGTGGAAGTCAGAAGTTACAACTAAGTTATGTGATCTTAAATCTGAACTTACAGATTTCTGATAATATTAAAAACAAGAAAATATCTATAAAAATCTAGTAATGAACGATTTTTTTTAAGGAAGCAAAATTTATAACAAAGGAAAAATAGTAAAATATGATGGTAAAATTCTTGTCATGAATTTATTATAAATACGAACAAAAAAATTAATTAATCCTTATTTAAGCTGGGAAGAAATGGTAATATTTTTTTCATACCAGGTGTTTTTTTACCCATAGAGCCATTAAAACGATATTATAGTGTAGGTACAATAAGAAAGAAAATGGGGAAAAGTTGGTTTAGTATAGAACAATTATTTAATGGTGGTCGCATGGAAGTAATTTTCGCATAAAATATTAAAATACATCGTTAAACTTTTTGTGAATACTGAGATCGAAACGATTGGTAAATTAAAATTTTACCAATTGATACCAGCTCGAACCTGCACAGTTCGCTCACGAAGCGAAGACAATACGATCGTTAATATTTAAGCAACCACGACGAGTTCTCATTAAGGGTTACCTACGATCGAACGAAAATACCCTTTCCATACCCACCCACCATTCTCAGAAAGCAGTGGCGTAACATTTAACTCAACATATTGTATGCAATTGAATCAAATTAAAATTAATCTATGAGAAAGCTTGAGAAATACGAGAGTGTCTTTTTAACATATTCAAACGATAATTTCTTTTTTAAATTGAAAGTAATGCTGTTGTTTCTTTTGATGGTACGCCTTTGGAAATGTGGAAGAAAGAGCCCGCATATACGGGAAAAGGCGAGCGTCGAGACCGTTCGCATCACAACCTATAATCAAATAACAGAAATGAATCCGTTGTTGCCGACCATAGGACTGTATTTCATGTGCGGCACGCCATTTTTCGTAACCCAACATTACCAGGATCGGGTACCTTAAAATTTATGAATTTTTAACTCCCATTGTAGTACTACCGAAACGCGTCGAGGCGCCCTCGTGTTCCCTTTCACAACGATGAAACACAAAAGAAATGAAATGAAAGGAGAGAAAAGTGAAAAAGGGCAAAAAATAAAAACACGATTTTAATGGCTCACGCAAATTATCATTACGAAATCGATACAATTTCTTTTTTATAAAAAAAGAATTTATTTTTAGACATTTTAATGCAATTTTCCGTGGTATAATTTTAATCAAAACACTAGACTGAAAATGATGATTGGCTCAATGTTAAGAAATTTTTAGAAATTTTTAATTATTTTCAATATGGTTGGTTTGAACATGCGAATGTTATGAGAAATCAGTTAACACAGATTATTTTATTGATTTTTCTTATAATCGTCTAAATTTAAAAAAAATGTAATTTCATGAAATGCTATAAATTTTGGTTGGATTCAAAACTTGATATCTCGATAATAAAAGTACATATTTTTCTTTATAAATCATAAGAAATTCATCAAGCTATCTTAAGAATTGGATTTTTCAAATATTTTTAGGGACATTTTTAATTTTACGAAATGCTATAAATTTAGGTTGACTTCAAAATTGCATGTCACAAACACGAGTTGAGATACTCACGTACGGTTTTGTGTTTAGAAAAGTGCATACTTTCCTTTATAGACTACAAAAAATTTCATCAAGTTATCTTTAGAATTCGATTATTTTACATTTTTTTTAATGATTAAGGAAATCAATAAATTTATGAAATGCTACAAATTTAGGTTGAGTTCAAATCTTGATATTTCAAAAATAACCACGTACCGTTTTGTTGTCAGCAACATTAATTTAAATTTTATAAACCTCTATAAATCATAAAAATTACATCAAGAATAGAAAAGGTAACATCTGATACCAGAAATGCGTTTTTATAAATTTGTCTGAATGCCCGATATAGATTTTCTGTTGTTCATATATCGAAGGTTTGTATTTGAGGCAAATTCAAGCCCTTTTCAGGTTGGTGTGACTTTAGAGCACAAATTGACAAATATTGTGTAAAGGGAGACAGGAAAAACATTTATACAGAATCTACAGCGAACCGGTTAAGAATAGCTTCCTATGTTATTCCAAACAGAAGATCATTTCGTAAACGAAAACACTGCATTGATGGCCGAAGCTGGTTTTAACTTGACAGGGTGGGAGTGTTGCAGTATAGAAAGCTTGCATGATCACATTGTCAGTCCTATCAGCCCTACAACTTTGTACCGATCAAGAATATGTCCATACATGTAGAAGAATATGTCCATGTATATTTTTACGTACATTTCATTATCAAAGCTAACACGCTATGATAAAAATCTCTTACTTGGGTACATAAAGCGTTGTGAAGAATGGTGAACCGTCATTTGAAACAGAGTAGAAAAATCGGCAAGCTGACGAAAGTAAAAACATAGACGCATGTGCCGGGTTCGATTAATCTGCCATCGTGAGGATTCTTAAGTTATAAGGAAATCGTTGGAATGATTGCATGGATGTTCCGGTTTGTAAATAATTGTAAATACACTGAGCTCCTAACTGTAGACGAAGAAAATTGGATAGAAAAGACACTGATACCCCTTATTCGGAGGTAGGTGATCACACAACATTTACTCGAACAAGGTTCTAAATTTTACGAAGTGCTACAAATTTAGGTTGAGTTCAAAACTTGTTATCTCAAAACCGAATTAAAATACTTATGCACGATTTCGTTCTCGAATAAGTGCGAACTTACCCTTTATAAATCACAAAAAAATCATCAAAATATCTTAAGAATTAGATTTTTATGATTTTTCAAAAATGATTAAGTAAATATTTTGAAAAGTTACAAATTTTAGGTAGACATCAAATGTTTTTACCTCAAAAACGAATTAAGATACCCACGTACCGATTTGCTCCTGGTAAACTCTACACTTTTCTTTAGAAATAAAAAATCATCAAAATATCTAAACAAATCGATATTTTACGATTTTTCAAAAATTATTAGACCAATTTTTGGAAATACAAATTTAGGTAGATATTTACATGAGTTCAAATTTTGATATCTCAAAAACAAATTGGAACACCGATGCACCGTTTTGTTCCTGACAAAGTGCGCACTTTCATTTAGAAATCACAAAAAAAATCGTCAACATATTTTAAGAATTCGATTTTGTACGATGTTTCAAAAATGATTAAGGAAATTTTTTTAAATGCTACAAATGTAGGTTGACTTCAAAAGTTGATATCTCAAAAATGAATTGAGATAGTAACGCACCGTTTTGTTCCCGACAAGGTGTGTACTTTCCTTCAGAAAACACAAAAGAATTAATCAAAATATCTTAAGAATTCGATTTTTCATGGTTTTTCAAATATGATTAAGAACATTTTTTGAAGTGCTATAAATTTAGGTTGACATCAAAAGTTGATATCTCAAAAACGAATTAAGATACTCACGCACCATTTAGTTTCTGGCAAACTCCACACTTTTTGTTAGAAGTCATAAACAAAATCGTCAAAATATTTTAGAAATTCGATTTTTTACGCTTTTTCAAGGATGATTAAAGAAATTTTTTGAAATGCAACGAATTTAGGTTGAGTTCAAATTTTTATATCTAAAATATCTTAAGAATTCGATTTTTTACAATTTGTTAAAAATGATTACTGAAATTTTTTGAAATGCTCAAAAATTAGGTTGAGTTCAAATATTAATACCTCAAAAACGAATTAAGATATTCACGGACCGTTTTGCACACGAATATGTGCTTACATTCCTTTACAAATCACAAAAGAAAAACATCAGAATATCTTAACAATTCGATTTTTTACAATGTTTCAAAAATGATTAATGAAATTTTTTGAAATGCTACAAATGTAGGTTGACTTCAAAAGTTGATATCTCAAAAATGAATTGAGATAGTAACGAACCGTTTTGTTCCCGACAAGGTGTGTACTTTCCTTCAGAAAACACAAAAGAATTAATCAAAATATCTTAAGAATTCGATTTTTCATGGTTTTTCAAATATGATTAAGAACATTTTTTGAAGTGCTATAAATTTAGGTTGACATCAAAAGTTGATATCTCAAAAACGAATTGGGATACTCACGCACCATTTAGTTTCTGGCAAACTTCACACTTTTTGTTAGAAGTCACAAACAAAATCGTCAAAATATTTTAGAAATTCGATTTTTTACGCTTTTTCAAGGATGATTAAAGAAATTTTTTGAAATGCAACAAATTTAGGTTGAGTTCAAATTTTTATATCTAAAATATCTTAAGAATTCGATTTTTTACAATTTGTTAAAAATGAATACTGAAATTTTTTGAAATGCTCAAAAATTAGGTTGAGTTCAAATATTGATACCTCAAAAACGAATTAAGATATTAACGGACCGTTTTGTACACGAATATGTGCTTACTTTCCTTTACAAATCACAAAAGAAAAACATCAGAATATCTTAACAATTCGATTTTTTACAATGTTTCAAAAATGATTAACGAAATTTTTTGAAATGCTACAAATGTAGGTTGACTTCAAAAGTTGATATCTCAAAAATGAATTGAGATAGTAACGCACCGTTTTGTTCCCGACAAGGTGCGTACTTTCCTTCAAAAAACACAAAAGAATTAATCAAAATATCTTAAGAATTCGATTTTTCATGGTTTTTCAAATATGATTAAGAAAATTTGTTAAAGTGCTACAAATTTAGGTTGACATCAAAAGTTGATATCTCAAAAACGAATTGAGGTACTCACGCACCATTTAGTTTCTGGCAAACTCCACACTTTTTGTTAGAAGTCACAAACAAAATCGTCAAAATATTTTAGAAATTCGATTTTTTACGCTTTTTCAAGGATGATTAAAGAAATTTTTTGAAATGAAACAAATTTAAGTTGACTTCAAATTTTTATATCTAAAATATCTTAAGAATTCGATTTTTTTACAATTTGTTAAAAATGATTACTGAAATTTTTAGAAATGCTCAAAAATTAGGTTGAGTTCAAATATTAATACCTCAAAAACGAATTAAGATATTCACGGACCGTTTTGCACACGAATATGAGTTCAAATATTAATACCTCAAAAACGAATTAAGATATTCACGGACCGTTTTGCACACGAATATGTGCTTACTTTCCTTTACAAGTCACAAAAGAAAAACATCAGAATATCTTAACAATTCGATTTTTTACAATGTTTCAAAAATGATTAACGAAATTTTTTGAAATGCTACAAATGTAGGTTGACTTCAAAAGTTGATATCTCAAAAATGAATTGAGATAGTAACACACCGTTTTGTTCCCGACAAGGTGTGTACTTTCCTTCAGAAACACAAAAAAATTAATCAAAATATCTTAAGAATTCGATTTTTCATGGTTTTTCAAATATGATTAAGCAAATTTTCTGAAAAATTTAGGTTGAGTTCAAATTTTGGTATCTCAAAAACGAATTGAGAAACTGATACTCACGCACCATTTTGTACCCGGAATAGTACGTGATTTCCTTTGTAAATCACAAAAAAAAAATCTTATGAAGATATCTGAAATTTTCGATTACATAAAATTTTTAAAAAATGAATAAGGAATTAAATAAGAAATTATTATTTTTATGAAGTACTGTTATAAATTTAGGTTGTAAAAATAAAACATAAAAAATCATTTTGTTCTAATTACTTCGTAAAATTTTGACTGTCAATTATTTTTATTTGTTTTAAAGATTGTCAACGTTTAATGAAAATATTTCAAAAACAAGTTTGAATATTATATTGAACAACTTGAAAACGGAACGAACACGAGTTTCACCAAAAATTTATAAAAGTAGAAATAGTTTTAAAAAGAAATTTTGGAATCAGTTGGTAATATTAAGGTTACCGAAGTAATAATAAAGTTAATGTAATTTCATAATATCTAATTTCATAATATATATGTCCTAACTTTGAAGGCCCATATCTTAATCGTGTATAGGCTTAGATCAAAAGCTTTCACGCAAATCGTCATAATTTTTCACCAACTTTTGGGAATGTATCTATCGTGTAAAAAGAGAATCAGATGCATAGATTTTTGTTTCAATTCGTATAAATCACCATGGTAAAACCACACCAATAAATTGCAATCGATTCGTTCCCCTAGAAGGGGGAAACGTGGGGGTGTACCGTTACCTACACGCACAAGAAGGGAACGTAATGGCGCTCCATACCTGTAATTATGTGTGCTTG
This sequence comes from Onthophagus sagittarius, assembly GCA_036711965.1. Classification (NCBI taxonomy): domain Eukaryota; kingdom Metazoa; phylum Arthropoda; class Insecta; order Coleoptera; family Scarabaeidae; genus Onthophagus; species Onthophagus sagittarius. Next base: position 11,482,707 of record JASERS010000005.1, on the reverse strand, counting down.
TCGTATTAGAGGCCAAGTTCCGTTGTAACCGGGCATTTTTCCATGATATACGCCCCCATTTGCCCCCCTTTCATTGTATTTGCTCGCCGCACAAACTTTCCGATCGATTACAAAAAAAACGGGGGAAATGAGAACGAACGTATGCCGCTTCTTCCATTTTCTCACCGTATCCAATTTACCACCATTTTCAAACAGGCAAAAAATATGAAATGCCTCCTTTTTAATCTCCTCCTTTTGTAATTTTCAGCAAATCACTTGGAACAATTGACTCGGTTCTTCCGTTATTACGGTCTTTCTCTCCCGTAGAATTAATTAACTATTAATTAGCAGCTTTACGGGAGTCTATTCCCACGCGATTTCGTCCGCAGTGAGAAGAGCAGTTAATTGCTGGGGGAGTTTAAAAGATTGCGGCAGGTAGCAGCAGCAAGTGTGTTTCCGCGCTCGACGTTTTATACGAACGTTGGTTTTGCATTTTCAATTGTGTAATCTACGCCGACAGTCTTTGAAAAATTGATACGGAACCATTACGTGGAAATGAGGCTCGCTCGCATTGTCGCCCACAAAACGCTCCTTCTTTTCCAATTTAACAATGCTACAACCCGTACGATGGGAGATCACCACTTTCTCTTCTCTTTTGACTCAATAGAACATGTTTCGTTGATTTGCAATAAAAGCAATTTTCTTAATGTGTTATTTTCGAATATATACCAAAAAGAACATTCTTGAATAAAAATCCTTGAAAAACTTGATAATTGTCAGTGATTATAATAATTTGCATATGAGACTTATATGGGGAGCAATCATCGTTACGAGCCTCTTCTTCTTCTCCGACACGTACTGGTCGCAATTACCACAGCAAAAACCTATCGTGACTGCATTCGATTTTCAAACGACGCCGGTGACGGCGGCAGAGGCGGTGTAAGTAACTCACGGTGTCATTACTACCAAGTAAACTATGCGGGGCCGTTTAGAAATGGCAATGGCGGCCTGCCCATGGAAAATACTCAAGTGATTGCTTCTAAGAATACGAGGAAATCGAGGTATGTGCGGTTTTAAACTTCTCTTTTCTCTAACTATAGACAAACGACTAACTTTCAAATAAGACAATTTCAACTAATTAAATAATTTAGATTGTGGATTGCAAAATAATTGTATGTAAATAATTGTCTTTGAGTCGATCTCACCTCCAAACCAGAAGCAAATATTAAATCTTCAGCTTCTTTGGTAGTTTTGATGTACGAGTTAGACTTGCGAAGACTGAATCTTTTATTAATTCTACTTCATTTTGTTATTTATTAGTTTTTGTTATGATAGTCTACTACTCAAGTGATTACTTTTAAGCAGTATTATTAAATACACGGGTATTTATTTTCAAGGGAATATACCTTCGGTACACCCGGGGGTATTTACTCAAGATGAGTATTTTGAGGTATTTACAAAATTAAGAAAAAAGTATAATAAAGACAAAGTAATTAACCACTAAAAAGTAACCATGTTTAAATCCAAGAATACGAGTTCTTTTTAATAAAAAGCAATAACAATGGTTATTTATACATAAGCCCAAAAATAATATAATAATGAGTGTCCGACCGAAATTTCGGATTCGGTTTGGGCCAGTTTCCGCTTAAATTTTGGCGAAGTTTCGGTTTCGCCTGTATCCTCATATTGGTATTTCAAGTTGTATAATATCTTGCGAAAAATTATATTAAAATATCTCTCTTGCACAACAGATATGTAGTCTTCATGGCAAAAATACAGAATAATTGCTATTTAAAGTTCGTTTTTAATAGTTTGCGTGCTCCAACCTAAGATATTCTTGTGTTCTGATAATTTTGCTGGAATTTTTAATTATTCGTTTAGTTAAACGAAAACATGATCCACCAGTACTATAGCTCTGTATACTGAACAACCAAAAATAGTGCCAACACTAACGCTATAGCTAACACTAGAACTAGGTATAGCCGTACTTCTCTTAAGACGGAACCCAACCCAACTTAGCTTCAGAACTAGTACTTGAAATAAAAACATTAAGATTTAGCTGTATTAAGAGACGTACAGTTAAACTCTAGAAAAAACACTAGACGGAGAACTAGAAACATAGTTCTAAGTCTAATGTTAGTTCTGATGTCAGGTTGTAGGCCTAGTATTAGTTATACTTTTAATACCAGAAGGTTTTAAAACAATCTAGAGCTAAACAAAAATTAAAACTAAAATTTAGTGCACTAAAACCTAGCAGAAAGATTTGGCTAAACCTGAATCTTTTTAGTTTTAAGTCTAGTGTTAGTTCTAGTTTTAGTTTGATGCAAGCGTACAATAATCTAAATCCGAATAACAACTATAAGTGGAGCTAATGCCGATACCAAAATTGACACTAGACCTGGAACTAAAAAACATTTGGGTTTAGATACACGTCTATTAAGATGGTTAAACCCAAATGTTCATAATTTCAAGACCAATGTTAACTCTAGTTTCTGTTGAAGTTTCAATAAATTCTCTTTTTTATCGTCATTCACGGTTAAGCAGTATTTATATATAAATGGGAATGATTAGTTAGTTGTGTTTTTTTGAAAAGTTTTGATTTCGGTTTGTTTTGGTTTGTTTTGGCCGAATTTCGATTTTGGCTTAAAATTGAGTTTCAGTCGGTTACTAATAATAATCTCTAAATCAGAGGCTATCAATCTTCTTCGGTTTGCGGCGCCCTAAATACATCTGATTTTATTAAATTGTTAACTTTCTTGCAAAATTGGAAACCTTCCTGTATGTCTCTTAAGACCGCTAAATCATAATGTTTCTGGTTCTAAGTTTAGTATTAGTGAAGCTAGGTTGAGTTAGATTGGGTTCCGTCTTAATCCTCCTATCAATGTCCTGGTACCCGGATATCCATTTTTGTATTCTCAATGCTTTATTATATTTTCTCGAGAAAACACGCGTTAGCTTGGCCAGATCGTCGTTATTTGAATCAGTTTACATCAACGTATGCTTTAAGTAATTTTTTTTGTTATTGTTCTTGTTATCGGACGCCAAAATTGATAATAAGCTTGTTCAATACCCGGGTTACCCGGTTACCCCAACCTTATGGACGAGCATTTCACTCCAATTTTTTTTTGATATTCCAATAATAAACAATAATTAAATATTGAAAACGAAAAACAACTCAAACTATTTATTTACCATATACAGTAATCGTGCATTGTAGATAAAAACACTATCGTCTTGTTTTTTGTTTCGGGATGTTTTCGGGTTGTAACATTTTGGTGAAAACCAAAGTGTTACAATCTGAAGAGGTGAATACTTCACGAGATTTCGAAAAAGCCATTTCGATTGGAATATATTTTTTCTATGTTTCCACAATTTTCCAACAATTATCAAGTTCTACGACAGCAGAAATTTTGCTAATACTAACGACGCAAAAAAAAATCCATCGTGATATTCCTACCTGAGCCTTATACAGAATAGCCAACTCTTTCACGACTCCGCAGTTTTCCCCGTATTAATTTGTCCCTGCAGTGGATATGAATTTTGGTATCATATATATTTATCATATCTGTATGCCTACTTCGCCGGTTTTGCAGAATTTATTGTTCGCCCGCGACATGTAAAAAGCTGCTCGTCAATTGTCAGACACTGCATTGTCCAAATGTTATATTTCGGAACAGCCTTATCCTTTCCACGCGAGTTCTTCGAGTGTTTGCGTCATCAACACGGATAAATCGAAGAATATTCCAGAATTAACACAGAAGATAAGAAGAGTACCTCCACATCTCAGTCGTATCATCATAATTTGAATTATTTACACCAGAGTCTCCAAAATCTCCAACAATCCTTGGCTAAAATTCTTCGCTTGTGATATCTTTCATGACAGCTGTTTTTTCCGAAAATCAACACTGCTTAATGCAATCCAAAGTATAATAACTGGTTTTGATACGCAAAATTATACACAAGCAGTTTTCTTAAACCTGAGTAAAGCTTTTGACTCAATGAATCACAAATTTCTTTTGAATATAATAGAAAAATACGGCATAAATGAAAATGAAAATAAACTTATTGCTATATCTTCAGGATAGATAGAAACAGACACACTGGAAGGTAACAATTGCTGAATGTAGAACAATAGAAACAGGAGTACCTCTGTTCAAGGATTTGTTTTCATTGTCGGACCAGTTTTATTCCTGTTATATTTGAATGATTAACCAAAAAATATAAAGGCAGACTCAATGTGTTTGTATGCGTATAACACCTCATTCATAAACAGTTCTAAAGAATTAGAAGAAATAAAGCATTAAATGTACCAAAAAATTGGTTCGAAGTAAATAATCTGTAACTGAACAGAGGGAAAATATACCTTCTTCACAAAGCAAAATCAAGAGAATTTAATCCGAGATAATACTACAATGTTTGTGGGGGTTACATTATCGTAAACTCTATCATGGAGGGACCTCATACAAAGAATTGAAAAGGAAATTGGCTATGGCGCTGTATTGTTTAAGAATGTTATCTAAGAGTTTACTGGAGGGAGAAATAAGGAATGTATATTTTGTATACTCATAGTAAGGCCATATATGGTATTCTTACCTAAGACGCATCTAGTGAAGTGAGTGCGATTTTTAAAAAGCAAGAAAAAGTAATTAGAATACTTAAAAAATTGGGTTACAGAGGTAGTTGTAACTTATAGACCATCCTGTCAGACTATAATATGTTTATGCGCAAAAAGTAATATTGGCCAGATATACAGACTCTCACAACTACAGCACATAATATGGAAACAATTTACTGGTACTCTGACACAGGGTATAGAAGTCACAAGATATTTTCAAATATATTTCAATAAAATTAAGTAATGCTCTACCTTCAAGAACAAAATAATTAGACGAGAAGAAATTTAACGCAGAAGTAAAGAAACACCTAAAGACACGCGAAATTTCTTCTAGAACAATTTATTCGGCTAAACTCTAATGTTTCTAGTTCTAAACCTAATGTTAGTTCTGAAGCTAGGTTGGGTTGGATTGGGTTTCGTCTTAAGATAGAAACGGCTAAACCTAAATGTTTTTCATTCTATGTTTGGTACTAGCTCTAGCGTTAGTGTTGGCTTCATTTTGAATTGTTATTCAGCCTTAAATTCTTGCCATTGTTATTATTCCATATGTTGATCTTTAATTATATTTCGAAATTAATAAAGCTTTTTGATTTTTGATATGGATTATATTTATTCTTGGCTCTACCGGTTTCAACTACCTTTTGTAATCATCTCCACGAGCTTGCCACCATTGTACATTAGATATGTCTACATGTTAAAATTATATTTTAAATATTTTTTTTTAAATTATTACGCTTCACAAATTAAAATTAAAATACATGTTTGTTGGACTTTATTATTTTGTGTCATAATTACATAAAATTATAATAAAAATCATTTTATGATAAAATTTGGTCTCCTGTTTCTTAATTAATTCTTTATACTGTCTCATTTTATATTTTGATAAACTTTTGTAAATTGAACACATTTACTTTTATTACGGTTAACACGTTGTTATTGTCATATTCTAGGTTAAGTTCATTATATTAAAGTTATTTCTATTCCATATATCAATTTTTTTTGAGTGGATGATGTAGGTTATTCTGTTGTTTGCTAAAGTTCCCTAAATGTTACAATGTATTATTGTAGCTCATGCATTCCGCCTGTATGGTTGTTTTAAAAGAGTACGAAAAATGCTTTGTTATTTTTCAATTTTAAATTTGTTTATTTCATAAACTTCGGCTTTTATCCATCAAATAACTTTTATTTTTGCAGTGGATGGTGAAGGACTATTTGTTTTTCATTGAACTGATGGTCTTGATTAAAAATTAAATGTCTACCGAAACTTGATTTCACAAGTTCCGCATACTGTAAATATCATTATTATACAGCTTTTCAATTTTGTTTTCGAAGAGTAATTGTATCATTACTCTTCGAGGTCAATTCAATGTAATACCTATAAAAATTTTTCTTCAGTTTGTTGTTTATATCTACTTGATAAGTTATGGTTTTATAAGTTTCCGCTCTTTCTTTTTCATGTTTCAAGTTTAATGTTGTGTCTCTACGTGTTTTTTATCCATGATTTTATCTATTATTTCTGGTTGATATCCATTATTTCTACTTATCTGTTTTTTATTATTGTTGTTTCTTTCTTAATTTTGTCTTCTGCCATTTCTTTTTATTTAGTCTCTTTAAAAATCCTGTAAATATACATTATATTCATCATTTGTTTTTCTTATAGGGTCAAGTCTAAAAAATTTATTATTGTCTTTTTCTTTTTATTTATTTATTTATAATAATTGGGCACGGTACAGGATAAACCCAATAAAAACCGTGCCACAGGTAATCTAACGGAAACCATAATTAACAGTTATAACTAATATAAAAGAAAAGAAAATAATACAATCAAAAAAAAATCTGAAAATTAGATTTAATGCAAAAAAAAAGACTAGTTGAAATAACAAAGTAAGAATAATCAAACAACCCTAATTTAAATAATACGCCAAAAACTAACGAAAATTCAAAAGAATAAATAAAAGCAAATAATAATTAAAATCTTCAAAACGTGAGGGGCACAATCAATCGACGTAACAGAATTTTAAAAGAAACAAGAGAGCCAGAGAAATTAAAAATATCAAAATTTACTCGATCCGCGGCTCTAGCCATACGTAGCATAGAGGAATTTTGGAAAGCGTTAGTACGTGGTGTAGGAGTGGAAAATAAGTAATCAAAACGCAACAAACGTGGAGGAACATGTACACAGACAAGACTAAGTAAAGAAGGAGAATCGCATAGGTTACGCCAAGCTTTAGTAACAATGGAATGTATGTGTTCATTAAATAAAAGCTTAGTGTCAAGAATGACGCCCAAAGCTTTTACAGACGATACACGGGTGAGTGTCTGGTCTGCAAGCAAATAGTTGTAGTATAAGGTGCTCAATTTCTTAGAGAAAGATATGACGTTACATTTGGATAGGTTTAGAGTAAGACGATTTTTAAGACAATACCCGTAAAGGTTAGAGAGATCACTTTAAAGCCTAGAACAGTCGAGAGGTGAAGAGACACGGAGAAAGAGTTTAAGATCGTCCGCATACATCAAACAACATGAATGTTGGATGACCTCAAATAAATCATTTATGTAAATATTAAACAGTAATGGTCCAAGGTAACTGCCCTGAGGTACACCAGAGGGTATATACGTAGTAACAGAATGGAAACCATTGACCGAAACTATTTGACTTCTATCTTTTAGGTAAGAGGAGAACCACTGAAGCAACCTCCCATGAATACCAAACATTTGAAGTTTGGATAATAATATGCTATGATCAACACGATCAAAGGCCTTACTAAAGTCAGTATAAATAGAGAGATTTTTCAGAGTAAATTCTATGTCGTCGTGTAAGGTGTTAATGTATGTATGTATTTTCTTTAATTATGTTTTTGTCTGTTGCGTTTATAATGACGAAAATGTGGTCGTCATCATATCTTTGCCATAGGAATATATTGTTTGTATTAGTGTGATCCGCTAGGAGCCCACTGAGTGGATATCACATTGGAAGGCCTTTATTCCGGGTTTAGTACTTCTTGTCCAATATTTTTACCCATAACCCAATTTTACTAATTTCGCTTAGTAATTTTTAACAAATTGTGCGCATTCTGGTTAAAAAATACGTAGAACACGTTGTGAGTATTTAACGTTTACTCCAAATATTTGTGGATACTTATTAATAAGTATCCGCAAATCGAGGTATATGCATTTGTACACTTTTTTCTCTAATTATAGACTACAAACTTATTTTCAAATAAGAGAACTTCAACTAATTAAATAATTTAAATTGTGTTATGGATTGCAAAACAATTACATGTAAATAACTGCCTTTGAGTCAATCTCGCCTCTAAACCAGAAGCAAATATTAAATCATTAACTAATCCAACAGTGGTTAATTTAAATAATAAACTCATCGTAGCGTTTAATGGCCTCACTGTTCGAACGTGGTAGTACGATATCCGATCCGTTGGTAATTATATTGTGACACGATTCAATTTATAATAATGATAAATAATTTAAAGGAGACGACGCGGCGGATCCGCCCATAAATATACATAAATATTTTACGGTTTGCCGGGCAGCCAAGTTACCGTACAAAGACGGCCTTTTCTCCGGTCATTAGCAGGAACGTTTTTCTTTCGCAGTTGTCGGACTTGGGGGAATATTAATTAATTGATCGTTACACGTCTTTATCTGTCGCTTATCTAAAACTGTGGCCCTCGGGAAGTAAATGGGCGACATCTGGACTTTTACCCCTTTTTACTTATACTAATTTTACGGTCTTGTAATACATTTTTAAGTGGGGCTTTGTTTGCAGATTACCTTTTCATTATTCACGAAAAAATTGTAATTAGAATCAACATCAACTCATTTTTTTTCTGAAATTTTAATTACATTCTCAAAATGATTTGTAACTACTTTTATATCTCAACTTAAAATTAAATCCCTAATTACTCACAATCAAAATTTGTTGGGTGAACATTTTCAAGATAAAAATACTAGGGCTGGAATGGATATCCGGTAACTATCCGGTATCCGACAATTTTTTTTAATCCGACCATTAATCTATTTTCCTTATACAAAAGTAATTGATTTTGATAAAATTTAATATGTGAATGTTGCTAAACGAAATCTTTTGTTAATAACATTTTCAGCTGGTTATCATAATCATAATCTTTATAAGAGAAAATATGCTATTGAGCATTATCACAAGTCAATATTACAATTGTAATGTGTGAATACATATCATCAGTCACAAATAGGCTACTTATATAGATGTAATATACAGAGTTATACATGGACATGATGACTACAGACAACGCCTGACAAACAAAATTATACAAGATCCCCAAAATCGTTATTTATGTATTTATCTATGTGATAAAATATTTTATTTAATAAATAATTTTTAATTTTCATTTTAAATGCGTTTACACCCAAGGTGGTCAGGTAATAAGTTATAAAAGTGAATGCTGTAATAATTGATTCCATCTCTCACCCTCTCTGATCTGGTATACTCAATCATCAATTGATTCGCTTTACGGGTATTATAGATATGGTAGTTGCCATTAGTTTTATAATTATTAATATTGTTTTTGACATACATCATACATGTTAAAATATAAAGAGAGGGAAATGTCAATATTTTGAATTTCAGAAACTCATTTTTGCAGCACTGTTTGTACCCAATGCCAACCATCACTCTTTAAGTTTTAAATAATAAAGTAGTAGAAGTTGAGTGACCCCAACATAAATATGCATATAATAGTACTTGTGGAGAAACAACTCCAACCAAATTACGTAACAAAAGTATGCTGCGATTTAAATTCTTGTTAAGACTAGTTATATGTTCCCTCTATGTCAAGCCTGGAACAAGAATACCATTTGAATTTTTGTTTCATTTATACTTAAGCGATTATAAGAAAATCACGTCAAGACATTATGCACTGCTAAGAGTATACGTATCATCAGCAAATAAAATCAGTTTACTACTATTAGGTACATAAAATGGTAAGTCATTTATATAAATGAGAAAAAGTATGGGGCGCAATACCGAGCCTTGAGAAACACCATACTTTATTGGTACATTAGCAGACATTTGATTCTTATAACCTACGTATTGTTGTGGATTAGTTAGATAAGATTTTTTTAGGTGTACGCTTTCCGTGTCGAAGTTGTAGCCTTATAACTATTAAAACGATTATCATTAAAAACGATTATTTAAAACGATTATCATTATAAAACGATTATCGATTATTATTAAAACGATGTTTCTGTTTGCCAAACTTTTTGCAATTTGTTTAATCGTTATCTATCTTAAATTGACATTGGGTTGAGTTGGGTTGTGTTGAATTGAACAACCTTATAACGAATATTTACGAATTGATGGTAATGATTTCATCAGGATAAGGTAAAATGTAATTATTTGAATGCCACAGCAGTAAACCACGTACAAACTAAACAAAGGTAAATCAAACAATAAATTTAAAAAACAATTTATATATCTACGCCAAACATATACATATTAACATGATTTTAGCTGTTCATTGACTGAAAATGCTAACTAACAAATGTGGCATAAAATGGGTTCTAGGCATTTTTGGTATCCACAATGCGCAAGATTGTTTTATTTTGGCTATTGGATAAACCTAAATTCCGTCAACATGTTGTAAGTATATGTCAATCCACAATGACCGAAATAACTGTTTAGAACGCGATTTAATTGTCTTAAAAATGACCAAATTAATTTGATAGAGATTCAGCGTATATTCATCGAAGAAGAAGAAAAAGGGCTTAGACATAAACCAACGTTACATTTTAACATGCATGTTTGGTATGCTAAATGAAAAATAGTCAGAACTTTATGTATAATCTGAAAAAAAATGTCAATTTAGGCATGGTATATCAATTTTGATATTTCCTCTACATTTCAATTCTTTGTCAAAAAATGTTAATAATAAAAGTAACATATTATCCAACCCCTACAAACTAAACCTACTTGAGCTTCCGCATTTAACTTGTAGAGGAGATCTGTAGGCTGCAAAGAGGTGATTAGAAGACGTGTAACAAATTGCGAAGTAATGTTTTGAAATGAGTATATTTTGTATGCGGAGGATAGACGAAAAGCTAGAGGAAAGCTATCGAATTAAATATCTAAATTATGAGCTAATGTTATAATCAAATATCTTTTAAGAACAACGTAGAATTTAGAGGAAACCACAAATCATTAATATAGATAAATACCCAACCCAACCTATTTTGGTCAAAGGTTGATAAGCTACCAATTAAGATAATGCTTAGAACTTAAATATGAGATTGTGATTAACATTTAGAATCTCACATGTATAAGCTGGTGAAAATGGAGTGGTGGTTTTTAATTACCTTGTTTCCTTAGGCTTAGGTTGATTCTGCCAAAATCATTATGAGGGATAGACATCAGTCCCTTTTTCTTTTGCTTTCACATCGTTATATAATCCTCTTTTGCCAACTCAAAATCCACTATCAGAGCTAAGGCTTCTTAAGTGCTTTATGGTCTGATATTAGCAGAGAACGACATATTTTTATGTTTTTTAACTTGTTGGGCGAAGATTATGTTGCTAATTTCAGCAACAAGTCTTTGCCTGGTTTCACCAAGCTTGATTCTGCAGCCAAGCATAGTGTTTCTAACCAGATATTTGACACAATTGGTTCAACATGTTATGTGATGGCTGTATGTCTGAAAGTTTCAAGTCTTCATTAAGCCATTTTATATGTTTGTTGTTAAAACGCTTATACATGTAGTTGTAATTTTGCCACTTCGTCAAAACTTTCGTAATAAACACTAACACTAAATTTATCCAATGCACTACATGCATTTACGATGAAAGGAATAAATTCGGTAAATCTTTAGTTCTTCGTCAGAAATAATATACATGACTAATTTAAACTTTTGATTTGTAACTTATTAATTTAATAATTAATTTACGTTAAAACTTGATATTAATTGGAGATCGTTGCACCATTATACCATGTTAATAGTTGGGTTGTGTTGAGCCATCAACCTTATCTGAGCCCAACCCAACTAAACTAAGTGGTTAGCGCTAGATATTAACTGAGTTTGGCTGAGAAACATTTTTTCAAAAAACGCACAGCAAAATCCGAAAGTTTCTAGTTATAGATTTAGTGCTTGTTCTAGTGTTAGTGCTAGTGTTAGTTCTAATTTTAGTTCAATTAACACTGGTCGTGAAAGCCTTCGTACTTACATTCAACATTTTATTGAATTATTTGTTTCATCATGAGCACACTGTATAAGTACCGTAATAATTGTTTATTACATTTTAATAAAACTAACTTATAAAACTGTTTATTTTTTAACACTATAAATAATTCTAAACAACTGTGAAAAAAGTTGGCACGTAACTAAGTGTATTCCCCATGCAAAAGACACGCAAAATTTGGAATCATTTACCATTCACAAAAGACTATTTAGGATTCATGCCTGATTGGATTATAATGAACATTTTGAAGGTATTTGTGATTAGTTTAAAGATAAAACTTTTATATATAACTTATTTTTGCCGTCGTAATTTGGTTATTTGTCCTTATGTGCGTTGGATAATTAACGAATGGAACTTAATTATGGACTAATAAGCAAGTCACTTTCGGCTGTTGTGAATTGAGACAAAAGATATATTTAAACATCTGTTCTTATTAAAATATAAAAACTATACATTGAAATACGGTAATATCGGCTGTTACTACCTGTTAGTATCCAAAATGAATGTTTTTAAAATAATTTTAAATTGTTTGAAATAATAGACATGATTAAAAAGTAGATATATTTTCCATATGTTATACGAGCGGATGCAAATTCAATGGAAATCTTTTCAAATCACACGTTAAGAAATCTTTAAAAAGATTTAAAAAAATGTAGATCCACCCTTTCGTTGGGACTTGAATGAAAGATTGTACCTGGCATCTGTTCCCATTTGAGTTAAAGATGTTAATAATAACATACCTGGAAGGTTTTCGTGCTTTTAAAACCTGTAATATTTAGAAACCGAAACTCCATTAGCATCCGTACTTTAGATCTTTAATTACTCTAATCTTCAAGAATTCTTCTTTCCCGGATTTCTTTCTTTAACTTTTTTTGTCAAACGGCACGTGCTAATAGCGTTTTAATTCCACCTTCGCATGGCCCTATTTTCAAAGATCTTATCCGTGTTGCGTGCACGAAACTGGGCTATTTTGGTTTTTTGCATTTTTACCATCGACCACGAGCAATAAAAAAAGTTCCAACAGTTCTTTATAAAATGAATTTTTCTAAAATTGATGTGATGCGTGTGGTTAAAGTTAAAGTTGTGTATTGAAAAGAAAAAAAAATATTGCCGGCACCGTGTGAAAATAATAGCCTAAGCCACAAATTTTGGAGGATGAGATACTTTTCGGTCGTTTAGTTTTTAATAGCCGTCCAAAAAGGTGTCTATTAAAACGAGTCAATTCTCGTAGATGTTTCTTTTTTGAAATTACGGTTCTTTTTTGATTACCGGGTTTCCGTCTTCTTTATTCATAACATCACGCAACTTTTTAGGATAAAAGAAATCATGTTGAACCAAAAAATTGTTTTACCGCAAAAGAAATTTTTAAGTAGCCTCTTTAGTGGTTAAAGATATACGATTATTTGTATTGACCGACCGAAACTCAATTTTGAGCTGAAACCGAAATTCGGTCATGATCATAGTTTCGACCGAAACCGAAACTTTTCTTTAAAACGAAGGAAATAGTACAAAAAAATAGTCCCAAAGTGTATTTACTGGTTTTTCAAACTTATCTAAGCATAAGCAATGCATCCGATATGTTCAAATCATAAAATCACACGATTTTATACACTAACTATAGAAGTTACTTATGAAAATGGACTCCATAGAAACCATAATATTAAGATTTTTCACAAGACGCTAACAGTGAATGATCGTGAAGAAAGAATATGTTCAATAAATCTAATACTAAAAATAGAATGCGGCTTAATCCAAATATTTTTAGGTCTAGATACTACACCGTACTTAGCTTTAGTGTTAGTATTAGTCTACTTTTAACCGTTATTCGGTTTTACATTATTGTATACTTGTATGGAACTAAACCTAGAACTAACTCTAGACCGCACGGCTAATAACGGTCTATGTTGTTAAACGTGTTAATTCTGGACTTACGTTTTGTTTAGCTCTAGATTGTTTTAAATTTTTCTGGAACTAAAAGTATAGCTAATACTAGGCCTACAATCTAGCATCAACTAACAACCTAGATCTAGAAATAGAGACCTATTTGTACTTCTTTTAACACGGCTAAACCCTAATTATTCTTGTTTTAGGTTTAGTATTAGGTCTGAAGCTAGGTTGAGTTGGGTAGATTGCGTCTTAAGAATCTCTCTTAAGCTGGCAGGCCTGATTACGTCTTGCCTCCATAGAAGAACTCAGAAAGTAAAGCTTAATGGTGAAACATCTACTGCGGCGGTCCTCACCCATGGAGCCACAGGATGCTATATTAAGTCCATTATTATTTTGTTTATAAACAACATCCATCTCGAACATAATTAATCATTGTAATTATCAACTTTACGCTGATGACACTCAGGTGTATTTGTCATTTAAGCCCGACGATTTCGGGACATTCTTAAGAAATCTAAATGAAGATATTGATAGATTGTTTTTCCATGCAACTATAATAAATCTTACAATAAACCCTGATAAATCTCCGTTGATTTTTGATCCTAAACAAATTAAAGAATCATTTTTATCGTCTATAATTGTGTCTGATAATGGCGAATAGATTCACATGGCCTCTGCTATATCTAACTTAGGCCTACTTCTTGATAATTCTCTACGATTTGAAGAACACTCGTCGTCTATGATCAGAAAGATGATTTATGCATTAAAATCAATTTGTATAAATCGACACCTATTTGATTATGACACCAAGCGCCTGCTTTGCGATTCTTTAGTATTATCGAAGTTTACATACTGTGATGTAATTTACAATAATTGCATAACAAATCAATGTTCCAATGGCATTCAAAGCTTGCAAAATTCTTGGCTTCCTTAGGCGATCTGGTTCATTAAATATGAAAAATAGGCGACTGGTGCATGAAGTATAGTTTTATTTGAACGTTTTGCGTACAAAGCAGCCCTCGTCTCCATCCCTAACCACAAATTAGAGTTGTTCAAAGGTTTTCTTTGTGCAAGACTATAGCTGTTCACAGTTTAAGTGGTGTTTCATTAATCAGTTACTTGACTGTTTTGTAGTAGGCTTGGGAACCTAAGCCTACTACAACCTAAGCCTGAACCCCTTAAGTTGTTTATCCATTATTTAAATTATTTTGAATTTATAAAATGTTGTTCAGTTTTGTTATTTTTCTTCTCTTCATTTAATCTTAATTCTATCTTTTCTAAATAAAATTTTTATTTAACCAGTGGCACATTGTTGAGTTTAAAATTTAATCATTTATGCTTGTCTTTTTTTATCAATTAGGATAAAGAAACTTTATTTTTTCATAATGTGGTCTTGCTACCTCTTAGCATTAAACTACCGCCCTGCATTTTGTTAACGGCACACAGTACAAATTTTTTATCGATGGTTCAAAGTAGTACATATTCAGATCTTCCTAAATTCACCTTTGTTTTATTTTTTAAGCCTATTTTTAAGCAGCGCACAAATTTCTCGTTAACGATATATGGTAAAAAATTTTTATCAGTGATACAAATTAGTACAAACTCAACTTTTCTCAAATCCACCTTTGCTTTATTTTTTGTCTTTTTAAGTGATCTTGCTAGATAATATTAAGATGCTCCCATAGCCTAGATACTGTTGGCAGAAAACTAAATCCTAGTAAATGAAGACTATATTCTCATTACAGAGTAATTGCTATAAAAAGACTAAAATGGTCTGGATACTGCTTGTAGAAAATTATAGCTGCTGATAGAAGTCTAGAGTTGGCAGAAACCGAGATCCTGTAATTGAAGGGTATATTCCCTTTAGTAACTGCTAGGTATAGAAAGAAAGTCTGGATACTGCTTGAAGAAGATTATAACTGTTGGCAAATGCCTAGAAGCTGCTAACAGAAATCTAGATACTGTTGGCAGAAATGTAGATTCTGATGACCAAATTTTCTTCGTAACGATATCGATATTTTCTTTGCTGATTCTGCCATTATGATCCTGTCAGCTTAAGAGAGGTGTCTCAAGAGACGTACGTCTGAATAAAAATGTTTCTAGTTCAATATAAAAAAAATTATTCGTAATATACATTAATATCTAGTCTTGACTAGTAGTTGCACTAGTAATGCACTTTAATGCACATTTTTCGCAATATAAAGTACGGTCTGGATTCCCAATAAGAGTATATACCGCTGAAGTGTTGGTTTAAATAAACCTAGCTAATGGTTTCTACACGTCACAAAACCGGTTCTAGTCTGTACTACAAGATGTGAGAGTGACTAATTGATTTCCGTGTGTTCAAACACGATTGATCTCGTTTGGCGACTGTCTGTAGCCATATGTATATGTGTAAAACTCATGTGAGTAGTTTGTTTTTGGAGTAAACATCTTTTGTGTATCATTTTCTTGTTTTTTGTGATCTTCGCTTTTCTTGCTTTATGCAATTTGAAATGTAGGTAATAAGTGATGAAGTGCAGAAAGACTTTAATATAGTTCTGAGTAGGAGTGAACGATTTTCCAGACTAACGAGAGTCCACCAACAGTACACTAAAGACAGCTAGCTAGGCAGAGAAGATGAGTTACACATTAAGATAAAAGTTGCAGTGGACAGTGATTAGTGTGAACATAAATTCAAAATTACCCATTGTCGAATTTTTCCAAAAATAGTGTTGTTTGGTTGTAAAATTCAGCTGCCAAATACTACTTGTATGCACGCAATGTTCCAGTTGTTGCTAGATGTGATCCTATCCCAGTTATGTAACAATTTTTTGCCAGTCGAATCAACATTGAATTAAACAATTTGTTACTCCTATTTAATGGTTTGCGAAACAAATCGCACAGCATCAGGAATCATACGCGATCACAGCCCATCCTGATTCGACTGCAAGAGTTTGATGAGGTCACATGGTGAGGCATTGAGCAAATGTAAAGCCATCGACGACCTTTAGATAATGTTAAACATCAATTTGGAGCGCGCGTATGTGTTTCCAATGACTTCCATTCTTGACGCGCAAATGTTACCATATCGGAAATAACGCCTTACACAATACACTCCTTCGAAACCGAGTTAATATTGAATCGAAGTGTGGTAGATTTGTGATGCGAAGAAGAATTTATCCACTAAAGGGTGCGATTTATTATGGATATAGATTATGGATTGGATGCTCAGTGGCTACTGTTGCAAACGTGGCATAAACCATTGGTAATTTTAGTTTTATAATACATTGGATCTGGCATCATTATTCACGAATCATTCCAACCATCACGCAATACGTATAAACGTTGCGAATTCTTAATGGTTTTGGCAATCCAATTGACTTAATTTTTGTCCAGTTAACTTATGCCATCCAATTACAATAACATTATTAGGCGGCCCACACCCTTTACCTCCGAGATAGTTAACCATACTAGGGTTAAGCTTTATGGGCGGTAAATCTCAATTTTTGGCCGAAATTGCCGAAACCGAAAGTTCTGTCGAACACTACTTATTTGCGTCATATTAGTAGACTTTTTTTGTTATTTATCTTGGGTTGAACTAATGGTTTTAAAAATTGGGTACAGGTTTGCGTGTGTTCGTAAAATCCGTGCTGGTTTCGATGAATTCCTGATTGCCTATTAAGAGATAACATTTAATGAGGTCATAAATAAAGGAATTGGGCGGGTGGTGGTGAGAGTGCGGCGCCCCTTAATGAAATAAAATCAACCGAAGTAGGCAGACTAATAGAGTCATCAGGTTTTAAAAATGTTCGCGTTGTTTTAGGGTGTCGCCGTTTCCGTTGCCTGACGACCTCTTCGAAGATACGTCCAAGAGATAAAACCGATCTTTCGGTTTGGAAAACATTTAGCCTAATCGTAGTCCACCGACCCAAGAACCACTTTAAATCAGGCTACAACCGTTAAATTCAAAACTTATTTACACGAAAAGAATCGTCATTAATTTTTTTTAATAAAATGTGGGAAAATAAACAAATATTTTCGTCGTTTAAGTAGGTTGTATACTTAAAGTTTCTTCTTCAGAATACAACAGTGTGACTTGAGACTTCTCTACCCACACAGAACAAAATTAAACCGAAAGAAAAAATCCGGACCGTGTATATACGTACGTTTTACTATAAATTCACTTGATTGCGGCCGGCTTGGCGCTGGATAAAGTGACGCTTGTGTAAGTAGTCGAAGACAGTGGCCGGACTCCGGGTCTTCTCCGGAGAAAAGCAGCCCGAGTCTCCTTTTCTCTTAGGTAAAGTTTCGCTTGAAATGGCCTCGACTAGCGGCCCGATAATTTGAACGGCGTAAATCTCTGTCCGGATATCGACACGGCAGCGTTCAGCGTTTATCCTTCTTCTTCGAGACCGCTCTTTGCTAAGGGCCCAACGAAGAACCTTATAATGAAAACAGTAATAGTAAATTAGCAAGGTGTCTTCTACTGTCACTAATTTGCTGAGAAATTAATGTGTGGATCGAATAATTAAGAATATTTTTATGTAAACTTTTTTATTTTGAAACGTAAAAAAGTTATACAAAAACAACCCAAAGAAATATCTAAAACAACTTTAAGAAGGTACGTAACAAAAATTTTATGAGAGAATTATTTTGAACTGTTGATGAGATAAATGAGATTAATTAAAACATTGTGGAACAACGAAGTTGAATTTTGTTTTGATCAGATTGACTCAAAGCACCAACTTAATCCAACTGATATATAAATGCTGTAATTGACACAATGTTCACATAAATGCTTTTCGTTCTTGTTTTGCACATCATGGAAAATATAATTGAAATACATCTGATTATAAAAATAGCAGAGTTTAGTAACAGCTGAGTATCTTCAAGTTTGCACTTGAAAATATATTCCAGCAGGAATTTATAATTATTTAAAGATTTATATTTCAAGTTTGTCAGTTTAGAAAATAATATTAAATACAATTGAGAATTAGTTCTTTGCTTGCTTAAGCTTTATTTCAAAACAGTTTGAAAATTATTGTAATTAACCATCTACTAAGTATATGCAAGGTTATGACGTTTCATTTTCATTTCTTGTTTCCACTTTCCATTTTTTTGTAACATTAGTTGTTCGAATAAGGAACTTAACATTTTTGCATTTTTTACGGAAACGGTGAGATTTATCAATATTAAAATCTTAAACTATACTTACAACTGCAAAAATGCATATATAAGTTCTAGAATAAAAATGATAGAATGATTCATAGAAGATAATAAATAAATGATACTGCAAAATAATAAATGATAGAATGAATCATGGAAAGTCTAAAATAATAAATAATAGAATCATACACGGGTCTAGTATAACGTAGAATCTGTTAAGTTTTAATTTATGTAAGGTTTTCTTAAAAAAAACAACTGTCTTCTTGATGAATTAAGCAAGGATGCAAAATTGAACATTCGTTCAACTGCAGTTGATGATAGTATGCTGGTGTTATACTTTGTAAATATTTGTTTAATTAATAATTAATTTTCTATCTTTCAAGTACTACAATAGCTTAACGCCGTAGTTTTATTTAAGTTTAGTATGTTGAATAAAATGTGTACGTACTAAATGTTTAGATGTACTTAAATAGTTCTAAATGCACTTAATAGGAGTTAAAATTAACAAAAATAGTTGAAATACCTAAAGTAGCATAATTATTGATCGAATAAAAATAATTAGAATACTTTAATACACAAAGTAGTTGACTACTTTGATTAAAAACTAATTTACGGACAAACTCAATTCTTTGTCACAATAAGATTTAGATATGATCTTAAATAAAAGTTTCGAATCTAATTTGAAGGGTGGATAAAGTATATAATAGAACAGAAATTCAATTTTCACTTTGGAAGTCGGAAGTTTTATCATAGTGTTGAACACTATGATATAGTTACTTGTTTCTTGAATTTTGGTGCTTATTGCATGATGAGGAACATGGAATAAAAAGAATGGCTTATCCTGTTAAAACTATCCTAATTTATAAAGTCCTTTGACTACTATGTTGGCCAAGTTTGAAAGGAATTCGTTTGATTGATTTCTAAATATCAACGTTTTTTTAAATACATTCTGAAAAATGACATTAAAGGTTTAAACGTTTAATTAAATAAGATATATTCAGTACAGGGTGTTCAGATATTGGGGGATAATCTATACGTAGTGACACTTTGAATGCAAAATATACAAATCTGACAATCAAGTTTAAATGCCGCATAAATGCCAAAATTACAAACTCGTTCTATTATGTTTTCAAATGTGTTTTTTTTTTGACAATATGATAATAAAAAATGTTAGAAGGCAACTTTAAAACTAACCAAAGTACTTTTAACAAATTATTAATTTTCAAACTTCTTTTTATTCTAAATTACATCTTATCTATCAACAAAGAAGTTAATAGAGATCAAAAACGAACATTGAGAATCTCTTGAAAACAAATGAAGCATGTTTGTACAATATGCTTCATTGTAAAATTAAGATTGCCGCTTTAGAGTCGCTCGAAGAATGTTGCTACCTCTAGATTATCCACCAATTTCTTAATTTCTTTGCTTCTTAGTATACCACAGGATGTTTATACTTGGATGCATATTATACCGGGCGAGGCACTTAAATTGAGATTACCTTGTAACTCAAACTATCAATTTTAGAAGCAAAAGTTTCAATTTTACAAACAATTTGTTTAAATGGAACACTTGTATATAAGGTGTTTCAGTGACTCGGGGAATAATTTTAACTACATATACTAGAGTGAAAATGATGACAATTCATGTAAAAGAAAATTGGTCAAAGATCTAAAATGGCAAAGATACAGGCCATCAAGGTTAGAAAATTTTAACACATTTTTTTAAATATCTAAAACACTATTTATGATAAAGGTTTGAAAACTAGTATATTGTGCCTTTTTACGACCGTGTAATAGTTTTTGCTACTGCCAAATTTGAATTATGTACCCTTATCACATTCTTTATAACAATTTAAACGATTTACGAACGAATAACATTAAAACAAATAAAATTACAAATTGAGAGGATAAAGGAACAAGCATTTTGTCATTGCCAAAATTGAAATGTGTGTGTTAACTAGGAATATTTTAAATGATTTAAAAACAAAATATTTTCAAAAGTCATATTTAAGAAATTCAACCATTACAATTTAAACAATTTTATCCCAAATAATTTTATTAAAATAACCCGAATTGTGAAAATATTAAGAGAGTTACAACATAAAGAGACATAAAGAGAGTTATGTTAACAATTCATTTTGGCAACAATTTTGTATCATTCCCTCTTTATATAATGAAAGATTTATATGAAACTTTTTTTCAATAAAAAAATGAATAGGTTATGAGGTAATCTCAATTTAAGTGACTCACCTGCTATATGAAAAAAATTGTTATTTTAAACAATATAGTTTCTACATCCACTTTGAATACTATTAGAAAATTTTGATTTATAAATTCTATTAGGAATAACAGTTAAATGTGAAAAATACAAGTGATAAATTTCTCAAGTACTGCACTATCTCCTTAAGTCATTTTAATGCATTTAAGATATTTGAACATTATGTAATTATTGTAAATTTACATTCTGGTTTTCAACAAAGACAACCATAATATCGCTTAATCATATGGAACCCAAACCTAATATTTCCTTGTATACTAATCAATATCAAAAACTATTTAAACATAATTTTCATATTTCAGCAAATTTTCACTTTTTTGTATTTTGTCAACATTTATTAGATGTATAAATCATCGAATAAATCGTTAATCGTGTTAAAAATGAAATTCATTAAAACATCGCAATTCACCTATACTTATATTTTTAACGAATACAATAAGTGCACAAATTTGAATTGTATGCGAAGGTGTGCTGAGGAGCAAAACTTAAGAGAACAAGAATTTTTGTGATTGCCAAAATCGAAATGTGTGTTAATCATATTGCTGAGAACGCTTACACATTGCAGATGAGATAAAAATGTTTACCATTACTATACTAATGTTAACCATTATCATTGCCAAAATGGTAATTTGTTTGTTAATCGTGCTGATAGAGCCTTTTTAAATAATCTAGAAGCGAAAATTTACAAATATTATATTTAGTAAATATTGATTTTTAGTAATCGAACCAATTGTGCTCTTTAGGTCAGTTTGCACAACAATTTGAACAGTTTTAATTCAAATCATTTCATTCCTCCGAAATCCATCCGAAATGATAAAAATGACGTAAAGAGAATTATGTTGACAATTTATATGGGCAATAACTTTATTTTGAATACTAATAGATGATTGTGGTAATTTTAGTTCTATATCAACAAAAAATTAAATTCAATGAAAACTATCTTCTTTCTTCATATGATGAAAGCTTCATCTGTTTCTTTTTCAATAAAATTTAATTTTAATTTTAATGATTCACCTGGTGTATTAAAAAAAAATCACGATTTCATGCTACCACTTCTATGATGGGGAGCAACCCAACTCAACACAACCTATCTTTAGAACTAACACTAAAATTCCTACGAACGAACTAACACTAGACCGAGTAAAGATTATAATCCTAGATCTAGTGCTACATGTAGTTTTACTTCACTTACAACTATACAGGGTTGGCAGATCAGTTTGTAAAGTACTGTATTTCAGAAACTATTCATTAGATATTTTTTTCATTAGATACACGACTAAATCCAACTCAAGCCAACCCTGACGAGGTGATAATACATAATTTCTTATTTTTTTAGCTTTGTCAAACCAAGCTCTTTTGGCATATATTTCTTTCGAACAGTTCGTGTTTTGTTGCAATAGTTTATATACAGGGTGTGTCAAGTTTTTAAAAGAAAATGCAAACAAAAAAATGCTTTGTTTCGATGAACACCAATTGTGCAAATACAGTATATAACTTTTGATTGGATTTAGTTGTCCTAATTGCATAACGACACTCTCTGAAGCTGGCATCTGCTCCTTGTACTTTATCCTTACCATAATAAATTTTAAAATGAATGGAATAAGCTGAAGATGATTCGCACAGGTGGTAACAATTGAACTAAATGTAATTCAACCGTCCTTTTATCAGAGATTCATCAGTTGATAATGTCAATCAAATATCAAAAATCCATCACGTAGCGTAGTGTTTGCAAACACCGGGGTATTTATAACAATTCTTTTTGACCAATACACATGTAATTTCGATTTTTTAACTTATGACATTCAATAAATTATTATTACTATTATTTCATCTAAAGTTACAGAAAATCACCTCAATTTTGTTTTGTTTACAGTGTCTTCTTTTTCTATTATTTGTCTAGTATACTTATATGTCTTCTATTATAATACTACAAAATTCTTCAGTAAGAAATTGTTGCAACACTTTCAAAGACGATGGGTTGTTGTTCAATATCCGTATCAGAAAGTGTTTTGTACCAAGAATATTTTCTTTTTTCTCCCAAATTCAATCATCTTGGCTGCCTTCATCGGAAGATTCGGCATCTTAGCTACTTGTTAACAGTCTTGTATAAGAAATGAGCACATATTACAGTGTTACAGTAAATGACGTACTGGTAATATACCACTACCATTATCGTTAACATATTAAATACACAATTCAGTGTCATTACTACAAGAAAACCAGTGCACTGGCTTTGATGATCATGAATATTACTTAGGATGAAATTATCTCGGCCGACTTCGAAGTCGTCAGCCAGATGGGAAGTCCATTCTATTGAAACTTTATGAAATATTTGTCAAATATTGTTCGTGTTTATAAAATGTTTTTGGCCGACTTTGAAGACATCCGAGTTCACTTCTTATATCAAGAACAAAATTTGGGGCGGCCGACTTCAAAGACATATATATAAGGCACGATTTATTTCTTGTTTGGGTTCTTAATAAATGAACGACAATGGAGTTTACAAATTGGAATGTGATATATGTAAAGCCATTTATAATGGTGAAATGGGCAGATGTTTAAAAACTCGCATAAAAGAACATAGAACACAACAGAGATAAAACTTTGGAGCACATATAATATTTAACAAAGAACCAATTCCATGAAACAAAAAACACAACACTACTTCACAAGAAAAACAAAAGTAACCTTTTAGAAATACTTGAACTATATGAAATAAAAATATTTAAACATAATCATCCACACATTTTATGCTTGAATGACCAGATAAACAACACAGAAGACCTCTATATATGTATCTGAAGAATCCATATACTCCACCTAAAAATTAAAAAAAAACCCAACATGTACGAGGACCTCGAGCCACAGTAACAGCATATCCCCATATTCCCTTCCCAAATTCAATTTCCCTCTTTTACCTCCTTTTTCATTTAACTTAATAAAGAAACATCTTAATATTTAAAAACTTTACAATAGATATGTGTTTTTCAAACATTTGAACTTTTGGTTGGGAAATATTCAATTTGAATTTATTTTATTTTAATTTTAATCCTATTTTTATTTCACATTACATAAAATATAACTAACTTCACAATGATACATAACGTCATAAAACAGAACACGCTATTATACAAAACAACAATTTACATACGTTTACCTTTTGATATTTGAAATTTTGAATAGATTTTAAATAATCTGAAGATCAACATAGACGTGCTTGAAAGTTCCTGAAGATGGCCTAAACAGGGCCGAAACTGGTAGAACTATAACAACTCATTTCGTCTTAATCAAAAATACAAAATTAAATAAAAATGTCTTTAATTTGTTCAAGACGAAAAAAACACATATAACAAACACACACGAAACACACAAAGTTTACACGATGCCATATTGACTCTACTTCTGCCCAATTTTTTAACAATTTAAAAAAGAGTCAACAAAAGTTAGGTCACCGCGAAAATTTTCGATTATTTAGGGAGGCGCAACCTGGAGAAGATTGGGTTCTGATTTAGAGATTATTATATTATTTTATTATTATATTATCATATAATTTTTATGTTTATGTGTAAAAAACTATTGTTATTGCTTCCTTTAAAACAGAACTGATATTTTTGAATTAAACATGGTTACTATTATAGTTAACTTTGTCTTTGTTACTATAAATGACTATTATCAAAACAGAAACAAGTATATAATTTTGTACTTTAACTATGATTTTTATTATTTTTCATTTTTTCATTATAGTGTATGATATTCAAACGTATTCCTTCTTTTATTTTTCTACTTTGTTGTTATATTATTTAAATGTATTTTGTTTTAAAAAAATTTAATATTAAATTTATATTAACAAATTCGTTTTGCAACTGTTTAGGCGCGAAACTTCTAGTTTTAGGTACAGATAAAATAACCTAAAAAACTAGTGTTAATTTTAGTTTAGTACAAGTATACAACAATTTGAGATTGAATAACAACTACAAATAGAGCCAACGCTAACGCTGGAGCTAATACTAGACCTAGAACGAGAAACATTTAGGTTTAGTCATACCTCTCTTAAGGCGGAACCCAATCCAACCCAACCCAACCTAGCTTCAGGACTAATACTAGATTCGTAACTAGAAACGTTAGGGTTTAGCCGTCTAAAGAGGCGTACGGTTAAATCATAATGTTTAGTTCTAGGTACTGTATTAATGATAATGCTGGGTTGTAGGTCTAGTATTAATTATACTTTTAGTTTTAGAAGTATTTACAACAATTAAGTATGGAATGGCTATTAAAACTAGAACTAACACTAGACCTAGTACTAGAAGGCTTAGTCGTGCGTCTGAAGTCTAGTGTTGGTTCTAGTTTTAGTTTGATACAAGTATACAACAATTTAAGACACAATAACAGACCCAGAATGAAAAACATTTAGGTTTAGTACCTCTCTTAAGACGGAACCCAATGCAACCCAACTTAACCCAACGTAACCTAGCTTAGAACTAGAAACATTAGGATTTGGCCGTCTAAATAAACGAACGGAAAGTTTTCCAATCTTTGAAGAATTTCCGATTGTTTTATTATTTAAATGTATTTTATTTAAAAAAAAATTAACATACTCTTTATGTTAACAAAATATTTTTGCAACAGTTTAGGCGTGAAACATCTTATTTTATGTTAGATTAAAATAACCTAAAAAAATGAAACCCAAAATAAGAAGTTTCGCGCCTAAATAGTTGCAAAAAGATTTTGTTAAAGTGTTGTTAAAACAAATTTTAAATAAAATATATTTAAATAATAAAACAAAAATAAAAAAAGAATATGTTTAAAAATCATAAACTATAGTAATGTGGTTTCCTTGGCAGTCTTCAAGTCAAGCCAAACCAGCAAAAACTGAAAAATAAATATATAGATAATCTTTGTTAAAGTACGAAATTATATTTTTGTTTTAATATTAATCCATATAGTATTGTATACGATGATGAAAGAAAACCATAATATTAATATTTATTTCTAGGGTTAATCCTTTGAAAATAAAATTAACAACACTCTATGGAGCTTTTGATTTCACAAACCTGATTTTTTTTATGTAGTAATCAATATCAACGATTATGTTAATTAATAATTCATCTGCTTCCAATTTTAACCATCCAAAGTTACTTTATACACCATTTAATAATTGTTTGAAAATTTTTAAATTTATCTGATGACGATTTTTAATGGAAACATTTTCAACTTAATGAAATAAAATGTCATGTTAATGCAAAACTTTCTTTTTTCTTCTTATTAAAAAATGAATTATACAATTATAGTATAGTATTCCTAACCTAATGGAATATATTGTAGCTGGAAATCATCCATCACTCTTCCACAGCTGATTTTCTACGATACCTGTAAGTATGATATAAGTAGACACATACAATGTAGGTAAGTAAATCGTGTTTTGACACAATTTTTTTACATAGTTTAAAGTAAGGTCGTGGTGATTATTAAAGTTGGATATAAATATGACGTAATTATATGGAGTAATTTTTCTTTGACACGACTACGTCGACATCGCGACGGTCGATACAGGTTGGAATAAAAGTCGGCAAATAAATATGCAAATCGGCGGCGTGCGGAGGGCATGAGCTTATCGGCCGGTGGTCGACGGTTTTCCTGCTGCTCGGCCGGCGACGTCGGCGTCGCGGCGCACGCACGCCACATTAACCCCGATTTATATTATTATGCAAATCCGGCCCTGGGCGCAGAGCACCCACCCTCAACTCGCCTTATCTGGCACTTATTCAAATTCTAAAATAATGTTACCGCAGCGTGTAGCGCCGTTATGAAATATTACGCAGCCATATTGCTTATGGTCATACCAAGAAAAGCTTTTACGACCCATAAAAAAATCACAAAAATTAATGGATAAAAAAACAAATTGATTTAAATCAAAATCTTTTCTATTTAATACTGCTTTTTGATATTAAGATACTATTTCAATATAAGTAAAGTAGAAAATATTTTGTTGGGCGTGCCTGGTTTTAGTGGTCTCTCCTGCTAGCTCCACCTCTGCAAGAATTGATTGGAAGTTGGACGGGGTCACCATTGGGCACGAGGAGCCCCACAAAGCTTTCGCAGCCAATAGTCGGCAACTCTCAACTTCGAAGCTTCCGCCACACAAAAAGTCCAAAGAAACGTCGTCATCGGTACACGCGCAATGGGCATTCAATGAAAAATAAAACCACAACCGCAGGAAAGGCGAAAGCTCGCGGAGTAGACGAGGACGGCCACGTCCCGATCATGCTTTTAAGGTCATAAGTACAACAAGGACGAAAGCTAACTGGTGACGACAAGAACCACGGGGGTAGTTGCTTTTTAATCTGATTTCAAACCTTCGACAGTGTAATTGGAAAGAAATG
Organism: Onthophagus sagittarius; assembly: GCA_036711965.1. Lineage (NCBI taxonomy): Eukaryota > Metazoa > Arthropoda > Insecta > Coleoptera > Scarabaeidae > Onthophagus > Onthophagus sagittarius. The sequence goes on along the minus strand of JASERS010000005.1, from coordinate 11,455,198 downwards.
GAGAAGTCGTATAAGGCTTTAATGGAGACAATATGGCCGTAATGGATTTAAACGATTAGGTTTAATGTGTTTTATCTCTCGATAGGGGTGATTTTTTTGTGATTTGGGGATTGAGGAATTATTTGCTTCTTTTAAATCACTTGTTATTTACATTAATCAAAAATAATTAAAATTAATTTTATAATCTGATACTTGACCAGAAAGCAAATTTAATTATCTTGAATTCAACGTAACCTCCTCAAGACTTAGAAATAGGAACGTAGTAGCAATAGTTCCACCTAATGTGCATACATAAGAACCAGAAGGAGGCAGTCCGAGGCACACCTCCGCGATTCGCCGCCTCACTTTAACCGGAGGGGGGCCCTCTTCCTACGACGCCGACACCTGCGGGGGCCAAGTTAGAGCTGGAGTTAGAGGAAGAGTCGCATTAGTTGGAGTAAGAAGAAATGGTAAAAATTGAAAGTAGGAGTGAGATGGTGATGGTAAATGCTCGAGGGAGGGTAAGCACAAGGTAGTGGCCACAGAGTTGTAAGCCTGCCTATTAAGTAGGCACAGGTAGCCAACCAAAGCGCGGAGGTAGCGACGCTTTTAGCTGTCAGGTAGCGGTCTAGAGAGCGGCAGCGTTGCGCAGTCATTCAGTGTCGTGCTCGCCTGGCGCTAGGCTTGAAGAAGAGGTCGCGGAGAAGGTGCTGCTCATTGCTCCTTTTTCTCACGGACGATAAACAATTTTTTTATCAGATTTTTTAGTGTATCTTAACTTTAGTGCTCACAAAGAAAAACTTTAATCCAAGTCATCAAGTATTTCAAGTACAACCAGATTCTGAAGAAAGCATCTTAATCAACACAGTAACATCAATTATATCCTGTGAAGTTTGACAATTTAAAGAACAATACATTTTCTCTTTTGGGAATAGTGGTTTATGGAGGATTGAGAATCTAAATGGTTTGTGGTGCGGGTCAGACGCGTTTTTCGTTCGATTCGTTTGAGACAGGATGCTGATCTCCACCGGGAACCCACTGGGCGGCGGGAACGATTTTACCGGCGTCCCGGGACTTGCCGGTTGCTGCCCGGTGCCGGTAACTCCTTCGCGATCCTCAATTGTCAATTGGAAGATGGATCCCGTCGGACTTCCGGCATCAAACACAGCACCCAGCGTCTTACCAACAGCTTTATCGTTGTCACCATCAGGTTAGAACAATTACTATCTTATTTATATCTTATTGAAATATATATATAACCCACCTTGTTCAGCTCAACATTTAAAGGTTCGATCAGCTTTTAAACATTTAAAATTGGATTAATTTTTAATGACCCAATATATATACAGGATATATATATATATATATATATATATACATATATACATATAACTATATAATAATTATTTATTATTTATGGAATATGATTCCCTGTAATAGCGTTAATTGCAAATGAATTCTAATTCTCATAATTGATGCTCATAAAAAAATAATTTCTTTAATTTTTTTTTACTTTACATCTTGAATTGATTTAATATTTTAAAAATCGATATCGCTATAAATAAATTATTTATTGCTTCAATTACATTTGATGGCTATTAATGTAAGAAATTAATGTTAATGTTGTTGATTTGCCTTCAATCGTCCTTAGTCGACAAATCGGTACCATAATAATGAATGTATGTTGATTATAAATATTTGAAAAGAAAAATCAAACGCACCAAGACCCAGTTAAAAAGTGGTAATAAAACGGTAATTACGCCGCTTTTCAATTACACGCGAATTAACGGACATAAAGTCGATTTATGTATTTTTTTTCGCGGTCGGTAATTAAGCGGCCGTTAATGACGAATGCTCTCGCAATAATTCACTCAATTATCAACATTAGCGGCGTTTTATTAATTGGCCTCGTTCGTTTATGTCTCCGGGTTGCATTAAAATCATATTTACGCACCTTGTTCGGCTTAACATTTAAACGTCCGGCTCTAAAACGATTTTCAGTTTTCAGTATTTAATTGGATTAATTCTTAATGTCCCAATCGATCATATAAATCGATCTTAAAAAGTTAGATTAATATAGTATTTACGTATTTATACGTATTTTTTAATCTTAATTGTTCTAGATATTTTTTTTTTCGATTTGAATTTCATTGAACTTTTCCAGCATAATCAATCACGGCCGAGTTAATTACCGATTTACATCTCAATTACATTATTCGCCAACGTCGTTCCCCAAATTAACCGAACGACCACTTAAAAAGGTTATTTACATAACCGAAAAATTAAGATAGCCACCAGGAGAGTCCAACGTCCTGCTGGTTTCTGTAACGCGATTATTTCCTCGCCCGGTAAATTATGACTTTTTAAACGGCGATTACAAGTGGTTACAGCGATACTGACGTCCGGCGAATTAAATTTGAATTCATTAGCGGAAGCGCCATCTGGGCTTGGGTTTTTGGTTCCACACGCATATGTCCAACGTTAATTTTGTAAATTTGTTAAAATCTGATTTAAACTAAACACTGGGGGGAGATAGGAAAAAATTTTTTACAAATTGAAATCTTTGTTTTTAGTGGCATCATCTCCATCAATCACCAGCACGGCAGTGACATCGGGAGCGGCAACAAGTGGACCCACATCTTTGGCACCTGCGGCTTTAAGGGAATTGTACGGAAATGCAGCGACAGGTCCTGGACACCCATTGGCCTCTTTGGTATCTCAACAACGTTTTTTGGAGCTCTCTAGATTCGGGTTGAGACACTACGATCTTGCTCAACATATGCTTACGCAGCAGGGGGCGGTCACGAAATTATTAGGTGAGTGATCGATTAGGAAAAATTTAAAAAAATTATATAAAAATTTTCGATCCACTGTTTTTGATAGCACCAAAATTAACATAATTGCAGGCCGGTTCGCAAACAATAATAACCGATTTTAGTAAAACACTCGCTTATCCAAGCGAATAAACGTGCTTGAAAATAAGTTTCTAGATTGATCTTAAAGATATACCCCTCAGAAAACCGTCATGGTTCGCTCCGGAACAAACGCAGGAAACCAAAGGGAGTTATTTCGGAAACATAATTTCTTGTCGGTAAAAATCGTGAGCTTCTTTATCGTTAATCCAGGTCGTAGAATTTTTATCATTGATGATACACGAGGAGACGCAGTAGTTGGCATAATTATACCCGTGATCTTGAGATATTAAGCCCCTAAAGCGATGAAAATGCCGTCTAAAGATAAGATTAAAATGCGTCTTGGGCGTTGTAATTTTCGGGTTACCGGGATGTTGGGTTTAATTAATAATTCGACGATATATTATTATGATTGCATAAACAAAAATATTCCGTTAAATCTGGTTTAATTAACCCTGTATTGTACATTATTCCAGTATTGATTGGGATACATATTTTTTAAATATATCATCTTACACATTTTACATATTACATAAGATATTCGTAAATAATTATTGAAGTCAAAAGTTGGGTGTTAGGCGCGAACGGTGATTTTTGACTGGATGTCATACATATAAAATTTATGTTTTTATGTTGATTCGGAGCAAGTATAATTTGTTTACGCGTAATACTATTTGTAATAAGCTAATCTGTATAATAATTTAATTCTTTGTGCTCTTATAAACGTAAGATGTTTTAAATGTTAAGTTCCCGATTGGGAACAATATGTGTAGAAAAACACAACCACAATGGATGCAACAAGAAAAAAGTATCAAATAATAGTACGCGATATTCTATCAGAAAGGGAGGATTCTGAACCTTCCGTTGCTGGTTATGAAGGTAAAGTTAGATTTATATTAGGCTGACATATTGTGGTGCTTGTGTTGTGTTGCATCAGCAATGAACCCAATATTCGTCAGAGGAGAAGAGTAGATTCGTCAGATTTACGTTTCTTCTTTCTTAATTAGGCTGAACCTGTAGATGGAATCAGATAAAATATATAGATGAACCTGATGGATACTTTCAGCATCGCTGTCTAGCTCTTTAGAATATCTTCTCAAAATCTGCATTAGACACAAATCATTCATAGGAAAACATTATAAACCCATCTATGAATTCTCTAAGTGCTATAAATCTATACGGCTCTGGTTCTAATAAACAGGGTTGGGTTGGGTAAGATTTATCCGTGCATCTGAAGACATTTTTTAATAAAGCCCTCTATAATGAATAGTTTTTAAAGTAGAGTACTTAACAAACTGATTTGGTAACACTAGACCTAGACGTGGAAAGTTTTGGATTTAGCCGTACATCTAAAGCCATTTTTCTTCATAATAAATATAAAGCCATTCATTTTTCGAAAGCTTCTACAATGAATAGTTTTTAAAGTAGAGTACTTGACAACCGGATTTTGCAACCTTGTATATTTGAATTGAAGTAAAATTAGAACTAACCGTAGACCTAGAAGTGGAATGTTCTGGGTTTAGCCGTGTGTCTGAAGATGGATAAACCCTAATAATTCTAATTCTACTACTAGTATTAGTTCTAGTTTTGCTTCAGTTCAAATATACAGAGATGGGTTGGGTTGGGGTTAGCTGTGCATGTGAAGACATCTTGTTAACGAAGATATTAATATCATTAAATCTAACTCTAGATCTAGAAATATAAACATTTGGGTTTAGTCGTACATCTCTCCAGATGGCCCGAATGATTCTAATTCTACGTTTAATGTTAGTTCTAGTTTTGCTTCAGTTCAACTATATAGAGTTGAGATGGGTTGGGTTGGGTTTAACGGTGTATCTGAAGACATTTCGTTAACAAAGGCTTCTACAATAAATAGTTGCTGAAATAGAGTAGTCTACAAACTTATTTTACAACCCTGTACAGTTGAATTGAAGTAAAACTGGAACTAACACTAGAGCTACCTAGAAGTGGAAAGTTTTGGGTTTAGCCGTGCCTCATCGAATCTTTCCATTTCTAAGTCTAGTGTTAGTTCTAGTTTTATATCATTAGATCTAGCTCTAGAACCAGAAACGTTAGATATATGTCTCAAGACGGCTATACTGCTGAATGATTGTAGTTCTAGATATAGTGTTAGTTATAACTACAGGGTTGGATACGGTTGATTGGCATCTGAAGACATTTTTTTAAGCTTCCACTATGAATATTTTTTGAAATAGAGTACTTTATAAACCGATTGGGCAACGCTGTATATTTGAATTGAAGTAAAACTAGATCTAACACTAAACCTAGAACCAGAATTTTTTTAAAAATTTTGTACAAAAGGGGGCGCACTCCACCAAATATCTTAGGACAACATAACACAGCAGACAAATATAAATTCGGATTAAATGTTCGGCATAATATAGGATAGTGGTGCCAAACTCGTAATTGGACATGAGCCACTTAGGTATATAAATTTTCCTGGCAAACCTCATAATAAAAATTATATTGGGTTATGTTATATGTTATGTTTTAGTATTTTATATATACTTGTAATATGTCAAAGAAACTTACTTTATTAAATTCAACGAAAACTAAAAAAAAAATTAATTCTTAATTAAAGTTTCAAAAAATCTGGTACATACGAAGTTATCACTAAATGCATGTAGTGATTTATTTATTCATTAATTAGCCTTGATCATAGCTTTGATTTTATCAAGCTTATTATTGAAAACCAACTTTCGCATAGGTAAGTTGATCCAAAGTAGTCTTTGAAAAATTTCTTTTTAAAATGGATTTCATTTCTCATCTACGAGTGTCCAAAAATCTGTTTGTGATATTCTTGCTTTCAGTTGTAGATCAGATTGAAAATCTATTGATTTAACAGCAGGAGTTGTTTTATTTATCATATTAGCAATTTGTTGTGATACTATTCCAGAAATATTGGTATTAGCAGATTGATTCGAGATAAATGAAGCAATTTGCTTAATTTTATGAAAATCATCAGAAAATCTAATTTCAAAATCATTTTTGAGCTCAGCCAGGGATTCAGAATATTTATTCGTAACAATTTTATTATATTTCTTAATTTTTGTAGAATGCCCAAAGTTAATTCCCTTTATTAAATAAGGATAATAAAAAACAAATTTAATTTTGATTTAAATACATTGATATTTCCTATTAATTCAAAAATAGTTTTATCTTTTCCCTATGTTTCAAGATTTACAATATTCATTTTAGTTGCTATGTGTGTAAGAAAGGCTAAATCACAAAACCAGCTACAATCACTAAGTTCTACATAATTTTCATTTTTATTCACCTCTAAAAATCGTTGCAGCATTTTTCTTTACTAAGCCACTTAATTTCAGAACGTAACATTAAAGTTCCTTGACTCAGCATGAAATTCATTGGTTAATTTTTGAATAAGTTGACAATTTTTAGAACAACTCTCATTTCGTGTTCATAATACAGAACTTTTGTAACAACTTGGTGTACTTTCATGAATTCCCTTTTAATGACAAAACTGGCAATATATCTTTCTTTGCTGAGCAAAAATTGAAAATCGTCCTTAAAATCTGTTGATTCATCACAATGTAAACTTAGAAAAACACAGTTTTGTAAACCATCTTTTAATTATTTTCTTAGTTTCATGGATATTGCTTCTATTCTACGAGTTACTGTATTTTTGGATATTTGTAATTCCTGGACAGCTGACATTATTTGACTTAATTTTGAAATAATATCCTCGATGCAGCAAGCATTGATTCTTTAATTATGTTATCATGCTCAAAAGGTTTTTTGTGAATTGATGTATTCACAGGCCTAGTAAAGAAAGGTTTTTGAGTAGTTAATGCAAGTTTCATTTCATTATTGTTAGGAGGATATTTATTATCATATTTTTTAATGATTTGTTGTGAAATGACGTTCTATGTTCCATTTTTTCCAACAACAACTATTGAACCACAAATCAGGCAAATACATTTGTTCTTAAATTATGTAAAAAATATTCCTCTTTTCATTCTTCGTGCAAATTATAGTTGTATGCACTTTTTCTATGATTCGTGCGCCGATGTGAATGGGGTAACTAGAAAGTAATTGCTAATATACTATAATGACTAACATAAATATTAGAACAATATTTTTATACCTGCATGAAACCATTTTTAAGATAAAAGTTCCATTTATGAACCTATTCCATACTCAATGAATAACGAACCTATCTCACAACTCTCTTTCGATCGGTTGATCAGTAGATCAACCATTGATCCCCCACAATTTAGTCGGGAAGCGTTCGCGCTGATCCAACACACACAGCACAGGCAGCAGCTTAACCAGCGATTCCCAAACTTGTTTTAGTAATGTATCACCAAATGCATTGCATCATTTTATGTACCATCTATTACACGTTGGTTGCATTGTTAATAGGCGAGCCACGTCAAAAGTTACAGCGTGCTACGAGATGGGCTTAAATATACAGGACCTAAGTTATACATATTTTACTGTTGTAGTTGAATTATGATGTGTTACATTTCACTTAATGTGTTATGTGGTCTGCCGTTAAATACCAAAATTTTTCATTATCGACAATAGAGAAGACAACGTGGAACTGGAATAAAACAAGAAATCTTGAAAGATTATCGAAAGCAGAAAATTGTCCAGATATTATTACATGTAATATGCATATGGGTGGCGTGGATTAGCGCGAAACATAAGCTAGAGTAGTAAAATTGCACCAGAATACAAAACAGATGACCCATCGCTCTAAGTTTAAATGTATCCTTTCATATCGCAAAAAAAGAAGGGATGAGCTTCAGCCAACTTATAACATCATATCTGACAACATTGGCAGACATTGGCCTTAACACATGGATAACCGCGAAGTATGTAAAAATATTTCTAATTTTAACATAGTAATAATAATTTTTTTTTGTAAAATGTAATTAACTAAATCAATTTTTATTGAATTTATGGAATTTTACTGTTAACGGAACTGGTTAATTCATCATAGTGCTTTCTAAGATATCGTTATAATTGTGTTATTTATTCTATTAATTTATTTAATCGAGTTGGAGAGCACGGAAATAATTGCAACGTTCGCCTGTATCTAAGTCAGCCATTATAGTTATTAGCGACGTTATCTGTCTGTTGAGAGGAACTCGGTGCTGCCACTACAGCGAATTAATTCCTGCTGCGACCAGAAGCAACGTTGCGACACCTCCGGTTGGCGCTCGGTTGCCGGCAAATGCCGCTTTCCCCGCGACATCTACCGAGCTGTGTAACCTAAACTGCCATTATCGATTTAATAATAATCGCCATTTAACGACAATATCGTCTCTCGGCGGACCGTTCGATTATACGGCTCTATTAAATGTCTCTCGATTAAATAGAAACGTTCTCATAAGAAATTACAAAACCTTAAACTACTCGAGATCTCGACAATTTCTTTCAGCCATGACGCATTTTGCGGTCACATCAAGTTTAAATTAAAAAAATTATTATGTTTTTTTTTATTCACTTTCGGTTAATTATTTGCGCCAGTCGAAAACACAAAATAAGGTAGGAGAATACAAGGGGACACGGAGCGATGACACCAGTTAACAATCGCATGATGCAGGCGACACATGTTGGTTATATGTAGGGTGGCAATTACATGTGTGACGTGCAGGGTCACCGACGGTGGGGTCAGGGGGATCCGGTGTCCTTTCATCGGGGGGTTGCCACCATATTCGAAGGACACCAGACGTATGATTTGTGTAAACGCACCTCCCACCATTAACAATGAATTTTTTTGTAATCATCTGATTGTGAGCTATACATATCCATTTCGTGATTACAAAATGTAATCATAACATACTGGGTGAATCATGTCATATATGTTTTAAAATCATCAATAAAAGATAGGGAATCACAGAATTAATACATAGCTAATTTCAATTATTATCAGAATTATGTTTAACTATACTTAATTTGGTAACCTTGATTTTCAAAATTACTTAATAAATCTTGTTTAATTATATTGTAGAACCCCGATTATCAGTGCGTGGATTATCCAGGCTGCGGATTATTTATGCCACAAAGTTTTCATTACTTTTTTTTAATCGCTAGAAAGTGGACTCTTTTCCTTCTTCGAGAGATTTGCACACAATAAAGCAACTCTAAGCATTATCAACAGAAATTTCTTTATTCTGTTTTCCTCCTTATATTACGTCAACGGCACAACCAACTTAATTAAGGGTGTCATGGTTTACCATTTGGTGAAGAAGAAATCAATAAATCTGATTTAATTATGTTAGGACAGAATAAGATTGCAAACGGATCCAATGTGGCAAAGATTTCTTGAGAATCGGCTTCGAATCAACAATGATCTAAATGAAGACGAGCATGGTAACGAGCCAGGAAGCTGAAAAAGCCGCGGATGTTGTAGTAAATATAAGTTTTATTCTCTAAGATTTATTGTATTCTATAAGCTTTATCGATTTAATTTTAACACAGATACCAAAAACACATCTAAGACTTAGTAATAATAACTTCGTTATTTCTTAAGCTAATCTCGCGTAAGAAATAACGAACTTTCATTTTCCATGGTGTCAACTTGGCCGCATTTGTATAAGCGGCGCCCTCAACGTTGCTGTTAAAACTTCCACTTACGGACACCTCATCTTGGTGAATCCATCTCTTTATGTGGTCTGGGAACAGCACCCTTTTATACGGTTTTTTGGTAATTGTATTGCCCGGTATATCTGAAACTAAGCAACTATCATTTTCCATAGCTTTTCGATAATGTATGGACCCATTAACGTTGATGACATCTTCTCTTTATTGAGACGCTTGATCATTACGTAATCATCTTCTGTGTAATTGTTCTGGCTTGTTCTTCCTTTGTCATAATTCTGTTGGTCACTTTTTTGTGACGTCTTCATATTTGATATGGCTGCTTCTTTCTCCTTTTCTAAGGTCTAGTTTAAATATTGTCAAAGTCCTTAGTTGATGTTATAACTAAACAGTATTTGATGTTATAGAGTCTCGTTCAAAGAAAGGTGTACTTTTGTGAGCACTGCGTCCCATTTCTCTGAACCTGATATGAACAGAAATAAATTTTAAATCCTAATTTTTTTAACCACATTAGCCACGGCAAGTATTTCCAGTTCAAAGCTGTAAAGATGTAACTGGTAATTATGTTTTTGTAGAAGTATTGCCACTAACCCATGGGTGTTAACGTCTGTGTGTAACTCAGCATCTCTCGTTGTATCATAAATCTTTAAGATTGGTAACTTGTCAAACCCACAAATCTTAACATTTCTTATAATTAATCAGATATTTGCTAAATGTTTTTAATTTCCTCGGTGTCGGTTTCAACCTAACTGGGTCATCATCAGCCGAATTGTCGAAATTTTAAAAATTCATATAAATCATTAACGTATTAATTTTTTTTAATATTAAGAAAAACTAATGTTTGAAAGATAAACGATACAGAATAACTTAACACAGAGTTAAATAGTAGAAATTTAAATAATAAAGCAAACTTTTTTTAATTAATATCAATTTTATGTTAGATAGAATAAATCGTGAAATTTGAGAACTTGGCATGAATTATCTCCAATATATTACATTTTTATGGCTATATCAAATACGGCTGGGTGGATTTCAACGCGATTATAGCCAAAATATAGGAAATTATTGGGTTTGTCCAATCCCATTATCAGTTTTTGAAAGTTACTATGTTTTTGAGTATTTTATTCTTTTATGGTTGGGATAGGCTTCATACTATCCCTCACCGAATTCAACTGTGATAAAAATATGACAATTTCCAAATTGCCATATTTTTATTAACGGATGATCAATCAACAGTAGTTATAAAGAGAATAACAGTTTAGATGAGGAAACTGAGACATTACTGAATCGTTCTGAATTGCTGTAAATCCAAAACAATTGAAAATGTGGACAAAATTAAATACTTAGGCCTTATCTTTTATAGACATCTAAATTGGAAGAAACACATAACTAAAATTACCTCCAGAATCAATATGCTCATTTCAAACTTCTACCTACTCAGAAGTGTTACAGATAGAAAACTTTTATTAACAATTTACAACGCGACAGTAGAATCTATTCTTAATTGCGGAATTATTGTTTGAGGAAAGAGTTGTAATACAACTTAAAATATGTTAAAAGTAGCGCAGAAAACTATTTTAAAAATAATTTATAAGAAACCACTTATACATCCAACAGAATCAATCTTCACTTAAAATATGTTCTCGCCTGTTTCAAATATTATAACAGACACTTAAATGCGCAAACTGCAAAAACTGCGCAAAATTTTATCTCAGAAATCAGAAACTTAGCAACATTTTCGATAGATGATTTTTGTCCAAATTGATCAAGCCGTTAAAAAGATTTTTTTTTATGTTTCCATACTTTAAGCGCCCACTATATATTGTATTTATAGCGTGTATAATTGCATATTCTTACTGATTTCTTTGAATTTCTTCCCAAATTACTTAATTTCATTCAATTTAATAACGATTAAATTGTCAATTTAATTTAAATACATCTAACTTATGTTTCATGGAATGTCACGCCATTATTTCGTTATGTGGGAGTAATAAAGGACCGTCCTCTTTGCTCGTAATTTTTAATTGGAGTAAATCGTTCTAAAAAAATCGTTACATATCGGAATCGAACAAACATCATTATCCTAGGCGTAAACCCGTTATCCACCTGGGAGTTTTTGACATAAATCCATTACACTAAGTTGCGATTTTCGGCGAAATGTAATGTCGATGAAATAATAAAATATATCTCTTATTAAGAAGATTAGAGATACCTCGATTTTATTCATAGAGTGGTTGCGAAGATATCGATCCCTAAACTGAAAGACCTTGACTTTTGGTATAGATGGTAGTTCATTATGAAAAGTTTCTGTGACATATTTTCCACAATTCCAGTTATTTTTTCTGTAATTATTCTCAATTTTGATTTTTAGCAAACTTTCGGTTTCCAACCAGAAAATAATTATAAGTTGGCTAAATCCGGCTATCAATTATGGCTTCTTCGATCATTAATAACCATTTACACATACAATGGTTTTGTCCATCACCTTTAACTTTTGTGTTTTAATCGACTATTAACGATAACGTTTAATTTTTTATTTTGATTTTATTTTATTCAGCTTTCAATTTAAAAAATGCTCATCAATCTTTTTACGCTAAATAAAGACTATGCTCTTTTATTTAGTCATAACAAACAATTAATTCACGAATTATTTTCATTGCTAGATTTATGATCGATATTAATATTGAAATATTCAAAGTCGATACTTTGAAACCAATCTTAATAATTGAAGTGCAATTTTGGACTGGTTGACTCATACCTAACATAACTGGTTTCTATCTTTCTTTTTTTTTTGACTTTTGGTACTCAGTAAATTCCACCTATTCTCAGGTTTTGTGTAACACATCATCAACTATTGTTTCATGCAATGCTTGAAATATGTTGCCCGTGCAAGATCTAGGCAACATAAGTTTCTTATATGCATTTAAAGTTGATCGAAATATGCGGTCAAAACAAAAAAATATTTGCATTACAAAAATATTTTTTTTAGTATTATTAACAATTATTAATATGATGTATGTATGTATGGAGTGAGGAGTACGTAATCTATACGCGGCACCTAGGCCACAACGGGCCCCTTGTACACTGGCTCCCTCTAAGAGGTTTGAGATGTTAAATGCGAGTATATATAACTCGATTTTTTATTCATATTTTCATTAATATGATATTGTAAGACACTTTATTTCAGAAATTATTCACTGTAGAGGCTATCATTAAAAAAATAGCTACAGATGCACGGCTAAACCTAACCCAACTCAACCAAACCCTTTTTTTGGTGCAGTAGAGGAGGAGAAAGTGATTTATGCACAGAGTCCTGAGTCCTGGCCGAATATGACGCCAATAAGTCCCTTGACCTTCATCTCTTTTTTCGCCTTCTCTTGAGCGGAAATTTCCTTTCCGGCTTTATCCATCACTCGAGAGGCGGAAAACATTTTATCCTCCATCCAATGCTATAGCACATATGTGTACATATATATACTACTTCACTGCACACATTTCTTCTTCAAAGACACTGATCCCGTTACAACACATACACTACACTGCACTCGAAATTATCCTTTCCTCTGCTTTTTTCGCACCAATCACTTTTCTCAAAAAGCACTCGATTTTTCCCAGTTGTCCTCGCTGACTGTCAATCACGTTCTCCGACGTCAGATCGTCCCCTAGGTACCATGTTAACTGCTGCCTTTCGCTACTCCATCTTGAACATTGGAGAAATTTGGACAGTATCAATTTCGTTGCAGTATGGACATCGGTCACTCTCACTTCGTTTATGTATCCATAAATGTTATCGAAAGCAGCCATGTCACGTAATTAAGTGGCTAGTATAATAATTGACGTTACCCCATTTTTTTTCTAGCTGGATATATCACTGCATATACTATGCTGCTCAAGTGCATATATACACTTTTTCAAAATTTTCATGCCACTTCGCCGGCCATTCCTGCATGGTATCTTGCTCCGTTTGATCTCCTGCTCTTTCAAGAATCATTAGTTTGATTGATGGCATCCCTATCAATACCTCCAAGCCTCCGTCGAAGTTGTTCGATACGCTCTCGATACACGGAATAAAATTTTTCATTTTTCTTTAACTTCAGTCACAGTCGACTTTTGCATACATATAGCAGTTGAGAGTATATGGTACTAGCTATCACCTTTCTCTTAGCTTCTCTTGGTCTTCATGTTGATCTCCTAAAGGGAGTGGATGGATTTTTCGGCATTTCCAATCGCAACATCAATATGATATTCTCATTTCAGGGCTTTGCCAATATAAATGCCTAGATACTTGAGCGTCCTTTGCGTAGTGACTGTTGTTCCCACTTGAATATTGGCTTCACCTTTATGTTTTCTACTTATAAGTAGTACTGCTTCTGTTTTCTCTTCTTCAATTTCTAAACCCTTATGTTCTATTTTATTTATAATGGTCTTACCAACCGCTATTCCTAGTTCATCCATATATGCGAACTTCTTAACGTAATCATCTTCGTCTCAATATAGAATCTGAAGGACACCCCATGAACGGCATTCATATTATCCTCATATATTACAAATCTATCATTAAGATTTTCTGTGATTATGTTTATCAGATTTGTAGATAATTCCTTTTTTTCTAAGTAATTTATAAATTAGATAATAGATAGTCGAGGGATACATTTCTTCTTTTGCCCTTTCTGAATTTTTCATAACTTTGGCTACATTCGGTACTGTTTCGATCGCAGTCACAGTCGATAGCCCCTTTCTGAAACCAAACTTGTGTTTCGAAAATTCACCCTTATCTTATATTTCCTTCTCCACCCTCTCTCTAACAATTACTTCATACAGCTTACCATAAGTGTCCAACACACACAGTGGTCTATAATTTTTATTGTGGTTAGGCTCCATGCCCTGGGGAATACGTTATTTTGAATTAGCTTGTTGAAAATATCTGCAAGGACCTTAGGTTCGTCATTCACGGCATCCTTAATCATTTCTATTGTTATGGAATCTTTACCTGGGGTCTTACGGTTTTTCATTTTACTCATTAAGACAATAATTTCCTCCCCCTCCCTCTCCTTCCACTCTAATCCAATCGAATCCAACCTAGTATACTAGAATCAGAAGCGTATAGAGTCGCAGCATCCAAAAAAATTTATGAATTGGTTTATAATTTTTCATATGAATTTGAATTTTGCACGGCTAAACCCAACCCAACCCATGCCTGTATATTTGAGCCAGAGTCGTCCTAAGAAATTCGACGTCTCAGGGATGGGTTTTCATTCTTTTTTCATTATCCCCTTTTCATACAAAATTCCACATGTACACATGTATGATGTGGACACCATGCATTTCATTACAAAATAGGGGCCGCCAGAAATTGGCGCCCCAGGACTGCTTAGGTTTAGGATGACGCTCGGATAACTAAGTTTATATCCGATAAAAATGCAAAATATGAAGTTTTTCAAAATTATTTATGATTCCAAAGTATCTCAATATGAAAACTTACTAGGATTCTGATTAGCAAGATCCTGCAAAATACTAATAGAGAGTACAATACTACTTATTTAACGCAAAACATTTTGTGTACGCTTAAGCAGCAAATTCAGTGGGATGCATCTCAACTTGATATTATAATCATGAATAAGATATAGGATGGGAAAAATTATGACGTATTTAGGTGTCTTTGGGTTATTATAGATTTCCAATTGATTGTGACTCACCCTGTACCACAATAGGTATAATTCACAACAAGATTACAAAATTTCGCTTTTATACTAAAAAGTTACTTCACGCAAAGAGTTCTTTATAATAATAATTTTATTCTTGTCGATGATGAACTGTCGGTTGATAAAAGAAATTGGGTCAAATAATTATTGTGTTTCTTGCTCAACAAAAAGTGTTGAACGTTAACCAAAAACTTTTTTTTATAAATGGTTGTCGTGCCTTTTTCTTCTGTGAGTGTTGCTTCACCGTCTGCTGGCGTCCGGTGCTGACAATATAATATCTCTTTATCGCGAAGGCGCGTACGCGGCCCATAAATTTCCCTCTAATTGTTGGTGAAAAGCGGTCGAAATTTATGGTGGCGAACAGGCCGACGGCCGCGGTATATATTTAAGCCATTCGGACGCGGCGATAATAAATGGCCCGACCTAATCGGGCCAGATTAATCTATAGATTTGTTACCGATTATAATTATACCCTCAGCGATTATAAAGTGTATAAATCGAGGCCGCCGGCCGAAACGCAAGCAGCCGCCCCAAAAGGACGAATGAACCAGGACGACAACGACGACGTTCGTAAACGGATTTGTCCCTGTTCTCGTTTTATTCGTTCCTGGTCCCCCGAAAAACCGCACACTGTCTCTCGAAAGGAAAAGAAAGACGGAGAGATCGCATCGTTTAATAAGAAGTAAACCGACACCGATGTCCTACTGGTCTTTTCGACCGAATTAGTGAGCGCGAAATTCGTCACGATTTAGTGGACCGGGTATTTGCGTTTAAAATTTATTTTGCATCAACGATTCGGACGACAAAAAAACAATACAGAAGGGAAGTAGACAGCCGATGACTTCTTAAAAGTTTACTTGTAGACGTGAAACGATGATTGACGTTAAAAAGAGATTGTATTTATTGAAATGTTAGAAAATTCTTATAACTGTAATAAATTTTAGGTGTCATTAGGATAAACAGAGCATGTAATTTTTAAATAAATAAATAATTTTAATGGAAAGTAACGTTTTATTCGTTTAAAAAAAACAGCAATTTGTGTAGGAGATTTTTCTATTAACTTCGTTTATATAACTACGTTTACTTTTTTTAAGAATCAATGCTACCGTTTTTAAGCTGGAGCTGATCCAACTGATACAGATTTTAACAACTTGACAGGGTATCCAATCCCGGAATTTGATCCTTTAATGTTCGTATAAAAGTTTCGAAATTGAGAAAAAAATAAACCATCTAGAACGATTTTTGTACCACCTGGGAATACTTGCTAATCTTGGAAGATTTTTAAACACAGTTAATTCATTTTTTTGATACAGTTATTTCATGATTTTGTTATGTTTCTTCCATTCTATATAAATTTAAATAAATAAATTTTATTAAAATTTATTGGACCACAAGCGTCGATTTTACCAAATTCGTATGGGTGCTTAAAGAAAAGTGAGTTGGGAATCAGTGTTGTTAAATACCCAGGTATTTATTTTCAAGGAAATATATACACGGGGGTATTTAGCCAAGATAAATTTTGAGGTATTCATAAAACTTTAAAGAAGTACACGAAAGACAAAAACCACTAAAAAGGTAACCCTCTTCAATCAAAAAGTACGAGTTCTTTCTTAATAAAAAGCAACAACAATAGTTAATTACTCATAAACTCGAAAATAATATAATAATCTGTAAGCCAGGTGTTCAAAATATTTTTCAGTTTGCAACTCGTAACAATTTCGGTTTTTGTAAACCTGTTTGCAATTAATACGATGTAAGATTATTTATTCGTTAGAAATATTAGAAATGAAGAACGATCTGACATTACAACACATTCAAATTCAACACAAATTAAATTAATTTAAATATCTTATGAATGAATTGATATATACATCCTTGTTATTTGTAAAGTCGAGATAACATTAAGAAATAATGATTTTAAATATGGAAACAATATTATAATGAAAGTTAAACAAATTCGATAATTTAATTAAATCTACTTGTTAACAAAGGTTGGCATTTAAACATAGTCGAACTTAAAATATTTTTACAATCTAGCGCAATAAATTGTTTTGCATAAGATTGTTGTAAGTAAATGTATAAAATTGTAAAATTTATAAAATTGAACTTGTTAAAAAGGAGAAATACGATAACAGACATTACAAATAACCTAATTCTTAGAGAGTTATGATATGAATAAAACCTCATTCACTATTTGAGTGCTATGTTAATGATCAAGATTCCTTTTCTCCAAAATATGGAGGATTATTGTATCTAGCCAGAATATACCTTAAACCCCAATCCCCAATATTTTTTAAAATAACTTAATTTCGCCATTTTATTCCTATTTCCTTAAATAATTATAACAAAACTATAATAATAATCTATTAGATTAAATCAAATATTTTCTCAATATTTTATTATTTCTAATTTAATATATTTTTGTATTAAATCTGATTTGTCTCGCTTATTAATATGATATTTGTGATTGTTATGGAATTTTTTAACATGATGTGATTTAATAATGTGAATTTTCTGTATATACATTTTTAGCATGTTTAATTTTATAAATTTTACTATTTTATACATTAATTTATACATATTTTATGAAAAACTATTTATTTCTTGTGCTGAACTACAAAAATCTTTATCGACAAGTAAGTTTAAAGTTTAATTAAATTATAGAGTAAGTTCAAGTAATTTTTCAATAATTTGTAGCGCTTCTAGAGATGCCCTTTAGTCGAAACATGTAAAGTGGATTAATATAACTTTATTATACAAGGTATTGAACAAATAGTATTTAGTGATTTGAACATATCCGATGCATTATTTATGCTTCAATAAGTTTCAAAACTCGGTAATAAAATCTTTTTTCCGTCTTTGTAACTCGATTCGGGGAGATACTGTAGAAATAGTTGGCACAAAGCAATTGTCCAAAGAGTTATTATTTATTTAAAAAATGTTATATTTAACATAGTTTACATACAACATTATGAACAAAAATGTTTGAAAACAATATAACAAAAACTTTTACCTAAATTGTTCAATAACCACAAAATTAATAGAATTTCGTTCCTTGCAATATTTCGACAGTTGGCAACCAATTGAAATCGTATGAGATTGTTGGAAAGTTGGTAGTCTTCAGAATTGAACCGCTAGTTTTCATGTATTTTAAATTTTTTTTCTTGCTTGATATCAATGCAAGGGACACTCCATGAAAAAACTTTCATATTTAACATCAAATTGGCGTGGTACAGATTAACATTCCTGCCTAAATGTAAAGAGCATGGACTAACCCCCAGACACATTGACGATGGTATGAGGAGAACTACATCATTGTTGGACAAACACAATCAAGCTTTGACTCATAAGATACCCGATTTCATAGACAGGTTAGCTATTAACACTTTCAATTTGAAAATCAAAATTACTGTAAGTAACCTTCATAAATCTCAGTAGAATATTTAAGAACCTGTTCCGGTTAATGTTTTTTCTGTTTTTTTCGATATTGCGAAAACTTTTTATAAACGTGAATTTGTTAAGGTGAAGAGGATTAATAAAAAAGGTCAAAAATTTAGTTAACTCGAATAAAGAAAAGTTTAATATCTTAATTTGCAACAAGGATTGGATTGACAACTTATCTTCGGTACCAATCGGTCAAGATGTATCGGATTTCTTAATCGGTTCAAAACTTGCTCTCCCGGTTGATAAACGTAATATTAAACTCGGCAGATATTTTATGGATGTTGAAAGTGCGATATCATTTAGTAACTCTAGGTATACAGATTTGCTTAGGGCGAAAATTACAAATGTTATTACTAACTTTGTTAACATTGATGTTAATGACATGTGGATCAGCAGATATATAGTTACTTGCTTCAAATAGGTCCTTCTGTAAATGTAATTAAAATTTAATTCTAACTAAAGATGATTACATCAATAATTATGCAATTATAAAATTTTATGTTAATACTGTTCAATAAAACCTTAATAAATAAATTAAACAACTACATAATGAATTATTACTATATCGCAAGATTCAACTTTATGAAAAACTTACTTTTTATCTGAAATCCACAAAACTAATGTTCCTCTACGGCTCATCATATCAGCTTGTCTTGTCTAAACATTTGTCCAATTACTCTCTCTCTAAGCAATGTTACTCAATACAGTATTCCTTTAAATTTAATTTTTAATATTGCTAAAGCTAAATGGGAGTTAACTAGAGATAACTGTAAGTTTTCATCTGAAGCTGTTTGTAAACTTTTCAATAACATTTACTTTTCATTTATGATCAAATTTATCTACATAAATTTGGTGCATACATTGATTAACCTAAAAGTCCCATTCTGGCAATTATAGTTATGGATCTTATTCTGGATAATCTTATTTTTCTAAGTTAGAGTTTATTACCGTTCATTAAAAGAATAGTTGATGATATTATTACCTGTGTGATAATCAGGGATTGTGCTAATTACATTTTGATGAACTTTAATTCGTTTAACATTCAAACACAAACATTCAATTCACTATTGAGTGAATTACTCAATACTACTCTTTAGGATAATTTTGTGCTTTTCCTAGTAGTTTCATTCAACAGCGTTGTTTAAACTTAAGAGAATTTTTATTAATGACGATAATCCGTTCTGTGCTAATCAAAGACGTAGTATCTTTGATGTGGTTTCAGCTTGACCTACTAAGTATAGTAAAATAATGAAAGTTGGTGACGTTTCAAAGAAAATAATTAATATCTTGAAAATATTCTTACCTGAAGACAGAAGATTTGTAGAATCGAATGTCGTATATCAAATAAACTGTAAAGATCGTACTGGGTTCGGTTGGGTTCAGTCAAAGGCTGAAGAAATGTATGTTT
Organism: Onthophagus sagittarius; assembly: GCA_036711965.1. Lineage (NCBI taxonomy): Eukaryota > Metazoa > Arthropoda > Insecta > Coleoptera > Scarabaeidae > Onthophagus > Onthophagus sagittarius. The sequence continues at coordinate 11,435,162 of JASERS010000005.1, read as the reverse complement.
TACACACTTTGTAAATTTAACTCTTCTCATCTTGTAATGGTTGCGGGTGGTTCACACCTAAACCATTCGCTTGTTAATTATACTTCGCTAAGCGTTTGTACATGCAATATCAATGTTATGGGTGAACATTTTCGTGACCTTATGTGCGATATAGTGTAAGCAGAAAATCTAATTTATGTACACCTCTCATGTCATTGTTATATTCTTTTACTATTTGTGGTTGCGGAACTTCTTTATATTTTTATTTAGCTTACCCCATCGCTTGCATGACTCTAGAATTCCTACACCTCTATAATTTAAAGCTGATATGACACTTTTATTGCCAAACCACTTCGTCATTATTATCAAATCTTTGCTAACGATTTCTTCAAAAGCCAAGACCCTCTTTTTGGACGAACGCCAAACGTACATTAGCTTCCCTAATACGTTCGGATAATGTTCTCACAATTGCACCTAATATACCAAAAACTTCTGTGAGTTCGGAAACTAGTTAACTTGGCCAATTATACAATCATATAATAATCCACTTTGCCCACACAACGCAAGAACTTTTATACCACATTTACAAGGCTTATTATTTATGTATTGCTTGACTTTGAAACGGCCTTTGAAGAGAATCATTTGTTCATCAATACATAGGTCAGTTTCTAATTGTAGAGAATGGATGTCTATTTCTAATTGCCTACGGGTATACTGCCCGTATCTTCCATAGTCTATTATTGTTGTCTGGTTTTCCTTGCACATTCACAAAATGACAATGATTTCGTAATAAAAAAACGGTTTAGTGTCATAGAGTTCGAAATTTTGTTGGTTGTATGCCAGTATCACCTCACTCTTGGGTAGTGGAAATTATCCATTGCTATGTATGACAACCGTTTTCATTTTGTCGGTTGTTGTCGGACGCTTATAAATCAGTATTGTAAGTAATCAGTTCAAAGAGTTCTTCAGAAAAATAAATAATTCATCTATATTAGAAGGAATTTGTTTTTCATACCATGCAACATTTGAGGAAAGATAAGTAACATTTTTCATCCTAATTATATTTACTTTCCTTGTCAAATCATCGTTTTCCATAACGTTTCAATTTTAAACCTTTTTCTGACTCAGTTTCTTGTTTTCTTTTAATTATCGGAACGTCAATCGTTTCATGTTATTATACCACATTAATATATTCTTTCATAGCTTTTTCCTAATCTTCGTCATCAATATTTTCCTCAATACCATCTCCACTCAACCACATTACCACCGTCATCGCTCAAATACTCAATATCTAACATTCCATTTGCAATGATCTCTAGTAGATTTTTTCACTTTGTAGCCTGTAGCGAAAGATTGTGATGTATTCAATTGAGTACAAAGCTTTTTCAATTTCTGTTATAATGAAATCACTAAATAATTAAAACAAACACGGTAACAGTATCAAAAATCAATGTCTTGTCGACTTAAGTTATAGAACGATAACACGAAAAAAGTCACAGAACTACAAAATAACGTTAACAATCATAAACACGTACTGTTATAATAAAAATAACAAGTGCACTGTTATTTTAAAATATTTATTAACTTTGTTTTTTAATTCCTAGGTGGCAATATATGTATTAGCCCGAATATTTATAGGTACTATATGTCATTAAAAGAAAAAAAAAGATAAAGACTTTCAAATATGCTGTAAAAAAATAATAAAATTAATGTATTCAATTGAATACAGAATGACCGAAAGGTGTACTTCAACTGTTCGCGATTTTATTTAACTAAGTTATGATTAACTCCGTTAATTATTGTTAGTAACTACCTGTAGAAGAAATAATTAAGTTTCGATTTTGTTGATGTGATCGACGCACCCACTCGTATTCTACCAACTACATCAACACCAAAATCCGAATTATTATAAAATGTTATATTTTCCGGTTTTTTATATTGATCGTAATTTTCATCGATTTTGTCATAATAGTTGGGCACGTTCGATGTTATAATCACTTGAGCATGGAACGCAAAAACTGAATATCTTGCAGCTCGACTTACCCCGAAGAATTGTTCACTTGTAACGATCCTGCAGGTGACTGTTTAGCATTAATCGTCAAATGCGATGTGTAAACGGATCTTGTATCAAAACATGTATGTAAATAAAGATTTTGATAGGTCTTGCAGACTCAGTACGTCAACAGGAGGGTTAATTGTTATTTTTTAAGTTACACTGCTATATCATAAAAATGTTATAATCAATAAAACTGTAAACTGTAAAATTGTTCAATATCATAACCATTAGTAATAAAAATAATCTTTTGAAAGTGAATCGTAAATATTGCTAATAAAGGGATATTGAACAACTGTGTTCCATGTATATTCAATAAACGTTAAAAGCCATATGTGCTGAGTGACCCGGTTTAACTCTATCATTTCTGTAATTGCGCTCTGTCTGCGAATATGGGGGGTTTTCTCCTTTTTGTGCTTCAGGATGTGTCTTGAATAAATGAGGTAGAAATGAATAGAACAGCAGGTGTTTTCGCACGGGGTTGGAATAAGACGGGGTTGCCTACGCGATAAACGAGTTGGCGTTTATCGTGTAAGAGTTCACTTTATTTATGTTACTTAACTGAATGCGATCCCCGCAAATCTAAACAACGGGCCGCTACAAATGGCGTTTGCATTTGGGTTAATCGGATAACAAAAGGTGAGCCATTAGCTCGCGTTTCAGAGCAGTAACTAGAACGGGACGGTGCTGCTCACACAAATAAAATAAACAGGTCGTAATTGAATTACGACGCGTACAGCCGCTTCCCTTTTCCACTTCGGTCTCGGCTTATCGATCTGATTTTCGCCCGGTTTAGAGTTAATCGAACGGTCCGTGACGTTTAGAAAACCGTCGTCGCTGCCGTGTCCGCGACAAATCTTAAACCGAAAAGAAATTAAAGGTTAAAAAAAATTTTAAAAAGAAAATAAAACTTTTCTGAATGGATTCCCTAAAGCGTTTAAAGTAGTTACCGCCGCGGTGGTTCCCAGAGAGTTTTCGATGGAAAACACGACTCTGTTAAATAAATATTTGTTAAACGCGAGATGCAACCGCAATTGTGTTGATTGTTCCTATTGTGTCGATACCGCCGCACCACGCACCTGGTGGAAATCAATGTTGTGGAAATGGTACGATTGTCCGCTACGGGCTGCTTATAGATAATAGTACTGTTCCGAGAAACGATCGCTTACCAGATCTGTGAGAAACCGCCTGGTGACAAGATCAAAGTATTTAAAAGTTATATTTACAATTGAAACCCAATTATCTTACAATTTACATACTATTTCTTTACAATTCCATATAAGTAACTGGATTTGAAACGGTTTGATTTATTTTATCTTTGAACTATCCTTCCACTTACACTAAGTTACTTTTGGTACACTTACACCAAGAAGTTGTTTAAAGATTCAACACTGAATTCTTAAGGTATCTCTGAATAACACAAGCGATGTTCATTAATGTGACAGATTGCAAGGTATTAGATAATTTTGATCTGTTTTGTTACAACCAAGTAGTTGTTATATTTTAATAAGTGCTTATTTGCAACTTTTAATTCAAGTTATTAAAGTATTTCCCGAAATTTATCATCTTGATTTAATTTGCTGAATTGATTTTGCTGTTATATGCAGCCAGCGAAAGGTATCTAATCATCTAATAATTAAAAATCTAATGAATGCTATCTAATTAATAATTAATAAAGTGTAGTATTCTATTCTCCCAATAGTAGTTAGTTTGTTTCAAGCAATAAGTAGAATTTTGGAAACTGTATCTAGCTTTTTTGAGCTACCTATAAACATATAACTCGATATATGGTTATATATATAGTTATAGGGAACCATATAACTCGATATTCGAAAATGAGATATTAGCCACATTTAAGATATGTGGTATTCAGCTAATTTTATCAACAAAAACATTAGCTTATACGTGTCGCCCTTCACTAAATTTGTAATTGTTGTCATCAGTTCCCGGATCTGTTAAAACTAACATATGTTATCTCTGTATTCAAGGACGGTAATTTTAAGGATGTTGGCAATTATGGTCCTATTAGCATAGTGCTATGTAAAGCAACTTATTCAACAGAAGCTAGAGATGTGCACGTGAATGATTTTTTATGCCTACTCACGATCAATCCCACGCGGGTCACGCACATCACATGTATATCATACATAAATCGCATGACTGACGCGTGATTCACGTTAATTTACGTAACTCACGTATGATCAGGTGATCAAATGTAGGAATCATTCTTGATTATTTGTTAAGTTGATTATTAATCAATCGTATTTGACAGAATTTATAAGGAGTTTAGTTTTGTCATGCTCTGAAATAAATGAGACTGTATGCATGTTTTCAGAATCAATTTTAGCTGAAACAGTACATTTATGTTTTCAAGGGCTAGCCGTTCCACTTTTAAAATAGTAATTCAATACGAATTAGCATTTAACGCATCGCGCATAATCTAGAGCTTTATTTAGCATTCTATAAACAATTGTCTCCTTCGCAGACGAAATGATATAAACACATTCAAAACAAGCTATTGTTTGATATATCGGTCTGTGCTAGCGCCGTCCTAACCCTAAGGGGTAATAGGGCTACAGCCCTAGGGCACCAACTCTTGAAATGCATGTTGATATTGACCTTTGTATGAAAAGGGGTGCACTCGTTTCGTTCGTCCAACCCAGCCTTGGAGCGCCATATATATATTAGAACGGCTGTGGTTGAAATATACAGGGTTGGGTTGGGTTGGGTCGGGTTTAATCGTGCATCTGAAGACATTTTTTTAACGATGGCCCCTCGAATGAATAATTGCTCAAACAGAGTACTTTACAAACTGATTTGGCTACCCTGTATATTTGAATTGAAGTAAAGCTAGAACTAACACTAGACCTAGAAGTGCTAGAAGCTTCTAGGTCTAGTGTTAGTTCTGGTTTTGTATCATTAGATCTAACTCTACATCTAGAACTACAAACATTCGGATTTAGCCGTACATCTGTCAAGACGGCGAAACCCAAGTAATTCTAGTTCTAGGTCTAGTGTTAGTTTTACTTCCATACAAATATACAGGGTTGGGTTAGTTTGGGTTTAGCCGTGCATCAGAAGACATTTTCAATGAAAACGTCTACAACGAATAGCGTTTGAAATAAAGTACTTTACAAATTAATTTGGCTCTAATGTTAGTTCTAGTTTTATATCATTAGATCTAATTCTAGATCTAGAACTAGAAACATTCTGGTTTAGCCGTATATCGTTCAAGACGGCTAAACCCGAGTGATTCTAGTTCTATATCTGCATATTTGAATAGATGTAAAACTAGAACCAACACTAGACCTAAAAACTAGTTCTTTTTTATTTACATACTGACCTTTGTATGAAAAGGGGTGCACTCTTTTCGTTCATCCAACCCAGCTCTGGTGATCCAAATATCTGCATTGGTCTGTCCGACGTTGTGTAAAATATTAGTAAAGAAAAAGTTAAAAATCGGTCCACCGTGTCACGTCGTGTCTGGTCGTATAAATAGTTGGTTACTTATGTGAGCGTGCGTGATATAAAAAATTGAAGCCCGCTCATGGTGGGTTACTCATGACCCATCGTGACCCGGTGTGTCAAGTAATTTGCACATCTCCAACAGGAACCAATCGGCTTTCGTAAGGGCGTAGACACAAAGGATGCAGTGATGAAGTTCGTAAATACTTGATTAAATATTTTTGAGGATTCCACCTCAAAAACCTGTCACGTGCATTTAATTGCGTCTCCTTTTTAAATTCTATTTTTACTACAACTTACTTTTTAACTCTATTTTTAAATTTAATTGCAAAATTAAATTTTTGCTTAAAAAATTTAATAAAATTTACTACTTCGATAACTGTAATCATGTTCTCATCAGCTCAATTTTGTATCCCATAGGACTCAATTCTGGAGCTTTGCCAAATTTTGATGATTTTCGTCATCCTATTGATTAGAGGTCACAACATCTATGGGTCCTTAAACGGTCGCTAAAAGATTTAAAAACAATCAAAATGAAGTCAAAACGAACAGTGCATATTACACCACAATACCTAAAATCTGATGATCTTTCTACCATCATAAATCGTAATATTTTTCTACTGAGACGCAAGATGAAAAGTTTCATTGGATGTAGCCAACCTGACATATTATGCGTTGATTTATTCTATGGAAATCTACAGTATCTCCATTTTCAAACTGCAACGAGGTGCTGTTCCTATTCTAGGCAATGTAGATTACAGGGATTACTGTAAATTTCTCTTCAGGAAGCTCAGTATTCTTGCGATTCTTTGAGAGTTTATACTTGAATCTATACTTTATGTGAATAGTAACAAGTAAGCGTACGAAGTTTACTCTGAGGTGTAGACACTGGATGAGGGATATGCGCTACTTCAGTCAGAAGTTTTGCGAAATGTTCTTCAATCGATTACCTATTTACATCCTTGTCAATGAGGCCGTTATTAGTTGAAAATGTTTTCTACAGTGTTCAAAATTTTTAAATGTGCATATCCCATAATTGTCTACGAGTGTGAGAGAATTGTTTATTCTTAGAAACAAAACAAAGTTTTTCTATACAAATAACTTGGAGTCCTGCTCAACATTAGTTTAAGATAAACCACCTATACTGCAGACGTACTTTTTTGTTCCTCATTGACAACCATCCAGCGTCAACTTATGAGAAATCTTATCATAGTTTTATATGCCATAAATAAATGTAGATAGCAGTTTTGAACTTTTTGAATTTCTTTTGTGTCAACTATGACAAAAAAGAAATGAACCCCGAATGGGACAGAAAATTCAACATAATCAAATTGAGACAACACAAGAGCATCACATAGTACCCCCTTAACATCTCTGAGACGAAAATCTAAACGAACCATCAATTTGAAACTATCACTATAAGTTGTTTCGTATCATTCATGACACTATCAAAAGACCGAGCCACAACTGAGGTAAATTTTGTATTCCCAAACATCATGACCGCCGATTTATCAGGATCAATCCTCAGACAGTATACAGTGGAAACATCATAAACACAATCGAAATAATTATTGATGCGAAGAACAACCTCCAAATTAGAGGAATAAAAGGAGTGGACCAAGTGCGTATCAAATGCATATTTAACTTTGTTGAAGACTACAAAACGATCATGAAGAACTTGTATCATAATATCAATTTTTTCAACATAAGCGAAATTGTTCGGGGTCGTCCTTTTTCTTTTCCGCCAGAAATATTTCGACTTTTTCAATAAAGTTAAGAACCCACTGTATTGTGTCAAATTTTTAGTCGAGTTACTTGATTCAAAATCAAGTTTTATATGTCAGGAAACGTTACCTAATCATCTTTCTGCACTGTCTAATTTCTAGTTTTATAAAGCATAGTATTTTTCATAATCTTCTGTAAGAAAGGTCCAGGATTTTCCCCAATAGCAAGTTTGCTAGTCTTCTGCAAAAAGATATCAAAACTAATCAAAAATGTATTTCTCTGTAAAAGCTCTATGTATTGTGTTCTAGTATCACCTCAATAGATTCATCAACTTATTTTAAGTCAAAATTTTCTAGAGTAACAATGATTAAAGATAAAATGTTGAAAAATCGTGAAATATTTCTACAAAAATCTTTTAAACAACTTATTCATATTTCTGCATAAATCTTGTCACTAAATTGAAGACTTACAATGAAGCCCTTTAAAGAGGGTGTCATAAATACAAAGCTTCGGTCTTAAGGAATCTTGACTTCATTCTTTTGGATGAAGATAAATCATATCAAGGATCTTATTGTTACCTATTTCTCGACACCTTCGAGGTCATTGGACATTACCGATATGTAATATTGATCGACATACTATTATCTATACGTAAAACTTAAATCTAAGTATCTATTGGATGCTATTGGACATGTTATTGATTATTATTATACTTTGAAAAGTTCTGAACGATGGGCGTGGGGGGTAAAATTACATCAAACGTCGGGCGCGCTTGAATAAATAATCCCCATTGGATCATAATGGCGGGATATGATAATGCCGGTCATTAGAGATGGGTATTAAGTGCGAGCGTCGGTTGGGCGGCCATTTTGTGCCATGAGTATCGCATGTCCAACGGTCTGCTGCCGGTCCTTGGCAGCATAAGTAATAGGTGCGATGCTTGCACAATGATAACTTGCCAGGTTCAGAACGGGCGTGACGCTAAGCTCCGGTCAATTCAACCACATGCGCGACCGCAACGCCACCGGCCGACGTACGGCGACGCCACAAACTGTTACCTCTCGTTATACAACTTTTCAGCTTGCGTTTATAAGGGTTTCCAAAAATCCAACTTTGCTTCAAGTGTAAATATCAACATTAACAATCGGTTGTTTAAAAGAACTTTCTAAATTTGATTTGCCAAGGTGGTTCAATTAAATACATAGTAGATATGCAAGATTCATACTCCGCGGAATCGAGTAATTAGGTATCGACCGGTCGGTCGTCCATTGTGTATTAATAATGGGAAAATTAAATCTCCATAGGTACACGAGCGAGCATTTCGAATGCAAATTATCCCCGCCGCGTTATTTATCGACGCCTTGAATTAATAATAGCCGACCTGGAACGGTGGTTTGTAATAAGCTCACGCCAAAGTTGCAACCAGTCGAAGAAAATTATTGACTGTCAACACGTCAGTAGTCGACCCGAAGGCAGGTTTATTGGCGGCAGCGTCAAAATTTCTTATGAAAATTAACTTTTTATAGGACAAATTATAATTAGATGGTTGAGATGTTTGGTTGCAAGCGGGGCGGTTCCATAAATGGGAGCCCCTCGATGGGAAAAGCTAAATGCTGCCGGTGCCCACTGGATTAGGAACGAGGAGGCATTATAATTGTTATCGCATGCATTTAGAACGTTCCAAGTAGCGAGCGCCTCCAGCCATGGCTCCAAGCTCCAACATGCAAACCCAATGTCTCACGCGATGGAGACCGTGTCTACGTTTATTTTAATATTCATCAATTTATGTTAATTTTTAAACACATGCTAAATTTTATAATACAAAAAATTCCTTCATAACCTTTAAACTTTAATTATTTCTTTCTAAGTTAAAAACTCGATTTTCAAATCTACATACAAAAGACTACGAGGACGCACCAATACCATAAAAAGTAACCCATTTTTCAGCGACCTGTCAGAAGGGCGACTGTTTATAAATTCGCCGCATCGCATAGGTAGTCAAATTAACGTTGCTAGAATATGCGAGGACAAAAAGTCGTTTCATTAAGACCCTCGGTTTGGACAACTTTTATGGTCCCATTCTGCGTGGACGATGCTGCTGTGATTTGTTTCGAACCATGTTCCGTTTTTATCTTGAGTGAATCGAACTCAATGGTATTTCATTCAATTTTGTTTTCATCTGATCAAAATACTCTCTTGATTTTTCTGTTGTTAGAAACTAAAATTAAAAAAGGTTTTTATATATAGGTGTTATCAGGTTGATTTATCCCGGGTAATCCTGAGCTTTAGGGGTCACAATGTAATTATAAATGAAAAATGTTCAAGGTAAGCTGAACTGAACCCATCTCGAATGCGTGCTCACAGTGTCAACCGATGGAGTGAGTCTTCTTCTTCAAAAAATAGTAAAAGCTGATACAACCTGTATCCTGTATCACTACCATCTTCAGCCGAATATCCGGTTATCCGGCATATCAGGCAATTTTTTTCTATCCGTACGGATACCGGATAACTGCTGAATATCCAGCTTTGCTCAGATACTTAGGAATTAAATCATGTTATAAAATAAATGTGAAAATTTTATCAATTTGTTAGGTCGAACTTTTATTCACCCAGCGCTATTAGATGTGAAACGCAAAGCATATGTTGTATTTACTATTATCTAGATAACGATAGTTAAAGGATTGCCCATACCTTTAGACGAGTTAAATCGGGTGGGTTGGTCTGTGTTTACCATATACAGGCGCAGGTTGAAATACGCTTATGCACTCTAGCCTTACTATATTTAGATTTGCGAATAAGGATTTGATTATAATAAAGGAAGTTTTTAATAAATGAAGCAGTTATAGCTCATGCGACCTACTATTATGGCACCACATATTTCCTATGTACACAAATCAACTTCTTTGTTATCTGCTAAGAATACGCAACATCTTAGTAGGAGAAATGTAGATAATAATAATAAGACACTCAATATTTTGTGTATGATTCTAAATGGTATGATTCTTCATACAATTACAAACTCATCCAAAAAACATTTACATCTTTCTTTTCTACATATTTGTCTCATAAGAAAAACAAGACAAATATGGGATTCAATTTGAAAGGGATCACAGAATCATACATGTCTTCTTGTACTTCCATCATCTATTCAACCTATTTCTTGATTTGTTCATTTACTTATACAAAGTCTTTAAGAAACATTTAAAATAACCAACAATTAGGGGTGGAACGGCTATCCGGCAACACTTCAGACTATCCTACATCTTTTTACTATCCGATGGGATATCGGATAATTGCTAAAAATCGGCTTTGCCTGGATACTTGGAAATCGAAATATGTTACAAAAAGTGTTGAGAACTAAAGTGTATTGCTCTCTTCCTCTTTTGCTATTAGATGCATACATATTGAAAATTGATTGAGTTGCTTCACTAGATCTCAATGGTAGATAGCACTTAGTAAATACCAAGTAATCCAATTGGAACATGTTCCAAAAAAATGAATGGTACTCATATCAATCGGATGCCATCTTGCAGCCTTGCAATCTCTTGCAACCATTTCGAAGACAATCAAGTTGCAGTAAGTTTTTCAAAATTTGGCTCCTATGAACTGAAAGCAATTCCAAATGATGATAAATTAATCACGACCGATGCATTGTTTTAATTACGTAATGTTGATCCAAAGAAGGCATTGAAACCTACAACAATTTTCTTATCTTTATTGAGCAGTTTCTAAAATTTTAAATGACTTAAGATTTATGTAACATATAATATTTATTTGTTTATTTCTTCTTCCATGGCTGCTAAATTTGTAGTACTGAGAAAGTTGTTTAGTTTCTGAGCTATATGTTCAACTTCTTAAAGGTATTTGTCATTCAATATCATCAGTTCACTTAATGAACTGAAGATATTCAAATTGAAATCTTCATTGAAATTCTTTTAGAAGTAGCATAATAATATCGGCATATTTATTGCAATTAAGATTTTTTTTACATTTAGACTTCTCAACCAGATTTCGACAGTTCTTTAAATCACGATATTTTAATTGCATTGTAAGCAAATTTAATTTTTCTTTAAATGACTTCAAAATGCTTAGCATATTGATATACGATTCTTATACCTTTACCCCGTAGCTGCGGATTTGATTGCTCTTCAAAAGCATTCGAATAGAAACACATAATTGTACGGTGCCGATACATTCATTCTTATTTATTAATGTTTTCATGTAAAATATCTCTAAGATTTTGGCAAATTCCTTCTGTTTTACACATAACTATATTTCGCGATAACGACACATTTTTGATGGAGGCCATAATTTCCGATTTGTTTTTAAAATTTCGAAACAATAAACTATAAAACTATACTTTCTCATCTTGAGATAGCTAATTACGCTTAATTAAAATATCAGCAACTTTGAATGACATAATCGTGGCAGATTTCGTGTTTATATTGTACTTGAAGAAAGTATTTGATCTGTTGCATTTTAGACTTTCTTAATGCACTACCACGTGGATAACTTCAACATAGTTTTTATGAACTGTTAGATAATGTCTGTCAACGTTTGCTTTCTTAGGCAAAGCTACTTTTGTATTGCAAATAAAACATACACATTTATAATTCATCAAAGATGGTAAAGAGTTAATTTTCAAATAGATGTAAACTGGTCAAACTGGAATACCTTAAAAACTTTATCCATAGATAAGATATTTTGTTAGATAGATAGGCAACTTTAAGCGTTTGGTTAGAATGCGTGATTAGTTTCGGATACTATCATCAAAACACAAAAAATGTAAAAAATCAGTTGCAGTAGGGAAATAAAAATTAAATTTGTTATTTAAAAGTTTTGTCGATGTTTTTTTTTTTCGAAAAAATCGATAAAAGTGAATATGCACAGCTATATCCACAACTTTCTACGTCTAGGTCTAGTGTTAGTTCTAGTTTTACTTCAATTCAAATATACATGGTTACTAAATCAATCAGTAAAGTACTCTATTTCAGAAACAATTTATTGTAAAGGCTGTTATTTAAAAAAAATGTGTTCAGATGCACGGCTAAACTCAAAACTTTCCACTTCTAGGTTAGTGTTAGTTCTAGTTTTATTTCAATTAAAGTATACAGGGTTTTAAAATCAGTTCGTACAGTTCTCTATATCAGAAAATATTCATTGTTGAGACCTGCATTAAAAAATATGTCTGCAGATGCAGGGCTAAACTCAATCCAACCTTGTATATTTGAACCAGAGTTGTCCTAAAACATTCGTCGTCCCAGGGTTGGTTTGGACCAACGAAACAAGTGCGCCCGTGTTCATACAAAATTCAATGGCAAAGAAAAAAGTCCGCACTTCAGAGGGGACACTATGTATATGTATGATGGGGACACCATGTACTTCATTGTAAAAACAGACGCCCCTCTTGGGGCGTCAACCCAGGGCCTTGTAACCCTTGAGTTTGGGACGGCGCGGCGCTGACTCCATACACAACTATACACAACAGAACACAATGAAGAATATTACTACATATGTTAAACCTAATCAAATCGGTCAAACTGATAATCCTGACTTCGTAACTGGTTCTCATAAGTTCACGTATCAGAACTGTCAAAATAGGTTTTGTTGTTGTGCTATATGTGACAGTATACAGAATTCCCTACTTCAATCAGGAGCGAATGGAACATGACCTTACCTTACATTTTGTACCAATTTTCGTCCGTTCTCTGCATATTGCCAAGCATTTCTTCAGTTATTGACTCACAAGCTGCTCTGATTCGGTTCTTCATATCGTTTGATGTTATTGGAACCTTGTAGTAAAATTTCTCGGTGAAGTAACTAAAGAAAGGAATCGGGAGAAGTTAAGACGGGTCATCTAGTTAGCCAGTTTACCGGTCCATTACGTTCTATCAATTTTTCAAGAAACATTTCATCTAAAACTTCTCCTGCAGTTAGAGCATAATGAGATGAACATTCATCATGCTAATACCATAGTGAAAGTTTTCGCTCCAGAGTAAGGTCTGACAAGAAAACCGGTAAATCGTTCAACAAAAACTTTCGATACCTTATGCCATTCAAATTATTGTCAAAAAAAGGGGTCCAATTATTTTATTACTATGAACAGACATCGCATCAGGCATTAACTGATCAAGGTTTTTGATGCTCAACTTGTCTTGTCTTAGCTAACGATGATTTTCATACAACCAGTAGTGCATGTTATGATGATTTACTTGGCCATGATTGGTGCAAATGTATTCGTCGGAAAATTGTACATTGAAGAAAAAATTTTCATTCAATCTTAATTTTTTCATAGCTCAAGTACAAAATTGCACACGATTTTCGAAATTATAGCCATGTAATTGTTGGTGTAGGGAGACATGACACGGATGAAACTTATTATATTTCAAAATCCAATGTACACGCATTAACCTGAATCATTTGACAATTAACGACAACTTACTTGAGGATTAATATCTACAGTTGCTAAAACAGATATTTGATTCTGTTCATTTGTAATCGATCTTGTAAGTGTTCGTTTTTTCCTCCACGTTACCACATTCCAGAAGTTTTTTAACTATTCGATAAAAAGTTTTAGGAGAAGGCATTGTTTTTCCAGGCAATTTTTGCCATAAATGCGATGGGCTTCAGCGAAATTTTCACAACTTTTACCGTAAGCTTACACCATCTGAAATTTCTGTGGTGTAGAGAAGTGCTCCATTTTTACTTTGATCATAATGATTTTTATCGCTTGAGTACACTCGAGAGTACGGGCTGGTTATAAGAAAAATTTTATTCCACATATAAACATAAAAAAAGTTATCAGTTTAAAATAAAACACAACGACACAACTCCTCCCAATATTTTCCTTGTTATTAATACAACGTTTCGGGATTTCCTCCCATCTTCAGGTTTACAATCATATCACCCTCTTAAAACATACATATATCAATTGTTTAGATGACACTAACAATTGAACGTCTATTTCAATTTTAAAAATTTTTAAAAACACATTGCGACATGACAAAATTAAAATATTTTAAGCCTCCATTTTCAAAATAAGAAAAAAATTATCAGTTTTTTAAGACGATTTCAAAAGTTATGAAAAATGTTAATATTATTTTACGATTAATTAAACCGTTTTTTGTTTATTAATTCTTTCAAATAATATTTCAATTAATATTGTTTTTGTTGATATCTTCACAAAGGAGAGCTTAAGAAAAAAATTTTTTTTAAGAAAAATGATCAGTTTGTCAAATTGTTTAAGACTTTGAAATAAGAAAGTATATATGCTATTTGAAAATATAAAAATGATGACAGAAGGGCTTTTAGGCAACCCTGGAAAAAATTCTGTTCATGTTTACAATGTGTTTCCCTTCTCATCAAAAAATGTTTTCTTGAAACTTTTTTTGATTCGAGTTTTTGTTTTTGAGATATAAACGTGTCACTTTAAATGAAACACCCTGTGTTTTTAAAGTTTTGGTTTCGACTGAAACTACGACCATAGCCGAATTTTGGTTTCGATTTCGTCTCAAAATTGAGTTTTTGTCGGACACTATTTTCATTGATACATATACAATCCTTTATTCGCATATCCAAATATAGTAAGGCTTAAGCTTAAGCAGATTGCAAACTGTAGTGCAAGCTGGTCTGTATTTACCATATATAGACGATATGGTAAATAGAGACCAACCCAACCCGATTTAACTCATCTAAAGCTATAGGCGATACTTTAGTTATAACTGCTATAATATATGTTTGTTTTTCACATTTTTTAGTACTGCATCAATTAAAGCAAACCTATCAAATTGATAAAATTTTCATGTTTTCGTATATCTTTATATCGTTTTGTAACGTTTCGATTCCCAAGTATTTGGTTAAAGTCGGATGTTCGGCAGCTATCTGGTATCTGTCCGAATAGTACAAAATTGTTGGATAGGCCAGATACCGGATAGTTGCTGGATAAAGAATTCTTTGTATAAAAAAGATGAACAAATCCAGAAATAGTTTGTTAGAACATGAAAGTACGAGAAGTGATTTCATTAAAACTCTCAATATGGAAAACTTTTACAGTACTATTTTAAGTGGATGATTCTGTGATTCCTTTCAAATGCCATATTTGTCTTGTTTTTTTATGGAACAAATTTGTAGAAAAGTAAAGTGTAGATGTGAACAAGTGGTTGGAAGAAATAAAATTGTAAAAAATCTGGATGAGTGTTTAGTTGTTAGGCGTTTCGTTACACCTTTATATAGGTTTGAAGGTAGTGGAGGAGTGATCGTTATTGAATAATGGATAGATAGATATAGGCGAGGAGAACAGATGCCCACATCAGGTCGCGGCACGTCGGTCGTCGTCAATGGTACGGCGTGAAAAAAATTACAAAGGCCGTAAATCGGCTGGTCCCCGATGCCATGCCGATGTCTATAAATTTGTTCGGCCCTCGTATTACGCACAACGTCGATATTTATCTGTTCTGGGACGGCGAGCACGGCGCGCATTCCACGGCGTCCGTTTTACAGATGCCGGCTTTTTGCCGTCGAGTCCGCACAGATTTGATGACGTACTCGGACTGCAAACCTCTCTTATTAGCCCTATTTAGGGTGGCTCTTTTATTTTTGCACGCTCGGCGACTGCGATTGTCCGATGGCCATTTAATTTCCAATGCCCCTAAACATTCGGTTTTTGCCACGGCCGCCGGGCCGATATGTGACTTTATTTCGCCGTTTCGACAGCGCCGTACGCGGCCGGATTCTGAAATCGCGGCGCGAGTGTCGCATGCCATCGAGGGCCTTTAACTCGCCCGTTCTTTTCTCAGAACCATCATCTACCATCTCGCCACCACAATCCACCACTTTATTTTATTTCTACTACCTTACTGTCAAACACAAACGATAAATCAAAAAGTAAAAAAAATCAAACATAAACGGAAAATCGAAGTAAAAGCGCAAATTATGTTTCCTCTTGGCGAAATGTGCTCAATGGCGACGACACCACTTTAACTTATTGCTTCCTGTGGAGATCGCTATCTACGGGAGCTTGTTTATTCGCGCTTTACTTGTGTTTAATTATACAATACACACAGGTGTTTGCTAGCGTTAATCAAAGGAAATTTATGCGAAGCCCGATTTCAGGCTACACCACGATACAATCTTATACCTCCTGAAAAACTTGACGCAACGAAATCTTTCTCAATGGGAATGAATCGTTACGTTCCTACGTGATTGCTTTAGTAAACACTAACAATTTCATCAGCACATTTTTTATAATTTATTTTCTTTATTCTTACTTACTCATCATATTTATTTTTCCTTTTTTGTTTCAGGGACATTAAGACCTCCAGGTTTAATCGGTGGAAGTAAACCGAAAGTAGCAACTCCTGCGGTAGTCTCCAAGATTGAGCAATACAAACGCGAGAATCCGACGATATTCGCGTGGGAAATCAGGGAGAGACTGATATCGGAAGGTGAGTTACCCCCACGTTTATTTAGCACTCAGTGCTGATTTTACGATCAGTTCTTGTCGTATGTTACGAGACTCTCGGCACGGTAACAAAATGGATAACTAGACATGTAACGACGGCACCACTGACGTTTATTTATAGCGGCAGCTCGCCCGGTAATTCCTCCATAATCTTTATTACGGATTCTTTGGACCAAATTACACAAATTGATCGAGTGGTTTGCAATAAGTTTAGGGGGGCAAGCTCGATGGTCGTTCATCATCCTCAATAACGTGCAATTTTCAGGCCTCAGGCTGCTTAATATCTCTTTCAAACGTGCTTGCTTCTGAACAATAAAATCGAAGAAAAAAATAACCACATGTAATTTTATGATTCCTTGAATATTATTTATATGTTAATAACTATAAATTGTTTCGAAAGGATGCAAATAAACCAATTAAACAAGTTTAAACTACCAGTTCGGACGTAGTTAACTAACACACGCTTTGTCTAGGTATCTCGCGTGCAACCATAATTAGCGATAACGCGATCACATACGGTAGAATACAAACGACAAACCAACGACAGTTGACAGGAGGACGAGAGACTCGCGTGATCGCGAAATATACCAAACCGAAACCGCAAAAGACGCACTTTTAAAACTGTCGTAATTTTAAGTGGGGGCGCTCTGCACAGGCATCTTCGGTCGACCGCACGCTAATTTCGGGGGTTGGGTGCGTGAGGCGTTGTCAAAAAACCGCCAGTTCAGACATTTCCGTATCCTTGAGGCACAAAATCAACCGCAAAAATCATAAAATTAATTTAACTCCAACATTATCTTTTTCAATTACAGTAGAACTTTGAACCACAGTAATCCGAATACCCCAAAACCAAAAATAAAATAAGCAGATTTTTTTGTAATTTCAATGAATTGATGTTGCAAGCCATAATTGTTAGGTTTAAGAGAATAGTATAGATGTTTATAAACAAATTCGGGATCTTACAAAAAAAGGGTTGTGCCAGCAGTTCAAAAATGATTTCTAATTATTTTCATCCTATTAATTAAAGCTATTTATGTATGTACACCAATATTTATATGTTTATACAGTATCTCCGGGTTAAGTTACAAAAAGGAAAGAAATTATGACTGATTTTCAACCTTATCTCAGCATGAATAATGCGTGGGATATGTTTAAATCACATCAATTTTGTATTCTAACTATAAAAGCTAAGCAATTTTTACCATTTTTGTATAAAAATTGGACCAATTTCTAAATTGAAAATTTATTCAAGTTCAATTCATACATTAGGCTTCCATTAAATTTGGAACTAGATATTTGGTTCTAACCATAGAGACGTGCGACTAAACCCAAATGTTTTTAGTTCTAGGTCTAGTATTAGCTTTAGTGTTGGAATTAGCGCTACTTTTAGTTATTATTCGGTTGACGCTGAAGACGCATGGCTAAGCTGAATATTTCTGCGTCTAGTGTTAGTTCTAGTTTTGATGTTTGCTTAATTTTGCATTATTGGAAAAGCTTCTGGAACTAAAAGTATAGTTAATATTAGGCCTACAACCCAGCTTTAGAGTTAACACTAGACCTAAAACTAGAAACATTAGAGTTTAGCCGTACGTCTCTTAACACGGCTAAACCCTAATGTTTTTAGTTCTAACTATAGTGTTAGTTCTAAAACTAGGTGCGGTTGGGTTGGATTGGGTTCAGTCTTAAGAGAGATAGGGCTAAACCCAAATGTTTTTAGTTCTAGGTCTAGTGTTAGCTTTAGTAATGGTATTCGCTTTACTTTTAACTATTATTAAGTTTTATATTATTGTATACTTGCATTAACTAAAACTAGAACTAACACTAGACCTAGAATTAGGAACATTCAGCCAGTACTGAGCCGGTAAATATAGTGTTAGTTATACTTTTAGTTTCAGAAAGATTTATAACATTGTAGATCTAAATAAGAATTAAAAACTAAAACTAACTAAACCTGTCCTAACGCTAGTTATGAAGCTAGGTTGGGTTTGGTTCAGCCTTAAGAGGGCTTCGGCTAAACCCAAATGTTTTTCCGAAACCCATGTAACCCCCTATAAGAACCCCTTTAAACAAAAATAAATGGATCTCACCACTATTAATAACAACAAAAAAATTATAGAAGATAAATGAAAGAAAAGGAAAAAACAATTGAAACACAATAATAAACTTTCAAATAATGCACAATTGATGAAACATTAAGTCCAAGCACAATCCGATGGTATATTGTTTAGTACTTTCGCAGTAAAGCATCCAGTGTAATTAATACCGTCAAATGACCATTGTCACAAGCTGACAAGATATGGTGGACAATGCTTTAGCTTATAACCTGTTCTGAACCCTGATTGATATTTAGGAAAGATATCTGACTCAATAACTGCACAATACAAAAATTTTTGATAGTGGTGGTGTAACGTTAATAGGTCTCAGTTCCGACAATCAATCAGGAATCACAATTGATCGCTTTCAACATTCAGGAGTCTTAGCCTCAGTTATACATGCATTAAGTATGTGCCGAATTTCAGGAATGATAAAAGGGCAGCAAAGGTTTATCAATTATAGATTAATACCATCCACTTCGCAAGCACCTGCAAATTGCCTCTTTAATATCATTATCGCTTACTTCAGGGAATTTTAAAATTACTCGTACTGCGGATTTAACACCTTAATTGTATATAACTATAATTAATTAAATTAACATCATTTAACTGATCTGGTACTGATAAATTAGATTTGGATTTGGGCTTGATTATATTTTTGGTTTGGAGTAATTTCTATTTCTCAACATTTGTTCTATTAGAGAATGAGAAAAGTATGCTTGTTTTTCTGTTTTTTTCTGAATTACAATAGTTGTAAATTTCTTGTAAAGTTCGGTCGCTCTCTTCAAGGCATTGTTTCTTAAATTAATAAGTAATTTAATGTTAACAATAAACTAAGGTGACATTTTTTTACATTTTTGTGGGAGAATAAAGTTTCTGAACGGAGCATGACAACCTACTATAGGCAACAAATTATGAGTAAGGTATATAAACTTTTGATCAATACCAATAATGTCGTGCATAGTAAACCAAGGAATCGCCATCAAATCAGATATAAACATGTCGTAATCAAACTTTTTAAAAGATTAAATTGTGCGAATCATTGGATCCTTTATTTCTATTCGTCAGATACCTGAGAAATCAAGTAAACCGGGCGAAGATTATTGTGACACCGCCTCGGAGACAACCCCACGATTTATGAATAGAAGTAAAATCAGTTCACTTGACAAGATCAACTGCAAAATCATTACTCACCCTTGTGTCAGTTAATGCCAATATCTGCAAATTCTCCTTCTGAATCAAACATACAAACTCTATCAAATGTTTCACGAAAGATCATACGTTTAAGTCTTATACCGCTTACTACAGCTTCATTAGCAATCACAAATTTAACTTTTTCTCCTAGGAAAATAAGAAAGAAAAAGAAATCAATAATAGTAGTAGACAAAAATTAATACTAACAGTATCACAAAATAGAAAAGAAAACATTTTTGTATTCAGAAAACGTACAGGTAAGTATAATAAACATTACATTTTCAATGTTATCCTCCACTTAGCTTTACTTTTAAATTCACCAAATATGTTATTCAATTGCTTTCTTCAATTTACCGCTCAGTGCCATAACGAAACTGACACCATCACGACTCCAAACACAATTTTTTCAAAATTCCTCGTTAAGGTGGCGCATTTGAGAAGCGTGGTGCTGTGTTAGGTCATCCGCAATAATTACACCAGAATTTTTAAGTGAGGCTTGAAAACTTTGTAACCCTCGTCCGTATCCTTGTCGCTTACCTCCCCCAATAATTAATAATGTTACCGAACACAATCCTTTTTTACGAAGATACCGTCTATCCTTCTGTTCCATCGTCCACTATACCATTATTTCATCACCACACTCTCTCCATTGCCTGCTTCGCCTTTCCTAACATACTACCATAACTTTAATGTAGTTTCTTGGGGTTAACAATACTCATAATTTCTTCCAGGTTTTATTTCATCTTACAAGCTTGCATACTCAAAAAAGGTGTGCTTCACATCGTCTATGTTGTGTTTGAAGAGAGAGTCTTTGAAGCAACCGTGTCCACTCACAATAGACTGATAATGTTGTTTGTATCTCTCTTCGTCGAGATTGCTGTGTTTCTCATCGAAATATTATCAGTTTAGTCCATCTGATCGCTTCATCGGCTGCTCTAATCTTGAAATATTACTTTCTTCAGGGAGTTTCGATTTTCTTCTACTGCTCCAGCGTAAACCCTTCCTGTAGTCATTAACTCAATTGGTAGTGAGCTTGCTATCACTTGCAGAGTTTCCGTGGAGATAGTTTTGTAGGCAATACAACCCAACCTAACCCAACTCATCCCAATGCATCCTGATCTAACTCAATGGCACGATATAAGTAGGCCTAATCTGTCGAATCATGAATGAATGATAAAAATAGTGCACCTAAATAAAGTACAGTAGCAAATTCATACTTTCGTGGATGACAGCTCACGATGACCTATTATTTATCATCATTCATTGATGTTGGACTAATGAAATATATTAAAGTAATACCGGTAATAACACCGGTATCCCAGTTTTAAAACTGTTGAATATCGAATACCAGTATTAAGATTTTAGTCCTGTATTAGAAGCCCTAGTAATTACAGACTAACCTAACCCAATTCAATCCATCTAAAGATATTGACAATAACTCAGTTATAACTGGCTTGATTGTAGTAAATATATGTTTTGTATATATTGAAGCTCGAATGTGAATTAAAGCTCGACGTAACAAGTTGCTAAAAAAGTCCTTTATGTGGGTTTTTGTGAACATTGTGTCAGTCAACATGTATCTCGTTCAACAAGATGTAAAATTAACTTTATAAGATACATAAAAGTTCACTAAATGTATACATATTTTCGACGATTATAGATGCTACTAAAGAAACTGGTTTTTATGCACAAAGATAACCTTGAATTAGGGAATATAATGAATCATGACATCGTTTAATCGTAATCTTAGGTCAATACTGAAAATTGTTTGTTTAAAATGAGTCGAATACGGAAGACCTATTCTACTAATAGTTTTTAACAGTTTTAAACATCTTTATACTTACATGCTAGATTTTTCAAAATCAGATAAGATATTTCAAATACAGCTTTCTTTAATTATGATATATAAATGAATGTATAGAGTGTTCATTAAGCTGCATACCTTTGGAAATTAATAACGCAATTCAAGAACCACAAAAGTTTACGGAGATAACATAAATATAAGTGTTGATTGATTGGATTGATATGATAAATTTCGAAAATCATGAATCATTACCGATACACCAAAATATTCAGTTATGAAAATTGAAGAATAATTTATACAGAAATTTGCTGGAGTCATAACGACACAGAGAAATTTTCTTCTTATTCTTTTTCCAAAGAACTGGACTTGAGAGCAATTCGAACTTAAATAATAATATGTAAAATAACTTTACCATCTGTAGTTAAAGCTTGACTTATAAATTCATTCCAAATTAATACAAGTTAAAGCAGCTTGTTAATATTTAATTCAATGTGTCTTAAACATCCGGATTTACAAAAAAAAGTGTAATGGTTTATACCAGGATATTGAATAATTTACATGTAAATAGAACGAGATAATATCAAGAATTAGATACTCAGTGAATAATTATTATAAATAGGGGATAACTTTCAAAATCAACATAACAAAAATATTGTTAACGTTATCGTTCACTTATTTTGCGGAAACTAGCTTCGAAATGTTAAAGTAAATTACGTTGCGTAATTTACGATTACGTAATTTGTTGTGTTAGAATTGACACGTTTTAGCTTTTTAACTTTTCTTGTGTTTATAACAGATTTTAAGAGTTTACTTTGGTGTACTACTCTGGTAGTTGGTTTACTTATACAGGAAGCTTCGCTTGTCAAATTCTTCTTCGATCCTTCCAGGAAGCTGAAGCATATTACCATACATTTTTCGCGGTATCCCTTACAAGAGCAGCCTGTGAACCCTCTGGCACCGTGATAAATCACGGAAACCCGTATAACGCCTTACGGTGCGATGGTCCATGTGCGACCATGATCAATGCGGTCATAACGTAGTGTGGACGGACGCATGATAAATATACAATTATTATTCATTTATCAGTCACGGCGTAATTACAAGACGTGGGCCGTGTCCTGCGGCCTCCGGCATCACTTCTTCAGCTTTTCGCGTCCCTTTCATGTATGCGGTCGGTAAAATCAGAAAAAACTACTCAACGAACGGACGGTCAGGAGTCGTTGTCGTCGCTGTTGTGTCGAAGGAACGATATTACATCGGTATTTATATTCAGCACGTGTGCATTGTTATTAATATGGCGATTAATAACGCCCCCTTTGGTGGGCGAGGCCCCCTTTTCTTTATATGTAGGTGGTAACGGGCGTTGTTTGCACGACGACGAATTTCTTTTTTTGTGTACGAGATTGGAAAGCGACGCGACGACGCGCTTCAGACTGCCTTTTACGATATCAATTACATCTTTAACCGTTCGACGATGAGCTTTTTTCGTTCTCTCCAGGTAGTTCTTAGAACTCTACCAAGCAGATTAAAAGCGAACATCAACACGTACCCAAGTTTGTATGTATGGAATGATCCTCAAGTTTTATATGATTAATATGGGTATTATAAAAATCCTTTCGAAGGATCATTATATGCTACCTACATTTTAATAGCTTCTAATTTTATCGTCACGTATTCTTCTTTTGGTTAACTTGAATTATCTTGATCTTTTCTTATAGGATTTATAAAAATGTATTGTTGAATCAGTTTTGTACCGTGAAGATAAGAGAAGGATGTTCTGCAGTAGTACCATTTCAATTACACCAGTCCGCCATTGGACTGCCATAGGAATGCAGATTGCGACGGGTTTCGTAGTACACACTCGCGCCAACTTATCCTTAACAAGGAACGATTGGCGGTCGATAGCTCTTTTGAGTCGCGTGTCCAATTGAGCGAGCAATCCCGCGGAGGACCTCATAGAGAAGACCTATCTGGTATATGCGCAAGTCTCCATACGAGCTTTGAAGAACCCCAAGAACCTCGTCACCGTTTGCCTACCGCTGCGGATCGTTTCATATACTGTTCAGAAGAATCTCTCTTGGAGCTCGTGTTCCATTCAAGCGGCAGATGAAAAGGGCGGATTCACATTGTGCCTACTTTGGCAGCGTAGCAACATCGTAGTCGCCGGAAGAGCCATACGAGATGGATACGTGGCGTATGGTAATTGAATCAGAGCCTTTCACGTGTCGGTTTGACCACCATTATCGCCTCTTGAGAGCCGTCGATTGGGAACGTTTAATTTGCTCGATTCGTGGAACATGCACAACGGGTACCCGTCGTCTCCCGTCACTACACTGTTTACTTATTGTTAGGATGATGGGTCACTATTTTAATGTGTGAAATATACTTAACTTCATATTAAGAAATATTACCACTCAATTTTTATTTGTACAACTAATACAATATTCGTGCATGCATCGCAATCACCCTTTTCTTAAATACGTTTCTGCAAGTCAAGTTCTTTTGCGAGAGTCTCTTCTCACAGGTGTTCGAACAGTAACAGCGCGGCATCCCTTGTCGCCTTGTTGGTCCCCGTTGTCGTCGTGCTAATAAAAGAGGCAGTCTTCGAAATTATTTGATCGAAGCGTAATTCCGTCAAATCGTGAAGAAAAATGATGCCGGTCCGGAGCGTTGATTAGAGCCGGAGACCGCCCGCAGTTTGTTGGGGCCCCGCTACCCTCGTCGGGCGATCTGCTGCGCTCAGCGGGGGACCAGATTGCCAGGGCCCCGAACGCCCCCGGCAGCCCCCCGTACAAATGAACAGGGGCACCGCGTTAACTAGATTGCTTATCGGAGCGTTGAGCCGGCGCATGTGGACATCCGTTTCGGGTCGCTTTGTCCGAAGAACCTGGGTCTTTCTGAATGGAATCCACAGCGGTGAAGACCTCCACAGTTGGATCGATATTTACATTGATGAACGTTCGATATTAAATAGAATCCGGAAATCGGGATTTTAATGATTACGGTTTGTTAGGTACGATCTATTATGGGCAGGCTTCGATGAACTAAGCAAATTTAGCTTTACGACGGAACTCAAGTGGATCCTCTCTGTCACCGAAGTGGTTTCCTGCCTCTTAATGAAAGCCGTCGATGACCTAAACAAACACGCGCTCAGTCATTACGCTCGAACAACAACAATGGTACGCATTGTGTGCCCAAAGTGGTGACGACCACGTCGAAGGCAACTTTGGTCGTAACCAACGCCAATCTTCCTCCATTCCTCCGCGTGTTGTTGTTCTTTTTCGAGATTCTCAGAAGAGACTCTCCCTTGTCGGGCACAAATTTCCCAGAAATACGCTTAGCTTGCCTTAACGACTCGTCGATTATGCCGTCAATTTGTAACAGGGGATAGTTCCCGGTGAAGATCTGTCAAAATTATGATTGACTCTAATGAATGCGCGCCTTTATAATCGGTGTTATCGACCGGATGTTAACACAAAATGTTAACTCCACTTAACCTTTTTTCTTGTTTCAGGGGTATGTACTAACGCAACAGCTCCATCTGTAAGCAGCATCAATAGAATTTTAAGAAATAGAGCTGCAGAAAGAGCTGCTGCTGAATTTGCAAGAGCTGCAGGGTATGGTCTTTACCATCCCCACCCATACGCAGCCGCCGCCGCAGCCTTTCCATGGCATTCCCATTTATGGCCGAATGGACCTTTGGGATTACAACCCCCAGGGGGTGGTGGCTCTAACGTTATGGCTGGATCACCTGGTTCATCGGCTTCGCCGCAAGAACATCCACTTCTTAGTTCACCACCAGGTGCCCATAACGATAGTAAGGATGATTCAAGCTTAGACGGATCAGAACAACCAAAATTTAGAAGAAATCGTACCAC
Organism: Onthophagus sagittarius; assembly: GCA_036711965.1. Classification (NCBI taxonomy): domain Eukaryota; kingdom Metazoa; phylum Arthropoda; class Insecta; order Coleoptera; family Scarabaeidae; genus Onthophagus; species Onthophagus sagittarius. Next base: position 11,409,511 of record JASERS010000005.1, on the reverse strand, counting down.
TTTCAGTCCCGATCAACTTGAAGAATTGGAAAAAGAATTTGAGAAAAGTCATTACCCCTGCGTTTCAACGAGAGAAAGATTGGCGTCGAAAACATCTTTATCGGAAGCAAGAGTACAGGTAAGATTAAATTTTAAGATGGATATAAGTTGAGGGAACTTAAAAAAATAAATCAAATCGGTTTAAAAACTAATACGAAAACGTTTAACCAGGTTTGGTTTTCCAACAGACGGGCGAAATGGAGACGCCACCAAAGGATGAACCTGCTGAAGCAATCATCACCAGGTCCCCACCAACAGGGCGGGAGCCAATCATCAATGTTCAGCAGCCGATTGACCCCCTCACCACATTACACCACCGGTTCCACCCCTGGATCGCCGCTTACTACGCATCACAGCGGGTCAGGGGCTCCGGGAGGCCCATCGACCCTTTTGCTGCAGATGGGCGGCGAAAATAGTGCCTTCAAAGCCTTAGTGCCCAACTCATTGCTCGGTTCTCACGATGTAAGAAGCTTAAGCGCTTATATGTCCGATTCAGATGAGGAAATTAACGTGAATGACGAATCCGATATGGAAGATACGGTCAGAGACAGATCGCGGTCTTCAAGTCCTGTTGAAGTGGTCGATCCACCCCAAAAGGATCCACCCACATGTCAACCATTGCAGTTAACGATGCACGATCGCGATTAAAAAACGTGTTTCCTTTTGCACAGACACTCACCGTTCTTTCTTAATTTGTACTTTAAATCGGTACCAAAGCAAACCCTCTTAATTAATTACGTTTATTTGATCGGAAAAGAAAAAGTATCAATATTATTGAATTATCCTTTTCTAAAGTGTATTAAGTAATTAATATTGCGTTTATTATAAATTAGTTTATAATAAATATTTTTTTGTAAATATTAATGTAGGTAATAATAAATTTAAAGAAAAATGTCCTAATTTATATCTTCTATTTGAATATAGTGTCAGTTAGGCTGTGAATTGACTGACCATGTATATAAATTAATAAGCTAATAAGTTAATAGAGATAATTTTAAGCAATGTTCCTTTAGTTCTATTTTTCCGCGTGAACCGATGCAAACGAGGAACGGCACTTGTAACCTTGGTGCACCCGAGCATGCTCAAAAAATCTCCTGTAAAGAGTAAATGGATGTTAAATGGTTGGCGGTCGAAACGGATTTTGACATGTTTGTAAAGTAGAACATAAGAGATGACAAATTGTACTCTGCTCTCCCGTTGTAAATCTTGTAGATTTGCATATATATGTTATTTATTGTTTTTCGCTGTTTTATTTTCTTTAATTTTAACTTTTATTAGCAGGGCGAGAATAATCCGGTAAGTAAATCAAAATCAAAATAAATTCTTCGGGTAAACAAATATATTTAAAAAGCAATAAACGTCTATGAATAATAATTATAACATCAACTTGGAGCGGTTTAAACGAGAAATAATAGATTCGAGAATAGTGTTTGCTGGCAGACGATCCGTAAGCGGTATTGCCCAATAAATTAAGGCTATATTGAAGTGTAAACGTCCACTCACGGTCCGGTATTTGGACTCGCAGCGTTGTTTGCACACAAAACCCTTGTCCGCAACGACCTTATCTACCTACAAAGATCGTCGGCTACAATAAATCTAAAGGCTACCATCCACACGGACACACCTTACCGTGTAAACACGCGACGCCTTAAATTATCCACAATTGTGTATCGACGTACCCGAGTATTCAGGTAATAGCTTCACTATTACAACGGAGTTCCTCTTTATTCTCATCTCTTATGCAATAATAAAAAAAGACGACGACAAATATTGATTAAAACAAGCTCATAAAATACACCAAGCATTAAGAATTCGACTACAATTTTGAAATTTCGGTAAAATAATGCTACTAACTAGGAAAGGTTAGTTGAAAAAAAAAACAAAACAAAAATTAACAAAAAATTAATTGTGTTTTCAAACATCTTCTTTCTTTCTTTCATCTTCTTTCAAACACAAGTGACCGGTAACTGTGTAGCCCACGGAAAAATCTACAATCCAACCTGTTCCGGGAAGTTTCTTGTAACCACAGCAGCATGGGGTCGTGCATTACCCTGTTGGAAAATGGCGTTCTGCAACGTCTGCATGAAAGGTAATGAAAGCTTCCAGAACGACGTGCGATTAATGTGCCTGGAATGAACGTAAGGGGTGACCTTGGTCCAGCAGATATCTTCCGCCAAACCATAACCCCAGGTTGTAAGGCTGTAAGATGTCTTTTAACAAACTCCACATTTCGTCTTTCCCCTGATTATCGCTCTACCTTGGTTATCATTTACTGATAAACAAAACATTGACCTTTTCTGAAATCGATCCCTGGTAGCCAACCGGCTAAGGAATTGGTTAAGTAGTTCGACTTCTATCGAAACCATGGATATATGCAAAATTTCGACAAACTCGGAATTTTATATAAACTAAATTGACATTTTATGGGCAGTAATTTTTTAAATGCTAGGAAGAAAATACTGAAGGCTGTATACAATCGGTGCCCAATGCCGGTATTTTGTCGCTGACACATCCCGGAATTTCATGAAAGAAATGATAGTTTTGGGACCACTAAGAAGTCCCGTGGTTTTAAAAGTCTCAAAATTAAGAAAAAATGAAAATATATATAACATAAAAAAAATGAAATAACATAATTTTGTCTTGTTTTGCAAAGAAAATACTCTGGATATTAGGAGATAAATCATTAAATGCATTTATTTTTTTTAATAAAACCATAGGCTATGGTTTTTGGAAATACGTATAAGTGCTGAAAAAAACTGATTTGGGAATACACTCAAACTGAGAAGGTATGAAAAAATTCAAAATATTATACATGCTCTCAAGAAAAAAATGTTCGCAACAGATGCTGCTTTCCAACTTGTATTGAAAAGAGGAAACTTAATAATGCATTAAAATAGAAATGAAAATGATAACTTTAAACTAGATCAAAGTAATACGAATTTCGTATGTGTGCTCGTCTGGAAGCATTTCAAATCTCCCAGAAGCAATATCTAAGTCCTCTGGAAACATTTGAAGTCAATATTGAATATATAAAACGAATCGATTATATGATTTAATGTAGCATAAATAATCATTCAGGAAGCGATCTCTTGAAAAACGAAAACACCTTAATTCATACCAATATTGCGACTGTTTATTTCAGTCTTCTTCAGAGTACACTAAAAAATGAATTATACAACTAATCAAAACCGACAAATCAATACAAAATCGAAATACATACAATGTTGTGTTTCTTTTTCATTCATGTTATTTTTTAGTTAGCCGACAACGTTAATGATTGTACTGAATAAGAAACAGATGTATACTTTGTATGTATTTCGATTTTTTTTCGATCATTTCGATTTTTGAATTGTTGTTTTTGATTAGATGTATACTTCATTCTTTACTGTGGGTACTCTGAAGAAGACTGAAACAGTCGAAATATTGGTATGAAATAAAGTGTTTTCATTTTTTAAGAGCTCGTTTCCCGAATAATCATTTATATTACATTTCAAGTCTTCTGAAAACAATATCAAGATTTCTAGAAGCAGTATAAAGGCTTCTGGAAGCACTTCAAATCTTCCAGAAGCAATACGAATTCTTCTAAAAACAATATCAAGTCTTTTGCAGTAACATGTTTTTTGAAAGCAATATCGAATCTTATGGAAGCAACATCAAGCCTTCCAGAGGTAATATCAAGTCTTCTGGAAGCATTTCAAGACTTCCGAAAAAAAATATCAAGTCTTCTAGAAGCAGTATCAAGTCTTTTGGAAACATTTTAAATCTTCTACAGGCAGTATCAAATCTTCTCGAACAATTTCAAGTCTTTCAAAGGTAATAAGAACTTCCTTGGAAGTACTTATCTATATGAAGTTGTCTAGATGCAGTATCAAATCTTTTCGATGCATTGCAAGTCTTTTGGAAATAGTATGAAGCATTTCAAGTCTTCTGCCAGTAATATCAAGTTTATTGGAAGCAGTTCAAGTATTTTGGAAACGTATTTTGCTTTCGGGACTATTTTCAGTAATTTCGAGACCTTTAGCCTAAGTACAGTAACGGCGGCTAGGCAACTAAGGCTATGACAACACTGCAATGATGTTTAATACCTACCTTTAGACTATATCTGTCAGCGTTCGTTTCGGTGTCAGAAGTACTTTTATTTTTCAATGACTTCTGCAAATGAATGTGACAAATGACTTCTGCACACTTCAGAACGATGCATAACGCATTTCTAAAATTCAAAGTCAAAATTCTCGGAAAAGCTTACGAACGCTGTTCCGTTATATAGAAGAAGAAGGAAATTTTCTTGTCCTCCTGTGTAACTGACGTAAATAATGCGGAAGTGAATACGAACACATCCAAAGAGCAACAAAAACGCTACGATGTCGAAGTGAACCCCAGCTCTGACGACGATCCTGAAAGCAGAGTTCCTCCTGGTATTATACAGAATTAGTTAATTAACTAATATCTGACAGCTTAGCAAGTTTAATACAGGAAAAGTTTTCAAGGAATACGAAGCATCCGGGCAGACTCTTGATGATCTTAACCACGTGCCTTCAACTTTTCGTAACGATTCAAACGCTGGTCCCATTCCATCAACTTCACTTTCACTTGTAGAGAAGCACTCTGTCACTCCAACTGATAGTGTTTCTCTTCCTAAACGAAGAAAGGAGCAAAAAAGGAGAATCCTAATATTCTCCTTTAAAAAGAAGAGATAAAAAGATGTCAAAAATATAATCCAGTGCACCGTTCAAGGATAAACTGGACGCAGACAGAGATGGGAAAGCTAGAAAGGAGGCAAGAAAAATATGCAAAGTGTTTCTTCACAATCAGCATACTCAGACCAAGAAAAGCAAATTCAAACTAGCGCAGTTGAAAAATTTCGACAAGAGACATCCAAAACCTACCTTTTTACTTAAAAGAAGAGTAAATTGTCTATTTCCCAGGAGAAATATGTTTTCCCGCGTTGCAAACAAGAATTTCAAAAGCTATCTGAAGAAGATTGGATCGAATGCTGCCATTGCAAGAAGTGGTGACATGACATATGATCTTCTTATAAAAATATAGTCCCATTTGTGTGCGACAAATATGCTTCAACTAATTTTGTATTCCGATTTTGAATTTCTAAGAATGTTATTTTATGTTTGATGTTATAAGTACTCTAGAAGAATATACTTATTTTGTTAAGAGCAATATTCACTGTATCATCTCCCACCAAATTCGTACCGATACTGTTAGTTACGCGGAGAAAACAAAAGTTTAACTGTTATGTGCGTCGTCTCGTTTCATGTTATTATTACACCGGGATTTAGAACTTAGTCCCGAATCCCGAAAACAGTTTTAGTTCCGAGTATTGGATACCCTGTATAGAAAACATAACAGTTGAGTTTTTTGGCGAAAACTCATTATTTTTTAGTTGATAATAAAGTATTATTTTACCTAAGTTTCAAAATTATAATTAGAATTTTAATGGGTTATAGATATCGTATGAATGTGAGTATATTTATATTTCCATTGATTTAATTTGTTCGTTATCGCAGGAAAAACGTCGTAAAATCTTCAATCACACACAGTTATAACACACTTCGCGTCGCCGTTATTGCGTTTATTTATGTCTTACATTCGAAAGTAAATACGAATTAATTTTATTTATTTTACCGGATGGGTACTAAAACTTTATCACTTACTGCCTATCGTGATCGTCGTTGCACGCACAAGTAACTTTATTTCTTAATAATTAACCAAAATCGGCAGCGAAAGCAATTTTAAACGGTGATTAAGAACAGGTAATAATCAAATTAATTGACAATTTACGTGCAAATAAATTCCGAGTTAAATGAATCTTTGACCGTGAAAATTTCTAAACGAACAAAGGTCGATTTTAAAACGTAATTGATACGAATCCGATAATTTTTCGAAAATAAAAAAAACAAATAGGTACTCAGTATTACCTGGTTGATTTATTAAGAAATCTTTGCAAGAAAGTGAAACCTTGTATATATGAGATTACAGTTGATTTATGAAGATTATAAATAAGGAAGTGTTCGTTTAAGTAAAGGTCGAAGAAAAGACTTGTTGGTATTGTTTGAGAAGATTCTCGTTTTCCTTTCGACGTTCGGGCGCCTGATTTACGCCTCCCGATAAACGGACGTAATCCTGTCGAACAGGGGACACGTCGTGTTCGCACTCGTGTCTCAATTTACATAACCGGACCGTTTGCTCTTAATCCAGGCGCGTTTCGACACCGGGACGACCGGACTTTATGCGCCGTTTATCGGACGCCACCACAGAGCCCGATCCTCGAAGGATAACGGCGGCGTAACTTTAACGTCCCAGCAATGTGCCTGCTCCTTGCACGATAGTAGCGACGCCTTCAACTCCACAAATAAAACCTTTAATCTCCATTTACTCTTAAAACGCCCACACGATAACTAATTTTAACACCCCAAAGAAGTGGAGATATCAATAAGCGATCAAGATACAAACCTAAATAATTAACTAAACTGTGGATACTTAATTGATTCTGTGAAAAATCCAAATGGTGGCGGCGGCATCGTGTTCGTATATACACTTACGGCTCATTCGAAAACGTAAAATTTAACAACCGTCCACTTTGTAGCCCCTAGCGAGCGATCGGTACGGTCCTTAGGGTAATTAGGGGCCGTAAGCGGCATTGTTTAGGCGCAATCGTAATTAATTAATTCAATTAACCGGCTGGTCGAAAAAGCGGGCACCTCGTTAAGCCGGGACGAAAAGACGTAGAAATCTCGGACGCGACGACGTGACCGATGATTTTAATGTCTCAATTTATCGGGTCTCCGGGACACGGACGTCGTCGTCGTGGACGTGGGCGAACGGCCGCCCAATTATTTTCTGTCTACGCGCGGTTTTTTCGGTTCTTCAACGAACGCCTCCCGCTTTTACGACCGTTTTATGGTGCGTGTGGACGAACCTCTTCTTTAAGTTTCGATTCCGGCCTCCGAATTCGGAGATATTTAAATACGGTCAAAAAAGTACGGGTTTTATTACCCGTTTATCTCAATCTATCTACCGTTAGAGATTTTTGAGATTTTTTTTTAAGAAACTAACATTTATTTTATATATTTATCGCACATTATTGAAACTATTTTTTTATACAAATGGTTAAAACGTTTTTTTTTGACGGTGTAATAAAAAGAAAATGTAATAAAAGAGAATTTTTAATTTATTATTACGCATTTAAATTAAGTTTTAAGATTCAGCTCTCAAGAGAATCGAAATATAGAGATGAGTAACATCTTAAAATAAAGCTTAATCAATTACAATTCCATGGTACGCTGTAAAAAATAATTACATGTACCAGCACTGGTAATATTTTGCTTTGGATTTTCATGTACATAATTACTTATCAATAGTAGTAAAAATCAATATATAACTGAACTAATAAGTTTTCCGTTTGAAGATGATGGACATTTTTTCTTCATTCAGATAAGGTATAGGATTCAACATATAAAAAATTACGACACTGCATGCAAATGTACCATGAAAAAAAAACAGTAGGTATTCTTAAGCTTAAAAGTACAATAAAGCTCCACTAATTCGTACACTCGTAAATCCGAATTCCCTTGTAATCCGAACAAAATTAGAAAATGTAAAATTTGCATTACGTCCCTTGTAGTTCGAATGGGTAAGGGATTCACTAATCGGAGTTAGCAGATTTTGGTTTTATCTGTCTAAAAAGAATGGTAGGTATATATATTTGGATTATATCCACATTATACATATACCCTGTATACCTTTTGAAGTGCGAACCTTTCTTTGTCTTTGGCATTGAATATTGTATGAAACTCGTATCATTAGACGGTTCTGGCCAAATATACAGGATTGGGTTGAGTTGGGTTTAGCCGTGCATCTGAAGACATTTTTTATCGAAGGTTTCCACAATGAATAGTTTCTTGAATAGAGTACCTTACAATTTGATTTGGCAACCCGGTATATTTCAATTGAATAAAACTAGAACTAACACTAGACCTAGACGTAAAAAGTTGTGGTTATAGCTATGCATGTTCAATTTTATCGGTTTTTTCGAAAAAAAATCGCGTTCTGAAGACGTACGGCTAACACTTTCCACTTCTAGTGTTAGTTCTAGTTTTATATCAGTGTATCTAACTCCAGATCTGGAACAAGAAACATTCAGACTTAGCTGTACATTTCTCAAGACAGCTAAACCCGAATGATTCTAGTTCTAGGTCGAGTGTTGGTTCTAGTTTTGTTTCAATTCAAATATATATAGGGTTGGGTTGGGTTGGGTTTAGCCTTGCATCATATTTTCATATTTAAATTAAAACAAATTCATATTTAAATGAAACGATATTACAATCACTTTAACTAATTTATATTGTGACGTACCGTTTCGTTTAAAAACAGTGTGTTTAATTCAGCTAACAACATCTTCATATAAACAAATTTTGTGTTATCTCTGTTGAAATAAGACGAACGTCTCTGAAGATGATACTTGAGAATCGAAACATGTAAGACGGGAAAAAATTAATAAAAACCAGTAAAAGTACAATATCAACTTTTCTTTAAATTAATCAAGAACTGGTCATGGATTTAATAGAACCCTACCACCTCATTTAAAGAACTGTTACATAAGGTTTCTGTGCGGCCGGCCAAACCAGATTCTGAGATTTTAAATAAATTTTAAATAAAATCTGTTGTGGTTAAAGTTAATAATATTATTTAAGAGTGAGCTCTAGACTCTAGATTAGACTCTAGATTTGTTCAGATCTTTAATTTTGTTAATGTTATTGATATGTTTAAAAATGTGTAATTTCTTTAGCAATCTTTTCTTTATAACAGACAGTGACGATACGACCTGTTTACTGACAATGTACTGTTGTAATTGTGTAAAACTGAAACAAATGTTCACGCCGTCAAATCAAAGACACGATTATTGGAATAAATAATAAAATTAAAGTTTTATTATTTAAAGTTTTACAAGCGACCTCGGCGATTTGAAGCGAAATCGTTCCTTGTATATCTTGAAAAGTATACAATGCCTCATATAAGAATTCGTTTATTCTGAAACCGCCGAGATCGCTTGCAGGCGAGGCGCTACATGTCTCCAAAACAAACGATTTTGTGCTAATATATAAAAACTAGTGCCTCGCCCGCAAGCGACCTCGGCGATTTGAGGCGAAATCGTCCCTTGTATATTTTGAAAAGGATATAAAGTCTCATATAAGAACACGTTCATCCTCAAATCACCGAGGTCGCTTGCGGACAAGGCGCTACATCTCTCCAAAACTAGCGATTTTGTACTAATATATCAAAGTCAGCGCCTCGCCCGCATGCGACCTCGGCCATTTGAAGCGAAATCGTTCCTTATATATCTTGAAAAGTATACAAAGCCTCATATAAGCACTCGTTTATTCTGAAACCGCCGAGATCGCTTGTGGGCGAGGCGCTATATCTCCTCAAAACTGACGATTTTGTGGTAATGTATCAAAGGCAGCGCCTCGTCCGCAAGCGACCTCGGCGATTTGAGGTGAAATCGTCCATTGTATATTTTGAAAAGGATACAAAGTCCCATATAAGAACACGTTTATACTCAAACCGCCGAGGTCGCATGTGGACGAGGCGCTACATCTCTCCAAAACTGGCGATTTTGTGCTAATATATCAAAGCCAGTGCCTCGCCCGCAAGCGACCTCGGCGATTTGAGGGGAAATCGTCCCTTGTATATTTTGAAAAGGATACAAAGTCCCATATACGAACACGTTTATACTCAAACCGCCGAGGTCGCATGTGGACGAGGCGCTACATCTCTCCAAAACTGGCGACTTTGTGCTAACATATCAAAGCCAGCGCCTCGCCCGCAAGCGACCTCGGTGATTTGAGGTGAAATCGTCCCTTGTATATCATGAAAATGATACAGTCTCATATCAGAACAAGTTTATCCTCAAATCACCGTGGTCGCTTGCGGACAAGGCGCTACATCTCTCCAAAACTAGCGATTTTGTACTAATACATCAAAGAAATTATTAAATTATTTGTTATTTTGCGGCGGTTCCTCAATAAGTTCCTGTAATATTCCTTCTTAAAGCTTAATAACGTTTTTAGCGTTTATCTTAGAACTACTCAAAACCTCACTTGTAATCACAATTACAAGTGACAAAAGATAACAATAATAACATCTCAGAAAATGAGTTTTGATACGTTGTTGATAACAGAATGAAACCTAATAACGTGGTTTCTTGATGATGTAATAAAGTGCTGGAACCGGTAGAAACCGAAAATTAATGAAAAACTTTTATCATCGTCAAGTAGATTTTAATTCACATTTGAATTAAATGTTCGGAACTTTGAATGGTATATTTAATGGTATGTTTGATATTATAGGCCTCATGAGATGGTCTTTTTATGAAGTTTGATGAGACTTTTCAAACAAGGTATTAATGGATTCATTTCAAAATACATTATCTGGGTTATTATTAAATCTGTTCAAACTGAATAAAATCAGTTTGTGTGGTAATTAATTGTTTGAGATTTTATTGAAAATTAAAGTTGGGTTGTTGTTTATTTGTTCTGATTTACATAGATTTATGTGTTATTGTAGATTTGTTTAAAAAATTCAAGAGTTTTGTTTACATAGGTATCTTTATTTAGAATGACTAGTCCTGCATTTTTGTCACTCATAGTGACTATTAGGTTATCATTTCGGGTTTTTTGTTTTAGCGAACTAATGTCTTTGAAATTGAATTTATTAGTTTTAGATATGGAATTGTTAATATTTTTTATGCAAGAAAAGTTATCTATAGAAATATTATTAAAAGATGGGTGTGAATATAATTGAGCTTCTAGTGTTACTCAAAGTTTATTAGGTAGAAACAATTTATGACCAAGATTTAAAGTTTTTATCTCATCTTATGGTAGTTATCTGTTGCTGAGATTGGTGAATTTAGTGCGTAAATGTTATTATTATTATTATTAGACATGTTATTGAAACTGAAGCTAGTGAAAGAACTTTTAAAATTCTTATTGTGTTCAAAATATTATCTATATTATTATTTTTGAAGTAAAGAATTATAGGAATGTTCTCAGAATATAAGGTTTTGTTGTTTTGTATTTGCTATGAATTGGTTTTCTTTTTGTTTAATGGTGTTTTCCTTATCTTTCCTTATTAATCAATCTTGCTAGCTTCTTGTTCTTTGGGTCTTTGCTTCTGATGGTGTTGTAATAAACTGCTCTATTGAAATTTTCTAGGATCTTTAGGAATTTTAGGATCGCATTCACCTTATTGATCTCCAAATAATATTCTCTGGTGCGTTTCTTCTTTAATCTTTGTTCCAGTTTGTATTGAAATTTCTTCAAGCTTTTGGAAATCCTAACTCGGAATAACGGTGATGTGGCGCTATGTTTGTTATGATATTGTATATTTTCCTTCCTTTGCAGATGACCCCTAAGTTTATGGAGGATGACGGATATGAATTGTCGTTATATTTTTTATGAAAATATAATGAATTTGGAGAGAGCTAATAAATTTGGAGAGAACTAATTCAAATATACAGGGTTGCCAAATCAGTTTATAAAGTACTCTATTCCAGAAACTATTCATTGTAGAGGCCTTCGTTAAAGAAATGTTTTTAGGCGCACGGTTAAACCCGAATCTTTCTACTTGTAGGCCTAGTATTAGTTATAGTTTTATAGCATTAGATCTAACTCTAGATCTAGAACAAGAAACATTCAGGTTTAGCTGTGAGATGTAAGACGGCACCCGAATGATTTTAGTTTAAAGTCTAGTGTCTGTTCTAGTTTTTCTTCAATTCAAATATACAGGATTGGGTTAGGTTGGGTTTAGCCATGTATCTGAAGAATCATTTAACGAAGGCCTTTAATGAATAATTTCTGACAGAGACAACTTTACAAACTGATTTGGCAACTCTGTATATTTCAATTGAAGTTAAAGTAGGACTAACGCTACACCTAGAATCTTCCTTTCTAAAATTTCTATGAAATGGGACGCACTCGTTTTGCTCGTCCAACCCAGCCCTGGACTGTCAACTGGAGACTACGACAAAGCACTGAAGATGCCAAGTGAGATCTTGGCGAAACGTCTGCCCCTGTCCACAGGGAACAACCAAGAAGATGAACGGATGATACCTCGGATCAACCAAAACACATACTTTTCCATCCGCGAAGCATTACGAATTACCATATATATATATATATATATATATATATATTTAGAATTTAAATAAATCACAAATTTAAATATTTCCAATCTTTTGTTAACCACTTTACAGGTTGTCTTATAAAAAACCAAGCGGTATCGCTTTTTGTTAATTTGACTCAAATACCTAATTTTTGTTATGGAACATTCATATAACTCCACCAATCTTATGAACTAATTTTACTAATTGGTAAATAGATAATCGAGTTAATGTTTAGATAAATGATGTATTTGAAATAAACTCTATTCCGTAAATAATATTTTTCTAGGTTTTTTCTAGAAATGATTTTTCCAAATTTAACAAGGTGATCAATATAATAATTATTATAAACAACCTATATAACTGTACGAATACATAGAACGCTGATTCGGGTATATTTTGAAAGCGCTTGTGTGTTAACGCAGGCAATCTAGATAAATAGTTATGGCTTGCGTATATCTGCTATAATTATTTTTACTTACCTAAAAAATTAACAATTAGGTCTCCCATTCTTGCTTACTTTACCTCATATTTCGCAGTTTCAATTATTATTAAGCCGATACGGATATTTCGTAGTGTACATGTGTTGCACAACCGAAAACATCTAAAACGCCTAGAGAAAACTAAAAACATCCCTCATGTCTAGAACACTAGCCGTAAAGGAAAACATCGAGCTAACATAAGAAACAACTTTTCAATTCATAACTAGATATTTAGTATCTAAATACAATTGGTACATTAGACAACGTTAGGTAATTTTACCATGTCAATAACGATTGGTTTATTTTTCTATTAAACAAAGAAGGTTGTTAAATTTACGTGTAATTTAACAACTTTCTTTATTTATTTCTGCCAGATTACTTTAGTTGTTTCTATAAACAACGAAACCTTTAGAAAAATTGTGAAACTATCCAATTTGATTTCATCTAATTTGAAGTCGCAATAACATCTTATATATTTAAGAGAATTGTATAGCATTTTAGATAAAATAATGAATGTTTCGACAACTAATCATAGTTAGTTAAACTTTCCATTTCTTTTTTCTCTGTGTACGGAAAAATGTATTCCTTTTCAAAGTACTCATTATTCTTACTAATTTATCTGAATGTACTTTGTTGTTATAAAATTGGTTAGGAAGATTTTTTTGTTGTTGTAATTAACGGAAGGTCACAATAAAAGAGGATTCGTAACGAAAGTTAGCTGTAAAGATAAGGTCGATTGATTTAGGGCGGTTGGGTTCGGTAGTGATTAGGTAACACGTTCCGGACCGAGATCTGTCGCCGTTCGCCTCAATTTGGCTTTCGATTTATTTCTTATTTCGACCGGCGACACGCCACCACCTCCATTCCGGTCGCCACCGTCTCCATCTCCATCGTAGGCTTTATTTACTTCGATACCGGGCGAATTTGTCCTCCGGATGGGAGGCGAAACCGTGTTCTCGCATTCCGATGCGGTGGCGGTGGCGGCGGTAAAACCAAAACAACTTAGTCCGCTTTTTTCCAGACGCGTTCCAATTCAATTTCCCCGCGAGCGTTCGACGTTATAAATCGTGAATTGTGATGAATGCTCATCGAGGGCGTGGCAGGTTTAAGACCCACACGCGTATATGGTGTAATAAATGGACACACATCGCCTGTAGTGAGTTTTAATGCTCTCGATTTGATAATTAAAGCGGTAGCCGGGAAAGCTCTTGGGCAGGTTTGGTATTAATTTCAAAGTCCTACGGGCAAAACTGATTTATCTGGACCTTAACTCACTTTACCGTCTACTCTCGTAAGTGATTCTTGATCGTAAATTTTCCGTCGCGGGATTAACTAAGTGGTCGCAGAAGATTTTCTTTTGTTTTCAACATATAAATGATCCGGAGAGTATTTAAAGTTTAATATGCAAACTAATTGGAATTGCGTCCACAAGCGCTCGAGCAATCAATTTTCAGTATCTTTATGGGAAAAGAGACACGTTTTAAGTTTTAAGAACAAGTTTCGCGCATGAATTAACTGGGAATGTGTAGATAGGACTGGCATGAGTAGGCACAAGCCGGGCACTTAGTATAGTTTTAATTTAACCTTTTCTAAAATTATATTCCAATTTGTATAAAACCAGTTACCCCTTTAAACTTTTAGCTCTTTTTATAGCCCGGTTTATTTCTGAGCGAGGTGTTGAAAATCAAATCGCATCGACTCCCTCGTAAAATCGGCTTCAAATGGCTCAATTTTTCAGATAAGCCGGTGGAATCTCAACGAGTAATTCGCAACTTAATGAAATTCAACGGTCAGCGCGGTCCGGCCGGACGAAGAAGCATAAACGGGGCGATGCGTCGTGTATCTCAACGGGACATCTTAATTTAGACACTTTTCAGTGTTAATTAATGTAAATCGGCGCACAGATATGCGTGCCATTGCAGCCGAAGAGCAGTCGCGACCTGAGCACAATTTTGTACAGCTCCTAATTACTGCATACGTTAGCCTGGTACTTAGCAATGTAAACTAAAACAACTTTGATAACAAGTAAATCCTCTTATTAAAATTATTTATACTTACCCTAATTGGTAAAGCTCTAATTAGATTCTGTTTTGTTAGTCAAATTTTATGGCAACTTTGATAATTTAACTTAACTTCATTAAGTAATTTATTTAATATTTCATAAATTATTCACCCTTATTTTCTTGATTAAGTGTATGTATAAAAGATTTCTAAATTAATTTCAATGCTCATTAAAAGTTATTTGTTATACTGTAATCGACTTCTATTGAATTTTAGCATTGTGAAAGCAGTTAAAGCGATTGTTTATGGATGCAGGCTATAGGCAGATTGCTTTTCCTAATGCATTTTGCTTACACCAGAATTTCTGTATTATTAGATTCCGAGTCTTACAATCTTAAAACTGGATGATTTATCTTAACAAAATAAACAATAATCTAAGTACTGCAGCTGACAGAGGAAGAGATTATGAATAAAAAAAATTAGGAGTGCAAGAAATCATAATTCTAGAACTATTACTAGGATTAGCAGTAGATCTAAAACTAGAAGCTTTAAGGATTTACCCAAAAGCGTGGGATTTGTAGCATAAAATGATTGTCATAAAACGATTTATATCGATCAAAAAGTAATTAATAATTAACTTATACTAATTAAAAGCTAGTTACTAACTAATTATTGCATCGCATCTGGTGTGGGAGTCGCCTTATGGTTCACCACCATTTTCCTTGTTCTACTGAGTTAACAGCTATTCTTCTTTATTGACGTTTCTTCTAAAACTGTGGATTTTAATGGCTTCCCCTATTAGCCTTTGGTGATATTTATTAGTTCTAGGTAGTACCTTTGGTTTGTCGAAGTCTATTCCATGTCCTTCTGAACGGCAATGTTGCGCAATCGCCGACTGTTGGATTTTCTAAAGCCTCACATCCCACTCATGTTCCTTGATACGACATTCGATGTTACATCCGGTTTGGCCAACCTAAAACTTCCCACATCTGCATGATAGCCGATATCTATCGTCTATCGGGAGTGTATTCCGAATTTTAGTTATAGTTTTGCTGCTCTCTGAAAAATGCAGATCACGGAACTATTTTGTTGGGAATGATGGTGTGATGCTGGCTCTAAGTATCTGTTGGTGTGGGTCTTCTTCCGATACACCCCAAGTTCCATATCACCATTTGTCGTCCTGGTGATCAATACATCTAGGAAGAGCAATTGCTTTGCAGATTCTGTTTGCATGATAAACTTGATCATGGGACACTGAGCGTTCAAGTGATCTAAGAATTCTTGGGAGCGTTCTCTACCATGTTGCCATACCACAAACGTATCGTCCAAATATCGAAGCCAGAGTTTTGATTTCCACTGCCTCTTCTTTAAAGCATCTATATATAATCGGCGATAATGGAGATCCCATGGCTGCCCCATCAAACTGCTATAATACTCTTCTTTACAACTAAAATACGTCGATTATAAACAGTACTCCAAAAGATCTGATACATATTCTGATAATCCCTCTGGAATTAGTTTCTGGCGAAGACCGTCTATAGTATCCCTTACTGGTACCCTAGTAAAAAAAGATTCCACATCGAAACTAACAAAAATATCCTGAGTATCTAACTTAAACTTTTTACCGATTCCATAAAATGTGTAGAATCTCTTACATATGATTTTGTGTTGCTTGTAAAAGGAGGGGGATTTTTGCGAGATCTTTGGCCAGGTTCCGCAATAGTCGGCGGTTGCAACAACGGCTGACAAGAGAAGCCATAGAAATCCACCGACATAAAAACAACGTCAACAGAGAACGTCACTTCGAACCAGTTTCTGAAGAAGGTTGCAACATGGCATCCGAAACGTCCGGAATTATATTTGGAATACTTATGCATTAACTAATGTAATGATAAACGTGTTTTCATTTTTATTCTTAACTAGTCAAGTGTATAAGTACGAAGGCTTTCACGACCAGTATTAACTGAACTAAAATTAGAACTAACTATAGAACTATCTCTAGAACTTCGTACTTATACCGAAGATAGTTCGAAGTGGTCTCTTCGAACCATTTTTTCAAAAAACACACGGCAAAACCCGAAAGTTTTAGATATATGTTAGTCTATAGTGATAGTTCTACTGTTAGTGCTAGTGTTAGTTCTAATTTTAGTTCGTTGATCTCATTGAGATGTTAGATTTTGCAAATTGCCCTTAAACGGTGATTATCTCGGAAGCGGAGAGTATTAGAGAAAATTGGTAAGTATACCAAATTTATGTAAAAATGTCCGAGGAACTTGTTTAAGTTATGTGAATTGTAGAAATGATAACAATGAAAACGGTATAACCACTTTAAAGTAATGTTTTTAAAGAAGACAGCGCCATTTGACCGATAGATTATAACTAATAACAAATTATTATTTACCATCTTAAAAAATGCTAATGTACCAATTTGCATGTTCGTAATGTAAGAGAAAATGATATTATTCAATAAAAACGAAAATAAAGTATTAACTATAACCATCTATATCTTCGTTATTATTAATACTTGAACTAAGATAAATTGAGTTAAATCGTAATAATTTAATTTAAGGAATTCACTGTTGCTCTGTGCCCTATTAGTAATGGATATGTTCATCATGTTTTGAACTCAACCTAAATTTGTAGTAATCCATAAAATTTCAAATATTCTTAATCATCTTCGTTTGGTTTCAAACCTTGAATCTCTAATTTATTTATTAATAAACAAAAGCTAATATTTAAGGCGGAGTTGGAGTTTTACTTAGCGCAATTTTGCATTCTCGAATAGCCATCGAATCCTCGAAAAACAAGAACTCTCGGCTTCCTTTATGCCTTCGAAATCATCAGTACAACTGATTTTTTTCCATAACATTGAAGGTTTGTAAATTATAAGGTTTTCTCAATTTAATAGCCGCACTTAGTATGTATAGGGTCAAAGCTGCATCAATTAAAATTGTTTTCACCAATACAGGGTGTTCCACTGTTCCACTGATGATTCTGATGTACTTCATTTTTCTAAATTTAGCCCTTTTTACATATTAGGGTCTATATAAAAATTTACTTTTGGTGATAATTAAAATTTATTTTTCTATACTAGTTTCGAGCCTTGCTCTTCTTCAGTAGGTACCTACAAGTTTACAATATATAAAATGAACATATTAATATAAAAATAAAATAGTAAAATCTTACGTTATTACTAACAAATTAGAAAAATTAATTACAATATTTTTCAAAATTTACATCAAAAGTTGTTGTGTGACGTTAGGTTTTTTTGTTTTTATATTTGTGTTTTAGGTACGGATCTCGCAGGCAACTATAGATTGGTTTTTGGGTCGGGATAATTTGTTCGTTAAGGCTTATAATATTACTGTTAATTTCAATAAACTTGTTGATTTCGTACATTTCCATTATTTCCATAAGGTTGCTTTTATTAAGTTGGTGTAGTAATTTAATATTTTTATTTTCGTCAAATTCGTGGTTGTTGAAAATTAGATGTTTTCCGAATGCCGATTTTGAACTAACAAGTAATATTAACAGTAATAAGTTATAAGTTATAAGTTTATTAACAGTAATATTATAAGCCTTAACGAACAAATTATCCCGACCCAAAAACCAATCTATAGTTGCCTGCGAGATCCGTACCTAAAACACAAATATAAAAACAAAAACAAAGAAACCTAACGTCACACAACAACTTTTGATGTAAATTTTGAAAAATATTGTAATTAATTTTTCTAATTTGTTAGTAATAACGTAAGATTTTACTATTTTATTTTTATATTAATATGTTCATTTTATATATTGTAAACTTGTAGGTACCTACTGAAGAAGAGCAAGGCTCGAAACTAGTATAGAAAAATAAATTTTAATTATCAACAAAAGTAAATTTTTATATAGACCCTAATTTAATAATTGGTGAAAAAAGGATAAAAAAAATTATTTTTATATTAGTTTTTACATATGCTTACTTAATTGTCTTAAATGCTATAAGTGCGTATCTTGTTTTCAAATTTTGAATGTTATTAATCACTTTTGAAACTTCTTGTAAAATCGTGTGGTCAATGAAAATTTTTTGCTCAAAATTTATGTATAATTCGTGAAGATAAACAGAATTGTTTCTTCGCATGTTCACAGCTGTAATGTTAACAATGGACTGATTGTTTATAAACAATCAACAATAACCTAATTACTGCAGCGGATAGAAAAAGACCTTATGGATAAATAATATTCTTAAGGGGGTAGGAAATCATAATCCAGTTTCTAGTGATGAAGCATAAATTTATAAAATGGTAAAAATGGGAGAGTTTTCTTTATAAAATCAACAATAACCTAAGTACTACACCTAATAGACGAAGACGTTATGAATAAAAATATAAGAAGGCTTAGGAAGGCAAGAAATCATAATCCATAATTATTTTATATTTATCTATCATCCGTTTCTCGTGATATAGCATAAATCGCTAAATTGTCAAAATTAATAGAACGACTTTTTTTTATCAAAACAAACTACAACCTAAGAACTAAAACTGATGGAGTAAGATATTATGAATACAACAAAATATTCCTACTGTAACAAGAAATTATATCCCATACATATTGCATATTTATTTATCACTCATCTCTAGTGATTAAGCATAAATTCCCAAGACGCTAACATTAGGTAATATTTTGAAATGAAATAAATAACGTAAGAACTAAAACTCATGGAAGAAGATATCATGAATTAAACATATTCCTAATGAATTAACAAAATATAATCCATAAATATATCATATTTATTTATCTCCCATATCTAGTAATGTCAATCGTCAAAACGTCAAGATTTCACAAGTTTTCTAAATGAAATAACTATAAAAGTAAATACCAAACTATCAAAATTGGACGTCTAATAAAATAAACTATAAGGTAATAACTAAAACTGATGAAGTAAAATTTTATGGATAAAACATATTAATAAAAACATAATCCATAATTATTTCATATTTATCCATCACCGGTTTCTAGATAGTGATGAAACACAAAATCAAACTAGGACTATTAAGATGAAGTATAACGCAAGTTCTAAAACTGATGGAGAAAGAGGAAATGGCTTATGGAAAGCTATAGATTAAAAGTTCTTCTTAACGGACCAAGAAATCATAATCTAAAATTATTCTTTATTTAACTGAAAGAAATTTTGCGTGATCTTGATCCATTTGTTTTTAAAAAATCCCTGCGGCAAGGATGATCATTAAAATATTTACGTAATGGTAATAATTCAGAAGCTCGGATTTTCCCAACCGATTTGACAGTTAAGTGGTGACCGGCCTGATCATTCCAAGCCAATTTTGTTAATGCAGGTTACCCAGGGATTTTCGATTTTCAGTTCAGTCGCTTCGTGACCAATTGCCCTTGCGTGCAGTTCAAGTTGATCCCGTAGCATCGACAACATTAAACAAAACCCTGCCAACACACACAAAAAAAAATAAATAAAAAAGGGTTCTCGAAATTATCGAAATTATGAAAAATTGGAAATTATGTATTTCGGTGATAGGTGATATAGAAGCTTTGACGATTTGTATCGTTACGTAATTTAAATAAATTATGGTGCAATCGGTTTTTGCATTTAAATAAACGCGGCATGGTAATTGGTGGTTGTAAAGCCGATTGTGGCGCCTCAAGCAACTTCTGGTTCCGCTGTAAGAACGTTGATTTTGCCGCCGCAAGGGATGCTGCGTAACTGACGCGAGTTAAATGAGGTAATGTCTCTCGCAATGGAAGCTTTAAAAAAGCTAACACTGGTAGCCTGCAATTAAGTCAAACCCGACCAGATCCACTTGTCCCGGTATAAAAATACACTTCTAAGTAACACATTTCAGCGCTATGATGACCATTGCAGAGAAACATTACAAAAACGTCTTCCATTCTCGACATAAAAATGCATCGTCCCAATCAATTTCGCGTAGTCCGCTGATGAAGTGGCCGCTTTTCCCGTGGTTTATCATCGGGTTAAGGCAGGGCGGGCAATAAACCGCGCTAATTACTGTTTGTTCCCTTCGACGCCAATAAATCCGTTCAGACGCTGAAAGTAAGATGGCCGAGCGCTTATAGGGGCAATTCCTTTAAACACGGACAATCGCCGCGCTTAATTAACGGTCCATTATGTCAGACGCGGCGAGTTTTATTCGCGACATATGTTCTTCTACGCAACATTAACATTCGAAGGAGGACGCGCCGAGTTTAAGGGCCCGCTGTGCTTCGTACACTGAATTTCAAATTTCGCCTGCGACAGTTTGCCAATTAACATAGGATACTAAATTTTGTTCTTCGCTCCGCTTATGGGATCGATTAATGGCAACGTTTTTGACTCGGGCGGGACAATAACGTAAACAAATAAGATAACTATCTCAAAATTTTAGTAAATAAGTCAAAAGAAAAGTCTGTTTAACATTTTACTTGTATATAGGTATCGGGGACAAAATGTTTACGGAATTTCGGGACTAAATTCTAATTTTCGGTACTTGGGCTAAAGAACTAGAAATTCCAGAAAATAGTCCCGATGTCACAGACGCACGACTTCTGACGTAGTTTGTAAAAAACTCTATTTCAGAAACTATTTATTGTATAGGCCTTCATTTAAAAAAATGTCTTCAAATGCATAGCTAAACCCAACCCAACCCTATATATTTGAATCTAAAGATATTCGGCCCCCCAGAGATGGGTTTTACCAACGAAACAAGTGCACCACTTTTCATTCAATGCCAAAAGAAAAGGTCCGCACAATCCACAAACAGGTGGCCCCACCTGTTTTTACAATGAACAATTGGCACCTTAAGGCTGTAGCCCTATTAGCCCTTAGGTTAAGAAGGATCCTAGCAATTCTTGAAATATTTCTAAAAACCATCAACGTGTCAACCATTTTATATCTGTCTATAGTAGTAAATCAAAGTGTTCAGTAGATTTGCTAAATTCAAGTTGTACTGCAAAGAGCCTAAGGACTGCTCTTCGAGCTGTGGGTAAGGATAGAGTCAACAATTTTCATTATAATGTACATAACTTTGGATTAAACGTTTTTGAACAAAGTAATTGCTGATGAACGATGAGTGAATGAAATGGGAAATAATGGAGAGTCATCATTAGCACAACACAAAGCAACAAATTTCAGCCGATTTCAAATGCGTCAACCGCTTGATATTTGATCAAGCACAATACAATATGCATATCCTGCTTGAAATTTATGGAAGCAGTAAACTCGGCCTCCTTCAAAAACTTCGACCGCATCATCTATTGTGCTTAGTATTCATGGCGGTCGACGTCTTCGAAGTCGGTAAATTTTATTTCTTCCACAAACTTCAATCAGAGTTCGAAAGTACGTTGTACACACATACAACGAAGATATTGCGTTATTAATGATACTTTGGGCATTCGATGTCTTCGAAATCAGTCAACATTATTTCATTAACTATCTAAAATTCGTAATATAAGTATTAATCTCGGCTGACCTCAAAGATGTCGGCTATCCCAAGTATCAGGAACGATGCAATAACTCTGCCCTGCTTTAAAGATATGGAAAAATTTATTCCGACTTCGAAGACGTTGCTCGCTTCAAGTATTGTTCCTGGTACTTGAGGCGGCCAACGACATTGAATACAACCCAACCTAAAGCATGATTACTTCGCGAAGAAGTGTTGTTTTGCCTAGTGTGTAAAAATAACAACTAAAACTAGCATTAATAGTACATCTAGAACTAGAAAGTGGGAGGTTTAGGTGACCGTCTATGGATTAAAAGTGAGATTAATTGTAATCTTTGAAGAAAGTTATCTACCAATCTTCTTCTTCAATACGATGCTACGAATATAAATTCAAAAATTCTGAAGATACACACCTAATCCCGATAAATTCTAGTTCCAAGTCAAGTGTTAGTTTTACTGCTCTATTAGCTCTAGTTTTAGAAAAATATATAATAATGTTGTATAATAACTAAAAAGAGACATTGCATTATAATTAC
The DNA here is from genome assembly GCA_036711965.1 of Onthophagus sagittarius. Classification (NCBI taxonomy): domain Eukaryota; kingdom Metazoa; phylum Arthropoda; class Insecta; order Coleoptera; family Scarabaeidae; genus Onthophagus; species Onthophagus sagittarius. Next base: position 11,386,833 of record JASERS010000005.1, on the reverse strand, counting down.
AACTAAGACTAGAACTAAAATTAGGAGCATTCGGGTGAAGAACCTCGAAATAATCTAATTCTAGATCTAGTGTTAGTTCTGAAGCTAGTGTTAATTATAGTTCCAGTTGTTATTCAGCGTTAGGTTATTGCATATTGTTATTAAACAAAAACAAGGCCGTTAAAAAATTAAATTACTTCGTTTAATGATGAGTACCCTATGTAGCATCGCAAAGTAAACTTCATACTAATCAATGTAAATTATCTCCTCTTAGTGTGAATTGCTTGCTCTTATTCTAAATTAAAATCACCAATTTTCCTCATTTGGCGCACACCGCGAATATCAAAAATAGATTTAATGTAGTCAAGAAAATCATATTGAAGCTCATATTTACTCTTCAACTGATTCCATAACTCTATTTAGGAGCGGCTTTCAAAATATGATTTGATAAGATAACTCCGTGAAAACCATAATGTTGCATCTTGCCCAGAAAACTCTCATGGTTCATACTGTCAAACGGTATTGTAAACCCATTCAATTAGATTTTGAAGAGCATTTTGAACCCATGAAGAACCCATGTTGTAAAAAAATTTTGATGCCATGATATTTTCGAAAATTTTAGAAAAGGTTGGTGGAATAGCCAGTTTCATATTATCGGAAGAATAAGAGATGTTTTTGCCGAAATGTTACATAGATAATCTTCAGGTTGAGTTTGGATAAATGGCAGAGTAAGAATGTAGGCTTCGGGAATATTTGTTATGATCTCACTTAGGGCCACTTTTATCACCTCCTGATAAATTTACCTAACAGTTAAAAACAGTTTGTATATAGTTTTGAAGTCTTCATTATTAGTTCAATGTTAGGTTTTTTGAATAAAGGTAAGGGTATTTTTTTATTTGGGTCAAAACCGGATCGTTCGGAATCATGTGAAGCATAAAGATGTAAAATTTATAATTAGAATCCATGGTAAATCTCAGACCAATTCTCTCGGAATAACTATAATTGGAATAGATTTACTTTTTCTTTACCAACAAATTACTATCTATTGACATACTGCTTCATTTTCTTTAAAAAGTGGAAGGTGTGATATGTGCGGTCTAATATTTGGTATGGGTACACTAAAGCTACACAAAATAAAAATTGAATTGGGCCTTTTCTGTTTCACTTCCAGAAGACTTGATCTGCTCCCATGATAGTTAATTTTTATTACTTTTAGATGACTTAAAACTGTTTTCAAAAGACTTAAATTCTTCCAAAAGACTTGACATGCTTTTAGAATACCTAAAATACTTCCAGAAAACTTAAAATGCTTCTAAAAGAATTTAATTGCTAACAGACAGATTCTTAATAGACTTCAAATGCTTCCAGAAGACTTGAAGTACTTTCAGAAAACTTAATATTGATAGCAAAAGACTTGAAAGGCTTCGCGGAGATTTGGTAGTGCATCTAATAGACATGAAATGCTTCCAGATAACGTGATATTGCCTTTGGAAAACTTGAAATGCCTCCAGATAATTTGGTGTTGCTTTTAGAAGACTTAAAATGCTTCCAGAAAACCTTAAATGCAATCTTTGGAAACAATTTATTCTGGGTGAACGATCAACTAAATTGCAAGATTTTTTTTTTATTTGCTTATAATTTGGTTGTTTGATTTCAACTATCATCAGAGCAGAAGTTTACAATTATTGAAAGTCTTTTGTGAAGTCTTTTTGGTAAAAACTTTACCAAAAAGAAATTTTAATGTGTAGCGTGCAGTTCTAGATTTTATCAACCAATTTCTTTGTTTTAATCTGTTAAATAGTTTTAAAAACATGTCGATTATAACAAATTGAAGTCATAAACTTCAGAAACAACAATTGTAAATTTCTGCTCTGATGAAGGTTGCAATTAAATAACAGAAATATCAGCAAATTAAAAAAAATGTTTCTGCAATTTAATTGACCGTTTACCCCGTATAAATCGTTTCCACAGATTGCCTCTCACGGTATGATCTGGAAGACTCGATACTGCTTTTAAAAGACTTGAAATGCTTGAAAAGATATTGCTTCTTTAAGACTAGGTATACCTGTTAAAACACTTGAAATGTTTCCAGTAGACTTCAAATGCTTCCAAAAAACTAGAAATATTTTCAGAAGACTTGAAGAACTTACAGAAAACTTGATATTGCCCCTTGAAAACTTGCAATGCCTTCAGAACTTGAAGACTTGATGCTGCTTCTTTAGCATCACTTGAAATATACTTCAGCACTTGAAATTCTTCCAGAAGATTTGAAATGTTTCCAGTTAGCCACTAGAAGGCTTGAAATACTTCGAAAAGACTTGATTCCAAAAATACATGCTATGAATACTTCATTTTTTTTATTTCATGCAGTTTTAGAAAAAGGCAGAAAATGGGATGGCTTAGTAAACTTAGTAATCCAAGTCTCAGAGAAAAACTCTTCAAATCCTTGACAAATTCTAGGATCGGAGGAAGTACTAAGCACGAGATAGGAAAAGCTGGTTCTAAATCAGGACGAGAGGGAGCAGCTGTCATACATATTTCTAATACATATCAAGTAATCGTAGTTCATAATTATTTCATATTCTCTATCGCTAATTTCTAGTTATACAGTATATATAGCTAAATGCATAAAAAAGCATAAAGCATTTGGTTAATTTAATTATAATGCATGTACTAAAATCAAGGAATCATAATCTATATGTATTTGATATTTATCTATCACTACTTTCTAGCGATGTAGCATGAATCGCCAAATCATCATAATTTGACATTTTTTTCTAAGTAATATAAACTGCCACATAGGAACTAAAACGGAAATATGAAATAATCCATAATAATTTCATATTTATACGACCAATTTCTAGTAATATAGCATAAATATCAAATATGAAAATTTGAAAAATTCAACTATATCGCTGAAATCTGATGGAGAAGATCGTTATGAGCCCATTCACATGGGTTACAAAAGTTGATGTGACAAATCATATCAACTTAGAACATAGAACACAGAACAGTACATAGAACATCAAAACAAAATATAACGGCAAATTATACAATCTGTTAAAACGAATGTAACATGGAGTCCAAGACATAACGTATTATACATCTTGTCTATATTTCTTGTCACACTCCTGAGGTATAATCGAATGGTGTAATTTATTATAAATTTTTAGTAAGTAATAAAAGAGATTTCTTTTGTATGTGGTGGAGACTTGTTGAGAGAGGACTGGGTTATTTCCAAAAAATTTAGTTCTTTTCCTAAAATTGAACCAAGATAGAAAAAAGGCAGTTCAGAATTATAATTGATTCTATTGAAGGAATCATACGCCCTACTAAGGTCACAAAACAATCCAAACTAATTGCCATTACCAATATTTCTCAATTGACGCAGGATGTTCTCAATTGTGTCAGTTACAGTAGATAACTTACGTCTGAAACTGTGATTTACGGCAGCTAATAATCGAGACTAATGTTACTAATTATTTTTTCAAATACTTTAGAAAAAATACTACAAATTGCTATCGGTCTATAATTCTCAACATAGGTCGTATTACGTTTTTTTAGAATCACCTTTTTTAGAACCCAACATACATAAATCCACAACAAGAGAATTAAAAACAGATGCCATCACTGAGAACAGTCGCTACCATCGGAAACTATTCACAAAATGCGTTGGACAGAAATTCAAACTACGTCATTTGATTAGCAATAAAAGATCGTTTCGCGTTATCAATCAGTGATTTATAAGAAAATTCGTTGTATTTCATACGTTGATGATATTTCTCAGTAGTGATATAATAATTGATAAGACTACTCCTAGTATTTTCACAAGATTGATATTGCTTCCAAGAAAAGCATTCATATACCATTTTTAATGGTTTTATCTGGACTGAAGTTATCTCATTTTAAATTAATTTTTTAATTCTAATGTAGTATTGACCTTATTCTTTCCAATTCAGTGCAAATATCTGCTGCAAACGTTTTTTTGGGGAGCACGTATTATATTTTGAATTATTTGTGACCTTTTCTGACTACTTGTTCTATATATTCTAGTCGTTATATACCTTATTAGAATAAAATTAATGGTAATTCTAATTCCAAAGCAGATAAAATGTCACAATATAAAGACAATAAAAATCAACACCTATTTACCACTACTTCACTTTGCATTGTATGTCTTTGTATAAAGAGGTTTCGCAAATTTCAAGGAAACGTAAAGAAGGCCGTCTTTTTCCACCTATAACTCCAATTGTCTCCGTACACACACAACTAATCGGCGTTAAATCATTAAAAGGAACCTTGTCACGCCCGTAGTAATGGAAATAAGCTTCCTGGCGAACCTCTTGAAAGCATAACTCGTTGAGACGTTGACGAAGCGAGTCGGAGAGAGCAATTGCTACGAACTCTTGTTATAAATACCCACGAATGTTTACATGGGTGAATCGAAACTACATTATGGCTATAATTAGATATAATTTGGCCTCGTCTAGTGACAGGACGCACCCCCGCTGTGCACGTAATCAAGCGGGGGAATAATAGGAATACACTGACTTGCAATAAATCCAAACAACGAGCCCTGGGTCGTGTCGACTACCTTCTTTTCCTTCTTTACCAACCCAATGCCTATAACCGTGTTAATATTTTTGTTTGAAGACGTTCTTAAAATATCTTAAAAGTTATTGTTAAAAATGATGATAGTTTAAAATCAATTCGTTTAAATTTATCAAGATAATAAACAATAAAAAAATATCAATATCTTGAACGAAGAAGCGAACAAGATTCGAATGACGAAGCCAATAATACAGATGGATTACTTCTGATATTACCCATGTTCTGGTTTTGACTCTCATCCTGTTACGATACGTAAGATAACAAATCGTCAAAATAAAAAAAGTTTCATGGACATTTTTTGTTGGGAATCTAATTTTAAACGCATATTTGGTAATGTAAGACTACCAAATTGGGTTAATAAGCAACTGGACCACACAAGAGATGGTTATTCTGAGTTAGTCAAAGCGTCTCATGGACAATTTGTCTTGAAACGGGTTGAGTAACGTCCGAAACTAATCAGGAGGCGCCTCTTGTATAACATTTCGTTGGCTTTTATGAATAGATCACGCACTAGGCGTTATTTCTTTTAACTTTTTTTGTGGGTCGCTGGGAAAATTGCCTTGTGGCTATACAAGGAGAACAGGAGTGAAATTAAGCACAAATAGATACAATGATTAGTTTCGTCACGGTTATTTTATATTTTCCTTTTCTTAAGGTTATTAACAAGAAATTGTTGAATACCAATCTTGTCATAAAATTATTACCCAATAATTTGTGAACGTCGTTGCATTTAAACTATTTAGAGTGTGATGATTAATAGATAGTACGTGAGGTTATTGATTTCGTAAACAGAAAAACCGGCGGTACATCTTCGTAAACGCATCAAGCTGATAATTGTATGGCATTGCTACCACATATTAAAAATTTTATTGAGATCGAATCGAGGCGGACCCGTATATAAATTCCAAACACATTCCTATAGACCATCGCTCATAATTATTGATCAATTAGCGGCCAAGATGGAATTGTCGGCATTCGAAACCCGGATTGTTTTCTTTTCTGCTTAAGCAATTATCCGGTAATAACGTAATTTATTGGTACCATCTTTTTTCTTTGTCTACCAACGATGATAACTTGATATAATGAAAGGGTTATTACAACCATATACAAAATGAATTAATCATAATATTAATTGATACAAAAAATATTTAAAAAAAAACCTCGACTACTGCTTTGATTTAATTTGATACTTTATTTCAATATCATCTTTAGGCTAAAATAAAATTTTAAAATTTACGTTATACACGATATATATTATTTTGTACTGAATAAAATTATTTCAAAGGTGCTGTGGATGTAAATTGAACGTAAGCAAAACAAAATTTTAGTGATGTTACAATCTTGACTTTCTCTTCATCTACCGTCATTCAAGTTATGAAGCAACTACTGAGATATGAGACTTTGAAACGAGAAAACTTAGGGTGCCAACAATATTTTGGTGAAGCTTAAATACATCATGCTAAATGCAAGATTAAGAAGAAGAAATGAGATGAAGGGAAACACATGGTCAGTCTCTCAATGCTGTTTTTAAGTTCGTTGTAGGAACTTAACAATTTATTGAAAAAACAAGAAAAGTTTGGATGGTTATATCTTATAAAGTTTTACTAAATATATTTAATTTCTTAATATGAGATGACGCTTTCTGACACCTTCACTACTGGCCAAAGTCATTATTTTAAACTAGCTACAATGTTAGAATAAAAAAAGTTGCACAAAGTCGCATAAAGGTTAGAATTTAGACCCCATCACTTTGTAAAAAAACATTATAATCTTTAATGTAATTATGTATATAAATCTTGTTTATGAAATGTTTGATAATGTTAATTCAGATGACAATGAAAATTGAGCCCGTCTCTCAATGCCCTTTTTATGTTCGTAGAATGTAAACTCAACAATTTAGTGAAGAACAAGAAAAGTTTGGACGGTTGTATCTTATAAAATTCTACTAAATACATTCGATTTCTTAGTGTGAGATGACGTCTTCTGACACCTTCCTTAATGCTCCAAGCCATTATTTTAAACTAGCTATAATGTTAGAATGAATAGTTGCATAAAGTTTAGGATTTTGGCCCAATCACTTTGTTAAAAAAAATCGTTGTAATTTTTAATGTAATTATGTACATCCGAATATTTAATTAGATAGATCCTCTTAAAAGATCTTAAGATCCCTCTTATAGTTCTCATCAAGATAAACACAAACGTGTTAGTAAACTAAAGTCCTAAAATCATTTTTTTCAGAGATTTAAATGATTTTGCGTTATTTTCAATATAGTTCATACTTTACCATATTTAGTATTTAGCAATTTCAAACATCTCACAACGATGTTGATCGACCTCGCACTGGAACTCCTATGCTAGAAAAGGATATTTCACTCAAAGGACACTAAACATTAGTGCCTCGCTAGTTTGAATTACGTAAGCAACAATTGTATCCTTATCATATTCACTTTGATTAGAGAAGAATATTACACTAATTTTAGAGTAAAGTAATTTTGCATAAGCTTGCATAAAGTAGAGCTGCTTTTATAAGACAAAATTTTAATTTTCATAACAGCCAGTATAACACAATAATAGTTTCTCGTGCTAATTAGAACCGGATAGTTTGAAAAACCAGTCAAAACAAAAGCGAGTTTGCTTTTGTTACTCACTACAAAATTCGTGGTTCTGGGATCCGTTGAATGCAAGCGCTTTGAACAGTTCACAACATTAGTAAATATTTAACTAGTTCCTTAACTTCGTAATGCAAATAAAAAAATTAACATCATGTGCATTTAAGGCCTAAAATCCTAATATTAAAGATACAACTGCAAAAATGCTAAAACAATTCTAGAATAACAAATAGATTAATGGAAAATAAAATAAACATCTTTCTAAACTCCCTCAGTTTAATAAACTGACTGAGTTACCTGCTCTACATGAAAAACTAAGAAGAATAGTCTTAATATACATGATCTGGCAAAATTTCAAAAAATTGTAACATTTCAGAGTCATCTGTAGAATACTGCAAGAACAAGAATTTTCTAGTTCTACGTCTAGTGTGAATTTTAGTTTTAATTAGAGACAAGTATATAATAATCTAAAACCGAATAACGTCTAAAAGTAGAGCTAATACTAACACTACAGCTAAGAAATTCAAGATCCTTTCAGATATCGTTTAAATAAAATATGATTGAACTTTAAATATTCAAATATTATATAAAAACTGTATAACAACAATAAATAAATAGAAAGATTTGATATATGTATCTATATCTACAGGTAAATAGAAAGAAAATTCTATTTTGTACAGTGGCCGTCAAAATAACAGCAACATATCGCTTTTTTTTATACCGTTATATTTACACTTCTGAAATTTAATTTGTAAGAGAAGTTAAGAGACGTACAAGTTTTTCTATTTCGAGTTGTTTTTTTTTAAGTTTTCAATATATTTTTTTAAATCGTATTTATCAGCCATTGAACATGTATCAAAGTTAAAAATTTATCTAATTACACTTCAAATGTTCCCAAATCAAACATAGTTGTACTGGTCAATCTTATACAGGTTTCCACGAATTGAATTGCATACAATGTAGGAAAATGTGTTTATTTGTTTTACTGGTTTAGCGACGGAATTTTGAAGTTTGTGTTGTTGTTGAACTTATTTATGCCTCTTACTGCCACTATAAAAGCAACTACAAATAATAGTTGAAATATTACAATTGAGTAATGTAAATTGCTTACCCAATTTTTGGGTAAGTGTATAAGATACGCAGGTAGAACTATAATAATTACATTTTATTTAAATATTATTTATGGTTGCTTTTACAATGGCAGTAAGAGACCATCGGAAGTGCCAACTATCTTGCAAATATTTTAGATCGCAAGATTCGGGTGAATTTCCCGTAGAAACTAATTTGTAATAATGTAGGTGCAACGGTACAAAAAAAAACGGTTGTTCGTGACTTTTTGGCGGGTACTGCATGTTAAAACTAAAAATACAGCATAAAAGTATATTATGCTTTTGTATCATATTGTCCAAAAAACTGGACAAAGATCTGTAGCGCAATTCTTACCCCAGTATCTTGATTATTTTCTTATTTTAAGAATTTTAATTACAACCAACACACCTCTTCGGTGCCTTTTCTTTAGTTATAGGTATTATTGTAGCCAGAAAAGGTCTTTCAATTATACGAGCCGGTTTCAATTATCTGTCTACTGCCAGCATTGTTTTCAATAATTTGATCATCGATTCAAAATAAGCTAACTAGCAAAAAACTGACATGTATGTTTTGGTGTAAAAAATATCATAAGCGTACATAACCGTAACTTATGTTTAGCCCATAAAAGTAAAGTGCGACTATATACGCCATAAGCACCTAATAAGCGATTGTGGTATGGTATGCGTTAAATCTAAAAATCCTAGAAAATATTATTTTTAAATTTAAATATGCTAATGTGCTAATTACACAATTAGATGGGTGGATGAAAATCTATTGCAGTTGTTAAAGGTATTTTCATTTAGTAATAGGAGTTGTTTTTTCATTTTTGATTATTTGGTCTTGACTTTCTTAAGTTTTTGATGAGTTTGATATTGTCTATTTTCGTAGAATCATTGTTTGAGTGTAGATGTTTTAAGAAGGTGGAAATGTCTTTGGTTACATGCTCCTTATATATGCCACTCTTTCCATTCTCTTTGAATTTATGCTTGTTATTAATTAGAGTTGTACTGATTTTGTTGATATTGGAAAAGGTTGGGTAATATAAAATTTGTGAAAGTTTTGTTTGAAATTAGTTTGCAAATGAGGATGATAAAGAATTTTTATATATAACGTATCTCTATCTTTTATGGATGGAAATATTAGATTTTTCATGTTGGTTTTATTTATTTTATTGTAGTACCTTTGTGTGTCTTTTAGATTGTATCCGTTTTTGAGACCTATTTCACAAATTTTTCTTATTTTTCTAATAAAGTTATCTTTATTAAGGGGATAAGAAGCGCTCTCTGGAAAAAATAATTAAAGGCTGCACTTTTGTGGCTACAGCTGTTATGATTGTTTTGGTATTATGTAATCTATGTTGGTGGGCTTGCTGAAAATATAGAAGCTATAAAAATATAAAAATTGTTGTGATTTTGGTGTCATGTCAAGTATTAGTATATAAAGTATACACTACTATATTAGTATATATGGTAGTGTATACTTTATTGTAATGGAAATAAAATAATTATAAGAAATTAATCTGAAATATGTAAATCGACTTTCACAGTCACATAAATTAAGTGTAAAAATTAAGTTATAAAGTTAAAATGCATTAAAGAAATATAAAACAATTTCATGAAGTTGACAAACGTATGATAAAATAAGATCTGTAATGATGACGATGATGAAGTTGGTGAAATATTAAAAGACTTGAAACTGATGTGCATATGGAAAATAGCTGGTTGTTATATAAAATGTTTCTCTTTTAAAATTGAAAATTAGATATAAAATCAAAATAGTCAGATTATAATTTATGTTATAATAAATTTATAGGGCATATTGGATGAGGTTTATAGATGGGGAGAATTTGGGAAAAGAATTTGTTAAAGAAAGGAAAAGGGCGGTGAGCCGTGTATTAATCCCATTTTGGGGAAAGGGATTATTTAAAAAATTGTATAAAGGAAATTTATTAATATGAATCTGATCATTAAGGCAATGTAGATGATTATTGTTATGTTTAAAATTTTCTATTTCCTATGTCTCGAATAAACTTAATTTAAAACCTTTGTTTTGTTTATGTAGAAGCGAAACATTATTTTTTGTATCAAAATCATGATTGTAGATAATCATATGTCTTCCAAAATTAGAGTTACGTTTAAATTGGAGTGATCATTACGTTTATTCGTTAATTCGTGTTTTAAGTAATCTACCCAATTCTATTTCGTTCATTTTATCCGTATATAAGTACCGCATTCTTGTTTGTAAACACCGTTTTGGTCTAGTAATTATATTTTATCTTTAGAATTAAATAGTTTTTCTGAACAGTATTAACGTTTTTAAAGGACATATTAATGTCATATTAACAAAAATTGAATCTATGCATGTTGTTGAGAAGCTGGTATTAATACCGATTATTTTTATTAAATTAATTTCTTTTTTTTTATTTTTTCTTTCTTGATTTCATAAAGGGGTATTATAACATCTGTGTGTGGAAGCTCCAAACGCTGCAGCTTTATGATTATTACGGTGGAATTAATTAAACGGATTGATAGAATCCGTTTGTGTTGGCTTTCTGTATAATTGAAATTCTATTGTGTTATACTTTTTAATTAATGTTAGGTCAAGGAAATTAAGTTTGAATTGTGAATTAAATATTTTCATGTAAATTATTGATGAAATTGCGATAATCATATAATATATAAATCATAATATACAGGGTGTTCCCGTGACTCGGGGCATAAAATTAACCACATATTCGTGAAAAAAAATTATTATAAAAGTCTTCAAATGGCCAAGATATGGGCCATCAAAGTTCAGAAATTTTAACACATTTTTCTAAATATTTTCAAAACCATTAATGGTAGAGGGTTGAAATTTGGTACAGAGTAAACAAACATCATGCAAAATCATTGAACCAATTTTGACTTTGGCCGGATGACGGCAACCATGTTATACAGGTGTTCCTAAAATTTGTTTGCTCAGAACTTTTTTGTTTGTTCGTAACCCTACATTTTTTTTGTACTTTTTAATAGAAAATTTATTTTCGAAACTTTTTTCACTCTTTGAAAATTTTGATAACATTAACCGTTTGCGAGTTAAACGCGAAAATATTAAGCTTCGATTTCAATGGTAACACTAAACACAATAATTTTCGAAAAAGTTGGCCATGGCAATTAAAAAAAAAACAAATTGAGCCGTCAACTTGCTTATGTAGTTTAAACATAAAGTTGTTTGTTAATGAAGTTTTTATTAATTTTGCGTGTTCAAAATGGACAATTACACATTTAGTGAACAAACTGACATGATTTTGACATTGGGAGAATGTCATGGAAACGCCGTAGCAGCCGCTAACCGTTATCGGGAGAAATTTCCGAACCGCAGAGCGCCCAATCGAAAAACATTTTTAAGAATTGAAACCCTTTTAAGGGAAAATGGGACGTTTAAGCCGAATTTTAGTAACAACGGTAAAGTCAGATCAGTCCGAACAACCGAACTAGAAGAAGATATTTTAGACTACGTACAAGAAAATCCTACAGCTAGTACTTTGGATATGGCGAGGCATTTTTTAACGTCAAAAACAACTATCTGGCGTGTTCTTCACGAGCAACAGCTTTATCCATATCATAGTTATAAAGTTCAGGAAGTTCGACAGGCTGATTACCCACTACGACTGCAATATTGTCAAATAATGCAGCACAAAATCCAAATTGATGATCAATTTTTAGAAAAAATACTTTTTGCAGATGAATCGACATTTTCTAAAGATGGAATCATCAATTTGAGAAATTCACATAGTTGGGCGGACGAAAATCCAAGATTTAAGAAAGCTTGGAAATCGCAATGGAGGTTTTCTCTTAACGTTTGGGCTGGCATTGTGGGCGATGTCATTATAGGACCCGTTTTCTTGCCGTCAAGGCTGGATGGCCATACATACAGGGGACATTTAGAGCAATTAAATGATTTTTTAGATGACGTTCCTTTAAACACAAGACAAGAAATGTGGTATATGCATGATGGTGCTCCTGCGCATAGTACACATGCTGTCCAAGAATTTCTATGTGAACGGTTTCCGGAACGGTGGATTGGACGAGGAGTGGATGCACCGATAAGTTGGCCCCCCCGATCGCCGGATCTTACACCTCTAGATTTTTATTTATGGGGACGCATTAAATCGCTTGTGTACTGCGTTGAAATAACTTCAGTTGATCAACTGAGGTTACGAATTGTTGATTCATTTGATCAACTTCGAACTGAAATCAACGTCCTCAGCAGAGTGCGCTTTAATTTAAGACGGCGATATCAGGCGTGCATTGAAGCCGGCGGGAGTGTTTTTGAACATCTGCTTTAGTATTTTTTTTGTTCTGTTTTATTTATTACCATTTGTTTATAATTTTATTGTTCTTGTTCATATTTTTGTTAGAATTTTTATTATGTTCTTGTTTGTTGTTACCGCGAAAATTAAATTTATTGTTTTGGAAATTACATTCTTTTATTCAATTAAAATAAATTAACACTGGACTTAACTAAATCTACACTGAGAAATTTATGCAAATAATGGTTATTAGATCAGTTCGTTTTTCAATTGTCATCGCCTTCTCAGATCTTGCGGAATATGTTTTATTTGTTACGATTGAAATCAAAGCTTAACAGTTTCGCGTATAACTCGAAAACAGTCAATGTTATCAAAATTTTCAAAGAGTGAAAAAAGTTTCGAAAATAAATTTTCTATTAAAAACTACAAAAATAAATGTAGGGTTACGAACAAACAAAAAAGTTCTGAGCAAACAAATTTTAGGAACACCCTGTATAACATGGTTGCCGTCATCCGGCCAAAGTCAAAATTGGTTCAATGATTTTGCATGATGTTTGTTTACTCTGTACCAAATTTCAACCCTCTACCATTAATGGTTTTGAAAATATTTAGAAAAATGTGTTAAAATTTCTGAACTTTGATGGCCCATATCTTGGCCATTTGAAGACTTTTATAATAATTTTTTTTCACGAATCATCATCATTTTTGCTCTAGTATATGTGGTTAATTTTATGCCCCGAGTCACGGGAACACCCTGTATATAACATAATATATAAAACATATCATAATAATATTATTATTATGTCCTTAATTGTTCCAAATTATTAAAATATCGTCGACGTACCTAATTTAATTTTTACGCTTAATTTATGTGATTATGAAAGCCGATTTACATATTTCGGATTAATTTCTTATAATATTGACTGTAAGTATTTTTAATTATTTAATTTTAATTACGATTAAGTATATTTCAATTGTTATAATTATTCATTCATTTTGGTATTGCTAAACTTATAGTTATCTCTGAAGATGGCGTTCAGCCGAAACTAGTCAGATAATAATTCACCAGTTAAAGTACAAAGTACACTTTTATATTTGACTGACTAAGAAATTGAACCTGCGTTCCATTTCCCCTTCCATTGTAAACTTTAGGCAACGAATGTTGTTGCAAATATTGTTAAGAGCCACCAGTTTTGCAGGTTTGCCTTCAAAAATTATGAGGATGTCATCCACGTATCTGTAATAGAATTTTATGTCGTTTGTGAATAGTTCTTTTTCTAAGTTATCGACAAAAATGTTAGATGTAATGCCTGAAATAGGCGCTCCCATAGGCAGGTTGTGTAAACTTTGTCGTCGAATATAAAGAAATTCTGTCTACAGATAACATTTATGCTTTCTATGAGATTGTCTATATCATGTGAAGTATATGTATATGATTGTTTTAAATTTGTAATTAGGTGTATGTAATTAATAATTAGGTGTTGTTTTATATTAGGTTATTGGAAGATTGATTAGTTTAACGAAAATCTCTATACAAAATAACATTCCTAACTTCATCTGGTTTTGTTATATTTCAATTTTCTCATAAGTATTCGCAATTACCCCACTCTCCCCTAATCGTATGACCCGTGCGACGATAGCAACAAACCTCCTTGTATCAAACTTTTATCCATAATTTCCAGTCTACTTTACAAGATGATATCTTCGTTGTCTTTAGAGGTACCGAAATAATAAAGACATTTATCCTGTCGATATCCCTATATCCACCGCAGAAAAAAAATAGAGAACACCGTCGTGTTCGGAATACATCTTAAAATTGTCAAATTTCAAGCCCGTGTGTAGCCCTTATGGAACCGAATTTTCAAAACCTTATCAACTTTTTGGATATTGACCGGGCAAAACCTGTTCGGTCAATATCTAACCATGTCTACCAAAATTCATATGTATAAATAACCACCTATGCGAAGTTAGCCTCCAATTTTTCCAGCCCCAATTAGATAGGACTCTATAGTACACATGACATGTATAGTATTTTGATTATAAGAAGAGGCGTTCATTTTAGGCGTTCATACATTCATAAATAAAGACCGGAATAAAAGGCACAAAAAAGACGGAAAAAGGCATTTAAAAAGGCATGAAATTTTGGCAACAAAAGCTTTAAAAAGGCATAAAAATTAGAAATCGAAAAAATTGCTATACCTACTTAATAATGCATTTTAATAACGTTTTCATAAAAAAATACATCGTTAAACTAAACATTCATATATAATTATTAAACCACTAATCACGAAAACAACTAATTATTAAATGCTGTTCTAAATGTTCCATTGTGAAGTTGTGTCTTCTCTCACTTAACGTATTCTTATAAGCCGAAAAACTTCTCTCCACGTCCACACTTGTAATTGGTGCATACTTGAACTTTGTAATTAATGCGGGATCCATAATAAATCCAGTAACAATTTCACCACTTAAAATTGATGCAATTTTTTGTAATGTAGCAAATCCTTCATTTTTACACAGAACGTCATTAAATTTATTCGTAATTATTTGACCAATATGTCTTGGTACGCTATACGTGCTGTCTTGAAACTTTTTAATCATTTCTACTGCAGTCACTAAAGGTAAATCCTGTTTTTCAAGTGATTTTATAGATTCACTTATATAACTGTAATTGCTTTTTATAAATGCCAAATTATTTTGTAGCTCCACTTCTTTTAGGACGGCCTGGCAATCTTGTATTGCTTTACTACTTGTAGCCGGAAATTCATTTATTAATTGCTTAAGATGATCTAAGGCGTTTGTGTAGTATATAGCGGCATCTAGCCATGTTCCCCATCTTGTTAGACCTGGTTGTGGTGGTAATGGGGTATTTGGTAACCTTTCTCTAAACAATTCTACCCTTAAAGGGGCTTTAACAAATATTTGTTTACCACTTTTTATTAATTTATTAACTAATGGGAACTGTAACCCTATAGTTTCTGCTACTCGATTAAGCCTGTATGCTAAGCAAGTACAATGAATTAAATTAGGGTAAAAAATCTTCATATTAGACGCAGCTTTTACCATGTATACCGCTACGTCTGACACCATCAGTAAAATTTTATCATTCGGTACCGGCTCCGGTAAGAAAAAATGCGTATTATTATTTGTTTTACTTAATTCTTTGGTACATATTAGAAAACTTTTTGATGAATTTTCATCACTTAATACTCCAAGTATTAAATTTGCCACGTATCGTCCACATACATCAGTTGTTTCATCTACACTTATCCAAATATAATTGTTTCCAATAATATTTTTTATTTCTTGAATAACTTCTTTGCAGACTGAAGTAATATAATTTTTGCGGAGATGGCTTTCATCGGGAATATGCATTGTACAATATGTTCAGTGTAACCGGATGTTGATGCCACAGATTGTATAGCTCTACTTATAGTTTGTTGTTTTTTGGATTGACTTTTAGTCAGTTTTAATTTTTCCTGATGCAATTATGTTTTGACATGCTGAATTATGTAGTATTTCTTGTCACAATTAATCTAACAGTAATTTAATAACGTCAGTATTTTATAATATCTTCCATAATTATTAAACAATCAATATATTGTTCTATTAATTTTAGTGATCGAAGTACTACATTGAATCAATAGTGATTCAATGTAGTTTTGAATCAACTCATTATTTCATCATCTCTTATTACATCATCTCATCAATCATTATTTCGAATTGGCCATGGATTAAGCTTTCGAATGAGACATTATTTAACGAAATCGGTTGAGTGGTTCTCTTCTTATAATCAAAATACTGGAAAAATTGGAGGCTAACTTCGCATAGGTTAAATAACCCTACATATTAATCGGTTACTAGTAAAGACCGGATTTATAGAAAATATGCTTACGCTCAAAATTAAAGGCATTACAAATATATTTAAATATCTTTACGAATCAGTTAAAAATAAGTGAAATAAGACCAGGTTAGTTATGCCTTTTTTTACTTTTCATGCCTTTTATTGTTTTTATGCCTATTTAAAGCCTTTTTCCAACTTTTTGGCATCTTTTCCCCAAAAATTGGTTGAATTATGAAAAAATATTTCGCTGCGCCTCTGTACATTTCCTCGTTGTGCCGTCTGACGTAAGATCCGCGTTTTTCATCGATCCGAATTTAAGCTTTGGAATTCCCCGTTGTGCCGTGTCGTCTTACATGGGATTCCCCGTATGTGGTTTGACTTACGTCCAGTCTTCAATTCATTTAGTTGTATTAAAGTTACTCGAGTGACAGTGTGAAGTTCTTGCGTAGTACAATGCCGAAACAAAAACCCACCGGAGAAGAATGGATTAAAGATTACAAGGAATTGAAATATGAACGCAATCGTTTATTTTGCCAAGCCTGTTCAAAAATCGTAAGTATTGATGAAGTTAATCGAGTAAAAACAATTAATTATATTAATTATATTTTTAAATAATGATTAAATTATGTATAATACCAAAGATTTTTAAATATTTAAAACCGAAATTTAAATCTTTTTACGGTAAAAATTGGAAATTATAAAGAATAGCATGTCCCAAAATTCACTAGAAATAAAATTCACTATTGATTCAATGTAGTACTTCGATCACTAAAATTAATAGAACAATATATTGATTGTTTAATAATTATGGAAGATATTATAAAATACTGACGTTATTAAATTACTGTTAACAGATTAATTGTGACAAGAAATACTACATAATTCAGCATGTGAAAACATCATTGCATCAGGAAAAATTAAAACTGACTGAAGGTCAATCCAAAAAACAACAAACTATAGGTACAGCTATACAATCTGTGGCATCAACATCCGGCTACACTGAACAATCAAAATTCAATTTTGATCTTTGCAAAGCTTTAATAAAAGCAAACATACCAATCCATAAAGTGACAAATAAATATTTCAAAACTTTTTTACAAACATATTGTACAATGCATATTCCCGATGAAAGCCATCTCCGCAAAAATTATATTACTTCAGTCTATAAAGAAGTTATTCAAGAAATAAAAAATATTATTGGAAATATTTATATTTGGATAAGTGTAGACGAAACAACTGATGTATGTGGACGATACGTGGCAAATTTAATACTTGGAGTATTAAGTGATGAAAATTCGTCAAAAACTTTTCTAATAAGTACCAAAGAATTAAGTAAAACAAATAATAATACGGTAACAAGATTTATTCACGACGAATTAACGCATTTTTTCTTACCGGTGCCGGTACCGAATGATAAAATTTTACTGATGGTGTCAGACGCAGCGGCATACATGGTAAAAGCTGCGTCTAATATGAAGATTTTTAACCTTAATTTAATTCATTGTTTTCGCTTAGCACACGGGCTTAATCGAGTAGCAGAAACTATAAGGTTAAGGTTCCCATAAGTTAGTGACTGCAGTAGAAATGATTAAAAAGTTTCAAGACAGCACGTATAGAGCTACTAGGACATATTGGTCAAATAATTACGAATAAATTTAATGACGTTCTGTGTAAAAATGAAGGATTTGCCACATTATAAAAAATTGCATCAATTTTAAGTGGTGAAATTGTTACTGGATTTATTATGGATCCCGCATTAATTACAAAGTTCAAGTATGCACCAATTACAAGTGTGGACGTAGAGGGAAGTTTTTCGGCTTACAAGAATACATTAAGTGAGAGAAGACAACTTCAGAATGGAACATTTAGAACAGCATTTAATAATTAGTTGTTTTCGTGATAGGTGGTTTAATAATTATATATCAATGTTTAGTTTAACGATGTATTTTTTAATGAAAACGTTATTAAAATACATTGTTAATTAGGTACAGCAATTTTTTCGATTTTTAATTTTTATGCCTTTTTAATGCTTTTGTTGCCAAAATTTCATGCCTTTTTAAGTGCCTTTTTCCGTTTTTTTTATGCCTTTTAATCCGGTCTTTAGTTACTAGTATTGCTAGAAAACATCAATTTAAAATTTGGAAGTATTTTATTCTATATACTTTCTTCTAATAACATCTTTACGGAGATTATGACTGTATTGTATGTTAGATATTAATTTAAAAGCAAAGTTTATATGATGTTTGAGATGCGGTTATAATTGGCTGAAATAATCGTACCATTAAAGATGCAATCTTCTCGATTAATCGGACAATATGACGTCGACAAATACGCGGGGGGTATTAAATTGAAAAATAGTTAAACGGGAGAGGAGATTGAATAAAACCGTATGAAAGCAAGTAAATATTATGGGCTCGCGGACAATGGGCGCATTGTGACGGGAAACGCGTCCGCGTGCGTTGATTGTTCGTCGTAGCGCCATCCACCTCGCGCGCCGGCGACTAATTGTTTTCGATCTGTCACGACCACAAAGCCACCTCGTAACGAGCCGGCCGCCACTGGCCGCCACCGGCCGCCGACCGACGACCGACGACGACGACGCACCACGTGATAAATTAACGACAAAACGGCCCCGCGTGCTATAAAAGGGAGTGAAACTATCATCGTCTTTGAGCTGCGTCATCATCGCGTTATACTTTTTTAATCGAAACGAAACGCGAACTAACCGAATGAATCTTTCTCTTGGTATGCAAACATATAAAGTTCTTGGAACTATCATAATTAGATGAATCGTACAAATAAATTGCGCTAGGAAAGGTTTGTTGAACTTTTCTCATTGTTTTCGATAACCAATTTGTTCAAAAGGAAGGCGTCACGTACGCCCTATAAACATCTAATTTGACACCCATAGCGCGAACGTTCATAACCAATCACCTGTCTAGTTACACTTTTGATTAATTTTCAATCAATTGTGCTCGGCGATGATTAATTATCGCGACCGACTACCGCGGGGCAGGTAGCGAGAGTCTCGACCGCCTTCACCCGCCTTCACCCACCTTCACCCACCTTCACCCATGCTTCGCAGCGAAAATGCTTACTTCACCGTTTTTTAGCCTCAGCCGCCGTCGGCGTCGCCTTCCTCCGTGTAAAAAGGAACCAGCAACGGACCGTGACGGACCCGCACAAGGGAGGACCCATTTTTGCCATAGTCATTCTAATTCATTTTCGGCTTTTTAACGGTATTAATTGAAAATTTCGGACCAGTCGAACTTGCGTTATTTCGCACTTCCAATCTGCCCTTTAATCAATGTGGAAGTCAATTTTGATCGGACGCGCTTTTTAACAAATTGGTTTTCTCTTTCACGTTCTTTTTAATTCTTCGTAACGAGATCCGGTAGTTTTAGCGTTTTGGTGAAATACGGTAACGACGTGTTTGTTATTTTTTTATTTTCGCTCGATGCCGTGATAGGAAATCGTGGAAACGAGCGCAATAACGCTAAACGATGCCTGCTAGTTATGCCGTGTCACGCATGTCTATCTCCTTGTGCCACCAAAGCAACGCCTCACGCGTGTTGTTTTCACTTTTAACAAGTCGCAAACTATTTCGAGATAAGACTTCAAGCCTGAGTTCGTTTTAGCATTCACACGCAAACCAACAAATATTTTATTTTTAAAAACAATATCAATCGAAGAATTTTTGAATCTACGAACATTTAGCATGTGATTTTCGTATTTGACAGGTGTAATTTAGGAATTATTAATTGATCCCGAGGGCTACCGGAGTTATGGCCGTAGTGAACCGATCGGAATTCCATCGGTCTTTGTTTAGAAACGTAGTTGCTCCCGCTGGCGAAGAGGTATCGTGGCAGCGCCCTCTCTCCGGCGAGGAGCCGCGTCAGGCCCCGTTAATAATAACTTGTAATAAAGCCCCGGGACTTTTTTGTTAATATCTCAGTCCGCCCTCATCAGTGTTAACAAAGGCACCCAATAACCTTTTTATGGCGAGCATTGTGATCCCGAAGCGCTGCGCGGCCCGGCGGGTGTCCTGACGTCATCATTCATTATGTTGAAACATTGATCAACATCGATGGCCTTTTGTCTGTGAGAACGCGGTTTTTGTGCAACTACCAACTCTTGACCACTTCGTCCCATACCGAGAGAAGTAAACCAAAGAATCACTTGAGCATAAAGTGAGACCAAAATCCTGCTGCTTTCTTTATTATGTCTCCTCTGTGCAAAAAGTAGGTAACTCAAAATTTCGTTAATCTAAAATACCTACAGTCAGTCACAAAAGTCTACATCACCAAGTAGCGGTACGTCGACAAAAAAAAACATTCATATCATCTTTGTATTACATATAAAACTACTTGTGTTTATTGACGAGCATATCTCTCGAGCATATCTCTTAAATAAAACTAACTGAAGAGCTTTATTGGCAGAGTAGAAAAAAATGACAAATAAATCTCACAAAAATGAACATACATTTGACTAGTTAAGAATAAAAGTGAAAACTCGTTTATCATTACATTAGTTTATGCAAAAGTATTCCAAATACTGTTCCGTATTCTAATTAATAGAGACCAGATTTGTATGCTTTTGCATATTTTGCAAATAACTTCAAATTTTGCAATTTTAACGCATATAAATTCAGTTAGCCATATACAGTGCCGTCAATCTCTTCGGATGCACGGATAAACCCAATCCAATCCAACCTAACCCTGTACATTTGAACTAAAGTAATACTAAACCTCTAAGACCTGTCTAAGACCTACTAAGACTAAGAGGATTTTTTCGAATAAGTAAGTTGTCATTTCACATGTTTTTATACACAAGTTTCAGTTAAATTGATAATTGTTTTACAGAATTTTGTATATCAATTAGTTTTGATGTGCTATTTCGGCTATCAATGTCTTTACTTAATAATATTTTTAATTTTACAAACACTCGTAACCTTCCTATCAGGAATTTCTTATATAATGTCCAAGTTTGTGATTTAATTGTTTGACACTCATCTTTACGACTCAAGGCTACAATAGAGGGTAATTATTTTGTATCTTTTGTATTTGATATTATATGTAATTTTAATTGTATTTCTCCTCTGCCTTCATTAAAGAATGTCTTAATGTACACGTTTAATCACAACCCTGTATATTTCAACCTGTTAAACACTTACTAAAACAACTTGAAATACAATTAAAAGTAGTATTTTTGTAATTCTTGCCTATTATCGCATATATTTATCGCATATAAATTTGGATCTTACATATTAATATGGTTATGTTTGTGACATTTTTGCACTGCACTAGAAATATAAAATTTTTAGTGCAGATGTGATCTAACTTACCAGTTTAATCTAATATTAAACCCTTAGAAAAGAGAGGGCCAGATAAGACATGCCCATATCAGATCGGAAAAGTAAACAAGTATCTGGGAATAAAATCGCAGACAACATGGAACACATTGAAACTATTGCTCGTCTAACCGCCAATATCCAGAACCAAGTTTAAATCTGAAAAAGCTTTATTCATCTTGCATTGATAAATATAAAACTGTTAGTAAAGATTCATTTAAAATACTACTACAAAAGTTCTTTAAACTACAACTACTACAAAACTAATTTAAACACCTATAATTTTGATTTCTACATTCATCCTCGATCATATTTGATTACTGCATACTTTTCAATACAAGTGATATTTTTTATCTTAGACAGTTACATATTTTGAACTTAGGGACTCATCTCCATTTACCAGATTGTGAAAAGATTATCATGAATACGTGGTATGAAACAATGGTAGGCAGGGGGTTCCAAGAAATCATATCTTTACTGCTACAACCTGATTCGAATTCCCCATAATGTAGCAATGTAAATTC
Organism: Onthophagus sagittarius; assembly: GCA_036711965.1. NCBI lineage: Eukaryota > Metazoa > Arthropoda > Insecta > Coleoptera > Scarabaeidae > Onthophagus > Onthophagus sagittarius. The sequence continues at coordinate 11,364,536 of JASERS010000005.1, read as the reverse complement.
ATTCGGTGACTCTCACCCAGGAATCAGTTTTTCTTTATGATTTATATGGTTACTATTTTAAAACACATATTAGATATTACTGTTTGTTATCCTATTAGCGGTCATTCTTTTCTGTCAGCAGCACAGCAGTACATATAATTATACGTATAATTGTAGGAAGAGGGTTGAGTTCATTGATTTTATAGGGTTAGAAAATATAATGAACAAGACAGGTCAAAGTGTTAACGAAAATCGTATCCTAATTTCTAAAAGGAGAAAAATTAAATTTTTTAAAGGGGATAGTATCATCTATTTCAATGAAGGCTGCTCGGTAAATTGCAATGTTTTACACTTGGCCAAATTAGGGAATAAAAATCTGTTTCTACATACGCTAAAGTCTTTTACCCCAAAAAAACATGTAATAAGCGGTTCAGCTACCTAAAAAATATAGGCTTTAAAGAAAATGCTACACTATGTAGGAGTACTACACAACACCTTAGTAGGAAAACCAGTGTGAAAATAAAGAGGAGAAATGTGATCTCCTCTTGTATAAATGTAGAGGATAAATAATATACGTGAATAATTTATTATTGCTTTCTTATTTCATTTCTTAATATGCAGAAGTGATCCAAGTTTATAAAAGTGTTATTTGACTTGTTCAATGCTGGATATATCAAAAAGCTCTTCTACTAAAGACTAAGTTAAGTCAGTACCTATCATGAAAAATAGGTTACCCAATCATTTCTACTTAATATTTATGTTTTCTTGTGTTTTACAAGTTTGTATTACAGTTGCTAGTTGGTAGTCAATATTACATAAATTTTAAAATATTCATGGAAATAAATAATATTATATGGAAAGAAAAAAACGACATCGGGTGAAGTTCGCCATTTGGCAAAATTTCTAAAACTGTTGGCAAAAGTCGAGCAACTAACCAAATAGTTATAAAAAAATTATCTTAAATGGAAAACTATTAAATAACACGCATTGGTCGTCCAAGAGTTTTAAATCAACGTTATACAATTTTTAAATGGGTAAAAGAAAATCCCAGAAAAAGTGCTCTTCAATTGGCAGAAGAAATGCAAGAAGAACCAACTGCATTTGGATATATTGTAAAGTTATTTGAAAAAATCAGCAGGCAGTTTAGGGCTTCAAAATCGGTGGATCTTTCAACAAGATAACGATTCTAAGCATATTGCTCATATTATCCAAGAAAGATGAGGTTGAAGGAAGCATCTGGCTATACAATGTTAAAAGACGCGTTAATGAAAGCTTGGGCTATAGGTGCATGTAAACTTTTTTGACTAACTGTATATGCATATACGTTATGCTCGTTGAAAGACGATATAACTCAAATAACAGGTAACTAATAGAATCGAGTTTTGTGCCATCAATTGTCTATTATTTATCTGCCGGCTTTTTCTAAATGTAGGTAAGTCGACACACTGACATTTGATATTTAGTCAAGGTGGAATTGATACGTTTCTAACGAAGACATGTGACTATGTAGAAGTTTCTAAACAAAATGGCTAGATAGTCATTGTTGGTAATATTATGTAAAGTGAGAACGGGCGATAAGTACATTTTATGTATTTGCTGGTTATTAGTTTTAAGAAATATATCTATTGACATTATGGAAATTTTAAAGTATATTTGTCAACTTTAGATTGTAAATAAAAAAAATGTTTTTGTGTTTTAGACCAATATGTAAATGGGACTAGTAGAGGTACACGGTAGGGTAGAAAACAAAACCTGGACTATTTTTGAAAGCACAGAATGTCAAATCAATAAAAATATGATGATGACTTTCACAGCGAAACTAGACGCGACATTTCATCCGATGAATGCAGAGTCTACTCAGGAGAACAAACTGCAATCGTGTTGTTTGGTATGAAAGAAAGAAACTAAGAAACCTCCCAATGACGGAAAGAAATTGTAGACTTGAAATGTTTTAGCACCAGCTGCTGAACTGAAACCGGAATGCAAGGAAAGTTGTAGGCTAAAGTGCTTTACAGTTGCTGATGAGGAAAGACTCAAAATTTACGAGATTACTATCATTGAAACATAGAGAATATTCCTAGGAAAGTGTAAACAGAATAAAGATCGAAAAAAGTTTTTCAATATCTTACTTTTTACTTCTCGAAGATGGAAAACGAAAACTTTGCAAGCCTACGTTTTTCAATATACTCGATACTTAAAAATGTGTGGTGATTATACGTTTATTTATTGAGTTGGCAATAAATTTATTATTATAACCATGAAAAAGCGTACATACCTAAATGTAGTGTCGTAAGATGGAAGAGAAACGGATAAAAACAAATCATACAAAAATACACATATTAACGACTTTCCTTGTGTTTCGTTGCATTATGATCGGTCTGATACAACAAGAAAATACTTGAATTCAAACCAACTTTAGCTACTATGAATATATGTACAATGCATGAAGAATTGTGTAAAGAGCACCAAGCAAAATTATCTGCGTGTCGCAACATTTTGAATAACAAATTTGGGGTTTCATCATCGAGAAAGACCAATATCGTGTATGTGTCAAAAATAATGGATAATCTAGCAGATGAAATAAAGAAAGAATATGGCTCGTCAGAATTCCTAGTAAACTTATCAGAAAGCCAAATAGGAGACGCTAGATGCTGAGAAGTAGGATAAGGAATAGGGAAGATGCACGCGAAATTGTTTAGAGCTACAATATTGATTTGTCTTGCTTTGCTCGAGTGACCCAACCAATAACGCTCTATTTTATAAACGATGTTTAGCTACCTACGATTTCAGAATTTGTAATGTAAAAACCACAGAAAGAAATTGCTTTATGTGGCGTGAAGGACAAAGAGGAGGAAGCACTTGTGAAGTAGCTAGCCTGCTTTTCAAATACTTCCAATTTCCTCGTAAATTTATAGAAGAAATTAGATGTTTGAGTAAGCATCTAATAAGTAAGCGGTGAACAAAAGTTGTTGCTATGTGCATGTATTTTATACAGATACTGAATCGTTTAAAAAGCGATGAGCTTAAGTTTATAACGTCTAACACTCTGTAATTGGAACGAAATTCAAACGTGTTGGAACAGTATTATGTTGCTTTTGGTTGCTTATTGTCTTGGTCAGGACACTAAAACACTATGTTAACGATATTCCAGAAAAAGTAGACACAAACCCTATAAGGTACACGAATTGCACGAAAAGATTTTTTTGACTGAAGAATTGTAGTTAATAATCACATAACAATAAGGAATATAGACACAGAAAATAGACCGGTATCATGTAGGATAATTGTTTGATTTGAGTTTAGAAAGGAAATTAAATTTAATTTTTAATAAATTAAATAATTTTTAGTATTAATTTAATGTAAGGAATCATTTATTAAACAGCAATTTAGATGAGCAAACTGTAAAAGGAAGGTTTTATATTCACAGCAGTACTATCCTAAGTCACACCCAATCATTTTATTATAATTTAGCCCACGGAAGATTAGATAATGATTAAGAGCTTTACAATATTGTATTTTTAGAATTAATTTTGGGTGTACAAGAAATAGATATATTTCTATTAGTTTAAATTAAAACAAAGTTATTTAAGTTTTTGTTTATATTGATTTGTAATAAAACATTATCAGAAAATTGAAATTGTAAAAAACGAGGTACCCAATTCTTATAGTAAGACGACAATATGCTAAATTCATTTTTTTGTAACAAAACAAGCACCTTGCAAGTAAATCATCATCGCACGCCCACCTTAAAAATCATCTGTCGACCAACTTACGTAAACCATAAAAACGTTCTACTTAAAAGATCTGGTACACCGCACGCGTGGTTATCGACAATATAATTATCTTTAAGGACCAGGACAAAGGACAATATAATAAGAGGATCATAAAAGATTAAAAAATACAGTTACGTTTATTTCATGGTGCGGCGGCATAAAATTTTTTAAACATATAATTTAGTTTTAATGACCGCGAATTTTCTGCAAAAATCTGGTCGCTTTCACTTTTGTCCGGTACCAAATCGTAATTAGCGTGTATCGCCACCACACCTGCCAGAGTCGGTCGTAAATTTAGAGAGCTGTTGACATCTGCTGGTCTTGTGGCAGAAGACAATAGGTCATCTGCATAACGATGGTGCAGAAGAAACTCGATCAGATCGAGCCGTATCGGCGGTTGGTGATGCCCTCGAGCGCTCAAAACCTCTTTTAATCGATGTCAACACGACCGGTATGGTGTCGGCAATAATTAATAATTTTTTTGGGATTCTTCCCTCTAGGCGTTGGACCGTTCTTATAATTCGGTAGGTTTGGCATCGATTTGAATTTCAAATTTAACCGTCATAAATAGTTTTTTAGGGGCCAAACGTCTGTTATAATTATAATGGTAGTCTAGAAATATTCGAGACTGTTAGAAGATATTTAGTACCCTATCTAGAAATGTTTCTGGAAACGTTGTCAAAAGAGATAATTTTTTTTGTAGATTTTTTTATGTTGCCTCAAGCAGTATGATAATTTACGACTGAATATATTTTCTGTAGCTCGGATTATAGGTCTTGCAAATAACATCTGGCCAATTAAAAAATGTCCCTACAGCACCGTGCAGCTTCGATAAGAATCACAACCCCTCACCAACGCAAACCGGACGCGTGTCCACATATTTATTGCATGTCGCCCAGTAAGTGTAACGCATTAAATAGTGAAAATTGCATTTTAAACCGATGCCATCGTAATAAGCGAAATGAGATAAGCGGTTTTGTATAACAACAACAACCGTTCGTAATTAAACCGTAAGACACACCGTCGTTGATCAGTGTCTGACCGGAAGCGAACATCTGCGTCTTGAAATCCAGATATCCTTGATTGATCCACTTTCGGTTTCGATCGCAAATTTACATACATACGGATGTCGGTCGATTCAGTCGCGTGCAGACTGTTTCGTTTTTACTTAATCAAGATTTTAATAACCGTTTATGGGCGAATGTCACAGGAAACAGTAGCGCAACGTTACAGACACGGCTGCACGGTACTTGTATTCCAACATGATTTATTCTTACAGGTGGAATTAATTAATGGGCACATGTGCTTATTTTTGACGTCATACTGTAGCTTTATCAGTCAGGAAAGAAACAACATTTAAAGTATATGAAGACGTGTGGTTTTCATCATTCTGGTTTCTGCTTTATCTTTATACCATGCTGATTTTAAACCCTATAAATCTTGAAAGATTCATAGCTAATATCCTGTAGGTAATAATTATCGTTTAGAAACAAAAATTAATAGCCATTTTAGACTGTAAGGTTAACACTAACGTCAACTACTCAGTCTTGTCGGTGCTTCGGGGTCGTTAGCTGTAAGATTACCCAAAGAAGCGGACGAAGATCTATTCTCTTTGGACATCTATAGGGGGCGTTAACGAGAGGGAAACGGGAAAGGAGACCGAATGAGTTGTTAACTTGCTCATTGTAAAGTGGGCTCAACTCATCTACTTAAAAATACATTTAATCTTCATCGCCTTTACAATAACCACTTTGGTCATTATCATGACGAAAATATAAACGATTTGTTTTTCCTCCGCATCGTTCAGATACAAATCTATATAAAACTAAACGGCTAGCGATGTAATATGAAAGACAAAGACACGTGAGGGGATACGAAACGAACACAAGTCGCCCTCGTGTAGTACTTTTTATCGGCCAAGTGGGCAACGTGTCGCCTTTTATTTCGTCTTGTAAAAGGTCCAGGGTCCAACGTCTCGTTAGCGTATCGAGTTACCAAAATCAAATGTTAAACATTCCAACGTGATGTAGCAGAAAATAATTCTTAATAGTTTATGAAGCTTGCAGCTTCTTCTTTATTGTTCGATGGGAGGTCTACGCTTAGAATGTAATCTACCGAAGTAAGCTTCTTTAATAAACTCACCGTCTTAGCATCTTTTCAAAGTCGAAGCGATAAAATGAGACAATGTAATTTTCTGGTTTAATAGACAAGGTGTTACACACTTAAAATAGGAATTTTATTTATCTATTATCGGGGTAATCTCAACGATTTTTTTAAGACAATTTTTACAGCTTAATTTTTACGGATTCGATCACCGACACACGCGTGACGTATGGTGGGCAATTTATTCACCCTCCACTTATATGGTTCCTACCCGGGGTTCAATCCAGCCACACTGACACGGCTCATCAGCGTACCCAACAAATGGCCACGAATACATCACATCACATTAAATATTCAAATCATACTTGACGTCCAACGTCGTAACTTAATACGCTCCTATTTATTCCCCTACCTCTCTATGTCGATGGAATTTTTATTCCTCTCTTAAAACTTATCTTCCTTTCCCTGAAAGCAGATGATGACTTCCCGCTTCTCAGCACAACTAGGCCAATTACCTTAGCACCTTGTCACCGTTACACAAAACAAATAAACCCCCTCTAAAAAAATCACTTAAACCGTTATTAGGAGTGGGTTAAGTGAAAAAGTATATAGACAGGTGCATAGCTTCATAGGTGGTATTCAAGAATGCTTTTATTATTTTTTGTTTTATTGGTGGTAGTACAGGTTGAAGAAGGCAATCAGAAATTTGTTTTAGAAACCATAAAAATTAATTAAGGGATGTTTATTAATGTACCGATACTAATTAAAAGCACCTAATCTGTATACATGTATATGTAATTATGGAAGTACAGGTGAAGGGGAAATGACTCAAACGTTTACTCCTTCTCGCAATCTTAATTGTTTGAAACTTCCTAGAAATTTTTATGTAATTATTTCCAATTATAAAAAGAATTAGAATTCAACTGAAATTACTAAAATTAGTGGATAATCCTGCGAAGGCAGGTGGATCATGCAAACCGATCTTACTCATTTCTACGAAACACCCCAACAATCATTGAAACCTAAGACACAATTATATTCAAATTATTCGGACAGCATTGTATTTTTCTAATTAAAATTAACATCGAGATGTTATCGTGAAAAGAAACGATCCCCCATTTAATTTTTTTCGTTAACGAGGTTTGGGTGTCGAGATTTTTAAGACTCACCAGCTTCAATAATTAAACACAATGGGCGCGGATTTTTAATGCCGATTCTAACAGACCATCATCACTCGCAAACAATGCACGTCAGGGCTAATAGGTGGGCGAAGAATCGGGTGGCAAATGACTTAGCGCCTCTTACAAGAGACCCTATTTTTCAGACAGGTAGCTTTCAATAGGTTTTTGAACTGGAGGCAATAACAAAACGAAATAAATTTTAGGTTATCTTTATTTGATCAGTATCTTTTTAAAATTTTTTAATTTATTTTCTGCTTGATTTTTTTTTGTGCTCAATGTGAATTTTCTTAGAATTGTTAATTTGTGTAGTTCTTTACCTTTGCCCATTCAATAACATATTTCCTATAAAGTATAGTAAACTTGCTTCATACAACAATAATGAAAAATACATCTTAACCTATGCAACGAGACCGGACGATTTTTCTACTAGCTGGTGACCCAAACAAGTCTAGCTATTTCTTTTCGTAGACATTTAGCACATAGTTCTGTAATCGGAACCAAGTCTTTAGAAATCATCATGAAATTGGTATGAAATGTTACGATTTGTGATTTAAAAGATGGCCACGGAACTAAACTCTGTGATTAGAGGATCATTTCCGAGAATTTTTTATAATTTTTGCTTTCAGTTTCTCGGGAAAAAATATAAATTTTCCAAGAAAAAGTAAGAAAAAACGAAATTAGAATACGAATTTTCTCAAATATTTCTATATTTACATAAAATAAACGACAATGTGAATCAATAGGAGCCAAAATCTCTTTTATAATATCCTTGTTGTGGTCACAAATTATTCTAAGCGGATTATTCATTGTTCTGTGAGAAACTGTCTGCAACTCCTCAGTGGTCAATTCTTGATTATATTCTTCCAGTAATTCTTCTACATCGTTATTTCATACATCCAGGACTATGGATCTAGCTAAAGAAATAATAATAATAATATTTATTAAATCACGTGGGCTACATAAGTAGATGTGACAAGTCAGTACATAGAACATCAAAATACAACAGCAAATTATACAATCTGTTAAAACTAACATAAGTCACTACATATCTAAAAATTCTCGTTTAGAGTAAAACACAGAATCCAAGAGATATCGTTTTACATCTTGTTTATATTTCTTTGGACACTCCTGAGATCTGATTGAACGGGGTAATTTATTATATATTTTGGGTAAGTCATAAAAGGGACTTTTTTCAAATGTGGTGGTGACATGTTGAGAGAGAACCAGATTATCTCTACCACGGGTATTGTATTCATGAGTGGACATTTCAAAACGGCTCATATTAGTCTTCACATATAACAAAGACTTCAATAAGTAAATGGATGGCAAGGTGAGTATCGACTGTTCCCTGAAAACTTCCCTACATGATTCCCTGCCATTTAAATCGAACATTAATCTAATGATGCGCTTCTGTGCCACAAACACGCGTTTAAACTCAATGTCAGTTGCAGCACCCCACACCAGTATATTGTAGGAAATAGCAGAGTAGCACAGTGCGTAATACATACTTAATAGCGAATTTATATTTAAACTTTTTTTCAATTTCAAAATTGCATAATAGGCTGAGTTCAATTTTTTGCACACAGTTTCTATGTGATTAACAAATGAGAGTCTATCATCCAACACCAAACCAAGAAATCGCGTACTATGGGCAAATAAAAATTTATTTTCAAAACTGGCCGGCAATGAGCGACGCTTGTAAAAACTAACGCAAACTGTTTTATCCACGTTTAACATAATCCTATTACGCTCACACCATACAGAAAACGTTTTAATAGTTGATGTAATTTTTAAATTTAACGTATCCGGATCCGCATCTGCAACCGCAACAGATGAGTCATCAGCGTACATAACCAGATGAGTATCCTCAAGAAAGTCAGGTAAGTCATTAATGAAAAGTATGAAAAGCAAAGGTCCTAAAATTGAACCCTGTGGAATCCCCAAGTCAACAGATGACTCATCCGAGCTAACATTCGACAACACAACTCTGAGAGAACGGTCGGTTAAGAAAGAAAGAAACCAGTTCAAAATAGGACCGCGGATACCCATACAGTATAACTTCCTACAAAGGAAATTTGGATTGAGGGAATCAAACGCCCTACTAAGGTCAAAAAACAATCCAACCACGTAATTTCCCTGATCAATATTGTCATAAATATACTGGACGAACTCAATTGAGGCAGTCTCAGTAGATAGTTTACGTCTGAAACCGTGCTGGCAGCTACTAATTGTACCCTGCTTGTCAAGAAAATCTAGAATCCTGTTACTAATTATTTTTTCGAATACTTTAGAAAATATACTACAAATTGCTATCGGTCTATAGTTCTCAATACAGGTCGTATTACCTTTTTTTAGAATCGGTATCACTTTAGCAACTTTAAGGGATGATGGGAAAACGCCCGCTGTTATCGACCGATTTAAAATGAGCGCAAGAGGTTCAGCAATAACGCTGGCAACGTATTTGACAACTCTCACACCAATTCCGTCAGTACCCACACTGCTCACATTCTTTAAAGCACTGATAGACTCAACTATCTCCTCAGGAGACACCGGCCATAAATATATACTGGAAGAAACAGTTATACCCAACGTACATGAATCCACAACAAGAGAACCAAAAGCATATCGCACTTTATCAGCCGCTACCGTCGAAAAATATTCACAAAATGCGTTGGATAATCGTTTTGGGTCAGAAATTGAAACCCCGTCAATATTTAACATTATATCTCTCTCATCATTACTCCTTCCCAACTGTGTGTTTATATATCGCCATAAACTACGTGTTTTGTTGGAAGCATTAGAAATTTGATTAGCTATAAAAAATCGTTTAGCATTATCAATCAGTGATTTATAAGAAGATTTCATATCGTTGTATTTTGCACGTTGATCACGGAACCCATTTCTAATTAACCAATGCATGTTTCTTAGACTATCCCCAGCTTTAACTATCTCAGGAGTGACCCAACTACTACGCCTAACGCCTACTGAAACTTGATGTACAACTGGACAGCATAACTCAAAACAATAAGTAAAAATATTAAAAAAACGGTTAAAAATATCGTCAACGTTTACATCCAACATCACATAAGAAGTAAAGCTAGACCAGTCCTGGGATATAAGTGAGCGATACAGTTCGTGTAAACATGAATCACTCATTCTTCTACCAGCCAATTCTCCGTGCGTCTCGACACGCGTCCGAGTAATAAAACTGTCAGTATAATTAAACACCAACGAGCCAGCAAAGTGATCAGCAATATTCGCGTTAAAAACATTAAAAATACACATTCCAATCGGTAAATTGGTTACCATATAATCTAAAGTTGACTCGTTCGTGCTCGTCTCACCAAACACTATACGGGTAGGCTCAGTACTTTTTCCATTAAGTTGAAAAGAATCAAATACATCCCGCAACATTTTTGACATTGAACAATCTCTATTAACATCCATGTTCAAATCTCCGCACAATACAAGATATTGAAAATTAATTGACACATAAGACAGTAGCATGGACAGTTTATCGATAAAAGAGTCACTGGAACCAGATGGCGGCCGATAAACGCAAACACACACTATACTTAGCTTTTTACAATTTAAAGTAACACAGCAGGCCTCCAACTCCATTTCCGTCACAAAATTACTAATATCAAAAGCCGATACCATCAAATTATTTTTTGCAAAGATTAGGACACCTCCATGCTTTCTTGTCGTTCGAAAATACACGGATGCCAACTTATATCCAGGCAAATTGAGAGCGCAAGAGGCATTAAGAGTAGCCCAATGCTCCGTAATACATAATAAATCAGGAGCATGTTCTTTTACTAAGATTTCAAGTTTATTGAATTTGTTAAAAATTGATTGAACATTAACATGAATAACTGTGACTGATTTAGCTGGAGTATCTGCATGTGTTATAAAAAAGAAACCTCACCAGGAATATCCACGATATCAGACGTTACAACGTCAACATCACTAGCCGTAGACACTTTTATTCCGGTCACACAATTGGTTACTGCGCCAGTAGAGTGGTGTACGTCTGCATTCTGATCCCTCATATCACACTGCAGTTCCACTGAAGACAATGCAACAGATGATATACTTGAAGATCCGTTAAGTGTGGTAGCTGGATGTCGTGAGGAAATCACCGATACCAATGGCTTAACCGTAACTAGATTTCGCAGATTAATATGAGGATTTTGAACCAGCATTGGATTAATTTTCCGAATCAAATGTTCAACGAGCAGTTGTTTACCTTTAAAATTTAAGTGTATGCCATGCTTCGTAAAAAATGGCAGTCTAAGAAATCTAGTTGTATCTATTAGTTGAATACCAGAATCCTCAACAATCCCATTCTTGATTTTAAAGTTGAGCTCATCGATAGATTTCTTATATAATACATTTTGCTTGTACCAATATGGAACTGATACTAAAATGACATTTGTGCGGCAAGCACATGATTGGAGAATCTTTAGTTTCTTGAAATTTACGGTATTATTACGTAACACATCATTTGATCCTCCAAAAACAACCAAATAGTCCGAAAAATCAAAAGTAGATGTCAATTTATCAGCATCGACGATCACTTGTTCTAATAATGCATTCGGTTTAAAAATAGATGTGATAGAGTATTCAGAGCCGATATTCGAATCTCGAAGTAACTGAGAAATATTTTCAAATATAAAAAATATCCTTCAGTATGAGTACTTCCTAGATTTAATATTTCTATCGGTTACTGTTTGTAGCCGCATATTTTGCCAAATGGAATTCATTGTTTTGCGAGAAACTTCTTGTAGCTCCTCAATGGTCAGTTCATGATTATGTCCTTCCTGTAATTATTTTAAATCATCATCATATACAGCCAGTCCATTGGATTTAGCCAGGGAAACAATATCCTTCACTATACAGCTCCTAGATTGAACACTTTTATCAGTTACTGCTTGTGGCCGCAAATTTCTCCAAATGGAATTCATTGTTCTATGAAAAACTTCCTGTAACTCCTCAATGGTCAGTTCTTGATTCTGTGCTTCTAGTAATTCTACTACATCATCATCACATACATCATTATTCACTGAATCTGACACGAGAAATAATATCCTGCACTGTAGAGCTTCTAGATTTGACGTTTCTATCGGTTCCTGCTTGTGGTCACAAATTCCGCCAAGCGCGATTCATTTTTCTATTTCAAACAGAGATTAGAGTGCAGGAAACATAAAAAATAATACAAAGAAGTTATTAGATGATTTGATGATGATTCAACCAACATCGACGACCTCAAATTTTTATACGAGAAAACACTAATAATTGAGCGACTGTTACTTAACTGTTTGTCCTTTCTAAATAGCTATTTTTTAAACATATAGTACATAAACAAATTATAAATCAATTATGTTGATACAGCTTGTTGTTTTTTGTTCTTTTTTACTTTCTCTATTATGTACATATTATTCTTTATTTGTGCATTAAATGTATGTAATTTGAAAAAAATATTTAACATTTAACAATTATCTTAAATCAACCTCCTAATTATACCTTCTAAAATATCCCGAGAAAATTAATTTTCAATTTCCCGTTTCCCAGGAGCAAAAATTGTACGGGAAATAGACTCTATCTCTAACATTGAATTCAGAGTATCATAAACACACTCCTCAGTTAAAGGTAATGATGAACAATACATCTTGAATCAAATATGGAAAAAACTTTATTTTGTACTTTAACTGATCCTTTACAATATTAATTAAATAAATATTATTATATTAATTATATATATTATTAATATTAAATATTATTATATTAATTATATATATTATTAATATTAATAATAAAGGACCAGTTAAAGAACAAAACAAAGTTTTTTTAATATTTGATTTAATAGGAAACTTGTGCTTATAATACAACTTATAAACACAAAGGAGCACAGTTAATTTATACTTTGCATTTTCCAAGACATTTTCCTTCGAAATCTGAAAACTGTACATACAAAATGTTCATAACAAATTTCCTACAAAGTATTTTATCGCTATGTAATGAGACGATGATTTCTCTGCTAGCTGGTAATCCCAATAAATTTGATTTCAATGAACATATCATACTAAGCTTTTTCTTGTCGTCAGCATTCAATAATACATAGTCCGTATAAAAGAGGTATTGCTAAATTTGTAATCTAAATCAAGCCTTTACAAAACACCGTGAAATTGGCATGCAAAGTAACGAATAGTGATTTGGAAGATTTGGAAGGTTATCATAAAATCAGTGTATTTCTATGTAGTTTATTGAAGGTGATGATTAATAATACAGTCTGGATACTTGAAGTTGACTGAATTAAAATGAGTTTGAGTTAGGCGAATTATTGTAAATACTTTATAGATGATAGAAATGGTAAAATAGGCAGCAAGTGCTATCTTCGGCGACACCACTCACTAAGCAATCTTTGATTGCAAAATGACGGTTTGCAGTCAAAGAAATACCAGTAATTAATTAGGGACTTTATTATGTTCATTTGCACTAAAACGGTTTTCAGAAAACCAACTAAAAATATTTTTTTAGGATCCATCGATGAATTGTTCCAGATCATAGAGGTTATCAGATTTCTTCAATGCACTACTGTCATCATCAAAAAAAATAACTTCGTTGTTATTTTGCCTAAGGATTAATAGATCACTTATGAATAATATAGGACCGAAATCTCTGTGACACTCCTTAGTTAATAGATAAACTACGAGATGACTGATTATTATATGTGGCATATAGAATGGTAATCTTCTTACTTCGGCCTTTATTAAATTCACACTATTAATATCAAAATGAAGCAGAGCGTACGCAGAAGAAGGTCGTGTGACACACAAATGCAAGGTCATCAGGTCGTAAAAGGATACATGAGCATATGACCTATCATCAAAGCAACGTGATACAAATTCCATAAGTTTACAGACAGCAGCAGACGTCGATTTACCCCTCCTAAACCCAAATTGGGCACAGTCTTCAAGAAAATTTTCAAGAAAACAAAACATTTGATTTTTCAGCGCAGTCGCAAACATTCTCTCAAACTTTACCGAAGATGGGTATAAATAGAAATGAGCCTGTAGTTCATCAGCAGATCACTTTTTGTGTATAGGTACAACTCTCGTAATTTTGAGACAGAAAAATCATCAACAGTCCCCACCAATGTAGCGTTCAATGAATAAGCATTTTTACTAGATCAATTTTTCTAGAACAGAAAATATCACGTAGCTGGGTAAAATTCACTTCCATAAACCTAAACTTAATCCTGGTTGCATCCTAAAGTTGACTGTCATAGCTGCGTGTGTTTTCATCTTTCACATTAATCGGGATGGATGAAATAATATTCTCAGCAATGTTGCTAAAGAACGTGTTGAAATCATCTGCTTGTACATTTTCATCAATGGCAAATTTATTGATAATTTATAATAAATTGATAATTTATTATTATTACAGTTTCCTATGTTTTTGTATATCGGAACGCGCAGCAAATTCAGGGTAATGCCTATATATATATATATATATCATTTTGTGGGTGCAACTTTTCTCTAAAGTATCTAATGTCATCATTGATGCTGTGCTAACTCATGTTTGTGTTGGAATTCTCCGTTATCATCGCAAGTCGTATGTTAAGGAAATAAAACGTTTTGTACTCAACGATCATAGAATTTTATTTATTTTACGGTTTCTACCAGTTTCGGCATTTTATTACCATCTTCAGAAAACCACGTTATTTCGATTTCTGTTTCTTTTTTAGGATCAACTATTTCTTATTATCTGCTGTGCTCTTATTGTTTTTCTTGTTGTATTTGTTTACTTTTTATCACATGTTGTAAATGTGTATATTATTAAATTAAAATTTGTCAAATTTAATATGAATATGAGAACACAGCAGATAATGAGAAATAGTACGATTCTAAGAAAAACAGAAATCGAGATAACGTGGTTTCCTGAAGCTGCCAAAAATATAATAATAATAATGTCTTTATTTTTCTTTATCCATTAATGTAACATAAATGATAATGAAATGATGTTTTCTCTACTACAACATGTCACTCCTTTACATTTACATAACCACCTCCATTCTTATGATCCTACTTTTAATTTTAGTTGTTTCACTAGATAATTTTTTTGATTTAGTTTTGGATATTCACTACTGGATCTATGAACGCTTTCTATTGTGCAATTTTTATCATTTCCATTTATATTACATTTAATTCTTTTCAAATATTTCGTAAAATGTATAGAAAGCGAGTTTATAGCTGATTTTAGCTCGTTAATTTTGTTAATTAACCAGCGGGAACTAGCAAAATGTTGATGTTCACTTGAAGTTACGGTGACTATACTATTACTCGAATCATCCAAATTAATATCAATTTCACCACATTTGCTTGTCCGGGAGCTTTGTTTATTTTAGCGGGAACAGATTTTGTGAGAATTTTAAAAATAGATCTTTAAGTACTAGAAGATATGTAATTCTTCAGTACGACTCTATTCTTTATTCTATGCAACTTGGTACGTCTCATCAACTTATGTCTCCAGGACATAAATATAGATTCTGTTGTAGTCTGAAAGACCCAAGTTTAGGTACTAGAAAATATGTAATTCTTCAGTATAATTCCCGTCTTTGCTACAAGATCATTGAATTTATCTCGCATTTATTCTATTCAACTTAGTGTTATTAACTCGTCAAGAATATTGCAGTCAGGTTTAATAACGCCAAGTTAGTGTTAAGTTAATAGTTTAATTGTACGATAGATTCCAAATAATTTTGTGGAGCAGTAAAATGTAAAAAGAATGTAGGTGACATTTACCACTTTTTTTTAAATCACA
Source organism: Onthophagus sagittarius (assembly GCA_036711965.1). NCBI lineage: Eukaryota > Metazoa > Arthropoda > Insecta > Coleoptera > Scarabaeidae > Onthophagus > Onthophagus sagittarius. The sequence continues at coordinate 11,348,674 of JASERS010000005.1, read as the reverse complement.
GCTGAAACATTTAATGGTTGTAGAAAAGATTCATGTTTTGGCATCGATATTGTTGCCATAAATTTAAAACAACCTATAATATATCATGTGGGAGGTATCTTAATCGAGGTAATAATGTATGAAGGAGATTAGTATTATAATTACTATCTAAGGTGAGAAACACAAATCGAATAAAAAAATCTTAAAGATTTATATCATCATACCATTAGAAAGTCTTTAATTAATGAACATTTCGGTAAAACAACGTCTAAAATGATGCAGCATGAAATAGTCACCTGCTAGAAGAACGGTAAAAAAAATCAGATACCCCTTAAATCAACATTGGAAACTCCAACACCGGTAATTTTAATTTATGAATTCAAATGAGCACGTGCTCTAGTCTGGAGAAGTCAATTGAGTAGGTAGTGTTTTAAAAGTAGGCTAAGTACACAAGCTGTTGTTTTAGACATGTGTTTCATTTTTTAATACACCTGTTTTATTAATGAGTATCTATAGATTTTCGACAATTAGTTGGGTCATCGAAATCCGTTCAAGATTAATTATTATTAACAAACGATAGATCTTTGTTAAATTAATCCGATCGGATGCTGGGGTTTTGGTAGCTGTTAGAAGCGAACCATCGGATTCCCTTTGAACCCCGGTTTCTGACCGTGTCGGACAGTACGGGCGTTTAATTATAATTTATAATTTGTGATTAACGCGGCGGGGGTTCGGCCATCGATCCCCGCAAACCGTCTGCTTCTTCTTCTCGCCCGAGATCGATCAGTAGCGGGCAACTAATAGAAATCCGGCACTATTTAGTACACGGCATCGCTTCGTCACTTACACAATGAGCCAAAGTATGGTTATCAATAGTCAATCATCAGCCAACGAACAGTCTCTCGGATATTCGCCGAGTCACCTCGGGTTGTTCCATCCAACCCAACGATGGTCAGAACACTTACTACTACGCTGATGACTGATTACTCACTATCCCTAAGAAGTAATCTAAATCCTAAATAAAATAAATAAAGTACTTATGGAAGCGAAAAAAGAAGAGAAGATTGTTACGTAAATCTACTTATTATTACGAGACTTTACGATGTTCGTATACAAGTCCGAAGCTCAATTGTGGGTAAAGACGAATTTGTAATCGTAATAAAGATCATATTTAACCCATTCACTCGCTAAAGATATTTACTTTTCCGGCGGACAATACAGAGTGACTTGTTAATTTCGAAACCGGTACGCGGAGTCGGCGCTGGTTCGACCGTTCCCGTGTGTGTATACATGATAAACATACATTATTGTGCTGGAGCGATTTAACATAAACTTCAACGTAAAGTATGCGCGACCAATATAACTCACCGAGTTGGACACTAATCCGCGAACACCATTCGTTATCCAACCGAGCGGAGCTTAAAATTTCAGCAATCGCATTACAGAGGACACCATATATCAGAGGGTAAACCCGCTCGGCTAACTAGATGACTATGTTATATTAAAAACAATAATTTACATTGGAACCCACTTCGATTCCAACTTTTATATTTCTTTGAATTTTAAATCGAAATCTGTTCAATTGAGCTTTACACTTTGTGTTGAATTAAACACATCCTCCTGTAACTATATTAATGAGGATTGTACCGGTGAACAATAAGGAAGTAATTGAAAATGGCGTAACAATGATTGCAAAAGTTACAAGCAACTAAAATGCAGAAGACACTAATCATACACTTCCTTAGAGTTGCTCATTTATATCTGAAGTGAAAGGTGAGAACTTCAAGACACCGACAATAATAATCTACAAAAGAAATTGATAATTACTGCTTCTACCAGTCAATTGTAGTTGATAGGTTACTTAGTTCCATGAATGCTAAAGTAGCAAATATATAGCAGCATAGCATAACCTTTACCATTATATGTTTGAGGGTAAATGTTTAAAACATTACAGACTCCACAAATTGAATAATTTGAGGAATGCTAAATTTTGCAACACGAGGAAGGTTTTCATTCCATTCATCATACATGATCAAGACGAAATTTTAAGTTAACCTGTGATTCGTCCGCTGATAATTCTTATTTTAGCACATTATACTACAATATCTGCAAAGTATTGTTATCGGAATCATAATTCGACTTCGTCATTGGGCTGCCACATCTTGATTACGATATATCTGCGGTTATGTGCAAGGAATATGGATTTTATTGTTTCTAAAACAATATTTTTTGTTCTACTCAATCTGTTACATCATTCAATTTACGCAAATGAATGATGTGTAAATTGATTTATACAATTTTATTTGAGCGATAAATTATCTTCTCTTGATATGGACATCATGTATTGAGATCTTCTGTCATAGTGTCAGGTAACATTTGCAAGATTAGGTTGTTGAAGGCTTAATTTTAGCTTATTGTTGAATTATATAATTACATAATATGAATTACATCAGGATTTTGAACTATTCTTGAAATTCGGTAGTTCTGCAGTACAGGTTGCACAATAATTTGTTGCCTCACTTCTTTTCATAACTTATGACCTTTAAAGTTGAGCAGTGAATTCTCTTCTCTTGATGTGGATATTATTTATTGAGGTCGTTTGTCATGGTGTCAGTTAATCTGCAAGGTTATATTGTTGGAAGCTTAATTCGAGCTGATAATTGGATTATCACATCAGAATTTTGAGATATCGGCGATTATGTGTAAAGAAATATCTTTTATTGTTATTTCTGCAAGTTGGTATAAGATGTACAATATTTTGCTTCTATACTCGATCTATTGGCATTACTCAGCGCTATCCTTACCGTTCAGAATATTATTGCTTCATATGTTATGACTTTTCAAGTTGAGCACTCTTGATCAATCACCTCATTATTGGTCAGTGATTTTCTTAAATGATTAATTAAATAAAATCTAGCAAAATTATATTTGTTAATTATAAAAGTTGGTTTACTCTTTATCTTGACCAAATACCAGTTTATCTCCATTTCCTAAATCCTCCCTCTTTCTAGTTCCTCTATCATAATAATGTTTAGTTATTTCATGTCTTTTGACTAAATCATTTTTAAATTTTTTCATTTCATTTTTTTGGACTGTCACTAATTGGTAGTTTTGTTTTCAATTTTCTAGAGAATAGTAATTTTGCAGGGCTTCTTTTTAATCCGGTTATTGGTGTATTAATCCGGATATTCGATAAGTACTATATCTAAATCCTTCGATTTACGGCGACAAACATATCGCGTTTGTCGCCGTTAGAACAAAACCTACCTTAACTTCAAACCTAAATCTTTCGGAAAGTTTTTAATTTGATGAGAACTATATAGCATGTTGTCAGAAATTACCAAATTTCTTGGTTTAAAAGCATCCATTATGTCACTGCTTTGTTTATCCTGTAAAAGCACAATTTCCAGCCATTTGGTCAAATAACCCACTATTACACTATTCCAAAATCAAGAATATTTAAACTTAATTTTTCAAATGGTAATTCTGGCATCGCGTGTATTAGTAATTCCAAGCGATTCTATCATTGTAACATATCATTCCATTATTATCAGCATCTAAGTCATTTCTAATTTACTACAACTCAACATTATACTTCCCATCCGAAGAAATGATTACTTATTACGGTCTTTACAGACTGCACTTATTCTTAAGTATTTCTCTAGAGAATGAACGATTTCATCCATTTCAGAATCAATTACAACTTGTAATAAACAAATATTTATCTGGTAAATATTAAATTTTAATATCGTACTTCAATCATTTTAATCTCAATCTTGTAATATGGGTGAGTTTATTTTTGTAATTTCTTTTGTCATTACATTTACATTAGGTTTGTGATCTGTTGTAATCTTTAATAGTTAGTTAATTTTAATAGTTTGTTAATTTCTCCTAATCGTGAAATGAATTTCCTTGCATAGGTTATAGGGTCAAATAATTTTTGTAACTCTTTTTACTTGTAGGTTCCTTAATTAATCTGATACCATCCTTACTAACGTTGTAACTACAATACTTTATACTCTCTTGTATATATCAGAATTTTTCTTAGTTAAGCTCTTTTCTACCTTTTGTAATTTTGTAAATTTGAATCATGTTCATCAAGAGAATCTGCAGCAATTTACAATTCGTCTAAATACACGATGGTGTTGTCTATATCCATAAAATATATATACTATATACTATTTATTTGTTGGAAATATTCTGATGCCAAATTTAATCCAAACGGTACTTCGTCTCTTGTAAGGGCTTATTTGGCATTATTTGCATTGGGATGATGTTGACTTTCGACCCTATATCTATTTTGAATTGAAGGGATATACCCTTAACATTTCGTTTTTCTATCCACGTTGATTTATTTCTATCAGTGATTTCACCTACCATTGCCAAACTATTAACAAACAGCTTTTTGTCTTCATTTTCCTTGATTTCATAAATGGTTTCAGTTACTTTTCCAATTTTCTTTATATTTGTTTTGCATTACTCTCCATAATTACATGATTTATTGCATTTACGAGATTGTATTTGGTAATCTAATAATTCTCTATCAACAATTATTGATTCTCCCTGATCTTCATATTCGCAGGGTTGAACCAATCTCCTTAATCAAATATCCCAGAAAATTATCAAACGGCTCATATTGGCCTTGAATTCGGTTTCTAAACACAAATCTCTCGTACATTCTGTTCTTTCGTGGAGCATAGTCTAGCACAACGTTGTATTTATTTTTCTCTTCTTCAGTGAATTTAAATATATTATAGGTTTCTATTCCTTCTTTACCTATTGTGCTTAGTAATATTGCTATTTTAGTTTTATCTAATTTCATTTCTGTTTCAGTTGCTGTTAAATACATTTCCAGCTTTTGAAGAAATCTTTTAAAATCTTATTTGAGATTTCCTTCAACTGCATTGGATCCAGGATTCTTCTCACACCCTCCGTTTTTTTATGATGTGGTATTTTTGTAGTGTATTTCTTATTGTTACACATATAATGCCCCATCTATTATTCAGTGCTATCTTTACCCTTCAGAATACTATTACTTCCTAACTTATAACCTTTGAAATTGAGCACTATCTTAGCTGAAGCATAATTAAAGCTCATGATTGAACTATCACGTAAGGATTTTGAGCCATATACAAAATATATATTATGAGCAATCAAAATATTTATTTTTGCTGCTTCTAAAGCTGTGTCCGGAACACACGCTACTTTTTGCTCTACTTCATCGTTTACATCATTCACTGCTATCCTCACCCTTCGAAATGCTGTATCCTTTTACGTTCCTTTATAATTATGATAATAAATTTATTACCTTTGAAGTTGAACACTAAATAATCTTCTTTTGATATGGACATTATTTATCGAGGTCTTCTCTATCTGCGGTTATGTGTAATCAAAATGTTTATTTTTGTTGCATCTGAAGCTATGTTCTGAACATGGTGCATTTAAGATTTCTTGAGTAAGGTTAAGGTTGCAAAGATAACGAGTCCTGTTACAATTCGTAGAGCGTATCGACCAAGCTTTACGAAAATAAATAAAAGTAAATTGTAAAATTCTTAGCTTTTCAAGCTGGATCTGACAATAAAGTAACCAGCAAGCAGTACGGCAATTAGATCCACATGCATGATGGTGATACATTTACCTAATGGAGTAGATACGTGGAGTTGGAGGTTGGACGTGAAAACGATTAAAAAATTATCACCTTTAAAGTTGAGCACTGAATCATATTCTCTTGCTATGATTATTTATTGAGTTCTCCTTCAAGGGTGTCAGGTATGATTATTATTATAATGATTTTAATACAAAAATGTGGACCATTTAATTACGTCGGCCAATAAATGATTTTATTATTAGTAAGTCTTAAACTCTATAACTTATCATCAATTAACTTAATGATACCCAATTTTATGCTCAATTTAATTTCTCATTATGAGTTGATTAATTACTGCGTATATTGTAAAATACAATTTTAATAAAATAAGAATAAGTGTAGAACCAATTTAGAGATTTTGATTCAAGTAATTCAAAATAAGGATTTTTGAAATGGGTTTCTTTGTCTTCTTCTTATCTGTCACGTTTAATGGTAATTTTTTAGCCTTGATTGATCTCACCCAATCTTCCTCGTCATTATTCCCTGTTCGGAGGAGATCTTGTGAGGAATCCCCTCGCATGACAAATATGTCATATTAAGGCCTGGTAAAGCCGTTGGCAACGACGCCGCCACCACCTACGGTCTCGTAGAACCGACAACATTCCCGATAAGTTCGACGCATCGCTCACGGCCCGCGCCCATATTTCATACGGCCCGATTATAATCATTTACAACTTGTTATTGGTCATTGGAGGGCCCCACTGACACGCCGGGTTATTAATTGATTAATATTTTTCTCCGTCCGACCGCCGCCGCAGCGCGGACCGCGACCGTTAAATTAAATTGTGTATTGTGGACACACCGCGCTGAAATGGTCCGGTAACGAAGCGGAGGGACGGGTATTAATTTTTATCGCGGTTCAAGTTGTCGTTTTTTGGGGACTGCATTGATGCAGAGTGAAGGGATATTGATAGTGTTTAAAGGGCATTAATCAGTCGTGCCGGAGTATGTGTATCGCTGTCGCCTTTCTACTCCACGACGTGGATTTATTGGAGCTGATTTGTTCGTTCCGGCGATCGCTTTCTTTCAGGAATTCCTACGAATTTATTATATTCCACATCTATTTACTAAGTTCAATGATTTCTTGATTACCGTTGATGTCTTTCAGAAACTTTCAACATTAAGTTACAAATATTTCATAAAGAAATAAGAAATGGATCTTTAACGTTTACATTCTCGACATCGTCTCATCACTTCATATAGTACAAAGGAGAACCTCCCATATCCATATCTCTATACTAATGGTACTAAAAAACAAAAATATTTGAACGTAGTGATAAGTACTTTATTTTGAATTTTACCGGATCCATCTCATATTGAAGAGCCATCTTCAAATGAGAAAAATGAAAAATTACAATTTTTACTTTAGTCAAAATTGGAAATTTGATAAATTTGCATACATAGGATATAAAATTACAATTTTTTTACAAAATAAAATATAAATAATACTGTTATTAGATAATAAAAATTGAATCTTAATAACACCTAACAAAATTGACATTAATACGTGTTTGAGACGCAGAATTTAAAAAAATGTTGAAGATGACAAGCAATCTGTAACTTTGCAACTACACTGTATAATAATAATAATAATGTTTATTTCTATAAATGCCAAAGAAAACGTCACAAAAAAAAATATACATGGTTGTTTTTTTTTAAGATTTGCAATTCTTCACTAAAAAGAATCGTTTATCAAGTATAAATTTTTATTTAAGAAACATCTTTTAAGGTATTTTTTAAAACAAATAGCCGGTTTTATTTTTAATTCATTTGGAATGTGGTTGTACACTTTAATATAAAAATGAATTGCGCTTTTTTGTATTTTAGTATATTGGGTTTTCGGTGGCACGAGGTAAGACAGTTCGACGCCCCGCGTTAAATACCAATGTTTCTGCTCGTGTTTGGAGAAAAATGAATAGTTATTCTTAACAAATATAGCAGTTTCTAAAATTAATAATGATGGTAACGTTAAGATTTTATAATGTTCAAAAACTGGCTTGCATGAATCTCTGGGTTTCAGTCCAAATACTGCCCTGAGACACTTTTTTTTGGGCTATGAACACGCGATCAACGTTCGCCGAGTATGCCCAGAATATTATACCATACCTCATGCGCGACTCGACACACGCGTAATACGCACATAAAGCGACATTCACACTCACCAACCGCGAAATAGTCGATAGCGCGAAATACGATTTATTTAACTTCATGGTGAGATCGTTGATATGTTGTTTCCATGAAAGCTGATGATCAATCTTAACACCCAGAAACACAACTTCTTCCTTGCAGGTAAGTTTTGTACCATTGAATATTAGATCTAATTCGGTTTTATTTGTAGAAATTCCTGTTGTTATAACGTTTGTTTTTTGTAAGTTTAGTTGTAAGTTGTTATTTGAAAACCAAGACTGCAGTTTACCTAGATTGAGCTGAACCAATTCAGCCATCTGTTCTTCAGTTTTTGTAGCTAATACTGCAGTGGAGTCATCTGCAAATAGGATTAGTAGATCCTTTATCACTTCTGAAAGATCATTGATGTATAGGATAAAGAGGAAAGGTCCCAATATTGATCCTTGTGGGACGCCTCGCTGAACTTTTATCCAGTCAGAAGTAACTTCTACACCAGATTGATCATACGAGACCACGCGCTGTTCTCTTTCTGACAAGTAAGATCGGAACCACTCCAGCGGAAGTCTACGTATCCCCTTCTAACTTCTTCAATAGGATGTCATGGTGGACACTGTCAAATGCCTTAGTTAAATCCATCATTATACAACTGGTAAGATCATTGTTATTAATTGCAGTTTGAATTCGTTCTAATAACTGAAAAATTGCTCTGGTTACAGATCTGCCTTTTATATAACCGTTTTGGAATTGGTTAAGTATTTGGTTCTTGATAACGTAATCTTGTAGTCTTTCCAGGACAAGTTTCTCAAATACTTTTGCAATGTTAGGAATTACTGCAATTGGCCGGTAATTTGTAAAATCTGATTTTACAAATTGAGTCTTATTATAGTTTTTTTCAGATTCATAGGAAATATTGCTGTATTGAAAGAGCAATTTATGACGGTGCTCAAGGGTTCAGCAATTTCATCAACGCACCGTTTTAGAACAGAGATTGGAATTTCATCATAACCCACCGCAGGTGTGTTATTCAAGGACATAACAATAGATTTCACTTCTATGGGATCTGTTAAGTAGAGTCCAAATGACCTTATGATAGCTATATTCGATTTAACGGTAATCTGTGTATTTGTTTGTACATTATTTTCAACCGCTATGTTAGCAAAATAGACATTTATTTTATTTAAAATTTCTTTGTTATTTTTATATGTATCATTGAAATCAGAAAAGTCAAAAACAGTCGATGTCTTACTTCCCCTGGATGTGCTAATGATATTCCAAGTGGCTTTTATTTTGTTGTTCGCTGTGTCAATAACTCTAGAAAATAATTTTCTTTTTGAAATCTCGATTTCATTGCGTACGGATTGACAGTACTTATTGTAATAATTTCTGTCAACCTTTCCTGACAACAGTCCTTCATATAATTGGCGCTTTATAGATGTTTTATATTTTATTTCGTTGGTTAACCAGCTCTTGTTCTCTAAAGTAGACTTATTTTTAATTACTTTATGGATGGTCTTTTTAGTAATTGAGCTATTTATGACTCTTACTAACTCGTTGTAAGACTCTTCAGTGTTATCTTGTCTCATTATCGTCCAATCATTCATTTTTATTTCAGCGTGAATTTCTTGTAAGATCTCATTACTAAAAACGCGTTTTTTTATAATTTTAGTTTCTCGGTTATCGCAAACATCAGTTGTAAGAAAAGTTATTTTTTGAGCATTATGATCAGAAAGAGCTGATACTAATACTTCACTGTTATACGTTTTTAAGTTTACATAGATGTTATCTATAAGTGTGCTAGTCCGTTTCGTTACCCTAATTGCTTCAGTGATGGTGGGTTTTAAGTCATATCGAGAAAACATTTCCAGTAATCGCAAAGCACTGGGGTCCTGTTTTTACAAATTTATATCTATATCTCCCATTAGTAAAAATTTATACTTCAAGGATAACGATGATAATTTTACCAGCATATCCTCCAGTGTATTGAAAAATTCTTCTAGATCACTTTTTGGCGAACGATATACACATACAACTATTAATTTATGCGTGTCTACTCTTATAGCGCTGCACTCCATTATAAATTCTTTACTTGCTTGTTTAATTATTAAAAGTTCCGTATACTTTATATCTTTACGTATCAGTATACAAGAACCTCCATGTATATTATTTACTCGCGTGAAGTTTGAAGCCATTACATAACCATGCATTCTTATGTTTTCATGAGGTCTTAACCAATGTTCAGTTAAAGCTATTAAGTCTATCGAAGTTTTTATAGATTCAAGAAAAACAAGTAAATCATTAACTTTATTTCGAACACTTTGTATGTTCTGATGAATTATTGTGCAACAATTTGTTTGTTCATTGTCCACAAAGTTTGTTGTGTACCTGTTGCTATATTTTGTTATGTTTTTTGTGTTTTTTTGAAAATCGATTCTAAAAAACGATTTATCCTTACCCCTGAAGGCCACAATGAAGATTTTATTGTATCATTTTGATAATCTGCTGGTACAGATAATTTAATGGACGAATATTCTTCCGGTCTTTTTGATTGAAGTTTTAGGCATTTTGCATTTTTTATATTATTTGCATTAAGATAATCTGTTATCTGAGTTTCAGTTGTGGATACTTGTAAGCCACAAATATGGAAATTGACGTACTGTATTGTTCCTTTTAGTGCGATATTAGACGCCGTTCCAAGAATTATATTCATCGATCGTTTTCCAGGTTTGTGAGTTACAGTTTTAAACGGTTCATTATTTTCCTGTACATTAACTTTAATTTGGTTATCATGGATAGAAGAAATATTTTTTGAGTAGGTTTTTTCAACGCTTGAGCATATGGTCTGTTTTTAAGCATTTCATTATTATTTTGTTGTTGTTGTTTTGTATCATTTTGGTTCAGGTCAATAACTTCGATCAGTTCGACTTTTCCAGTTTCGGTACGATTATTTTTTGTAACACCAGATGTGACTTTATTTGTAGTCTTCGTAGCGACCTCTTTTGGGTTGAGGTGTGTAATTGATATATTTTTCTGTATTAACAATTCATTTTTGATTAGCTCTAATTCTAATTTTAAACTTATATTGCCTTCTTTCAGTTTAAAGATTTCATTTTTAAATGATTGAGTTAAATCATTTTTCATATTGTTAATATAATTCTTGATTTCACTCAGAAGCAATGAATCTCTTTCTGACTTACCCGAAGTTGAGGTTAGGTCATGAGAACAATTTTCACAGATCCAAGCTGCGCATTCAATCGCCATATTTTTATTAACTGGTTATGGATATTAAGTCAAAATTACCTGTATAAATAGATAAATTATGTATATATAACACCATATGTCGCCATTCCAAGAAAAAATAAACCAGGAATCAATAGAGTAAATCATTTTATAACGAAATTTTAAATATTTATTCATTTCGTGCAACAATGTTGTATTTTTGTTGATTTTGAATTCCTGGTTGTTGTAATTGAGATGTTTATTAAAAATTGAGTTAAATCTATTGAATCATGAAGAAAAAGTTTTATCAAAGTTTAGTTTTTATTATGTGTGTGTTCTGGTTGATCCGAGGTATCCATTCATCTTCTTGGTTGTTCCTTATGGACAGGGGCAGACGTTTCGCCAAGATCTCACTTGGCATCTTCAGTGCTTTGTCGTAGTCTCCTGTTGACAGACTGTATATATATATATATATATATATATGTATGTTAATATTGTAAGCGTTAATTTAATATTTAAATTTTAGAGTTAGTACGATTACAGCCGCTGGTGGCGTTGTAGTGGTTTTTAACGGGTTTTAGTAGCGTTGGAGAAAAGAACGACTTCCGAGAGAATTACGCAAGATAACATTTTTACGTTTATGTCGCTTATGTATTATGTTATGTGTTATTACGCCTTATGTGCTTCATTTAAACGTTAATAAACAATATATTTTGAGAAGAGTGAGAAGAGATTTATTATTCGGTCCAACCGAAGGCTCCCTCAATAATTTCTTACAAATCAGGTGTGGGGTACTCACCAACTGTAGGAAAACAAGAAGGTGTTCTGCATAATATCCCTAAAGGAAATGAACCTTTTGTTACATTACACATAGACCATTATGGGCCACTAGAAAAAACACCTAGTGGAAAAAAATATATATTCGAGGTAATAGACGGATTTACCAAATTTGTGAAATTTTACGATGTAAAGTCCACAAAAACTTGCGAAGTTATTCATAAACTACAGGAATATTTTAACAATTACAGTAAACCAATCAGAATAGTGTCAGATCGTGGTAGTGCTTTTACTTCTAATGAGTTTGCAAAATTCCTGAAAGAGAATAACGTTATACATGTCTTAATAGCAGCTTCGTCACCTAAATCAAATGGACAAATTGAACGTATTAATAGAGATTTAACGCCTATGTTGTCAAAATTATCAGCTTTGAAAAATAAATGGAATAAATACTTACCTGATGTAGAATTTGCCATTAATAATACTTTTTCCAAATCAACTGGTTATACTCCTGCAAAACTTTTATTTGGTGTAAACCAAAAACACAAATACGATAGTCTGAGAAATTATTTAGAGGTTGATACCGACGAAACCGATATCATTGAAATTAGAAGAAATGCTCAAGAGAAAAACATACAATCACAAAATTATAACAAATCAACTTATGATGCTCGCCATAAATCACCGCAAAAATATGATGAAGGGGATTATGTTCTGATAAAAAATGTTGATGTAACCCCAGGTGTTAACAAAAAACTTATACCGAGATACAAAGGCCCATATCAAGTACTTAAAACGTTAGAAAATGATCGTTATGTAATAGTAGACATTCCAGATTTCCAATTGACGCAAAAACCGTTTGAAAGTGTTTTAGGACCGGAAAATATGAAACCGTGGCTAGTAGTTTAGAAAAACAAATTGTTATTTTGGACCGTAGGTCGGGACGACCTATTGTCAGGTTGACCGATCTGTAAGCGTTAATTTAATATTTAAATTTTAGAGTTAGTACGATTACAGCCGCTGGTGGCGTTGTAGTGGTTTTTAACGGGTTTTAGTAGCGTTGGAGAAAAGAACGACTTCCGAGAGAATTACGCAAGATAACATTTTTACGTTTATGTCGCTTATGTATTATGTTATGTGTTATTACGCCTTATGTGCTTCATTTAAACGATGACGGATTCTTCACACATAAACAATATAGATAGACATAAATATTACATTTACCAAGAACTAACAAAAATACCAAACTATTTAGAAATCTAGGACATTATAACTACTGCATTAGCTTGGATACAAACTAGCATTTTTTTTTTTAAATCAAAAAGAACAAAAAGATCACATAATTACGTAAGGAACGTGACAGTAAGAAACCTAAAACAAACCATAAATATTTCCACGATTTCCGTACTAGATTCGCTAATCTAAGTGACATTACATTCGGAGGACAGGAAACTCAACTTTTTGAAAAGAGAGGAAAATACGCCATAACCAAAAAAAGAAACTTATCTCAAAAAGTAACAGAATTGGAGACTGCGATGTATGAATATATAACGAACACTACAAAATTTCTTACTAACAATAATTTTAAGATTGTTAAGAAAGATTCTACCAATGTATTCTATCAAAAGACCAAAATCCTTATTAAAGAAACTAATTACATTGTAATAAAATTCATCTCAAACATATATAATCTCATCCCTATGAACGCTAAAACAGCTAAAATGTACTCGTTAATTAAATTACTTAAGGAAGGACACCGCATAAGACCGATAATAACATCTATAGATTCTAGTACGTAAAAAATTTCAAAATTTTTGCTAAACTTCTTTAAAAACATATAAAAATTACACCACATTATTAACCACAGTATTAAAGATAGACAAGATTTTCTAGAAAGAATTAAACATTGAACTATACCTAAAGACATAATAATGATGTCATTCGACGACATAAGTAACTTATACACTAATGTACCTATAAAAGAATCCCTTATTTATTAATTATTAGCTATACAGAAGCGATATACATATATCCCTAACCAACTCCTTGAAATGTTTTAAATTATCTCTGCTTTCTACCGATTAATGCCTTTGGTATACTCATAACGTATACTAAATTTGGTTTTTCTAACTTAAACTATTACTGAGATATTAATTTTTTCCGAAATTTAATACTCAACTTTGAAGGCTTGTAACTTCTCAAGGATGCAACTTGGTATAAAGCAAGTTGCGTTAAATCATCATATTTTAGATTGATCTACATGCCCCTGCTGTGTGGTGGTTCTTATGTGGGACAGCCTGTATACTAACAGATCAGTGAGACAATAATACATATGTTGAAAATATAATTCAATTATTAAAGCATTACACCAACCAAAATTTTTGCAAATTTAATGAGACTATATTTTTTACGACTATATTTTTTAATATCGTGCCCATGCGATATATACGTATGGGCACGATATTTCGATGGCATATTCATCATCTTGGATAAACCAACCATGGAAAAAATCAACAATATTCATAACTAGCGTACATAAAAATATTAATTTTACTTACGAAATAGAGAAAGATGGAAAATTGAATTTCCTAGATTTGACATTAATGAGAAATGAAAATAACATTAAATTTGAGATATATCGTAAACCCACACTTATAGATAAAATCATACCTTTTGATTCATACCACCATCATACTCAAAGATTGGCCGCAATAAACGTATACGTACAATGAGCCTTCAATTCAAATTTAAATAAAATAAATCTTCACAAAGAATAGGATATAATTTAACAGATAATCACAAATAATGACTTCCCAACAAATACACTTAATAACATAATACACAAAAAACAAACATCCATCAACCTAAAAGAATTAACATCACTCTAAAGACTACTACATAATAACGAAATCAAGAAATAGAAGTCAATTGCATATGATGGTCGACAGTCATCTAAATTAAAATAAATCAAACAAATAAGTTTCTTAAAACTGACCACAACTTAATAAATTCTTTTTAAAATAATAAAGATGTCATCGATGTACTAAACAACAATGGAGTATATCAATTAACTTGCAATACATGTGGAGCTACCTACATTGGGGGAACGGGAAGACGCTTAAGCACAAGATTCAGAGAAAACCTAACAAGATAAAATGATACTCATGGGTCTTTTAAGTTAAAAAAAAACCTTTCTTATCCTTTTAAGCGGTTTCCGAAATAAAACACTAACATCATTGTATTTCTATGGTAATATATAATAATATTTGCATCCTTGCTTTTCAATAATGAAGTTTCTTTAATTTATTTTTTAAAATAATGTTTTAAACGTTAGTGATGTTTCATTTTTGCTTACATTGACGTTAGTTACTGTTTGAACATGTTATACATAATATTGCATTATAAATTCACAGTTGCCTCTTGCTGAAATTGATTTGTAAAATCGAAATCAAGGACATGAATAAAAAGTTTTATTATTAATTATATTTTTGTATATATTAATATAAAGTGATAATGGATTCTCAATACTCTAACTGACTTCTAAACAACATATCACTGAAACGTGTTCGTGGGCCTTTAGAACCATTGATTTCGTGTTGCGTGTGTGCAAGCACTTCACTGACATAAACCTGCTGAAGTCATTTTATTGTGATTTGGAACCATTACAGACTATTCATGAAATTTATGTAAATAATTTTCTATATTTTCATAATTGGTCTTGATTTGCATTTTGTCATTTAATCTAATTTGTTCTGTATTTGTAGTATTAAATTTGCCACCTCTAATTCAAACACGTTTTTGGTGTATTTTATCTCATAAGGTCATTTACTGAAGATCTTTCTCGTTCGTGATATTTATTTCGTCGTTGTTTTATATCAATGTATTATTGTATGACGATTAATCGTTTATAAATTGGAAATCCGACATATAGCTAAACTCGTTGAAAGTGAAAACGTACACATTTTATAAAATTTATAGAGGAGATCGCTCTTTGAAACCCGTTTATACATATAATCTCTAACGACGGTAACATTATAATTACTGTTGTAATAATTATAATACTGTTTATGTGTACAAGAAAATTTTGAAATTAGGTAACATTTCGGTACAGGGGCATTCGTGGAAAAGAGAGTGACTAATATCTACCGGGTGTTCAGAAATTAAGTACAGAAAATAGTATCAGGAGATTCTTTGGTGCAAAAGAATCAAAAGGAAAAGGATGCCAGGAGGAACTTTGGCAGTTCTTGAAAGAATCATATTTTTTTGCTATATTTGGATAATACCTCAACAAACATTAATGGGATTCAAGGTATATTTATTATCCTTATAACCTATTTATTAACTTTTATTGATCGCGTAAATCGTATTATTTTTATTTGATAATTCACTCATCATTTAATTATTAAGAAAAAGGAACAATACATACAGAACATAGAAGAATTCCTCAACGCAACTAATTTCAGAACCATGATCAAAATCCAACCACTGCTTTTCACAAGAGAACTAAATAGAAAATAAAGGAAAACATGGAAATGATTAAAGAATTCATAGTCATAAGAAGCATGTAAGACAAGTGCCGAACTATAGGTTCTATCTAAGATACATAAAAATAATATGCCGATTAAACCAACAATAAGCTCAGTAGAATCCAGCTCACATTATTTAGCAAAACTTTTACAATCTTTCGTTAAGAATGTTATAAATTTTAAACCTCACCATACCATTAACAACAGATATCAAATTCTTGGAATTATTGATAAATTAGAATTACCTGATACTATCACAATGATCTCCTGTGATGTCAATAATCTATTTACTAATGTACCTATACTAGAAACATTATATATCCTAAGAAAGATTATTAAGACCGCAATAACACAAACCCAAATGTATCCCAAACCTGTCCAAATTGTGTTTACAATAGAATGAACTGAATACATTATTGCGCTAAAAACTCATATTAACATGAAGCCATTAGATATGTGGATGACATACTGGTATTTAGTTATACCTAAACATTAATTTCGCAATAGAAATAGAAAACAACAAGATTAATTTTCTTGATTTTACATTTTAGCTCTGCCTTAACGGAATAAAATTCAATGTACATCGAAAGCCTACATAAATCTGTGCAATTATCCTTTTTGATTCGCATCACATGATATTCAAAAATTGTCGCCATTTAGATCATATTACACATAGCTTTTATATCTAAACTGGTCCTCCAAGATCTGGAAAAGAAACTTCAAGTTATTCACCAAATAGTGAATGAAAATGGATTTTCACACCATCAGATACAAAAACTAAATTTATAGATTCAACAAAATTTTGAAAACAACCACCACCAACCTCTCCACGAGAACGTGGAGAGAGGTTGGAAATTTCGAGACAAAATTAAGAGAATTTTTTCACAAAAATAGTATAACCATTTCTTTCCAGATCAGAAAGAGAAAACATTGGGAGTTAAATACGAATTACCAAGAGATGGAAAATTGCGGTAAATAATCAGTGAATTACCAAAAATGCTTTATGATATGATTAAAAAATTCTGCTCATTGTTAAGTGGTGATGATCAAGAAGTTACGACTTGTTACAATTTGTTTGTTTGAATCCATGTTGCAAGTTTATTAAATATGTAAAATATAAAGTAACACAACTTCTTTACTTGCTATTATTTATTTGTTCGGTATCGGTTTCGAGTTTTACAATCTCATCATCAGCCGAATCTACAAATTAAAATTGGAAATCAAATATAATCGTCGATATTTTGTTTATTCAATTATGTGTTTTTTGCAAAATATTTCTTTAAAATTTTTAATAAATAATAAAATTGAAATTAAAAACTTACGTCAAAATATTAAAATACTACAAAATGGTAATAAATATATAAAACATTTACACAGAACAATTTACACGAACTACACAAATACAGAAGAAAACTTGAAATGGACAGGTTTTATTGTATGCTAAAAATTGTAGGTGTATCTTCTTTGAGCAAAGTAAGAGGGATTGATTTAGAGAAGAAGAGAAGATACAAATTAAATTTTGAAATTTATAATGTTTTGAGAAACGTAAATAAAGGATTGTAGTTTAAGAGACCAACTGCACTTTCTAGAAATTGATGAGATTATCAATAAAATAAGAACACAGGCTTTTCTCCACAAACAAGAAGATCTGAGAAAAAAGAACAGGAAAATTGAAAATCTTTTAAATAATAAACCAACATCTAATTCAACCAACAATAAAAATGTATACACCCAATACGGAAATTACACAAACATCGTTTTTAACCAAGAAGAAACAAATCTTCTAAATAAAGGTTATTCGCGTTATTCTCAAGGATTAATCTTCCCCTTTTAACTATTGACTTCGACGTAGCAATAAAAAATGTTCCAGAACACGAAAATTTAAAAAATGATCTTATACCTTTCATAAAAAAGACTGAAAAAGATGAATCCATCAATAACACCAACAAAACTCACTTAACGTATTGGAAAACAATAAAATCAATCCGCGAAAAACTTAAAAAAGAAAACGCCGTATTTGTAAAAGCAGATAAGGGAGCTGGTATTGTCATTATCAATAGAGAAGAATATAATCAAAAAACTAAAGAATATATGAAACAAAATAATTATGTGAAACTAAACAAAAATCCATTAGATACAATCATCAGAAAAACAAAAAATTTAATCAATCAATATAAAGAGACTCTAATCGAATTTTCCCCTAATTTAAATCAATCACATGGCAATAATAATTTTTTCAGCAACAAGTTTATACACATGAACCCAACAATTGCCAAATTATATTCATTACCAAAATTACATAAAGAAAATATGCCTATACGACCCATTACAGCCTTCCAAAACTCTCCTACTTCTAAATTAGCTAACTTTATGCTGAATGTATTACGTATAATAAATTTTAAACCATTATTTACCACTTCAAACTCCATTGATTTTATAAAAGCAACAAGTAACATTGAACTAAACAACAATTCTTTACTGGTATCTTTTGATGTTACTAATTTATACTCAAATGTTCCAAGAGATTTAACACTAAATTTAATATCAACAATGTTCAAGAATACATTTAGAAATAAAAATAACAACATAATTGAAGGTCTTAATAAAATAACTAAACATATTATGGAACAGAATTACTGTACATTTGACGATGATTACTATAAAATTGCTCAAGGACTACCTATGGGAATGCCTTTATCAGGTATCATATCAGACATATATCTAAATCATATAGAAACACAATACATAATCAATAATACAAATCCTTATAGAAAATACATTGTAAAATGGATACGATACGTTGATGATGTTTTTTGTATTTGGGAAGGGGGTGTCGAAACTTTAAACAAATTTCTTGAATATATAAATGAAATACATAATAATTTAAAATTTACCTTAGAAACAGAGAAAAACAATAAATTAAATTTTTTGGATCTAACCTTAACAAGACGTAACAAATGCATCGAGTATGATATATATCGAAAACCTACAGTAGTCCCTACTATTATTCCCTATGACTCCGCACATGCATTTTCGCACAAAATGGCAGGATTTCACTATCTGATAAATAGAGTTCTTAAATATCCATTATCGAACATTAACAAAGATAAAGAATTAAAATATATACTTAAAATCTCAGATCAGAATAAATACCCACACAAGTTAATTAATAAACTATATCAAAAATTACAAAAACAACAAGACCCAATATATACAAAAAACCCAAATAACTATTTATATAAACCAATACCCTTTAATACACTAAGTTTCAAATCTAAAAAAATATTTTCTAACAATAACATCACACTGGCTTTTTCAAATAAAAATTCAAATTTGAAACTATTAACAAATTGTCATAATAAAACTAATTATCTTCAAAAGAGTGGGGTTTATTCCATTGAATGTACAAACTGTAATTCTATATATGTAGGACAAACGGGTCGAAAACTAGAAACTAGAATATATGAACATCAAACAAAAGAAAATTCTAATGTATATAGGCATGCCATTGAAACAGGGCATAAAATAAATTATAAAAATGCTAAATTCATACACCATTGCAACAAAGGTTTTAAAATGGATTTATTGGAAATGTACGATATCGACAAACACAAAAAGGACATAAATTTCAATTTATTAAATAATCAAGTAACACACGTCTACAATCCTTTATTTACGTTTCTCAAAACATTATAAATTTCAAAATTTAATTTGTATCTTCTCTTCTTCTCTAAATCAATCCCTCTTACTTTGCTCAAAGAAGATACACCTACAATTTTTAGCATACAATAAAACCTGTCCATTTCAAGTTTTCTTCTGTATTTGTGTAGTTCGTGTAAATTGTTCTGTGTAAATGTTTTATACATTTATTACCATTTTGTAGTATTTTAATATTTTGACGTAAGTTGTTAATTTTAATTTTATTATTTATTAAAAATTTTAAAGAAATATTTTGCAAAAAACACATATAATTGAATAAACAAAATATCGACGATTATATTTGATTTCCAATTTTAATTTGTAGATTCGACTGATGATGAGATTATAAAACTCGAAACCGGTACCGAACAAGTAAACAATAGCAAGTAAAGAAGTTGTGTTACTTTATATTTTACTTATTACAATTTCATTAAAGTCTGTTGAGGTATTTTTCATGTATTGCAAAAAAAAGAGATTTTTTCAAGAACTTTACCACTTTTTTAGACGAATTTTTATATCTTGGACCAAAGTATATCGTGGTACCATTTTCTGTACTTGTTATCGGGACCTCACTGATATCATGATGACTTATGTGTACATATATGAACATTTTAAAATTAGGTAATATTGCGTTAATAAATAAGAGAAAGAGTTTTTAAAGTTTGCATTTTCGACATCGATCCACTACTTCATATCGTACAGGGGCGTTGGTACAAAATTTAATATGTGTATCTACTTACTAATCTCAATGATTTCTTGACTGCATACGTGTATAAGAAATTTTAAAATTATGTAACATTTCATAAACAAATAAAAGGAGCTTTTAAAGTTTGCATTTTCGACATCGACCTACCGCTTCGTATCGTACACGGGCGTTCGTACAAAAGGGGCGGGTAATAAATACGAAGTCGCACTTATATTTAACCAATTTCCCCTAACAAAAGGCCGGACGCCGCGGCGGCCGCCGATAAATAACTGTGTAATTTCTGAATAAACGGGCGACCAGAGGCGGCGCGTGAGTTACGCATTCCGGGGGGCCCTGAAGCGGGCGCAACCGGGCCGCTCCGTATGATTTAGTGACGGGCCGCGAGTCCGGCCCATGCTATTTACGACCCCAAGACGAATAAATACGCCTCGCGGAATAACTTAATAATCCGAGGGCATAACTTAGCCCAAATCGGGGTTGCGCATAATCTAGGAATTTGCGATACAATGCCCCAAGCTGTCGCCTGTCGCCGACACTTTATTACCAGAGCCGTATACGGCCCAACAGCCCCCGAACCCGTTCCGGAATAAATATTGCCCAGGGGCGTTCTCTTACAGCTCGGGGAAATGCTAAATTAAACACTTCTCGCAGCGCAGAATAATCCTCTTTTGTGGTAACCTTTTTCAAGGAAATTCTCATTATAATAAACCCCAATAATATCCACATTTACATTCCTTGAATATATCTTAATAGATTTAAATTGGTTAATAATAAAACGATTTAAATTGCACCTCAAAGGTAATAATTAGACTAAATATGCGCGCTCTTTGTATGTATAAAGTTATATGTGTGCCGTCACTCATTGAGAAAAAGAAATGGGACAAGACGACATTAATTTATTCATAGTTTTAATTTAGTCTGGCCCACAGAGGCTGCCAGTGCCCACCGACGTAACCGAACGTCCTTTTAATAGAGCATGAATATTATAATTGAGCGGGCACTTGTACGTGAGGATAGTTGACAAGATGTGACAGGTGGTGGGCAACGCAGATTACAATTCTAATAAAAAAAACACTTACGTGACATGTTCGACCATTAATGAGCAATAAACTAAATATCAGAACTGGAAATGAAAAGTTTACTGTTAGAAGAAAGTTTAAATTGATAAGTCAAAATCTAACATCGCATGATGCAGCCGGCGTGTATCTTCTATTTTTTTAGATAATCACAAGTGTTTTAGAAGCAGGTGCGGTACAATTTTAATAAGACGATCCTTTGATGCGGCGTTTCTTCCACTGTCAAACATTTAAGTTGTACAATTTGTCCGGTAATGACAGACGGAACGATCAACCCTTGAGATAACTTTTTATATTCTAGTTCAAGAAGATGAAGTGAATGATTAAGTGGAAAGGGGATGTCATTGAGTTATTAGCAGTGAAATAGTAGTAGTAGAACATATTTTTTAATTCGTAAGTATTACTTGAATTACAAAGAACTAAAAATATCAGTTTATCTAGTAGAAAAAAGTTTAAAAATTCTCTCTTTCAATTCAAAGATATTAACATGGCAATGTTAATGAAATGACGAGTCGTATTGTTAAAAACAGTTTTAAATACCCAGAACGTTTAAAAAATATTCTTAAGAACTAGGTAGTTTTAGGTAGTTTAGTAGTTTCGATCTGAATTAGCAAATTTTCGACATAAAGAGAATATGGTCAAAAACCATTCTATGGGACGGGCATGGTTCCTTGTTACCGCCCCTATAGTGGCGAGGTGCGAATTGGCAGTTTTGTTAACCAAAGCTTTCTAAATAATTAAAATAAAAGATTTATACTAAGGTGATTATTTATTTGTTTTATAATCTTTACCGGTTTCGGCACATTGCCGTTTTCAGAAGACCCTACAAAGACGTACAAATTATATACAGGGTGAGTCAATAGTGCGAGGACGGAAGATTGTGGCCATACTGTTGAAAATAAAGAAAATATTTTTGTGTCATCATAGATTATAATCAAAGCTGCATCGACTAAAATTATTTTCAACTATACAGGCTGTTTCACAATTCCAAAACCCTAGTCAACTTCATTTTTTTAAATGGAACCCTACATCTTTTTAGATATGTTGATTACCTGTCTGAAATGCTATAAATGCGTATCTTGTTTTCAAATTTTAAATGCAAGGTTGCCAAGATATTAATCATTTTGTGCAAATTTTTGAAAAATCTTGTGGTGACTTAAAATTTATTGTCACCATTATTATTAAATATTGAAGATTGCAATTTGGCATATCGATAAACAAAGTTTTGATCTTTGAAACCCCACTTATACAATTTGATAATATTATACAGGATGGTTACCAGAACCGGTTAATTAATGAAATGTTTGACGGACCATAATTTTGTTATTTTAAATGGAACACCCTATATTTTTTCAATGCCTCAGAATGCTTTATTAATTATCTTTCATTTTTGTTAAGCATACGGTATATCCAACATGTGTACTTTTTGAGATAATTACACTATTTCAAAAATGTCGGCATAAACTTGTTTTTTCACAAGAAATAAACTATGAAGACATATTTAAACAAATGCTGTAAGTTTATTTCGTAGAAGATGGAAAAGTATGGATCTGTGCACAGACAATAGTATTAAGAAAACAAGTTTTCAAAAATTCTATTTAAGTATGTTGGAAAAATCTTATCATAGTGGACAGATGTACCATCGTGCTGAGACCACATTCTTTGTCAAACGTTTCGTAAAAAACATCTTCTAAAAGGCAAGATTTTCTAAGAAATTCAAAAAGATCATCCATTGACGATTGCCTCGAAGAAATACGATCTGATCAAATAAGCTTCTAGAATCCCTGCCCAGACATTTTAGGATCATCGATGTTAGTGGGCTACTTCTCATATAAATTTACTGTTGACCATATCGTAGTAACGAAGATTAAGCCTGTTAACATAGTTATTTTTACAAAACGTCGCTTATTTGCTGTATAGAAGATTATCGTTAAAATTACATTCTTGTTGATCTTTTTCTAATACCTGTTATATATATCAACAATGTACAAAAGACGAGTTTCGCAGTTGTCAGCACTGACGCGATGAATCGACAACAATGCAGAAGGTGCAATGGCGACATCGACACGAATAAGAAAAGTGATTTGTAGTTTTGTAATATTAAGAAGTTAAATAAATGGTTATAAACAACAGATGTTTTATTATAGTCTACAAGAGTAATGTTTTTCCAAAACGCTTCTCTAAAATTATTAATCTGTCTACTAGATATACTATCTAAGACGTAGTTTTCAGTGTCAATTTTATCATTTTCAATTACTTCATTTAGTTTTTTACTTTTACATTTTTTTGCATAATGATTAGGTTTATTACAATTTTTACAGACTTTACCATAGGCAGGACATTTTCTGCGTTCATGGTCAAATCCACAACGAGTACAATTGTTTATTACATTATTATTCATTACCTTATTGTCTAATACCTTATTTACCCTATGTGTTTGATGTCGAGCGTGATGTTTTTCACCTGACACCTCCCAAAGTTGACGATTGGCTGGATGTCTCACTTCTACGGCATTAACCTCTTGACCTTTTTGATATAGCTGTTTCATATGCTCTTCAGTTTGCTCCGCTGCTTTACAGATGGCTATTGCTTTCGTTAGGTCCAGATCCCTTTCTCTGAGTAGTTTGTCTCTAAGGTGGTTATCCCTTATACCGCAAATGATTCTGTCCATAATCAAGTCATCCTTCATACCGGCAAACTCACAGTTCTGTGCAAGCTTTCGTAGCTCTCCTAGGTATTGGTCAAAATTTTCACCATTTTGTTGTCCACGTGTATTGAACTTGTGTCTCTCTACTGTTTTGTTTTTCTTCGGTATAAAATATGCATCTAATTTTTGAATTATTCCACTAGTTCTTTGTTTTTCCTCTTTTGTGAGCTCCAATGTATCTAATATATCTCTAGTTTCCTGTCCCAGACAGTGTAGTAACGTTGCTGCCTGTACGTTTTCATCTTTCGTAGAACAACCTGTCGCTACTCTATATAATTCGAAATTTTCCTTGGCTCTTTGTAAAACCTTATTTAATATTTCATCATGCTCTTTTTTATCTTTTGCAAAAATTATCAAATCATCTATGTAAATGCTTACGCCTTGAATGTCTTTGAATACTTCCGCAAATGTCTTTTGAAAAATTTCTGGGGCACAAGCTAAACCGAATGGTAGTCTTAGAAATCGATATCTACCGTAAGGTGTTGCGAAAGTTGTTAATTTAGATGCTGATTCGTTTAGTGCAATCTGCCAAAATCCTTTATTTGCATCAAGTGTTGAAAAAATTTTAGCTCCATTCAATTTATGTGTCAGTTCCTCAAATGTGGGTATTTTATAATGTTCTCTCTTTATTGCCTGATTTAAATTTTTAGGGTCTAAACATATTCGAATATTACTATCAATATTTTTCTTTACTAACACTAAGGGGTTTACGAATTCTGTTGGTTCACTAATACTAATAATTATTCCGTCTTTTATCATTTTTTTCAGTGCATTTTTTAAAGGTTCCATTAATTGAAATGGTACTTGTCTTGGTGGTACAACCTTTGTTCAGTCTTCCACAAGAGGGGAGATGTTATATATATCAACAATGTACAAAAGACGAGTTTCGCAGTTGTCAGCACTGACGCGATGAATCGACAACAATGCAGAAAGTGCAATGGCGACATCGACACGAATAAGAAAAGTGACTTGTAGTTTTGTAATATTAAGAAGTTAAATAAATGGTTATAAACAACAGATGTTTTATTAAACAACGAGAACATAACAATACCCATTTCGAAAATTGTAGTCTTTTTTGCACACATGTAAACTTTTTCATCTTTTACAAAATAGACGCACTTGCATTTGTTTAAAAATGTCTTCTTCATAGTTTATTTCTTATGAAAAAAACAAGTTTATGTCGACATTTTTGAAATAGTGTAATTATCTCAAAAAGTACACATGCTAGATATATCATATGCTTAACAAAAATGAAAGGTAATTAACACAGCCTTCTCAGGCATTGAAAAAATATAGGTTGTTCCATTTAAAAGAACAAAGTTATGGTCCTTCAAACATTCCATAAGTTAACCGGTTCTAATAACCACTCAGTATAATATTTCCCAAAAGTATTAGTGGTGTTCGAAAGACCCAAGCTTTGTTTATCGATATGCCAAATTACAATCTTCAATATTTAATAATAATGCTGATAACGAATTTTACGTGATCACATGATTCTTCAAAAACTTTCACAAAATGATTAATAACTTGGCAACCTTGCATTCAAAATTTGAAAACAAGATATGCACTTATAGCATTTAAGACAATTAATCTGCATATTTGAAAAATACATAGGGTTCCATTTAAAAAAATTAAGTTGAATACGGGCCTGGAGTAGTGAAACACCCTGTATAGCTGAAAATAATTTGAATCGATGCAGCTTTGATAATAAGATATGATGACATAAAAACATTATTTTTATTTTCAACGGTAAAGCCACAATCTTCCGTCCCCACACTATTGACTCATCCTGTATAACAAATATATATTCGATACAAAAAGTGCAAAAAAACCAATGATAATTAAACACAAAAACATTTAAAATTAAAAACTTACGTTGTATATGCTAAGCTGATACGTGAGTGAAATGTGCAATTGAGGTTAAGTATTAGAACGATTGTGGATCTGTATTATCGATCATTAAAATTATAAAAGCCACACACGCGATCTCGGTAACAAAAATTTAAAAATTAAAAAATCTTAAAATTGACAAAACTAAAAACGAATTTTACAATGTATCTAGCAAAAGGAGTTCTGCATTTAGCTTCTTAATCGAAGGGAAAGATGTTAAGTTATACTTCTATCTCTGTGGTTAACATCTTTTAGGAAAGGGTCCTTCAAATAGCTGTATAGTATCCGGTTTTGTGGCGATAAGCTTGTTAATCTCGTAGGATTTCAATAATTCCATGTGTAGGTCTTTACTCAATTGATGCAGCAAAGTGAAACATAAAAAACATAAAAGTATTATTTTTTTTGTGATATCGTTCAAAACGTGGAGCTACACAAAGACCTGTATGATATACCTCATACCAGTATCTCAATTATTTTCTGTTGGCTTTTCTTTGTTTGTAGATGGTGTTATAGCCTGAAAATGACATCCAATTAAACGGGAAGATTTAGGCAATTTAGATCGTTGTACATATTTTTTTCTATTAACAGACACACAATTAATATCACAACAATCTATCCTGTCAAAAAGTACCTGAATCTGGGTCTTGTTGCAGTATATGAACTTAAATAATAATCGATTAAGTCAACTCCTTCCTTAATGAAATTCTAGACAATAAGAAATTTAGGTTTAGGAACAATTGCACCACTTCTTGTTTTTGCAATTTCCATAGAATTAGCATAATTAGTACTAATCATAGTTACATCTTTCCACTTTAAAATCATTTGTTTTCTTCTATATGTAGCAATTACTACCCCCTTTATTAATTTTTATTTCATAATTTCATCTGTAACTCTAATTTTAGTTATTTTTTTTTGGATTCTATTGGCATAAAATGTATATTTGTTCAATCTTACCTTTGAAATTGCCAGTTTCTAGCGTAGATACGAGTGTTGAAAGTTGTTATTTTCGTTCACTCTGCTAACATTCATAGCAACGGGTGGGTGAAAATATTTTTCACTCACTCTAATTTTCTTCATCCATTATTAGCGAAATTTAAACCTTTAAAGGTACAGCTGTTTGTTAAATCGCAGCAGATGTGAACGAAAAAACGGTAGAGAGTACACAAGGAAAATTAAATGAAGTATTTCACTTGTATAAATTATTAATCTTAATTAATTTGCGTAATGATGACAATTAACAATTTGACACAACTGGTTGTTTATCAATCAATTACGATGATAACAATGTCAAAAAGTGTCGTCTCCGACATAACGACATGACATTAGCCAGGAATTAACGAATTTTAAGACCGAATTTTCTCTAAATAGTAGGATTGACCAAAACGGTATACAGCACACGTGAGAAACCAATATTTTCCACTCACTTGTATGTCTTTCCACACTCGTTTACGGCTCGTATGTAAATCTGACATATGCGTGAGTGAAAAACCTTAGTTTCCTCACTGGTACTGTAATATACTATTAAATAAACGCAGTAACCTTTATCTAAAAGGTTGTCAGTGAAGAAATTCCGTACTTGTGGTTACTTCAGTGTATATGATGAAATTATAATGGTACCCTATCTGACGCACTATCACTGCTAACATTTTTCATACCAACACGTTTTTTGTTTGGAAGGAATGTACTGTATCCAACCAACTTTACATCTATGTTCTTTTCAGGTGTATATACTGTTTGAAATTTATAGAATCTTTTTTTCCGACATTATCCTAGAAAAAAATTGTGTTTTTATGGTATCTCTTCTTGAGAAATACATCACAAACTCCGGGTTTTCGCATAACCCTTGATTTTTCCAATCATTTGCTCTTTATTTCTCTGCTTTTTTGAGATACCAGTGCTTTCCTTGAATTGCAGAGTATAAAAATTGGTTTCTTCAACGAATATTGAAATGAAATCTTTTGTAAAGGTTCGAAAATTTTAAGAATAATGTTAATTTGTATTCGAGTTTTTCCAGAGAACGGGAATGGTGGAACGCTATTACTACACCACGATCTGATGGGTGTACTAAATTCGGACGCGATTCATCTTCGTCTCTCTCATTATTAGTCGAATTAGATGTTTCGGATTTACTGTGCCAGGAAGCTTCTCTAGATGACAATAATATATTTCCAATTTAATGTAGTAGCATTTGTTTCCAATTTAATATAGTAGCATTTTACTATAACAATATATTTACAATTTAATATAACAGCAATTTTTTTAAAAAATTGAACAAGTAATTTTTTTTAAATTAATTAAGTATGATTAAGCCCACTATTACCAACCTCCAGTTAAACTAACTAGCGGTGGTTATATCGATTTTAAGCACTCTCATTGGCTATGAGCCGGTTTTTAACTGTTAGATAAATTTATCAAGAGGTGATAAAAGTGGCCCTAAGTGCTCATCGTATAATTCACACAGCTTCAACACGGGTCGTGCATGTTCAAACAAGTTTCATTGGAATGATTTTTTTCAAAACTAGTTAACAAACAAACAAAATGACACGCGTGTTTCAATGTACAGAATATTATATATCTACACAATGGTATTAGACATTATGTTTACCCCAAAAAAGTAAAGTGTAAATGAGTATATACGTCATAAACGCCTAATAGGTTATCATGATAGGCGTATATATTCATCTTAAACAATTAACGAGTTAACAAATATGATACCCATGCTGACTTTCAAAAATTCCATTCATTTATTATAAAATACATCTTTAACATCGTTGATTTATCTATAAGTATGAACATTTTTCATGTCATCTTATTTTTTTAGTTATTTGCCGTACCTGAAAACGGTATAGCGAAACAGTGTTGTTGTACTGAAATAAGAAATAAATAAGTCCATGGAGATAATAATTGCGAATAGAACTAGAAACTTTATGGTTTAGCCATCCAAAGAGAAGTACGGCTAACTCCTGATGTTTTTAGGTCAACTTATAGCACGCTTTGACGAAGACTTCAAATAAATCAAAATATTAGTATGTTTTTAAAAGGGATCATATTAGAGAAATAGGAGAAATAATTACTATTAATTAAAAAAGGACCAAAAATGGTTTTTACCACGCAAAGCCGAGATTTCCTAATACCCTAACCTTTTTTATATTTTAAATTTTAAATACCTTAATTTCATTTTTCCACTCTTGTTACGAAAAGTGAAGCTTTCCATACTCAAAATTCAATTTCCAATCTAGTTTGGAGTTTACGATTTTAATATACAGTATATCCGTAAAGTGAGGGATATGGGCGATAAACTCATAAACGGTTTATGGAAAACTTTCTAAATGTAGACCGCTTTTAGGAAGTTTTAGATTTTTTGGAACTTTTTAGAGTAAGTTCCAAATCTTTTCCACCAATTTTAACCGAGGTATGACGTCACTGATATTTTGTCAACTGGTAATCTCCAATTTTTATAACGGAATATGAGAGAGCATTTTTTAAATCTAGTGCAGCTAATATAAGAAGCGGATACGTTGGTACTCTGCATTGCACCAACAAAAATAATAATTACAATAGCATACAAATACTCCCAGAAGACTCAATATTGCCCCTGGAGGAGTTGATACCGCTTCTAGAATACTTGATGTGCTTCCAGAAGTCTTGATACTGCTTCTAAATGACTTGATACTGCTTTCAAAAAACCTAAAATGCTTGCAGAATAGTAAAAGGTTTCCCGAAGATTTGAACTCCTATCAGAAAACTTGATACTGTTCTTATAAGACTTAATGTTTTGTTTTCAGAACACTTGCAATGCTTTCAAAAGACTTGACAATGCTTCTAGAAGACTTGATACTGCTTCTAGAAGATTTAATATTGCTTCCAGACGGCTCGCTACTGCTTCTAGAGGAGTTGATATTGCTTCAAGAAGACACGATGTTGCTTGTAAAATTGCTGACAGAAAACTTTTTTATCACAAGAAATAAGATACTGTTGATAAACCATTTCAGTTTGTTTCAAAAATGTTAAATACTATTTTACAAAATGTAAGAAACTGTTAATAATATTTGATTGAAACCGGATATATTCGTTTTTAAAAAAGTGTCAGAAATTAGGAAACACTGGTGACAGTTTGCTTTTAAAGTAGACAAAACTTAACTTTAACAAGCTATGAAAGGTTGATATATCCATTTTAACCTATTATTATGTTTAGCAAATGGAACGATACAAAATCTTCATGTTAGAAGATTTGTTAGAGATTTTTTTCATATATCGTTTATAATGATTCAATCGCCTATATTCGCTATTTTATGGACACGCTGTACCTTTATATACATATTTACATGTTGGATTTTCACGAAATTTATATCTGTTAGTTTGCAATTTGTAATTTATTCAATAAATAAAGGTGCATTTTTGAAAGGAGCCCTTTTATAATTTTTTTAGGCAACGGTGGCTAAATCTGCTTTGCCTGCAGCGGCCAGGCCTCTGGCACCAGCCCTGAATAGAGCCAACGAAAAGCATTTAGGTTTAGCCGTACATCTTTTAAAATTGAACCCAATCCAACCCAACCCATCCTCTTTTCAGAACTAACAATACATATAGAACTAAAAACATTATGGTTTAGTCGTCCAAAGAGACGTACGACTAAATCCTCATATGTCTAGTTCTAATGTTAATACTAAAACTAGGTTGTAAGTCTTGTATTAATTACACTTTTACTTTCAGAAGTATTTTCAACAATTAAACACTGAATGGCAATTAAAAGTAGAACCAACACTAGACGCACGGCTAAACCGAATCTTTCCAGGTCTAGTGTTATTTCTAGTTTTAGTTTGATACAAGTATACAACAATTTAAGACTGAATAACAACAAGAAAATAGAGCCAACACTAATGCTAGAGCTAATCCTAGATCTAAAACGAAAAACATTTATTCCATGTGTGATTGCTTTAAGCATTGTTATTATAAATAAAAAGCTATTATTTTTGCACTATAAATGGTTTATTATTTTATTTACACTAATGGTTTCGATGTAAAAACAACATCCTCTTCGGGTGTTCCTATAAATTAAAGTAAATTATAAACGGAATAACATTAAACCCTATTATTGCTTATGACAAAATTAAAATAAAATAGATCAAACAAAATTTTCTTTAACACTTACGTCATTAATTGAATATGTGCACATTATTAAAGAGGGTGTAATTATTCAATAATGTGAAAAACATCCTATTTGTTTAAAAATTTACAAAATTCTACATACACTTCAGAACAATTCAATAAAAACAGCGTGGTTAAAAGTAAAATTTCGCGTGACATGTGTATTGGAAAAAAAGAATTAAGGCTAAGTCATACAAAACCAGTTTAAATCCGTTAGAAAACAAAATACAGTTGGCACCACTAACATTGAACATATAAGTATGAACACATTTAATAAAACATGAAACTTTTCAAAATAATTTGTGAAATAAACATAAAATATAATTCCTTACATCATTTAGAAAATTTAACAAATTAAATAATACTAGTCTCTTCCCAATCTCTTATCTCACCTTTATCTCTTTCTTTTTTCTTTTTTCTAATTGGGGTAAAAGGTATTTTTAAGTATGAGTATAAAGGTCTGTTCATGGGTTGGATTTGTTCATTAAGACAGGGTATATTAGGATAGTTATTGATAAATTTATTAATCTCATAGCTTTCTAATAGTTCTAGTAGGTAGCTTTGATTACCTTTATGTATTATTTTTGAATTTCTTTCCTCATCATATTGGTGTGTTTTATTAAACAGAATGTGTTTGCAAAAATTTGAATTATCCTTTTGTTTATGTTCTTTTATCCTATGTTTTAGTGCTCTGCCCGTTTCACCAATGTATGTGGCCGAACAGGTGTCACACTCTAATTTGTATACTCCACTACAATTCATATTATCAATCTTGTCTTTACTGTTATTCAAATTGTTGTTAATGGTGTAATTGTTTTTAAATGTTAGCATGATGTCGTATTTTTTACATATGTTTTTTTTAATTTTTGTGAGAAGTTTCCTTGATATTGGATTGCTCGATATGTAGATGGTTTGTCTTTTTTTTCTCATAATCCCCATGAGTGATGTGTTATCTTTTAGTAATTTTTTCTTTTTATGTTTATCTATTATTTTTTCTATCATATATTGTGGATAACCGTTCTCTCGACCTGTTTGTTTTAAAATATTTAATTCTTTTTCTAGGCTTTTGGAGTTTAGATCTGAATTATATGCTCTATGTGCAAAGGAATTGAATGAAGTGGCTTTTTGTTGTGAGTGATGAAATGATGAAAAAGAAATTATCATGTTGGTTTGAGTAGGTTTTCTATAGATATTAAAGTTTATATGGTTGGAATCTTTTGTTAGATTTAAATCCAAAAAGTTAATACTATTGTCTTTTTCGAGCTCCATTGTAAATTTTATGTTCTTATATAAGGAATTAATGTATGAATGTAGTCCCTCTATGGTATCCTTGTTATTATCATTAAGAATTACTAGAATGTCATCAACATATCTTGTCCATATTATTATTTTATTGTTGTAAGGGTTTATGTCATTAATAATCTTATCTGTCTCTAATTTATTAAGAAAAATGTCTGCGATCAAACCACTAAGAGGGGATCCCATAGGTAAATCTTCTTTATATGTGTATACTTGTTTATTAAAACTACAGAAGTTTTGTTGTATGAATATTTTAAATAGTTGTAATATGTTATTTCTGTCATTCTCATTAGTTATCTTATTTTGTAGAATCTCTTTTATAATATTGAGTGATTCAGTTGTTGGTATGTTAGTGTATAAGATTTGTAATGTCAAATGACACAATATAATTAGAATTATTCAGTTCGGTGTCTTTAAGTTTATTAATTAACTCTTGTCTGTTTTTTATAGTATAGGTTGGTTTGAAATTAATGTAATTCTTGAAAAACGCAATAAGAAATTTTGATATTCTATATGTAGGGGAATCTATGGATGTTATAATTGGTCTTATGGGACAGTTTTCTTTGTGGATTTTAATAAGGGAATATAACAAAGGTGTCTTTACATTCATTGGAGTCATAAGTTTATAATTTTTGTTATAAGAGGTAAAAGTGTCATTTGACATTACAAATCTATACACTAACATACCAACAAATGAATCACTCAATATTATAAAAGAGATCCTACAAAATAAGATAACTAATGAGAACGACAGAAATAACATATTTCAACTATTTAAAATATGCATACAACAAAACTTCTGTAGTTTTAATGAACAAATATACACATATAAAGAAGGTTTAAGAAGGTTTGATCGCAGACATTTTTCTTAATAAATTAGAGACAGATAAGATTATTAATGACATAAACCCTTACATCAATAAAATAATAATATGAACAAGATATGTTGATGACATTCTAGTAATTCTTAATGATAATAACAAGAATACCATAGAGGGACTACATTCATACATTAATTCCTTATATAAGAACATAAAATTTACAATGGAGCTCGAAAAAGACAATAGTATTAATTTTTTGGATTTAAATCTAACAAAAGATTCCAACCATATAAACTTTAATATCTATAGAAAACCTACTCAAACCAACATGATAAATCCTTTTTCATCATTTCATCACTCACATATAATATAATAATATTATTATTCAGAATATATAATAATATAATTCAGATCTAAACTCCAAAAACCTAGAAAAAGAATTAAATATTTTAAAACAAACCGGTCGAGAGAACGGTTATCCACAATATATGATAGAAAAAATAATAGATAAACATAAAAAGAAAAAATTACTAAAAGATAACACATCACTCATAATCCCCCCAAAAGACTAACCATCTACATATCTAGCAATCCAATATCAAGGAAACTTCTCACAAAAATTAAAAAACATATGTAAAAAATACGACATCATGCTAACATTTAAAAACAATTACACCATTAACAACAATTTGAATAACAGTAAAGACAAGATTGATAATATGAATTGTAGTGGAGTATACAAATTAGAGTGTGACACCTGTTCGGCCACATACATTGGTGAAACGGGCAGAGCACTAAAACATAGGACAAAAGAACATAAACAAAAAGATAATTCAAATTTTTGCAAACACATTCTGTTTAATAAAACACACCAATTTGATGAGGAAAAAAATTTAAAAATAATACATAAAAGTAATAAAAGCTACCTACTAGAACTATTAGAAAGCTTATTAAGCTTATTGTCTTAATGAACAAATCCAACCCATGAACAGACCTTTATACTCATACTTAAAAATACCTTTTACCCCAATTAGAAAAAAGAAAAAAGAAAGAGATAAAGGTGAGATAAGAAATTGGGAAGAGACTAGTATTATTTAATTTGTTAAATTTTCTAAATGATGTAAGGAATTATATTTTATGTTTATTTCACAAATTATTTTGAAAAGCTTCATGTTTTATTAAATGTGTTCATACTTACATGTTCAATGTTAGTGGTGCCAACTGTATTTTGTTTTCTAACGGATTTAAACTGGTTTTGTATGACTTAGCCTTAATTCTTTTTTTTTTTAATACACATGTCACGCGAAATTTTACTTTTAACCACGCTGTTTTTATTGAATTGTTCTGAAGTGTACGTAGAATTTTGTAAATTTTTAAACAAATAGGATGTTTTTCACATTATTGAATAATTACACCCTCTTTAATAATGTGCATATATTTAATTAATGACGTAAGTGTTAAAGAAAATTTTGTTTGATTTATTTTATTTTAATTTTGTCATAAGCAATAATAGGGTTTAATGTTATTCCGTTTATAATTTACTTTAATTTATAGGAACACCCGAAGATGTTGTTGTTTATACATCGAAACCGGTAGTGTAAATAAAATAATAAACCATTGATAGTGCAAAAATATTAGCTTTTAAATTTTTAACTAAAATTAGAACTAACACTAGTGCTAACACTAGAACTAACTTAAAGAAACTGAAACTGAAAGAAACTAGTTAGAACCAGTTTCTGAAGAAGGTTGCAACATGGCATCCGAAACGTCAAACATTTTTTCAAAAAACGCACGGCGAAACCCGAAAGTTTCTAGTTTTAGATCTAGTGTTAGTCCTAGTGATAGTTCTAGTGATAGTTCTAGTGTTAGTGCTAGTGTTAGTTCTAATTTTAGTTCAATTAACACCGGTCGTGAAAGCCTTCGTACTTAGCTTTTTATTTATTGAAAAACTTTTAGGTTTAGCCGTACCTCTCTTAAGACCAAACTCAATGAACCTAACCAAACGAAGCTTCAGAACTAACACTAGACTTATAAATAGAAACATTAGGGTATAACAATCTTAAGATATTTATGGAAAGTTTTTAAATTTTTTAAGATAGTTAACAATTTCAATAAAATCTGATGTATTTAGGGTGCTGCGGTAAAAATTCCGATTATTTAAGGAGCCATAAACTGAAGAAGAATATGGTTATTTTTTTAGTGGTCTTTGTCTTGTATTTTTTTAAACTTTTATAAATACCTAAAAATACCCACCTTGGGTAAATACCCTAGGTATATAGACAGGGTATATTCCCCAACACTAGTTGTTAGATATAGCTTTATCGTCATATCCGCCCCCGAGGTTCAATTTAAAAATTTGAAACGCCGATATTAAACAGTCAGTCATATCTTGCACAGTAATTTTTCAGTCTACACACATACATAGAGCACAATGTTTGTAATACAGTTATTTATGCGTTTCATTTATGGCTCTAATGGTGTTCTTATAGCTTTTGTAACAACGTTGACATGTTTAAGGGGCCGTTTCGTACGGCTTTCACACTTGCCTTTGTTAATGCTTTGTATTTAGACAAAGATGGCCGTCTTCTATTGGTACCCAAACGGTTATTTACTCCGCAATTGGAAGTGGATATCTCGAGTTGGAATCGATAAATCAATTATATTGTGCGGCTAGTCATAAGTAGAATCATATATTTCGTATATTTTCTAGTAAACAAAATGTCATTCTTGTATAATAAATAATGTATTTATACGGTCGCGTTTTAAATTGTAATCATCGCGTGGGTTAAGTTTAAAATAAAAAGAATGTGGAAAAGGCTAATTGTAAAATTTCACAGAAAGACATTTTCTCGGAGTCAGGTCTCGATCTCGTGTTGTTTAACGCGTCGGCAGGGTTGTAACTAGAATGTAAGCTGGCGTGATCGCAAAACGCGCGAGTTTTGCGATTCTCTCTGTCTTTTAACCGGAGCCGCTCAACGTTTCGTTGTGAAATCGTCATAATTGCACTGATTTCACACGCAATGCTAATTCTCCACCATCCGACGCCGGTAATTTATATCATTTTTGTGCAAAAATTCTCGACAGTAGTAAACGAAGTGCGATATTCGTCCTTAACAAAAAGGCCTTAATGCTAGTCATATTTTCTCACTCACATATTGTCTAATAACCGTGTCTATACGAACGAGAGAACTATTGAAGTAATTGCTGGTGGAAAATTACACGGCACGGTGCTACTCGTATACGCCTCGCTCACTCATTAGAACATTTTCGCGACGCCATTTTTACACGTCGACGATGCACTGTGCAAAGTGTTGCGAAAACGGAGTGGAATTAGACGGAATTGTTACTGTAACGTTCCACGATTAACTCTCGGTCACTTATTTTCTTTAGACGCAATTATACGTGGTATAACCACACGTCAACGATAGTTTTTTACACTCTTTAATGGTATTTTCGCAGTGATTTTGAAATTGGCATACCTACTCGTTTAACAAATATAAGTTAGAGAAAGGAAATTTGTTTTTTAGTTTTACAAATAATTACTCAATTCGCATAATAATTATAATTGCTTCAGTTATTTTTGGTTGAATTAAAATTTTTGGTTTTCTTATTTAAAAAAAGTTTATTTTTTTATGAGAATTAATGATTTGTAATCTATCGCCATCTAACATACAATAGGAGATTATAAGGCATGATGTAAAGCAATAAGTGTAGTGAGCTTTTGATGAAACGAAATCTGCATCGATTTTTAGCCTTAAACCCAAGTTTAGCTTTCAAGAAGTAGATGGCGGTTAGAAGAGTTTCTTCGAATAAATAAATTTTAATAAAAATTATTCTTAATCAATCAAATTAATTTTGTTCATCAAATTAATTAGAATTAAAAAACCATCAAATTAATTAATTAAATTAATTTTGGAGGAATAAATTCGAACTTTAAAGCCTTGAGGTTTAAAGTTCAACTATACCAGACGAAACCCATTGTTGAGGGCTACAAGGGTTACAAATTACAATAGTTACTATTTGCGCTACCCTCAGTCGTTGGTGTTTACGCCATAGCATAAGACTTTGCGCCGCCCTTGTTTAAGCGGTCGCTTCAAACGGGCTCTTTGTTTGACTACGAACTGTAACGCAACGGTCATTATCGCTGCAGTTATTGCCGCCTCGGGGATTTGACCTACAGAGACGGCCGACCCTATTTCTATTTTCCTTTGGGAAGTATATGGTCTTTTTGGATATCGATTCAGCCCGTTGGGTGGGTTTTCGAGAAAATGAGCGTGGACACCAAACGACGCTTTTAACACGAAACACATAGTTTGAGTATATTCGTCATTTTTGAAACCAAACCATTTTAAGGTTTTTTTTTTGAGTAAATTTCGTTGATTATTTGACGTTGGGTTGTTGACGCCACGAGCCGCTGCGAGCGAACGAACGGAAAATCTTTCGCTTGGAAAGCGAAAATCAATCACACGGTCGAAAACAAATAGAACAAATTCCATGCCCTGCAGAGGCTCCCGTTTTGTCGTAAATAATTGAACAAATGTGCGGCAAAACTGTAGTGAGCGGAAACGGCCAGCAAAACCGCCCGACGTGAAGACAATTAATAACGGGGAGCCGCCGGAGGTTTCGCAAACCCCCGGAAGCCGTCCAGTTCCCACCCGAGTCGGACAAAATATTTCCCGTAAAAAGGATTAATGATCGTTTAACTTAATACTGATCGGGATGAATGGACCGCTATCTCTATTAAACCAACGTTGATTCACCTACACACCGCTTTAACAGCGATTCTCAACATACAACATCAACGACTCAGTTGCTTTATCAAATATTGTTTAGCTTTATAATGCAACATTATATTACAACACATTAATTACATATCGGATAGTCGACCAATTAACCTTGCATCGCAACCCTAAAGATCTATTGTACCCAATCAATAAGGTTATCAAATTTCACTGTGTAATCTAATTCTCTTAACGAACGGTGAACAATTTTTCATATCTTTAAACGAGATAAACTGCGACCCAAAAATGTGATACGATTGACAGCAGGATAGTGTTAGAGATGTGCACTTAAGCTCGCACACGATCTAGACCCATGCGGGTCACGCACGTCACTCACATGAATATCATATATGAATCACGTGACTCACGCGTGGTCACGTCAATTCACGTGACTCACGCTCAATGAGGTGATCAATTAATCGTGTTTTAGGAAAACAGTCACTAGATTTTCAAGAACATTTTCAGAAATGTATCGATTTACAGCAGAAATAAATCAACATTTTATTTATATATTACCATCAATTCTTGTTAATGTGTATAATCAGTGTTGCCTGTTTTTAAAATATAATCCTCTATTGTATTGCAAATACCAATTATTAACAATATGCAGATATTATTGTAAGGACACCGAACTTTTGTAACAAAACGATACAACTTCCCCCTCTACTTATTCTCCATGGCATCTTAAAATTAGAAAACAAATCGGGTACATATCAATTGATGAGCATGATATTGGAGACATAATAGCTGATGTTGCCAACAAGTTTGGAGACTACAATAGGATGATCATGGCATTGGAAACATAATAACACCTACTGCAAACAAGATGACTGTCCATAATATAATATACAGTACTTGGAACAGTTTACGCTATTAACAAGTCAACAAGATAGATTTTAAATTGATGAATGAGCAGGACTTGGAACAGTCTATCATTCGAATAACATTGAGACAGTACACAACAAATTTATTAAACATATTTTCTACAAACAACACAAAAATTTTATTGATTTTCAGTCTCATAAATTTACTCGGAGAGGTTCTGATATGAAAAAATTGTCAGTCAGACTTGGGATGATAAGTCTTGGTTTTCTATATAAAATACTAAACAATAAAGTGGACGTTCCATCAATTTTGAGAGATGTTGGGATGTTGTTTTTTTTTGTGCGACGGAGATTAGAGATTCCTTCGGATTAGCTGATGGAGAACGTACTGGTGTCACGTGATCGCTATGAGATAATTCGAACGAATCCTCAATCTCCGAATCTTGCACCCCAACCCAACCCAATCTCCGAATCTCGGGAATCTTCTTCGCACAAAAGGTAGATTTCGAGTTTTGTTTAATGTAAAACATTTTTGTACGGGATTAAAAAAAACCGTTTAATAAAACGGCAACTTTATAGAATAAAGTATCAGCAGAAAACTCACTACCAATATTTTTTGTATTATAGAAGGTGTTCAGAACTAAACGTTTTGTGGCGCTCAACTGATTAAGTGTTGGTTGTTAATTACTGTTTTATATTTCGGCCTGATATTAGTAGATATTGTTTTAAGAGATTTTAGATGTTCTATTCTAATTCTAGTTGTACCATGTAAAGTTTTCACCATTTCACTAGATCACGAAAAAAATCTGTCTCCTTAACAACTTCCAAACTTCCAATTAAATTGATGTTCTTTGAAATTGTGGGATATATTGCCGATATTTCTGAAAATCACGTCAAAGTACATGATTTGTTATAGGTCCTTGTAACACGAACTAACTCCAGAAGCTTCTTTTTACTACTTTTTACTCCTTTTTTATTTTATGTAGATACTTATTTTACCATAACAACTTTACTTTTTACTTAACAAATTCTTTCTACGAATAACAAATTCTTCTGTTATTTCTATTTTTCTGGACTAATTGATATTTTTTAATAAATGTATATTTTTGGAATTAGAATTACGGATTTCAGATTTTAGATGTCTGCAAGCAGGAAAGGTAAATTTTTGGTAGGTGTTCTTTGGCTCTAAGACTTAATTTTCTTCCCGTCTGTTCAATGTAAAATTTCTTGCAGCTATTACATATAATATTTTACAAAAAGTCCGCAAAGTTCGAGATTG
Organism: Onthophagus sagittarius; assembly: GCA_036711965.1. Classification (NCBI taxonomy): domain Eukaryota; kingdom Metazoa; phylum Arthropoda; class Insecta; order Coleoptera; family Scarabaeidae; genus Onthophagus; species Onthophagus sagittarius. Next base: position 11,308,175 of record JASERS010000005.1, on the reverse strand, counting down.
TTAAATTTATATTTGCTATTTATTAACTAATGTCCCAATTTATTATTTGTAGTGAACACTAAGTTTATGTTTAACTTATCAAGATTTCTCTGAACGTGTGTCAACGAAGAATGATAAGCCAAAGATTATTAATTTTGCTGTTGTATACATTAAAGTAAATATTCTGCATATCATATGTATTGCAACCATTATTATAACCAATCTTTACTATTTTTTCCTTCCAGAAGTTTTGATCCGAAGTGGCAGTATACAGTGTCCCGACTCCGATTCCGTTTATGATTCAGCTGTAAACACGCAAATATCTACTTGATCCAGAAAGTCTTTATTTTCAATGTCAATTAATACCGGTTTCACCTTATCCCTATTATTTTAAACCCGGGATATTAATATCGGTATTAGTTTAATGCTTTCTACTCGTCCAAAATGAAAAAAAGGTTATGATAAGAAATAAATCAAGCGATACGCGAGTACTTCGGTTTAAATGAAACGATTTCGATTTATTGCTTCAAATATAAACTAAACTACAGTTAGATTGACAACTAGTTATAAGAGAGGTAAGATACAATGAAAGATCTTTACGGATGAGCTTTTAAACTACATTGTGTAGGAAGGGAGCGAGCAAAGAAAGACTGGTGGCCAGATACCATTGTGGCAATGAGAAGAGACCAGAACAGGTACTGTATCAATTATGTGGAGAAATGGTAATGGCCGTGAGGAGAAGACTTAAAAATGAGATCATATTGAAATGTTAAAAGAATGTAGCGAACTGAAAGATGAAAGAAACTGAAGACAGATTCTGGAAGAGGGGATTAAATGGGACAGATCACTCCCACATAGTTATAATGATTTTATCATTGTGTTAGGTTGGGTTAAATTGTACTGTGTTGAGTTGGGTTAAGTTTAGTTGTGTTTTTAATTATTTTTAACTTAACAATACAAAAACGTAAAAATTCGTGATTGGACATGAAAGTATTAACAGTACAATGAATTGAATACTAGAAAATTGACGTTTTAAATAGTCCAGTTTATCCATCATATTTTAAATAGTGAGGCCAGTTTATCAAAGAAGTTTTTACAGACATCTTATTGGATGTTGAAGCATATACTGATAGTGACGACAGCGGTGAATCAGATTTAGTTTTGCCTATAAGAAGACCGGAGTCGGATTTTTCTGGTAATAATTTAATTATTACCAGCTTAAACTAAATTAAATTTTACAACTTTTCATTGATGATATGACACGATAAATTCAAAAATAATTAAAGTAAATGAAATGATATAATAAATAAAATCATTGATAAATTTAAAAACCAGAAACGTACAAAGAAGTGGATTAACAATATTCAATATTCAGGAAATAAAACATTACTTTGGACTAAATATACTTATGACAGAATATGAGAGAATATTTGGTAAAACTATGCCGAGAAATAGATTTCTTTTTAACAGTCTCTTCACTTTTCAAACTATAAAGAAAATTTAAATAACCGAGATAGATATTATTAATAAGTAGTCTTGATATAGTGAACAGTCTTAATTTACATGGGCTCGCGAATGCCTCCTTAACGAAATATAGCGCGTCTAAGATTCTTTAAAATTAAACATTATCTGTAGTAAAAAAGCCTTTTTTAAAAACTGTTTCTATTCAACGGCTAATTTTTCAAACGGATGGTATGTTTTGTGTAAACTAATCTATTATTTATCAAATTAGGTCAGACCAAACTTTGTTTAAAGCAACTATTTTTAGGAAAAACACGTTTATCTGTATGAACAATAGTTCACGAACACCAATTGCATCATTTTCAGCATGGCCAACATTTATTACGGCAAGAATACCGATCAAGACTAGAGTGGACATATCGCTGCTTGGAAAACTGTAAATTGCTCAAAAATTGTTGCTTTATACTTAACATTTGTAAGAGAATTGAGAGATAAGTGAATTTTACCCAAATATTGTACCCATTTGACAAAGTTAGCGGTAGCATTAAAGAAAGGTTTTTTATTGCAGGTAATGTTTAATTTTAAAGAAACGGCGTTTTTTGAATCAACCTGTATAAAGTTAAAATAATATAGATTATTTCAAAAATAAAATTCTAACTATTCTCTTCTCAACAACAGTTATCACTGGATGAGTCTATGTTACCGTACAGGGAAATCAATAAATATGGAATATTGATTGGAATATGTCAAATGTATGTTTGTGAAGTAGAATCTGATTATATTTGTAATTTCCAAATATATACAGGTAGTGATCAAAAACCCAACGATACTATAAGTAATCTACTAACTCAACATGAATGTTTGTAGCATCACATTTACCTGGATAATTATTACAACAGTGTTAATTTATCGGAGGTACTGTTGCAAAAATGAATTAGAATATGTGAGACCATAAGGGCAAATCGAAGAATGCTAAAGCAACTTAAGAATTTTCGATTAAAAACCGGATATTTTCAATTCATAAGAATGAAATACTTCTCCAGGTGTGGAAGAATAAGAAAGAAGTGGGAATGATATCGTCAATTCATAATGCGACAATTGTGTATACGAAAATAATCAGCAAATAAACATACGAAAACCGGCATGTATAATTGATTATAATATATGAAATATGTTGATTGTGCAGATCAATATCTTTCATGTTATTCAGTTACATATTATTTGACGCATATTGCATTTATAATATGCTTAATGATAAAAAATTACGTATGAACACTTTTTGATTAATACAGCAAAAGTGCAAATTAAAACCAATGGAATTATTGCAAGTGAAAAATTCTTCACGAGTAGCACATCACGATTTTCCATTGAGACTATGAATAAATTTAAAATCCCATTACATTGCAATAACTGTGCTTCGCTCAAATACGTCTAAAAAATGCCCAAAAAGGAACGCAAATTTTGCAAATCGGACGGAAGGCTGAAAGACACTTCCTATATGTGCAAAATTTCTTAGTGTTCTGATGTGTAAAATTAAATGTTTTCAAAGTTATCTTACTTTAAAAAAGGATTAAATAAATTTATTTGAAGTTATTGCATGATTTATGTTTAAAAATATTGGGAAATATTCATTTGAAAAATTAAATTTCTAATAGAATAAAGAAAATGAAAACTGAGGAAAATATTCTACCTACGGCACTGCATTCTTCATAACAAGTAGTTTGTTTCTTTACAAAAAAAAAACTTATGCTATGTGTAAAGACATTTTATGCTATACGAATATTTATGATTGCACCATTTTTGACCCCATTCAAAACAGAACGATGAAAACACACAATTTGATCTGAGAGATTTCGGTTTGCGTCCTTATACATACCATTATTATTAACAACGACTTAAAAAAACAAAAAGGTCACTGAAGTTTCTTGAAGAATAGTTTTAGATTTCGCGCCAAAAAAAAAATGGTAACCTACTTCACTGGTTTATTGATGCCCTATCGACCCCCAATAGGGTCGATTGGGGGTCAATAAAAATTAAAATAAAAAAATTAAGCATTATCGAATCCCAAGCATAATTCCACGACCCCATTGAGAAACGCTGGCTTACACCTTCAGTTAACATTTTGCTATTCGACACAATTGTGAAAGTGTTAAGCCATACTTATAATGATATAATGATAATTTATAGCTCAAACAAAACATATCTGATTGAGTAAAATTGAACGTGCTCTTAAGCCAAAGTGTGTTTTTTTGTAATTAGTTTAGAAATAATACCAACATTAAAATATCGGTATTTTCGGGAAACACCGTTTTTCAAGAACCCTTATAAATCATCATATATTTTAATACCGCGATCCCGGTATTAGGTTTCCCGGAATATCGGTATTAAAAACCATTGTCATATCTGACAGCATTGATAGCACAATATTACATCACAGTATTTATTGGTAATACATGTCGAAACAAGTTTGAGCATATTTTAATCTGTAAATTGTAGTTCTGGCCACTTTCTCTACATGCACGTGCAAAGGATTTAAGTCAAGTAGAAGATCCATTGCTAGAGTTGTGCAAACGTATCAGAGAAGAACACATGTTATAAAACGAATGTAACCCAAAACATTTCTACTTTATAATTATTAGTTAGCTTGATAGTAAGTTTACACATCCTTTGCACCGGTGAATTGATTAAAAAATTGCATCTGCAACTCTTCAGGTAAAACTCTTTGGTGCTACTGGTGTTCGCCATGCACCAACTTCTGTAAGCACCTGCGACACTGGTCATCGCTTCTCACATCCAGTGCAGAAAAGTTTTGACGTTGTAACAAGTATTTAATTCTACCATCCGTGTAAGATTCGTCCAGGCGTAGACTCAAGTATTTGAGAAATTCCTTTGGAATTCGCTCCAATATAATCCTACGACATACATATTGTTGTGACCAAAGTACAAACCCATATTCCATTTTTGACAAAACAAATACAACATAAAACATATATAGCGAGTTGTACAGATCGATGTCAGAAAACGAACGCTAGGTGTTAGAATGAAAGCAAGCGAAATACACAATATGAAGAGTATAATAACTCATTATTATCATCGTAGCTTCTTTCTTGTTGTTTTATTACTTAATCATACTTTTTTGTATAATGGATTCAAGATTTAATCTTATTGTTATTGTTGGTGGAATGTAGTTATAAGGGATAGTTAGAAGAGGTGTGAAAGATTGGGGGTCTCTGGTAGTCCTCGGCACGTTCTAAGGGTCGTTTTCCGGGTTCGCTCAGCCGACGTCTCGCTCCGTCGGAGCGCGAAACAAGCTGCGCTCCCGTCAGCCGGATCCCCACTTCCAGGGGGTCGGCACCCGTTCGTCCGTCCGTCGAGTCCGTCGCGACGCTCGTCCATCTGGCCGGTTCCCAAGGCGTCTTTTGGATATGGCACGCGCGAGCTGCGGTGTCGACGCCTAATCTAAAATAAAATTTAATTACGCCCTTCTCGACGTGTCGGGGGTGGCGCAGGATTATTGCACCTGTATCATTCCCCATCTTCTTCTTCTTGACAGTGAAGCGTCAACGCGAAAGCTTTGCTGTAAATGACGGTAATAAGATTTGCTTCCGGATGAAATTAATTAACAAATTTCCGTTTTTTTTGAGCAAAAACTTTTCTTTCAAGTCATAACAATCTTATTTAAAGGGAATAATAATCCATGCGAAATTTTTGAATCGTGTTAGATGAGGGATTGGGCGACAGATTAAAGTTTGAACGTGCGCGTTTTAACGATCGACGTCGCGACGCCGCGCCTCCGCCACACCTGGCCGGTATTAATACGGGTTTGGATCGCGTCCTGAATTTCAAGTTGCGACCGATATAAAAATGACTACCGATCTGTCAGTCGAGATTAAACCCATATTTTATCTATGGCTGTGTGTATTCAAATGAGGCCACCCAGGTTACCGTACCTTCTATGAAAAATTACCCGTCTTGAAAATATGGTTTACGTGATCTTCTTCAAAACTTATTAATTAGTTAGAGAATAGATCATATTAACAGGAACAAATAAAATTTAAATTTATATTTATCTAATACTTCTATGTTTTTGTGAACAATTTTGTGATTTAGGAGTATTCACTGACTTTAAAAGATTGACGTTACGAAAGGAGGTTAAACGCAATGACAAAGATGATAAAGTTCATAGATTGGTACATCAATTCTCTGAATATTACGAAATTGTAAATAAAAAGAATGTTAGACCACCTAATATAACTGATATAAAAGGTACGCTACTACATCTCCGGGACGAGATAGAATAGGTGCAAAACGTCATTATCAAAAGTGTAGAAATAAGGTATATGATCATGATTAGATAAGTTGGCGGAACGAGAGGCAAACAAGTATGGTCTTCTCTGATCTATCTGTTAGTACCAAAGCTGATCAACTTCTACTAGATTTATACGATGGATGCAAAGGGACGCAGTACATATCGTTGTAGAGACATCAATACATCTACTCACTTGGAGAATGGGAAAATTACTGGGAAAATTATAAAGTGAATTGAAGCCCCTCACTTATTTCGTAATCGAATCTCTCCATAATAATAATAATAATAATAATAAATCATTTATTGTTCATAACTTAATAGCAAAAACATTCTTTACGTTTAAAAAAAAACTAAAGTATGAACAAACGGCGTTGTTCGACATTCCTTGTCGTTCTTCCACAAACACCAACAGCAACAAAAATATTAACAAAAGAAAAGATATTATACATAAAGAAAGTAACCTATTAATACAAAAAAAATATATATACATATAATTGCAAAACAGTAACCATAACAATAATTCCTGTAATAAGTAAAGACAGGATTTATAGAAAATATGCTTATGCTCAAAATTAAAGGCATTACAAATACATTTAAATATCTTTACGAATCAGTTAAAAATAAGTGAAATAAGACCAGGTTAGTTATGCCTTTTTTGAATTTTCATGCCTAATATTTTTTTTATGCCTATTTAAAGCCTTTTTGCAACTTTTTGGCGTCTTTTCCCCAAAAATTGGTTGAATTATGAAAAAATATTTCGCTGCGCCTCTGTACATTTCCTCGTTGTGCCGTCTGACGTAAGGTCCGCGTTTTTCATCGATCCGAATTTAAGCTTTGGAATTCCCCGTTGTGCCGTGTCGTCTTACACGGGATTCCCCGTATGTGGATTGACTTGCGTCGAGTCTTCAATTCATTTAGTTGTATTAAAGTTACTCGAGTGACAGTGTGAAGTTCTTGCGTAGTACAATGCCGGAACAAAAGCCAACCGTAGAAGAATGGATTAAAGATTACAAGGAATTGAAATATGAACGCAATCGTTTATTTTGCCAAGCCTGTTCAAAAATCGTAAGTATTGATGGAGTTAATCGAGTAAAAACAATTAATTATATTAATTATATTTTTAAATAATGATTAAATTATGTATAATACCAAAGATTTTTAAATATTTAGAACCGAAATTTAAAGCTTTTTACGGTAAAAATTGGAAATTATAAAGAACAGCATGTCCCAAAATTCACTAGAAATAAAATTCACTATTGATTCAATGTAGTACTTCGATCACTAAAATTAATAGAACGATATATTGATTGTTTAATAATTATGGAAGATATTATAAAATACTGACGTTATTAAATTACTGTTAACAGATTAATTGTGACAAGAAATACTACATAATTCAGCATGTCAAAATATCATTGCATCAGGAAAAATTAAAACTGACTAAAAATCAATCCAAAAAACAACAAACTATAGGTACAGCTATACAATCTGTGGCATCAACATCCGGCTACACTGAACAATCAAAATTCAATTTTGATCTTTGCAAAGCTTTGATAAAAGCGAACATACCAATCCATAAAGTGACAAATAAATATTTCAAAACTTTTTTACAAACATATTGTACAATGCATATTCCCGATGAAAGCTATCTCCGCAAAAATTATATTACTTCAGTCTACAAAGAAGTTATTCAAGAAATAAAAAATATTATTGGAAATAATTATATTTGGATAAGTGTAGACGAAAGAACTGATGTATGTGGACGATACGTGGCGAATTTAATACTTGGAGTATTAAGTGATGAAAATTCGTCAAAAAGTTTTCTAATAAGTACCAAAGAATTAAGTAGAACAAATAATAATACGGTTACAAGATTTATTCACGACGAATTAACGCATTTTTTCTTACCGGAGCCGGTACCGAATGATAAAATTTTATTGATGGTGTCAGACATACATCAGCAGCGGCATACATGGTAAAAGCTGCGTCTAATATGAAGATTTTTTACCCTAATTTAATTCATTGTACTTGCTTAGCACACGGGCTTAATCGAGTAGCAGAAACTATAAGGTTACAGTTCCCATTAGTTAATAAATTAATAAAAAGTGGTAAACAAATATTTGTTAAAGCCCCTTTAAGGGTAGAATTGTTTAGAGAGAGGTTACCAAATACCCCATTACCACCACAACCAGTTCTAACAAGATGGGGAACATGGCTAGATGCCGCTATATACTACACAAACGCCTTAGATCATTTTAAACAATTAATAAACGAATTTCCGGCTACAAGTAGTAAAGCAATACAAGATTGCCAGGCCGTCCTAAAAGCCACAAAATAATTTGGCATTTATAAAAAGCAATTACAGTTATATAAGTGAATCTATAAAATCACTTGAAAAACAGGATTTACCTTTAGTGACTGCAGTAGAAATGATTAAAAAGTTTCAGGACAGCACGTATAGCGTACCAGGACATATTGGTCAAATAATTACGAATAAATTTAATGACGTTATGTGTAAAAATGAAAGATTTGCCACATTACAAAAAATTGCATCAATTTTAAGTGGTGAAATTGTTACTGGTTTTATTATGGATCCCGCATTAATTACAAAGTTCAAGTATGCACCAATTACAAGTGTGGACGTGGAGAGAAGTTTTTCGGCTTACAAGAATACGTTAAGTGAGAGAAGAAACAACTTCACAATGGAACATTTAAAACAGCATTTAATAATTAGTTGTTTTCGTGATTAGTGGTTTAATAATTATATATGAATGTTTAACGATGAATTTTTTAATGAAAACATTATTAAAATACACTGTTAATTAGGTATAGCAATTTTTTCGATTTCTAATTTTTATGCCTTTTTAATGCTTTTGTTGCCAAAATGTCATGCCTTTTTAAGTGCCTTTTTCCGACTTTTTTGTGCCTTTTAATCCGGTCTTTAGTAATAAGTACTAATGTCTGATATTCTGTAAAGCGCATTGAGCCGAGAACAAAACTGTCCGGTATCGACGCCTAAAAACCCCAACGGACGTGTACAGTTCCATAACCTTAAAGATTTCATTCATTAATTGAGTAATTTTGTAAGAATAACATTTTTTGAAAAACTGCCGCTTATGTATAGGCGGTGTAAGTGTTCCTTTATATCTTATATTAAGGGTGTGCACGTCCGTTCTGAACTGTATCTTTTGATAAAGGTAGGGAGGCCGCGCTGACACTATAATGTTGAAGTAAGTTGTCGCACAATGCAATTTTCTACGATTTACAATGTTCAACCAATTTACTTGAACCAATTTGTGACTGATGTGTTCTCGCCGTCTTATCCCGAAAATAAGTCGAAGGTATCTATTTTTTGTATTTTGTTTGCTATTCGCTTTGAAAGATAAAGGGAATACAAGGCATCTCCATAATTGAAAACTGACAGCACCAAGCTTTCACATAGCAAACGTCTACTGCTGCCAGACAGAAAATGACGAGCATTATAAATAATTTTCAATTGATTGTAAGCAGAACGGATCTTTTTATTGATGTATTCATTGAAAGTTAGGTTTTCATCAATGATCACACCAAGACTCTTCACTGAGTTTTTGCACGTCAATTGTTTGTCACCCATTCTTATGTCGATTCTATTTTTAATTCTCTCTCTAAGTTTCTTTGTACCAAAAACAATAACGTCTGTTTTTGATTGGTTAAGTAACAGATTATGACGACGAGACACCTCCATAAGAGTGTCCAGATCGGCACTGACATGGGCACCACTTCTTCCAATTTACACTTTATTAGGAGAGCAAAATGAAAGACGAAACGGCAAGTCATGTTGTTTATGACTGCCCTAACCTAATCTATTTAAGAGAACCCACTTTTGAAGTACCATTGCTCCAAATTTTTGATATAATGAACATTGTTGACGTTCATTAAAAGCTTGGGCAGTTTTTTGACCGTTGAATAAGTAAGACCATAAGTGCTGTAAATGAAATCAACCTCACGTGAAGCTACATACATATCTACAATGTAGAATTTATCAAGCAAGATAATGTTTTCAAAAAAACATTTTCAAATGCACATTGAATTTTTCAACTACAGTGTTACTGTAGGACTTATCCATAAGCGTCGAATAAGCGTGCTCTGGATGCGTAAGCATAAAATATAAAAATGTTTCCTAAAAGCCCTAAAAGCCTAAAAGACCTAAAAGCCTTGAAATGCTGACAAAAGACTTGACACAGCTTATAGAAGATTTTAAATGCTTTCAGGAGTCTCGACATGCTGTCAGAAGACTTGAAATACTTCCAGAAGACGTGTTATTGCTTCTGGAAAACTTTAAATGTTCTAGAAAACTTGATATTGACTCTGGAAGATTTAAATTGCTTCCAGATGGCGTGATATTGTATCCAAAAAAGTTGAAATGCTTTCAGAAGTGTTGAATTGTAGTCAGAAGATTTGATATTGCTTATAGAAGATTTGAAATGCTTCCAGAAGATATAAAATACTTTCAGAAGAAGACACTGCTCCTAGATGAAATCATGTATGAGCAAGGCATCCAGAAGGCTTGATATAACTCCTACGAGACTAGATACTGCTTCTAGAATATTTGAAATGCTTCTAGGAGACTTGATATTATCTCTGGAAGACATGATATGCCTTCAGAAGAGTTGATATTGTTTCCCAAAAAGTTGAAATATTCCAGAAAAGTTGAAATGTTTCTAGAAGTCTTGAAACTACTTGATACTTCTAAAAGGTATGACACTGGCCCTAGAAGATCTGCAAGGCTTCCAGAAGGCTTGATATTGTCTCTAGAAGACCTGAAATGCTTCCAGAAAATTGACAGGGCTTCTAGAAATATTAATGTTGGTCATAGAAGACTAAATATTTCTTCTAGTCTTTAGAAAATTTGGAATGCTTCCAGATGCCTTGATATTGCTTCAAGAAGCAATATCAAGCTTAGCAATTGTGTAAAATAAATGGTCTTGCCCAATGAAAAAGTTGAGGCGTTGTTATATCGATATATGCTATCCTTTTTTGAATTTTTGTTTCTCTTACAACGAATTTATTCCCACGAAACGGCCGACCGGCCTTAAGTGGTTAAGCCACAAAATCGGATTTTTTCAACATGTATGCAAGCCTTATTTACGGCAATGTAATTACAAAAGCTGATCGTAATTGACAGTAATTTCTTTAAAAGCATTGATGTCAAAAGTCATTGCCTCTACAATTGATAGTGAAGAGGAATTACGAAGAAAAAATTGGGTAGTATTTAGTACACCGCTACTACACTTTTGCAGTAATATCTCCAAAATCTCTAAAATATCATCATTGATAATTTTTATTGCAAAACTCTTTAATTTGTCAAAAATCAAAATGTATGGTCGAAGACCTCATTCACTGACAATAAGATTGTTCATAATAATATGGAGAATCGTAATCCATAATCAGCTACAACCTAGATACGAGAAAATTGTAGGAAAACATTCAGCATAAAAATTATCCAGATCTCAAAAACTAAAACAGACAGTTAGGCTTTTTCCATGAATATTTTTGCCAATGTACTAAAATTATAGTACACAAATCCAACTTAGCTCAGTCATGATGTACAGTACCCATACTTTGGTATAATGTAACAATTTTAAATTATTTCACAAGAGAGTTGATTGATGTTGCTTTTAAAAGACTACAAATGCTTTCAGAAGATTTGGTACAACTTCTAGAAAATTTGAATTGCTTCCAGGAGATTTGATATTGCCTCTGGAAATGTGAAATGCTTCCAGAAGACTGAGTTTAGGAAACTGGATATGGAAACTCCCAGAAGGTTAGATACTGCTTCTAGAAAACATGAAATTTGTTCATGTTTTTTAAAATTTCAAACATTGTTAATGGTCTTATCTGGATTGAAACTTATTTTTTCCTGTTCAGTACCAGTGTCTGTTCTGATCTTTCCAGCATATTCGGATTTTTTCAGACCTTTTCAAAACATTTGAATTTTCATTCCTCGTTTAAGTCTATTTCTACACAAGTAGAAAATTCAAAACAATAAACTGTGTGCATTTCTCGAAGTTTCTTATAAAGATTTATCTCCTAATACCGAGCGATGCAACAGTTGCAAAACAACAGCCGATAGAAAAATTGTGTGGATTATTTTAATTTTTTCTTAATTTCGAAACTTTTATAATCCCGGGAATTCTTAATGGTCTCGGATCTATAATTCTTTCATGAAATTCCGGGACAGACCCGGCACAAAATGCCGGGATTGTACACACTACTAAAAGAATTACTAGACATAGAGATTTTGAAACCATGACGAAAATATGGCACAAGGAACGAATGCTAGATGACTAGCATAATAGGTTTTCAAAAAAATAAGAATTTATCTATATTTGGAGTTTAACGTGTATTTAGAAATGGACGTTTCACAGTCATTCAAATTAGTACACTATAGTTACACTCTCTTGAAAAATCTTATAATCTAGAAAACAGTAAAGAGATTGTATAACAGGAAAGAACAGAAAAAGAAGATGGATAAAAAAGACGGATGTATAATTCTAGCAACACAAGCAACAGACACGATGGAACGGACATTGTTCTCATAAACAGAGGACAGCCAGTAAGTGAGAATGAAACTTCATGTTTCTCATATTTGTTAACCATTGCGTCGAATTCAAAATCGACTCTTTAAGACATCTTAATTTATCATCATTATCTTTTGTGATTTATAAAACAAAATGTATAAAAAAATATATAAAACATATCTAAGTATAGCACTGATGGTACAAAAATCTAATGCAGAGTATCGAGCAAATTCCAGTTTGAACCTTTAAGGGTAGGTTCTAAAAGCTTCAGAATGGTCATAATATTTGTTGTTATAGCTAAAATCAAACATTTTGATAATATGCTAAATTTGACTATTCTATCACTTTTCAGTAAATATAGCATTATATTCTATGTTCTAAAAGCTTCAGAATGGTCATAATATTTGTTGTTATAGCTAAAATCAAACATTTTGATAATATGCTAAATTTGACTGTTCTATCACTTTTCTGTAAATATAGCAATCGTTTCAAAGTCTGCTGTCCATAAATCTACTTGCGTCATCTAGGTATTAGTAAATAAGTTGAATACTGGGTTTGAATATTGACTCCGCCTAGAGTAACATTTCTAATTTACATCAATACTAAAAGCGTAAATAAATTGAAATAAATAATAAAAGAGAACGTTGAAAGAAATGCATCTTATCAAAGTCAACTGCAATCAAATATCTGTAGTTTCAATCTGAAAGAAAAAAAATTTGATGTCTGCTTGACATTTTTTCTCGATGTCATCACGACAATGGACAATTTCCGGCGCCCTCCCCGTCAAGCGGCTGGTTGGTTCTTCGTTCTGCTCGAAGCATTCCGGTAGATAGATGCAAATCGATGTAAATAACGAAACTCGACTCCGACTGCTCCTTCTCGTTTTCCCCGAGGGGTTGTGTCATAACTGTCAAACCCGTGTCACGGGGAAAAGCGTTCGGTCCATCATCCGTGGGGGCGCACAATGCGCTCGCCGTGCAAACATTTCACTTATACACTCACTCCTTCGTCGCAGGAACGACGACGCCGTCGAAGGCAGCCCCAGGAAATCCCCGAACTCGACCGCACGTTGATAGATGGCGCGATATATTCCCCATCGGCGTACAATGCGGTGCGATTTTTCACGCCGATCGCCGTCTATACTCTCTTCTCCATGTGGATTTGTAAAATGGGTTTGCATAATTTTTCAATATTTTTTTCTCTTTTGACTGTAGCTCTTTTCGGCTGAGTTAGATTGTGTGTGTGTATGGGAAGGGAGCTTTTAGGGATTTTGGTACACGAGCTTTCGTTTTGGAACGCTCGTAGAACGATTTCAATGGACGCTTTGAAGTTTTTATAAGAACGGATAGAATTGGATTGATTGAAAACAAATTAAGTGAAAAAGTTTCACTAAAAACATGGCTTTATTATGTTAAAAGTACGAAGTAGTTATAAATTTTTGGTGCAATAAAAATTATAATCCCATTCTTACTAAATTGGTAATATGTCCCGAAAACTTTACACAATAATTCTTTTGAATCGCCGGAAATAACTTGGTGATTATTGCGTGAATTATGATGTTAATTTCACGGAATTTCGGAGTCCTCCGCCTATCCACTCCCCATCCGTTATTTTTAACGTTCGCGGCGCAGTTGCCCTTAATTTCGATTGTCGCCGATAAATTTTTACGCGTTTCGAAAACTGGTTGCGAAAAATACTCGTTTCAACCCGCGACCTAATTGGCGGCTCACCTATCCGATTCGCTGGCAGGCGAGGGGGAGATAAATCGAAAAAGATCGAATCCGGGCTTAGCGGCACCCCAGGGACAGACGGTAAATAAAAATTTCTTTTTCATTTAAGTTTGGTGGTGTCGGAGGGGGTGGTGATAAAGGACTTTTTGCTCCCTTGCGTCATCTGCCCCGGTCGACAATAAACGTCTGCGGGTGCGGTTCAGATCGAATGGACAACGAACTGAACATCGAGACCCCTGGAACGCCGTTTGTTGCGGCTCCTATCCCTAGGGGCTCATTACCAACTCCTGTACGTGAGGAGCTCCCCTTTTCACTGCGAAAGTTTATTGTGCATCGAAACCAACCAGCGTTCGATAGACAGTTCAACCAAATTTACATGATATTTACCTTTAACATATTTAATGGAGTTAAAAAGTTTTATTATCGCTAACCTACAAGAAACCTAATGCATAATATTGGTTTATTAAACGACGTTCATCGGTTACTAACCTTACGGCATTTACTAAGGTAATATGAGAGTCGTTCGATGGAGGTGAAACATTTTCAATTTTTATCCAAATTTTCAAGGTTTTAATGATGGTTACTACTTCTTGGTTTACATGCACCATTTCAAATCACGCGTATAACTAAAAAATATAGTCCTTGCTTAGGTCCAGAAATCAAGTACTTTTTTCAAGTAGCCTGTGTAAATTCAAAAAGACCTGTAATATCACGGACCGGTACACTTATTAAATGATACGTAACTCGATTACATCCCAAATCAAATTACTTAAAAAGAACTGTATTGATACAGTAGTCAATAAAGATGATTCAAGTGCTACTTGGAAAGTGTTGCGCACTATTAGCTTGTGTCTAAAGATGGTGGTTTCAAGCAATGCAACATGTGCATGCTTTTATTTTGATCTCTAAAACTCATGGAATAGATTTTATATATGTTTGTTTCTGCAGAGGTATTTGGATGTATCGGAGAGATCGTAATCAGTCTTTATCCTATCTCTTCATTCTACTGTATAAATGGAATTTCTTTGCTTATAATAACTTCTCTCAGAGATCTTGAGATCTATGATTGCTCACTTTCCGATTATACCACACATAGAAATTGCCGCTTTCTATATTACTACGAACATCACATTTATTTACGTATTCAGCGGTACACAGAGCATTTTTGAGTGCTTGTGACAAAGCTGGAATATGGTTCTGTATGAATATGGCCACCGCATTACATTACGCATAATTTGTTATTGGATAGAATTCAAAGAAAACCTTTAAAATGGAATGGACAGCGAACTGAACTTCGAGACCCCTGGAACGGTGTTTTTGCGGCTCTTATCCCTAGAGACTCATTGCTGACTCCTGCACGTGAGGTGGTCGCCTTTTCACTGCGAAAGTTTATTGTGCATCGAAACCAACCAGCGTTCGATAGACAGTTCAACCAAATTTACATGATATTTACCTTTAACATATTTAATGGAGTTAAAAAGTTTTATTATCGTTAACCTACAAGAAACCTAATGCATAATATTGGTTTATTAAACGACGTTCATCGGTTACTAACCTTACGGCATTTACTAAGGTAATATGAGAGTCGTTCGATGGAGGTGAAACGTTTTCAATTTTTATCCAAATTTTCCAGGTTTTAATGATGGTTACTACTTCTTGGTTTACATGCACCATTTCAAATCGCGCGTATAACTAAAAAATATAGTCCTTGCTTAGCTCCAGAAATCAAGTACTTTTTTTTATGAAGTACTTTATTTACTAGCCTGTGTAAATTCAAAAAGACCTGTAATATCACGGACTGGTACACTTATTAAATGATACGTAACACGATTACATCCCAAATCAAATTACTTAAAAAGAACTGTATTGATGCAATAGTCAATAAAGATGATTCAAGTGCTACTTGGAAAGTGTTGCGCACTATTAGCTTGTGTCTAAAGATGGTGGTTTCAAGCAATACAACATGTGCATGCTAACAACATTCTGTTAGTGTTGCAATTGGGGTTTCGTCGGGGATACGGTTGTGAAAACGCCTTTTTAGCGATTAGAGATAAAATTACGAAAGCTGCTGATTATGGATTCCTTATTGTGTTGATTCTTCTAGATTTCAGCAAGGCTTTCGATACTGTTTGTCACTAATTACTTCTGTAGTATCGTTGAAGGTTCTTAGGTTTTTTAATAAAAGACTGAAATTCTTCCCAACTACATGTGAATGTATTTTACCCAAAGGTTTGTACAATTCTGTCGTTTACAAAAGAGTAATCAATTTTAAGTATTACGGCAATAATGCTTACCACGGTAATACGGTTCAACGACCGACCTAATACTTGTTAAGTAGTAAGGTAATTTGCAAGTTTTTCCAAATACGAGTTCATGAGGTGTATATTTTGTTTCAGTATGAATTGTATTATTGTAAAAGAAACACCAAAATAGCTAGCTGGACTTTTGTGCGAATTTTCTAGAGCACCTAACGTCTGATGATGATATCCTGTAGCATTCAAGTGAGTGATTGCTAAAATTTTACAAGTTTCTTTAAAAGTTTCTGATAAAAATTCAGTGCCCTGATCCGTTACTATTTCTGATGGTATCCCATGTCTTAGAATAAAATTTTGGACGAATACTTTAGAAACTGTTATAGCTTCTTTATTTTCAATTGGATATGCCTCAACATATTTACTTAAATCGCACTGCAATGTTAATACATAACGTTTATTTTCTTCATCTACTTCTAGTGGTCCTACTAAATCTAGGAATACTTTCTCAAAAGCAGAGGAAGCTGTTGTCGTAATTGTTAATGATTGTTTTTTACATTTCGGGTATTTATAACGTTGACAATCATCGCAACGTTTAATGAAATTTTCAACGTCTTTTTGCATTCCTGGCCATGCGTAACATTTCTTTATATTATTGTATGTTCGGTTTATGCCCGCATGTCCTCCAATAGGAAGCATATGATAGTTATTAATGATAAGTTGTCTAGTTTCTAAATCGTGTACACTTTGTTTACCTTTTACAACTGTTATCTTTATAGCTAACCTTTTTATCATCTCATGAGATAGTTTTAATAGTTGTTTTAATAAATTTTCTCGCGCACTGTCTTTTATAATTACTAACGCTTCTATTTTTTCTTGCATTTATTTGGAATTTCCTTCCGAATAGATAGGGTCTAAAATGGTTTACCGCAAATACAATTGCTGTTAGTTCTTTTTCGATTGTACTGTAATTTTTCTCAGATTTATTAAGGCTACGACTAAAATACGCTACAGGTCTGTCATCTCCATTACAAAGAATAGCACCTACAGCATAACCTGAAGCATCTGTTTTTAAAATAAAAATGTTATCCTTGGAAAAATTTGGGTATTGTGGTATAGGTGGACACATAAGGTTGGTTTTTAATTTATCAAATGCGTCTTGACACGCGCTATCCCATTTAAAGATTACACCTTTACGTGTTAAATCATTTAAAGTTGCAGCTATATAAGCAAAATCTTTAATGAAACGTCTATAGTAATTTACGAATGCGACGAATCTTTTTGTGTCATTACCACCTTTGGGAACAGGATAATGTTTTATTACTTCGATTTTTGACTGATCTGGTGAAATTTCTTCAGCGAAAATATTATGACCTAAATAAACAATATCTTTTTTAAGAAATTCACATTTATTTGGGTTTAGTTTTAAATTAACCTCTCTTAATCTTTGAAGTACTTTTATAAGATTTTTATTATGATTTAGTGATGTATTCCCAAAAACAATTAGATGATCAAGATAAACAAAACATATGTCATACGTTAAACCTGACATTGCAATAGTCATTGCACGACTAAAACCCCTAAGACTAACTTTAAATCCCATTGGTAATCTCGTCATCTGAAATTGACCTCTATTTGTACTAAAAGCTGTATACGGTCTGCTAGCTGGATCTAATTCTACCTGGTAGTACCCTTGTGAAAAATCAAGATGGGAAAAGTACATTGCACCTGATAAAGAATCAATTATTTCTAAGACAGAAGGCAATGGATATTTATCATCTTCAATCTTGTTGTTTAATAATCGGTAGTCTATAACTACACGTCATTTTTTGTTACCATTTTTATCTTCCTTTTTTGGAACAGTGAGCAAAGGTGCTGACCATTCTGATCGAGTTTCCTCAATGATACCGTCTTCTAGCATTTTATTGACCTGGTTTTACATAAGATGGAGTTACTGAGTTTTGCAAATATAACTTTTGTTTATAAACATTAGTAACACCCAAACTATCATGTTCTAAATGAAAAACATCGGAATATTTTGCACACACTCTTTGTAATGTTAGTTTTTCTTCTACATTTATATGATCCATTTTTATTAAATCTAGCAAAGTATCTGCCCTATTCACCATTGAATCATTATCAGATTGAATGTTGCATATATTATAATTATCAAGGTTTTCAACTTTTGGAACAAAATTTTTTAATTTAATGGTTTGATCGTTAGTGTTTAGTATTCTAACTGGTATTTTATTATCGTTGTTGACCTTAACTACAGTATTTGCAACAAAAACACCATCATCTATTTCCTCGTTTAGTACAACTAAATCTCCTCTTAAGTTAACTGAAAAATATCTGAATATATAAATCTGACCCCAATATTCCCTGAAATTGACAATTTAGGTTATTAATTACTACAAACTGATGTGTTATGCATTTTTCGTTATTAATTTGTAAAAAGATATCTGTTGATCCAAGCGAAGTAACTGAACTGCTAGTGCCTTTGACTTCAAGTTTATTTAATGTATTTACTACATGATCATTATTTAAAAATTCTTGAAAAAATATGCTGACAGAAGCTCCCGTGTCAATTAAAAATGAAAAACATTTATTATTACTCATAAAATTTATATAATTTAACCCATTTAAATTGTAGCTTACTACTATTTTATCTTTATTACCTTTATTAGTTACGAAAAAATTTGTCTATATTATTGTCAGATTGATTTTGAATGTCATTAATATTTTGATTGTTATTAGAGTTATTTTGAGGAGTTTCGGAAAAATATACTTGTCCTCTTGTAGAACCTCTATAGGTATCTCTACTAGGTGGACGATTATTTCCACGAAAGCTATTTGATGGTCTGAAATTATTCCTTGAATTTTGATAACCGCGATACTGATTATTGTTTGTATATTGCTGAGAAAAACTTTGAGGGGGGTTCCTATATCGCTGATTTCTACCTTTATATCTACCTCTAAAACAAAAGTGAGCTCTCGCATGAAAAGTTGATGGATTTCTCTGTGGTGGTTCTTCATCTAAAGCACCACGGATCGCGTCATTTAATTTGGTATAATTTCGAGATTTGATGATAATACGTAATTCAGAATGTTGTAACCCACACGCAAGAGAATTTATCGCTATCTTTTCATTAACATCGCTTAATGTAGTTAATGCCTGGGCGTTGTCACCCGCTTGTGTAATAGTGAGATTTACAAATAGTTCTTCGACACTTTTGCCGAACTCTTCAACTGTTCTAGAACCTTGTTTTGCATTATTCAACTTTACAGAAAGCACAGCTGCCGAATGTTTTGTCAAAAAGTGTTTTGCTAAATCTTTAACCATATCATCATTACTATTATAATTATTATTCATTCGCAACTTAGCACTTTGTGAAAATTTTGTTTTTAGTACATACTTAGTTAATAATTGCTTACCTGCATCGTTCAACAATTCATCGTATAATTTAATTGAGTCGATAGCTGTTTGGTGGTATCTTCGGTACCATCCATTGATGGCAGCAAAGAAGATGCCGATTTTAGGTCAAATGAACTAACTCAGAACCTAACTCTATATTATCGGATAAAGATTCGATAACTTCCCGTCTACTATCTAAAACCTCATTACAACTATTAAAGAATTTTTTAATTACTTTGCAAAGCTCTTTTATTACTGTAATTGTATCACTATCATATTTCCCTAGCTTAAATTTTTCTTTTAAATCTTCTCTAAATTCTGATTCTAAGCTTTCTAATTTAATTACCTTACGATTAATCATTGAAATGTCCTTACGCCTCTCTTCATTGTCCTTGGTTAGGTTTCTCTGTATTACACGCAGCTCTTCAAGAAGATGCCGAAAACTCGTCACAATCGCTTCTGACATTCAATAACCATTATCGCGCACATCTCCATCATCATTTATAAGTCTTGGCTGCGGCTAAGATAACGCTTCAATCTTCCTTCCATAGCTCTTTCTCTTGCTTGAACCAAATAGATCACCGCTCCACAGCAGCAGCACGTAATTATTAAAACAACACCAATAAATGCGATTATACCAAGAATTTCGGACATATGACCCATCGAAACATCATATGTTTGACCGCCACTATTACCGGATTGAGCTATAATTATATAATCTCTTCTTTAATTTCTTTGGATTGTTGCTTTCCAATATTTATTTTTTTATTTCCTCTTATTTATTTATTTTTTTTTATTACGCCGTTTTGTGTTTCACTATGAACACAACTGGCAGGGTCGCCATGTAGTATCGTTGAAGGTTCTTAGGTTTTTTAATAAAAGACTGAAATTCTTCCCAACTACATGTGAGTGTATTTTACCCAAAGGTTTGTACAGTTCTGTCGTTTACAAAAGAGTAATCAATTTTAAGTATTACGGCAATAATGCTTACCACGGTAATACGGTTCAACGGACGACCTAATACTTGTTAAGTAATTTGCTGAGCATATATTTTATAATTTAAACGTTTTATACTTTATTTAAATAATTATGAAATCGATACACTACACTTCTGTCTAAATTGCGACGGTTCATAGCTACTTATAGGATCGCAAACAATATGTTCGGTTACTCAATGAATCGTCTTCAGTGATGACACCATGATTAGGAGTTTCCTCAACCAGTATTGTTACCATTTCTCTTTTCTCTTTATACAGCTCCCCTTATTAAATGTTTTTCACAATTATAACGTTCATTTATATGCAGATGACACACAAGTATATCTTTCATTCCCTCCACATAATTTCGATGGCAATTTTGTAGTGATCAACAAGGAATTGGCTGCTTTCTCTCAACTTACAGAAAGATTTAACCTTAAACTGAATGCTTATAAGTCAAAGGTTATGATGTTTGGTCGAAGGGGAAACGTTCAAAAACACTCCAACTGCATCTATTAATAATATCAATGGACAACTTTCTCCGGTAGTTTCTGAAGATCGTAACCTTGGATTCCAATTTGAAGCAAATTTACGATTTCGCAAAGATATTTGTTATGTTCTCCAAGCTAAATTATGCTAAATTGAAGGCTTTTTATTCCTGTCGACACATATAGGGCGTTCTCCCAAAGCCACGTTGTATGCCAATCCATGGTTTTGACCTTGCTTATTGAAGGTCGATCAGTTTCGTGTTCAGCGCTTATAAAATACTTGCATGTGTAGGCAGTTTTATTCTTTTTTATCACACAATATTAACCTCAAAAACGCCTGAGTATTGGGTGGGGTAAGCATACTATCGAGCTGACGTACATCATCTGGATTTAAGATTTATAAACGTTATAACTCCTTCAGTACATAAAACAGAAATTTTCAGAAGATGTTGAGGAGATCCTTGGGAGATCAAATTGCTTCCGTTATCTCGGTTTCAGAGGTTGATGTTCTCATTTTTATACTAGAAACAGCATCAACAATAATATATTCTTTCTCTCCAACCTGTTTCAATATTTAAAATTTATATTGTTCCCATTTGACTCCAAATAGAATTGATCTATATGAGCGAGATTGAATGTTTTCACTTAGTTCGTGATGATGGAGTTTTTCTCTATTTCGGCTATTTTATTTTAAAGTATATATTGTGCAATAGATTAGTTTCTTCTTACTTTATCTTACGTTGGTTTATCATGTGGTACTGTTGATAACCTAGGTTAAGTCAGAGCAGAATCCCTTAGTTCTGAGCTTCTCCTTTTTACCATTTATTCCTGTGTTTATCTTTCTATCTTATAAATGTAAAGATTGGGTGAAATAAAGTCTTTATTATTATTATTAAATAAAATGTTTCAAGGGTGAAAAGAATCTACTATGAAAATATGTATAAAAAATATTTTTCCTCGAGCCTTTCAAACTAAATTTCACTAAATATGTATACTGACTCTCTTGAAACAAAGAAACTCATCACTTAATTAACTCCGGGATAATTGGTACTTAAGTTTGCATTTTCCTTGTAATGTGAAGTTTCTCTATTTGACCAGTTGAATGCATTGAAGCATGAAGTAAAGCGTTTCAAACAGCTAAACTATCTTATAAAATATCATTTAATAGCAATCTATCGTCGATTCAAATTAGTATATGATTGTTTGTATTACAAAGTGGGAAGAACAGTGAGTTAAAAGTACTCTCCTTAATTTTAACAATTAATTTTTGCTTACTTCACAACAAATATAATAAGTAAAGGACGAATTTTCCTAGTTACCCCAAACAATCAAAAAGCCAACAAGAACTAGATACCATGCCTTGGGCAACTGAACCTCGGTGAAGACCAGTTACAATGCAAAATTTTTGATCAACTATTAGTTCAAAGCAAAAGTAATTATTCTAAGAGAAATCAAAAATAATTAAGAATGAAACTCCGTGAATTAAAAGAAGAGTATCAGTAGTGATGAGATATGTCTACATGACAGTGAAGATAAATCTTTAAGATAGGTTGAAGATACTAATATATCTGGAGGCTTTTTTCAATAAATTTATTCACCGCTGACATTCCTTTCTTTAAGCAATTTTAGATACAAGCTCTTACATCTTGATTTTGGATCTCTAAAACTCATGGAATAGATTTTATATATGTTTTTCTTCATTCTTTAGGACTGCAAGAATCGATGTAGTTACCACAGATACGTATATTGCTTTATATGGAAAATATAGAAGGAAGTTCCAGTTATCCCTTTCCACAGAGATTTTTTTAATAAAAGTTAACCGTTAAATACACATTTGTTGCTATTTCTCTCTTCAGAGTAAAGATACTTGGACTGCATAAGTTAAGTTATTTAAATGAATACTTAATAATCACGAAACCTTGAATTTGAATTTTTCGAATTTTCCTCAGTAACTGGATTTCAGATATCCCATTTCACCTTAATATGTGCTCACAATACCAATTTTAAACGTTAGAACATGTTAGCATGTACCTAGATATGTTCTATTTATTAACCGCAGATTCAAGTCCGTTTGTTGGTCAATGCCGACGATTTGAAGGTATTTAGCCGTCGGATAATGGCGTCTCTGCAGAGGGATTTGGATGTATCGATACCGTAATCAGCTTTCATCCGATCTCTTCATCCTACTGTATAAATGGAATTTCTTTGCTTATAATAACTTCTCTCAGAGATCTTGAGATCTATGATTGCTCACATTCAACATCACATTTATTTACGGATTCTGTGGTATACATAGAGCTTTTTTGAGTGCTTGTGACAAAGCTGGAATATGGTTCTGTATGAATATGGCCACCGCATTATATTACGCATAGTTTGTTATTGGATAGAATTCAAAGAAAACTTTTAAAATGGAATGGACAGCGAACTGAACTTCGAGACCCTTGGAACGGTGTTTTTGCGGCTCTTATCCCTAGAGACTCATTGCTGACTCCTGCACGTGAAGAGGTCGCCTTTTCACTACGAAAGTTTATTGTGCATCGAAACCAAGCGGCGGTCCGTAGATAGTTCACTTAAAATTACACGATATCTACCTTCAACATTCTTAATTAAGGTTTTTGGGGATCAAATATTTAATTTCAAGAAAAGTAATCCAAAAAAGTGGTTTATTAATTTATTAAATGACGCTCAACGGTTACTAACTTTGCGGTAATCACTGAGGTAGTACGTGAGGTATTTGATGGAGGTAATTAAGGGGTTGTAGTGTATACTAGTTTTTCTAACGCGCATAGTAGATCGCATCCCATTATGATCTTCTCCTTCAGAAGCTGTGTTTGGCTTTACCCCTGGGCTTATACCCCTTTTTTATAGTGTTAGTCAAATAAGGGTACTTATTTCGAAGCTGAAATAGACAAACAGTGATGATACTTATGAATGGACTTCTCCCATTGTTCAAAAAGTTACTAACGAAATTACTGCTGATGATTTTCAATAATGTGCGGTAAACGGAGTTTTCTTACTGAAAAAAAGGGGTGATTACAAATATGAAAATTCTTCCTGTATGCTCGTCCTGTATGCTACTTAAGTAAAGATAGCTTGCTTCAAGTCAGCAAGGTTATACAGTTTGTATATCAACTGCCACTGCAATTATTAAAATTGTCAAAGATCTTACAGATGTCCATAAACAACATGAGAAATCTAGCATAATTTGTTGTGATAACTTCATTATTATGAGAGGTATATATGTCTTCCTAAAATAGTACCTTATGGACCGATACTAGTGTATATAGTGTACCTCAAGGATTCTTACTTCGGCCACTATTAGTAATTAACTACATTAATGACATGTCAAAAACTGTGGAGGGAATAACTAGGTCTTTGTGTGTGGATGACACACAAAGACGTACTCTTTTGTTGTTTGATGTCTTTCGAATGAAGCTTTAGATAAAAACTGGTCCTACAACAAACTGGAGTGATCATATTGATGTTTTGTCTACGATTTAGAAAATTCGGTTTTATGTGAAGTCGCTGAATAGAAGATATACGGACATTATCGAATCTGTACAGTTCTGCAGCAATAAAGTGTCGTGGTTTAAGGGTGTCATGCTTTATAATCATAGCAAGCTTATTAAAATAATTGCTGCTGAGAACTTTATTCCAGGCGCAGCAACCTCGACATACAACGCATTCCTCAGAAGAATAACGAGGATTCAAACGAGGTAAATAACTTCAATTGGTGAATACTTGGATGTCCAAATCTCATCTTCCGACGTCGAAGTTCTCAAGGTCCCGGCAGAGCTTCCAATTCAGATCCTAAAACAATTGTTGTACTCTAACTTGTTTCCACTACTGCTTGAAATATTTATTAACGACAGATTATATTATTAAACACATTCAAGGATCGTGTTCGTACATTATACTGCCTATGCTGAGAATCTTAAGATGATGGCTCTTAAGATAAGAGTAATCATCTTCAGATGAGACTCGGATAATAACGTGTGCAGTTAGATTCGGATATCTTGCTGCGATCGTAGTCAATTCAGGATTAATATGCAGAAGTGAAACGCTATCGCTTTCTATGCCTTCATCTTATTGTATAAATGGGATCTCCTCACTTAAAATATCTTTTGTCAGAGATTTTGAATTAATTTTTGATAACAGATTTCGTTTATACCGTACATACAGGCTATCTCTTTCTGTCTCGCAACGATGATTAGCTTTGTGCTCCATGTATTACGTATATTCACCGTTCCTCCAGTATACAAATCGCTCTTTCGAGCGGTTTGCTATTGAATAGAATTCAAGAAAGTTTTATTCATATCCCTAAGGGCGCATTACCAAGTTTACGCTAGAAAAGTCTGTTGTGCATCGAAACCACCCAGCATTTGATAAGCAGTTCAAACGTGATTCCTACCTTCAACATACTTAATCAACTTTTTTTAAATAAACAGTTTGACTATCACAAACCTCCAAGAAACTTAATCCAAAAATTGTATTACCCAGATTTTGTTTAAAATAAGCAATTTCGTTGGAATAGGTTTTGGTTGGTTGCATCCCAAAACCTCCAGTTTAGATGGTGCTGTTATCAAGTGCACGCCGGCTTCCGGTAATTACCAACAGAGGGCCGGTTAGAGGAAAGACCCCTCTCGACCCCAACCAACTCGCGGACCGGTGATAAGCCGGCAAGTTTTAACGAGTGCGATATCCGGTGCGACCGCTACAGAAAGCTTAATATAAGCTGCTGATGAACCAATGTAATACGTGTTATGGCAAGGCGACAGCTTGGTGAAGATCTCACATCGTCCCTCGACCATTATAAACAAAAGTGGGACATCATCTGGACCGAAACAACCACAGATCGTAACAAATTAATTTTTTCCTCGATGTCTTATTATCGCTCTAAAACGTAACGAAGAAAGATTGTTGAATCTATAAGAATTTACGGTTTTCGTGGAAACTTGAAAAAGGGGTTTATTGAGTCTTAAATTTCAGTAAGGAGACAATTAAAAATTTTTTCGCCCCCAAGAAAGAAATTATGCAAACCCTTCGTGCCAACATTAGCACAGCAAACTCCCAACCTTCTCAATTTTTCACTCCTTCTAATTATCGTCGATTTTTGTCACGCGCAATTTTCAAAATTAATTTCGCCCTTTCCATCCATTACACCCTTCCGGTGAATTAATTATCATTATTAAAGAAGACCTACAAATGATATACCTCGAACGTTAATGTTCAATTAACGTGTAATTATGTATTTCGCTTTAAAACGTAAAATATTATAGATATAACGTTTAATGGAAATCGTTTGAAACTGAACGGGGTGAAATTCTATTTTGAGATCGGCTGCTATGAGAAGGCGGGGTAGAACTCGGAAGACGTCCGAAAAACGTGCCCGACGGTCCAGAATTTTACATCGTCCCAGTCGGGCCCAGAACAATTTGTTTTGGAGATCTCCCTCGAGGGTGGAACTAGGTGAATTCTAAACGAGCTCGATGCAATTTAAATGCAGTCGGCTTGCGGCCGGGTGGCTTGGCTTTTGGTTGGTTTCGCTCGTGCACCGAAAAAAGGTAAATTGCATTCCATTACGTGAATATTAAAGCGACTTCTGTGTGCATAAGACAATAACAATGGTCTTCACGAAGGAAACGATCATAAGTGAATACGATTTGTAAGAATTTCCATTTTCAAAGAGATGCTTTTGTAACGAACGTTGTAAATAATTAATCGTAAGTAGATTTCAAATGCACTGAGAGTATAAGTATATGGAAGTGAGAGAGGGAGTGGAAAATTTACGTCTTTACTTTCCAAACATCGTCGCTTTATTAAGCCTTTAAAGACCGTTTTCTCGCACTTAGCAGTTAATATAGGGCGAACTCCTTAGCTATCGCCAGTATAAATATTGGATAATAACGTAACTGTAGCTGCGACAATCTTGATATTCAAATTTTACGCCCTTAATTAAAAGGCGGACGGCGCGAACGGAACGTGAGGGTGGGCTGGACGGAGTTTAGGGGTTGGTTGCGTAATGAAAATTTACGCTAATCGAAGTTGGATAGCCAGGTACGAAACCGTTTAGTGTCCGCTAACTCGCACGTCATGTGCACCTAGTAGTAGTGTTGACTACGCCCACGCAGCCACACACAACGTTCGAATTAAAACCGATTCCACCTGGATCCAAATGCGGGAACGTGTGTGCACGTGTGCAGAAAATAATTACATCGGTATCTTATCGCTTCTCGATCGAACGGGAGTAATTTGTATGCAAACCAATTAGCTGCGTTCCAATTTTCCAGTTATTCTTTCCAAGTAGACCCGGTAATCCAACTTTATGGCGAAAAATTAAAGCTGTCGCTGAAATGAATTACTGGGTGTGTTACTTGTCAGGTCGATATCAGGTTTTGAAATGTCAAGGGAATAATTTGTTGAAGTAAAAAATAATGAAAAACAAAAATAAAATTTAACCTTATTAGGAATTATTATATACAGTAAAATCATTTCCGTAAACCACGCCGTAAAATTTATCGTATATCGTAAATTGATCGTAACTTATAAATGCATCAAAACCGGCCGACGTAATAATACGAAATTCGGTGGAGGGGAATTATTAATAAACGACCGTGGATCGTAAAGTGATCGAAAAGTTGATGACCGAAATTTAATGTACCTCGGGTTCGGATATATTGATCGGAATAGAAAATTAAAGCGGATTTGCAAAATTTACGGGGGCATCGTTAAGTGGAACGGGCGCGGCTTTAAAATATTCTGAAAAAACGAACGAAGAAAACAGTAGGACCAAAAGCGGGCGCGGATCCGGAGAATTACTTACCCAAATATTTAAATACGGCCTGCAATTGATAAGCCGCTTACTTTAGCACAAATTTCGCGCTACCAGGGGAAAAACATACATCACTCGGATTTATATTAAAAACGAAGCACGAGGGGAGAATATTTCTGATATCGAACGATATATTTCCGTTCGTGTGGATCACTCTAAATATTTCCTGCACGGGGAAGACATGAAGTCGACCGTGTGACACTAGGTAGTGTCGCAGGTGTGGTAGATCGCCCAGCCTAGGTTCTATGGCACGTTCAAATTCATATCTTCATATCAGTCGTACCGTAAAATAGGGCTGACACGCGCTGACCCTATATTTTGTTGTTCCCCTTATAACGCTTTATATTCCATTTTTCTCTTCCAATAAACTTATATAATCCAAAAATCATTTTACTCCACATTATATTACATTTGGCAACTTCACCAAAATAAATATTTATGTTAGTAGGTACAGTAGAAGCTCGATAATTCGAATTAATTGGGACCGAAGGTGGTTCGAATTATCAAATATTGCCGCTAAATAATTGACAATACAAATATTGGATGCAGGAAATTAAACACCTGCATATTACAACTTAAAAGCAATTTATTTCTGTAAACACAAAGCTATATATATACTTATACATAGTTTATTATATACTATTCTTAATTAAACATACTTACATATGTGCATATTATTGAGAGGTACGTTTAAGAGACGTAGATGGCTGAATACCAATATTTCTAGTTCTAGTATCAATTATACTTTTAGTTCCAGAAGAATTTAAAACATTCTAGAGTTAAACCAAAATCAAAACTAGAACTAACTAGACCTAGAACTAGAATCTTTAGGGTTTAGCCGTCTTAAGAGACGTACGAACTAGAAACCCTAATGCTTCTAATTCTAGGTCTACTGTTAGTTTTGAAGCTGAGTTGTAGGCTTAATATTAGTTATACTTTTATTCCCAGAAGAATTTAAAACAATCTAGAGTAAAACAAAAATTGAAACTAGAACTAATAGATCCAGAACTAGAAACATTTATTTTAGTGTTAGTTCTAGATTTAGTGCAATACAAGTATATTTAAGATTGAATAACAACCAAAAATAGAGTCAACTTTAGATATCCACTGGTATAATTAAATAATATATGAAGTATAAAATAGTTTTAAAATTGCAGGAACAAGATATTTAATTATGTACTGTCCTTTTTAAAAACATTAACAATAAATATACAGTATGTATTATTAAAAACAAAAACAACCAGTTAACTCCATATTATAAATTGAAGGGTTTGCAAGGGGTCGATATGAATATTACCCCTTGCAAAAAGAAACAATAATATGTAACAGGAACATAAAATAATTAAAAAATTAAGAATCTTTGAAATGTTCTCTCCACGACCTGAATTGAGGAACCATTGCATAACAATCAGTGCTAAGATTATCATTTGGAATAAATGCTGGTTATAGGCGATCTATATTTATATTACAAACGTTGGAGAAAGGGAAGCTTTAACATTCTCTAACTTGAGGAAAAAGTAATTGGATGTGTATAAATCTTTATTAATGAATGGTTTTGTGTTGCCATGGAAATTTGCTGAAACAGGTTTTAAATTAAAAAAAGGTTCTCTAAAGCTACATAAAAGAGGTTCCACATCCAAAAAATGTTTCGAAGATATAAAAAATTCACCGGGAAGTCAAAGCGGCTGACGAGCTTAGCCTAGATCTTCTTTTGAAGAAGATCTAAGGCCCAGAAGAATTACTGGATGATCGTTGTTCCACCTGTACTTCCTCTAGCAGTAATGGCTGTTTTAATAAGTCTATGGGACCTTTCTAACAAACCTTTACTCTGAAGATGGAAATTGAAGGTGTGAATCTGGGTACAATTTAGAAGCTTATTGAAATGGGATTCGAATTGTCTTCCCTGATCATATATGCCAAATCTAGAAAAGTACGATTAAAAGTAAGAATGAAAAGTAAGATTAAATAATGTGGAAGCAATAATGGAGGAAGAGGTATCTGAAATAGGATAGACTTCAGCCCACCTGGTAAAACGTTCAATTACAGTCACAATATAAGAGCAACGTAATTATGATGAAGGCATCAAAGGACCAATGAAATCAATGTGGATGTGTTCAAATCTACCTTTCGGAATTTCTATCTTTTGAAGAGGTGATTCCGTATAACCATGAATTTTAGTTTTCTTACAAGATATACACGTTTTACACCACCATTTAATTTGATTAGTTATGTGGGGCCAAAAGAAAACTAAAAGAAATTTATTAAAAATGATTTTTTTAAGAAATTTTGGTATACAGATTCTTGGCGGTGCAGAAGAAACTTCACACCAAAGATGTAAATTATACCATTGAATTCTAATTTTAGATAAATGACATACCTTCAGAGTACCCAATAATTGCTTGTGAAGTATCTACGGAAGCTCTACATTAACATCTTAAGCTTTTTTAAGATCTTCAAGAGAAGGATATGATGTATCTAGAATTAATGAACAGTATTTAATGAACCTTTACATAATGTATATTAGAAGTATTTTCTGCAATATAATTTAAGTAATGTGTTTGGTGCGGCGATTTTTCTGACTTTGAGAAAATGGAGATAACTAAAGATTTATAGTATGTGAATACTTGAAATTGATTGCAAGTGTTTACAATGTTTGATGGCAGAATAAATTGCCAGAAGTTCTCTATCAAACATTGAATACTTCATTTGAACGTTTAAATTTTTTGAGAAAATGGTAAAGGACTAGTAACATTATTGTTTGTTTTAAACAAGACAGCACCTATTAAAGTATCCGAGGCATCTGTAGACAGTGATAATAAGCCTGTTGAAGAAGGATGAGTTAAAATTGCACAATTTGACAATAAATATTTTGCTTTAGTGAAAGAAGCTTCTTATTCATCTGTCCAAGAAGCAATAGTTTTATGATTTTGTGATTGAAGATTGTTAACTAATTTATACAACGGAATAAGTATGTCAGAAATTTTGGGAATAAAAGGATGGTAAAAATTTAACATACCCAAAAAACGTTGTAGTAACTTAATCTGAAATAATTGTTTCAAGTAGAGTAAGTGTTTTTCTTCAGTTTTGCAAGCAATTAATATGTCACCTAAGTATACAAATAAGAAATTTAGGCCTGAGAAGATTTAAAGATTTCTCTATAAAACGTCTAAATCTAAAGATTTCATTAATAAAACGCTGAAAAGTTTGTGCATTCCTTAAACCAAAAGGAGTAGTGATAGCTGTTCTTTAAACATCTTCATCGTTAACAGGAATTTGATGATATGCACTTAACAAAGCGACTTTGGAAAAGATTTTGTATGAACAAATGAACATAAAATAATGGATAAATGAACATTGAAATCTTATATGTAGTAGAAGATAAATATGTGGTAGAGGATAAAGATCAGGAATTAATGAATGTCTAATATATGTAAACACTTGAGTTTATAGTTTTTATGGTTACGTATCATAAATTGAACTTGAATATATTTTATTATATTTTCATTTTTATTACATTTTTTATTTATATTTTATTTATTATAATTTAGAAAAGAATAATACCTAAAATTTTCAAAACTGTTTAACTTCTATAGTTAGAGTATAAAATTCGTATGATTTAGTGATTTGAACTATCCTATGCATTATTTATTTATGCATTAGAAACAAAATTCCAAACTAAATTATAATTTTAATAAAAGACGCGAGTAATAAAAGAGGTGTAGCGTTTTTTCTGTATACGCAGGCAAAAACTAGAGAAATAATAAAGATGATTTATGTAAAAATGTTTGGTTTTAACCTAAAAGATATTTATTTAAAACCAGAGGAAGTAAAATTATTATTAGCATTTAGATAAAATATAAAAACTATGCTAAAGTAATGCACAACTAATGCTGTTTAGATAAATTTTGGGGTGTGTGAAAAGCTGTGGAATATGAGTGATAACAACTTCTTAGATGAGAAATCGTGTTATTTCTTTAAATTGTGTTGGTGGAGACATCTGTGAACGAAAATATTTCGCATTTAACCGAATCGATATTTTCAAGGTTATCTCGCAAACGCTCGGCGTTCACGCACTCTTGAGCCTAGAGAGGAACCAAAATTAATACTAACACTTATACATAATTACTAATAATTGACTACTACTAGACCTAAAATTGGAAGTTATCGGATTTTACCATGATGCAACCATCTTCAGTGACTGATTCAAATGATTCAAATGGTTCATTTCAACCAGCGGCATGTTTCAAAGCGGAGTAATAATATTGACGTCTTAATATAGGCTTGGCCAGTAAGATTCTGTTGACAAATTGTGTCTTTTCCAAGCCATATAAACTACGATTTAACGTCAAGCCGTTGAGGTCACTTGCAAGTAAGAGTATTTGAAAGCATGTTGCTGAGTCTTGATAAAGTTTAATGATTCCACACTATAATGATTATATCGACGTGATTTTCTAGGATACTTGGAATCAAAGTGGCTGCCACAATGACGATCATCATTTCCAAACATCAAACTTGTTCTCGTTACGTCACACACTTTGCCCCACAGCTGTTTGGTCTAGTTGGAGAAGCTTTGCTGCATTTAAACCAGTTCTGAAGAAGGTTCTCTTGATATGCGTCTAACTTCAGCTATATGTTGTGGCTCGCGAAGCCTGTTTTTTAATCGGTCGTTATTTAATTTGCTTTATATGTGTTTTTGTAATATCAAACTGAACCGCATAAAAAAACACTTTGGGAAACCCGAGCCTAGGTGGTCTACCTAATAGATCACTAATAATATTCTAAGGAAGGATAGAGATGACTGACTCTATCTTATTAAATTATACTCTACATAAGAATAATCATGTGATATGGTCCCAGAACTTATGTTGTTCTGTCACCATACCATAGAAAATTTAAGCATTAGTCAAATGCACACCGTCATAAAACTTAGTCTCTTCAAAAATGTAATTACATTTACACGTTAAATCGAATATCTCCCTCGCAAGTACAAGAAAGGTTCGTTAATCCGAATCAATTATAACGAGATCGGTCATAGGTGCCGGTTTTTGAAAGTTAGTATCGGTGCTGGGTGCTGAAAAAACTGAATTGGGCAAAAAATCAAGTGATGAATAAAATAACAGCTGTCAAAAAAATCTGAATTGGGTCCAACGGAAACTCAAAATATGTGCTCTCCAGAAAGAAATGTTTGCTGCAAATGCTGGGACTAAATTGGGGAGAAAAAACTCAACAATGACATGGATAAAACCATTAACGATTTTGAGAAGAAGTATCCAGTTTCCTGGAAGCATTTCAAATCTTCTAGAAGCAGTATGAGCATTAATTATGTGCAAGAATGTACATTAAGTAAATTCAAAATATGTGCTCTCCAGAAAGGAATGTTTCATGCAAATGCTGAGACTAAATTGGGGAGAAAAAGCTCAACAATGACTTCAACATGGATAAAACCATTAACGATTTTATGAAGAAGTATCTAGTTTCCTGGAAGCATTTCAAATATTCTAGACGCAGTATCAAGCCATCTCGAAGCATTATCTGGAAGCATTTTCTGGAAGTAATATAACGTCTTTTGGAAACAGTATTAAGTCTTTCAGCTGCAGTTGCAAAACAGCTGGAAATAGTTCACGTCATCTGGAAGCATTTCAAACTTTCTGAAGGTAATATCAACTCTTCTAGAAGCAATATCAAGTCTTCTGGAAGCAGTATCAAGTCTTCTGGAAGCAATATTAAGTCTTCCATTAGCAATATAAAGTCTCTAGCAAGTCACCTGGAAACAGTTCACGTCTTATCGAATCTCACTTCAAAATACGTGCTCTACAAAAAAGAACGTTCGCAGGACTGGAAGAAAGGCTCGATACTACATAAAAATTTAAAAAAATATATTGAAAACAGCCTTCAATCTAGATAAAACCAATAACAATTTTGTATGGGTGATTCGCATCCGTTAAAGCTATTGTATGAGGATCCCACTCACGCATCGGGCGTCTATGCTTGTGGTAATGTATAAACAACGCGTGTGACTTTTCTTTTAAACTTTTTTGCCCACCATACATTTTAATAATGTTAAATTAGCCTCTTCTATGAATCTGTCTTACTCTCCCCTATGCATCGTTTTATTTCTGGTAAAGTCCATACTTCTTTTTGTGTGTCCGACCTATTAACAAAGTTTTAAGGATTTAATCTTTACAATCACTCTGTATACCATTATTCCTATAATCTTTATTTTTTTTACTTTTAGGGCCAATATCTTAGTCATTTACGGGTTTAAATTTTTTTTATTCTAGTATCAGCGATTAAAATGATGATGAACTAATTAAATTATGAGAGATTACAATAAGTTATGAGGATGATGTGCAGAAGTTACGACGGTAACATGACAATAACACAACATAAGTAATTAAATTTTAGATAAATAAAATTTATAATAATGGAAGTTTCATGTTATAAAAAGGAGATCTATTTTGGCCTTTTTCAGGAAACTTTGTAATTAATTAGTTTGCATATAAGCTGCATAATTGCAATAACAACTTGTCTTAACGCCAATTAACCCAAATTATTTAATAAAAGCTTCCTACAAAGCTATTTTTTCAAAGCTCGGTAATCGTAAAAGTATAAAAGTACGATACATGGATTACGTATGGTATACAAAAGTTGTTCGGTGATTATATGTAGCCGTGATGGATGATATCATCGATTTGTTCGAATTACACACAAACATTTCTAAAAATAAATCAAGAGTTGATATAACATTACTTAATCGATAATATATCGAGCGACCCTTAGCCTTGTCTGGGCGTTCGAATTAGTATTCAATCAGAATTACTTAACGCCATGACCACAGCCTGTGTAAGAACGAACCTATTATTAAGGGAACGACTTGCCATTAACCACCGTGTTGCAACTAATTCTGTCTGCATTTATTCATGCATTTTATAATGCATTGTTGTTGGCGAGCGGTAATTTCGAAGGAGATGGTACGATAGACTGTTTTCGAAATCGTGTTTGTATTTCTGGGTCAGTTTAATTTTCAACTAGTTTTAAAATAACCAATTCGGAATTTATTAAGAGTTAAGTTATTCCATTATTTTAATAGAATAATGAAATCGTTTCACTACGTAATCTTGTAGGTTAGAAATTAAACGAAGGATACTTGTGCAGCTCGCGAATTGAAGAGCTTTAACTGTCGATCGGATTTGTTGCGAACTCGTGCGAAAGTTTTGAAAGCATCCGCGGATTCAGGTGCCCCAGACACGATTTCTCCCACAGTCCATCACGTGTGGGTGATATTTGTTACGGCAGGCACCATGAACGCCAAAGAAGATCAATTTTTCATATTTGGAGCGCGCTCTTGCTCCTATACCTTGATGAAATATATCTTGTGAGTATCGAGGAAAGTGGACAGGCGATTCTAACCCATTTCCCCCACAACTTATAATTCTACAATCGATTTTTATTTTTCCGTTTCTACGAGACGAGACAATCGCGGGTTTAATTACAAGGAAGTAACGAGTTATTCAAGTAAAGTTTGTATGCCCGATGAAAAAGGGTTTATTAGTTCCCTTTATAATAATTCCATCGAGTGGAAGACAGCAATTGCGTTGTAAACTTTCCCAAGTAGCTTTCCGTCTGTTGCAAAGTCTGGGAGACGAAATTATCAAAACAACAGAGACACAATTATGGCTAGGGATTTGAAGGGACGGAGGGAAAGTGCAATTGTTTCTGCTTGGGGTAGAAATTTTATTAGGCGCGTTGCGGCGCATACGGGCGCTGGTGGGCGGTTTATACCGTCACGGGACGTTCTAATAACTTCCTTATTAAATTTTGCGCCCATACTCAATGTCGACAATAAAGGGCGAACGGGAGGCAACCGCGAGCCGTGAAATGGAGAAAATCTCGTTGCTTGTGCAGCATGCGCCGAATTATAGAATTGCATATCGCAAGCTTTCAGCTTTACGCCAACCTACGGCATACTCGCACGCTCGTTTCCGACATTACCAGTCTGCACAGCCAGGTGAATTATAATGCATTAGATAGTTTGTGAAATTGTTTGCCGTGAGCTGTCGACAAACTCATCTATACCATACCCTATACCGAAGCTAAAATAAACGAAACTCAACTACAATGATTACTAGAGTCAGCGTATTTCGAAATTGTTACCGAACGGTTTATATTTGTTACAACCTCGAAAACGACTACAAAAAGTAACACGACTTTTGAAACCGGAAACTCTTTAGCTCTCGTTTACGCCATCGAATAGATTTTATGCGCTGTTATCCTAGAATACGTAGCACAGCGAAACAAATTTTAGCGCTCGTACAAGATACGGTTATCGAAATCGGAAACTTCAACGTGCCTCAAATCCTATAAATCAAAATAGCTTTCGGCGTTAAAACGTTGCGGCCGCCCTTTGTCTTATCTTAAGCACAATACTTTCCCGAGGGATTTGTCTTTGTTGGGAGATAAGGTGACATATTAACAGAAGCGATTTGTTTTTGGGTGATCCCTAAACAGATTTCTGTTACATGAAAATGAAAAGTCAATATTATTTAAGGAAGGTTAAATTCGTAACTATACAAACGTCTTGGAAAACGGAGATATAAAATTTTCCGCTTTTCCGGAGGGTGTTTTCCTTCAATTTTTGTGTTTGGAAAAGGTTCTTTTGATCATGCTTATACACTTTTTACATTTGCGGTGATAAATTTACCCTTCTTCCGACAGACATAGTTTTAGCGTTGGGACGAACAACCTTCTCCCTACTCGGAACTAATATTCGTCTTAAACTTTACCCAGGACAAAGAAATAAAATGCAAATACAATTTCGGGGCGTTTAAAAAGTTTGCCGGGTGCCGCGACGCCACAAACTTTCTTCATTACGTTAAACAAGTGGATGGGTCTCGTTATACCTGTGGCTGGTGCCGGATTTTCGGTTCCAAGAGGTTTTATTACCGTCATAAAGTATCTCATTGAAGAATTAGGTCAATTTTTGGGAGTAATTGAAAAAAAAATTGTGGTAATGAGTTATTATACTAAAATCTCTACATAACGGACGTAGTTAGAATTTATTAAATTCTTATTTTACGTAGGCGTATCACCCAGAATTGACCCGGTTTTAACAGTCTTGTCCGGGCGTTTTAAGAAGTTCTTTCGGGACAGTTAATTGTTTAAATTTAATAATCCCACAAATAATGTAACAAAATACATTTCTTTACTATGCATGTCGCCAATATATTATGTGTGAGCCAAAGGAATGTGCTAGTAAAGTAAATGGCTCACCCTGCAGTCTAATGCTCTTAAAGAACATTAGCATTTTGATAGATCAAAACTTTTGAGATCCGTATGGGAAATAACCTGCGACCTAAAAATCGAAAATCTGATATGATTGATAGCAAGGCAGTGGCATAAAAGATGCTTAACCGTCTCTTCGTCCTCTGCACATAGACGGCAATTAATCTCGTCGGCTAGGCCGAAGAAGTTGAGATGTATCGTTAATCGATAGTGTAAATAACTTTGCATGTCGCAATCCAGAAGAACTGGTTCACGGTAGGCAAAGTTTTTCGTTGGCCCACAGTCCAATTTTGTGCTTGGCTCATTTTATGCCGGCTCATCTGCGACTTTATTACCAGCCAACACCAGAGTGACCTGGGGCCCAGATCAGAGTAACTCTATCATCGTCACTGAGTGTATTTAAAGTTCTCTTACAGTCATTACCAAGAGCTAACACCGTCTTCACGACTTGCAGTACCTGCAGAGCGACTTAACTGTCTAAAAAGAATCTTATTATCATGTTAATCATTCCACTGTTTAGAAGAATTTTAGCTCCCATGTAAATAGCAAGTACCCAGGCTGTATACTTGTTTGATCTGAGGTGTATGACAGTACATACCTGTTCCGACTCCTTTCGGCGTTTTTGATTCATCTGTGAAAATGAAAATATCTGCCTGATCCAGAGAATCTTTATTTTCAATCCAGAATTCCGTTCAGGAAATTTAATTTGGTATTGAGCATTAAGCACTAACAGCAGCCCCGTCAAATTTGAGAGCATTGATAGTACAGTATCAGTACCTATTGTATCTTCCGCAGCGCATTGATAAGAAATGTCGACTTGAGCGCTTGTTTAAACCTGTAAATGGTTGTTCTGGCCACTTTCGTTATATACATATGCAAAGGAGTTAGGCCAAATAGAACATCCATTGCTAGAGTTGTGCTTATCGCACCAGCTACTCGTTGAATTCTACAACAAGTCCATAAGGATAGTCTAGTTTTGTGTAAAACTTCCTTCAAATGTTCATTTCATGAGAGGGTTTTATCTAATATTACTCCTAGATATTTGGCGTCCTTTGAAAGGAATTTCCATGTTCTAATCTAGAAATTCCGGATTAATCAATCCAACTTTCATTTCCTAGTACAACGATGGTCTGGTTTATCGCGATATTCTTTCCCTTACACCAAACGCAAATAGTATCTAGGTTCGCCTGAAGAACTTTGGATATCCTCGACAAACAGGTTCTTTTGACCATGACGACAATGTCATCATCATATGCGTGTATTTCTGTGCAGTGAAGTGGAAACAATTCTACTATCAAATATATTGCAGATCCATCCTGCTATAGGTAATTCCTCTCCCCTATCAAGAACAGCTCGTTCAAGAGATTGTCGTACTACTCGCTTCTTCCTTTGTTCAGTCTTCATTGAGGGCAGATTCCAGCAACAACCAAGTTCTATTATAAAGTCCAGTTTTACAAACTTGGATATCAATCAAAAATATGACGCAGATTCTCACTCAAGTCGACAATAAGATTAGTTCAGGGCCTGACTGGTTACCAGGTATTTTCTTAAAGACATTCGCCTCTGATGTTGCTAACCCGCTCTTCATCATCTTTAGTCGTTCATTGATGCAATCAATATTCCTATTGGAGTGAAAAAAAGGAAAGGAATGTAGTTTAAGAGTCCATCTATAAGAGTGGAAGTAGAAATTGTATTTCAAATTACCGTTCAATTTCTATACTTCCTATTTTACCTAAGATTTTGAAAAAAAATATTATGATAAAATATATCGTTCAATACAATATATACAAATTACATTCAAGCTTGTTTGAATGAAAATCACCAGGTTGATATGGTTTACACCGATTGCAGTAAATCCCTTAAGAAGCTGCATCATGAGATACTTCTGAGCAAATTATAAAAATTTACTTGATTGATTGGTTTTTGATGTGGTTAGCATCTTATATCTCTGATAGAAGACACGCGATAAAAATATTATTAATTTTTATGGCATTCATCTAACTTTTTTCAGTTACTTCAGGAGTACTTCAGAGTAGTCACTTGGGTCTGGTTCTGTTTGTGGCTTATTTAAACGACATCTGTGAGTGCTGTCACCATAGCAATTTTTTGTTATATGCCAATGATTGCAAAATACTTTCCAAGATTGACCCTTCTGATTGCTATAAGCTTTAAATGGACCTTAACCTTTCAGTAGTGGATATGTCAGGTAGAATGCAGCGTTCAGGTAAACCGTCGGTCTAAGACCGTACGCCACTGGAGGAAGGTTAATCGCATGGAAAGCTACTGTACCAAATAAGGCAAAATCATCACCTTGGTCCTAGTCCCTTAATGGTGTCGTGTAAGGTTAAGGATCTGGGCTTACAATTATTTGATTTTGTTATATGAATACTATTAGAGGATACTATTATGGGGGAAATTTTGTTTGAGACCTGAATAAATAAATAAAATAAAGGCAGCACCCTAATTAAGGGCTTGCAAGATACAAAAATTGAGAGGGAAAGTTGTTTTAGTAATTCATTGCAGCTTGTAGTAACGAATACAATTTTATCGCAGAGAGCTATACCCGATATGATAGCTTGTGCCCGAAAAATTTCTACATATTTTAATCATTCTTTGTTAGCATGTGATAAACTAACAACTCTTCAAAATTATTTGGACATGATATCAAAAGAGGTTGTACAAGGCGTACCAACCAGGTGGACTTCTATCTTTTACTGCACTTTTGAGCAGCAATAGTTCAAGCAGCAACGATAGTGACAGTGACGATAAATCTTTCCATTTTTTTCCAACGTAGAAAAAATACGGGGTACTTCGATTGCTTCAGGGTTACCCATGTAAATATTGGATCAATCTTCATTAATCTCAATTCATTTCAATTCCACCTGATGTAATATGAAGCTCAGAATATTGGGATTATGTAGATTTTAAAGACTTATTCTGCGTGCATAGATTCAAGACGACTGTGATGTTCTGTCGTTCAATCAGAAAGGGGGGTGTTATCGTGTTTGTTCGTGATGGTATTATTGCGTACGTATTATTTTTTTTTTATCAAAGATAGTAGTAGTATTGGTCATGATGATATGTCCGTAAGAGCAATAAATACTGGATGTTATGAAATTGCAACATCAAATTGACATCAAAAATTGACATCAACATCAAAAAAAAATTACAACAAATTGCACATTCTCAAAATGAGAATGAGGATAATGACTCAAAAAAACTGAGTCTTTTGAGTTGGGTATTTCCAGTGCTCATATTAGGACCACTGATTTTTCTACTCTTTACTAATGATTTGCCGTTTTTGTTGACCTCTGTGCATATTGTAAAGTATGCTGATACCAGCATTGCGTTGGCTGTGGATGTTGATGCTTTTGTGAAGTACTTTGAAACCAATCGGTTGAACTTTAATTTGAACAAGTCAATTTATGTTCGATTTCAACAAGGTAGAACTTTTAATTTAAGTTTAGA
This sequence comes from Onthophagus sagittarius, assembly GCA_036711965.1. Lineage (NCBI taxonomy): Eukaryota > Metazoa > Arthropoda > Insecta > Coleoptera > Scarabaeidae > Onthophagus > Onthophagus sagittarius. The sequence goes on along the minus strand of JASERS010000005.1, from coordinate 11,267,422 downwards.
TAGTATTAATTTGGAAACCACAGCTAAATTCTTAGATATAAACGGCTAAATTTTAACGATCATGTTGACTACGTTTCGAATTCTGCATACTTTGTATTTGTAAAGTTGAAAGGTTTTTTTGATATCGATTGTTTCTTCAGAGCATATTTAGCCCTTGCGTAGTCAGTTTTGAGGTAAAGATTAAAAATGTACTCGAGCTATAACGGTCTTCAACCAATATTTCGTTCGTTTCAATTTTCATACAGAGAAGATCTTGACATTTCCTGGTATTTACATTATTCCGCTTCCGCTTTTGCGCTTCCTGTTTCCTGGGCTTACGTATGAAACGAGAAATACTAAATTATTTGCTTTGAAGCATCACTCCTCAGCATTGTTCAAGGGGTCGACATTTTACTGTTTTGCTAAATTATATAATAAACTTTTAAGATGATGCATTTAACTGCTAACCTGTTGAAATAAATTATTATTATTACTCTTCATACATAATTTACACATAATTAATACCATAATTTAGAAAAGTATAATTTTGAGTATTAAACAGAGCTATTTATTTTCTGTTCCGTTTTTAAATGTAGATATTTATACATATAATATTAGAACTGGAATATGATTGCAGATCTTGATAGTCCGGTAGAGAGTCGACTTCTGAATTTTAATAGCAATTCAATTTTCTTCGTGTGTCTTGAGGATATGACATTTCATATTTTTTAAAAAATTCAAAGTAATATTTCTTAACTAATTCTACAATATAAATTCCATATAAAGTAGGTATTTTATAGTTGCATTTAGATCAAGATTGCTCTTACACACCGCTTCTGTAATATGAAGATTCTGTCTCTATCAACACCACGGCCCCAAAAGATAACTACATGTCTCAGCAAGGAATGAACATATGCATAGTAGGCATTTAATGCTGTTTCAATGCCAGCTGCTCTAGAAATAATCCGAGCGGCGTATGAGAAATTACTGATCTTGCTAGCAAGGAACTCAACATGATTGGTCTAAGACAGTCTCGTTAGAAATTTTGTCAGCACTGGAAAACTCAATGCAAATTCAGTATAGCTCGCCGTGATCTGGTCAGAGTATAAGTGATAATAATTTTCGTTTTTTGTACTTAACATTGCGTTGTGGTCTTCAAACCAAACCGTAAGTTAATTCAGTTGAACACTAGCCTAGTGTCAATCAAAAACTTTCTCTCATATTATGATTAAGAGTAATTTATGGTATCATAAATTAACAACATTACAATTACTTTATTAATTATTATTGATCGTTCAAACAACTTGATAAGAAAATTGGAAGGTTTTGTTGTAGTTAATTCTCTTAAATATCTTCCGTACAAGTTGAAGTGAAATATCGGTAAAGCTTACATTTTATTGGGTTTTGAAAAATCTAGCGATAAAACAGAGAGTAATGCCGTCGTCAAACAATCAATGGAAGTGGAGCAGATTGCGATTGGGACACCCGTGCGAAACGCGGGGTTATCAAATCAGCGCGATTTGCTCTGCCCAGTCAACTGCGAACTCACAAATTGCCGACAGACAAGACAGCACCATCTGTCCGCCCATCGCCTTAAATTTTTTAACTTAAAAAAACTATCTAATCGACAGTATCGCCAATTTGAATAAAATAAAATCCGTGTAATAAAATCGCATATTTCCTAGATCTTTTTAAACGCTTATCGGATTGATTCAAACTATCTAAGTTAAGAAGCATTATTTTGTCTCAAGACAAATGTTATCTGTTGGGAAAATAACCCTGAAACGAGTGAATAAATAACGTAGTATAAATTACCAGAGACAATCAGGCGATCTTAAGTGGGGTTGTTTCGGGTCCTTTTCCTTTTCGCTGCGCAAGATTTACGCCAACAGTGGACTTCACGTCACATGTGCATGCAGGATTGCATTTCCATTGCCAACTAACGAAATTGATACGATAAATTCCAACTTTGTACTAGATACTATTGGAGACATCCTATAATATTTTACACCTATTTTTGTTATTTTATCTCAAAGTAGATAAATCACTAATTTGTACACCATAGGACGCGACATTCCATCTTCATGAAGATAACACGATTTGGTGGATAAACTGTTGCGCAAAACCGTAATCTCGTAGTTGCCCGCGACTGATAATAAACTAATATTCGGAAATGTCCGTAGCGAGGATGGAGGGTTGTTCTCTCTCTGTGCAAGTTTAATGCACGTTTCGTGTTCCGCTGCATTTCTACGAGACCAAACACTCGTGGTGGAATTCGCAAATCCGGTCCCTTTACTAGGACAGTCGCGTCCTGCTTCGGGCTGCCTTGGGTTGCTAATTAGCATCGAAACGGCGTCCTGTTTGAGGTCGGATGCAATATCAATGGAAGGATGAGGATTTCAACTGTTGTTTTGTCCTATATTGAAAGCAAAATGCGTCATTGAAAATAGCAGGAAAACCCTTTCTGGATAGTTGATCTAAACAAGTCTTCTTAATTATTAGCATAATCCCTCTTTTCGTACCTCGACTGCTCTTTTCATTGTTGGCACACAGTAATTTCCGGGTGAATTTACATTACCCCAAAGTTTGGAGAACTTTTCCCGGCTCGTTGGGAAGAGTGAGGTAAAAAAAAAGAAGAAGCTCGAGCAGGGGTTAAAGTAACTCCTCTTGTGACACTAACAGTTCCCGTTCGAGTCGACAGAACGCAAAGCTTTTAAGCTCGGAAAATCCGCTCCGCCCACGACGCCGCTTCGACATAATTTAACCCGAACCGAGGCACCTTTGTGGTCAGACGATGGATGGAAAGTAGCGGCTGGTTTAATTCCCCTTGAGAACGTACTTTCTGATACGTTGCTGCCTGGAGTCCTTGTTGTTGTGGTTGGCGACTCCGCGCCGATGCCGAAGCAAAAAGCTTCGAAAGCTCTGCCGTGGCGTCGCGTTGGTTTGCGTTAAGTCGACGCTAAGCAGAATTGATTTTTATTGAAAGGGCGCGCGGTGTGTTAGTGTGAATTGGAATTTATCGCAAAACTTTTCGAAATCTGAAATTACTAGATCTCTCATTTTGATCAAAATCTGTTGTGTTAAACACCCGGGCATTTATTTTCAAGGGAATGTACCCGGAGGTATTTACCCAGGATGGGTATTTTGCGGTATTCATAAAATTAATAAAAAAAAGTACAACAAATACAAAGACCACTCCAAACGTAACTAAAACTACAAGTTCGTTTTTAATAAAAAACAATAACAATATTACATAATAGCCCTAAATACATCAGATTTTTTTTTAATTATCAACTTTTTTAAATAATTTTAAAACTTTAAGTACGTCTATTAAGACTGCTATACCCTACTGTTTCTAGTTGAAGGTCTAGAGTTAGTTCTAGCTAAGTTGGGTTGGGTTGAATTGGATTCTATCTTAAGAGAGGTACGGCTAAACCTAAATGTTTTTCATTCTAGGTCTTGTATTAGCTCTGGCGTTAGTATTGGCTCTATTTGTAGTTGTTATTCAGTTTTAAATTGTTGTGTCTTCGGACGCACGGCTAAACCTGAATCTTTCTAGTACTAGGTCTAGTGTTAGTTCTAGTTTTAATGACCATTCAGTGCTTGATTGTTGTAAATTCATCTGGAACTTAAAGTGTAACTATACTACAACCTAGCTTCAGTATTAACAGTAGATCTAGAAATAAAAACATTAAGATTTAGCCGTACATCTCTTTAGACGGCTAAACCCTAATGTTTCTAGTTCTAAGTCTTAAGCAGGGTCCGGTTGGGTTGGATTGGGTTTCGACTTAAGAGAGGTACGGCTAAATCAGAATGTATTTGGTTCCAGGACTAGTGTCGGCTTGTGACGCCAAAACTAACAATTTAAAATTTAATATCAAATTTTTATACAAATAGGTATAATAGTTTTGATATTTATATCAACAGATTTTTTTAAGTAATTAGATTCTTTTTTTAATTGAAAGAAAATTGTGAAAGATTGAAAGAAAATACCAATATATTTAATAAAGACCTTACAATAATGCTTATCGCTGATGATTGAAATTTGACCAGAAAATAGAAGTTGTTTTTATAAAATAGATTGAAATCCGGAATTTCCGTAAGTTTTGGTAGAACAAGAACACTTTTATAACGTAATTTCGGCCGACTTCGAAGACTTTTTAAGGACGGCCACCCAAAGTTATTATCATTATTGGAATGAATGATAACACTTAAGAGGGCCAACGTCTTCGAAACACGTAAATTTTAAGAATGAGAACGCGAGTCGAAACGGTCTTTGAACGGTCTTTTATATTATTATAACTACCATTATAAGTATTATTATAGTAAATAAAATTAGAAGTAGTGATAGGATAATCTGTTACTGAAAATAAATAAAATGTTATAAATAAAACAAAATATAAATAAATGTTAATAATGTGTTCTGGGAAATGGTTAGTTTTGGTGATTTATTTTATGATGTTTAGTTCGTTTCCTAGATTTCTATTTAATCTTGTTAAAAGCTCTATATATGTGTATTCTTATGGGTGCGTACTTGTGTGAAGTATAGTGAGAATTGTACAATATAATAGAGTCTGTTTGTGTTGATTTGCGCTATGTATCAAATTGTATTTTGTTGTCTATTTTTTTTTACTGTTTGTGTATTTCTTTATTGATTTCAATGTCCAGAAAATTTATCTCGTTATCTTCCTTAAGCTCTATTGTAAATTGTATGTTTTATGACTTTGTATATAATAATAAGATTGTGCATGAAATCAAATCCTGTTTTGTCAATTTAGTTCTTAAAACGTCTTTTAGTATATTTAGAGATTCTTTAGTTGGTTTCAAATTCGTAATATAGTAGGAAACTATATATATAATAATTCTGGGTTGGTACTTTGTTAAGATTTAATTCTGGTTGCAAATGAATTTCTTTCCTAAATAAGTTTATTAAAAATGTTGTTATTTTGTACGTAGTAGAAGTTATAGAAGTTATTATAAGTCATGGTGTTAGTGGGCTCATGGTTTGGTTCATACAACAATTGGATGGAATACGGGAAATCCCGTATTTGTGTATTGTCTCTTTGTTTTAGTTAATGTATTTTTGTACTGTGTTATTAAATGTATATGTGGGATATTTTTAATTTATTTGAACGTGTTTCCATTTAGGAATTTTTCAGTTTTATTAATGTAGTTTTCCTTCCAAAGTATTACTGTACCTGCGTTTTTGTCGCCCTTTGTGATGATTAAATTATTTTCTATTATCTTTTTCTTTATGTTTATTATCGTTGACATCTTTTCCTTTTGTTTTTGTAGTTTTCTTATTTTTATTGTTTCCGTTATATAATGTTGCCCTTTCTTCTCTTATTAATAGTCTTTGTAGACCTTACGTGATCTTCTAATGGGAATATTTTAAGATTGATATAAAAATAACTGTCGTTTTGTAATTGTTAACAGGACTTCTTCCTGATGATTAGGGTTCTACCTTCGAAACATGTAGACACAGAATAAAAATAAATAGGATAACGTCAAGTACAAAACTTTCACTCCTGAATTTAGAAATGTTCGGGATTAGTGCGTCTTCAGAATACTAGATTTACTTGTGATTCAGTACAAACATATTATGTATGCTTAGATTGTATATATTCCATTGAAATAAAACTAGAATTAATCTGGTTTAATTCTAAAAATGAATTACTTCAAAAACATGAAAAGTAATGAATTAAAAGCGTTTTTGCAACAGTAGCAGATTTATTGTTCGAAAGAGGATCCGCTTATGTTCATCATTTGAACCGTTCAATTACAGCAAGAATGTAGATTTAACCATCAGAGAAGGTGATTTGTTTACTTTAGATGGTTGGTATTTCATACAAGATTTTCCCCAGCGATAAATGTCGGAATTCATTATTGGCCAGAAAAATCTAGACTTTGTTTGAATATAATATAAAATGTAATGAGATTGGCACATGATTGCATTGCAAAGTCTTCTTTTCTTTTTCAAATCCTTTTAAAATAAAATACATCTTGCTTTTTTGGTTGCAATTAAAAAAAAATATGATTTATTATTATTTTTACATGGTAACGGAAAACATTAAAAAATGGTTTTAAGCCTTTGTGATTGAAATTATATAAGTTTGCAACGAGTCTGTACGATCACGCTACATAAAGTTTAGATTGAAATTAAAATAGTCGTAACGAATCTGTTACGTTAGGAAACTGTATTATCGATGGATAAGATCTTATGGGCTGCGTTCATATCGTCCATTTTTATGTCTTCCTTTTACACCATTTCACCTTCTACGTAGGCTACAATGGAATAACTAAACAGCAAAATGGGTTCAAGAATGGTATCAAATTATGTTTAGTGAAATAAAAAAAATAATAAAAATTCTGTATTCCAACAGAATAATGCGCGACCTTATACAACAAGGGCTACAACACGTATTTTGGAAAAAAGCTGTTAACAAATGTTTAGATGACTCTAACATGGCCTGCTTGGTCACCTGATTTGCGCCCAGACATATATGGGATGACGTTATACGATCTTCAGCTAACGATTTAAAAAGCTTGGATTAACATACTACAGACTCATCACTTGATTTATAACATGCCACACCGTCAAAATGAGTGCATTACAAATCGTGGCAGAGCAACTGATTATTGAAAAAACTTTTTAGTTTTTGTTTAATTTTTAATTTTTTAATTAATTAAAGAAATAAATTTTTATAAAATTGTTCAATAAATTCTAGGTATTGTAATTTTTATCGAAATCAGTAAAAGTTATAACTAGAGATCGGATTTATATGCCTTTGCATATTTTGCATTTTTACCACATATAAATTTAATGATCCATATACAGTATCGTGCTAAGATGTTTGGCGCCCCAGGCCTGGGTTAGACGAATGAAACCCAAAAGCCAACCCAACCCTTTCTTGACACCAAAGTTATTAGGAAATCTGAACAACGTGTCCTGTTAGATTGGTATATGAAACCGACCTATTCAGGTCGTTTTATTAATTTCTATTCTTGCCATCCTAACACCCTTAGGGCGATGAAAAGTAGGGTCTTGCGCCTGACGGATGAGAGTTTTCGTGATAAGAACCTTAGAGTTAGAGAATATAAAAATATCTGTTGGAGTCTAACAGATATTTTCTGTAATAATGGCTTCCCGAAATCCTTAGTCAATCGAATCATTTACCATCAAGATTCTCCCATTCGGCCAATTGCTGTGTCAACACCCCCTCTTGACTCATCCTCCAGACGATTCTTTACTTGATTCCCCACCTACATTCGTTAAGGTTTCCTATATTTTGGGTTTCACTGATAATCTAATCAGGATCTTTCGGGATTGTCCCTTAAAGTTTGCTAAATACACCTGCAGACCCCTGAGAAATATCTTCTCCTCCCTGAAGGACACTACACCTCGTCTTCTACAATCAAATTTGGTCTACAGAATTGATTGTAAGGGTTGTAACAGTTGCTATGTGGGCACTACTTCTCAATATTTGAAGTCTCGTCTGTCTCAACATCTAAGAGACTGTGCCACAAAGAAATCAGGCGGTACCGCCTTCGCACAACACCATGTTACCACGGTTCATAATTTTGATTGTGATGATACAAAAATTCTTTGCAAAGAAAGGTTTTATAGTAGGAGATTATTTATGGAAATGTTCCACATTGTGTTGTCCCTTTAGACAACACAGTCAACTTCAGGACTGATTTACAAGGGTTAAGTGAGATCTATTGTCACCTCATTGAATTGACAAATAAACCCAACAACAACTCGGTTTAGTCAGACCTCTCATGGGACTCTATTCTGTTTTATTATCACACAATTGATCCCTTACTTTAATTCCTTTTCATTTTGTTTAATTTATAATAATGTCCTATAGTTGTGTTTCCTAGAGCCAACTTTAACCTTGCGTCGGCCTTCTACCGTTTGTTATTGATTTTTTAGTCGTTTTATAAAAATTTCAAATTTCATATTCATTTGGTTAGATTTGAGGTTAAGAGCAAATTGAAAATCTCTTTCCTTGTCAACAACTTGTTCCATCCTTGTTTGCTGAACATTCCTCTTCTTCTTCTCGTGAAATACATCTGGTGAGTTTTGACTTTAAAGTTTTATTCCCAATGTGAGTGGGCGCACCTGGTTTCGACCTGTTTTTCGCGCCTTATTGACTCTTGATCCCAACCACGCTATCTGTTTGGTGTTGTCTTTTCGTGTAAAAATCTTACGAGAAGTATATATTGCTTCCACCTCTGATGTTTTTTGGGGACTCTTAATTTAACATCATGTATTGTTATACATCGTGATCTCTAAGTGTAAGTGAGATTACTGTTTTTTATATCAAAATTGTCAACGGTTACTGTTTGTAGCATACCCTGAAGAAGATAAAAATAAATTATCGAAAGCTTGGTTTATGGTTAAAGGAGGCTTTTTTTAATTCATCCCCGCCTTGGTTGAATTTCCCAATATTCGCTCTCAATTATAAAAAAAAAGTTTGATACCAAATGTATTACTTCAATCTCCTGTTATGATTCTACTCTCTGAATCAAAATGGGATCATCTCAAAACAACATTCTTCTTATTAATTTTACTTATATATCTGAATGGCGATATCCCCAATTCGCACCTCTCCACCATAAAAGTTGTAGCATGGAATCGTTGTCCGTCCCATAAAATCATTTCTGACCATATCTTCTTTATGTCGAAAATTTCCTAATTCAGATCTAAACTTTATTTTATTTATATAAGAATGCTTTCCTGTTCTGTAAAGTATTAACATCATTCCACCTAACAACTATATTGTTCTTAACAATATTTTTTAAATGTTATGAGCTTTTAAAACTGTTTTTAACAATATGAATTGTAATTTTATTAACATTGTCGTGTTTATACCTTTGAGTACAATATTTGCAGATTTTCAACTTTTGGTATTTTAGTACTTTTCAAAATAAAATAAAATCAAAATAAATGTCAATTAGTGACATTTTTATTTCTTTTTATTAAATTTGCAGTTTCTAAATACCAACCCATCGGGCAGGCCTTTACAACAACAAATCATAAACCAAATATCAAATATAATTTTTCTTTAATAGACTTAAAATGATATTTTTTGTTGGTTGAACATTTTTCGTCACACTTGAAATTGGTTGAACGCATTTAAAGTTTGTCGCAGGTATCATCAATCATCAAGAGTCGTGGATAAAGAGGGGGGCTTAAGCGTTCGGTACGCCGACATCGCACAGCGGACGTTTTTAAAAGGGTTTTTATTACGCAAAGAGCCATAGTACTGTCCCGTCTTGTTAAGGGACCATCCCCACTAACACCCCGCTTTATACGTGCATCCACTTGCAACGTTGCGTGCAAAATGTATCGGGGTCGACGGACGTGGCCAGTTCGTACTGGACTCCAATTCATTTTGCAGACAACAACTAGCGCAGTCACTTTATCGTGCCGGACCCGCAGGACGTGCTACTTTTCATTATTTTCATTGTCACAACCAGTTATGTAGTACCTACTGAAAAATTGCTAACGTTTTTATTTTTATCCCAGTATAAATCAGCGATAAAAAAATGATCGAATTAAATCGCGTTAAATAATCGATATTCCATCAGAGAGGGACCAAAACTAAGAGGAGAGTTGGCTAATTTCGACTGCAAATAATTCTCTCTTCCGAACACCTATCCCATTATTCTGGGCGTTTCCTCCATGGAGTTCCGAAGCCCTGACCCTTTGCGCTCCGACTCTTATTAGAACAGGAACCGACTGATAGATGAACACTTCCGCGGGAAACGTGTTTATTCCCTTTATTTGAAAAATTGGGCTTTGCGCTCTTCAATATCTTTTGTTTTAACAGTTTAATTTCCTCTCGGGCGGAAGTCGAGACTACAGACAACGTCATTTGTATTCCGAGCTGGAACACTGCGCTTTTAATCTACCACTTTAACGAAGAAAAAATGAAGCTTAAACTTGAATTCGATTAAAGAGTAAATACTCCTAATTTGGTTACCTAAGTAAAAATTCTTTTATAAATCTTTTTTTAATTAAAAACTAAAAAAAAATTGAGGACGACTAAAAAAATAGGGTTGAATCATAAAATAGAGCCCGGGCGGAAACCGGAAATCAAATTAAACGTGATTTATTAACAACGGCGCCGCGCACGCCGGATTCTACCTAGCGGAAGTAGCGCGAGGCGGTCGCGACGCGTCTAAGAATAAATGAGAATTTACGGCCGGCGCAATATTAAAGACCCGGGGGCTCCCCGACGTCGCCGTCCTCAACCCCCACGATCAAAAAACCATCAGGAACGCATCAGTTCCTGTAATGTTTGCGATCTGGTGGCCGACTTCATTAAAGTAATGGTCGTAATAATCTCGTTGCCCCATTGGCCCAAAATGTATCACACGAAATGTTGCTTCGAAAGGTAGAAGTTACCTCGTTATCATCAACAGTCATCGTCGGCCGTGAAGATATTCCTTAGAACCAGTTCGATACTATCAGTTTGGACGAAAGGGAGTTGAAGGAGAATGCTGGTTCGAGGATTGCGGGGGGAAAGACAGAAGTGCGTGGGAATCTGTATTTTATCTAATTCGATAGAAGCGTTAACTCGCGGCCAAATGGGCTTTTATATGGTGAGCCCTCAAAGAGATCAGAGATAGGCTTCGCTTTGAAGGTTTAGAAGGGCGAGTCCCGAATATTCGTGCATAAAGCAGAAGTATAAAGATTTTAGGGACGGAATGTTTATATCTCAATGGTTCTAAATCTCTCTTTGGAACGTTAAGCAATTGTGAACCTTAAGGTACAGAAAATTTAAATGAAGTCAAAATTATATATTTTTAATCTTTTTAAGTTAATCGCTTTTAAAAGTTAATATCTCCAAAACAAAATGTTATTTTGAAAATTCGTTTTATTCATTTTATTATAACGCTTATGGTTTGTTCTATAAATGGTGATAATTTCATAATGATTTAATCCAATCCCGAATTTTTAAGTTATTTTGATTATTTCAAAATTCCAATTATTTAGGGTGTCGCAAACCGAAAAAATTGGGAACCTCTGAGTTATACTATTAGTTCCAGTAGAATTTCTAACAATCTGGAGCCGCTCATGAAATATGGGTTTGGTTGGGCTGGGTTCTTCTTTTTTTTCAAGAAAGTTAACAATTTAAAAAAGAATCGAATGTATCAAAGGTTCCGCGAAGAAATATTAAACATTATATAAAATGATTGGAAACCTTTCTTTAATCTATCATACATATCATATGATTCACAACAACAACTCTCTAACACATATCATGAATCATAAATGTACAGCGGATATAATTTCTTGAAAATATCGTATTATTTTTGATTTATAAATAAGACAAACTCCTCTTTTATTTTGTAATTTTTATACCACTGTGACGTTCCCTCTTTCTTGGGGTTCGGTCCAGAAGGTGAGGGAGTGTCTTTGGTGCCCTTTCTTTCGGTAGATGTTAACGGTCTCGGGCGCCACCTTATGTTTAAAGAGGTAAGGAACTCTTTCGCCTCCTAAGTAGCTTTTAGGGGTTACAGTCGGAGAAATCATGGTGATGTGCAGGCGGTAATAAATTGAGACAGAGATAAGACATAAGATAAAAATATTTATTAATCTTTAGACGGAAAATTAACACACAGGTATATAGAAATTCTATTGGGACTGGTTATGGTTGTCGGTAAAAAATTCTTTATTTATTTAGTTCGGTATTCAGTTTCGTTTGAAATACTATTGCGGAACTCGGACGTTCGATTTCCTGATTTTCGGTAAAATTAATTTGGTAGGAAAATACTGCAGGAAAACTCACAGCAGTATTGGGTCGGAAAGTACTACGGGAGAACTCGCAGTAGTACTGGGTCGGAAAGTACTACGGGAAAACTCGCAGTAGTACTTGGTCGGAAAGTACTACGGGAAAACTCGCAGTAGTACTAGGCCGGGAAGTACTACGGGAAAACTAATCATAAAATAGAATGTGTAAGCTAACTCTAACGTACATCAGGAGTCATAAAACTACAGCCGATACGATTTTTTTTTGAAAATATCCCATCTTTTTATTTATAAGATTAAAACAATTCTTCTTTAATAATTCTTTTGAGAGTTTAAATAATATTATCTTACAATTTTCAAACCATATCATAAACTAGAATGTTTAACCTTCAATCTATCATACATACCATAACATGAATCATAAATATACAGTCGATATGATTTTTTGAAAATATCGTATTATTTTTGAAAAATTTATAAAAATTTGATAATTTCGATAAAAAGATTAATCGTGATAGTGTACCAAAAAAACTAAGAATGCTACCTTAAAACAACACTTTGCACTTATTTTTATTTGCCATTAGCGTTTAGCTATAAATCAATGTCCATTTACTTTTCTTTTAGCTGGGCCCCGTGTGGGCGGTGAAAAACACCAGTTCCTATATAAGGGCTCTTTTTGTGACTACCTTGCTTTTTACACGTTCTCGCCTTTTTGCCCAACTATAGCCTTAAATCCTGTATTAACAGAAACGTGAGGAAACAAAAAAAGTGGAAGCGAAAGGAAAAAGTAAAAGAAACCAAACAAAGGTAATATTGCTATATGGGTTATTGTTTCTGAAAACAGATTGTTCAACGAATTAAGTGTTGTAATCATTAGCGAGGTGGATGTAGATCCTTTAGACGCAAGGGTGATTAATTACCTTTTATATTCAGTTTAAGGAAAAAAGTATTAAGAAGCGCTATAAATAACCCTCAAACCCAAGATGAGCTTTTAAATACCAAATCTCTTGTGTTTTAAATCTTTTTTTTTTATGGTGGGGTTTCAAATTAAAAATTTTTAAGCAATACATTCGGAGGTTTAAAAATATGATTGGATTTAATCGAAACATTAATTGGTAGTAAATCCCCAGAGGGGGTTGAATGGGTACATTTTAATTATAACGAGCTATTTGAACCGTTGGTATTTGCGGTTATAGAAAAAATTAAAATATTTATCATCACTACCGGGTTAAACCCGATTACCTGCGGAGGTAGCCGAATTCGAGTCCCACCAAAGCCGGTGGAATGACTGGGAATTATGTCGGGAATAACTGGACACTACCCGGCCGTCGGTAACGGTTTATGGGTGGAATAAAATTTAGCCGAGATAAAATTTACATACAAATTTTATGGGCAGCGGAAATCTCCAGCACATTTTTACTGCTGAACCGAGAGATGGAAGCACAGCAAAAACACGAGCATCACACTTTTACCCTCATTTTCCTGAAGGCGATTTTCGGATTTGTTACTTCAATTGGTGTGGTTAAGTCTAACAGTATATACATTTTGGCAACTCTCTTTATTCATTATAGCTTCCATTTAGAATTAATTTATTCATAAAAATATTAATTGACATAACTATTTGCATAAATTAGTTTCAACAAAATTAGTTAACACAGGAAATCATAGTTATATGCGTGTATAAACAGACGTATGATCAACATGTTTACAAATCAATTACCAAATTTACAAGTCAAATTGTACTACCATTAAAAAATCGGGATTGTGCTAATTCGCGCGAACCGTAAAACTGTGTATTACAAGAGGATTTAATTGAACGCGGCTATTTGGTTCGTTCGGATGAGTGTCGGGAACAAAATTAACGAATTAACTAATGCGGCTTGTGTGTAATTTGATGGTCCTGACGGCGCCAACGTCGAACGTTGCGCGCTGTATCAACAAATATCTCGCCAGTAATTGAATTGCACCTCGACCGGACGCGTATTTGTGCGAGAATTTAAACTCGCGCCGTGCGATTAAAACCAGGAATATGTTTTCCGTCGGAATTATAGGCCGATTGAGGGAGGGAGGAAAATAAATCAACAAAAATTTACGAGGCCCCCTCGGCCGCGTGGACTGTTTGCAGTTTAAATCAATTGAAAATTTTATTTATTAATTTATGCCCAATGCGAACCAGCCCTTTGCTAGCGTTCAATAAACGTTCCGAATGGTTGTCGCACCGTTCGTCGGATAATTTAACGTTATGGATTAATTGATTAAATAGGTGCTTTTTATGCGTTTGATCAAATTTCAATTACGTTATACAAATTTATTTATTGACGAAATATGAATTAATTACCTTATTTGATACAACCTAATCTACTACAGAATGGATCAGTATCAAGTTCTATTCCAGCGAACAGAACGAATTCGGCCCAACTAGCTATTGGGTTAGTACCTTACTTAAGGGCACAATTCTTATCATAGGTATTTTAGAAATTTGTTTAAATACACACTGAATAACTGATTAATTCATGATTTACACAGCGATTTGCATGATATACATACAGGATGATTCAAAAAACCGCTGGCATATACCAGCGGTTTTTTGAATCATATTATCTGCCCTAGAAATATTTCTGGGGCAGATAATATTTGTAAAGTCAAGATGAATTGTCATGATCATCTCTTTAACAAGATATGGAAAAATTACACTTCTTTTTTAAAATATTCTCTATGCAATTGCCAATTTTGTTAAACGGGCAGAATTTTTGGGTATAGTGTCATCAATTATTCCTCAATTCTCTTACAAGTGTTTGATTAAAGCATTAGTTTTTGGGTAATTTTCAGTTTTCCAAACACACATATGATCACTTTAGTCTTGATTGGTATTCTTGTGGGTATTCGCGGTTATAAATATTGGACATACAGAAAATGATGCAATTTAAATCTTTTCTTTAAACTTGTTTTTCTTAAAAATTGTTGCTTTAATCAAAGTTTTGCCAGACCTAATTTGATCACGTTACACTTCTACACCTAATTGATAAATAATTATCACTTTACACCAAAATATTGCTCGTTTGACCAGATTATCAGTGAAAATTTTAGTCAAAATTTTAGCAAAGACTGTTTTCTTACAGATAATGTATAATTTTAAAGAAATTTTGAACCTTTATAGGTCGTTTAGGAGGCATTTGCACGGCCCATATATATAAAGACAATTCACCGTACATTTTCATGTATTGCCTGCTCTAGAAGTTTTTCAGAGGTTTTTTGAATTACCGTGCATAGGATTTTTTAAATTTATTTAAATAAACGCTATCGTATAATGTAACAATCAATAAATAAACAATAATAATAATTTATAGGTTAGAAAGTAAAACGACTTTATTTAATTTCTGACGAATGAGCGAACGATTAAAAATTTGCGGTGCAAATTAAAAATTTTATTAATATAATGTAGTCTAATTTTTATGTTCAAATGAACAATATTTATATTATAATAAGTTGGACTGCATGAATTGATACAATGTCTGAAAGAATCGGAAGGAGCTCAGATTGATGATTTATAAATAAATTATTGTACACTTATAGTATACGCTAACTTTGGCAATAAAAAAGAAAAGTTACTCGATTTTGAAAACCTCTTTCTCAGGTGGTGGGGTCTTGTTGGGCCACTACTGATGTCTGAAGTAGTATAGGCTATGAGTTTACTTCTAGAAGAATTGTCAACAATTTAGAGCTAAACAAGAATTAAAACTAGAACTAACCCTCGACCTAGAATTAGAAAGATTCAGGTTTAGAAGTGCGTCTGAAGACGCAGGCTCATTGAATCAGGTTGGTTGTCGATGCGCTCAAGAAGAGAACTTCATATTCTCACATACTATCATAAATTGATTACTACTAAAATCCCTATATATTTATATAATAAGATATCATTCCAGTGCGATATTCAATGTCGTGAGACTATAGATGCAGCATATATTCGCCTCGGCAAAGAAAGTCATTGTTCCAAACATTTTTTTCTTTTTATTTATACAAGTAATACAGCAGCATTGGTGGCGAGTTGAGGAATCTCAGTGTTCATTGCTTTAAATAGCATTTATGGGCACGGTTGCTTGGCGAGCAGGAGACTACTATTTCTGTAATACTTACTTACTTTATTGAGGATTTTTGTTTGCTTCTATTTTATTTCTTTACAAGTTATGATTTTTTTTAGAACTTCATTTAGAATTAGGAATTAATATGTAGTTCATATCTTCCCAATAATAGTCAAGGTTTGGATTGAAAATCAGTTGGTATACAACTGAATCTTTGTCTCGTGATTGCACTCTCATTATCTTTTTATTATAATTTGTTTTATATTTGTAATTATTTTTCATTTTTCCTAATGAATGTGTAATAAAGGCTATTATTACTATTATTATTTTTTTTTTCTTAAGGTGTTGGAGTCTTTTTTGGGCCAATACTGATTTCTGAAGTTTAGATTATACTTTTTGTTCTTAGAGAATTAAAACTGGAACTAATACTAGATCAAGAATTATTTCTTGATCTAGTATTAGTTATTTCTAATTTTAGTTTAATACTTATATACAACAATCCGAGACTGAATAACAACGAGAAGTAGAACTAAAACTAGAACTAACACCATATCTAAAACTAGAATCATCGTACTTAGCTGCATATCTTTTAAAACGAACCTAGCTTTTGTACTTATACTAAATATAGAACTAACTAGAGTTTAGCGGTACGTATCTTAAAACGGCTAAACCCTAACATTTCTGGTTCTAGGTCTAGTGTAAGTACTAAAGCTAGGTTGTAAGTCCAGTATTAGTTATACTTTTAGTTCCAGAAGAATTTACAATAATTAAGAGTCTGACGACGCACGGCTAAACGGAAACTTTTTAGTACTAGGTCTAGTGTTAATTCTAGTTTTAGTTCGATGCAAGTATATAACAATTTAAGACTAAATAACAATTAAAAATAGAGCCAACACTAACGCTAGAGCTTATACCAGACCTAGAACGAAAAACATTTGGATTTAACAGTACCCGTCTTAAGAGGGAACCCAACAAAACCTAGCTTCATAATTAACACCAGACTTAAAACTAGAAGCATTAGAGTTTGGCCGTCTTAAGAGACGTACATTCCGTACATTTATCAATGTTTCAACAATATTAATAATTTAAAAAAATCGATTATTTAGGGAGCCGTAATCCTAAAAAGATTTAGAACCCCTGCAAGTAAAGTTTTCTAGTGTAAGAGTATTAGCATTTTACTGCTAATAAAAAAGCAAGTGTCATTCGTTGCTCATTTGTTATTTTGAAATAAGAACATTTGAATACGAATATAAAGTTGATAGTAATGGAGATATATGCCACATTCCGTACATAAAGGGCATCCTGTGTACATAGAAGTAATGCTCGACACTAAATGAACAACAAACTAAAAAAAATGAAAGTTTACGACATAGTTGAAGACGACCTATCTGAGTATTTCCAACATGGTGTTACCTTCACCGCCATCATATCCACAGTCCATCTCTATGTGTGAATGCACTGTAAATTCAACTTATAGTACAAGTTACATACTCAAAGTAAAACAATTAAACCGAAACACCTTTAACCATATCGTTACTGGCTATTTGTTAGATCTTAGTATTCTGCATATAAAGAAACACGTATACATGCGTTAAGATTTTTCTAAAATAAAAATTCAGCCCAACTTTCGATTAATAGTTTAACCCCACAGGAAACATCTAAGAGACAAAAACGATTTAGAATATTTTCATCTATTTATTTTTAATTTAATTTTAATTTTTAAATAAAATTATTCCAATGTACAAATGGTTGAAACAATTAAATGGGAGTGTAGTTCAATTTTTTCCTACAATACTGTCAAGGTAATTTTTTTGCATTTTGTTGGTATTCATATCAAATTTATACTGTTTTCCTAATTTTTATTAACTGTTTTAGTTAGTAAATAATTGAGGATAAAATTCTAACAAATTACCTTCACAATCAATCAATTTTCCGCATTCTTCGAGGTTTATGATGATGTTACATTTATTTCAAAACATAAAATAAAACAAAATTTTATTAACATTACAACAATTTGACAGGCATTATAAAAAACGAACTATAGTTACTTTTAGTAACTTAATACGATTGAGAGTAGAATCATAACGTGTTATATTATGAACTAAACTTTTTCCCCAAATTACATTTTTCTTGTCTTTATTCCACAAGAAAAAAATAAACCATAACTTTTCGCGATTTTTCGCGCAGTTACATAGCTTCATAGGGGACCTACTGCGTTGAGATTTTGTAGTCAAAATGACGTAAATAAGGCTTGCATATATTGAATATAGTTATTTTTGATTCTAGAAGGCGAAATGACACTTTTGCATTCAAGAACGAAAGCTTATTTTTGCGAGCTATAGCGCGCAAAAAATCAATACAAACGTCAAAACATGTACAAAGATACGTCAGTGAACTGTAAAAAATATCGTCGCTGACGTAGTTTTATTTTACTGTCACATTCCTGAACTTCTATTGTAAAAAAACGCTTTCCAACACAAATTATTTAAACTATTTTGAGCGATAGCGTTTAAACCGATTTCTATAAAATACTATACCATTTAAATCGCGATTTATCAAGACATAGTTTGATAAAAACTAAAAAATTCCATAATGTCACCTCACGGATGTTGATTCCATAACTCAGCTAAAATACAACAATTCATTTTATTGCAGCAGTAAATAAATTAATACGATTTAATATAACATTTAACAGCCCTTAAAATAGCAATCGATATCTCAATATCACTAGAATAGTATTCATATTAATGCCAAATACATAGGTATTCGTAACAGAACAAATATAACAGCCCTTTTAACAAATAAATATAAATAGTGTGTACAAATAATATTATTTTTAATTACTTGAGGAGTCAAACCCCGCACATCAATTGAGGGGTTTTAAGTATAGTGTAGAATTAAAAAAAATCGATTTTTTTTTGCTTAAGCGATATGTTTGAAAATTTTTTTAAAAATTTATATCCCCAAAGCTTTTAGCCGAAAAAACTTTTTTTAACGATATCGGGTGCGATAATTACAAACATCCACCACCAATGAAACCGCAAGTTTTTGAAACGATTCAACATATCTATGAAAATTTAAGTAGAGAGGATTTGCTTGAGCGTAGAATTAAAAAAAAACGATTTTTTTGCTTAAGCTATATGTTTGAAAATATTTATGAATATATCCTTGATAATATTTGATTTCAACAAAATAGCTATCCTGCTCATAATACCCGTATCGTTATGAATTCTTTAAATAACACCTTTGAAGATAGGTGGATAATTCGACTTTCAGTTCGTATTAAATAACGATTCTTTTGTGACCTTTTAAAGTAATTCTATATACGACTATGGAGAACTACTGAAATAGGCAATTATACTAGATATATTTGCTAACGTACGGAAAAATTTTTATAACTGGTTGGATTACGGTTCAGGTCAGGAGGGAGGTTTATTTGAGCATTTATTATAAATAGATGAGCAGAATTTCATAATAGCTTAAGAGATATGTTTGAAACCGGAAGTTTTTTAAACGATTCAACAATCTAAGTAGAGAGGATCTGTTTGAGCGTTGCATAGGAGCAATATTATCAGGATCAAACTGTTCCTGAATTGCAGGAATAACACTGTTCAACAAGTCTAAATATTTATTGCCGTTCAAATTTCCATAAGAAAAAAACCATTGATATCATTCGCAACAATTCCTGTCCACACATTCAGTTGCTGATAATATTGTGTTCTCGTTGAAACATTCCAATGAAAACTCCATGCGGTAATAATTAAAATAATTAATAATAAAGATTAAAGGTAATAATTAAAGACCGGATTAATAGAAAATATGCTTATGCTCAAAATTAAAGGGATTACAAATATATTTAAATATCTTTACGAATCAGTTAAAAATAAGTGAAATAAGACCAGGTTAGTTAAGCCTTTTTTGCCTTTTTTGAATTTTCATGCCTATTATTTTTTTATGCCTATTTAAAGCCTTTTTTCAACTTTTTGGCGTCTTTTCCCCAAAAATTGGTTGAATTATGAAAAAATATTTGTTGAATTATGTAATATAAATACTACATAATCCAGCATGTCAAAACATCATTGCATCAGGAAAAATTAAAACTGACTAAAAGTCAATCCAAAAAACAACAAACTATAGGTACAGCTTTACAATCAATCTGTGGCATCAACATCCGGCTACACTGAGCATTTTGATCTTTGCAAAGCTTTGATAAAAGTAAACATACCAATCCATAAAGTGACAAATAAATATTTCAAAACTTTTTTACAAACATATTGTACAATGCATATTCCCGATGAAAGCCATCTCCGCAAAAATTATATTACTTCAGTCTACAAAGAAGTTATTCAAGAAATAAAAAATATTATTGGAAATAATTATATTTGGATAAGTGTAGACGAAACAACTGATGTATGTGGACGATACGTGGCAAATTTAATACTTGGAGTATTAAGTGATGAAAATTCCTCAAAAAGTTTTCTAATAAGTACCAAAGAATTAAGTAAAACAAATAATAATACGGTAACAAGATTTATTCACGACGAATTACCGCATTTTTTTCTTGCCGGAACCGGTACCGAATGATAAAATTTTACTGATGGTGTCAGACGTAGCGGCATACATGGTAAAAGCTGCCTCTAATATGAAGATTTTTTACCGTAATTTAATTCATTGTACTTGCTTAGCACACGGGCTTAATCGAGTAGCAGAAACTATAAGGTTACAGTTCCCATTAGTTAATAAATTAATAAAAAGCGGTAAACAAATATTTGTTAAAGCCCCTTTAAGGGTAGAATTGTTTAGAGAGGTTATCAAATACCCCATTACCACCACAACCAGTTCTAACAAGATGGGGAACATGGTTAGATGCCGCTATATACTACACAAACGCCTTAGAACATTTTAAACAATTAATAAATGAATTTCCGGCTACAAGTAGTAAAGCAATACAGGATTGCCAGGCCGTCCTAAAAGAAATGGAGCTACAAAATAATTTGGCATTTATAAAAAGCAATTACAGTTATATAAGTGAATCTATAAAATCACTTGAAAAACAGGATTTACTTTTAGTGACTGCAGTAGAAATGATTAAAAAGTTTCAAGACAGCACGTATAGCGTACCAGGACATATTGGTCAAATAAGTACGAATAAATTTAATGACGTTCTGTGTAAAAATGAAGGATTTGCCACATTACAAAAAATTGCAACAATTTTAAGTAGTGAAATTGTTACTGGATTTATTATGGATCCCGCATTAATTACAAAGTTAAAGTATGCAGCAATTACAAGTGTGGACGTGGAGAGAAGTTTTTCGGCTTACAGAATACGTTAAGTGAGAGAAGACACAACTTCACAATGGAACATTTAGAATAGCATTTAATAATTAGTTGTTTTCGTGATTAGTGGTTTAATAATTATATATCAATGTTTAGTTTAACGATGTATTTTTTAATGAAAACGTTATTAAAATACATTATTAATGAGGTATAGCAATTTTTTCGATTTCTAATTTTTATGCCTTTTTAATGCTTTTGTTGCCAAAATTTCATGCCTTTTTAAGTGCCTTTTTCCGTCTTTTTTGTGCCTTTTAATCCGGTCTTTAGTGATCATAATCATCCGGCAAAACTACCTGCATTATCGAAATTTTATAAAATTGGTATTTGTGTTTATGCCAAATTGTTAGCACTGTTGCTGCTCCAACCATAAACAACTTTTCTTCGGGCGTATAATATTGCCTTTTAAGAAAATAGCACAACAAATTTTAGCAAAATTGCCAATCACCCTAACCCAACCACAATCTTCTAATTAATTTCCTATTTCTGGATTGATTCGATGCCTGTCTAGGAATGATATCATTGGTTTGTGCGAAAAAGCTAGAAAGTGCGTAATAAGTAATATTGCTTTACAAACACATTAAACTTCAACATTTCTATCAAAATAACTGAGAATCCTCATAGGATTTTAATGTGTTAGATAAAGACATACATAACATCTCCAATCGGCCGGATAAGTAAAGCAGTATATCTATTCCATGTTAACTAATTTTCTATTATTAGTAGAGAAGAAACCTCGTAGCGTTTCTTTTCCCACTTGCGTTCTTTTCCTATCCGCAGGTTGCAGACGATCAGTCAAAATTTCAAAGTCTTCTGAGGCATTGAAATAATATAGGGTATTTCATTTAGTATGGTATTTAATATAGTATTATCCAATAGTATTAGTGGTTTGCAAGACAGAAGCTTTATTTATCGATATACTAAATTGCAATCTTTAATATTTAATAATAATGGTGATAACAAATTTTAAGTCACATCATTTAAAAAAAAATTACAAAATGATTAATAACTTGGAAACCTTATATTAAAAATTTGAAAACAAGATATGCACCTATAGAATTTAAGACAACTAATCAACATATGTGAAAAGATACATAGGGTTCCATTTAAAAAAATTAAGTTGAATACGAGCCTGGAATAGGGATACACCCTTTCGTAGCTTTGATTGTAATGTATGATGACATGAAGGTGTTTTAACAAACAATTTTTTTTATTTTCAACAGTAAAGCCACAATCTTCCGTCCTCGCACTATTGACTCTCCATATATAAATATCGATATATAAAGAATCGGTAAACAAAATAAAGAACAGATATGTTTTTTAACAAAATTATTGCTGACCTCTTTCTCCAAAGTAAAGTTCGTGTGATGTTTCTGCCCTTAAAGTTTCTTCAGAAACGGCCTCTGGTAAGAAGGCAGGGTAAGTATCGAAGATGTTATACAGTAATTTGATCCTTAATATTCCTTTTAGGAAAACAATACACCCAGTTTGAGCAAATGGTTGAGCGAAAATTTGAATTTTAGAAAATTACCAAAAAAATTGACTCTTACTAAAAACCTGTACGAAAATAATAACCAGAAATTAAGAAACGTAGTCTTAGAAACTACTTAACATTTTTTAAAGAATATGGTAGAAAATTTAAGTAATTTGGAAATGAAAGAAAGAATTAATGTATGAAAGGTAAAGAGAAGAAAAATAAGGAAAAGTTATAAGAAATTCGAGCTGTTCGAGATTTTATTACCAAAAAATTAATTTGATATTGATTTGAAAATACACCAAGAATCTGGAATAATCCGATGACTTGAAACGTGAGAATACAAAAAATAAATATGGCGAAACCCAAAAAATGCCTTAATCACCCTGCACCACAGTGTATTGTTACTCTACAACTAGCTACTCAGAAGAGCAAGACCCGAGACGAAGTCACAGAGCGTTTTAAAATAAATTCAAATAAACACAAAAAATTACACGGGTAATTCACGGTAATTTAAATTTATGACATACATTTTAAAAATATTTTTGTTATTATTGTTTTTGTTTATTTATTGCTAATCTGATAAATATCCAAAAATCAATTTTTTAAATCTCCTCTCGCTAAATCTGTTAAATGATAACATTTAAACAATGATATCATTTAATAAATTTTATTTAAATGCCTAATATTGTATAAACAATATAAACCAATGTAAGAGTAACCAAACTGTTTTTATACAATTTTGAGAAAAGATTTTTGTTCGGATTCCGCTTTTCGAACCGGTTTTTATTTCGTGACTATCTATGACGTCTAGATAGGTTTTGGTAAAAATTAAAAATTTGAGAACGACTCACCGAACGGATGTTGTTTTCCTTGGTTTCTTCAGCATAACCCAGCTGAAAAGACCAACAATTTATTTTATTATAGCAAAAATTAAATTAATACTATTTAATATACCATTTAACATCCGTAAAGTATGATGATTCCATCAACATCACAAGAATAATCTTAGTATTAATCACATAAAAGTCAAATGGTTTATCACTTATTGTTAATTCACCTAATAAGTTTTACTTTTAACAACCTCATACTTAATCAACATCAACTAAAAACAGATTTAAAACACAATCACGCACTAGGCTCCTACCGTGTTTAGGTTTTATATCCCGACACCAAATATTGTTCGAATGCATTTGGAAATAGAACTGAAAAAGATATTTTCGAATCACAAATGAAAGTGGGCTGCTTATCACTTAATCCGCGTAATAAATTTATTTTTAACAACAACGCGATCGATCGAAGACCGCACATCAACTAAATTGTGATAATAGGATACCAACGTCTTAACATCCCCTCTTTAATTTATTGTGTGGAAAACGAGTAGTGGAGGTGAAATGACAAAAAACGTAAAGATGAAAAGCCAACTGGTGAAAAAGTTTATGATAAAAAATTTTAAATATGCATTTACGTTTATTTCGTCGTTTGATTTTTAAAATGTTTTATTTTAAAATTTAAATACACCAGCAAATTCCATTTAGTATTTTTTGTCTTATTTACCTCTAATTATTAAAAATTACAACTTATTTGTATATTATCACTTTTTAATTTTGAGGTTTCGTAGATGCGACCGTTGACTGTTTCATCAAAATATTTCGACTTATTCTGTTAAAATAAGACTGATTAATTGTTTTTATAGTTGAAGTGTAACACATGATTGTCAAGAAAATTATTGTTGTGCTCTTATCTAGCATGATGATTATCTAACGATAATAATATTAGTATTTTAGTTTTATAGTAATAAAGGGGTGATTTGGCCGAGGAGTGGAGGGTGTGAAAATTGAAGAAGAGGGTAGAGGGAAAAAGGGGTAAATAATATTTCAACGAGAGAAAATGTTATATACAGTAAAACACTTATACAATAGTAATTTATTTTCTTATGGCTTTATTTCGTTATAAACTTTTTAATAAACGTGTGCTTAATCAATGATTATTTTTACTTCTATCCAGGGGATGACACGACATGGGAATTAATTTATCTAGGAATATAGTTTCCTAGAATATAAAAAATAAAAATCTAGAATATAGTTTATATTATTTAGGAATATAGTGTGAAGACGCACGGCTGAACCCGAATGATTCCACTGCTAGGTCTAGTGTTAGTTCTAGTTTTACTTCAATTCAAATATGCAGGGTTGCCAAATCAGCTTATAAAGTACTATATTTCAGAAGTTATTCATTGTCGAGGCCTTTTTTAACAAAATATCTTCAAATGAACGGCTTACCCAACCCAACTCAAACCTGTATGTTTGAACCAGTGTATGTAGTATGTATTAGAGTATGTATTAGCCCTTAGGTTTAGGACGACGTTGCTCACATGAAATTACATGCGATTATATCGAAATATATGGAAATTCAAAATATGAAGTTATAAGCAAAACATGCAAAAGCATATAAATTCAGTCCTTAATGATAACTTTTCGCCACCTAGTGTGCTTATTATTGTAATAATTGCTAGGTTGAAGGCCCTTGTATCATTGCGACCTGTAATTGTAATGTAAGATCTAATATCTAATCTATCTGCAACATTAGTCATTCGCAGGTGTAAGGCAAATACAAGTCCTTAATGACTAAGGGTCATTAACGATCAAAGATTTCTCCAAAGTCTTATTCATTCATGTCGGTGGGTATCAAAAGAGTTATACGGAAAATTTGGTGATTTCTTGAAATATTCTAAGAACAGAGCTGTATGCTCTTCTGGATATTTGGAAACTATTTTTTGTGACACATCTTGTCATCATCAATCAGTGGTGCACTAGAATGAAGATAGGGTGAACCATTTGCATTGAAAAATGAACAGCAAATCACTTCAAAAGTGATAAGTGTAATATTTTCATTTTAGCCTAACTCTTTCAATTTGATTGCATAATCACATTGAACGATTCACTTTTATGTTTACATGATTCTGTTTAGTTGATTCATCCAACTTAAAAGGCAAAAGTAAAGTGTGTAATATCGCCATTATATTCCCACTGCTCCCAGCCCTCCCCTCACAATCTACACCCCTTTCCTCATCCTTTATCAAAATACCTTTTGGACCTTTTCTCATTTCCACATATGAACTTGGCTACGAACCTGTTCTCATCCTCACCTCCCTCCGTCATCAGATACTTTGGTAAATCGCCCGCCTCAACTTCGCCTTGTATTATTTTTATCATTTCTTGCATATCCATATCCCTGTCCATGTTCTTTAACCGTTTCCACGTGTCCATCTCTTCTATAGTACTCCATAGGTCATTACGTTTCTTATAAAGATAAAGTTTTTTGAGAAGGGTCAAAAGAAAACTGAGAATTGGAGCTAGGAAGAAAAGGTGATCGACAAAGTGAGGAGTAAATATACTTGGGGTATAAATTTAAGAACACAAAGGAAGGAGGATACTTTAGATTCCATAACTTTATTTGCCCTCGTTGCCAAGATTTTAATGTATCCATCCCCCTTCCGTGGTGTTTTCTAAATTTATACACCAAGTATGTGCACCTGCTCACTTCCTCGATCACCTTTCCATCCCCGCTCCAGTCCTCAGTGTTCTTTCAATCCTGCTTACAGAACTTCATTATTTTCGATACGTCCATGTTAACATCCAAATCTTTCTGCTGAAATATCTATATCAATTGGGATTGTTCGCAAGTTCAAGGTTACTGTAACTTGGAACCCACCATAGAGTAACATCATTGCTTCTAGCGGGTTCTCTGAGGTTGCTAGTGCATTCTCTAGTCAGTGCCGAATCACACGTAAAGAACTCGATTACCTTCATGGCGGGCAGATTGTATATCAACAACCTTTCTGCCCCTTCGGTGTTATTATAACATGAAACCCAACATAGAGTAACATCGTAAAGAACTGGATTACCCCAACATGTTTGTAGACTCGCCTTTCTGTCTTTCCGGAAGGTGAATATAATTATGTATGCTTTACCAGGTAAGAGCTCCTCTTTCTAGTTGAGGCCCAACTTTCATCCAATCACCTCTGCTTCTGAATATAAACTATGGTCGAAATTGTATTTTCTGCCTTAATTTCAATCAAATGATTTAGACTTAAATATAATGAGAAATGTAAATACATCATTTTTAGAGTGCAAAGCATAAATTTAAACCAGTTTATGAAGTTTATGTAGAAGTACATAAGAGTGCAGAGATACAACTTGACACTATTTTTATTTATATTTTTATTTATTTGTTTATATTAATGACAAATAAATCACATTTATTTGGCCCCCAGTACTTGTAGCACATGTTAATTCAGTTTGTAGTTTAGTTAGTATATTCTGCAAAAGAAAACTAAAGAATCGCAAGAAAAAATGAGTTTCATTTCTCAAAGAGCAGTTATTAAGAATAGTATTTTCTTATAATTTTTATAATATGGAATGTTGTAATTTGAATAGCAATAACATATTTGATATTGCCATAAAATCAGTTGTTATATTTCGTTAAAATTTGATGAGTATAAAACAATTAACAATAACAACTATAATCTTTGTGCAGAACATGGGGGCAAATATAAACTACAATTATTAGAAAAAATCATCACCAATGTAAATTTATGATCGGTTATCTGTTTAACAATGACTTTTTGTTCCATTTTACCTAGCCGCTGAAACTGAGTACAAAATACGTTTTGTTACATCCACTTTTTATCGCCCCGGTATAGTGTGCTGAAGCTTCAAACACAAAACAGCCCTCGAATAATGTTCTCTTTGTATTTGGCGCCTATAAAAACGGGTTCCGATATGGCCCGTTTGCTAGAAATGGGCAAGCACACATCGTATGGCTTTGTTTCGGCCAGGTCCTTATCGAGCCAATCACCGGCCGATATTCAAAAGCAGGTAGAACTTTGAGAAGTCGTTATTGAAAATATGGGTTATTTGTCGTTTACAAATAAAATATTTACTTGGATTTCTGGGTAAAGGGTTCTCCGCTTATCGACCAATCAGCAAGCCGTTCCAAAAGGTCCTTCAGGGCTGCAACGTCAGCTATCCCGAGGGAACTGGGCCTTTACCCGACGGAAACACCGACTGTAAAATTATAAATTTGGCTGACTACGTATTTAGGTGTTTTAATAGGTCGGTTGGTTGCCGTATCACGATTTTGGATGTCGAGCGGTTTCCTACTGTTATTTGTTTCGCTGACAATGATAAAACGTAAACTTTAATGCATTGCATGTTCCGATAGCAACTTATTTTTTTTTATAATATGTACAATAGTAGTTAATTTTTTCTTTAAACGTTCTAAACATGCTAAATGTCAGCGCGTTTAGTATAAATGAATTGCAGTGGAACATGGGTCACCGACATGCGGCAACATTCAGTAACAGTCGGCAATACGGTACTATACAAAACCGCGCATTATTTATACATTCTGCCCGTTGGACACAATTTTCCGGGGACGCCGCGGTGCCGTTCCAACTCTGTGCGGTGGCGTCGGTGCCGGGAAAATGAAACAAAGACGCGCCTCGTGCTACAAAAGCTCCATTTCTGCGGAAAATTAAAAACCAGCCATTGTGTACTGATTGGCTCGGGGGTAAGTACGGAATCAGTTCTAGAAATAAGTTAGCGTCTGGGGAGAACCGAGCCCTTGCCATACCCCTTTGTTTGCCTTCGAAATATTAAAGGACATTTGCGGAAATGATCAAACGGCCAACCTGGGCGCCGCCAGTGTTAGCGACAAACGAACCAACTCAAAAAACTTTTGTACCTTCAAAAAACATCTGGTCAAATTAAACTTTTGTATATATATATAATAATATTATTATATAATAAATTTTTTTTAATCATATAAATATTTTTTGATTCTAAATAACATTATTAGTACGCTTCGTATGACCCACAATATTAGTTTGCAATTACGAGTGAAGTGGTGGCAGACGTTCAGCAAAGTACAGTGAAGGCCTTTGTAGAAGTTTGGGTAACAATCTCTTAAAGTTTGCGGACCAGATTATCGTCTCAGTTCGATGCGCCGTCCTTTGCTCATTGGCAGTGTTCACTACTTTGAGAAGTACTTGTTTGCGGCTTCACTACATCCACTTGGAGAAACACTTTGTTCGGTGCATGTGTCTGCGTCATTAAACTCTCGAAAGTTTGGAAGTTATTTTAATGGAGTACAATAGATTGGTTTTTGGGGGAATTGAAAATATGAACGTCGTAAGATAAGAGGTTCGGGGATGTTCTTGTTTAACTCGTTATAAAGGTGAGACGGATGGGAGCTGCGAACGAGCAATCTCCGTCTTAACTGTTACAAACAAATTAAATTAAAAATTCACCGTCCTCTCGCAAACGTCTCGTTAGCGCCGAACAAAGGGCCCTACGAGGCCTGATTTACGGGATTAATAAATCATATCTTTTGTCGTGCAAACGTAGCGCGGACCGGCTTACACCTTCCCTTATTGTTCGGCTTTCCGCACCTACAAAGCTCCTAAAAATAGTCAAGTATATCTAAATTATTACCTTCTTCTCTCCCTATGGGTTAGAACATTAGGTTATTGCCCCGGGATGATTTATTTTCTCGGAAACATTAAACGGTTACAGCTTATTATGGAAAATTTGAAATTAAAGTTGCCAATTAACGACGTCAACTCTAAATTGTTTTAATTACGCAAAAAGGGGTCCATTTAATTAATTCGAGTCGTTTTTTTGCTTTTCGTTTCGATCGAATCCCCAATTTCCCGCGTTCCAAATTAGATCAAGGGCAACTTTTTAGAGATTGATTCCACTGTGCGAACAAAAGTCTATTTTTAATATACCCTTTATCACTCAAACACAGCGAATTCTATCCACTCATCAGTTATTCAACACCAATCTACCACCGATTTACATTTTTTCCTAACATTTCCCTCTAATTCGTCGGCACGAAGTGAATACGTAAGAAGGGTATAGAGAAATTGGTGCGAATTTCTTCGTCTCCCCTTCTCTTAAGAACGAAGGATAAGGATCGCCCTGTAAACACACAATTCCAAGTGTAATACATATGTAAGAGGGAGCCGCCGGGGCAAATCGCCCAATCCTTTACAATTCAATGCGCCCACCATGAATATCTCATGGGCTTTGGCCCTTCACGGTCCGCGCGATCATTCCGGCTGATTGCATTCGCGTTTTCATTTTTCATAACGTAATGGCATGCACACGTACAAGTTTTTATTGTCCTTTGGGAATCACACGTGACACACCCTTTTAAACGTTTTATGGTCTACTGTATTATACTACTTTTTTTATTACTTACTTATTTCCTTAAAATGCTAACATCACAGACTTAGCATAAACTATGTATATTATACATACACACATCTTTAATGTTATTTATAAATTCAATACAAATTAAGCATACTGAACACAACAAAATTATATATTTTTATCTATTACTAATGTTTTTTTCAGAGTTCAGAACTGATTAACAATTTTCATAACTTACACGGTTATGTTATTTGGGTGCCCTTGTTTTATAAATAAATTCCTGTTTTTCTTTTTAAATCAGATATCCAGTGTTGTTACATACCCTATATTTTCAAGACTATTTATTTTCAAGGGAATATACCCTCGGTATATACCCGGGGATATTTACCCAAGATGGTTATTTTGAGGTACGGAACTTCAATATTAACATTAGATCTTAAAACATTAATATTTAGTCGTACGTCTCTTTATACGGCTAAACCATAATGTTTCTAGCTCTAAGTCTAGTGTTAGTTCTGAAGCAGGGTTAGGTTGGGTTGGATTAGGTTCCGTCTTAAAAGCTCCGAGCCAGATGGTGTGACTACTGAAATTGTAAAGGATACCATGAAAATTGTATCCGCGAAACTGATGACTATGTCCAAGTCTATGTACCACCAAGTCTAGATGGAAAAGCCGAGAAATAGCGAGGTTAAAAAGTACCGACCCTTGAGTTTGTTAAATATTTATGGTAACATCTATGAGTCACTGATCAAAATCAGAATAACAGCTGAACTGGAAGAACTGGGAAGAGCTGGGAAGAACTGGAAGAACCGGAGACTCTTATTGCAACGATACAGGCTAACATAGAAGCGTTTAGGAAAATGTATGGTGACTGTAAGAGAAGCGGGATATTGGCAAGGTTGTGGAAAATTGCCAAACTTTCCAAACATTTAGACCACTGTCTATGTGTGATACCATGGGCAAGCTTGTATATTATAAGCATAATAACATAAGAACCGGATTGTATAAAGAAATAGAAAAAAACGGTCTGCTCCATGAAGAACAATATGGCTTTCGTAAGGGAAAATCTATGATACAGACCATACAGACAGTCTAGTATAGAGTAGACAACATTAAACTGACAACTTATACTCACAGGGGATGCTGTGTATTAATATTGTTGAATACTCGGAACTTTCAACTCAGCCTGTGGCGAGAACTAGTTAAAGTACTGTAAAACGGTAAAATTAGCGATTACTTGACGTGATCAATACAGAACTACCTATCTAATTGTATAATGGTAACACCAGCTGGAAGGAATGTAATAAACGCAACATATATGTTGTATGTATGTTGGAAGGATAACCAATGGGTTATCATTGTATTCCTATTATTAATAATAGGTTTCGTCTAACCGTTATTTGGTTTTGTTCTCTTGTCAGGGTTTAGTCAAGAAAATTCATTGATCTATTCTTTTCTATTTCTAGAGTAAATGTTATGTTTTTATGTATTTTGATAATATTATTTTTAAAGTCCTTTATTTCATCTTCATTATTGCCTTTCCATAGTTCCTTTACATCGACATATCTGCTTCAAAATATTATTTTTGTGTGTTTTTTGTTATTCAGTACCTTTCTTTCAAAATCATTCATGAAAATATTTGCTAATATGCCACTTAGTGGCGATTCCATGGGAACTCCATTATTAAATTTATATATTTTGTTGTTGAATTTAAAAAAGTTTTGTCAAAATATGCCTTATTTTGATGAGTCGGATAGTTGCATTTTTTCTATTGTTAGAAATTTGTGATTCTATTATATTCTCTAATATATTAATGGTTTCTTCTGTCTAGAGGTTTGTGTATAAATTTGTGACATCTAGTGACGCAATTATGAAGTTTTCTGGTAGTTTAGTGTTTTGGATGTGGTCTATTAATTCTCCTGTATTCTTGAGGGTGTATTCATTTTTAAATTTGATATTGTCTTTAAGAAACTTAATCAAAAACTTGCTAATTCTGTATGTTGGCTAATTAATGGACGTAATGATTGGTCTTATGGGATGTTCTCCTTTGTGAAGTTTTATAACAGAATATAAGATTGGTTCATCAGAATGATGTAATAAGTATCAATTTTGTTTCCTGTAAAGAAGTGTTCCAATTCTCTGATTATTTTTCTAAGCTCTATTTAGAATTGTTTAATTTGATTATTTTTATCTACATAGGTTTTTCTATTCATGATAACTAAGCCAGCATTCTTGTCTCCTCCTGTTACTATTAGATTATGGCGTTTAATTTTCTTCTTTATGTTCTTGATGACTCTAGATATGTTGCCGTTATTTTTCTTCTATTATTCTTCCTTTCTTTATCTGTGGTTGTTGTTAGTCTTTTTCTCTCCTCATCTCTTAATACATTTATTATCTCCTTTCTAATTTCTTCGTCGTGCTCTGTGTTGTTAGCTGCGGCTTCTATTGCAATAGACAGCTATGGTAATGGTATTGTTTTATCTTGATGAGCGTATTTATATCCTTTATTCAGAAATTTTATTTCTTCGTGGTTGAATTTTGTATCTGATAGATTGGCGAATCTTAAATGAAAATTATGTATATCTTTTTTCATGTGTTTAACCTCGTTATTAATTATCTATAAGCTGCGGGACATGAAATTGTGGGTAGCAACTGCTTAGATGGAGATGGTACTTCTGCAGGGTAGAAGAAAGATTAGAGAAATCCGACTTAACATAGATGGTGGAGATATATGCAATGTAGAATACGTAAAGTATTTTCTGGGTATACCTGAATAGGGACATGTCGATGGCCAGGCATGTAGTGAAGATTGCAAATAAAACTACACAAATGACAACTTTGCTTAAAGATTGATGTTTATCTGGCTATTTACCCCGTTCTTGGTTAAATACCTAAACAAGTACCATACTTATAGAAGCGTTCGCCTATTTTTGACTGTAGTTTGTTTGCGCCTAGATACTTATAAAATAGGGCACGCAAACAAAACCGTAATTTAATTAAAAATTTATAACAATATAATATATATTTTTATTTAACAGTATTAATTTAACCACAAACAAATAAAAAATATCAGTTTGTGTAGCAAACAAGAGTATATTAAAAATGCTAAAAGGGGAACGCTTGGAGTTGTTTTTTAAATAGATGAACAGGATTATGTAATACGCTAATATGTAATATATATTGAAAGGTATAAACAAAGTAATGTTATTGTGTTATTGTGTTGTTAATAATATAACAACACATATTGTTAAAAATTGTTGTAAAAGTCCAGAGCAACAAAATTTTGGAGATAGAAGCGAATATGGGCAAAAACAACTTTATGGAACTGCTTTTGGGCTGTTTCAAATGTTATACAAATCATACATATACTCTTTTTATATTTTATAAATACTCATCTTGAGTAAATACTTCCAGTTGCATACAACTCTGATCGTGATAATATTTAACTTTAGTTGAAATAACCTTAGATTTAGAGAAATCGAAGAGTGCAACCATAACTATTCATACCCAGAATACAAGGATGCGTTAAAAACACAGTATAATTAGATAGTATAAAGTAGATAATAATACCTCTGGTTTGAAATTATGTTTAATCTGTAAGCCCTAGTATGCAAAGTTACCCTTTACTTATTATTTACATTTTAGCGTAAATTCTATATCGATTTTATCCCTATATATTTCTATATCCATTTTAAATGAAAATACAATCAATGATTCGTTTTATTCCAACGAAGGGAGCAAAATTGGAATTGTTTTATAATACACACGACAGGTAAAAGTTATTTGTTTCTAAATTTGTAGATTTTAAAAAAAAGATTTGTGCTCGGCTTTGTCCCACATTACGGTATTTGTAATTCAGTTTAGATTAACAACTGAAGAACAAGGTCCCGTTGCTCTCAATGAGGATTTTGTAAGTTAAAATCTCTGTTCTTCTACAAGAGTGTTTGTTGATTATTTTCTTAAGTATTTGATATTATTGAATCATGATCATTTCTGGCAACACTAGAAAATGCTAAAATAAATTCGTGATATACCGGCGTCATTTAGTGTGTTAACAAGCTGCTGCTCATACATTCGCCCAAATAAGCACATTTTCATACAATATCTCCCTTAATAAAACTAGCATAAAGAAAACTAGAGCGTAAGGTGGTTACAATCTGATCCCTGCATTTAGGCACTCTACAGAATAAAATGTTTTCTGATCATTCTGTGTTTTGGATAAACGGCAGCAATTGTTATAAAGTTTATTAATATTCCTTCTATCATGCTCATGAATATCTGCATGAACTACAAAATGTCTCCTGCAGAACAGGCAACAGTTCCTCCTTCATTGCCGCAGAGAAGGAATATTAACGAGCCATATCAGCAATGGGTCCAAGAACATGACAACATAACAACAATAAACATTTTGGTTATCCTGACCAAAACACAACCCCCACCAAATGTCAAACTATTACTCACCTTGGCCCCTTAAATTTTTTCTACCTCTGGAGACGAAACATGTTACCATTCAACGTCTGTTGGGAGGTAGTGAAAAAGTCTACCGATAACAATTTGGTACACCCATGGGTAGTCCACTGAGCCCTATTCTCAGGCCCTCATTGTAATGGATGATCTGATTTCCTGCTCAATGCCAAAGTTGAGTTTTGTGATATCTGTCCCTACAGATTCATTAAATGAGCTCTTGTTGGAGTTCAACGGATATAATGATTAGTTATAGTTTACCATGGAGACTGAATCTTCGAACTCAGGTCTCTTCTTGAATGTTTAGTCATCCCAAATGAGGATGGGTCTGTTTATACTAATTGGTATAGAAAAAAACAATATACAGGTAGTTATATAAATTATATATTAAATAATATATTGAAACCATCCCTTACATCAAACACTAAATATAGTTACAGCAATGAGAGATAGAATCAGAAAGATTAGTCACCCTCGGTTGTGGGAAAAGAATCTTCGCCTTTTGCCAGGTATATTCAACAACAATGGGTTCCCTAAGACCTTGGTTATTAAACTATTGTTCACGTATCCTGTAGGTTATGAAGTGTCCTTAACCAGGCTCAATGAAAACAGAAAGGCCGATATTTTTGTCTTTTCTTTTTCCATCGACTGACCCCAAGTTGATTGGTTTACTTTGCTGTGGCTACGTAAAGATTGCTAATTATAATTTTAGGCCTCTACTAAAATACTACTAAAATCTAATGTGGTTTACGCGTATACTAACGGAGTGGTGCTCTCTATACCCGATAAACTTTGCAAAATGAATTCTAGAAACAAAAGAATACTGGAGCTTGCTTTAGAAAGAGGAATTAGCAATACATCAGCTGGTAAGTACAATAATAATTTTACTCTCGAATCGGAGTACAATAATTACCAAATTATATAAAATATTGAGGTTATGTTATTTTATTCTTTTATTGTACTTCCTATACATCTTTAATGTTTTTGTACATAACTTCTTCTGCACATAGTGATAAAAACTCGGAAATGGTGGTTGAAACATTAATTGAAAAGGATGGAAGAAAATCACGGAAACGAGTAAGAAAACCTAACACCTGGATAGCTAGTAACAGAAAACAAGCAACTCTTGCTGAAAAGGAACATAAATCAAAATCTGGTAAATTAATGAAGGCAAAATACGTCAAGCTAGGCTATCGCCCTTGCAAAAAGAACTTTAAAGATTGAGGAAGACATTAGGCTGGAAATATTCAGTAACTACTGGAATGAGTCAAAAAGTGGGAATTTAAAACGAACATTTATACTTCCATATGTGCGAAACAAACCCACCAATGGTAAGAGACCTTCCGATGGCAGAAGAAATGATCAATGAAAGCAAACAGTTTGTTATGATTTCAAAATAAATGGTCATGTTTGTAAAGTGTTCTTTGGGAACACATTATGAATATCGTTCGAAATATTTTAAAAAAGCGAATTACTGGAGGTTTTGTTATAACTGATATGCGAGGGAGGCACTTATCACCAAACAAACATTCAAAAGACATTCTTTATGGAATTCGATCGAACATCAAATCATTTCCGAGCTACTCTAGCCATTATAGTTGAGAGAAAACATCCAGGAAATTACTTAAGCCCTGAACTAAACCAGCAACAAATGTACAAGCTGTACAAATTAAAATGAGAAGAAGGTGTTTCTAAAGTGGAAACTGTAAAATTCTGGGCATATAAACATATTTTTCAAACAGAAGTTAATATTGGTTTCAAGACTCCTTCTAACGATACGTGTGACAAATGCGACAATTTCCATATGCAATTAAGAGACACATTCCTGGGAATTGCTAATTCTTCCTCCAGGTACATCATAAGATCAATTTGAGGGAAATAAAACCAATGTCGGCTAAATGATGTGTATTAAGTGTATAAATTTTCGGTGCTACACGTGTTTCGCCCTTAATGGCATCAACAGGCACGACTAGAAAAATAACATAATAAGAGTTTTTACAGAGCTCATTATATAAAATATAAAAGGATAAAAAAAATATAAAAACATTGATAATTACCGTCAAACTAACAAAAGATAACAAGAGAGCGTTGATTTTTCCGGTACATTCTATGAGAAGAAAGCTGGTGAAGAAGTTGAAACAGTAATTAGTTGTTATTGTTTAAGTAAAAACTTTTTTAATAACTTATTATTGAAACACGTGTTTTCCGGTAGGAAATACACGTGGAAAAAATTTTTTGTTGAAAATTAAGCCGAAAAATATTAACACATTAAAAAACGTTAAATTTTGAAAAATAATGCCGAAAAAGTTAAATTAAATTTTGAATGAAGATTATTAAGATAAAATGAAATAACAAACACTAGAACTTAAAATTACTTGAGTCACATCATCTCTGTACGGTGTCTGATGATGGACTGAAGATGCTCAAAAGGAAACCACAACTTTTAGGTTAAATATGTCAAAAAGTGAAATTTAAATTTTTTATGAAAAAACTTATAACATTTTTATGAAAAATCTATTATGATTAACGTCGGTGATGTCGGCGTGTCAGGATTTTCTTTGTTATAAGTATATATGTAAAATTTCTCAAAGAGGTCTAATTGTTTAGATTTGTCTATGTTTTTCAATAAAGTGATGTTATTATGATTGATACAGTGTTTATGTAGTTGAAGATGTTTAAAAACGTTAGAAGATTGTTTTGTTTTATGTTCTTTAAATCTGGTAAGCAGATTCCTTCCGGTCTGCCCCACGTACTTATGGTTGCAATCACCACATTGCAACAGATAAACACCA
Organism: Onthophagus sagittarius; assembly: GCA_036711965.1. Lineage (NCBI taxonomy): Eukaryota > Metazoa > Arthropoda > Insecta > Coleoptera > Scarabaeidae > Onthophagus > Onthophagus sagittarius. Next base: position 11,230,316 of record JASERS010000005.1, on the reverse strand, counting down.
TTTTTTTCTAAAGAATTAAAATTATGTTTATTATTAGTCAAGGTTTTACCTAGACTGTTACCTGACAAGAACACCGGAGAAATGTTAATATCATGAAAGTTTTTATTAAGTTTGGTTAAATTTTGATTATAAGTAAGTGAAATATATTTTTTGTTGGACTTAAAGTGAGGATAAATTAAATTAATAATGTTTTTATTATGTATGTTAATGACAATGGATTGTAGAAAATTGTGACTGTAACCATTATTCTGACCGATTTTTATGATGTTATTAAGTTCTGTGTTAAACCTTTCCAAACTCATAGGAATATTGTATTATCTATTAAAAAGAAAATAAAAAGCTGCTTTTTTATGTGAAATGTCGTTATTAGATTTGAATGGTATGACACAATCTGTGGCTGTTGGTTTTCTATAGATGTCAAAGTTAATGGTACCGCTCTCGATGTTTTTAATTAGTGTTAAATCTAGAAAATTAAGACAATTGTTTATTTCTTTTTCTAAAGTGAACTGTAGATTATTAATATAGTTGATAGTATTGAATAAAGCTTTTAATTTGGCTGGGTTACCTGAGTATATGATCATGATGTCGTCAACATATCTCCCATAAAACTAAATATTTTTAGTGAATAAGGAATATTTATCTGAAAAAAGTTTTTTCTCTAAATTGTTAACGTAAATATCAGCAATGATGCCTGATATTGGTGAACCCATAGGTAGACCATCAGCAATAGAGTAAATTTTATTGTTGAAGATAAAATAGTTTTGTTGACAAATGAATTTAATAATTGAACAAAGTTCTGTAGCGTTTTTTTCTTTGATGAAAATTGAGTCTTTGTATTTATTTTTGATGTGTTTATTAATAACTTTGATAGATTTATTTATGGGAACGTTTGTGTAGAGGTTTTTGATGTCAAACGAAACAAGTGTAGTGCTACCATCAACCTTGACATCCTTAAGTTTATTAATAAGATCTAAAGAATTTTTATACGGTGTGTCATTAAAGGTTCAAACTCATTAAATAGGAATTTTTGTATGACTTTTGCTATTTTTTTCTGTGGTAGTATTTTTATTACTGATAATGGGCCTGATAGAAAGATCTTTTTTATGCAGCTTTATCAAACATTTCAAAGTAGGTGGAAGAGGATTCATGTGAACTTTGTTGAATGTGTTGATGTTGAAAAGGTTTAAGCTGTCTTTACAATTTACCAAGAGTTTTTTAAATTGGGAGTTAAAATTAGTAGTAGGGTCTTTTTTAATTTCAGAAATGCTATTTTTTGTGAAAAAGTCATAGGTTTTATCTAAATATGTTTTGTTGTATAAGATAACAATTCCAGCGTTCTTGTCTCCTAAGGTAATGGTGAGGTTGTTTTCTTTAATTCTTTTCTTGAAATTATTTAATTCCTTAAAGTTAATGTTATTAATAGAAGTTTTTTTGAAATTTATAGGAATATTTTTTATTATGTTTTCGTTTTTCTGAATGAAATTTTTCTTTAGGCCATAAATTCACTTTCCACAATAAATTCAATCCTGTTATCACTGCAATAGAAATTGAAACACAACTTTATAAACACCCACAATATAAAAATTTCATTTTCAGCTTTTTATTTTCTTTTTAATAGATTATACAATATTCCTATGAGTTTGGAAAGGTTTAACACAGAACTTAATAACATCATAAAACTCGGTCAGAATAATGGTTACAGTTACAATTTTCTACAATCCATTGTCATTAACATACATAATAAAAACATTATTAATTTAATTTATCCTCACTTTGAGCCCAACAAAAAATATATTTCACTTACTTATAATCAAAATTTAACCAAACTTAATAAAAACTTTCATGATATTAACATTACTCCGGTGTTCTTGTCAGGTAACAGTCTAGGTAAAACCTTGACTAATAATAAACATAATTTTAATTCTTTAGAAAAAAGTGGTGTTTATCTGTTGCAATGTGGTGATTGCAACCATAAGTACGTGGGGCAGACCGGAAGGAATCTGCTTACCAGATTTAAGGAACATAAAACAAAACAATCTTCTAACGTTTTTAAACATCTTCAACTACATAAACACTGTATCAATCATAATAACATCACTTTATTGAAAAACATTGACAAATCTAAACAATTAGACCTGTTTGAGGAATTTTACATATATACTTATAACAAAGAAAATCCTGACACGCTGCTCAACGACATCACCGACGTTAATCATAATAGATTTTTCATAAAAATGTTATAAGTTTTTTCATAAAAAATTCAAATTTCACTTTTTGACATATTTAACCTAAAAGTTGTGGTTTCCTTTTGCGCATCTTCAGTCCATCATCAGACACCGTACAGAGATGATGTGACTCAAGTAATTTTAAGTTCTAGTGTTTGTTATTTCATTTTATCTTAATAATCTTCATTCAAAATTTAATTTAACTTTTTCGGCATTATTTTTCAAAATTTAACGTTTTTTAATGTGTTAATATTTTTCGGCTTAATTTTCAACAAAAAAATTTTTCCACGTGTATTTCCTACCGGAAAACACGTGTTTCAATAATAAGTTATTAAAAAAAGTTTTTACTTAAACAATAACAACAAATTACTGTTTCAACTTCTTCACCAGCTTTCTTCTCATACAATACAATCAACGCTCTCTTGTTATCTTTTGTTAGTTTGACGATAATTATCAATGTTTTTATATATTTTTTATATTTTTATATTTTATATCATGAGCTCTGTAAAAACTCTCGTTATGTTATTTTTCTAGTCGTGCCTGTTGATGCCATCAAGGGCGAAACACGTGTAGCACCGAAAATTTATACATTTAATATACATCATTTAGCCGACATTGGTTTTATTTCCCTCAAAATGTTCCTGGGAGGTGAAGACAGGCCTAAAATACAACAAGACTATGATAGCCATCTAGAAGATGCAGAAGACAGATACCGTGAAAAGCGAGAGGATAAAAAAATGAGTAAGAATTCAAAAACCACTAAAGTAATGATGCTAGATTTTCAGAAATGCTCCCAACGCCGTATTTGTCCAATGCACAAAGCTTTTATTTATTGAAGTTATGGACTTTGAATCTAACAATATATGATGCCACCGAAAAAAAGTCCTATTGTATGTTATGGAACGAATCACAAGTTGGGAGAGGAGGGCATAAAATCGTGTCAGCGTTATCGAGATGGACAGAACTTATTCTTAAAAATTCAGGAATAGAGACATTGATTACTACAGAACTTGAAAGAAATTCACTACTAAATATGGTATCATTATACAGGGTGTTCCACTATTCTTAAAGGCTTGAAATTTTGGTAACGTGGAATTCCGATCTATTAATCTAAAATATTTTCAAGATGGCCACCACTTCCGGTCTACCGGAAGTAAACCTCAACTTCGTTATTTTAAATAGAATGGACATTATTCCATTATACGTAAGAAAACATGTTGACTTTGGTAACAGTTATTGGTACCTACCGTTTCTTGTTTTCGAGTTATTTTGATTTTAGGTGTTTTTGTCAAATATCACCATGCTATTTACAAGCCCATATCTCAGTCAACGTTCATTCAATAACGGTTTGCATTGGTACAATAACTCTTCATATGCTGTTAAATAGATTAGCGTTTGTTGTATCAGTATATCAGACACAGGCTGGTCAAAAGTTGAGTTATCGTTTCTCTGTATACAATTTCATGAAAGTCGAAAATTTTAAGTGGTACGCCCCATATTTTCATACCCCATGAGAGAGGGAATTTAATTCTCTACAAGTTATCTATATATATTCCTATACCTATTTATTATAGTTTTCTTGCTATTGAGGAATTTATCAAAATCATACGTAAAATACTAGAAACCGTTTGTGTTTTTGTTAGAAGGCCATGTCATTTTGACAGTTTATTGTTTAATTTATTTAAATTATTATTAGTATTATTTCTACAATGAACTGTAATTGAATAAACAAACTTTAGATTGCTAGCTGTTATTTACCAAACATAACCAAACGAAAACCGAATAAATGAAACAATGAAAAACAACAATTTAATCACAAAAATTAAAATCAATAACATAAAAGAATGAGAAACTTAAAATTTATCATTAATTCATTATTACCTATTAATAATTTTATTTTTCTTTTATCAATTCTCTACAAAGTATTTAGATACTTTCCTGTGCCTATTTGTTGTAGTTGCCCCCATATTTGGAAATTAATGGACCCATGCAATGCTGGAGAGCTTCTTGTTTCTAGGTTAGAAAGCTATGAAGTTTTGACAACTTTTCATCCATATTTATGTTATTGTTGTCATGTCATTACTTAGTTGTGTCATCACTTACTTCTGTTAATGTCTTTGAATATCATGGCGAATTATTCCAACGCCAACATTTTAAATTCGTCTTATATTCATGGCGGATGTAATAAAGTTTTAGACAGGATCTGCTTCTTTGTTTTGGAAAGATCATAATAAAAAGAAACCATAAATTTCTATCACCAGCAGCTTAAGATAATAGAATAAATGTTTTGTCATGTTTTATTTCTTTACTAAATTCTTCGATAAGAGGTGCTTCGGTTGATTTAGATGAATAATATTTTAAAAGAAAGGATCGTAAATAAATAAACTGAACTCTCTAGGAATATCTCGCCCATCATTACGTCGAATATTACACCATATTATTGTTTTTCACTGTTCCATTTATGCGTTGTTCTGCTGGTTATTATTGGCAAATAAAAGCTAACAAACTAAAGTTTATTCAATCGCAGATTATTCTAGAAATATTAACCATGATAATTTAAATAAATTAAACGATAAACCGTCAAAATGTCATAGCCTTCTAATAGAAACAAGAACGGCTTCCAGCATTTATGTAGGACTTTGATAAAATACTCAACACGAAGAAAACTTTCTCGAGTCTCCTAGGGAGGTTGTATAAGGGGCCTAGAAGGGGCTGAAGAAAACTATAATAAATAGGTATAGCAATGTTTATAGATAATTTGTAGAGAATTAAATTCTCGTTTTGATAGACTAGAAAGATATGGGGTATATCATTTAAAATTTTCAACTTTCTCGCAATTGAATACAGCGAAACGGTAATTCAATTTTTGACCATGCTGTAAAAGGTACACTGATATAACAAGTGACAATCTATTTGAGTTGTTGTACTAATGCAAAACGTTTTTGAATTAACGTTGGCTGAGATATGTGCTTTTAAAGAGCATGGTGATATTTGTTAAAAAGCACTTAAAATCAAAATAACTCGGAAACAAAAAACGTTAGGTACCAATAACTGTTATCAAAGTCAACATATTTTCTTACGGATGGTTTAATAAAAACTATAGCATTCCATTTAAAATAAAGAAGTTGAGGTCTACTTCTGGTAGAGCGGAAGTGGTGGCCACCTTGAAAGAATTATAGATTAAAAGATCAGAATGAACAACCCAAGATACCAAGATTTCAAGCCTCTACGAATAGTGTAACCTAAAGAAGTTCTAATGAACCAGCTACGTGAGACACCTGTATAATAAACTATTAGAAGAAAGCTCACTACCAATATTTTCAGTTTTATACAAGGAGTTTAGAGCTAAATGCTTTATAGCGCTTGATTGATTGAATATTGGTTGTATTTACTACTGTATTTTAGCCTGATTTTAGTATTATGTTTCTGAGAAATGATTTGTATGTATGTATGTAGGAAAGCGGAGGGTACGCTAAAGCATACGGCACCTAGGCCCCAACGGGCCCCTTGTACATCCTCCTACACTCTCTCCGGCTACATCAACCAGCCTAAGGATTTTCCGAAGGCTAGGATACAGCTCAGAGGTGTGTTCCTGATGCCATCTGTGCTCGGCCATTCCTCTCCAAAGTATCTCATTCTGAGGTCTTGTAGAGTGGGGCATTCACACAACATGTGTCGAACAGTCTCCTCGCTCTCTTGACAAAAGCGATAGAAGGGATTAGTAGCAAGCTTAAGGTTGTAGAGATGCTTGTTTACCTTACAGTGACCCGTGATGAGTCCCGTTAAAATACGTAGGGCGCTTCTACCGAGTCTTACGAAAGACAAGGCTGTCTCAGCCCTTTGTCCTATCCCACCAGTCTGTGAATTTCCTCTGGGTGAAATCTTTAATAAGCTCAATTTGAGTTGATACCGACGGAGCGATTAACGGTTCAGGTGAACAGATAGCTCGCTTGGCAGCTCTTTTGGCAAGCCTATCAGCGTGCTTATTACCTGAACAGATTGAGTGTCCTTTTATCCATTGAAGTGAAACAAAGTTGTGTGCTGCGGCCTTCTCCAATGTTAGGTGACAGTCCATGACAAGTCCTGAGGTTGTAGTTATTCTACTCAGGGCTGAAATGGATTCTCTACTGTCAGCATAAATTGTGAAATGCTTACCTTGCAAGTTAGATCTGACAATAAAGTCAGCGGCAAGTAGAATGGCGATTAATTCTGCCTGTATGACGGTGGTACCTTTACCTAAAGGAGTAGATATGTGGAGTTGGAGATCGTACGAGAAATCTCCAGCTTCAGCTCCTTTCCGACTAACCGAACCATCAGTGTAGATTTTGTTACTTTTATTTAATTCTACTTCTGTGGAACTTGGGTAGGTGAGATAACTTTTAGTAAAAATGTGTTGTAGGGGTATGAAGTCCGTCTTACGTTCCAGAATTGGCGAGTAACCGACCATTTCATTCCAGAGTACGGCATTTTTACTGTTTCTCTCACCCATAAAGATTCCTACTGTACGCAGTCGAAACATGGTCACCAGTGCCACTTCTTGTATGAACAAATGAAGAGGCGGTAGGTACAACATGTTTTCCATGGCTGCGGTGGGGGTAGATCGCAGTGCACCTGTAACGTACAAACACGCAAGTCTCTGTACTTTATTTAGTGCAGCAGTGGAAATAAATTTTAAGGTTTTTGCCACCAGACTACTGCACCATATGTAAGCATAGGTCGAATTACAGCTGTGTAGTCCTATAGTCCTATAGTCCTCCGGCACTGGCTGAATGCAACATACGCTTTCTTTACTCTATTGTCTAGGTGAGCCTTCTATGTCATTTTGTTGTCAAGTATAATGCCCAGATATTTGATTTCTTTTGACAAAACTAATGGAGTATTAGCAAGGGATGGCAAATTGGGCTTGCCAACCTTCTTCATTCGTGTGAAAAGAATCAACTCTGTCTTCCGAGGATTCACAGAGAGTCCTTGTCGGTCACACCAAGACTCAATCAATTTGAGAGCCACCTGCATCCTATCAAAAAGTACATTTATGTGCTTACCTTTGACAAGGATGGTTAGATCATCTGCATAACCTACTGTTGTGAAGTTGGCTTCAGCGAGGGATTTCAAGAGGCTATCCATGGTGAGATTCCACAACAATGGGGAAAGTACACCTCCTTGTGGACAGCCTCGAGTAACTCCTCCATGAAGACTGACATCGCCAGCCCTAATCTTAACTATCCTATGTTTGAGAGCGTTCTCAATCCAACCGCAAAGAGTCGGTGGAACTTTATGCTCAAGCAAGGCATCGTTAATACTAGAGAAAGTTGTTTTATCAAAAGCTCCCTCTATATCTATGAACACACCAAGGGCGGACTCTGAGTCCAGCGCGAATCCAGAAAAATGATTTGTGTTTTACTATTATTTGAAACATGTAATTAGGACAATAACCTGTTTGTTTCAATAAATAAATAACTAATAAATGTTTCAGTGTTTGAAACCTTGTTCGCGGTTTCTTTTTTTAGGAAATTATAATTTTGGTACAAAACCTTTTTGAAGCATTAAACTAATGAAATTGCTTCACACCTAATGGCTTCTAGAAACAATTTCGTGTATAATACTTGTCGTAAAGTCTTATTAGAAACAGCAAAGTTGTGCAAATATAACCTCGAACTGCAGTGTAATTTCCCAAAGGTACACCACAATTTTCTTCAACTAACCTTAACCAAAAACTGATGAGGTATAATATGTAAAAAATTTCTTTTTGGTGTTATAATATAACTTGAACATAATATATATGTTATGAAATTTTAATAATAACTTAAATTTTAAAGTTCCCCTAAAAGCATCTGTAAGCTGGTCTTGGTATAACTGAGTTTCGTCGGGAGACTGCTCTAAAAAGAGACGTCCCAGCTTTCAACCGCAGGCGTACGTACAGTCAGTCGAGAGGAATCTGCCCCACCACCGTAGGACGTGCGGTAGGCGGTCGTCACGACGCCGTGCCGAGCGTCGGGACGCAGCACATGGTCTCTAGATCCCGACCAGTTCGCGTCGCTCGGTCTAGGATCGGTTCGCGATCCATTTACGTCGTCCTCGTTCGTTCATCCGTAGAAATGAAAGACTTTCTATTCTAAAAGCTAAAATCAAATTTACTCTTTGTTGGACGGGGAGAGCTTTCGAAATAAACCCAGGAGGTTTGTATCAAATCGTTTTACGTTGACGACAGCTGCGAATTTAGAGAAGGTTTATATTTTTACGTGCGGTTTAAGTTCGTATATAATAGAGTTGTTGCATTTTGGGGATTTGATAAAGTGATAAAAATTTCTCACAAATTTTATGCTGGTAAGGAGATTTCACCGTCGTATTTTGCACCTTTGCACTTTGGTTATTATTATATTTTTATCTCACCCAAAGATATTAAAATATTACTTCTGAGTGTGGTATACAAATTTATGTAGTATGTAAAACGTGCCGATAACCTAGATTTTTGAAAGAAAAAAGAATTAACTATCGTAATCCACGAACTGTTGCATGACATATAGCTTACATGTAAACAGGTGTTTTTATAGAATTTGATAAATTACTTTATCGTATGCAAAAAAATGTTTTAATTACGTAATTGCATTCTGTTCAAACTTTACTTAACATAATTTTTTTGACGCCAAAATGATTTATAATCTAAATTAGCGCTATTTAAATAATTAATAAATACAGCGTCATATCAAAAGCTATGCAAAACGGACAATGTCGCGTATTTACAAAGACCATACATCAATTACGCGGGTAAACCTGTCATTCTATAAACTAATTTATTATTCACGGTGCTTTGGATGTCATATTATTAACTTATTTTACACCAACCGAACACATTTGCTGTATTGACCTGCCATCGAGATATTAAATATGATCCCACTTTTAAAATAAACCTATCGCTATATACCCCGCATTACAATAATTTAATTAATAAAATGTATATATATTGGTTTAATATGAACGGGACGCAACGAAGAATAAAATTGCATTCCCGGTGAAATAATATTATAATTATCGAATTACCTTATGTAAATCAGTCGTAATGCGACGTTAAGGCTGAAAAATTCGTTGAAATAGACTGGCGAAGCGCAACGAATTGCAGAGTTTAATATTTTAATTAGATGTCCTCTCTGTGGCTGCGCAATCCATTTAAATATTTGAAATTAACTTCAATATTAATGCAAATCGCGTGAGCTGTTGTACGAATGACTGGCGGCATAATGAATACGTTAATGTCATGCTGGCGAATTTTGATGAATCCGTTCGGTAGGCAAAGTAAATGTTATCGTGCTTAATCCTGAGGTCCGAGCTTACCTTTTCAATTTACAGTGCCTCTCTTCATTATATTTTCACTTTCATTCAATTTACTTTTTTCCTGGGTTAAAACGTTTTGGTTTACTTTGAGATAAAAAATACTTATTAACTTAAACACCTTTTTATTTTGTTCTTAATTAGTTTCTTTATACCCTTTTCGTCGGTGCTTGAATGGCGTTCTAATCTCAAGTTCTTAAGCCAAACGACCATCGTCAAAAGAATATTTCGCAATAACTGCCAAAATGAAATCTTATTTCAATTTGATTATAGCCATCTAAGTCGCGCACAAGATTTTAGAAACTAATTGTAAGATGATTTCTGGTAATTCTAGATGGCCAGGAATTTATTTATGTTCACAAAGATGACAGTCTAGCATGTTCTGAAATATCATGTTATATCAGGCTCACATTTTCCAATCCAATTGTTAATATAAATAAAAATGAACAAGTTACGCGAAGAACTTTCTTTGTATTTGTATTCTCATTTACTTTGCTGACCTATCTTTAGCTGCCAGAAATGATCATGACTTAATGATACCTAAGATTTCCAACAAATACTCATGCAGAAACTTTATTCTTCAGTTGGCACTACATGTCTAATCGGGAATTAAATGGGTCAGATTATCAAAACTAATCTAAGTTGGGTTTTGCAAATACAGTCATATAGTCCTCTTAATTCGTCCCGTGCTCATCTCATTTACATTTTTGTGGGTTAAAACATTTCGGTTTACTTTGAAATAAAAAGTACTTATTAACTTGAAACCTTCTATTTTAATTAAAATTGGTTTCTTGGCACTTTCCTTTTTCGCCGGAGCATGAATAGAGTTAGATAATAGAGTAGATCTGAGGTTCTTAAACCAAACGACCATGGGCACAAGTAACAACGTTCTTAACTCAAACTAATTGTAAGATGATTTTTGGATAGTTCCCGATGGCCAGGAATTTCTTTATAAGACCACAAAGATGACAATCTAGCATATTCTGAAATCATGTTCTACCAGACTCATATCTTCCCAATTTCTTTACGAATTCTATAACCCTAACTTATTGTTAAGATAAATTTCCCATTGCTAAAGTGAACAAGTTAGGCAAAATTGTGTCGAATGTCTTCATCAGAAAGAATTTTCTCTGTATTCGTTGTATTGAATTTTCTTGGCTAGTTCACACATATTCTTTCTGACGGCAGTGTATCACGAACAGTGGCGTCGACTTCTTAATATTAAAGGAGGGCTGAATTTTTTCAAACGGTACACCTTTTTAATGACCGTTCTGAACTTTATGTTGTCTGCAATAAAGACATTTTAAGATTAACGAAAAGTTTTATTACATAACAACTTGATAGGCGAGACCGAGCTATAACCATGGAAGTCGAATTCTCGTTAGTCTAAGTCCAATTTTGCATATAAATATATCCAAATCTTGTTCAATTGGAACCAAACACTAAAGAAAACAACGATTTTAAAGAAAAACAATTAAAAAATGTTGTCGTTGAAGAAAGCTCGTTATTTTGCCTTATTGCTTCTCGTATAGTAATTTTTAAATGTTTTAATAACTGCATTGAGTGAAGCGAACTGATTTTTTAAAGCTCTTGGATTTTGAGAACCATAAAAGAGGTTTTATTTTATAATCAGCTGCATTCATGCCAACCATTACTAATACGATTTTTAGCGGCTTTCAGCTTACTGATATAGATTCCTTCTTCTATCATTGCATGCTCTCTCTACTTTTTGCGGAGCTAATGTCTAACTTGCATATACTAGCTTCCTTCCCAGCTTCTTTTCATTATTCAAATTTCTCAAAAAATTTACTTCACTGGAGAGCACTGCGTATGCTGATTAACGCGACAAATTTTCATTCTTTACATTACGTAGCTCCCTCCTAAACCTAAGGGCTAATAGGGCTACAGCCCTGGGGCGCCAACTTCTGAAGGGCGCCGTTTTTGTAATGAAATGCATAGTGTCCTTATCATACATGTATCCAGTGTCCGTTTTAAAATGCGGACCTTTCTTTTGGCATTAAATTTTGTTTGAATGGAGCGCCGAATATCCAGGGCTGGCTTAGGTCAAATATATAGAGTTGAGTTGGATTGGGTTTAGCCTCCACACTGAATAGTTTCTGAAATAGATCACTTTACATACCTTGTATACTTGAATTGACTAGAAATGACACACTAGACCTAGAAATGGAAAGCTTTGGGAATCTTTCCACTACTAGGTGTAGTGGTAGTTCTAGCTTTGTATCATCAGATCTAAGTCCAGATCAATAACTAGAAACAATCGGGTTTAGCCGTACATCTCTCAAGATGCCTAAACTTGAATGACTCTAGTTTTAAGTCTAATGTAAGGATAATATAAAAAGTAAAACTAACACTAAACCTAGAACTAGAATCTTTTTTAAATTTTGCACGAAAAGGGGCACAATCGTTTCGTTCGTCCAACCCAGCCCTGGATAGCTCAAATCAGGGTATTACTGTGTTTCAATAATATTTATTATAGAAACAATTTTCCGCGGACTCAAGTTTCGCAGCCCTTTTGTAGTCATTTCTACAAATCACGAACCTATTCTCGTATTTTCTAGTGTTATCAGAAATGACTATGATTCAATGATATCCAAGATTTCCAACAAATACTCATGTAAAAACAATTTTAAGATTTCCTCTTCAGTTGGCAATGCATGTCTTATCCGGAATTACATAAGTCACATTATCAAAACCAATCTAGCTTGGGTTTTATAAATAGTCATATAGTCGACGAAATATTAAAGTACCATCTTGTAGCTACTAGTTACACAGTTCAATATGTATCCACAATATATTTCAGAATATAAATTTGCCACTTTGCTTCATTATATTTTCACTGTTATTCAATTAACTTTTTTTGGGTTAAAGTTTTGCTTTACTTTGAAATAAAAAATACTTATTTACTTGAACACATCTTTATTTTAATCCTAATTGGTTTTTTAATACTTTCCTTTTTCACCGGCGCTTGAACAGCATTTTAATCCTAAGCTCTTAAACCGAACGACCATCGGCAAAAGCATATTTCTCATTAACTATCAAAACGAGATCTTATTTCAATTCTATTATTCTTCAAGCAATAAACTAATTGTAAGAAGATTTTCTGATAATCCTAGATGGCTAAGATTACTTTATAAGAAAGGTTGTTGCTCAAGGGGAAGTGGACATACAAATAATTTATGGATGCATCCTAATCATCAGTACTATGTAGGAACGTTTTCAGTACCTCTTTAAGAGTACCAAACTCCCCTATCTTTTCATTAAATCAGTTTTCTATAAAAATCATCGCTATACGTATGTATTAATACCTGACCATCGACTTGTTGTGTGTACCCAGTTAACTTTGAAGTAGTCAGCTATCATTTTCATGGTAGTAACAGCACGACTTTCTCGTATTCGATAGATATATAGCAGCAGTTATTCAATTTTTATTACTAGCAATAATTTTATTATGTTGATCTATCAGATCTGCTTGTTATGGTTTCCAGCTATCGTAAATCGTAATCAGAAGGAATTCAGAACTCGGTTACTTATTTTTATAAAACTCTTGTCGTTAACTCAGCTGTGTTTGGATTTTTTTTAATTGCCATTTTTTTCCATCAGTTTACCAAGGACGAGAGCATGTTCCTACTATTAACAAGTGATTCTGAACAACTGAGCACTCGTTTTATTCCCAAATACCTCGTTCCCACGATGAAGCACGGCGGTGGTCCCGCCATAGAGTCGAAATACTTCACCATTACAGGCATCGCTCCCTAGTCCTCACACCGCTACGTTTTTCTTGTTACATGTTCTTTTAAAATTAAACATATATCAATTGAATTTAGCGGTATATCATAGTAATATAGTCTATAATCAAATTTATAGTATTACTTACACTATCGTCATGTGCGTCGATGTGATAGGGCGGTAGATCACATATCTATTCCAGCATCTAGTATTTCGAGAAATGATTCTGGCTCAATGATATCCAACAAACACTCGTGTTGAAACAAGTTTAAGGATACCTCACCTCATTCTTAGCATATCCAGACTAATAGAATCCTCATCTAAAACATAAAGATCTCGTTCTTCAATTAACGATGACTCTCTTATTTGCAATTATATAAATCAGGTTATCAAAATCAATCTAGGTTAACTGTTTACGTAGTTCCTTCCTTCTCACATAGTATTTATTAACTTGAATACTTTTTTATTTTAATCCTAATTAGTTTCCTGATACTGTCCTTTTCTCGTCGGTCTTTGAATGGCGTTCTAATCTTAAGTTCTTAAGCTGAACGACCATTCTCACAAGTATATTTCTCAATAACTGTCAAAACGAGGTCTTATTTCAATTTGCGGCGCCGATATAAGCGGACGCTGTCCGCCCGTTGAAATACATTTTTCTATTAACCGAGCGACCCGGTATATAACATAATCTCTATATTTCTTAATAAAGTCCTGGCGGTCCTTTATTGTCCCGACGTCGGTGACCGTGAGTCCGCGAAACTCGGCCTTAACGCCCCCTTTCATAATATCAACATTCTCTCGCTTTCTGTGTATAAGCACTTATTGCCCCACGCTGGCATAAAGTAAAATACAGCCCTAGCATTATTGGTTTCTGTGCGCGGAATATCAAAAGAAAATTCACTAGATTTCATTCCGTTGGTTTAACTGAAATTTATAAGTTTATTTAGTTAATCAAATTTTTTAACATTCTATGATGTAACCCGGCGCATCCACCATTAATATTGCACCCAACCAATTCCATTAGTTGTACAAAAAATGTAATGAATTTATAAAAAATCCATTTGCCTAAGTTATTTGTAATGGATTCTCACTTTTAATCTGATTCTCTTTTGATCTGAATCCCAGAGTATTACAAAATTGGTATTTTTCTAAATCGTATATTAAAGGGATAATCCACTTAAACTCCGTCAATGGAATTGAGTTAGTGGGTCAGAATAAAAAATGGTATGTAAATATTTAGAAATATATGTAAAAATTTTAATTTTGAAAATGCAAAAATAATTAAAACGCAGAAACTAATAAACAATGAACGTAATATTTATAAAATTATATTAAATAAAATAAAGTAAAACACCCAACAAAGGTTCGTAGAATACACATTTCCAACAATATGGCACAAGTAGTGTTAAAATGAAAGCAGGACAAAGAGAGAATAGTTAATTTAAAAATACATGATTAAAGGTATATTTCGAACGCGAACAACAGCCTTTAATAAAATTGAGTTGGTTTGTAGAATATAATGAGAGTTTTGCAAGTATAGTACTTACAAGAATATAACTTGCCTTTGTTATAATTCTCGTATAACGTTCAAGGTTTGTAATTGTACAAAATGGACGATATTTTTAGTGATGCCTATAATTGTACACCATTCAAAGGAACAATAGGTTTGTTTGGCAAAATAATCACGTTCATATTACATCAGTCTTTATAAAGATGTGCCGAGATGTACATGCATAAATAAGGAGTTCATTATTAAAGATCTTGGATGCTCGGATGCCGCCAAAATACAGTATTTTGGCGGAAAATATCGATTTGGATATTTTGTTATACACAACCTTCTCAATGTAACAGCAAAGTTGAGTAAATCTGGGAAAAAAATAATTATACGGATTTCTTGATTGTTGTAGGATTGGGATTTTGGAGGAATTTGTAACCCTCGTTGATTAAGGGGTGGTGAAATTTCTCATCGATAATTTACAATAATTATTGAGGAAGGTATAATTATTGAGGGATTAAAGTGAAAGGTTTAGAGTTAAAAAAAATTTAGACGAGATTGGGAAAGAAATCATTTTACTGTGTCTATTTTTGATACTCGCGCTTATATCAAACTCAGAATATAATATATCAATTAGATGATGGTTCGAGGTAACACTTACCCAAAAATTAATAGGTTTAACCTCAGTCTATCGGGTGTGATCTACGAATCCATGACAAAATGATTAATTAAGTATTTTTTAATTATTTTTCTCAGGAAAACAAACCCTACACGAGCAAACGTGTAACAATATTCTCAGTTGGATAGGTTTGGTTGTATTTCAGTAAATTTGATGGATTAGCTTTATATAGCTGGGCTCCATCATGGATCAAACACATATCTAGAAGGGTATTGGTCATTAAACGGTAACGGAAATAGGGTATTTCATGCCACAATGGCAAAATTAAGTTCGTCTTGCTATCGAAATGCATCCGTTTGGATGATACCATAACTCGAGATCAAAGAAAAAAAAAATGAGTTTAATGTCAATTGTAAAAAAAGAATTGTGAATGGTACAATTAGAACCAATAGAAGAGACTACCTCTTGAGATAACGTCAATTAAATACGGGCAGTTATAATCTTTTCTACAATACAACTTGGACGTAGACCTCTATACAAAAGCTTTAGATTACTTTTCAAAATTACTTAACTTCTCTTAAAAAAATTGTCACAATACGTAATCATAATTAAATTTAGTTTTTTTTACATATTTAAAGATCTCGTATGTTAGAACATACTAATATTCCTTTTTTCCCTTTTTCAAATTTTCGTGCGATGTTAAGTGTTTTACAGAGAGGAGACGCTCGCTTCGAATAACTTGTTCACTTTTTACTTTGTTTCGTTTCACTGTTTTCATTTTGTTCGCTTTTGTTTTTCATTTGTGACATTTGCGAGTTTTACAACTAATCAACATAAATACAGACAATACAAATAATACCTTTATGACAACATTAAGATTTCTCCACTTTGTTTGACGAAGTAAGTTCCCTTTTAATTTTATTAGAATATAGACATAACCTTGATTATCGTCCATTTTAAATTGTATTTACTGTTTTAACATAATTTAGATTTATTTGTATAAAAAAAATTTGATCTAAAGAATTTGGTTTTAGAAAACCGCTGATGATGGCAACTTGCAGAAACATGTAAGGTTAAACAAGTTAAAAAGAAAATTTCATTTTCTTCCTAATCTTCTAAATTAACTTTAATTGATGAAAAGAAACCATTAATGGTTTTAATAATCTTTTCTATTAGCATTTAGTAACGATATAAGTTGCACAAATAATTAACCTTAAAATTGTTCCAAAGGTCTTGTTCCTTTATGTCGGTGTTTTTTTATTACACAGTATGTGTTCACTTGTTTCTGAATTGTCTTTGCAAAGTCGATACTTTTAATCCTCAGCTTGGTTAACATGGAAAAGATGGTATTTGAGAAGTACATGCAGCCTTTTGCTGAGGCATCTTCTTGCAATCTTTCAAGACCTCTCTTTCTAAACCATATCTTTTATTCAATTATTAATATCATTTCAACGTAAATCATACCGACTTGACACATATATCAGAAATATAAACCACAAATAGTCACCTTTTAACTAGATCAGTCCATTATGAAATTCGTCGTGTCCACCATTTCTAATTCGCATTAAATCCCATAGTATGAATATTCTCATCACGATTTCAAAGTACAAAACATCAACATGTTAATGAAATTCATATCGAAATCACCTAGAAATTCACAAAGCGGAAACCGGAGCCAAATCCTTGCCAATTTTATCTGTCGGTCCGAATATGTTCGGTGTCCTTTCTAATCCTACTGCGGCAGGATCGAGCTAATATCCCAGTCAGGTAATCTGCACGTAATATAACCAAATGAAGCGTCGAGTTTTCGATTAATAAACTAATTAGAACGAGGACACGCCAGGCATAGCTAATTGCGGTTGTGGCGCAGACGTACTATAGTGATATTCCACGACTTGCAACCTCTCCGCCTGTGAAAATCGTACCGAAGGGAATGGCGAATTTTCTCCTTGTGTAATTTTATAAAGTCATTTCGGTAAGCCGCGCTTCGCCGCTCCTCTCCGGGGCATGAACTTTATGTTTGCACGTGAAATGGCAATTACTGAAGTCAGTCGCTACGGTGTCTACACGGGGATTACGAAAAAGTAACACAAGGAAAACCAGGAAGATGGGAGAAAAATTTACAAAAAGAATGTTGTATAGAGTTAGTTAATGAGTTAATTTGTAAGCACCATTAATGTTGATTTTTAATACTGATATATTTATGTTAATATATTTCTTTTTTCTTTACAGTTGGAGAGATTATTGTGTTTCAAAACGATGATGAAATTCTCAGAAATCATCGCTGAATTGATGATATCGATGGAAGCGGTAGCGTGACGGAAAATGTTAAGCTACACAATTGCAGGAGTGCTCCTGCATTTATTACTGCAATGTCCCGGTAAGTTGAACTTCACGAAACAGCCTCGTCTCATCGAAACTCCTTTCGTAAACCCTTTTATTATCTTCCGTATCAATTTACCTACGAACAATTTCGGTGAAAGTAGATGCCGCAATTCTCAACGGTCTCGTGTTATTTTCACCGTTCTCCCGTTCTCGTTATATTCACAGTATATACTTTAAATTTTTCCATTAAACAAAGTTCAAATATGCTAAAGTGGCATGGCAATAGTCTCATGTAACGTGACATAACTCATAATCATTACCATTAAAATCCTCGCTTTCCCGCCGGCGCTTATCGCGTCCTAAGTACATCAATTAATAAGACGAAACTTCACGGCGCAACTGAATGCACCGCAGAAAGCTCTCGGCGAACTTCGCACATTAAAACCGCAAATGACGTTAAAACCCATAAAGCTTTCAGGGTCCGGAAGGAGAGGAAACTATTTAATCAACATCCGGGACGCTTTATCATAATTAATTTCGAGATATCTATCGTCGCGACGAGATGGTGGCATCGCAACGCTTTAGGGCGCAAATAGGGAAAAAGAGGCGAGTCCGAAACGACCGCAATTACAAGAACAATTTGAAAAGTGCGATAAGCAATACGCGGTGCACTGGAAAAACCGCGCTGATTTATAGACTACGTGGCCGGCATTTATTACCACGGCACTTCCCCTATTTCTCACTGAATATTAATAACGTGCCAGCCAGAAACAAAATACGGGCTACGGTATGGTCGTTATTGTTCCAGACGCGTTTCCTCCTTTAAAGTACTGGGAATTTCCAAACGAATTGGCGTCGACATTAAAATCTGAATATTAAATAAATTAAACTTAAAATGAATATGAAAGATTTTTTAACATTTTAAGACTCTCCTAAGAAATATGTTTCTTATTGAACAACGTCAGATTTATCATCTGCCCGAAGGAGATTCACTCGTACTACATAATTGAGAATTAATAAATTCCTCGTTCGACCCTCATCATAACTTTCATCCCAACTTCAACCTTGTACCATCAGCCGTTATTATTAGCTGCTCTTTTAATCCAGATAATTTCAACATAACGTACAACCTTGTCGTGTTTATGATCCAATTTTGAGATTCTTTTTTTATAAAACACAAACAAGGGTTGTTTATTAATAACGTTGTTCGAATTAATTAGATGTCAAAATGTTTTATTAATAAAACTTTGAAAACGGGAACTTGGGAAAATCTATTGCGAGAGAATTATGGTTTTAAGCAGATTTTATCGGAGTTATTACAACCCGAATTAGAGGTTTATGGTCTCTACGGATAGATTTAGATTACACGGGGATTACATGTTATACAAACAATGGGGTCTTGAGGAAACCGATGGAATTTAACATTGAATTAAATGGCTGTAATAAGAATTTTGATAAAACATAATGTTCTTATTCTCGGGTGGTCGACCATAGGTTTCCTAATTAATATAACCCCCCTTTAGTCGATCACACGTTTTCTAGTTGTCAACCGATTCCTAACCTAATTGTAAGTAAAATTAACTGCAATCAGCAGTGCTCAAAATCTACAATAAAAAGCTTTATGAAAACTATTCTTTCTAGTTAAATCTAATTTTATTTATTTTGCTTAACTTAATTAATTATTAGTAAAAACAAAACAAACAAGTGTTTCATGACAGGTCCATATAATCTAATGCAATACTTTCACCCACATAAGCAAATGTGATTGTGACTCAAATGTGAAGGCGTTGTTGGGTATAGACATGGCACGATAAAATCATTTCACATTTGCTCGGAAGCAAATGATACAATTTTGCATCACTGTGTATGGGCCCCTGTAGATAGTCGGAAACTTCTTTAATGGTATGGAACTAAGAAAATTTATCTTAAAAATATTCAACTAGCCTGATAAACAAACTTAAAGGCAGATAATAAACAAACTTTCATTATGGTGCCATCTACTATTCGCAGCCAAGAATAGAAAAAAGGATTATTTTTGTGGCTAAAGCATGTATTTATGACAGAGTACCACTGAAGATGAAGGACTTGTTGAAATCGAAATACTTTAAACACTTGCTGTTTTAAGCTGGAGATACTCTTTTAATCTATTGTCTTTTAAAAACCAATATGAAAATAGTTTAAAATACTACTTAAACGAAAATATTAGCAAAAACATTTTTAGAGAGCTTGGTCGAATGTTGTATGGTGATGGCCCATGTTAAATTATGTCAATCACTAAGGGAAAACTAAGAGAATTAGAAATATGTCTTAACTAATTCACTAGTGGCGTGTTTATCCTACAGCTTAAATTAAGTAGGCACAAACAATGTTCGACGAATTGTTGTGGAAATCATTTAAAGCTCCATTTAGCCTTGGCGAAAACAGATTATTCCATTATTGTTTGTTTTAAATTTAGCCAGTTTATACTACATGAAATAAGCTTGTTTGTTGTTGAACCTGCGTTAAGCTTTAATATCAATACACCGGTTGGTGCATTTAAATAACCAGTGTTCTCAAATCATCCTTGTTTTGTTTTATTTTGTTAATTCCTGTTGAAACTAGAGAAAAATTTTATATGCGAAATTGTTGACGTTACCGGTATTCTTAAGTATATGTATTTTGAGGAGAGAAAAGAATATGTTATTCAAAAAAAGATATCTTATTGGATTAAACAAAATCTATTTACAATGCAGTGAAATTCGTACAGTTAATTATAAAGTATTATTTATTCGTTACATTCTCTGCTTCATGTGCTAAATGTGCCAGAATTAGGTTCGTGTTTAAATAATGGCTGCTAAGTGGAATATTTTATGGTTACACACCGGAATATAGTAACATGAATAATGCTGAAGATATTTTTAGGTTCTTGTGCATATTACTAATGCATTCCATTGAATTTCTGCTGAATTCTTGTTATTTTCCCTCTTGACCTGATAAAAATATTACTATAATTGGTTTTTTAGAGCGTCTTCAGGTTCAACGTCAAGCTAACAAGAAACGATTATCAGGAGATATAGAAAGTGTACATCATACGGAAAAATTGAAAAACCATAACGACTGAAAATTAATAAATTTTCTAAATAGAAACAGAAGAAAGTTCAATTTATGATATGTAACCAGAAAAATCATAAAATTATGTCTGGTCATGCGATATTAACCGTGTAAAAGAGAGAATTTGTTTAGTACAGTGCTATAGTTTTGGTGTATCATGTTTTCGTGTAGTTAAACACAAATTTCAGCAACAATATCCGGATATAAGATTACTTCACGTTGCATCACGCAATTAACCAGAAGGAAGCAGCAAAAGAGACTGAATTAGTTGGAGTATATACTCCAACTAATATAACTCCCATATATATGGGAAACCCTTAAAAGTTTTCAATACGGAAAAGTACCATACCGTTTTGGCTTTCAACGCTTAATGTACAATACCAAAACCATACGATATTCCTTTTTCTTCTGTAAATGCATTCATTCGACCTTCTTCCTCTTATTTTGTCGCCACTTTCGCAGCTTTTTCTTGTTTTAAGCACAAAGACGTCTTGTTTCGACAGCAATATCGATATACACTATAGAAATGCTATGGGAAACTTTTAGGGCTATATTCTCTAAGTGTTAAAGAAACCTTTTAAATAAAAAAAATGAAAAAGTAGAAAACCTGTCAACTTTGGGATCAGTCCCAAACTAAAGTTTATATATTAGCGGTTGTCTAGATTTGTACGCAACCATACTGCACATTATGTCATAAGTAATAATAATAGTAATAATAATAATAATAGTAATAATAATAATATCCTGCATAGCAGCGGCTGCGTTGACTTCATCAGGACGAAATATGGACTCGGCTGTAAAAGGTACAAGTGTCTAATAATGAAATTGCCAATCTCTATGATCCAGTACAAACCTGATTCGCGATGCTTTATTTCAAATATGTTTATTTTAGTCGATTTCTAAAAGTTTGATGAGAAATTTCTATTAAGTCTGTTCCGCTTAAGTTGTTTAGGAAATCTCGTACTGTGGTAGTATGCGTACGTAGGCAGGAAAAGATAAGAAATTGGTCACGATTTTGAGCAGTTTTTTCAAGCTCTTCCAACATATTGGTCAGTTTGCTGACAGCAATTCCATAAACGTTGAATAACAAACCGGGAATCCTGAAAATCCATGTCACATGTAACATCAGTGACCATTCTGAATAAGGACGACAGCACTAGCAAGTTGTACTTCACGAAGATGTCTGATGTCTCTCCTTAATACCAAAAATTAACAACTGAATTAGAAATGAGTAAGCGGTAACGTCACCTGATCCGAGATCTTTCTCAGAACACCTCGACTCTTCTAGGGAGGTTGTACAAAGTTTTGCATGTCTTACATGCAATACTACTTACATATAACGTAGAAGTAACTAAGAGTATAACACTGTTTTTTTTTATTTTATTTTATTAGATATAAGCCATTGAAGTAAAATAAATTTATTAGCCCAGATCTATTATTTAAAAAGTTACAGATTTCAAAAACAGTGTTCACCTAATTTTTAAAGTAGTGTATTATCTACGCTTTTTACCTCATTACTTAATTACAAAAAAAGGAAAAAACGTTTAAAATAGCAATAACAACGAAGCTCTGCAGTAGAATTATAGATGTACAACTTATTCGGACAGTTTTGCCCCTAATATTGCCACAAAAATTCTATTTACTTCTTCATGAATAGCGTATATAATATTGGAAATAGAAAATATTGTTTGAAATTTTGAAAAATAATTGTTTATGTTTTGATAAAAGTTGGGTATTTATATTTGGATTTTAAGATCATTTTAAAAAGGATAAAAATGGTGTAAGGATGGGGATAAAGAAAAGCAAGTTGGGTGGGTCGCGGGACCACAAAGCATGCGAGATATTTGTGCGACCAGGTACATAAATCCTCTTTACTTTGGGAGGAGAATACCATTTAGTTTACAATATTTTAGTTTTTTTTATTATTAGAGTACTAGTTCATACGATTTTCGATAAAAATAAGGAGTGAGCTCCTTGTTAAAAGTTTCATAGCTTACCACTCTGACTAACCAAAATTGCCTATGTTCCATCTTGTGCTCCTCTTATTATTTGTTTTTTCGTATACCTAACATATTAAAGTTTTTTAAAGTTTTTGTAACAACCGTAATTTTCTATTTGGAGATATGGTTAGAACCATTAATCTAGTTAAGGTTTTAGTGGAGTTTACCAAAACTTGCATATTCTCTTTGGATATCCAAGAAAACTTTATACTGGAGTATTTTTATGATCCCTATATCCGGCTTTATATTTTCCGCGCGAAGGAACTGCGAAACAATTACCGTTTCTCACGTGACACGAAGAAACGTTCCGGCGGCGACGCCATCCACGGCCGAGACCGTAAATTTTAGCGCGTATACCGAAAACTATTTTCGTCCAACTATCTGGGGAACGGTACTCCAGAGATTAGAGGGACTTTTATAACGGCTAGGGTCATTACAAGGAGGGGCAACCGACACTGCCTTACAGTCCTGTGTGCGGTTATGTTTACGTTCATGTCCTTCCGGTTTCTTCGAAGAAAACAATTGGGGGCGACATTTTTGAAACGATGATGTTTATTGTTAATGGCAAATGAGGTACTTTTACAAAACCCCATAATAGCCACTAAAGAATAAGTACCTAACATTATATTATAAGTAGAGACTAGATTTATATGCTTTTACATATTTTGCATTTATACCGCATATAAATTTAGCTATTCTAATTCTAGGTCTAGTGTTAGTTCTAGTTTTACTTCAATTGAAATATGGCGGGTTGTCAGAAATATGTCAGAAATTACTCATTGTAGAGGCCTTCGTTAAAAAATCCCTTCATATGCACGGATACATCCAATCCAACCCAGCAGAACCTAACTCAACTCTGTATATTTAAACTGAAGTAAATCTAGAACTGACATTAGACCTATAACTAGAAACATTCGCGTTCAGCTGTCTTGAGAGATGAACGGCTAAACCCGAATATTTCTAGATCTAGAGTTAGATTTAATAATATAAAACTAGAACTAACATTAGATTTTCAGTTCTATGTCTACTGCTACTTCTAGTTTTACTTCAATTGAAATATATGGGGTTACTGATTCAGTTTGTAAAGTACTCTATTTCAAAACCTATTCATTGTGGAGGTCTTTGTGAAAAAATGACTTCAGATACATTGCTAAACCCAAGCCTGCATGCGATCTGTCACGATGGGTTTTGTATCACTCACGTGAACGTGCGTGATCATGAGCAATTTTATTTTCGACGGGATCCGGCGTAATCAGATTTTTCAATATTTCGATTTTTTGTTTTCTGTTTGTTTACCGAGGATGCTAATTAAATTTTTGACGTTTTCCGGATTATTAGCAATATTTTCAAAAACTAAATGTTGATGTCAACATATTCTAATCCATTTTTTCAGTAAATACGATTTTAATGAAGTGTAAATTACAATTTATGTTGAACGGATCCATAACAATTCTTATGGATATCCGCTCCCTCAATTGTTATGAGGATCTACATATATTTTAATGGAGCTCCGGTCTCGTCAGCGTTCGGCATTTATAAATAATTTTTTAAATCATTTGAGAGTCACTATTACTAGAACTAACACTAGACGTAGGTTTAGCAACATCTTGGTGTAACTGTGTATTGGAAAACTATTTTTGATGCATTAGAACCGTTTTGGTTAATATATTTCATAACCAAACATTTTTGTATTTTCCGGAAAGCGTCAAATTCAATATTTATAATTATTTTGCGTACATTAAATAACGATGTATCTGACCAATTAGTATCATTTTGACACACACTAGCAATCTTATTGTAGCTTTTGATATACCTTTGACATCTTTGATATTCGCGAAAACACCAAAATCTATTAACTATGTGATTCACGTTGCAAGTTATTGTTTTAAAGATAAAAACAAAAAGACTTCTTGCTTGCATATTTTAATTAAGTAATTAATAATTATTAAGAAAATTATTATTAATACACAAATTTGTCCAATACCCAATTCACAGAAGATGAGATTCTATTTCTACACAAAGGACACTCCATTCTAAAGAGTTGATTTAACAAATACTGCGACTTTGACGTAGCGATTAGTAACCACACAAATCAAACACCTTTAAAAAACGAACTCATCTTCTTTTTAAAAAATCTGAAAGACAACATAACTACAACAGAAATTTCAGTGAACAACAGAAACATTTGTTTTGTGATCAACAATAATTACAAAGAACTAAAAAAGGTTCCTTTAGATTACATTATCAGAAAAACCAAGATAATTATTAATAATTGCAAGGACACATTCATTAATTTCTTCCCTATACGTCCAATAAGTAGTTTTATAAATTTGCCAACGGCAAAACTATCAAAATTTATGACAAATGACAAATTTCAAGATTAACTTCACTATAACGTTAATTCACGTTCATTCAAGAGAATTTATAGAAAGAACAAAAAATTCAAATTTAAAAGGTGCTACAATGATATCATTTGATATTATTAACCTTTACTCCAACATCCCAATTGAATTCACGCTTAATTTAACTAAAAAACTCTTTCATTCGGTTTCCAATAGCCCAGAAGAAATAGATCATTTCAATGAGATATCATATTATACCCATGGATAACCGAAAGGTTATCCATGGGTATGCCATTGTTTGGTTTTCTCGTCGATGTCTACCTTAACCACATAGAAAACGAATTCATAATGAATAAAAACAACAACCCTTACATCAATAGCATTAAAACATGGTATCATTATGTTGACGATATCTTCTATATCTGGGAGGGTGATCTCGAATCTCTAAATTCTTTCTATGAACAAATAAATAACAAACACGAAAAATTAAAATTTACTCTTGAGATTGAAAACAAAAAACAACTAACTTTCCTTGACATTACACTTTTAAACAGAAACAATAGAATCGAATACAACATTTTTGAAAAACCCTCTGCATTGTCCATAACAATTCTCTTCGACTCCGCCCACCCTCTACCACAAAAAACTTGCTAATTTTGGTTTTTTAATAAACAGAATCCTCGATTACCCCCTAAAACCGGAGCATAGAGAAATAGAACTAAAACACATCGAAAACATAGCTGAGACCAATAATTTCCCTCTTAAGACAATCTGTATACCACAAATCGAAAAGAGACTACCTATAGATCCATACCGTTTAACAGTGTTCCGTTCAATCAAAAGCTATATTTACCATGTTTATTTAATAATTTTTTGTACTTTTATTAACAAGACGATAATATATAGTATTTTACACAATGTTACTACCGGTTTCGGTTACGTTTAAACCATCTTCAGGAATATATTTTAAAGAAAACATGACATTAATCACAAAATAAAATTTAAATAACATCAACAATTTTCTTTAAAATATATTCCTGAAGATGGTTTAAACGTAACCGAAACCGGTAGTAACATTGCGTAAAATACTATATATTATCGTCTTGTTAATAAAAGTACAAAAAATTATTAAATAAACATTTAATTCAAGACGAAAAACATTCGTATAAAATAAAAAATAAAATAAAAAATATATTTACCAAACACAACGTTACTTTAGCATTTTCCAATAATAACACCATAGATAAGATATTGTCAAACTATAACAAAAAAACAAGATTTTATGCAAAACAACCGGGTATACTCTGTTAATTGTCATAATTGGAACGCAAAATACATTGGACAAACAGGTAGGAGTCTAAAGCAAAGACTTGAAGGATATAAATTAGATCTTTTACAAATGTAACTTAAATACAACCTTAAACGATCAAACTTCTTATTTTTGCAAACCCTTATTTAAGTATTTAAATAAAATTTAAATAAAAATTTTAAAAAACCTGATTTGCTTAAAATAGACCCCTCTCTTTTTAAAATTGTCTGTGTACTTATTTTGGAATAAATTCATGTCGTTCTAGTTCTTGTATTGATGAGTTTTAAAGAATGTTCTAGTTTGTTTTATTTTGTTATTTAAATTTTTTTAAATGTGTTCTAATTCGTTTAATTGTTCACGTAATTTTATTATAATAGTAGCTTTGTGACAGTAATTTTTTATATAAAAGAAATCTCTAACATTTTTACAATTTTTATAATATGTGATTTTTATGTTTAATTTAGATTCGGCTGATGATTAATTTATTAATTCAAAACCGGTGCCTATAATTATTTAATTAAAATACGTAAGCAAGAAGTTTTTTTTTTTATTTTCAAACTCTATTATTTTCAATTTTTCGACTTTGATTAAGTCGAAAAATATATGTTGGAGTAGAACCCAACCTAACCAAAACCAACCCAACTTAATCAAACCGAACGTAACCAACCTAACCCAACTCATAACTTTCCTCATATTGAATGATATCAAGTTGAAGCTTAGCCCAATCTAACGCTTCTCAGTTTTTTGAAATATTCCGTGACTTTTTCTTCTATAGTTGGATTGGGTTGAGCTCTAACATCACACCATTTAATATGAGGGATGTTATGAAGGTTTTCCTCTGGAGTTGAGCTCCAACTTGACAAGTTATTAAGTATGAATTTGAAACTTAATTCAAACAGTTAAGTTGTAATAATCATCAACTTCATGCCATCATTCATATAACAAAAAATCAAATCTAAAACTTCTAAGGTCAATTTGATTTATTGATCAATTCAATATGAGGGACAGTATGAAGTTGAAACTCTACCACATAGAAAGAATAACTTGAATTAAGTAATTCTGACTTGCAAAAAGAAATTTACGTATTTGTATACGCTATAAAAATAATTTTCTGATTTCAAGAAAATAAATTTCTTGGAGAAAACACCGGTTGGAAGTAATTACTTACTTGAGAAGAACATTATATTATTTGTGTGCGCTTTATCTCCCTCTATCCAAGTTATTACTTTACTTAACATTAAAGGTTGACTTTCTTGATTGTTAATTATTTGTCTACTAAGAAAAATATGTCACTTTGCTATTAGAAAACTTATCCGTGTGTGAAATACTGTAACCATTGAATAAAAAACTAAATTATTTGTTTAAGAAATTATATATATTTCCATGCAATAAAAATATAGTTCTGTATTAATGTAAAATAAATTTTGTTTCAAGGAATCGAATGGTTGTTCTAAATATGTTCCTTTTCTAGGATCAATAAATTCACCATCTTTATTAAAAATATTACTTTAAAATTTAGATAGCATAATGTAGAATGAAATTGAATTCAAAGTAACATTTACCACATAAACTAGTATTTTTAACACCTTTTTCGACATTTTGTCAAATAACTGATAAAAAATGACATTATTGCAAGTTCTTAACTAAATCCACAAAATTACTTTATTCTGAAAATCAAAGAGTTTGCATTTTGTCATCAGGAACTGTTATTCGACAAAATATTGAAAATGTTGAAAAAAAAATACTTTATATGGTAAATGTTATCTTAATTCAATTTCTTTTTACATTATGTAATCATAATCTAAAATAATATATACATTAACGACCAAGATGATGAAACAAATTGTAGATGTAGATACTATTATAATATATGTGTAAAAATTAAAAGAATATTAAAAGTACACAACAAATTTATTAACTAACACAAATACAAATTTACATAAATAACAAATTTATTCTATAACCTATATTAAAACATATTAAATGTAATAATTTTGGAGGATAGATGTTATGTTGTCTCTTCGTGTACATTTAATCGGTAATTAATAATTAAAATTCCCAAAATTGCCCAAAAACCGGAATCACTTTGTTAGCGGGTCTTGTGGATGATCCTAAAACGCCACGAGTTGTGGTCGTTATTTCGCTCAATGACCGTTTTCGGGGGTAATATTAATATAAAAATAATATTCAAAAATTAGAATCATAACTATTATAAAAATTAAAATTATAGCTGTTATTATTATGTTTAATTGTATACAAAGTGTTTTACTTTTTTGTAGCAAAACTTTACATTGGATACAATCTTTAAAATGAATAAAAAAGGTTATGTAAACGCATAGTTTTCAAGATACTGAGTGTTGAAAACAAATTCTTTTAAACACACTGTATATTCTTAAAAACGGTGATCCTGTAAAAAAAAGGTTGTTAATTTTATCAACTGTTGAATTATTATAACAAAAAATTATTGCAACAATTAGCAGATAGTAAATGTCAAAAGATTCTGTGATTTATTCTATAAAGAGTTACATTGCGTCAAATAATACAATAATAATATCAATATTTAATAATATTAATTCCGTTATTAATCTCTAATTCTGCTTTTATAAAATGACCTTTATGGCGTATTCTTCCATACCAGTTGTCTCCCATTTTCTACTTCTAAAATTTATATAAAAAGGTCAACAAATAAAAATTCAATTACCTAATTTCTTAATAGGTTGCTGCCACAGGTGGTGTTATGAAGACGTATATGTACATTATAAAGAAATACATTTATGGCTAACTTTTTTACTACATTATAAAAATGTGCGAAGTGAATAGTTATTGTTTCTGTCGCATCGTACATATTAAATCAAAATAAAATTTGAATAAACCCATACAATAGGATCTTAAAACATTATTGATGATTGTAACGACATTACTTTCCTAACGTACGATCTACCACTAGTCGGGTAACAAGGAATATTAAACTGGCAACGAAAACACGAAAAATAAAAAATAAACAGCTAAACTCCCGACAAATAGACGCTATGTTCTTAATGCGCATGCAAAAGAAAATAATTACTCACAGAAAGAAGACGATTTCTTGACTAACCATAAAAATTACTTGAATTTAGCAAATATTTAGTAGTAAAGTAATTTCTTGATTTAAGGAAATAGAATTATTATATGCATATCTTCAGAAATTAAATTATAGAAATAAAAAAATAAAAATCTTGATTGTAGTTAGCAGTTACTCTATAGAAGAAAATATTTTTCTTGAATAGAATAAATTCACATTCTAATTGTAAGAAAGTATTCTTCCATTAAGACAATTTTTACTTAATTATAGTGTTTTTTTGAATAGAATATTTTTCTTCCGTTAATGTATTGAACATACTATATACAAGAACTTATATTTGAGATGAGATTTCTTTTCTTACTTGCAGATATTATTTTCAAGAGATTATTTTTTCGTGGTTCAAATAAGTTGTTCTGTGTGTGCATGATATCAGATATTTCAATTTCTTTCCAACTTGTTTAATTTCCTTCAATTTGATAATCATTAAGATGGTCAAGTTAATTTTAATACCTATTACTACATTTAATACATGATTTTTTTGATATCTTTGTTACATAAACGTTTTAGATATTCTCTAAATATTCTAGGTGTTGCATATGATACCGGAGGTAACATATAGATACGAAATAGGAAAATTTTAATAGAAATATTATTTTCTTTAATAGAAAAAATAAAATCTTAAATTAGAATTAAAATATCCGGTTCCGCATCCGCATTCGCCAAACCCACATCCGTAACATCACCAATAAGAATATGACAGCCTTTATTATTTATTTTAATTTTATAACACGGTTCATTCTGCCATTCTGTCAACCACGATTAATTAAATCAAACATAATTCATACATTTGATCACCTGATCGAGTGTAAGTCGCGTGAATTGAGGTGACTCACGCGTAAGTCACGGGATTCATCTATGATATATAGATATATAGCTTGAAATACTATTAAAAGTAGTATTTTTGTAATTCTTATCGATGCAAGTATACATTTTATTTTTGGTTTTACCACATAATATTGTGCATATTTTAACAAATGTTAAAAAGATATTGCTTATTTTTATCGCATATACAGATACGAATTAATTATAAGTTTTAATTATAAGGTACTTTAAAATACAAAACACGATTTCCTACATTATTATCTTGAAGGGTTATGTTAAAAAACAAGACACCGTTTCAAAAAGTTTATAATGACGTTTAAGTAAGCGTTTAAGTAACGGAAGGGGTTAGGCAGTTAGAAAGAAAGTTCTTTTCTCAGTTTCAGTTTCAAACGGGTTTTATAAACCTGAAAAAAGCTCTCGTAAAGAAAACCGGAGGCGGCTTTCAGGCCGCTCTGACCCCCTCATAAATCAATTAGGCCGCGTTTCCCACTGAAAACGTTCTCGAGTAGAAAATAATTAGCCAAATTTTTGGGGATAGAGGGTTCATTAAAAAATATTGCGGATTAAGTGCGGCTCCGGAGGGATGCGAATTGGGAAGGGCTGAAATGAAATCGTTAAAAAGTTTTGGATCCATGAAGGTCATAACTTTACTTCGATCCAAAGATATTGAGAAACGTTTTTTTTTAAAATGATTGATTTGACCTTTACTTATTCACGCTTTACATATTTTTTCAAACATTTATAATCAAGATGAAAATATAGGAATTTACGAGAGTTTAGGTATGTCTTGTTTTGATAGGGCTCGTCCTAATTTAACGAAGAGTCGAAAGCTAACGAATCGGAGAGGCGGCTTGATGAAAATATCAAAAGCGGAGTTTGTTTCGGTATGCATAACGTTTTTTGCTTTACAAAATTTTTTAGATCAAAAAGCATTCATCTCTCGTTAATGAAGTAGTACTTTTTCACTTTTTCGGTGACATGAATATTTCTAATAGAAATGTAAGGGATTTATAAAGCAAAAAAAAATGTTTTTCACAAACTCATTAAACTTTTCAGAACTTGTAACATCTAAGAACTGTTTTGTATTTTTCTTGGAGAAAGATCTTTTCGTGTTGTAGAACTTAGGCAGAACTAATTGCAGTGTAATAATAGATGAGAATGAAAGATGAAGCTTTCATTGAAAATTTTTCGACAGAACTTGTCGACATAAGCAAATGAAACACGACGAAATAAACCTCAATGTGAATTTCAGCTTTTCTGACGTTGCAAGTCGGTACAAGTCGCGTACACATTTGAATAATGCACCGAAAGGAATGGAAGTAGCGCGTAAAGACGCGTCACTAACGGTCGTAATGATATTCGCGGGGTTGGATTTTGGAGTCGTCGTCGTCGTCGCGACGCCTGCCGGCACGTCCATCGCTCACGTGAATCATTTGCGCTTCTTGCCTGCACTTTTTCGCATCCGCGGATATATTCAAAGTAGCCTCACGTTTCGTAATACAACGCGATGGAATTTATCATAGTAAAGAACTTTTAACCCCGCGAACGTGCAATGCAAACGAAATTTAGATTTTATTGCGCAATTTTTCATTTAGCAAAAAAATCTTGTTATATCAACTCATTCCCGATATAGATGTCTGGACTGCTTCAATCGATCATAACCGCTTGGGAACAAAGTGTATTGTTCCCAGGTTTCCAAGGTACAATTACAATCCGTCTGAATCGGTTACAATCTTGGTTGAGTGGGTTGGGTCGGTTTTATTGAGTCAGGTGCATTGACAAGAATTAAATGAAAATTCTAGTTCTAGAATATATTTCCGTACGGCTTATTGTAATGCAATCGATGGTGATGGAGAGATATTTAAAAACAGTATCAGTATGGAATGGAATTCCAATTATTATCGGTTGAATTGCTTGTTTTCGACAACATCAATAACAAATTGTTAGTTGAAATTAAATGTAGGTGTCAAAGGTAAATAGAGATATTTATAAAAATTGATAAAACGACGAAGTAATATGTTTGGTAGAACAATTTTTTATTGAAAGCGTCTTTCGACTATTCTTTTTAAATTATTTTATTACTTTTAATTTTGCTGCTTCCTATAAAAATATATATTTTCAATTTAACACAAATTGGATTTATTTCCTTGTTTACAAATATAACTACAGTTATTAAATCTTAAAATATAAGCTAAAATTATTTTTACCTTAAAATTTTTATAATCCAACTACACGCTACTTACATCATTTTAAAGAAGATTATTGCAGCTTTATTTTGAGTTTAATACCTTCTTTTAATTTTTATAAATTATGAGTTTAGTTATGAGTTGACATTGTCATGAAAACGAACAGAATTTTATTATTTATTTCACAACGCCGGTTGGTACATATCTAGAGGAGAGCGTTTTAATATAACAAGTGCAAGGAGATTTCTTTTGACGGTTGCTCTCAAAGGCTCTGCTCAGTCACACCACATTATTTGCGTATGCTAAATAAGGCGCTTTAGGTATCTTGTCACTAAAAGAATACTTATATAATAATAATAATAGTAATAATCCTTTATTTCCTACAGGTTTACACCACCCAGTTACAGGAAATCAATAACACAATTCAAAAAAATATAAATGTAAGCGCATACTTATAGCGATATAAACAATACACTATATTACAAATATTAAACATAGTACCAAAAAGCCAAAAAAACAACAAAGAGCAAATAACATTAATAAATAATCAACGAAACATGTTAAGCAAACTCGACAGCAATCCCGATCACGGTGCTCAAAGAATCAAAGAATAGATCACAGTGTGGCGCCACTCGGTTAGCATATTCACACATGAGCGAGATAGGGGATTTGCGTAATAAATTAGTCCGACTATAATAATTATAAAATATAACATTTGTACGCGAATTTAGCCTAGGCACAACAAATAATAATCTACCCAATAACCAGCTGCAATCTATATCTCCCTGCAAGAGCTTATACAAAAATTTGATAGTGGCGACTACCCTGCGTTGCCGTAAAGAAAGGAAATTAAATCTCGATAAAAGTAGGTTGTAGTCTAAGCCGCGAGGCGGGTATACAAATTCAGAACGGAAGCATAAGTATTTTAAAAAGGATCTTTGAATCGACTCAAGTATGTTTGTATAATATATGTAAAAAGGGGACCAGACAGTTGCGGCATATTCTAAACGTGATCTAATCAGCGCACAAAACAAAGAGCACAAGCATTGCACAGATAACTCCCTACCATTACGAACTATAAAACCATAAATATTGTAGCACTTGGTAACAAGCGTTATAATGTGTTCATTAAACGTAAGACCACAATCAAACAAAACACCAAGGTCACGGCACTTAGACTCCGATTTTAACGGTTGATCGTTTAAGTAATACACATAGTTAACCGCGCCTAACTTCTTAGTAAAAGTCATGGTAAAAGATTTCGATGCATTAACGGATAAGCGATTACATCAGCACCATTCCTGCACTCGCACAAGATCACTTTGTAGGCGCTCACAATCAGTAACATCGTTTATGGACGAAAAAATTTTGAGGTCATCCGCAAACAAAAGCTTTTCACAGGCCAACACATCCGTTAAATCGTTGATGAATGCCAGAAAAAGTAGTGGTCCAAGGTTGGAACCCTGCGGAACACCTGAAGTCGGAGAAATACCCTCAGAGATGAAGCTTCCGTAACGAACAAACTGCTGACGACCCAGTAAGTAAGATTTCATTAACAGTACCAGTGTTGGACCAAATCCAAGATTATGCAGTTTGTTAAGCAAGATGAAATGGTCCAATTGATCAAAGGCCTTCTGAAAGTCCAAATATATAGCGTCGACTTGACCTCTAGTATCAACGATATCTGCCGTATATTGAGTGAAGCAGGAGATATTTGTGACGGTAGAACGTCCAGAAACAAAACCATGCTGGTAGGGGCTTAACCAGGTCTTTAAGTGGAATGAGATATGCTTGAAGAGAATACTCTCAAAAGTCCTGGAAAAGCCGCACAGCAACGAAATAGGTCTGTAGTTCACTATTTCCGACGCGTTGCCCTTCTTTAAAATTGGACAGATGAAAGATTGCTTCCATGTGGATGGAAATGTAGAGGTAGCCAATATTAAATTGAAGATCTTGAGGAGCGGCTTGGCTAAAATGGAAGCACAGTCCCTTAAGATGAAACTTGGAATCCCATCTACTCCGGCAGTACTGGCATTTTTAGCATGCTTCAATGCGTCAACAACCTCCTCCAATGTGAAGCAGTCAATGGACAGTAGGTTATGATGGGAATGGTCGACATTTACATTATCGTTCACAGGGTCTGATCGAATATAAACTGAACTAAAGTAATCTGCAAAAGCATCAACGATGCTTTGACCTGTAGTAAATTCCACATTGTCTCTCTTCATAATGCCGGGAATGCGTGTATTACCCTTTCGAGATCGTATAAATGTCCAAAAACTCCTGGGATCGGAACATAAAGAATTTTCAACTGAGCTTATATATGAAGTGTAAGCTTTATTTATAAGTTGTTTTGATAAGGTTCTAAAATGCCTATATTCATATAAAAAATGTACCGATTTGTATTGTTTATATTTCTTACGCATTTTCTCCTTAGTGCGAATACAATCTTTCACCTCCTTGGTGAACCAAGCGGGCCACAGGTGACTAGAAGATCCTCTTATGGTCTTAGGTACTGCGACATCGAATGCATTTCTCAACCTTTCATAGAAAAGCGAACACATGTCTTCCACATCGTTGGAATATTCAAGGCAAGACCAATTCATATCTATCAGGGTTTGATACAGTAGTGGATAATTAGCTCGTTTAAAATTATAAGCACTAGTAGCATGGTGTTCAAAGTGACAAAGTGTTGGCCTGCATATAAATTCACATGATAGAGCAGGGTGATGGGAATCCTCATCGAGAAGTGGATTATAATCACGATCAAGTCTGCAGTCCACATTGGCAAAAACCAAATCAAGTAGGCGATTCTTATCATTCAGGACAGAATTAAATTGATGAAAATTATTAAAAGATTGGAAGTTGGCTACAGCTGTCTTATATCTGTCGTTAATAACAATCGATGCATATGAAGGCACATGGTAAACAAAAAGTAAAACTAGAACTAACACTAGACCTAGAAAGATTTAGGCCCGTATTCAGAGTCTGTCAACGTCTTCTCGACTCCCGAGCGCGCCGGAACAGATCGGAGGTTACAATTGTATCCGGGTACATGATGTATCCTCGTCTCTGAATAGGGGCCTTAGGTTTAATCGTGCGTCTGAAGATGCACGGCTAAACCTAACACTTTTACATGTTTAATTTTATGTTTAACATGGCACATACTGGGCTATATCCCGATTCTAGCGGGTCAAAAGTAAAGAACCATTAACAAAATTTAGGGTTTTCAGATATAGGACCTTTTCGTAAGGTTTCAATAAACCTAATTCCAAAGAAAAATTATTGTAGCAAAAAATGTGTCATCAGAAGTTAATTTAGGAAACTGTTGAATCTAAATAAAATGTCAGACGCTGTCGTTATATATTATTGTGATCATCCTTTATATTACCTGTATAGTGATATGGTTGTTTATTACTGTTGGCGTGTTAAACCAATTTGTTTAGATACTTTACGAACAAGTTTCAAGTATTGACATCGTCTAATTGACGAAGGTAAGTTCAAATCATTCAACATAAAAGAATGTGATTTTACATCACCGAAATTGAAAAATCCTTTACATTCTAACGCGCAACTTCAAATTTTGAGCATTTTTGCATTATGATATGGCTAATAATATATATAATGAAGGAGGGCCATAATAAACTATAATTTGATATATATCAAAAATTCCTCAATTAAAACTGATTACACATTTAGAATTTCTCTTGAATATAGAGTCGGAATTACGAGTTTTTTAAAAATTAAGACATAGAGAACTAAAATTACAAGAAACAGGATAATTTATGCAAAACTTGATATCTGAGGGAGTTTTGTTGTTATTTATGGCTGGTACAGGAGACCTTTCATCGCCCGTTGGGCTAAGTCCCGATTCTAATTAGATAAAAGCTAAAAAAATATTGGCAAAACTTAAGGTTCGCAGAAAAGCTTCCAGAGAGAGCATAGGAAACAAACAATAACGATATGAGGGATTCAGAGCGCAGCATAGAAAGTTCTTATATCTAGGTTGATTCTGGTCATGGATTAAGCGTTTATGATTTATTGCCAGCAACATTCATGCAAAAAAAGAAACTGTAATTTAGTTTTTGAGATATTGTTGCTTGTTATGCTGGGTTATCAGCATAACAATCAACAAAATTATGAAATTTTCGATGATATTTGCTGTATTTCTGCAAAATCTTGATGTTCAGGTTATAACTAGTCATGGATTATGCTTTTCTACATCATTATGAACAGTCCATTTTCGACTATCCATTTTAATTTTGGAGTTATTACCGCAAAAATGTAATAGCCAAATTCTAATGGCTTATGGATTATGAATCCTTAGATTATAACAAGTAAGTCTCATACATAACACTTCTCCATGAATTTTAATTCTAGAGTTTTACTTAATTTTTATAATCAGACTCTTCAATGAGGACATTTTGGAATTTTTGACTATTTCCCTGAAGAGATTTAGATTGTGTTTGGTTATGGATTAGCGTTTACGTTTCATTACAAACTTTTTGCGTTCACGAAGAATATATGAAGATTTTTACTGTATTCCTGCAATCTTCTTATATCTAGGTTGTAACTGTTTATAGATTACGCTTTTTAGGTTTTCTCCCATTCTTGGAATTTTTGAGATATGGTCGATTTTTGTAATGAAAAGCCCTAATAAAGATATTTTGAAAATTTTTGCATTATTCCAAAATAATCGAAACTGGTTATGGATTATGCAATAATGCATCATTATGGATAATCTTGTTATCTTAATATTTTTTAAGCTATTGTAGCCTTCTAACCCATATCTAACCCCTAGTATTGCATATTGTTCTATAACAAAAATTAAATCCGCAGTTATTTTTTTACACAAAATTAAACAAAATTAGTCATTTTATCCTCTAGTAGAAAAATATTGATCTAATATCATCCGGAAGTTTATCAAAAGTTTATCTTTACATGTTCTTGTATGTTGAAACTTAAAAAATTGTAATTATAGTAACCAAGTAAAGAACTAACCTTTAGGTCGATTTTCATCGCAAAATAACTTTACAAATTAATTGCTGCACAAAGAAATACTGTACAAATATATTTAAAAGCATTATATAACTTTTACTACAATTTGTAAGTCAAGCTTATAAATGTTATACTTGGAGGATCACCAGCCATCCCTTTTCATTTTTTATTGATGACTATGGATAATCGTAGAAATTTGATCCTAATCATAAATTATGTATTCACACTTTTTTCCCAACTTTTCGCTGCTTTGTTGCCACTGTGCGGTGTTATGTAAAATAACGTGTACCATGGAAACAAAGTGAGTAAATTAACTAAGATTTTGTTCTTTTAATGTTTTTTAATCTCAATAATACAAGAATAAAATTAAAGATATTGTTCAGATCAACGAATGTTTCAAATATCTCGATATAAAATATTTTAAAGAATGGAGATCTGGAGATCAAGGAGACCTGATCCCCCACGACGAATCAATTTTTTAGGAAAATAGTTGTCAAGCCAATATTAAACCACCCTGCCATGATGAGCTGGACAACCATTAAGTTGAAACCATGAATTCCTTCTTAACCTAAATCAATGTTGCCCCACATATTGGCATGTACTTCCAAAAATGTCAAGATTGTCACAGCATTTAATCGTATTAGCATAAAGTCCGAGAATATGATTATTATAAACGCAAACACAGATGTCGACACTAAATTCATATTGAAACTTGCCTGGTCGAATTGCGTAGGAATTTTCATGCGTCCAAATCTGTAAGTTGTAGAAGTAAACAATTCTACGTCTTGGGAAACACGACTCATCATTGCCTATGATCATGTTTTAAAACGTGATAAACACGCGCTTTAGAAATCCGTTGCCATTCGAAACACTCATAGTGAGATTTCTGTTAAACATACGCAAAATTCTTCTTTTAAAATGTCTTAACTATCTAACACTTTTATTATTACGATCTAATTACGGTCTGTGATTAATTAACCCTTCAACTATTTGTCTGTACACTTACACAAACACAGAAGGATGCGGATATCTTCTATTTGGATATTTTATCTTATACAAACAAAATGAATGTTTTGAAAATTATTTTATTTCCATGGCATGTGCATTATTATTCAGCAATATTAAATTAATATTAACATGAAATTCAGAATGTACGATGATATTGTTTATTTATAGTTACTTCGGTGCGATAATTGTATCGACCTAAAAGGTCTTCTTCTTTGGCACGACATCAAAAGGGAGCGTTAAACGTTGAAATATAATAATGATCGTGTAACAAGAGGTTCATCTCAAGCATTAAAACATAGTGAGTAGACATTTCTCAAAATAAATTCGTTTTTTATAAAATTAAATTTTTGAATCACGTTGAAAACTGAGGTTAATAAACAATGATCACCGTGAAAAATAAAACGGGTAAAAACTCCACAAAAATTAAGAATAAAAATTTTTAGGCAAATCAAATGATATCTTTATGTGAAACGCAAAGAATAAGTGTAGTCCAATGTCCAATAACAAAAAGCAGATTATTTTGAAAACGATCAACTTTAGTGCCCCTTAATAACAATACTTTTTTTATATAAGAATTTTTATTCACAAAGCCAAAAAGTACTTGCAATGTTAAGGTTATCTTACACGTTACAGAACGCCCTCTATAGGCTTTAGTAAAACGGACCCCATAACCGTCTTCCTCATGGAAAACAACCCGCTTATACCAAATTGGAATAGGTTCGCTTGAAATATACATGCAATATTAAAAAAATTAATTTAGAATTTTAATGAAGTTTTTGTGATAATTTTAAAAGATCTGTCGACTGTTACAGTCTTGCTACAAAAATCTGAGATATCTGTATGTTTCTTATATCATTTTAAAGAGGAAAGTTACAGCTTTCATTTAACGTTAAATCACTTCTTAATTTGCGTCAATAATCCCCATCCATTTTTTAAGTTGCAACCTGCTTTAAATGTAACTAAATTACAATTTCCTTTCATTTTAAATTTTTTATGATCCAATCACACACGGTTGTTATATCACTCTAAAAAGGAAGCTTTTAGCTTTAATTTGACATGAAAACCTTTTTTTAACTTTCATAAATAACCCACCCATACTATTCAAAGTTTCAACCTGCATTTTAACGTTTTTAGTATTACGATGTTTAATAAATGACGAATTCA
Source organism: Onthophagus sagittarius (assembly GCA_036711965.1). Lineage (NCBI taxonomy): Eukaryota > Metazoa > Arthropoda > Insecta > Coleoptera > Scarabaeidae > Onthophagus > Onthophagus sagittarius. The sequence continues at coordinate 11,190,539 of JASERS010000005.1, read as the reverse complement.
CGATTTGTCTATAATATTCTTAATGATAAAGCTCTTGATGAAATGGTGGATGCGCCGGAATTTGAATACGTAAATAAAATAAATGGTGTAATAAATCTTAGCAATTCGTTTCTATGTCTATCGTGAAAAAGAAGAAGAAAGTGTTTTTTTTTCTAACATCGAATAGGTCCCCGTTTGTACACAATGGACGTCCTCTTGACTTGAGCCCATTCATCACGAGTCCTTTATGTGTTTTCGTAGTATAGTGTCATTATATTTCAAGAAGGGCGTTTTTCTGCCTCTGTGGCCTCCGGGGAGTCGTCCTGTATTTTTCCCGGGACCCATTGTGAGACGCCGGATGGAGCTTTCATTGTGTCGCGCGTGATGAGCATCGAGCTTTGCTTAAATCCCACAACTCCGCGAAATCCTCTCGTACATTTGTTTGTCTTCGCGGCTGCAAAGTGGTCGTCGTCACTCGTGTTACGTCGCGTCTTCTCTGTCAATGGCTTACGGCTGTTTTATTGATAGCGGTTAAGGGTTTTCGGTAGCTATCTTGGGACGGGTTCATGATGGCTCCCCTAAAATTTGTTGACCGATCGGGAACCGGAAGGCTCAGGCAGATATATGGCCGTAATTCGTTACGTAATGACGTCTACTGACCCACGCTAACCAGTGATTTACGGTTTTCGGCTCCCGGTATTGCACAGGAAGGTTCACAAATTTTCAGCGAAAGAACTATTAGTAGTTCAAAGATTTATTTATAAAACAAAATTTTAAAAAAGTGGAATAAATTGTTCAACATTTTAGTTCGAATTGTACGAGTGTTCAATTGTTACAAAAATTGAGATATGAGTACTCGATTATTATTTATTCACACGTTTCGTTCTATATAATCAATTATAAGTGTCGCGGATATTGTGACTATTCAATACATTGATAGTGGGTCGTGCGTAATCGGTGTTATTATTGGAATTCATGCAAAAAATGGATGTAGCGCCAGGATAAATAGCGGCTTTTATAACGTATGCATTTCATTTATTGTAATAAAACGATTTCATTTTATCACACAATGCGAACAAATTGATTGAAAATGGAAATAAATTCTATAAAGAACTTGACTCCTATTTACTATAGGAGTAAATAATGGTACATGCATTAGCTGATTTGATCTTTATGCGTTCGTATATCCGTATTTTTTTCTTCCTTTGCTGATTTTCCGGATATATTTTTTGTCCCACATGTATCTTTTGAAAGCCCCCGACGCTTTCGAAACGAGGCATCGGCTCCTTTGAGCCGAATCGATCGAGAAATGGATCGAATAGAGCTTCGAGGGCGCGAGAGTCTGGAGCCGAGGTTAATGAAGAACCCGGTCGGAAGGCCTCGCAGGGAACGGCGAGATCTATATTTTATCTGCGAAAGTGGAATTGTTTCTCCAGGTAACGTAATCCCGAAGAATACACGGAGGATAACATGTCAGCGGCGATTAGACACATCAATTAGGTGGGCGCTATCATTTATCTAGCCGGCAAGCGCACCACCCAAGACAAAGAACTCTTAACGATTGCGTTCCCAACGCGAGGGGGAAGCAATTCCTTATCCCGTCCGTACCTGCACGGAAGACATTTGGGATTTTTTCCCTCTCAGTCGATTTCGAATTGTGTCGGGAAGGATATTGTAGCGTTCCCAATAAAATAAACATATCCTTGGGAAGTCGTAAATATCTAAAAAGAAATCGGCGTTGATTGATGATTTATAAAGTCACTTTCACATGAAATGTAGCACTTATTAAGAATTAACTACAATCGATAAAATATTTGAAAGGAACGATGACAGTTTAGTTGAAAAAACAAAACCAAATTAACATTTTGAAAAATGGTAGTTGTGAGTGTATCCATGTTATTATTGTGTGATGAACGTATTCCTAGAGCATTTCGTTTCATGCAACCTCTAGATGGTTCATCCAGTTTCTCTGAGGCCTGAGTACTTGTCTTAGTTGCCGACTCACCTCTATTCTGTATTCGCGGAAAGGCAGGCTATATTACCGCCCGCAGCATTTTGACTTCAGCAGGTCCCTTGTACTTATTTCCCTCTTTGGTCAGCTCTAGGGTTCTTCAAGCCATTGCACCGTGGAGGCAAAGGCTAGAAATTGTGTTGCCTTGATTACATTAATACCAATCTGGATAATTCCAAAAATGGAAAATCTTAATGCTTGGAGGGCCACGTAATCGCATAGTACGTGTTCAGCCGATTCTTCCTGCTCATCACATCTTCTACAGATGTCGCTGTCACTTATTGCCATATTCTGTAAGTGTCTCTGTATACGTGTATATTACGTGTTTCCTCTTTTTGAAGCTCTATTAGACTTTATTGTTGAGGCGATGAATGGTTCTGGTGGTCCCGGAGGTTTACCTGTAGCTTTTCTCGCTAATTTATTCGCTATGTCACCAAGTTTATTTCCAGAATAATCCTTTGACCAACAGGTCGTAATCTCATTTGTCTTCAAGCAACGAAGATGAACAGTGATACTGCAACGCGAAAGAAGGGCTTGTTTGGAATCAGAATATATTATAATTTTTCACTGGCCTTGGAGCGCGGTAGGGAATATTCCCAGCCATTTAGAAACTTTTGTTGTTAGTTAGACAGAATAAATCGAAGTACCACATCCTGTTCCCCTTCGAGATCTGTCTACCAATAATTGGAGGATGGTTTCGACAGATATGAGTTACCTTTATTTCATATGAGCGTTCGAAGATAAGCCATATCGTATTCGTATCTACCCTGCCATTTAGGAGCGATGGTTTGTTGCACGTATCATCCCATAGCTCCTTAGTCGATTTTTCACATTTATACAGCCATTTATCATTAATAGCTCGTAGCCGGATCATTGGTCCTATAACCACCCTCTCAACGTGATAATTGAGAGGAGGCAGGCATAGTACATTCTCCATTGCTGCTGTTGATGTGATTATCATCGAGCCTGTAACGTAGAGACAAGCCAGACGTTACAATTTTTATATTTACAAAACAATAGTTTCATTTCTAACTGTTGGCTACCAAATTACGGTGCCGTAAGTTAACATTGGACTTATCACAGCAGTGTATATCCACAAGGATATCTTGGGTGTTAAGCCCCAGAGGTCCCAATGGCCCTTCTGCACTGAGTGAAACGCAATGCGTGCCTTGTTTACCTTACCTTCGATATACGGTGTCCAAGTCAACGATTTATCAAGAGTTAACCCATAGAGAATTATCTCGACACCAACGTTCAATTATTCTCAACCCAGTTTGGATTCACATAGGACGTTTTCGTTCTTCCTGTGAACCCGAACAGCTGTCTGTCAGGGCTTTCAATGGTGATATTTGTTCAACAATCGCTCTGATTGCATTGCTTTACTGTTATTACCATCAATTACACTATGTACGGCCCTATTTAAGAGCATATTTAGAATCTAGCCCGCTAGTGCAGGCTGTATTCCTTTGTGTCTGAAGGCTTTATTAATTATATGAAACGCTGCCCTGTCTGTTTTTATAGGCTCCTTCGAAGCCTATAAAAACTCCGAGAGTGGACTCGTTGTGGTTAAAAGATTTTTTTATAGTTCCTACAATTTCTTGTAGGGCCTTTTCTGTTGATCGTCCCTAAGTGTATGCATTCTAGTTTGGGTGCAGGGGAACCCTTTCCAGTGTCGTTTCTCTTATATGTCTTTCACATAGCCTTTCAAGTGCCTTCCCGATGAACAAGGAAAGACTGATTGGTCTATATGATTTTGGATCAGTATAACATCTCGTTCCAATTTTGGGAATGAAGACTACCTTTGCAAGCAACTTTTATATATTTTTAACATGTGTGGTAATAAATCCCTCATACATCACCGAAGTAGCGCAGGTAGAATACCACCAGAACCAACAGATTTAAATAGTGGGAGGGACGGTATGGCCCAGCCAACTTTGGTTTCAGTCACCACAAGACTAGCTAGCCTCCAGTCCTCCGCCGTTGCATTCCATAGAGGTTGTATTTCCCATATCCGGTTGTCGATAAAGGTACAGCCTGAAAAATGAGAAGTCATTAGTAATCGCTTACTTTCTTAGGATTGGCGGTGTAATTGTCGTGAAGGTCTTTTAGGATTCTTCGCGATTTTTCGGGATCTTCGCTAACTTCGCAGCCGACGGCTTCCATATCTTTACAGAATTTTTGCCAAGCTGATCTCTTTCCAATCCTGTGCGTTAGTTTTTACTACCTACCCTTTAAGATGTACGTGTTCAGTATACCACCACGAATTGGTGTAGCACTTATCCGGCCTCCTTCTTAATGGACAAAATTTCTTATATGAACTTACGATGCGGCAATTAATTAAGAATACATGAGTATCCAAACCTTTCACTCGATTTTTACTTTTATGCATGATTCGAAAGGCATCCAAAGTGTAATATCTATTACACTTCGACTGCGTGAAGTAACAAAAGTCGGTTCAATTCCCTGGTTTTATTTACTATAATTTCTAATAATCTTTAGCTCTGAGGTTATCCTCCGTACTGCCCCAGGAGGTGGAATGGGTATTGGAGTCGCACCCAATTATGAGACTCCAATCCTTCCTTTCGCTTCTTCCACACGCTGTAAGTCCTCCATTAAAGACGCTATTGTTATTATTTTTGTAATTCCTTGGAGAGTCCATTCAAGCTGTACCGTGGTTAGATCACTGGTTAACATTTGACTGAGGAAATATGTGTCCATTGTGTTCTTTCTCGGTAGATCATTTGATGGTTTGCTAAAAAGAAACCCATTTAAATTGCTAAATCCCTTAGTTACCCTAGATCTTACAATCCATGGTTCTTGAATAGATAAGTGTTTTTTGAAACATCAGGGCAGTGACAGATCACTGTCGTTGCCGCTTTAGTATGTTGCAAGTTTATTTGTCACCTTTAGTTTAGCCATTAATTGATAGAAATAAACACATAGGGAAAATCAATAATTATTAATAATTTTGACCTTAATACTGTAAATTTGAACATTAATACTAATAATTTTGAAATAAAACACTTTCAAAAAAAAAGTGAAGAGATCATTAATGATACTAAAGAAACTTTAATTAAATTTAACATAACAGCCGGTTCATTAATACCAATTAATCCAAAAACCCCACATTTTTACTCATTACACACAAAATATTTAAAATACTTAAATGTTTAGAGAAATTACAAACTTTAAACCTAAACTTATCATTGTCAACAAACAGAAATTAATAACAATATTCAATAATTTCAATTTGCCTGATAAATGCCTCATGATTTCTTTTAATATTGTAATATAGGTATACATTTAATATAGGTCACAAATATCCTAGTAAACACACAATTGTGAGTATCAAAGGAATTTTTAATGAAAATCCAATAGTCCTGTGGACAGTGTTAATACTTTGTAATTATTCAAAATTTGTACAGAATAAAATTTATGTTCCTTTGATAATAAAACATTTATTGCTGGTCGACATATTTTTAGATATGTTGGAAAACCAAGAGATCATTCACCGTAGAAATTCATTTAAAAAGAATATTATTTTTGGGAGGGAAAATGAGGTTGATGAGGTTTTTGCTATAATAGATGTTGCCGATAGTAACGTGATTGACAACATTCTTAAATACATTAACGGACTACACAATAACATTGACTTCACAATGGAGATTGAACAAGATAAAGATGTAACATACGACATTTACAGAAAGTGGTGTATTATTACCATTCTTATAAATACTCCGCATTTCATGCGTTAGTAAACTACTTTCACTCCCAACTTGAGGAAAACTTAAGGAAAAAATAGGGTCTGAATTAAATGTAATGAGACAAATTGCTTTTAGCAAAAATTACCTTCAAGATATAACAGAAAGATTCATTACTATCAAATTGATAATATTTAATCTCACTACCAAGACACACTAATTCCAGATAAGAGAATTGAAACAGAGACATTTAGATACATACAATATCAGGGTGAAATATATAACAGTAGGACCGATTTAACAAATATCACATCCTGACTTTTTGTTTCTTTCAACATAATGCATTGTGTCATGTGTTGTAGTCGATCGCTATTAAATTGTTGAGGACATCTAACGTCCAGTAAGATGTGTCTTCAATCTTGAAGGGTGCGTTATTTACTTTGATAACCGTAAATTCGACGAGTTCCGCCAGGTGTGTATTATTATGTCGTCTTGGTCGTGCATCTTTGGATTTTATCATTGGATGTTGAAAGAATGATGGATGGAAGTTTGACGTTTGCGGTATTGGTTACTTGGTTGATGGAAATAGGAGATATGATGTCGAAGAGGCATCATGATACTCATGATTTTTTTCTTCAGCAGAAAGAAGAATCAAATTGTGGATGTTGCTTTTTAATGTTGCCATCGACGGCGGGATGAGTTTTAGGAATTTTGGCTAATAGCCATTTGCCGGGGTCGACGATGTAATCTTTTAAACTTATCATGTCTCCAAGTTGAAGATTTTCTTCCCGTGAATTGCTTGGTTTGATCTTTTGGGATCTCCGCCAATTGGTTTATCACCTTTTGGATATTTCTTCAGTTGCGTAATATAGTTTGTGGAGAATTACGCGTGATTCAGAGCCTCGTATTCTTCCAGATTATTGTGAGTTTCTTTGATTTCCATCCATAGTTATTGCAGCCTTTTCCGACGTTATTGAATGTATGTTTCAATTTTTTCTTAATTGGGAATCTTTGTTTGTAGTTTCTCGGTTTCATGCTCCAATTCTTGTTGGCGCATTACATATTAGTTTAACTCCTGTTCGGACACTATGACGGGACGTTCTTTGAGTTGGTACAAAAAGGATTTTTCCTAAAGGAGAACAGCCTCACACTTCGCAACAGCAATTGAGCTTAAGAGTAGTTGAGTAGGTCGTTGGTTTGTTGTCAAAGGACCGTGAACAAATGCGAACTATGGCTAGTTATCTGTTGTAGAAAGGTGGTGAAGTGAAACGATCTTCAAATTTCGGTAAACATTTTCTATTCAACATAGATCAGGAATTTGGTGATATTGAGAACACTATGATTCATAGACTAAATAAAAATATACATTGGAAATATACGAAAACTATGAAAGAAATAGGTTTAAGCATAATTGCCTAGCATAGTATAGTTTTAATGAACAGATACCAACCAACAGGAAACCTCTTTATAGGGATTTAAAAACCCCATTTACACCGCCTAAAAAGCTATCAAATTCACGAGGATAACTAAACAGGTACCTGCTCCACCTAATCCTTAATTATCCTCTACAACATACAATAGAAGCAATAAGAAAATTTACCGATTTCCACGCAGCAGCAATTTGTTAGGTATTCTTGGAATTTACCAATATTTTTAGGTTTTTACATATTATAAGTACGAAGGCTTTCACGATTGGTGTTAATTGAACTAAAATTAGAACTAACACTAAAAGTATCACTTGGACTAAACCAAATCTAAAACTAGAAACTTTCGGTTTTTTTATTTGTGTCTTTTGAAGAAGTGTTTGACATTTCGATTGCCATATTACAAGCTTTTTTTCAGAAACTGGTTCAAATTAACCAATTCGGAGGTCGTAAAATATTTACAATTTATACAAATTATTAACTAATTAGTGCGTCGCGTTGTTTTTATGTCGGCGGACTTTTATGACTTCCCTTGTCTGCCTAGCCTTCGACAAAATAAAGGTTTTGTCGAAGTTTATTCGATGTCGCTTTGATGATTTTTTGTCCCTCTGAATGGCTATATTCCGCAATTGTTGGATTTCCTTTAGCTTCACATCCTTCTCATGTTCCTTAATACGGCATTCGATGTTAGGTCCGGTTTGGCTAACGTAAAACTTCCCATAACTGCATGATAGCCAATAGAGTCCCGCTCCTTTTAATAGAGGTAGCTTGTCATTAGCTATCGGGAGTAACCAAATTTTGGTAACCCTGATGACATTTTTCTTGAGGTGTCTTGCAATTCAGTCCGTTATACCGATAACACAGGGAAAATAGATAAATCCAGCCAGTTCTGTACTTTTTGTATCATCCGCTACTTGGGTTCACAAGTTCTTGCTATTCTCTGAAATAAAGTGCGCATCCACGGACCTCTTTTGTTGGGGATGCTGGTGTGATGTTACCTCCAAGTACATGTTGATTTACGTTCTCTTCTGATACGCCCCAAATTTCATGCTACAATTTATCTTGCTGGTGACCATGTATTGGTCTAGGAAGCGCAACTGCTTTGTAGATTCCGTTTTCATGGAAAACTTGATCATGGGATGTTTATTTATTTATTTATTTATTTCCATTAAACCTCTACAACTTAATTGAAAAGCATCCAACACCAAAGAAAAATAAACAGTTGAAATCGAAAAACAAATTTTCAAATTAATACCTAAAAACACTAGAATTACTAGAGTTTATAAAATTTTTTACATAATTTTTGAAAGATTTTGACTCCGAAAAACGAAAAAAATCAACATCCTCAAGAGATTAAACAAACAAGAGGATCTGTAAATAGGTGCGTGAAACAAAACGTCTGTACGGCGCTTATCTACATAAAAACTGGTCTGCGACCGTGAAGCAAATCTCGGTACATTTAAGGCAATGTTCTCAACAATATGGTTACCAATTTGAAGTTTGTTGAACCAAATTTTATGCAATGTATAAGCATCTAAGATAGCACGCCTTCTCTCAAGGGAAGTGAACTCATTGGTACTCAAAAGTTGCAAATACGGTTCAACGGAGGGATATGATCCTGTTATTTTATAGGTAAGATACCTAATAAATTTCTTTTGAACTCTCTCAATTATAGATTTATAGGTCACATATTCAGTATTCAAAATGAATGAGGCGTACACCAACTTACTTTTTACAAATGTATTAAAGAGTACTTTAAAGGTATTCTTATTTTGAAATTCAAAGCAATTTCTAACAATAAATCCCAATTGCCTATATGCATCTACCACTAATCCATTAATATGCTTTGAAAATGAAAACTTTAAATCAAACGTAACACCCAAATCACAAATATATTCATTTCTTTTTAAAATCATCTTGTTCATTTCATAGTTATGAATTTGTAACCTTTTCTTCCTACTAAAAGTCATTACAGAGCATTTCGACGTATTAAAATTTAGCTTATTAGAGATGCTCCATTGCCATATATTTACGATATCAGCTTGAATTAATGTGTCAGTCGTATTGGTTCTTTATCACACGCCACATTTTAAAGTCGTCTGCATACAGAGCGCATTTACAGAGCTTTATGACATCAGGGAGATCATTTATAAATAATAAAAAGAGCAATGGTCCGAGAATAGAACCTTGTGGCACTTCAGAATGAACGAGGGACAACTCCGACCTTTCACCATTAAATACGACATACAGCATACGATTCGTAAAATAAGATGCAAATAATTTTAATAAATTGGTCGAAAAACCGTATTTATACAATTTACACAGCAGAATGTCAAAATTAACTCGGTCAAAGGCTTTTGCAAAGTCGGTATATACCACGTCCATCTGTTGTTTGCTATCTAAGGCTAGTACTACATTCTCAGAAAAAACCGCTAAATTTGATATAGTTGATCTCCCTGGAAAGAAACCATGCTGAACATCAGATATATAATTTTTTGTATGTTGAAAAATGTTAATATATATATAATATTTTCAAATATTTTCGAGATATGTTAGGCGTTTAATTGATCTAAGAATTGTTAGAGACGTTCCCTACCATGTTGCCATATCACAAACGTATCGTCCACACATAAAAACACTAATTTGCCATCAATTATAGAGAATAATAACTTGAAATTAATTTTCCATTCCTAATTTAAATCACTTTTCTGTAAGATTATGATTTGTTTCTCAACTGTATTCTTTTTTTTAAACACGGAAACTTTTCATTTTGCGGTGATTTTGCCAAATCATCTCAGAGCTATCGTTTTATACGCAAACGAAGCGGTTAAAGCGATGCTATAAATACAGACAAATCATCGCTATCAAATCCATGAAACACTTGTTTATAAGAATGTGGCTACCATCAACTCAAATCAAATTCATCTAGAATTTAACACATTCATTTGTACAGTAATCAAATTTGGTCTATTTGGCGAGCATTTCTTTTCCTCTTCCTGTACAACTTTGTAGGATGGGTATATGTCAGGATTTCGTATTTTAATAATATTTCATCGACGTCTAGTTGACATAGTTTTAACCAATAAGGATAGGGCACCTTCCGGTGACATTTAACAAGCACGAAATTCTTCCTGAAATTTGTAAGCATTGCTCGTGTTGGTAACTTGTGCTTGTGTTGGTTCTAGTAACTTGCACCAATTTTGATTTCTTCGTATTTCCAAGAACTCGTAAGAAATCTAAAATGGGTATTTTAGTTTACTCATTACACTCCTTAAAAACAATAGCTATTTCACGTTTAAAGAAACTTTCACATTTAGAGAATCAGAGAGACGATAAGAAATTATAGCTTTTAATCAACCATTTAGACTTGAATTGGTTCTTAAAATAAGATATTTTACGACACAAGTCTTTGTGATTCATTTTCGTATGATTATAATTTTTATCACATAGTCTTATTTTATTTTTGTTTTTATGCCATGTATTGTGCCTTTTTACCTCACTGTGAAAATTTAAAGTTGTAGTTTGAATTTTAGTGGGGCACTTTGATTTTCGAATCTTTTTATTATAAATACATAAAATAAACTATTCAACCTAGAAGATTCCGAGGTAAATCACATTCTAAAAATAAGCATCTGGTTTGAATGCTTACGAGCGAAACGAACTCTCTCTTTCAAAGGGCTAGAAACTGAAAACAACGCGGTAAGAGCGAGGCTTTGCTTGCTTTATTGAGTGTTCTAGCGGCGCTCCTTAAAATGGAAAGTTCCCCGCCCTGCCATATACCGGACCAGATATAATCGACACATGACCTCTTCAAGAGCAAGGCGGTTTTCCACGGGCTGTTAAGCAATCTCCGCTTTTTTTATTCTCCTTGCTCAAACGTGACCTCTATTCAAGCTCGCGTATGAAGAAAGAGGAGGGGAAGCCACGGTTTTCTTTTCACTTCTTGTCGCCGTCTCCATCCCAAGGTACGATACCTGAGGGAACCATAGCTGTACTTCTCCCGGTCCGAACGAGCAGTTTAGTCATTAGATCGGAACGAACCTTCTCGGAATTTTCTCTTACCTTACAGAATTTTTGTATCTAGACCTCGACAACAATATCCCCTCAACCTTTCGTAGTTTGCCGGAAGATTGCAAAAGTTTCGCGGATTGAGCTAAATCTTGCACGCGAACTGATGTACTTTAAATATTTCATCAAGTTCGTTGTCCGTTCGCTCACCCTTGCAAGTTATTTTTTGTTGATGTTCTCATTTGGTAGACTTGGAAGTAATTTAATCAAAACTTTTCTTAGGATAAAACTAAATGCGTAAGTTTCGTTAAAAAATTCTTTTAACAGTTGTGATTTCGTTGCGTTTTCTTTTTGATTAGTTGCTTAATTAACTAATTTCTACATCATATCCGAAAACTTTAAATTAATATTAATGATCGTTGAATGTGAAAACGCGTCTGAAAGCAAAACTAGGGTCAAAGTTTGAACAGAACCGACAATGGCCGGGTCTAAATTGGTAAAGTTGACGTTATCCTATTACCCGTTATCCTTTTCCAGAGTATTACCCCGTCGAATTAAAGCCTAGAATGGGTGTATCGATTGTTGTACAAACGATCAGCGGCATTGTAACGTCCCCGCGAGTTGAAAATGAAACAAAAAAGGGCATTTTCAAATACACAGTTTGCGATAAAAGCTTGCTTCGTTATGGTGGTTTGGTGATTGAATTTTAAATGTTGCAGGTCCGCGGTAAATTAAAAAAAGTTAGCCACTGCGAGAAGAGAAGCATGCATAATGCATTGTGTTTCCAAACTTTACCTTGCACACACCTTCAACCCGGATAGAACAAGGCAACTATACAAGACTTTATAATCAGCGCGTTTTAATTCAAATCCGCGCCAGGTTCTTGTGGGGAACAAGTTTTTAAAATTTTAAATATCTAACCATTTTATTTTTCTTTTCCATTAATTCTTGAGCGCACGAGCGTTGATTTGTCTGGCGATTTTCAGTTCGAAGCGCGCCGATGAAAGTATTAATGGCGATCGATCGTAAACTCGTCCGAACGAGGTAGTTAAATTTCACGAGGTTTTTTAGTGGTTGCCGACGTAAAAACACTGAATTTTATGCTGAATTTACGACGAGTTCGCTTTACTCTTCCGACTTCTCGGTCTATTATAATTTATGTAAAGGCCAGTCTACCGTTGAGCGAGAATTACCTTTTTACAATTCAGTTCAACTCACCTTTGCCACCAGATATTACAAGCTAAAAGAACTCTCAATTTCTCCGTAACCCAAGTTCAGTTCTCGAAATGATTGTATTAAATTTGATTAATTCGATGTAAAGAAAGAATTCCAAAATCTTTTCCGTTTCAATTGACGTGACTTAGAAGTAGACGAACAGGTTTAAACTTGCACTCTCGAAACAAGAACGAAACATAGGTAAGTTAACTAATTAACTACTCGACGGGGGCTTATCGCTTGAAACGAAACGTGTAGATCAAAGAGAGAGTGCAACCAAGATGGGGTTTCTAGTGAGTTGAGTAGGGTAACGTGCAAGAAAAAAAACCGAGTGACATCAAAAAAAGCTATGATGGTTGAGAAAAGAAAAAAAGCTCCCGGACTTGGGCACTTTGTATGCAAACTAGGGGATGAAATTAATTAAGGTTTTCATCTACCTTTCGCGTAGTAAAAGGTTAATTACGAAATTGATTGAAAATTCAAATTAACGAAGTTAAATCGGGCGGGCGTCGACCTGCCGTCCTCTAGAAGCGAACTAACGCGCCTGGGACGTTAAATCTCGAAAATATCGGCAATTACCAGCGTTAATCCTTTGGAGCATCACCTGCTAGTGTCGAACTGGTTATCCTTTTTATCTAATTGACATTTTATTTCGTCTACGATCGGGTATTATTTTTGATATATAACTTTGAGTATTTGCCATCTAAATTTGATGGCACGTGTGGTTTGTCCTTTCCAACTAATTAAATCTTAAATCATCGGGTGCAATATCTGACCAGGAGATTTGCGCTCGATAAGCATCAGGACGATAGCTGCCTCTCTAACTCTCGGCTTGGTTGATGTATCGTTATATCCTAATGGCCTAGTCAGTGCCAATTAACGGGGTTTACAAGCTACATAATAAGCGGTCCTCGTCGACCTGCAATGTTCGTATCGGGTTATTAAACTTGACTGGGTAACGTGCGTTAACGCTCTCATTGCCTGATCTAAGTAATTTCAAGTTGTAATAATAATGGTGTGTATGTCTTCATTCCGTCAGCGTTTCAAATTTCCAATTTTTAAATAATTTCTATAAAATGTCTGTTTAAGTCGCAGCATAATTTTTACCACTAATACCAAAATAAAAATGTTGAGGAATTGTGTGAAAATTTTTGGTGTAAACTCATAAATGAAAGACGAATTTGAATGGTATGAAATTATTTGTCGAGAAATTTATAAGCGATTTTCTATTTGAGGTTCAATTAGGCACCTTATTACAACATATACATGTTCAAGTAAAAATTATAATTTAACGGTAACTAATTAAATTTTGAAATATAGTTGCTCACAAGATTGAGTATACTTTATTATTTAAAAATTAATTATTATTTTCTAAACTTCATGATATGTATGAGTTAAAAACAATCTTTTTCACTAATTTGTATTCAAAGTAATCCAGTTTTCTAAATAAAACAGTCATAATATTAACAATAATAACAAATGAGACAAAATTCAAGCCACAAAATTGAGTATACAGTAAAGGACAAGTGAATAGACAAGGTTGGTATTATGTTTTAATATGCTGTAGGCCCTTCGAAGGCAATTAACGCCTTCATTCATTGCAACGTTGAGTTCTCTAACCATTTGGTTTAGTTTCGCGAGATTCTAGAAGATTATAGAAGTTCTCCACAGTAAATTATACGAAGTTTACGCCATGAAATTGTGTATACAAAAAAATATAATGGTCGTAAAATATTAGTGTATACCCATTCCATGGCACAAAAAATCGTGAATAAACGGAAGTATGAAGGAGCTTTAAAAAATTTCACCGGCAGAGGTAGAAAATGGGCTGATAAAATTCGAAAAGTGTAATGTTGTACATAAAGTACATTGTTGGAAATAATTCACGAGTACACCCTATATAATTTGAACTCATCTGTCTAAGGCAATGAATTTTGGTATGGAAGTAGTACTAAAGTAGTATGCCTTACTTTCACACGGAGAACGAGCTCAACCATGCTGGAAAACGCAAATGTCGCTCGTGAGCAGCGACATTTGCCATTGCTACGGGACGTGGCATAAAATAGCCGATATGTGGCTATTTTTCTAACTAAAGTCAATCCAACCCAACGTCAACAGAATCCAATCGAACACATTTTTTAAATGTAAGGTGCAAACATGTAGGAAATCCTCAACGAAGTATCCATGCAAAGAACACTTTAGAATAATAAACTACATACAAACAAACAGAAATGATAATAATAATAATATAATAATAACATAATACTTTAAATGAGCATAACGATTGTCCAAATAGAGAAACATTTTTTGTAGTTTTGTTTGTAAGTGTTAAGGAGTCGAATAATAGGGGAGTTCGTATTAGATATGCTTGAATGAAATGTTGTAATGTTGTATCGGTGAGGTACATTAAAGTTCTATACAGCCAAAAGATCAGGAGCGTCCGGTCAATGACGAGTTTGAAAATAAACATCAAGTCTGAAACAGCTCAACTCTGCCGCAAAATCAAAAAGTTAAAAACCACACTATGTCTATCATAATCGCAATAGGAAAGATAATAATTGTGTGCCAAACAGCGTACCAAATTGGTAAAGTTTCTGTTAATTTTGAAAACAAACCCTAAGTTCTGCAGGGCTCTCTCCGATGTGAAGATGATATCATAGTTTAACATCAATTAAAATGCCATGATCCTTCACTCTGTTAGTGGAGATCATAGCTTTATTATTAAAGTTGTATTTAAATTTAATGGGGCAACGTTATGATAAAGTTTATTAACGCGGCAAAACCCAAGCAGATCACAGAGGCTGAGGCAGTCAAGGTTTGAGCAGACTCTAGTAAATATTCTATTATTATCCGTAAATCTTAATCTCATAGAGGGCCCAAGGTGACTTCCTTGAGTCACGCCAGATGAGTTGGGCTTGTAATCAGATAGAAAGCTATCTATATTTAACCCATCAGCGTACAATGTTAAGAGAAATGTTGGACAGCTATTTTATAAGAATACCATGGTCAATCTTGTGGCATGCTTTACAGTAATTGATGTAAATTGCGTCAATCTGTGAATCATCATTCAAGGCAGAATTTATAAAGTTAACATAAGACACCAAGATAGTCTCAATCGATCGCCCAGATTAGAAACCATATTGTTCAGTAATGATAGTGTGAGCAATACAGTGGTTAAAGTATGTAATTGTAAACAATTTGTTCAAAATTCGTGGGAATGGACGAGAGAATAGATGTCGGACACTAATTTCATATCAACTGCCTATTCCCGCCTTTAAATATTGTAAAAGCTCTTTTTCACGCGCTTGGAAATGTACCTTCAAGTAAGGATTTCGAATGTACAAGAATAGGTGGGGTCGACAGTTCGACAGAAAACTTTTTCAAAAAGTAAAATGGAACACCATCTGGGCTACTTAGGGCTAGAGGACTTGTCAAGATGGGTCAAAACATTAAGGGTTGAGTCAACAGAGAACCAAGGTGAAACCATGGAACCAACTATCTGTCAATGGAACTATACACAAAAACCGAACGAAATACTCTGTACCCCTCTTAGACTTAACAATAGACCAAATTGTTTTCCATAATTGCCGCCTAAACTGATTGTGAACTTAAGTAATCTTTATAATCAGCCGCGATAAACCTTTTAGACCTAAAACCCCCTAAAAAGAATATCTAACAGTCATCAGACATCTATCTGACCCTTACTGCGACTAGAGGTGACAATGGTAGCATCCATCTTTATTTTCTTCTTTCTTGAAAAAGTTTCAATCACAAACAGATAACAATCACGCGAAAGACTATAAACTTCAAATCACTGTTACTAATAGGGATAAGGGTGGTCCATGGGACACTATTCATCCTTCTTCCTGAGTTGGGAAGTCAATTTTTTATCTTTAAGGCTGATTCTTAATCAAAATTGGCGCCTGAAGATCCAAACCAATCCAACGGACCCCAATTTAACTCATAATAAAACACTTGGACCTTTTGCCATTTCGAGTTACCTTTATTCTCAGATTCGCCGTCCGACTAAACTTCTTCTCTTTCTGCTCATGTATCACATCAAAGCATTTCTTGAATACAATCTCCACGATAGGCTGAAACTTATACAAAATTTAATTTAATATTAGATTTGTGTACAAATGATGCCAAGCAGACTGTTCATCGTGCCGCTTTCTGTCTACGGAGACTGTTCGAAGCAAAGAAGTGAAAGAAAGAAGCTGATAACCAGATACACGTGGCCACGAGGAGAGAGCGAACAGGTACTAGACGGAATTAACTTCATCCGTAGTCATAAAGATTCCATTATTTTGTATAGCACTGTTAGGGTTTGTCGAAAAATCAATCGACCTCACCATGACACCATGGTTTCAACTACCACTTTTTCTGGTATGACATTTTGTTGAAAATTATTGTTCATATGGCCAAACACCCTTCTTACATTTTTCTAATCTACAACGATTTCTTATGTTTTGTTCGCTGTCGGCAAAATAGATGAATCTGCAAACGACTTGATTTCTGTACATTGGATTTCTGGACCAATATAAACGCATTTTATGGAGATGATTTATTCCCATAATTAGTACAACTCCAAACAACGTACGAATTTCTGTGGTGTCTGTGTTTCTAATGCACTGATTTGTATATCTGTTTGTTTCTTTTACTATTAGTAAAAGGAACTCGGTGGGCTTAAGCTGAAGGCCATTCCATTGTACGGTCCAAAGGACTGAAAAACATTTAGCACTCTTCCGCATGGTTACACTAAGACGACTTTTACATAATCTTTCAAAATCATATTTCATATTTCGGAAATTATCTGCCCAATAACTTTAGATCTTCATAATATCTAAAGTTATAATAATATCTAATCTCATGTGGTGTAATCGCTTTGCTCATTCTTGTATACTGATGTTTGATAAATGTGTTATCAAATTTAATAGTTCAATTCAATTCAAATTTATAGTCATCGAGTTGCAGTTTTGATTCAGTCAATAATTAATATGGGAAAATTTTTCACTATTAGAAAGCAATTCCTTTATCCATTTGGTACCTTTGATATTTTTTTCATATTTTGTTTGTTTTTGATACTAATAAGCATATGGCCAATTGCAATTAATATTTATTCTTTAGAAGTCATTATATCAGAATATTTGTCCTTAAACTAAGAAACTATACTTTATAGTGGGTGGCAAAAACTGGCATCCAGTTTTGCTCAGAGTTTAATTGTAGCTATTTACTCGCGGACCTATCTGCGTGTGTATGGGTTGCTTTATTCTTTACAAATTCATGATATGGTTTATTTCGTTAATGCGCTGGTAGATGTTGGAGCTTTCCTTCTTTTTATGTTGTTTAAAGTGTATCTTCACTGTGCGTCCTATATATCAAGACTGACATTGTGTGCAATTGTAAATGCAACTTTGTTGTAAAATATCTTGCTGATTTTGAGATAGTTATTAGATAACATTTTTAATAATATTTATATTTTCTTTTTCATTTTTGAAAAATATTTTTAATAATTTTTGATAAATCGTAGATAACCGAATTTTTAAGATATCTTTAATAAATTGCTTGCGATTTATAAACACAAGTACAGTGAATAACATAGTTATCCTATATCGTTTTAAAGAAGACATTTTTATCTAAAGTTTGATATATAGATCATCTCCGTTATTTTAGCCATGTCGATTTTTCTTTGGTGAATATTTTTAAAATCAACAATTTCTTGGATTATTTAAAAAGAATCGTACTTTGTTGCTTTTCTGACAACAAAACTACGCGTTATTTATTCGTATATTCGTTTTTTATATACCAATATATCAACCTAAATTTATAGTATATTAAATACATAAATAAGTTAGTTTGAAGAAACATCCAAGCGAATTAGAATAATATTTACCGTTGAGAAGTTATTAGTGTAATTTCAATCTAAACGTCGAAAGAAAGTCTCAAGTGCTAGGAGTAGGGTGCTCAGGAGCTGCCGTAATGAAACTTTCAAGTGGTAAAATTTTCAAGGCTTGTATGTATTGAGCATGGTGCACCTATATCTTGCATGACTTTTATGCCTATTTATGATCAAATAGCAACTAATTCAGTGTGCACATTTAGATTACTATCTAATTATTACTTTACATTATTTGATAAAATTTATTGATAATCGATTATGCTCCTGAGGACCATAAAATAAATAATATAATAAAATAAATAATAATATTATTGAACTCTATCATAAAAGTGAAATTGTCATTAAAGAAAGTCATTTGATGTTAGATTAATTACGAGTGCTAAGGGAAGTGATGGGAAGTGAAGGGAAGTGATGTGTTGAAAACCGGGTCTGTTTGTATTTATATGCCATCAAACCACAATGAAGCAATTTGGCGATTGTTGACTCCAGGTTCATTGTGTATATCAATAATAAAAGAAGAAGGAAAGAAAATCCTTTTTTTCACAATGATATAAATATTTATTTATTTCTTTTCAATCTGTACTACACGTGTTTCGCTTTTTTCTTAAAAGCGTCATCAGGTACAACGTCAGTTACATCAGAGGATGCAAGAAATTAAGCCAAGAGAAAAATGCGAAGACACTGAATGATCCTGAACTCTCGTCATTAAACGTTGAAGAAGCAAATACCAATCTTTTATTTAATTTAAAATTATTGAAAAATATGAAATTTTTTGAAATATTGAAGTTAACAAACAGATTGGTTGGTAATTTAATACCTTTCTTTGAAATTTTTGTTAAAAGAAAAAAATGTGTTTTTTTTGTTTGACATTATTAATGTTGAAATGCAAAAGTCTGAATTATAATTAGTGATAAAATATTAATAATGAACGCTGATGTTAACGTTAAATTATTATTAAAGCCCAAGGGCGGCGTGACTGTAATGGCTGAAGGCAAAACGTGGTATTTCTTTTGCAAGTAAAAGTAAAAATTAGATGAAGAACATTTCTTAATCTAGAGAGCCGTGTGCTTGTAGCTACGTTTCGAAACGGTCGTTTAATGACGAGAGTTCAGGATCATCCAGTGTCTTCGCATTTTTCTCTTCGCTTAATTTCTTGCATCCTCTGATGTAACTGACGTTGTACCTGAGGACGCTTTTAAGAAAAAAGCGAAGCACGTGTAGTACAGATTGAAAAGAAATAAATAAATATTTATATCAATGTGAAAAAAAGGATTTTCTTTCCTTCTTCTTTTAACAATGAAGAAAGGTAGATATCTACCCTGTGCGTATTGAATGTAAATTAACACCTCAGTGATAAACCATTGATTTCATCTGTAAACTCTGTGTATTAAGTATTCATCAATTAGATTCCTACCTTGACTTGAAAATTTCTCTCTATGTGATATATACGGTATTCGTAATGTGTCCAGATCGGGAAGACCCATTTGCATGGTGGTCCATCTCTGACAAAATTCTCCGGTAAGCGTTGTCGAGAATAAATGAACAAAAGCAGCACATAACTTTTAGATGCACTCATTGCGCAAACAGCCGTAGTTGTTTGTTCCATTTCGCCAAAGGCTATCGCATTACATCGCTTTAAATCTTTTTCAGCTATATTTTTCTACGATGTATACAACTGTGACCACTCACAAGTAAATTTAAACGCTTCCAAATTAAAGATTAAATTATTTTTGTTTTTGCATGTAATATAATGAAGGAATTCTTATAGACGCTATAGAAATCTGAAGGCGTTGAAAAATGAATTAAATCGCGAGCTTTAATAACGCTACCATGGAAAACTTACGGCCCGCGTCAGGAACATTTTGCATTTCGTTGATTTATGTTGTGTGGAATTGGTTTTCCTGATATTTTATCGTGCCAAAGGCGGTACGCAGGGTGAACCGCAATTTTAGGCGACATAAGCGACAATTGCCGGTTAATTTTCCGCCACCGTGGGGGTTAAAGATCGACCCCCAACCACCGGAAAAAGTTAATTAAACCAATCGTGTGTTCCCATTTGCATGAAACCCTTTGATCTTGGTGTAATGAAACTTTTTACCTTTTTCAGGTCACACGTCTATTCGATTGTTTCAACGTAAATGTAGTCTAACTAGTCTATATATACAAAAATTTTTTTTTGTAAAAAAACTCGTTATATCTATTGTATGGGTAAAATATAAAATAAATACGGGCGCCTGAATAAAACTTAAATTAGATTCGTGGGCGTTCCTAGCGTCAAACAACGTCTCCCTTTGAACCAAACGATAATGAACGCGCCGGGTTCCCTTTTTTAGTCCTGCGATGAATAATTCAATTGTTTTAATTTCGGGTAATCGCACCAGGGAAAAGAAAACTTATTAACCAACCGAGAGGATTTATCTGATCCGTTGGAACTTAAAACGGACAATAACGCGGTCCTTTTTCTCCAGTACGAACCAGGTGTCGCAGCTCGCGTACAAATTAGCGCTCGTGAATTGAGTTTATGGCCCTCTTTGGAACTTTTTCAAATATATCATTAAATTTATCGGTACCCTGGAGAACACAGAGTTGGCTTCTTTTGTTTCTGAGGCCGGATTAAGGAAGGCGAAGCTTTTATTAAAGTTTCCCGTAATTATAACAGTAGCACGAAGCGAATCAGATTCTTTTTATTACACGTAGCCCCCGTAATTTTTAGTTCAAAGTTCTTATTCCGTTTGTTTCTGAACATACATCTACTAAAAAAAGGTTTCCTAAAAAAAGTATAATTCATGACATAATTTGGAATTGAGTGAAACGGGAACCTATTCATTTAGCTTTATTATTATTACGATTAATGAACTCGAGTTTAGCGTACGCTGTCCCGGCAATCTAAAATTTAATAGTAGGTGTAATACTGTAAATACGACCCGGTTTAATTGAATTCACCGTCCAGAACAAATCGTACAATTTAATTTAATTAAAACGATGTCGGTCGCAAAAAAGTCGCTTTGGACGATTCAAAATCAAACAACGCTTCTGAATGGCAATTTATACATAACAATTGCGTTTCAATCACGAATATTTAATTGTAACTTTATACCATAATTTTTCATTTGTTCGATCAGTGTTATAGACTGTTTAAGTGTTTTGTCAAAAAATTTTGTGTATAATTTTTAGAACTTCCGCCCCTTTGAAATTGCAAACCTGGGTCTGAGATAACTAGAACTTACGCGGCATTCGTGCAGAGTTGATATTAGTTTATTTTATTTTGATTTAAACTTAGTTATTAGTTTACTCGACAGCATAGTAGATCCCAAGAAGTAAGTATATGTGGTGCAAATGTTTATATATCCATAAATGGGTATCGGATACCCCACTCTGTAGAGTAGAAAAAATTTTGTATCGTAGTGGAGTCTAAGTTTATTCAGAAAATGATGTCCTCAATTTACGTGAACCGACATCCATTAAGTGAGAAGGAGTTACTGATCAAAATCGAGATGTGGCAAGATCTAGATTTTCATAAGTAGTGATATTTCTGATGAAAATCTAGATTATATTGTGGAACAATCTGCTAATGACATTGAAGAAATTGTCAATAACGTTGACGAGGTTGAGACACAAACTCACGTACCTTTTCGGAAATAACTCAACCTTGCAAGGGAAATGGACATAACACCATAGTATTGCTAATCAACGACAATATTTTAAATGGACAAACAAAGAAATTTTTCGAAAATTTGTTTGCGTAGAGAAGGCAAATAAATCCAATCGGTTCTGTACTTACCTGCTTCTGTCTTCTTCCTGCTTTTGCTAGGAGGAAGATGCGGTAATTTTGCATATTTTTTTAAATTTTATATCTATAAAAGAAGAACCAATAAATACAAATTTTTTTTTTCAGAATTTAGAGTCAAAAGCTAAAAATATTATTTTTAAAAAACCTGCAGTTTTTTACCAATTAGTTAATGAAATGCGTTCATAATGAAATGCAGAAAACTTCATTCACATTCTCAAACCACAATCCAAGTTTAAGTTATAGAAGATTTTCTCATTCAAAAAGTTCTTTACCTTTCAATGCCTTCAATACATTGCCCTTGGCGTGATACTAGATAGAGTGAAATGACGCAATCTTTACATATATTGACCCTACAACAGAGGAATGTATTTTATGAGGTTTGGCCAAAGTTAAAAAACTTGACATCGCTTCTGTCAAATTTAAGACAAACCATACAGGTAATCGCAGCTTCAAGTATATTGGAAAAGTTATGAAAGAAACTTCTTCCAACAAAAAAAAAATTGAAAAATCAAAAGAAAAAAATTGATAATCAAATATTTTCGTAAAAATGTTGCTAAGAAAGAAAATGTTCCCTTCCTCGATCCAGACTACAGTACTTCATGAAGACCAACCAATAACTCAATTAAATACGTTCATAATAAAATGCATGCAGAATACAATTTCTAAACTCCTACACCCAACATGCTAAGCACTATGACAATACACCTTTCAATATGTATTGCTCTGTTTATGTTACATAATCAATTGCACAGGATACGGACAGCAATTAATGATGCAGACTTAAATTTATAAAATATCTATTTATATATATATATATATATATATATATATCAACAAAGATGTTTTTCTTATTAATTATTAGAAGATATTAATTAAAAATCAAATTTACTTTTAAATAATGCTTTAAAGCTTCGTAAGTAGCATCAATCATTTGATATAGAATCTTAGAACTTGTGCTTTTTGGCAAACGATACATATATTGTAATAATGTAAAAGAATCTCCAGAGACAAAAATTATAAAGTTGCTCGCTGTTTTACGTGAGCTGGAATGGCATCTCTGATATGAGTATTTTGTTTTTGTATTTTAGAACATACTTTACTCAACAAAAATATAAAACTTTCTTTAGTAATTCGTATATGATAAAAAAATGCTTCCTGATCTTCATGATATAATCCTCTAATTAAAGTACTAGATACACCTAGATTATTTCTACGTGTAATCTACATTGATGCCAGTACGAAGCACATCAGTTGACGCCATATTTATTACAGTACACAATTATTACATTTATACGGACACAACTTCTGGCACCAGAAATCAATGCATGTGGAAACTTAGCTTTAGTTTTGTTGTGGAATCTAAGATTAGTCAGAAAATAACGTTCTCAAGTTAGAAAAACAGACATCTATTGAGTGAGAAGGAGTTACTTATCGAAAACGAGATGATATGGTAAGATATAGACTTTAATAAGTGGTGATTAATAAAAGGTTCTGCTAATCTACTAATGGCACTGAAGAAAGTGATAATGATGATGACGAGGCTGAACCGCAAATCACGTGCCTTTTCAGAAATAACATAATGGAAATAGCTCTAACTTACCTTACGTACCCCCAAATATACCATAGAATTTGCTAATCAACAATGAAACTTTAGATGCTACTATTCTTGACACAAACGAAGAAATTTCTCGAAAATCTGTTGACGTTCTACTACAAAGCTTTACGAGGCCAGCTAATAAAATCAAACTAAAGACACTAATCGGGTTATTACTTATATCTAATCTTTACATATATTGATAGAAAGGTGATTGTATTGATATTAGTAAAGTAGTTTATATTTTGTATGAAGACTGATTGCATGATATGAGGTTTAGTCAAAGATAAAAAGTTAGTCAACATCACCCTCTATGTCTTTAGGACAAACATGGTTGTGAAAAATGAGAACTAACTTTAAGCAAAATTCGTAACTTCACAAATCTCAAATCTGTTGATTTTGAAAATGTCGTTTGAGGAAATTTTGAAAAATTTTTATTAATTAATACTTTAAATGAATCTCATCTTGTTGCCAACGCGAAGCGAAGCTTATGAGCAAGAATTGACCCTGGTATACGAAGCATTGTAAGGTACCGTAATTTGGTGTGAAGATGACTAGTAATGGTGAAGTAAGTCAGTATGTGTATTTTGTAAACAGGCATGCGCCATTTATTATCTATTTGCAAGCATATTGTTATTTATGCCAAATTAATAAGCAATGTTGGAAAAAATAGAATCAAATAAAAAGGCAAATATCGACCACTTATAGTTATAATGACTTTCCCTTTACATCAATGAAGATAAATTCCTGCAAGTGCATGAAAAAATGTCTACATACACTTGCTGCATGTCTTCTGAAAAAAAAAATCTAGTGACTATATAAGTACACCAAGCACACGATCGACATCTCCACCATAATTCGTTATTCCTTCCAAAATCATGACATATTTGACATGTTTCATTTTTATTGAGACTATTTTTTTGTTCAACTAGACATGGCTTAACTCTCTTCGTGGCGTTTTTCTGCCAGTGTTGCTTGAAGTTTTGTTTCCTGAGTTGAACAGTCTTATCTCCTCGTCAGTCATCTCATCTTCAGAAATTCTTATGAATTTTCTTCAGAAGAACCTCTGTATGGTTGATCATTACTATTACATCGGATGTAGGACGCATTGTACAATTTGGAATATTTATGGCTGATAAATTCATCATCACTAAATATAAAATGATTGAAAGAAAATATCCCGGTCACTTGAAAACCCTTTACATCTGTCTCCATCGTTGCTACTCCATTACAAGCATTCTTGAACAATATTTCGGTATTGGTTTGCAAATTTTTATAACATTCGGCCCATAGGCAATCTTTAGTATATCAAAAAACCAAACGTCTGGATATTGCAGACTACTGTATGTAGCAGAATTGAAATAAGAAAGCATATTTGCTCTTCATCACAGCTCAATTCGTTCCATTCCACCTGAAATATAACCAAGGCAAATAAATCTGTACTTACCGCATCTTTCTCCATGCTTTTGCTGCCTATTGACTTAGTTGGTGTCCAAGTATATCTGTTCATTTATAGTTCCTTTCGTAGAAACTGTTCCTTTCTTCAGCTTATCTCCGACTCACAGATCCTGTTGGTATTGGTCTTCTTCCGATACACTCCAAGTTCCATGTCATCATTTGTCGTCCTTATGATTAGAACATCTAGAAATGGTAACTATTTGGCAGTATCCGTTTCCATGATAAACATGATCATGGGTTGTTGAGCGTTTAAGTGATCTAAGAAATCTTGAAGATGTTCTCTATCATTTTTCCGTATCATAAATGTATCGACCACATATCGAAACCATATTTTTGGTTCTATTTTGGTTCACTGGTTCTTCTTCCAAGTATATTCTTCGAATAATACATATATCTTCGAGAGATTTCATGGCTATTCCAGCAACCCTTAGTAACACTCTGGTAGAAAGAGATTCCACATCGAAACATGAACATATTCTCAGCATCTAACTTTATACTTTTTACCGATTGCACAATTTGTGTAGAATCTCTGACAAATAATTATGTTCCCCATAAAAGGAGACAGTATCTTTACGAGACGACAAAATTGTTCATATTATTGTATTTATCATATATTCTTTTTAAATTTTTAGGATTAGATCTTATTAGTTTGCTTCGAATGTAGTTTATGTAGATATAATACATTTCTACCGCTATTTTGACAGTTTGTGTATTTTTTCTTTCGCTTTACTTTTTATATCGAAATATGGCGCTGAAAAACTTATTTGTTGATCTTCAATTGCTTCATTTCATCCTTTTATAAGTTTAGAGTTGTTTTTTACCGAAACCAATCACACAAAAAAGAAAAATTTTGTTATTTTAGCATTCTAGCATTTTTTTTTCAGAACCTAAAAATATTATTCTTAAAAATCTTGAAGTTTTTTATTCATTAGTTAATGTAATGCAGAAAACTGCCTTCACATTTTCACAGTGCAATCTAAATTTAAGTTATAGGAGATTTTCTGATTCAAAAAGCTTCCCACCTTTCAATGGTTTCAATACAAGATATGTATTGCCCTTAGCATGATACTGGATGGAGTAAAATAACCCAATCTTTATATTAATCTTTTTTTGGACGTACAACAAAGAAATGTATTTTATGAGCTTTAGTTAAAGGTAAAAAATTAGACAACATCATTTCTGTCAAGTTTAAGACAAACCATACTGGTAAATAGATTCCAACATATTGGAAAAGTCATGAAAAAGCTTTTTTCAGCATAAATGAAGTGATTATCAAATATTTTCGTAAGAATATTGGTCATAAAGAAGATGTTTTCCATCTCAGGTCAGATTACGGTACTTCGTCATGGCCACGCTAGTATTTAATAAAATACGTTCATAATGAAATGCATCCAGATTCCAAATTATAAACACTTAAATCCAGAATGTCAAGCAAATACTAGAGTTATAGAAGATTTTTTCTATTCTGTTTATGTTACACAATTACACAATTAGGAAAATTTATTTTATTTGATAAATAGCAATGTATATTGTAAATTTTTGTACGTTTATGAATTCAAAATTTCCAAACTCTTTCAATCGGGCAAACGGAAAATTTTCTCTATCCACGTAATTGCGAGTTCGCTCTTTACCAATGGAAATGAGGTTCCGATCGGTAAACGCTGCGGACTTCTCTCCTGGTAAACACCTATTGTTTCCGATTGGGTTCGAGGTCGATCATCAATTGATGAAATATTTTGTGTCTGTAAATACTGGGATTATTGGCTCCAACTACATATCTAGCGATTAGTGCTCTCCATTGAATTTCAAATTTTTGCCCTTTATAATGCTTACACAATTTTGAATCGCATTTTGTTCTAAAAAATGCCGGGATTAAAGCGAACCCTCAAATTCATATCGGGAAATACCCCGGATTAATACCATTAGCCGGACTTGAATATCAAATATCAAAACGCATTGGTATAAATAAATTTTGAACCTATCAACGAATTATTTTTATTGCGCGTAAACATCGATAGTCGCTTTGGAGTTTTCGCGTTGCTGGTCGGCCGCGGTTCCCGCCGAACTAAATGAAAATTGCATTGATCTATAATGCAATTACGCGGAATTTATGCGCGAATACTTGGACGCTTTGTTTATAGATGGCTTCGTGCGATAATATCGTAACTAGCGGCGTGACGTACGGGCACATCGGCGCCACCTACGCAACTGGCTCTGTATGTTTTCCACTTGTCGTCCGCGGATTTTGCATTTTGATATTAATCGGATTTGTTGATTAACGATAGAGCTGATTGTTATTCCGGATAACATTGAACCGTGGGTGCAAAAGTTTACACAATCATCAGTGTGCTTGTGGAACTAACTGATCAGATGAGTGTTTCAAAATATCGAATCGAAGAACAATAAGGTCCGAGGCCGACTATCGCGACATGCCGCGCGCGACATAATATAGCAATACCAGAAATCGTGCGCAACATGTCGCGCGCGACTCTCGTGCAAGTAGGTTTTAGACCTAACAGAGAAAAAATAGCGGAAAAACAAATGCTTATGAGATCAATTGGTTATGCAATTGTCTAATTAATTGCGTATACTCAATTCGGGGTCTGATTATGTGTAAAATTAACATTATTCGTTAATCTATATGTGCGGGGTGGCGATCCTTCCAGTTTAACGACCTGGGGGCAAACGGCGGTTCTACTGCCGCGTCCGCATATGTAACGGCCATTCGAAGATAAGTAATTTGTGGTGATTACCAATTGTAATTTATTCAACGATTGTGCTAGGCCGGAATTGGATTGGATTTTCGGGGAACGTTGGGAGGGGATGGCGTCGATGGACGCCGCGCGTCGGGTTTACCGTTGTAGGTGTGCGTGTGCCAGCTGTTCGTCCGTTACGAGGGGCTCTAATTGCCGCAATGTCCGTTTTGATTCAATCTATTACCGAGAATTTACCGATCGAGCTTACCGGGACCGTATGCAAATATACACACAACCCCTATACTATAATTGTCTTTTATTTTAACTATTATGGTTGCATAGCTTTTCAAAACAAATAACCTAAATTTAATTAATTGTACAAGATCCATTACGCGCCCATTACGTTATGTATTCACTATGATACAACCACATTTTATGCTGAAATTCACGCTCTAAATTTCTGCATCACTTTGAATGTTGAGATGTCTATGTATTATTTTTACTACTTAAAGAATAACTAGCTTAGTTCTAGCAAAATAACTTTATTAATTTGTTTAGGCGTGGTCGATTACAAGTTAGCACCGTTACAAGCGCGTCTGCCTTCTGTCATAGTAGCCCCACCGTCACTCCTATCTTTATTAAAGGCATGAAGTTGGTACGTCAATGTGCTTTTAAGGATACGTTCTCAAACAACAATATACCTCAATATTACACAGTCTACTCGCGTGAATTCGCAATGGTCAAGAAATGCTTTGATGAAGGGTTATGAAGCTTCACTAAGATGGGTTCCAATAAGAACATTGTAGGTAACGAAGAGGTGCACAAACTGGCTGTAAAACCAAAAAACCAAAAACTGTCTACAAAACCAAAACCAAAAAAAGATATGAGTTATTCTAGTTATGATGGAGTGGTTATTAACACATGGGAGAATGATTAAGAGATTTACACTCTTATGCTAGATCAGCTAGGTACGTGATACTTGTTTTACCTCAATAACACTCATCTCGCGTCAATAACTCTCCATCCAGAGTTGGCTTTTTGGCATGAGTATCGAATCTCATCTCGATACAAAAATAACCTTTACACTCTCGGTACCTCGACGAACGTTCTCGCCGATAGTGTGGAGCTATTTTCACGATTCTTGAGCAGAAGGCTCTAAATTAACCAATCTAACGTTGATTAGCCGAGGATCTTGTCGTCTTTCAATGACAACTCAGAGGTATGGAATTTTCAGAAAGGTTTGCCTAACATCCACTTACCTAAAGAAAACACATGGAACAAGATTGCAAAAAGATAGAAAACAATCCAATTTAAATGTCCGGACAACAACAATACTAGCCTAGAAATATGATAGCTGGTATTCTAACCCATGATATTAGAAATCTACAGGTAAGCTATTGCGCATCTTTAAGATGGTGTTCAATGCACACTAAGGCTGATTTGGGTTGTGTTGTGTTAACAAATGTGATAGAGGCAATAATTGACAATGTTTAACACAGAGTCTGTCTTGAGACCTATATTGTGGTATGTCTTTTTCGACCACATGCTGGGACAAGAATGGAACATTCTTTTCATTTATTTGATATAAATTGATACTATTGAATAAACAGCTGGTGTTGAATATAGTGACAATATATAGTGACCTAACGAGAAGCAGAAAATACGGAAAAGAATCTTCGGTTAGGGTCAAAGATAATGTAGTCGTAAAAAAACTCGCTAAACTATTTAAGTGTAGTGACTGGAAAAAACATAAAATGGAGAAGCACAGAAGATCCAACTGATGAGGAAGGAGACTATTAAAGCTTCTCTTATCAGTTCTTAATTATGCTTAATGACAGCCTGAGTTGTCAAGTCAAAAGAACCACGAAGTACTGGTCGTGTATGAAGAGTTGGTATATGTATATATGTAGTTTCACGTAGAGGTGAATACAATCCCAGCACTTAGGCTCCAGCGGGCCCTTTGTGCATCGCCACAGTTGCTTGTTCATTCAAGGGTCAGAAAACCAGCTTTCATTGAACGTAAACAGGGAACAAAGGGACATGCTCCTTATTCCCAAACGTACGCGAGTTTGTAACAGTCACAAATAATACAGAGGGATGTATTTTTCAACTTCATGTAGGACAGATACTTACATAACTTACAGTGTCCGTCAAGAAGTGAGTGAGGAGCATCAAATCACTTTTTGGTTTTCCAAGAAACTTAGTAGATCCCTTTCGGTAAGGGCAGCGCAAAGTTTTTATTAACATTGTAGTGATGGCGAGTGATACAAACGGTTCAGGGGAGATCGGTGACTTGTTAGCATGATCATATCCCTTAATTCCAATGTGTCCTTTACGCCACTTTATTATGACGTTGTTGTCACCTCCTCGAGTGATTGGAGACAGGATTTCGCTAGCATAGCCTATTTATTATCAGTGCAGGTCACAACATTTAAGCGGACTTTTTTAGAGTATAATCGCATTGTCTGTTATGTTTATAGCAGTTATTTCTGTTTGAGCTGTCGTGCCATACGACCCCAGTGAAGTGGAAAGCGGCAGCTGGAGATCATGCCAGAAAATTCCCGCTCCAGAATCACCAGCCTTCTTTGATCCATCAGTATACATAGTTGCGTTTTGCACGAGCTTATGTTGCTCTGGAATATTGTCTCAATGTGAAAATATGGCTTGGTTAAGAAAGTATATATGTACTCTGCGTGAGCGTCAAGGAGGGGTTGTTTACGAACAGCCTTAATCCAGAGCTCATTTTAATAGCCTGCTTTTCATTCCTTGATCACAATCAAAGCAACGCCATCACGGCCACCTCGGGGTAGATTGTTCAGCACAGTGTCCATCGCGATCGTAGGTGTAGATCTCAAGGCGCGCGTGATTAACAGGCAGGCCAATCGTTGCAATTGATGCAGCAATTTAGCTTTGTATGCATTCTTCAGTGTTGAGCACCAACCTATGAGCTCCGAGAGCTACCATGGGTCTCATCACAGTAGAGTAAATTCACAAAGTGACTCTCGAATTCAATCCCCAACTATTCCCAACTGTCAACAAGTTATTTCACTTCTGGAGGAAACGTTTATGGATTATTACGGAAATTGGGTGGTGTTAAGTGTCCCAGTTTCTTCTGTTTAGTGACGAGAATCATCTTAGTCTTGTTAGGATTGATAAAGAGTGTATGTTCCTCACAAAATAGTGCAACAAATTTAAGTGAGCGTTATGTTAATGAACATGGACGTTATTAAAAATGGGATGTTGTGAACTTTGTTAACATTTGAAGAAATATTATTGATGAGTAATATCGTTTAATTGGAACAAATTACATAATGCTCAGACAGTTCCAACTAACACTATAGTTTAAATAGAATTCAAATGAATGATAAATCATTCAAGGTTAAGTATTTTTCGTTTCCTTCATGTTTGACATGAAAAGATAAAATGAAACAGTAGAGTGGAAAGTCTGTTGAGTTTTTTAACCTTTTAAATTTAAATTCTCTTTGCGAATTCAAAATTTAGATCAAAATGCATCCAATAAATAAATAAAACATTTGGTGGTTCGTTTTTGATGGAAGGTACTCGTCGTATATTGTGTACTGGTGTTGGCCGTTCCCATATGCAAATTTCGTTCACGCCTCGACGGTCGACGTTTTATGTGAAAACTTCGTCCGTCGTTGGTTTGGCTTTAGAAGAGGAAACACCCATAAACGCTAAACAATATAGGCTGCCTCCGATAAACCTCTTAAAATGCTTGTATTATGCATTAACGGCATGGCGGCGCGCCCCTATTTTAATATAAACACCGGAGTGCCCTTTTAAATATTTACCGTGGAAAACTTCTCCAAGTTTACAGAGCGAGTGCGATTTTAATTCGTGCCCTAGGGGATGGAAAATTAATGTCCATTCAGCAAGGTAGTTTCTTGAATAAAAAAATTATTCCAAGAATAAATGTTTTGTGCATGGCAGATTTAAAACGTTATCAGATGACATCGAAATGGGTTTCATTTGTGTCAACGATGGCTGGGAAATTGATCCGCATTCGCCGTTATTAAACACAAATCATCGCGAATCAGAAATGAATCCATCGTGATTTACGATTTCGCTCCGATATGTTCGCATGGAAAAGAAATCGAAACGCAGTTTTCCGGTTGGGGAAATCGTTATGTTTTCGATCACCATTCCAGTTACGCTTCCACGCCGAATTGATTGATGAAAAAAGCGAATGGAGACGACAAGCCTAAGAAAACCATTTCATACAAACAACGAGAATAGAAACACGATATATGATTTTATACAATTTACGATCATAAAAGATATCTTTTAACCTTGGAAAAGGGAACTATAGTGAGGTGCCTACCTCCTTCGGCTTATATACAATACGTGCATTTAATATCGATATGGTATTGTGCCGAGTTGAGCAATTAAGAGCAAAGACCATAGGCTATAGTGCACACTTCGCCAAATTTATCTGCCGAGCTAAAATTTCTAAAGATAAACCTGGCTAAGACAATGCCTCATTATATTCGATGCAATAAAGGTCTCTATTACATCTGCGAAAGCCGTCGATCCGTGAAATAATGGCTTATCCTATTGCCATTCACCGAATCCCGGCGTATAATTATGTGGGCTGTATTATCTTTTAGCAGATTCAAAAGCATTGTTGGCGAAATTTCATGTCATTGACTTGGAAACGACTATGTATAGTAGAACGCAGTTTTGAAATAGCAGCTTACTAACACACTCATGAGGGTTTAAAAGTCGAACAGTGGGTAGTATTTTATAAAATAACATGTTAAATCTAGGTTTTATTTTTTTGTGGGATTAATATAATCAGATAACAAAATTTTTTGGAAGCATAAACGACAGCTGGCGTTCATGGAGATGGAACAATAATAAAGAGGGCTTAATTCAGCACGAGCTGAAATTAAAAAATAATAAAGCCCACACGTTTTCGTTTCAGTCAAAAAATAACAACGGCAGGCGGCTTGACAATGATGGTCAATTTTAACCGGACAATTTTACTTTTCAATATTCGATTCCGATTTGTGAACTGATCGTTCAAAACTTTTACGATTACGGCGGTCCTGTACAATCATAGATTGGGAAAGTAAAACCCGTCATCCAACGATAGCAGTTACCATCCTGTCTGGTCCGCCATTAATTGAAAAATAAATTGTCTCTTCCGGTTGAATTCACGAGAAAATAAAGCAACATCTAGTTGTCAATCACACACAAATGGATTACAAATAAGATGCCTTTGTTGTGCTAATTAATATAACCACCACCCCATACATACATTTTATATAAAGCTATCTATACGTGTACATATACAGATGCTTTTCAAGTTCTGCGGCTTTGTGGCTACGTTACCTTGATTGTCCGATCACAACCAGTAATAGGATTTTATTCCATGATCTGACTCCTGAAAATTGGTTATTGATCGAAACAACTTCTTCGTTGGATTAACTCGGAATTTCCTGGCCTCCCGACAATTAATATCTTGATCGGGAATTACAGAATGAAAGAAATCGAAAGCTTTATTCCTTAAAATAGCTTTTAAAATTTTAAATAACCACCGTTTGCAACTTTGCAAACTTTCAGCCGACGCTTTCAAAGGCTTATCAAAGCTTTTCATCGCCTCAGCTCCCACACCAACATAACGGTCCCTTTCATTTTTTTTTCGGAGGTGTGGCGTTGATAAACAAATTGAAAAATCGTTGGCACAAAAGAGAGGTGATGACTGAGAACACTTTACCGGTGAATTTTTTTTCTTCGCCAAGGTGTGAAATATTTTCTCCCGACAATCCAGTGCTTCTCAAACCAATCAATAAAGATATAATAAAATACACATTTATGTTTAAATGTTATGCTTTTGGACGATAACAATAATAACAATAAATTAATAAATAATTATCGGCATGCAATATTATTTCATTTTCATTTGGAATCAATGTATTCAGTGTAATTAACATAATTGATTATTCAGTTTTAATAGAATATCAAAATATTAGCTTGTTTATAATAAATTTTGTTTAATTTTGAGTTCTAAATTTACCAAGAAAGCTTGCTTTAAATAATAGGAAGTACAATAATTTTTGATGTAATGTCAATCTTGGTGATAAAATATTTAAGACTTCATTTTTCTATCAAGGATATAACTTTAGCTATATACTTACGTAGTGGAGGATATTAACGGTGGTCTTCATGCCATATAAAGTAGGAGATCAAACATCAACCCCAAAGTATACTCAGCATAACTTCCTTTCTCCTAAATGGGATGGAAAATGTAATTGACAAATACCTTAGCAATGGAGTGCTTATCAATAAATCCACTCTATCCAAGTCAACATGCTTACAAAAAAGCAAAATTAACATTTAATGTTCTTCGTGCTTTGACAAACACCATTTGCTTTCATAGACATGGAGGGTGCTTTTGGTAATACTCTATACAAATCCATAGAGAATGCTCAAAACTTAATGACATACATCGACAACCAAATGGTGCCTAGCCATGTTCGAAAGCTGATAAATCACAGCTAATTTAGATAATATCCTATGGTGCCTGGTAGAGGACGACTTATTAAATATTTTAATGAAGACCAACAATGGATTCATGATTCAGCGATACGCTGATGACCAGGTAATCACAATCCTAGGCAAATATATATACTCGTAGCACTTGGTGTAGGAGTATAGGACTCAGCATCAATCCTAAGAGAATAGAAATACTCAAAATTAAGCGGAAACTCACTTAAACAATCTGCTGTATACTCGTCGCACGGAATTGGGGTCTCAAACCACGAATGGCTAATTGGGCCTACGTAACAATAAACAGAGGTATCGTCTCCTATGCCTCACTGGTTTGGTAGTCAAAAACAAATCACAAGATAGCACAATATCTGCTGGTACAATCAGAGTGGATCGAATGTTTTAACATACTAGGTGTGGCTGCTCTTCCTACTTGACCTCATACCACTCCGTTTATATATACAATATAAGGCAGTTTTGAGTACCTTATCACTGAGAACTTGCTCTTCACTCAAGTTGATACCGGGTAAACACAGTGGATACCTAAGTATCCTCAAGGACTCTACTCTAAATTACTTGATCATATGTAAAAGCAAAGTCTTCTACATAAATTCAACTAAAAAGAGGAGCATTTGCCTGGTACATCGCTGCTTCAGAGACTTCTAGCTATAACTTTACATCAGAGAACTACAATTGCAATAAATGTATGTATCTGTGAAAATGTTTATGAATGCATATTCTTGTCCCGGATTGTAGGTTCAATTTAGTGCAGACATTTGTATCAAGATCTTCTGCCTGAAATATGGCTGTATCCGAACTGATTGACACTTTAATGCGACTGCTTGTTCCACTAATACCACCCAACGACTCTTCTTATCCTTGCTCTAAGGTCTAAATAAGACCTTATAAGGCTGGTCGAAGTTGTATTCTATCGGAATAAGATCCGCCTTTATTTCAATCAAGTGTATTACTCTTATGTACATATATGAGGTGTCTTCTGAGGTTGCTCTGCATCAATTTAAGTGAAGAGCATGTTCTCAATGATAAGGCACTCAAAGTTGCCACCTTTTGTGTAAGCAAATAGGCCATGGTGAGACGGATGTCAGTATTGACATCCGTCAGTTATGATGAATGTTAATGATATCGTATTGACATTGACATCATTAACATTCACCCGCGCATTAGTCAATGTCTATGTCAGTTTATGTTTATTTTCAGATTGTAAGAAACCACATAACTGCCTGTTTATATTATTTATGGGATACAAATGTATTGTTCCTGGTAGCAATAAAGACATAATTTTTTATAAGTTTTCCACGATGTAATTTAGAGGTGAGTTAATAACCATAAATATAAGAAACGATTATACTGAGGAACAGAAAATGTTCTGTTTGAAAATATCAGCAGAAAATTGTCCATTTTGGAATAATATAGCGCCTCGCAAACAAGCGACTCAGCAGAGTGAGCATAAAATCGTCTTATAGGAGACTTTCAATATTTACTAAGATATACAAGGAACGATTTCGCCTCAAATCGCCGAGGTCGCTTGCGGGCGAGGCGCTGAATTTAAAATATCAACAGAAAATCGTCTATTTTGGAAAAATGTTGCGTCTCGCCCCCACGCGACCTCGGTACTGTGAACATAAAATCGTCTTATAGGAGACTTTATATATTTACTAAGCTATATAAGGAACGATTTCAACTCAAATTGCCGAGGTCGCTTGTGAGCGAGTTGCCGGATTTGAAATACCAACAGAAAATTGTCCATTTGGAAATTGTAGCGCCTCGCGCACAAGCGATCTCAGCAGAGTGAGTATTAAATCGTCTTTAGGGGACTTTCTGTATAAAATCAGCAGCTGTCATTCAGAACAAGTTGTCGGTTGTAAATTTAGTCAACTGCGGTTATTAATTACAACACATTTCGATAAGAACATATCGCAATTTTGTTAGCAGTCGACGTGTACTTGAAAGCAGTTTGAAAACAATTGGAGAGAGTAACTTTTAGAAAATATTGCGACTAGTAATTTTGTGGATAGTGGATAGTGGTTAACATTCGCTATAAAACATTTGAAATACCTCAAAATATATATAAGTTCTTAATTAGTCCTATTAAAATCTGTATGATCATCATATTCAATCACTGATAGATTTGTATTGGAAATTAATTTGTAACAATTTCAATAATTCTACATATTAACGAAATTTAATTGCGTTGTGGCAAAATTTTAAATGAATTTAATATGAAATGTACACCTTCACAGCGAGAAATATCAACAGGTATTTCATGTTTTATAATTCTATTATTATTGAAACAGAATAACGATTAATCATTTAATCCAAATAAATTTGTTTGCTCTTCATACATTTTCTTTATTGCGTTACGAATAGGACGATTGAAAAATAAATATTCTTAAATAAATTTTAATGCAAACTTACTGTTTGTTTAAACTTGAATTCGAAGTGTTGAAAGTTTAAGAACCACTGCAACGTGCATCGTTCTGTAGTTCTAAAGTCTAGTGTGATGCTTTCCTTGTTCCACTCAAGGTGTAAGGGGGTTCGTTTCGGTCGTCCTTTTAAAGCGTTACGGGTACACACCCCCGGCTTACTCTGCAGAATTACCCGGGGAGTTGCCCACGGCTTTTCACTGCACACTCTTCTTTCGTAGGTTCGGGAGACTTTTAAGTCTTTTGTCTCCGACTTTTCGATTTATTTTTATGTGTTTTAAGGGGAAACAGTTGGCCTTCGCCGACTGAAATCGAAAAGTAGTTTTGTATGTAAAGTAGCGCAGGGTTTAACACTGTGTTGTCACAACGAATTTAACCTACGGAAATAGAAAATTCTTGCAATGGAAATTGCGGAGAATCAACAATAAACTACAAGGGAAGTTTTAAGTGCAGTTCGGTACGTATCGGTAATGAATCACTTCGTCAAGTTTACATCTTTCGCAGGTTTGTTTCTGCATGTTACGCTTCGTTTGGTCGATATAACAGGAAAAACCTTTAGATGAAGTCGAGTTAATTTAGTGCTGTCTGAAAGATATCGTAAATATTTCTTAAGTAAACTACGCAGTAAATTTTATGGCTAAACTTTATTTTAGTTGCTACGATTTATTTTTATTCTTTCTTTGGCCATCGATCAAGAGGGATGTTTAAATTTTTTGGCTCACATACTAGAATGTATAGTGTCGGGTTCACGGATACGAAACGTTAAGTTTTACACTCGCCCGCGGACACAACCGGCCACGTTTGACGTTTTATCACGGGCACGAGGCGACATAAAAATACCTGCGCCCCGTATTTTTTTGCAGTTTACGACCGAGGCAAAAGAAATCTCGACGAGGTTAGATGAAAAGGCAAGAATAACGAAATTACCGGGAGCGGATGGCGAGTGTATGGGATTTACTGCAAATTGAACGTTCTGAATTGGCGATAAAAATACAATAAATCCGCGCGGCACTCGAAAGATGCACGATCCGGATAAAAAATCAGCTAGATTATGGACTCAAACGGTACGTGAAGTATCCCTTTCGAAAAGCATTTGTCGCAAATTCCTCTGCGTGACTATTTTCGATTTACGAGGTGTTGAGCGAATCCACCAAGAATCCTTCTGTTTGCTAGTGTAGTATCAACAAACGTTTATCTATTTGGTTAATCTAACTATTTATTGATTTAGGTGCCAAATGTAATTATCAAATAATAATGTTAATAAGTCTAAAGACATTAAACTCAGGGGATTAACGTAAACTCGAACGTGTCAGTAACTTTAAGCATTTCGTCTGCGAGAGACACGTACAAATCTGTACCAAAACTTGAAGAGGTCTCGCACAGGTCGGGACGGGAATTAATATCGTTTTCAGGTGAGCGCTCGTCCAGCATCCGTACAAATTCAACTTTTGAGTTGTATTAAAGTTGCAAACAAACTCTCTAATCCGAATTTATCTGTGCCCGCCCGACACTTATTTGAAACTTATCATCCTCACCAGGAAGGATGCAACGTCTAAATGTCCGGATAAAACTTCTAGGAAATACGAATTAATGTCCCGGCATCGATGCCATCTACATAATTCTTTCCCTCCAGGGAAACATTCCCGATTGAACTAAAAATAAAAGCTGATATGTTTGGGATAATATTTTAATATAACTTTGAATAGTTCTCGATGCAATACCGTTGATATGGAAAAGTTATTTAAACACATTCATTTATTTTGAAAGTTGCATGGTATTTAAATTCTGCTTAAAGAGATTTATTTATATCTACTTGTATCTCAATTTTATATAGTGCGGGTCATAATGATAAGACAACCAGATTTTTTATGATTTAATGCTTTTTTGAATTAATAATCGTTGGCATGGTCCTTCTTCAAGATAATCATAATCAAAATTTTATTGACACAATTCCAAGTTCAGACATATCTATGTCTAAGTCTATTTGAGTATCGTACATGAGGGTTTAGTAATGATAAGGCAGTCTTCCATTAATTAGGAAATATGGCACAAATACGGAACAATCACAGGGCAACAAAGAAGTAACATCTTTACGCTAATGCCATCACTTTCAATTGCATTGGTTTTGATAGATTGCTACGCACGACAGATTCTGATGTTTGAGGCTAAGAAAAAAGATAAAGTACAGATTTAGTAATTTATATTTAGTTAGAATTAGTAATTTGAGAAGCTAATAAGGAATTGTTAATTAAATCAGCATCACCAATTCTGCTAGCAATACTACCATTGCTAATGCCTAAAGACCGAAAGGTATGCCACAATTTCCTGGAATGCATTATTGGTGAAATTACGCAGTTCTTCTTAAAAGAAAATAGGTACACACACAGGGTGATTTGGAAGCTTTAAATGATTCATAAGCTTTATCCCTCAGCATCATAAGCAGCTTAATTTTGTAATGAACCCAAGGGCGATAAATATTACGTAAAACGTCAATCTTGAAAGGTGTATATATATTGAAATGGTTAATAATATGATAATTAAAGAAGAAATCAAAATGCAAAAATTCCCACCAAGTCAGAGCACAAGGAAGGTTTAGAAAAGCTTCCGAGTTGAAATCTTTAAAATATCTATAAGCAATACTCAAAAACAAAAACAGGTGAATGATGAAAAACGCGAGAGAAATTCACCCAAACCTCTATGAAGTTGATAAATAAACCAATCACCATGAACACAGCAAAATCAATAAGGCCAATAAAAATATACACTATAGCGGAAGATATTTCTTGAAATAAAATATTATATTTCAATGTCTATGTCCTTGTGGTCATTGTTTTGACACAAAGGACGTAATCTACCAACAAAATCGGTAGATTGTATCTTGAACTAATTAATTAACAGATATTTCAACTTTATGTTAATACTGTTATCATTGTATTACTATTTTGCAATCGTTTCTTTTTATATTCAGTTTATCTTTGAGTTTATTTTATTTTAGTTGTTGTTAAGAGCTCCTTATTATTTTGTTATTCCTATTTGCAACACAAATGAATAAGTAAAGAAATAAATAAAATCGGATTGATAATCATGAATTGAGTATTGTGAACTATTTTTATCATAAACTCAAGTTACAGATATAGCAAAAATATTGAAGTTCCTATCAACAACGCAATGCGTAATATCTAGAAAATGTGCTGTTGCTTCTACGAAGATATTGCTTCATACTTTCTGATCCCGTAAATGAAACGAAGACAACTATTCAAAACTTTTTAAATGCGGTGCATATCTAATTCCGTTCAGCAAGGTCCATACCACAAATTTGAATAAAGTTAAGGTGTTTTTCATTGATGAAGTTAAGTACGTGATTCCGTCGGTATAGATACCGAAGATCTTCGTATGCGTTCCTTATGGAAGCAATGACGTGAGTAGTAGAGCAAAGATTAGAGTCAAACACTACCATCCAATTTCTTGTATCTAGAGGCACCATCAAACGCTTACCATTTAATAAATTTGATTTTTCATTGACGCTATGAGATGATAGGTGGCCAAAAGTAACTTAAGTAGTAATGGTTGATTTGGTTGTATTAAGTGTTAGTATCATATTCACGGAGTATTCCGAAGAAGATTTCTGTTTAATTTTGTAAATAACATGGCTATATGTATTAAGGAGTATATAAAGCGCTTGTGCAGTTGGGAGGTGTAAACTAAATAATAGCGGAGCTAACAGAGATTCTGGGAGCACACCCTCGTCAACTAGTAAGATTAGAATATTCCTCATTTAATCTCAGCACTTGAACTCGACGAGATAAGAAGCTGCTTGTAAGGGACACTATTGAAGCAGATATACCAGCATAATGCAAGAGGGACAGTAGTTGACTTCATCGAAAATCTTACTGTAATCTAGAAACGCAATCACTCCACTCTGACTACCATCGCGAGCCTTCAAACAGTGATTATGTTCATCCATATATGAACGCAGCCAATATTGCTAGAAAGTAGGTCCTCGAAATTAGAAGGATTTATCATTTGAATAGGTCGAGATGCGATTTGGGTTGCTCCGTACAAGGCAGAAACCACATGGGGCTTGATGCTATTCCATTTATTATTGATGGCAACCTTCAACCATGTAATGGATGTTTACTGGTTTTGTTTGTCTAAAGACGACAAACCGAGATGCCCTAGGGGTACTCCATGTGGTTTGTATCGGTAGAACAGGCCATGGAAGAACAGGGATGTTCTTGACTGTGAATCATGGCTGGTACATTAGGTGATGGGTGCAGTTCCTATTTATGAACGAAGCCAGTGTTGTCTGGAGCATCGTCACATGTTTGGTACAGTTCATCTTGAAGAAAGGGAAGGAGACCATCATCCACTGCCGAAGTTCATCCTGCTGAGGTAAAGTGATGGTCCTGACGGCTACAACTAATACTGACTTTAGCTGGAAGAAGTTCAGTGGTGAAAAGGTTATGTGCTGGGGCGCATTCTCCTCATTCGTCAAGGTGCTCATGTCGTTTCTCTCCTGCAAGATGAAATTGACCGAATATCAGGCGATTGTCTAGACCACTCACGCTCCCTTCATTAGGAGGAAATGTATCCACCATACAACCTACCAGCATGACAACACCTTTATCCATGCTAAAACCTCCACCAAGGCATGATTCGTGATCAAGTACATTCCTTTTCCTTTCATGTTCGGCACGTTTCCCCATAGAGGGGAAACGGGCCATCCTGGGCCATCCTGGTTCATCGTGGGTACAAGAACAACAAGCAATGCGTATCCGTTGCCAAGATTGACTGCTATCAAAGCACGGAATCCAATCAAAGCCATGACAATTAATCTTTAATTTCTATCTAGAAGCTTTAGTAAATAGTAAATCATGAAAAAAATTCGGTTTGAATCACTAAAATATTAGTGGTGTATAACAATAAAATAAATTTCAAAACATCGTCTTATTCAAGTAAAACAGCGAACTTAACGTCTCCATAAAGAGTATATAACCATTATTTTTATAACAAGTGTCGCTTTATATCCGAAGATATAACCCTCATATTTACGATACATAACGATACCATTAAACCGCGCAACACGTCGAGCTGATAGAAAGTCAGTTGCATGAAAATGAAAACCTAATAATTTGAAACACGCATCCATGGTTCGGATCGTAAATTAATGGAGTTTTACAGGTCGACATCGTATGCAGAGTGCCTTTCATTTAGAAGCCCGTCATAGTGCGATCATCACGTGATCATTGACGGAGGCGCCATCCGACTGCAAAAATACGTGCAAACTGATCGATGTCACAACCGACATTCTACACGAAATAATTACAGTGTAAGCAGCTATCGGCTGAATGCTTTAGTGGGTAATTACCGATTACGGTTTGTGTAATTAATTAAATAGCGTCGCGATGCCGGTCGCCGTAAGCGAAATTGGTTCGAAGTTTGACGTGTAGGCGTTATTTACCACCCTAGTAAACTTTTTTAATTAATACGAACAGGTAATTGACGTGGATAAAGTAGCCACAGCAATATTAAATTGCGTATAATAAGTAAATGCATTGCTGGACATATATTTATAAACTTGATTACAAAATATGTTTATGTCTGTTAGTATTCAAGTAAGATACTTCAAATAAAAAAAAAATGATAAAGGGATCGTTCACAATCGCCTAAAAAGAAATTCGCCATACAAAAAGGAAAAAGAATGGAACAAAAGCGTTATGCGGAAACCGAATCAAAGAAAATCGGTTCATTAGCTTCTTTTGTTCGTGGGCGCGACCAATGGTTGCGAATTCTTTTCGACGCATCAGTTGAAATCGCTACACAACCTTGGTAACTGCTATTTCAAGCTATTTCAGGTTCAAACGATCAATTAGAACTATCGGTAATCGCAATACCCATCGAACCTTGTTGATCCATCAAGCAATCCTCTGATAATGAAATCCACGTATTTATATTGATTTACCACACATAGTTGTAATTCAAATAGAATGTACAGGAAAATGCTTTTAGTTTGTGAGAGTTTTGCTGCTTTAGATGAATGACAAAGCAAATTATATGGTGCTGGGGAATATTGAATTGTTTAGAATTTTGATTACATAGCTGGTAAAGCATATCTAACTACAAAGGCAAACAATTGAACAATTTTATTAATATCGTACTCATCCACAGTTTTTAATTTCGTGATTTTAACTTGCAAATTAAGTTTGCTTGTAAACAATTTCTAACCAGAACATTTTGCTTCAGCAAGTTAAAGTTTTAGGCTTGTAATAAAAATCCATCAAAAATTTCTTATATTCGTACCATGTTCATCAGAAGGGGACCAACTACATAAGCATAAAAATCAAAATAGGAAAAATAAAAAAAAAACAGGATAACGCTCCAAAGTTAAAACATTGTAGATGTTCACGTGTTGAAGATTTTATTAACATTTTTATTTTATGTGTTTGTGAGTATTATATTTACCCAATTTTTAAGTGATAATTATATTGCGTGAGTGCTTATGCATAAGCGTTAAATACAGTTTAAATAAAACAAAACCGCGAAATCAGGTCGTATCGACACGATAATTATGTAATTATATGGAAATTGGGGACATTACAGTACCTACAATAAAGTGGCAGGGATCGATTTCAGACATAAGAGGAGAATTGCTACATGTTTTTTATAATTTACTAGGAAGAGTGAGACAAAACAGTAATGATTCATAACAGTTTTTTTAGCACACATTCAATGAATATGTTTCGAATCCTTTGATAGCCAGTGGTGTTTAGATTTAACCAGGTTGTCCTGCAGCATTGCCCAAGAGAAGAAGTACCTTAGGTATTAATATAGGTATTCTTCACAAAAGCGAAGCACAGTAGAGAAACAAACATCATAGTTATATCAATCTGTGAAAATATCTTGCGTTTTAAAGTACGTGGTACCTGTAAATGGTACGCTAACGTCGGTTCAAGGTTCCTGAAAAGTAGATCCCAGCAAAAAAAATATTTTACCTTTCGCAACTTTAAAACCTGGAGCAGATCATTCTTCACTATGAAAAAAGTTCGTGCTGAAACTTGTTTGCTTCTAAAAAAGTCCTGTCTCATCAATGCTCTCTCATTAAGTTCGTGCTGAAACTTTTTTGCTTTTAAAAAAGTCCTGTCTCATCAATGTTGAAAATTACTCTGGACAATAGTTATCTTGTTCTACATATGTCTGAAATTCCTTAAGAAAAGCAATTGCCACCGCAACTCTGCACTTGCTACTTCGCCACAATTTCGCGCTACGACAATTACGGG
The DNA here is from genome assembly GCA_036711965.1 of Onthophagus sagittarius. Classification (NCBI taxonomy): domain Eukaryota; kingdom Metazoa; phylum Arthropoda; class Insecta; order Coleoptera; family Scarabaeidae; genus Onthophagus; species Onthophagus sagittarius. The sequence continues at coordinate 11,146,533 of JASERS010000005.1, read as the reverse complement.
ATTTAAATTCTGTTCTGATAAACAAACTTGCTTCTCAACAATATTTTCTCACCTCCATCTGTTTTCTTGGAATTATTAAAATTGATTTCGATTTTTTCGTTACAGCAGCTTGAGGTAAAGGAATATTTTTTATGTGCATCATCAACCCATAACGTTAATATTTATTCAATTTTCTTCAAAAGTTTTACTTCTGCTATAACTTACATGTTTAATATTTAGTGCGTATCTTGAGCAGTGTTTAATTTCATCTATATTTTTTATGATTTTAGTAACAGTTGATGGAGGCAACATCAAAGAACTGCAGACCAGCCTGTCCCTTTTCTAATCGTCGAATTATTTCTGTCTTTGTTTCTAGGGAAATATGTTGCCGTGTCTTTTTAACACAACGAAAATCTTATTTAATGGGCGGCTATATTTGCAGGGCTTTTCGCCAAAACTTGGGTTACTGGGTCCCCGGGTCTTTTGACTTTCTCAAAAACATAATAGAATAAGTATAACAAAAATTATGGTTGTGATTCCAATGAGTGACATCATTCATTCAGTGAGGTGATGAGTGAGTTCATTAAGATTGGTATCTTAATGAACTGTAAATATTTTCAACATGTAAATATTTTCCTGTTGCCAAGATAACTTTTCTTTTGGTATAATTGACAGATTTACGGCAACTAAATGGAATTGATGATACGGTAAGTTGTTGGTAATAGCTCGCAAAATTTCTTCTCCCAGGTGGAGACTACAATATAAATATGGATTATAATATTGCTTTCCAGTAGACGATTTTCACAAATTTTTTTCCTATTGAATTCGGTGTTCTTTACTGTACTAAAGAGCAAAGTAACTCAATGTAATGGTGCTAATGCTTTTATTACTTGGTTGTTATATGCAGATCCCTTATCGAAACGAATTTCCGTGGGGATTCGATAGTAATTGAAATAATCCAAAAATGCTTCGACAATATCTGACGGATTTTTGCATTTGATCTTGAAGGCGTGTCCCAAACGTGTAAATAAATCCACAATTTTTAAGTATTTATTATTTGCGGATGAAAAAGTATCGATAAATAATTTGATTGTGATAATCGTTCCCTCCATTTTCGACCACCAGTATTTTCGCTTGAGGTTTTCTAGAGTTTCTTCGATACAACGATGGTTTGCTATTCCTATGTGATATGTTGTCACTAATTTGATTTTCTTTGCTTCATCTGAGCTAACTTGCGTTTTTCGGGGGCACCTAATTATACGTGGTCCTTTACCTGACATTTCGTCGGTATAAACAGGTTTCTTACACATTTCTTGATAGAGCTCATTATCAGTTCTGTCATATAAAATGTTTATAACGTTTTATGTTAACCTGATTTCCAATGGATTTCTTTGGCTCTACTGTTTGTATAGTACGAATGGTATCATTATCAAAATCTTTTTTGTTTTCTTCCATTCGGCTTATTGATCTTAGTTGTCTGGTTAAACTAGATAAGCCATCTGAAATTTTGATTTCTTTTCGAACATTTTTGTCCCGCAGGAATAAGTGTTTTTGAATATTTGGAACAGGCTTTGTTCAAAATTGTTACGTTTGTTGCTTTTTAGCCGTGTCCTGAGGAAAATCCTGTGTCTCAATGACTTCTGTGTAGTCATTGTATTCTTCAAATTGTAGTTCAACATAATTATTGTTCGTATAGTCATCGTCAGGATATTGGACATAAAAATGATCTTAGGTTGTATCTGATGGAAGTTCAATATTGCTCAAATTTAGTATCTCTTTGAGGTTGGTATAACAATTGATGAAGCTACACGTTTGTTGTTGTAGTCAAGTTCCATCGGTGTAGGTTTCGGTACCCACTGTTGCATGTAAACAGATGATCTAGCAAATGGGGTTTTGTTTATATTGGTGGCAATCTTTACATCTGTGTAAGTCGATTTATTGGAGATCTAATAATATTTCTCATCGAAGATATGATTGGTTGTTTTGTATGATAAAGGAAGCGTTATTTTTGGGTATTTTACTTTGTCCCAGAATATATTGGTTGTCTTAATTTTACCTCTAGACCGATGTTGGGTTTTTTTAAGTTTATTTTTAATAGGAAAGTATAAAGTGTAGACTTAATTTTGTTGGCATACCTTGCTACAATTTCATCCAACTGTGGCACCAAGCTGTTTAGGTCGTATAGCAAAATTTCTGATTGAGATATTGCCAATGTAGCTACTCGTTGAATTCTTGTAAGGTTGCTGATAATTGAAGACTGTCGGACTTTCCCATACCTTGTAACCGCTCCATATCATCATAGATCTAACCAGTCACATAGAGCCAGTATAGTCGTTCAGGGGTAAGACCCCAATTTTTACCACAAAGACTACAAGTTCATAAGGATAGTCTAGCTTTGCAAATGTTCATTCCATGAGAGAGTTTTATCTAGTATTAGTCCTAAATATTTGGCTTCCTTTGAAAGAGGAATTTCTTCACCTTGGATAGTAAGGCGGATTAATCCATCAACAACGACTGCTATTTGCGGGTTTATCGAGAGATTCTCTTCCAAACACCAAGCGCAAATGGTATCTAGAGACCCTTGAAGGACTTTGGATATCCTCGACAAACAGGTTCTTTTGACCATAACGACAATGTAATCAGTATACCGCTATTTCTGCACCACTGGCTTCAATTAGCGCAATTAGCTCATCAACCAGTAGGGACCAAATCAATGGGGATAATACTACTTATTCTGGCCTGAAGCGTATCATGTCACCGTGTAGTGAAGTGCAAACAATTCTACCATCAAGCATATTATGGGTCAGTTGATTTCATTCCACTATCAACAGCAGCTCTTTTAAGAGATTTTGGTATTGCATTGGTAAATGCACCGAATGATACGAAAAAAATGATACACTCCAAACTTTGTTTGTAGGGCGGAATAGTAGAAATAGCTCGCTATAGTATTATTGACCCGCATCATTAAGCTTCTTGGAATATAAGTCTGCATGAGAAGCATTAAGGAAGCTTTGCTGAAGTCCGTAAAACTGCCGTCAGGCCGCTTAAGTGAGCCCAGAAGCAGTGTCAGATCTCTAGTGAGAATCTTGTGAAATCTTGCACTGCTGGTTGTGCCTTTCACTCCCTCACAGAACTTCTTCTAAAAGTCTCTTTTTGCTTTACGTATATTTTAGTTGTAATTCGTTTGCGCTAGTTAAGCGTTAATGTAGCTTTTTAATGTTACTCGATTTCCATTCAAGATAGGGATCAAGCATTAGCTTCCAACAAATCGTTTATGTTGTCCATAGTAGTTGAAAATAATGAAGAAGTATTGCAGAAAAAAAAAGATATTTACAAATGTATGAAGATTAATATGATTCTTAACATTCTTTCTTTTTGGGGTAGTCCTGGGAATCGATCGCCAATTTTAGAATATCCTAATTGCTGTGCAGGTTTTACTTCTCTTTCTTCTCGTTTATCACAAGTGTTCGGTAAGTTGGACCGATTTTAGATACGGTTCCTACAGGATACGAATCCTACTGACAGCGCCAATTATATTTTTTAAGTAAATTTTAATTTTTTTAAAATAAAGAACGATTTATTACTTTTAACTTGTATTTAATACAGTTTGATTAAACATAATTTAATGAAAAGTAACATAACATCTGCGTCCACGATTTGAGTACTGTCCGGAGGTAGAATAACAATTGCTTTAATTACAATTCAGTAATTACTTATTACAGTGTAATTACAGTGTAATTACTTATTACAGTACACATCCATATTAGGTACTGTATATTAAATAAATGCTAACGCTGGACTTTGTCATGATTGCGGGGCGGCTGCATTTGGTAACTCTGCCACTATTGCATTTGAGGGTCATTAAAAGTACCTTGGCTTCCATTAAAGAAACAATAAATGTTGTACTACAAGTTTAAGGTTGGGTTGGGTCGTGACTAATATTTTGTTTAGCTCCCTACTTGGTGCCATTATCTCTGTCATTATCTCTTGATAAACATGATCCAATTAAGAGTTAGCTTTAATTAACTCAAAATAAATTTGACTTAAATACATTTCCTTCCAATTTCTTTAAGTTGAATTCAATACTTTTATTTTCATGTGTTAGAATAAACATCGAAAAAAAAAAGAAATCTTGTTATTCCACCAGTCCAAGTCGGTTAATCGAAAGAGGTTCCAAGTAATTACGGATAATTCTCTCACGGGACCACAGCTAGATTAGATTGGTGTAAAATCGGTTGCCGTGTTGTCGGTCCGCGTTAAAGGTCGGCAGCTAACAAACTCGATTTGCCGAGCAATGAGTTGACATCGGGTGGGGTCCAAAAGGATTTGACCGCCCTTTGACCGAGGCAAACAAAGACTACAAAGCACAATGTCAACCCACGGAGTAAGCGAAAACTATGAAATGTGATAAAACACGGAGACTTTTGCAAATTACCTCCCACGGTGCTTCCACGCAAAAATTAACCCATCTATTATTCAAGCAGATCTGTACTAAGGCGAAGGGATGGAAGAAATTATTCGGTCGCGACAGGTTCACCGGCGAAACCGCAAGAATCCTGAGCGGCATGAATAATCAGTTTATATATTATCATAAAGAACAAACTGCCGAGAGGGAAGGTTATAGGTAGCTAGGGGTTAAAGGTTGTAAGGCCATGCTTTGTGATTTGCATGGGGGATATACTACCGCGGTTTACGGAATTGCATTTTAAAGTTTCACGTTGCCGGAAACGCTTTCGTGAAGCGCCTCGCCTAGCTGGACGTGAACGAAGGAACTCTGTTATGACGTCTTTTTTTTCCTTTCCTTCCAACCAGACATTGTAATTAGAGGAAAGCCTTCCTTTCTAAAGAACGGCATTAAAAATTTCTTTCCGTAGTGGATTGAAGTTTAAGTTATTTAAAAATTAGCAAAAGTTTTTATTAAAAATTTTCCATTTCATTTAGTGTTTCCTATAACTGAATCAAAAATGAGAAGTAAAACAAAGTTTTCACTTCTCTTATTACTCGATCGATTTGGTGTTTTGCTCCAACCGGAAGCGATAACGGATTTCCTGGCAATAAAATCTCCGATTCCCGGAACGAACATTATGATCGATAAGTGAACGAAGAGAGCGTTTCGCGGGAATTCGTGCAGCTTCTCTCGTTGCCCCTCAGGGTGGAACGGTGAGGGGGAACTTTTAAATAGCTACCCCGTAATGGAGCCAAACTATGTTTTGGCGGGGATTGCAACGCCCCGCGCCCAAGCGCGTGTATTACATAATCTTCTCCCTCCCGCTTTGCGCTATTAATCCGTCAAGTTGCGGTGATGGATGCCGGGCTAAGCTGACGCGACTTCCATGCGAACGAGCTTTGAAACTTTCGGGCGTCCCGAGCAAGTGCCGTGTAATATCAGAACACGCCTATTGTGCCTTTTCCCGATCGGCTGAGCGCAAAATTTATAAAGTATAATGACAGTTTTGGTCATAATTCAATTTTCTTGTTTGTGGTTCAAACTTAACAATAGACAGTCCATCCCCAATTTGTTTCAAACAGTCATGATTATGATTGTAGCGTTACCGTCACAGAACCCACCTTATTTTAATATCAATATATTTGTTGTCATTATACCATGTCGTTGTCATGAAAATTATTATTGAGTCAGTTCATAGCTAAAGCACGTATTTTAATTTTTATCTTTATATGGTGTTATACAGGTATATGTTTAATTTACAATCAGTAGTCTTCAATGACTGACAAAAAACATCTAAACAAATAGAAAATTTCAGCTTTGAAAATCAATTTTCAGGAATCAACTCAATACTACACAAGCTCTAATTACATGGATACCGCGTTGAAACTCGATCTGCCATTTACGAGTTAGCATCGTTTCGGATAACTGCAATTCTTTGCGAATTTTTTTGGCAACCTGTACGCATAAACCTATCGCATACCCAAATTTAAAACTGTTTCATCATACCACGATTTTTGAGAAAAAATTGTATCGGCTTTCGAAAATCTAGGATAAATTTTTTATTTCATTTACGGTGAGCCATAATAATAATAATACTTTATTGTGTTATTAATCAGTTGTTCATACACTTGTCTAAATAAATACATTTTCAAAACATTTAATTCATTACAACTCCCATTAATTACACCAGGATAAACAAAAACAATAGCGATTGGTGATTACTAGGGGTGAAATGGATATCCGGCAACTATCCGGTATTGGGCAACAATTCTGCCATTTTTTAATGATTAGCAAATTATCCGGCTTTGGCCGTATTTTAAAGACTTTTTGTTCTTATACAATTGTTCATTAAGTACGGAAATATGCTCGAATATCAATTTTAATTAGTGGTGTTATTTAAAAAAAATAATTTGGCACTGCAAAAGGTTTTTTTACTCAAATTTGCATTTCAATTTTATGTTGATTCGACAAGTACTTTTGGAGAGATATGATGAGAGATATGATGAGAGATATGATGCGGATATTTTAACCTCTTAGTACCCCACCATTCACAGGGATTAGTACCTTATCTTTAGTTCAACCGCAATAGGCCTTATTTCATTTAATACAACTTTATTTATTTCAGCTTTGTCATCAGCTTTATGGTAACAACCCCAAAACGATATGTGAATTAAATCTCATGTTTCAGTTTCTTCAAGTTTACTTCCCTTCAGTTGTAATTCATCATTACTAACAGAACTGTCGCTGTTATCACTTCCAATTTATGATGCAAGTTCTTCCAATAAGAGCCATCTTTTCACTTTGTTTGTTAAATCTGTATTAAAAAAATATATATCTTGAATCCAAACAAGTTGCTAAACAAAATTGTTTATTGACTTTGAAATCCTCGAAACGAGAAAGTATTTGTGATTTGATCCCATCCTTTGCCAATAATATCTTATCAGCTCTCTTATTTATTTCATTTTGGTTCAAATATCGCAAAAATGTGGCAACATATCGTATCACTTCAGATATGCACGGAATCTTACAACTCGTTATTTTAGTGAGCTCTTCGAACGGTTTTAACAACCATACATATTGCTCTGCAAGCTCTCATTGTTATCAAACAATTAAGTTGGTATTTCGTGCATCAACCATAAACCTTTGTTAATCCGAATCAATTAAAACCAGCTTAACTCAGATGATGGAAGCATGGGTATAATTGAAGTCAAATTTAGATATTGTCAATTAGACTCGCATCTTCTCATCGTGTCAACACAACTTTAATACGATCTAAAGTTTTTTGTTTTCATTGATCTAATTTATATTATTTCATTTTCGCAACAATGCCATTAAAATAATTTTACAATCATCATATTGCTTCACTTTCATAAATTTTCCAGTCTACATCTTTCGTTGCTTCTCTGACTTTATCGCCGATGATAGGACAACCCGAAACTAGTACGACTATAAATGAATAAACGCAAGTTAGAAGTTTTTATGATTTTTATTTTAATTGTCAAAAAAGTCTTATAAACACATATTTATGGATTTATTGGACGAGATAAAAATATTTTCATTTTATCTTGCAGCACATATGATACACTCAAGGTTTTATTAGTTTCCTCACTTTTAATTTGCTTGTACTAGTCTTCATGGAGAGATCTATCTTATTATCTGCAGCATAATACCGATTTCTCTTAATTGTTGAATGGATAACGAAATTTCGTCATTAGATTCCTCTTCTTAACTGATTATCCAAGTACATTTCTCTAGGCATTTTGTTAATAAATTGCAAGGATTCACAAAAATTTTGAGTGATGAACGCAGCATTTTTAATAGAAATGCTCTTCAGTGTTTTAGAAATATCGTCTTGCTTTATAGGTAGAATGAGAAATCTGTTAATTCCGATCTTTTACCAATTCACACTACATGGGACATAATGTTCCATAGAGTGGAAACATCTGGCAAAAGTATTGGTACAGGAATTTTTAGTTCTGCTTGAATTGCATGTGATTTTTTATGACTAGCGTGGTTAAGTTATGTAACTATTTTTCTGGATGCAAAAAAATTATTTATTGCCAAATGCAGTGTATGGATGAGGTATTATACTAACTGGCATCCAGGCTCCCTTACTTATTTAACAATATAATGGACCGACCACAGAATTGCACTAATTTTCAAGTTGTCAAGTTCACAATGATATCAGTTATTTATTTGTGCTTTATTTTCCCCTCTATGATTACCTTCAAATTGTTTCATTTCAAGTACAGCATGATGAACTTGGAAAGCTTCTTGGATAAAAACATACTCCAGTAGGGATTTTATGTTGCGGCACAAGTTTGTTGATTAATCCTCTGAAACCAACGTCGTTGTCGGCAATAGACATAAGTTGATGATCTACCGCTATCATTTCTCCAATAAGGTAGTGATATGCCTAGGTCCGTCTTACATTGATATCCCACATCATTTGTTGATCAAAAGATTGTAGCAAAGTTTGTTGCTAACTAACTAAATGAATTTATTTTGTATTTTCTGTCTCTTTAATAAAGTGGTAATCGCCAGACAGGAGCTCACAAACGATAAAAGTTGTAATTTTTTCTATATTGTTCTAAATTGAACTATGTAACATATGTAAGTAGATCATATAGATATACTGCATGATATATGGCACGGTTACATGGTCGGAGAGATATATCGGATAACTAGTATTCGGCTTTTCGCAAAATCACTATCCGTTGCACCACTAGCGATCTGATACATGAGCGATACACAGGCGATCTAATCGATGCAGGTATCGATCTCTTTAAAATTTCTTCTATTAAACTCTTCCATTAATTCATTCGGTAGCTTGCTGAGTACTCTAGAAATGTACTTTGGCTCAACTTGTGTTTTGGAACGGCAGTAATTGGAACAAGAATAAATTTTATTCTTGTTCCTAGTATCATGCTCTTGAATATTTACGTGTATCTCAACATGTTCCCTGTTATCAAAAGCATACATAGCATATTCGAGAATAAAAAGTGAGAGTAGAGTTAAGTACTTCTGTACACCCCTCACTACTCTCATCTATCTCTTTTGCAAAACAAAGATGTATGCACTACTTGGACTGCTTCCCCATGTAAGTGTTAATATGACAACAGAAAATGAATTAGTGTATATATATTAGTGTATACGCGCTATGTACCGTCCCTTGACTTATCTCCGTTTTTGGTTTATTGATCTCACTACTCAATTTCCGCACATGCTCAGCGAATTTTAAATTAATAAATAAATAAATAGATAAATACCTAGAAGTTTAGCTGAACGCGAATTGAGATAGTAGTTCGTTCCTTTTTAATGTGAAAAGAGTTGTCATCGGCATACGATGGACAATGCACGTCTTCATCGTTATTTTTCAATAACGATAAAGACGTGCATTAATTATAACAAATTATTAAAAATTAATAATAACAAATTTAATTTTTATTTCCCGCTTACCACTGATATAACAATATATTATATCTAAAAAGATGTAGCAGAAGGCCCATTTCATAATCATGAGAGTAATATAACAATATACTTTTACATAAAATGTAAAAAATGTGACTGGATTGTCAGAAAAAATGTAAATGTGAAAAGTAATATAGACACAAATGTGAATGAGGTTTTATAACATATTAATATAGGTAACATTATACAAAGAGAAAAAGAAATAAAAATGAAAAAATAATGATGAAGCTAACTTGAATTTCAAATTATTATACGAATATTTCCGTGGAATAGAGTAAAGTGGGGTTAAAAGGGTTAATTGTAATGTGAACCATTTTAGCGATTACTGCCTATTAAAAAGCGATCTGAGAAACCTGATATTTTAATTTTATGCATATCAGTTCCACATTAAGATCTTAATCTTTATACAGTATTTTGCATACAATTGCAATAAAGCAAAACCTTCATGTATTTACGTTCAAATTTTCAGAATTTACTGTAATTAGTTAGTACTGTAATTAGTTAGTAGTTATTGTAATATACTTAAAGCAATTTATCTTTTTACACGAATTCGATTTAATACGTGTTAAAAAGAAAAAAAATCTTGTTTCATACGAATTGCTTGGTTTTCTAATGATTTTGGCAAACACTACAAAAACTTCATCAAGATATCTTAAGAATTCGATTTTTTATAGAATCCAAGAAATTATTAATTTTATAAAATGCTGCGAACGTAGATTGATCTCAAAAACGAAGTAGAATAATCAATTATGATTTTGTAGTTGGAAAATGCGCACTTTTGTTTATTAAATTTCATCAAGATATCTTAACAATTCGATTTTGCACGGTTTTTAAAAATAATCTGAGAAATTGTTAATTTTCTGAAATGCTTCAAATTTAAATTCACGTTGTTATCTTAAAAACAAAGTGGGATGCTCAATTATGGTTTTATTCTCGGAAAAGTGTTCATTTTTCTTACTAAATTATTTAACATTCCATCAATATATCTTAAGGATTTGTTGATTTCCGACGATTTTTTAAAAATAATCTAAGAAATTGCTGGTTTTACGAAATGCTACAAATTTAGATTGACTTCAATAGTTAATGTCTTAAAAACGAAGTACGGCTTTGTTCCCGAAAAATTTTTATTTCTTTATAAATCGTCAAAAATTTCGTGAAGATATCTTAAGAATTTGATTTTCGCCAATTCTTAAAATGATTAAAGTAATTGTTTGTTTTATGAAATGTAACAAATTTAAGATGAGTTCAAAATTTGATATCTCAAAAATAAATTGAGATATTCAAATATGGTTTTATTTTCGGAAAAATACATACTTTTCTTCATAAATCACCAAAAATTTTAGTAGCATAACTTAAGAATTCGATTTTCTACGATTTTTTAAAAATAATGAAAGAAATTGTTAGTTTTATAAAATCCTACAAATTTAGATTAACAAAAGTTGATGTCCCAAAAACGAAGTGTTTAATGCCAAGTGTTTGGCTTTGTTCTCGGAAAAGTACACATTTTTCTTTATAAATCGTCAAAAATTCTTAAGATATCTTAAGAATCGAGTTTCTACGATTGTTTAAAAATAATCTAAGAAATTGAAATTTTATGAAATGGTACAAACTTTGTTGAGTTCAAAAGTTACTTCCTTTTGTAAACTTTTGTAATCTAGGAAATTGTTAATTTTATTATGTACTAATTATTTAGGTTGAGGTCAAAGGAAATACTCAAATACTAAAAACGAAGTGAAATACTCAAGTACGATTTTATTCCCCGGAGAGTTTAGTTTACTTTCCTTTAAAACTAGAAACTCGACCTTTTTTTTTAATAATTAATGAATAATTTCTTCTTAATTACATCTTACAAAATTAATTCCAACAATTTTTTTTTTGGAATGTTTTAGGAATAAGTTGAAATCAATACCTCTGAAAAAATGACGTTATTGACAGATTTAAATGATGTTTATTTAATAATTTTTTACACTTTTATAAACAAGACGATAGTATTTTACACAATGTTACTACCGGTTTCGGTTACGTTTAAACCATCTTCAGGAAATATATTTTAAAGAAAATTGTTGGTGTTATTGACATTATATTTTGTGATTAATGTCATGTTGTGTCAATGTGAAAAATTAAAATAGGATTAAAATAAAATAAAATTAAAATTGAATATTAATACAACCCAACCAAAGGTTCAAATATCTATTGTAAATATTGGAAATTTGGGAACATTATCAAACAAATTGGCCAATATAACGGATATAAACCACAAATCATCAACAAAATGATTGACAAATACAGAAACAAACAGAATCACATCAACATAGAACACAAAAGAGATCTAACTTTGGAAGACATATAATATTTAACAAAGAACACCAATTTAATGAAACAAAAAACACAACATTACTTCATAAGAAAAATAAAAGTAACCTTTTGGAAATACTTGAGCTTTATGAAATTAGAAAATTTAAACATAATCATCCACAAATTTTATGTTTGAATGACCAAATTAACTACACAGAAAAACCTTTATATATGTATTTGAAAAATCCTTTTACTCCACCTAAAAATAAAATTAAAAAACCCTAACATATACAATGAACTCAAACCGCAATAACATTTTCCCATATTTCCCTTCCCAAATTTACAATAGATATTTGAACTTTTGGTTTGGGAAATATTCAATTTTAATTTTATTTTATTTTAATCCTATTTTAATTTTTCACATTGACACAACATGACATTAATCACAAAATAAAATGTCAATAACATCAACAATTTTCTTTAAAATATATTTCCTGAAGATGGTTTAAACGTAACCGAAACCGGTAGTAACATTATGTAAAATACTATCGTCTTGTTAATAAAAGTGCAAAAAATTATTAAATAAACATTTAATTCAAGACGAAAAACATTCCTATAAAATAAAAAATAAAAAAAAAAAAGATTTAAATGAGTTTCACATTTAATAAAGACAGTTTTACTTGAACATGTTTCGTTAAATGCACAAATTACTAAGCCATTTTTTTGGGGCCAAACTAAGCCCCAAAAAAATACACTGATCACATGTTACTATTAATTTCATCAAAAAAAGAGGCATTAGTTCCAATTAGTGGCAAAATCCGAAAAGCTCCGCTTCGGAAACTTTTGTCAATGCTTGAACAACGCAAGTTTTAATACTTTGTCCATGTTGCTGTAATTAATAAGCAGTTTTATTTTATTTAATTTTATTCATTGAAGCAGAGATTTTCTACCAAAAATTTTTTTCGAAAGAGGATCATTGACTTTCTAAAATAAAATCCGTGAAGGATGGTAAGAGTAAGAAACTTCAGCAGGGAAAACATCAATCATCCTTTTATTTGTTAGGAAATGTTATCGATGAGCATAAAGTTATCACCGATAGTATATTTAAGTCGTAGATTATCACGACATAAAAGGGTTATGAAAAAGTTATTGCTCATAAAGAATGTGGCGTCAATTTTTAGGTGGTCACACTCCAACTGCTTGATGGTCACACAATACACAAACAAACTAATTGTGATGATGATGTTTTTGAAATCAATTGAAGTAAGGTTCAATTGGTGAAAAAAGACTATATCCCTATAGTTGTAAATTGGATCATCTCTAGGAATATTGATAGGATATATTTGTCATACCAATTCTCAAAGCAGATAATACCATCCGGCATAGAACCGTATATCCTTCAAAATTGTGAAAAATACAGCTTTCACGTTCGTTATCCAGAGGCGTATTTTTCAGCACGTTCGAGGGTAGACGCGACGGCGGCATTTGGATCGATCGAAGCTCGCTCCGTTTGAAAATTGCGATGCCGCTCGACGGCCATTATCAGATTCGTATAAATCGTCCTCGTCTAGTCCGATATCAGTAATTAAGATCGGGCCTCTGTAAATTATACGGAACGCGAACGCCCAACAGCGGCATATTGCGCCCGAAGCGACGCCGATGACGCCCGCGCGGACGCCCGTATTTATACGCGACGCTCGCCGCCGCAAACCTAATTTGCACGTCTCCACTCGAGGGTCACCTCCTATCTTATCTTTGCACGCACGCCTCAACTATGGACATAAATTTCACGTTTTATCGAGGAAAAACGGAAAGAATACTCAAAGAGTTCGCTATCTGTTCTAGCTAAACGATGATGGAAAAAAATCGATTTGAGTGTTCTCAAAAACATTGTTTAAATATAATCATTTTCAGATGAAATACATCACCCATTACAAATTAGCATACAATATTGTATGTTCGGTAAAATAATGTATTATTAATTACGTAACGATGAAAGTTTGGTTGAAACAATCAAAGGAAAAATTAACGTTTTTCAAGAAAAAACTTCAAGTATTAACTCAAAGTATCACCCATATTCTCTGTTAAGGATCACTTTTACCAGATAAATTAATAAATTTATCGAATAGCTAAAAACCCGCTCATTACCAATGGGAGCGCTTAAAATCGCTGTAACTACCGTTAGTTAGTTTAACTGGAGGTTTGTAAAAATGAACCTTAGTGGTCAATTCGCGGGTTCCATGTAACCTCTAGCTCTAGATGATCGAAGTTCATCCAAATTTTCAAGAGGTCTGAGTGCTTAACTGCGCCGACCATCATGATAAATTAGCGACAAGTCCGGTTATCATGCAGACCAGGACAAAATCTGCAATCTAACCTGCTTCAAGAACCTTCTTGTAACCACTGTATAGGGTCTTGCATAATAATAATAAGAACATATTTATTAATCCAATCCATCGTCAAATTATCGACTCTCCCACTCGCATTAAGGCCTGATTTCATAGTGTGAGCTAGCAGCCAAGCTGTATCCGCAACATTCAGGTTAATGTTATGTGCAAGTTGATCAGCACCTCGCATTCGAGTTACTACAAGATATTTTGTGTTTGCTCACTTTTCGTCTTCCCCTACCACGCCACAAGCAGCAACTCGCATACGACTCGGATGGGGCTATGAAATGACAGTTCTTAGGTAGCTAGAAACCATATCATGCATCGACATCAGGGAACGAATTGTTTCAAGAATCTTCAGAAACTAATAACGACGACCGTGATACTATATGCAACAGCAATAGTATGATGACCCTTGCAATATGTGTAATAGTAACAGCGCTGATTAAATACAACCAATAAAGCCATCAAAAAAACCAAGATCAAAGATAAAATTGTCACCAAAAGGGTCTAAAATTCAAGCAACCGTGAATGAACTTAAGGGATTAAATCAATGTTTAACAATATCTACCCCGAGTCCGAAAGAACCGGGAGATCAATGTGATGTAATTGAAAGATATGTAGCACTGCAGCTTAGACAGTTACCACCAGTCAATAGAATTAATGCGACGGATGAAATACACGTATTACTCTCTAAATACTGTAAGACAGCCGTATATGCTAGAAATGTGTATACTTCTTCTAATCACAGTTTTGAATCCGTTCCATAACCACAATTTTCAGTGTCTACACACTGTACACAATTGGAATAATCCTCGCAATCAATACTCGCAAGTGACTATGTATTGCTGTACTACTATGTAAGGTTCATTTTTAAAACATACAAAAATATTAATAAATTAGTTCTAAATTTAATTATGAATAATAAACCTATTTATTTTGATAAAACCTTTAGCCTCTTATTTATAATATCACACAACTCTAACATTATAATTACGGATGCTTTTGAAATTCTGTAAAATATCGACAACAATCTATACGATATACCAGAAGAAAGATATAGTAGGGTTATCCAACATTACTCAACATTAGGGTTCCCAACGTAACTCTCGCAGGTATAGCATCCCTCAAATAGGGATGCTATACCTGCATCCCCTGTGTATTTTCAAATTGAATTTTTTGAGTAATTAAATTTTAGAGTATTTCCACTCGTGTAGATGTCACTTTCATAACTGCTTTATATTCCTGGAGATCTTCGCTGTGATAGTTCTTTAAATATAGTATACGTTACCCCTTTACTTTACATCCAATTCCTGACCCAAATCGTTCTGTTTTTCTTCTTTTTTGGTATCCTTTTGTAACCGGCTTTTAACGATATGAACCGTGATCAGTCGTGTATTTTGCGACAACATTGCACGAAACCTAAAATCTACTGAAAAGATGCCAGTACATACGTGCAGTAGCTCTCCAGTTTCACGATGTTGCTTCGGTCGAGGCGAGTACATATGTCCAGTAGTTGCTCACTCAGGTTAACAACCCGTTCTGTTTAGCCAGGCATTTACACAGACAAGTTCCATCCTGCTTCACTTTATTATTACCAATGAGGAAAATGAATTGAAATCTCACGGAATCATCGATTGTTTCGACATCTCTGACCATTGCTGCAGTTACTGTAAATTCCAATTCCAGACTAATCGTTCATCGACTCTAATCATTACCCGATCCTTTAATAACCTGAATATTGATCTACTAATGGTAGATTTCTATAATATTCACTGATATCTGATTTTCGACATGTGGGCTAGGAATGCAGAACTGTGGTTTTCAAGTTTAATATTTTTGGGCCTTCTTGATAAGTATTGTCCACAAAGGGAATTTGTACCTAAACGGCTGCCCACTCCTTGGTTCACCTATAATATTAAATGCATCATGAGACTGAGAGACGTAGCTTTGTATCAGATTTTTCGGAAATTAGAAAACATAACATTGCTTTCATCTGCGAAAAATCCGAACCTCCTTAACTCCAGGTTCGTCATCCCTTAGTATCAATTCCCAGACGATACGATCATTGAGCGCTACCCTTCTAATCCCTTGATTCCAATGCTGAAATGCTTCGAAGTGATTCTCTTCTATCCGAAGCACGGCAACGGGTGCTGATGGCCTGAATTCGAGATGTCTAGGTGTTTTTTTTCCAGTGGCTGTTGAACACATCACTCATATCTTTAATGCGTGCATAGATACTTGTACTTTTCCTGAAGCATAGAAGGAGTCACTTGTGATACCCATTTTCTGCCTTCTTTAGCGACGATCTTTGAGAAATTATTGATATTACTAAATTATACCTAGTTGCGACGTCATATTAACACATTTAACTACTGCCTCACTACCAGTCAAAATTTAGACCAGGTTGTGGATGTGCCACCTCACTGACCTACGTAATTATTGATATTGTTTCGGCGACTTCACTCGAGCCTTCGATATGGTGTCCTATGGAATGCTCTTGGCTATACTTGTGGCAATGGGTTTGAATGAGGAAGTAGTGGTGCTGAATTGTTTTTATTTGACCAACCGAAGACAGCTTTTGTTTCCCAGGGTGCTGTCCTCTCTGCAATTTTACTAGCTTTATACACACATGACCTACCGAGCCATCTTCGGGGGTGCAACTACCACCTATAAGCCGACGACACTTAGATATACAGATCCTTCTAATCACACGATACCGCGGGCGCTGAGGGTAGTACCAATTGTAAACTGGATGCTCTGGTTAAGTGTACTAAGTTAACTGTACTAAACGACACCATCTTGTTCTCAACCTAACGAAGTCCCAAGCTATTCTGTTCGGTCCAACACGTAGGCGCTGTTGCAGAGATATATCCCGTTTTTCGATTGTGTTAATGATCTCGGTCTTTTTTTTAATAGATCCATATTTCATCTCAAGTATATCAGCGTCATGTTCTCTCTAGGACTTGTAAAGCCATGCTATCTTTGGTACTTAGTAGCTTAAATTACTTAGACACAGTGTATGGTGTGTTCGTATATAAAAGGGATAAAGATCGATTACAAAAGGTGTCTTCGGATGATTTACGGGAGCCGCGTCCCTACCGTATTAGCCGCAGGTTGTCGGACTGCGTTTGGCATGGAAAACCGCCGACGGTTACATTCGATTGCTTTTATCTATAAAATTCTAATCTCCGTATCTGCATAGTCCATTTGTGTTCAGATGAAATATGCATAGTATTAACACTAGATAAACTAACATATTAACTATTCCCTCTCATCGAACGGAACTGTTTAAACATTCATTTAGTTACCTTACCGCGTTTACACCGAATGACATAATGTAACTTAACTGTCAGTAAGATCGCTTGTGAATCAATACGAAACTGTGTTGGGTCAGTCTGATAATTAGTCTGATCTGCCTTGCTGGTAGTTATAATTTTGTGTTTTTTACCCTTTTCTAATTTCGAGTTTGTTTTGCTTTATTATTTGCTCTTTCTATTTAGTTTGATTTTACAATGACTTTACGGATGATATTACAGATGGTTTTTGACGCAATCCGTGAAACAGTTCATTTTGCTTTCACTCAAATTTGTATTGTTATTCTTGTAATTGTTACCTTAATTTAATATTGTATATTGAGTTGGCAATAAATTTATTATTATTATTGTTATTATATGAAAATATTATTGGTTGTTGACCCTATACAATTATAAATGAAATTATATCCATCTCGATACCAACCCTAAGTGCAATGCCAAATCAAAGTTGAAAGGCTTCATGAAGTGTGCGATATCCTGAACTCCTCCTGCTGTCTCCGCAGTTTGATTTTTAATTTTAATTGAAGCCACGTACATATTAGCTTTATAAAAGTGAGGTACTGTGTTAGGCATACAGTAAAAGAGGACGGTGCACCGGTCTGAATGTCTAAGCGGGGCGAAACGTTCTTTTGCTGTCCAAAACCTATCTTATCAAACATTGTCAAATTAAGGGAGAAATGACAATTATAAATATTAAAGAGAATGACAATTTTGGTGCACAGATCAAAGTAAACAATTAAAAATTATGCGAATTCGAAAAATGATATTAGAATTATATTATATAAAAACTGATCATTGTATTCTTAATCTAATTATTTATTCTTATTATTAATTCTTATTTTTAATTATATACTTCTTAATAAATACTTTATGTTTGGAGTAGACATCGTTGTGAGCTAAATCTATTTACGACTATAGTTTGGAATCAAAAGATTTCTCATTTAATATAAAAGCTGTTAAAAAAATCTCGTATCTGTTTTTGCTCCATTTGAAGAATTTTGTTCTTAATTGCAGCACGGTAGCGCAATCCATCGATAGAGCATTCTACAGATCTGATTTCATCAAATTTCCGTTGGTATGGAAATAATTTACACAAGGTCATGTCATGCAACACTGCGTCAGGCATTCATAGCTCCTATACCAATTATGTTAGGAATTTCTTTCAAACGCAGACTTGCACTTATATATGAGTGTATTTCTGGAAAATATTTTCGCATATCCCGATTATTTTATGCAATGTTTGTACAACGTTTTACCGATCTAATATCACATTTCCATTAATATGGGAAAAAATTATACAAGGTTATGCAACAGTACGTCAGGCATCCATAGCTCCTATACCAATTAAGTTAGAAATTTCTTTCGAACGCAGACTTGTACTATATATATGAGTGAAGTTCTAGAAAATATTTTCGCATATGCTGGTTAGTTTATACAATGTTTGTTATTTTAAATGGAATACATCGATGACCCTAAAACACCAGGTGAGGAATTGTAGGATCTGAATTAATTGGATCGCATTTTTTCGAGGCAACCGTTAACGGAGAATCTTTTCGATTTTCTTAGAAAATTAATTAGCAGCCCTTTAAGAAGATGTTTCATTAGTCGTTCAACAAAGAATATGATCTCAGCACGATGGTGCACCTCCCCACTTAAGATTTTTACAATATATTTAAATAAAATTTTTGAAAAATTGTTTTCTTAATGCTATTGTTTGTGTCTTAATGAATTTACTTGCATTTGTTTAAAATGATCTTATCTCAAAAAGGACACCTGATATTATTTTTATTAAGAATATGGTGTTAGGTATACCATATTCTTAAGAAAAGTGAAATGTAATTGTTACATTGAATATAACAAAGTTATGGCCTTCAAACATTACGTGAAGCAACCGGTTTTGATAACCAACCTGTATAATATTATCTATTAGTAGTAGTGGCGTTCGAAAAACCCCAGCTTTATCTATTGATATGCCAAATTGCATTCTTATATAGTTAATAATAATGCTGATAGCGATATGCAAGATATAGCATTTAAAATAGCTAATCAATATACATGTAAACAAACACGTGGCGTTCCATTAAAAAAATGCATATTCTCTCGTCACACTTTTTTGAACCACAGCGTATATGCGAAAATATTTTAATATTAGATAGAAAATATTAGATAGATTCCACATAATAAAGTATGTAATAACATTATAAAGTATACATACTGCAAAATATGTTAGGTTATTATACAAATCAAAGAATTATGCATTGAGTTGGGGAAAAATTATCTTATTGAATAAAAGAACGTTTAACTGTAAAATTCTGAAGGGTTATCTGAAATATATCTGAAATATATCGTCTATGTCAGTAGCAATTTGTTGGAAAAAGGCCGTCTTGCAAAATATTTGATGACTCCAGTGAAAGGGAAGAGCAGAAATTCCATAATCTTCACGCAGACTAAAGTTTTGTGTCAATTACGTCATCTGTGTGACCAAATTAGCATTGCAAATATTTGAAAAAGTGTTTGGTATATCGTGTGTTATTCCAAAATGAAGATATTGAAAATCCATTGAGTGAAGAACGTTCGATGGATCTGATAGCATATATAGCACAACACAAAGATGTAAATTATTACTAGTTGGTAATAACTGTGCAGAACGCAAAGAATGATTGTTACCCGGACCCTCTATTAATAAGTATCACACTAGTAAGTGCCAATTATAATATTGCAAAATTTACTTGACCATACCATCAAAAGATTTTTTAAAAGGCAATTACAGGAAATGTTAAAATATTTTATCGTTACTGAACTCATATAATTGTGTGAGAGCTCTGATAGATGCTCTGCATAAAGCCAATATAAACAGATTCTGCCAGATAAAACCAACATGTTTATTTCATCATTAGTTCCGATGCGGTCAACCGATAAAATATCCACAACATTATTGTGGGAGAACACAACTCCTTCATCGACTCGATTTTCTTATTTTATATCTATTGAGTTGGGTTGGACTTCAAATATAGAATTCCAAATTGAAGTGACAACTTTCAATTGATGCACAAGAAGCTAGAAGTAATATTCACAAAATTTTTAAATAGGAAAACGTCCACTTTTGGAAATCACTAATTTTCTGTAAAGAGCAATTAATATACTTGTCGACACCATCTTAATTTTTGACGGATCTGTAAAATTAGACAATTTGTTGTTTCAGAAGTATTATTTTAGATTTTTAGTTTGTTAAAAGAAATAAAAGATGTTTATTTATGAAACGTCTAATAATGTTATAAATGCAAAATTACTAAATTTCTAATACAAAAACATTTATAACCTATTTTCAGAATGCTGTACATGCATTTCAACGCACAATTGTGCACGGTGAATCCAATTCGCCAATAATCGTGGAAATTGTGAACGGATATACTCTGTGGTGGCATGGATGCGATCTCGTGGTTGATCGATTGTATTAACCTCGTTGGTATACACATTCCTTCATGAATCCCCATAAATATAAAAAGTTCTAATCCTTAAGTTATCGTGGGTTAAGATCACAAAATTAGAGCTTGCACCTTTTGTAAATGATAAGGGTATAATTCATTACTTTTTAATGTGCGCCAAATAAAGTTGTGGGATACTTCGAATTGGCGGGCAATCGGACAAGTACTAGCACTTGTATCTTTATCGACAATTTCTAAAATTTCTTCCTGCACTTTCACGCCATGTCTGTTTGTTCTACCACCACCAAGACATTTCTTAGGATGTAAATTTCCTGTATTTCTTCCTGGTTGGACTAACCAAAGAAATGCGTTTTTCGAAGATACCTCTCGATTTGAAAATTGTTCCAAATACAAATTTCTTACGTAGCATATCAATATATTCTTCGTTGCTATAAATTGCCATTGTGCTTTTTTTTTCTAATCAGTTTTAATTTTGACTTTTAAATGACATGTCCGACCATTCCTTAATTACCATTGCTAAGCAACTAAAACTAACAAGTGATAGAAATAATATTAGCGGTTGTAAATACATAAATATTGTTATGCAATAAACATCTGTATAACGAACAAATAAATTATATTGTTACAGTGATACAGTGCGAACGTAAAGTATTGAAACATGAAAAGATCTTTTTAAGTGGTGTAGTAGAAGGTTTATACATGTATTTGCTTAGAATTTGCGATTTACAACTGTTATTCCCTCAAGAAATGCAGCTGTTTTGAATGAAAAATAAACGAAACGAATACTTATTTTTGCAGTAAACACCACTTGTGACACTATTTATTAACAAGGATAAGTTTGTTGAAGTAATGAAGAAGCGGGCTTCATTACTTCAACAAATTTATCCTTGTTCTGAGCTAATAGAACCAACGAGTTCTAGAGTTATCTGTAGAAATAAAAAATAGGTCCTTTGCACCTTAAATAACCCCTCGAGCCCCAAGTACCAAATAGATGAGAATTTTGTAGTTTTGATAATAATTTCGATAGTTTATTTATTTATTTGGGTTGCAAACAGGGATTACCTCAACAAAGCAACCACTAGCATAATAACAAAATAACATAACAAGGAGTTTTTAACAAAAACTAAAATAAAAGAAATTCTAAGATATTAACATAAAGTTGAGATATTAATTAATTAGATCACGATATAGTCAAATCCCGCAGAAACCGCCTAAAAGAGGCAAGAGATTCATTGAAAATATCAACTTCCACGCAGTGAGAGTCGCACTCGTTCATAAACCGAATTAGAGGTGAATTTAAGTGACTATTAGTGGAAGATCTGTTTATGCTGAATAGTAATCCTCCACGTGTTTGATATGGCGGAGCGTAAAAACTCAATTCACCAACCAACCCAGGGCAGTCAATGAGATTGTTAATCAGTTTATATAAAAATACCAAGTCGGACGTCAGCCTCCTTTGACGCAGTGTCGGGAACTCTAGTATTCTGCACCGTTGAACATAATCACAATAAGACAGATAAGTTTTATATGCAAAATAACGCAAGAATCGACGCTGGACCGATTCAATGCGACTGACATGCACCGTATACTGAGGATTCCACACCGTGGAAGCGTAAGTCAGAATGCTGCAGACAAATGAAAAGTAAATAGTTTTCATACACTGAATATTCGTAAACATACGACAAATTCTAATCATAGATCCCAATCTTTTCAATGCCCTGGATAAGGCTAGATCTACGTGTATGTTAAACATAAGTCTGCTGTCAAACAAAACACCAAGATCGCTAATGCGGTCACTAGAAGGCAGATCTGTGCTTCCCAAACGGTAAACGTAATTTAGAGGGTATCGCTTACGTGTAAAAGTTATCCTGGAGCATTTATCGTAATTAAGAAAAAGTGAGTTATCTGCACAATATTGATGAAACTGGTCAAGATCTCTCTGAAGATTCTCACAGTCACGATTACTCGCAATATCGAGATAGATTTTGCAGTCATCCTCATACAATAGAAACTTGGCATGATTAAAATACGACGATATATCGTTTATGTACGCCAAGAAAAGGATAGGTCCAAGATGGCTACCCTGCGGGACACCTGATGTGACCGCACTAAATGATGACACCACGCCTCCAATTCTCACAGCCTGGAACCTACCAGTAACGTATGAACTGAGCCACAATATAAGACCCTGAGGAATATTAAGTTCAGTTAATTTGAGTAGCAATATGTTGTAATCTATCTTGTCAAAGGCAAGATGCAATTATTAAGAGAGTTATGGATATAGTTTGTGTACAATATTAAGTTAGTTTCCACCGATCTTCCCGGTAAAAAACCGTGCTGTTCCACAATTAAAAAGGGTTGTAACATTCGTAAAAGTTGAGAATATATAATCTTTTCAAAAACTTTAGATACCAATGGTAAGATAGATATAGGTCCCACCAAAGAATTTTTTAAATAATAAAGATGGGGAACAAGTTCACACACGCCCTTTTCAGATGCACCACCAGTCTGTCACGAGTGACTTTCATTGTAAAAAAAGGTTTGGTATAGTTTATTTTTCTTTTATAGCCGTTTCATTACTTGAGAAAATAAAAATTGTAAATCGTAATTCCTAAGTAATTACATGTATAAACCTAAGTATATAATCATATAACTGAGTAATATCTTATAACATTGTCTCAGAAACCATAAACTTGGAAAATTTGCCGGTCGAAAATTTGAATTCGTAACGTTACATAACTTATGACACAATTGTTTTGTCCATCAATTTGGACAATTCGTCCAATTGAAAATCTGATATTACCATGGTGTAGAGAATGTCTTAAATATATTACTGCCAAATATTTTGAAAATAGTACTCATAGTATGGCTAAAGAATAAGACATTTACTCTGAAGCAGGTAATATAATGACATATATATCATAAAGTCAATCAAAACGGTGGAAGAGGCGGTAATACGAGTCGGGCTCGAGTTGAAAGCTAAACTGTTCAGTTTTGTTGTATGAATGATCCAACTGCCATAATAGCCATTAATTATGCTATATATTCCAGCGCTGCTATCGTTCTTTTCATGGTTATTCCTGTCTCTACGTGTGTTAGGTAAATTTCTTTCCTTCGTTTTCATTTATTAATTATGCTGTTGGAAAGTGGCATTCTGCAATATCTGCACTAACATCGGTTCGAAAACGTTGTCAAAGTAACGACGTGCGTTTAATGTGCCTAAAATGAACGTTAGGGATTACCCTTTACGTCTAGCATATATTGATCAAATCTTTGCGTGTCATCTTTGCACGAACTCTAAGTTCCGTACTTTCCGTCGGTGTCACCGCCATTCACTCATAGATAAAACTTTGATTCATCACTGAAAACGATGTAATTTCACAGATGAAATCACCGTTGCCGTTCTTGATTCCAGAAGATAAGGACGGTATGCATAAAACCCAAAGGAAGAAGTTGTGCTGTAGAAAGTTGTCATCGACAAGTGTTGGTTCAAAGCTCTTGTCCAATCTTCAGCAATCGAAAATGCTGTTTGAAATCGATCCCTGGCTACCAGCCGGCTTCGGTCTTCACATATCTTGCTTTTTCGGCCTAGTCTTCTAGCAGTACGGCGCCTCTAGCTACCCTCATCAGACCATATTTGAGCAACTGTGGTGTGGTTCTGATTCAGTCTTCTCCCAACCTTTCAGAGTGAGGGAGCTGCCTCAATCATCCCTATCAAACTCAATCAATCAAAAAGTGGTATGAGCAAAATTGCGACATCCTCACTGAGGGTATTGCTAGGAACAAAATATTGAAAGTTAAAGTTAATTGTACAGAAAAAGATATCATATGAAAGTGAACATATTTTTTCATAACTTTTAATTAAAGCTCTTCTATTATTACCAGTGTTAATAATGAATGGCAGTTAAAATTAAATGCTAATCATTCAATCCTGGAAGTAAGTTCTCTAACTCCAGTTAAACTAAAGTTCATACCGGCTCTGTCGATTAAATGTTTCATTGAATAAATAATCCCCTGACATGTTGGAGAATCACTATATTAAGCATCACGTGTAAATAATTCCGTTTTCTAAATACCTACAATTTTCAACACGGGATTAAAGTTAAGGGTAAATTTTCAAAGTAAATAAATTACGGGTATGACCCGTCAATACCCAGTCTTAAAACGAGTGGGAGTAGTTTCGCCATTTTTACGAGCGCGCAATGAAAACTTCGCTCCTAGAAACTTCCGGACGAAGTTCACTTGACGGTAATTATCGGAGCCCGAGCGCAAGAGGCGACCCTTAATTTAAATGCGGAATGACCGGCCGATAAGAATTTTCCAGGGCCTTGATATCTCCAATTACATCGAATAGGGTCGCGGCCGTCCGCAGCAAAAAAAAAAAGAAAAAGAACGGTTGGACCTCCACTTCTGGACGAGTTAAAACTTTCTCACGCTCCGTGAACATTCGCCGGACTTCCTTCGACCTCCTAATTGCTCTGCCACGTCACATTACTGGCGTCGTTTGGTGTAACTTTTTCCCCAACATACCTCTTTTTGAGAACGACATTTTTCATTACCTAACCATCGGGATAACAATTAGAAAATCAAAAAATAATCTATAAGGTAAGTTAATTTTTTCATAAAAAGGAGGCCAAGAAAAAAGGGAAATTCACGGGGAGAGGTTTCCGAGTACCTAGACTTTTACAAGAAGTTATGTAACGTTTTGCACATCCCTCGGGACGTATATAATAAAGACGTGACGTGAAAATACGGTGGTTGGGCGACGTCGGCGTTGGTCTGATGTGAAAGAATGGAACTCTTCAGGAGGTGGAGGTAGTGTCGGAGGAGAAAACGTCGGGGCGTCCTCTGAGGCGTAGCGCGTTGATTCCGAATCGGCCCATATCTTACCATCAGCTTCACTGGCGGTTGCAGCATCGCTGTACCCTCGGGATACCGGGCGGGAATGGAAAATAATGAAGGGAGTCTGCCAAGAGAACGATGGTGCCCCAGGAGGGGATTCCCCTCCCTTTCAATTATTTTTGGGTCGACGAAGACAACCTTTATACCAGAATTCTAACACACGGGAAGCTTGTAAAAAATTTGTTATTATCATATTTTTCGGGTTTCATTTCCATAATCATATTTTAAGTCAAAAACTAAATTTATTTTATTTATATTTTTATTGAATTTAAAATCCGTACTTGTAATACTATTCAGTTGAATCCGATCAAGCGATGACGAAAGTTATAGGAAAAGACTCAGTGGTCCTTGTGGGCCATATTTCGTCAGCTTTAACATTCGGGATTACCACCGGCCCTCACGGTAACACGTCACTCACACTTCTAGGCACGTATCTCATTTTTAATCCGGATTATCCGGGATCTGACGCCGCCATGGTCGCCGACATTTTTTCGCACACCACCAGACGACGACGTTCTCATATTTGCCGGGTAGATCGGCCGATAATAAATGTCTGTTTATATTTTTAAGGTTATTTTCACCATATAAAGTTTATCTTTTAATAAACTGATTTTTATAATGACCACTTTATTATTGTTTTAGTTTAATAAGGTTAGGGATTTTGTCATCAATATAGTATTGAATCGTTGGACAGATATTTGTCTTGGAGTATCTAGATTAAGATTATTTTTACCGTACAAAGTTTCTCTTTTAAATAAACCGATTTTTATGAAACCATTTGCTTATTGTTGTTTTAGTTTAATAACATTATGGATTTTGCAATCAATTTTGGTGTTGAATCGTTTGAAATCCGAGACGACAGATATTTGTCTTGAACCGTGATACGTTTAGACCCATGTCAATTATTGTCAGCGATCAATCCCACCCAACTTAAGTTACCTAATTTAGTCTTCCTCTATTTCAGGAACGGCCTCGGTCAGCTGGGAGGAATGGTGGACGTACGACGGGATTTCAGGTAAGTCCCTGCGGCTCGATTACCGTCGAAATGGAAATTTACGTTACGGACCTTATCCCGGAAACGCCTTCTCCGAATTATGTTTCATCGCCGCAAGCGACAAACAAATTTTCTTGGAGAGAATTACCGTTCTAACTGATTGCTGCCAGTTTCTTCCATAACCCTTATCTCGTCTACCCACACCACTCTCGCGCATTGATATACATACAACTTCAAGTTTCGTGCTGCTCAAAAGTTCTTTATGTGGGTGGGTTGTAGGTTAAGCCTATAAGGAAAAACTTTTGCTCAGTAAAATCAATTTTCTGTCGCCGGTTTCGCAGTGGGAAGTTTAAAAACGCGAGTTCTCTAACATTTGTCAGTCGGGGTGACAATAACAATTTGTAACCTCTGGCGCCGTTTCTCCGCGCTAATATGACAGGAAAACTCCATAAAACTTGTCGAACTGTCTACACTTCGTAATATTTCACTGATAACTTTTCACAGTGGACCCATATGCTTTTTAACTTTTCTATAAAACCCTTAGATAATATTCGTAGTTATATGTGCCTCTTAAATAGATCCAGATAATAACCGCTTGAGGAATAGACGAGTAGCTGTCAAGAAAACCGAACAACCAGTAGAAAAGAATCCCATTGTTTAACGCGGATGTCTACCTCAGGGGTGACATTATGCAAAGTAGGCTTGAAAATGCAGAGTAGACACGGGGGTTCGAAGTGGTCTCGGAAGCCGGGGGACTATCCCGCTATTAAAGAGATGGACTCCGGACTACCTCCGACCGTTACGTAGAACAATCCTATTAGTGAAACGGCTTCCTGTTGGTGTTTAGAAATTGTATTTCTGATCGGGTTGGATTTTAGGGTAACCCGATACAACATTTCACCAAAACTCTCTCCTTTAACACCGAAATGATCATCTGTATGAATAGATCCATCAAGGCGAATGAAAGATGCGCCCTCTCACAAAAACCTATATCAATATTAATATCGAAGCTCAAAGCCGAACTCGGATGGTGTTGATGCTTTGAAGTCGCTGCTTCCGGGAGTCATAAATCATGCGAGTTTTCAAAGTTTTTGAGCTTCTTTATCGGCATAAACAGGGAGATACGCGTAACAGGTTCACAGACTTTTATAAACAAGTTGAAAATTTTTTTGCAATAAAACCGATTTCATTTTAGCACGTAATCAGTCAGGGTAATTGGGCTTGCTGTTATAAGTCAACTCAATTCGGGGGGTTCCGTGAAATTAATTGTTAAATCGGACGCAAAACACCCCTAATCGAGGTACAGAACGGCACCTATCGCGTGGCGTGCAAGTCAATCAATTTCCGATACCGAGAAACGGCTGGGGAACGGCCTAACAGAAGCCCGCTCATTTCCTATCTTTCAAACTGTGATTGATGTGCGGCGGCGCGATGTCGGACGCCGCGACGCCGCGAAAATCGCTGACACGATACGTAATTTATATCCATTATTATCGAGAGGGGCGCTTGAACGTATGCGTTACGTAATAGAGTGCTCTACATTCAGCTAGCCACTTAGAACCCATAGGCATCAGATTTCTGATGACGTTGATGGCCGAATGTCAATTCAGTACACTTTGTTATCGTGGATATTGAAAATCGTAGTTGTCAATAGATCAATTTATTATCTCGATTACTTTATTATTTTTGTAGATACAAAGGCTATACTAGCACTAGAAACTTTCTGGCTTTCATATGCTTTTTTCGAAAAGGTATTTGACGTTTCGGATGCCATGCTGTAACCTTTTTCAGAAACTGGGTATAATGGTTATCTATAGTATACTATTGGTAAATTATTATTAACGTTCGACTGAAATTTCGGTTTCGGATTCGGCCAGTTTCGGCCTAAAATGGAGATTTCGGCGAAACTTTGGTTCCATCTGTATTTTGGACGAAACATGATCGAAACCGAAACTACGTCCATGAAGGTTAATTGCGATCTGTTTGAACCAAAACTTGCTAATATATACTCATATTGGAATTCCTATCTTATTGTATCCTATCTTGCGGTAAATTGCGTTATAATATCTCTCTTTGCCACCTACCAGTGTTCCTAGTGAACACTGGTTAGTTAATCATTGCAGTTATTCATATAGTCATATCATATAGTTATTAATTATTACTAATAAAAACCCGTTTCCATTTTAACTTAATAAGTAATCCTAGAGCCGACATTAACGCTAAAGCTAATACTAGAATTTGAAACATTTGGGTTTAATCGTATGTCCCTTGAGATGGAACCGAACCCAACGCAACCTAGCTTCAGAACTAACACTAGACCTAGAACAAGAAACATTAGGGTTTAGCCATCTTAAGAGATGTACGGCTATAACCTACCGTTTCTGGTTCTACATCTAGTATTAGTTTTGCAGCTAGATTGTAGGCCGGTAGGTAGTATTAGTTATACTTTTAGTTGCAGAAGAATTTAAAACAATCTACAGTAAAACAAAAATTAAAACTAGAACTAACACTAGGCTACTTTAGCCGTTTAGACTCTTTGAACGGTTAAACTGTACAGTAACTTAAAAAACTATCATTTTTGAAAAGTCTTTACATCAAAATGGGAAACGTTTCGGTTTCGGTTTCAGTTTTGGCCGAAACTACGACCATGACTAAATTTCGGATTCGGCTCAACATTGAATTTCTGTCGGACACTATTTATTATAGAGGCTATTTCGCAACAATTGTACAATACTTCATCAGCGTATTCTTCGATCAGAGAAAGATAGACAAAGAGCCACATAAACATAGGTCCGGTTAAAAATGGACCATTGTTGAGATAATCAAAAGATCTTGGTTCATAACTCAAAATTTAACCCTTCATATACACGCTAGATAATTCGAGGGAAGAAAATTTTCAGTTTACTTGCAACATTTTGTTGTTTTTGTTCAAACAAGTTCATATAAATTATTTTAGTAATAAAACACAAATTGACTTTTTTCATTAAAAAAGATGCATGGGATTAAGTGGTTACTATAAGTTGTCAGTCTTTACTATTTAATTTAAGAACATTGTTAAGTATGACATCTATTCATTACTTTAAGAAAGAGATGGCAGATATGGAGTACTGTTACGGACTAGCTGATGGAAATGCGTTGTTAGCAAATCGCCATTACGCGCAAAAATGTCTGAACAAACGATTAGCCTAATAGTCACACCTTTAGCAAACTATTTCTATAATTACACGCAACGGGAAACATAACCCACAGCCATTCCACGGAAAAACATTACACAAGGCCGCAGGAATTAGATGAAGTTGTTTTGAGATGAATTGATGACAATCCTTCAAATCAGTATTTGAAGGCTTTCTGCAGACAATAGTTACGGATGAAGCAACAGTTACTTATAACGGAATTTTTAATATCCATAATACGCACATTTGGTGTGATGAAAATTGCACACACCAGAGTTATAGGTG
Organism: Onthophagus sagittarius; assembly: GCA_036711965.1. NCBI lineage: Eukaryota > Metazoa > Arthropoda > Insecta > Coleoptera > Scarabaeidae > Onthophagus > Onthophagus sagittarius. The sequence continues at coordinate 11,116,337 of JASERS010000005.1, read as the reverse complement.
ACCAGTTATTAGGTCCATTCATACTTTCAAAGAGATTGACCGTCGATGCTTCTCTATTTCTTTAACAAATGGGCTTATAAAGGCATTTGATAAACTATCTCTGCAAATACTACAAGACTGCAATTTTATGAACGATAGAGCAGCCGCACATTATAAACGCGTTTCTTGGGCTTGATTTAAAAAATAAATTTATTATTTATTTATCTTTTTGTTAAGCAGCGTCACCATGATAATCATACAATTACTGCATCTTTATTATTACAACTAATGATGTTAACAAAATTATTAAACTCGAACGTTGAATATCTCTAAAACAGACAAGTCGTGGACCTATGTTTATTAGGGTCCTTTCTTATCTATTTTTGACTGGAGAATACGTTGAATAGGTATATTATACAATTGGTGCATGATAGAATGTATAAAAACTTTATAACACAAAACCCATTTAATACCCAAGCCAACCCACTCCATGCTACTAAGCTAAGAGGTTGTGCTTTATATGGATGAAGCAGCTTGAAACAAAGGCTTGAAATCAATTTTTGATGTTCTACGTTACCATATAAAAATTATAATAAATGATAATTCTCTTTGATTGCAACCAAATGGTGCAGGTTTTATCAAAATTTTCTTCAAAATTTACGAACACGACTCTCACAAAAACAATTGTCAAAAACGTGTAAAAGTTTCGATATTTAACAAATCAAAATTTAACGAAAATCAAACACTTAACATCACTAACATCTCTTTATTTTTGATTAATAAGCTACATTTCTTTTTCAATTGATACTTCTTTCTTAATTGATAATTATCATAAAGATAAAAATTCAGTACTGACTGCAGTGAAGGTTTATAACTAATCTTAAAAAACTATATATAAAATATATCGAGTGAGGCTATAACATTCGTTATAAAAAATAAAATGCGTTCTGGTTTTGTGGTTGTAATCGAAAGAGAATTATAATTGATTATGACATATTATTATTTTTACATGGTTAGGTAAAACATCTCCGTTAGGACATTTTCGTTCCAAGTTAATGGTTGCCAAATTCATAAATAATATGTGTGATCATCTTCTAGTGGTTCTAATCATTGTGGCAGTAGCAACTATATCTCGAATGGGTTTGTCCAAGACTCCACTCTTTGTTTCATTATAATCCAAAACAGTATTTGGTTTGTAATTTACTTCATGTATATGCTGCATAGATGAAACAAGTATCGCACAACACTTTGGTTTGGCCTGGATTACATTAGATTAATCTTATTGACTTTCATGCTGGCAAGATCGGTCATTTCTCATATGTAAAAATATTTTCCGAAGCTGCTAGCATTGAAGCTACATTAAGTGCCCATTACGCATACGCCCATTCCTGGATAAGATATGGACGTGTCTTTTGGGACCATGGTGTTAGAATAAACAGAATTTTCATATCACAGAAAAGATGTATAAATGCAATCTTTGTCGAAAAAAATACTTATAGCTGTATAAGTTACTTTAAAGACTATAAAATACCCATTTGGTAAGAAGTAGTAAAAGAAGTAAATCCACTTGTTTAAACAAGTTACTTTAAATTTTACAAAAAACATAAAATATCACATCCTTGAGAGACACGCGAGATGGGTAATTGCTATCCGTTACCACCAAAACCGCACCTAATTTCTAGAGGTGAAAGCTTATCACTTATTTTTGTTATACGCTTGATGACTGTTATACTATGATAAATAATATGAAACGTAAAATGACTACAAATATGCTTGTTCATTATTGCGATTACAATCAAATCGTTTATGTTGGAGTAGCGCTGCGGTCGGCATTAATATAGCTCTATACCGCCATATGTTCTTAACTCAATATCAGACATTATTTGAAACTGGATGATCATGTTTACATATGTTAGTCATTCCTCCGAAATGACTAAAGGGGTGAAAGTGGCTGAAGACCATGCTTCATGACAATGCCCGCTCGCATACAGGTAATTGAACTCAAGACATGATGAGATCATATAAAAGCTGGGGACAATTTGACCATCCTGTATAGTCCTAATCTACCGCTCAGTAATGACCACGTCTTCATTTATTTGAAGAGACATTTGGGTGGTCATCTGTTTAATCAGACGATAGACTTCTACGAGGATGGCATACAAAAGCTGATTGTACGATATGATAAATGCCTAAATATCGATAGTAATCTTGTATAGAAAGATTGAGCGAAAAAGTTACGTGTATGCAACGAATCTTCCTATAGTAACAATGAAAATAACGATAAAATCAGTTCGATAAAAAAGTACATTGCGGCAATAAAAATTTTGCGAAAAACGTTGAACTCGTTCATGGATAGGTGTAAATTTATTATTTCAATGAATAGCGTACATTGTTTTTTTTTTCAAATTAGATTTTATTGAGCTAGCTAATTCGAGCATTATCATTGTGTACAGGATTATCCTGCCAAGGTCACTACTCCATAGTATCGATTAAAGAAGTTCATTGAGCCAGTAATACCATACGTTCTTGTAATGTATATATTTATCCTGCTAATGAAGCTACTTCATAAAATATTCCTTAATACAATAAATATTGTTCATCAAGTACATGTTCAATTGAATACTTACTTCGGCCCTTAAGAATAATACAATCATCTGACAGGTGTTAGAATCAGTGTTGTTAAATAGTCGAGGATTAATTAGTCGTGCGTTACCTAGTTTTAATAGTTATTCGGTACTTGATTATTGTAAATTCTTCTAGTAGTAAGAGTATAACTAATACTAGATCTACAACCTAGTTTTAGTATTAGAAGACCTAGAACTGTAATGTTCCAGGATTTAGCCGTACGTCTCGTTAGGCGGCAAAATCCTAATGTTTTCAGCTCTAAGTCTAATGTTACTTCTGAAGATGGGTTGGGTTGGGTTGGATTGGGTTCCGTCTTAAGGGGGTACGGCTAATCCAAAACTTTTTAGTTACGTAATTACAGCTATACGTGTATTACGTTCTAGTTTTTATAGCCTCTCAGTGCTTAATTGTTGTAAATTCTTCTGGAACTAACAAGTTGTAAGAGTATAACTAATTCTAGATCTAGTAGTAGAATCATTAGGAGTTAGCCGTACGTTTTTCTAGACAGCTAAGAGCTTTTAGTTTTAAATCTAGTGTTAGTTCTGAAGATAGGTTGATTTGGGCTAGATTTGGTTCCATTTTAAGAGAGATACGGCCAAAACTTAATATTTTTCGTTCTAGGTTTGATATTAGTTCTAGCGTTGGTGTTGGCTCTATTTTTTGTTGTTATTCAGTCTTAAATTGTTGAATATATGTATCAAATTAAAACCAGAACTAACACTAGACCTAGTACTAAACAGTTTTGGTTTTGCCGTGCGTTTTCACGGCTAAACCTTAATCTAAGTTCGTTAATATTACGAGCTTAGTGTTCTTGAATAATGTTGTTGTTGAAACAACAAACTATGTATGCACTAGTGAATAAAATACATCGCCCTAATAAAATCATGTGTTAAGACAATGTTTATTTGTACATTAATATTATAAATGAAATTTATAACATTAATAATTATGTTTATAAATGTTTGTTCAGTGAGCATATTAAAGTGATGTACTTCAACGAATACTACGACGAATTCGTGTTATGGATTTTTATTACCACCATAACGCAAACGTTTATTGTTCTAATGGTTGAGTACGTTACCTAAATGAATAAAGTTGTCACCAGGATAATTTTTGTATATAAACTTTAATAAATCGAATCTGTAATATTAATAAATGTATTATAGAGTTACCAAGGAAAATCTACATTTTCATAATATCGATTATAGTTTCAATATGATAATGAAATTTGCTATTAATAAACGCTATTTATTAATATTATGTACTAATTCTTTTGAGAGAAAGTATCTGAAAGAATGGTTTCATGTTTATTTCAACTTACTTGCCGCGTATAAACTAATTATCTCTGTATTATCAATTTGCATATCGCATGAGAATAATAATACCAGAGAATATATGAAAGGACAACATCTAACTTGGATTTCGTACACTATGTAAACAATTATTGTTTTCAAGTCATTATTGAATTTTAGCCGTACAAAGGTTAGTTGCAGATTCTAGCTGATGATGCCGTTAATGTGTCGAAAATAGCACCAGACCAATAGAGCAACTAAATTCTTTTTTTGTTATTTTTACACCCCTTTTTATATTCTTCAGAAAATTGTTCGAAGTGACTTCTATAGTCATAATTCTAGTTTTAGTTTAATGTTTAATTTTTTTTTAAAATAGTAATGTTTATGTCAATCTAGAGTACCCGAATTCCACGTATGGTCCATTGAGAATTGTAATCGCCGAAGGTTTTCTGTCTAGCTCAGCAGGTCAAAGGTGCAAGTAAGTTATATTGATGCGGTGGAAATTGTCATGAGGGTTCGAAACGGATCGGCTTCGTCCTTTACCCCATCGGTCATACGTTGGTCGATCTTTTATTTATACACTGGGTCGCTTATTGTCGACCGGGCGACGTTACGTGGTCCGTAGAGAGCTTAGTGGTCACTTTTGTACAAAACCGAGTAAAAGCGTCCTACGTCCTGTTTGCTGACGGCAACGAAGCGGTGGCGTTGGAGGCTGGATTCACTTTATTCCGGTTTAATATAAACGTCAACCGCAGATAAAATCATTTGTTTCGCGCTAACCTATTGGTGCAGTCTGGATTCTAGAGATTTTTGTTGGTCGCTTTCGAGCAGAAGTGTTGTGTTATAATGGGGGCGCCGCGAAGCGCGCCTTTTCCGAGGAATAAATCCTGTGGACCTGCCTCGTATTCAGTGGGAACCTCAAGTGGCGCTTAGCTCGTTGCCGTTTTATGTGAATTTTAAATTTAAATAACACGGGTATAAATAAACAGGGGGCGCCCGCGTCGGCTGGAACCGGCTATTCTTCCACTACCCGGATCCGTACGTACAAGTGCATCGTTTGTGTTTATTCTTCTTTTCCCTGCCATGCCGCGGCAATAATTCTACTTACAACCTTACAGCTTCACGTTGATTCACAAAACCGCCCCCGCTTTAAACTTTAATTGTGGGTCGTTTGAATTTAATTTTATTCCGCCACCTGGCCACGCGTTCCTTCTAAAACCCCTCATCTAGACTGTGTGTGCCGCTTGTATAATTTAGTCACTAATGCGAGACCGAAAGAGAGTTGGCGAGGTACTAAATGCGCTGCACTCAACAAATTTTAAATATTTTAGTCGACGTCGGTTGACCGGCTTTTGCCTAGTGGCTTTGATGCACCCTCGCGAATATACTGTTAATGGGACCTGTGAATTATTTTTAACCATAAGCGCTCAACACTCTAAATTTAAGACATTTCAAATAAAATCTATTATTTATGCCAAATGAATATGAATAATGTGGGTTTAATGTTTAGTTTCAAGAACCGCAAGAAAATAATTTGCATTGCTACTGTAATTTCGACGATTCATATACACACAACAGGAAACTAAGTGCACGCAATTGTGCCGAGATGGCGGAAGGCCATTCTTCACGGGCAGCGAGGAATGTAACCGCGAAGGGCCACCGGCCTCGAGAAGGCAACCCGCAGGGGCATTAATTACAGGAGAGTAGCGCCCCAAATGAATGTGGCGGCTTCCTTTATCTAGCCCAGGGCCAGAAACCCCATTGTGTGACTCGACTCTGTCGCACCATCTACACGACGCTGAAGACTCTGAAGGGATTCCCACTGTGGGCTAATTTTCAGTAATTTTGAGGGAACGGCGATGATATTACAGTTACTATGTGCTCGTTTGTGCGGTAGTTTTATGGGTTTAAAGAGGAAGTATTAACGTATAAATTGTTAAAAATTTGAACATTTTACATAGAAATAAATACCTACGGAGATGAGGCTTCCTTGCTTTGTAAACTCGTACACGATACGGCTGATGGGCGCCTGTCAGGGGGCTGGATCCGAGCAAGAGCCTTTCTCCAAAACCCAGATTTTGACGTCGACTCCTCGCTCTTATCCCGCCTCATACCTCAAACAGACAAGCAAAATAGACGGCTTTCTGTGCGCTATCTCCTTGCCTTTTTGATGTTCACCACTCACCATGGACGCGACTTCATATCTTACACCCAGATTTTCAACTCCAATTCTCGGGATCAGATCGTGAAATAACGTTTGGTTATTTGATTTCGTCGAGTGTTTTCCCGATATCATCTCACACTTCGAATTCAACACCTTTATTTACAACGGAACATAGATGTTTATATTTATTGTATAAGCACAATTTTATTCGGTGATATTCGTTTAAATTGAATGAGATTTTATGTAAGTAACCCGGTATATTTAAGGAGACGGTAAAATCAAGAAGAAGAGAAAATTTAATCGTTTACAAGTCTTGGTTGGATGGTATCGTGATTGTTACGAAATATCCCTGTGATCTCCGCAACTCCGCTTATCGTACAATCGCAAACGCTGCCACCGTGACGGTACAATGTAACGGGAGCGTTCTGCAGGCACTACCAAACTCACGGGCCGTTCCGCGGAATTGGATCCTGGGTAATTTTCTTTTTACGCGACCCGGTGCAATAATGGGAAAAGTTATAATTAACCGTTTTTGTTTCGGGTAACTTCGATTAGATAAGGAAAAAATACCGAACACCCCACTGGAATTACTCGTCGTAAATAATTTAGCACCACGATGTGTCGCCGCCGAATTCGGGGACACCCTTCTTTTTTTGCTCGGAAGAGGGTGGCGCGCCCTTAGGGAAGCCACAAGTTGACGGCAAGCAAAAAAGTTTTTAATTAACACCGTTTTACCCCGAGGAGAGAAGATCGCGTGGTTATTAAGCACCATGACAAGACTTGGTCAACTTATTATTTTTTTAAGCAGCTTCTGTCGACTCTTACAATAAGATAATGTAATCAAAAATTAAATTTTCATATTTTTATACGTACTGTAACATTAAATTCTGGTTCTTTATTACAACGCGAAAGACTTTCGCAAACCAATTTTGTCCCGTGGAGATCTCTTTTACGATCCGTAGCTTAATCCTCTGCAATTTCCAAGCTGCAACTTTGCACAAGTCTTATAAGATGAGCTTAGGGTAGCTAAACTTGGCATTTTCACCTATTCATTTCCACTTGAGCTTTAGTGTAATTTCTTAAATGAACAAAATCTATGTTGTGTGCTTAATTTATAAAATGTTTTATCTACTCTTGTTTGTAAAATCGTTGCTTTGGAGTCTTTAAATTTCGTGTGTTATTTCTGCCTATATACCTTGTGAATATAGTAAAGCTTCGCTAATCCGAATCTATTAAAACCAGCTTAATTCAAATTATGTAAGAATGCGGACTATGGAAGTCATATTTAGATGTTGCCAAATTTTTTTATAAATACATATTTATAGAATTATTGTACACGATAATAATATTATCTGCAGTTTATCTTGCAGTATATGTGATGCACTAAAGTTTTTACTAGCTTCCTCACTTTTAATATCGTTTGTCCACCAGCAGACATAGAACTAGAATCATTCGGGTTTAGTCGTCTTGAGAGATACACGGCTAAATAAACTCGAATGTTACTAATTCTAGTTCTAGAGTTAGATCTAATGATATAAAACTGGAACTAACACTGGACCTAGAAGTAGAAAGATTCAGATTTTCCGATTCAGGTTTAGCCATGCGTCTTCAGAGGCAAGCTTAAACCCAAAACTTTCTACTTCTAGGTCTAGTGTTGGTTCTAGTTTTACTTCAATTGAAATATACAGGATTGCAAGATAAGTTTGTAAAGTACTTTATTCCAGAAACTATGTAATGTAGAGGCCTTTATAAAAAGTTGTTTTCAGATGTACTGCTAAACCCAACTCAACCCAATCCTGTCAATGTTAAAGAAAAAAAAGGGTTTATACTTCAGAGGCTACGCTGAGTACATGTATAATAGGAACACCATACATTCCGTTATAAAACCATGCGTTCCCAACAGTTGGTACCCCAGGGCTGTAGCCCTATTAACCTTTAGGTTTAGGATGGCTCTGCTCCTCTTCCTCATCTGACTATCAAAATACATTTGTCTCGTATGTTGCTAATAAATTACAAGGATTGGCAAACATTTAATTTTAATAGAAGCCTTTCAGTGTTTTCGAAATATCGTCTTGTTCTGCAGATGAAACAAAAAATCATTTTTACGAGTATGCAAATTAGCGGAGCTTTACCGTATTGCAATCTAAGGTATAAATCCGGAAATGTTAACAAAATGACAACTCATATTGTAAAAACCTGTTTTCAATGCCCATGGAAAGCATTCTCATAAAATAAAGCAAGGTTAAGATGTGATTTGGGAAATTTTCGCCAACACTTTTGTTGTGAGGAGGTGCAAATTAGCAGTTGCTATTTGGATATTGTATAACAAAGATTAATTAAAATTGATTCGAAAATATTGCTTGCGATGATGCTGAGAGTGACTCATAATATGATATTGAAAGAAACCATTCGCTTTTTGTGTACAATTTGATAATTAAGTGAAATTTGTAATTTTACTCCCAGCATCTGCTGCGAATATTCTTTTAACGAGAATGTACTGAAATCCAGGAGATTTGATACAAATTCGAGATGATTGCTGAAATGCTCCCAGAAGACTCGCTTTTTGCTTGCGATGATCCTGAGAGTGACTCATAACAAGAGATTAATTAAAAGAAATCATTTGATACTCATCCGATTTTTTTGTGTACAATTTGATAACTAATTGCAATTTGTAAATTTAGTCCCAGAATCTGCTGTGAATATTCTTTTAAAGAGAGCGTAGCGTTGAGTTGAGACTTGACACTGTTTCCAGAAGATGCTACCAGAAGATTTGATAAAGCTTCAAGATGCCATGATACACAGTATCGATCACAGTATTATGTAATTTCGTGAAATTTGTGAACTTAATCCCAGCATCCGCTGCGAATATTTTTGAAGAAAGCGAATTTTCAAGAATTGAGAATTAACACTGCTTCCAGAAGACCCAAAATTCCTTCCAGGAAATTTGATACAGCTTCAAGATGACTTGATACTGATTCCAAAATAGTTTAAATGCTTCTAGAAAACATGAAAAGCTTCTAGATAATATGATACAGCTTCTGAAACATTTGAATGTTTCTGAAAGTTTTGATATCACTTCCACAAAACTGGAACTGCTTCCAAAAGACCCTAAATAATTCAACAAGACTTAATACCGCTTTTATCTGAGTTACAGAAGATTTGATAGTTCTATACTACTTAATATTGCGTCTAAGGGACTCAAAATGCTTGTAGAAAACTTAAATGCTTTCATAAGACTTAAAATGCTTCTAGAAAACTGTATATTGCTACCAACAGACTTACAATGCTTCCAGAAGACTTGATCTCTAGATAACTTGATACTTCTTTCTAAACACTCGAAATGCTCTCATTAGACTTTAAATTCGCGTAGAATACTTGCTACTCTTTCCAGATGACCTGAAATGCTTCCAAAAGACCCGATACCGCTCACTTGATATTGTATAAATGACTAAAATGCTATGCCACAAGATGTAAAAAAATTATTAAACAAGGATTTTTTCAACCTGTACATTTCTGGAGCAATTTAATATCACTCACACATGCACATTTAAAGTAAAAACGTCACAAAATTGAATGAACAGAAAAAGCTGATATCGCCGAATTAATATATATTAATTTTGAAACATGGTGCGTACCCATGTTATAAGTGAATTAAATTACTAAATAAAAGGCAAAAGTTAAACTATAAACTTGCAAAATTTAATGTATGTCGGTAACGGTTTTGAAGTGACAACTTCATCTTCAGCCGAAGATGTGAAGTTAACAGATAAATGTAGAGACTATCCATCTGTCCTTGTCGTCCCATTGAGACAATCAGATTAATTTATTAAAATCTTCAGTTGTATTTTTCAAAAAAGCTCCTTTGAAATCCTATTTTTTCTTCAGTAATGTCGACCATTGCTTTTTAAATTATCACATGCTATTTTATAAAAAAACAACATGTGATACCACCCTTTATTCAATTTTAATATATTATTAATTTTAATGTTCAATTTTTCGTTCTATGATTTTATCTGCTCACTTTGCCAACTGACATTTTCAGCTGAAGATGAAGTTCTATCTTCGAAACCGGTACCAATATGCATTAAACTTTGCAAGATCATAGTTCAACTTTTGTCCTTTATTTACTTAATAAATATCAAGACTTTAAATGCTTATAGAAGACTCAATACTGCTTTCAGAAGACTTGATACTGCCCTAGATAACTTGATACTGCTTCCAAAAAACGTGAAATGTTTATAGAAGACTTGAAATGCTTTTTGAAAACTTGCTACTGCTTCTGGAACACCTGAAATGCTTCCAGAAGACTTAGTACCACTTCTATAAGTCTTGATCTGCTAGAAAACGTGACACTGCTTCTAGAAGACTTGATTCTGCTGCCAGAAGATCTACAATGCTTCTAGAAGACTTGAAGTGTTTCTAGATTACTTGATATGCTCCCAAAAGATTTGAATAGGTTTGGAAAACTTGTTACCGCTTTTAGAAGACCTGAAATGCTTCCAGAAGACACAGTACCGCTTCTACAAGTCTTGATCTGCTTCCAGAAGCTTTGATGCTGCTTCTGAATAACTTGGTACTACTTCTAAGAGATTCAAAATGCTGTCACAAGACCTGATGTGCTTTTAAAATGAAAGCACATTAATCTGAAATGCTTTTAGAAGATTTGATACTGCTTGCAGATGACTTGAAATGCTTCCAGAATACTTGAAATACTTCCAGATGTGACCTGGATGACTAGATACTGCTTCCAAAAGGGAAGACATGAAATGCTTCTAGAAAACTTAATATTACCTCTAGAGGACTTGATACTGCTTCCAAAAGGCTTGCAATACTACCAGAAGGTTTGATACTGCCATTAGAGGACTTCAAATGCTTCTAGAAAACTGGATACTGCTGGCAGAAAACATTCCCATCGCGAAAAGCAAGATACTGTTGATAAAGCATTTTAATTTGCTTTGAAAGTATTAAATACTATTAAACAAAATACAAAATCTTGATATAAATACTTCAAAAACTGTTAATTAAAGACTAAATATTGTTGGCAAAGAATTTTTAATGCAAAATTGAAGAAACTGTAAATGAAATTTGATTTTGCTTCCAAAATACCAAATACTATTGGCAAAATACAAAATCCTCATATCCGATGTTTAAAAACTGCCAATTCAAGACTAGATGCTGCTTGCAAAGCTCTAATAGACACTGCTAGCAGAAGACATAGTAATTGTAAACGAACTATAAGTGCAAGATACGTTGGCACTCTGGGTTCTCAATAGCCCATATATAGTCCACATAAACACGGACAGACACAGACCGTGCCCGGTCAGTATTCCCTGATAAAATATTTTGTTTGTGTGATTTCTGTCTGTACCTGTCTGTGAGTGTCTGACAATATGAAAATATGAAAGAACACCAGAATCGTGCAGACATTCTTGATTTCTTTACGAAACAAATAAGGAAAATCTAACTCAATGATGATGCAAAACTTCAACATGTTTGCATGCGAGCTAATTTGAAACGAAAATGATACAAATTACGAAGAGACCATTTCGTAAAAAATGAAGAATACGTTGCGAATGTTAACTTAAAACTAAAAGAACAGAATGAACTACCTTTACACGTACAAGCTTACACACGATGGGCCGTGTAAAATCAAGCTCAGGTGCATCTTATCGTGCAATCTCTAAACCTAAAAGTGGCTTTAGTTTTAGAGCACGATCACTGTTGGTCGTGTACATTAGCTATGTTTTGAAAGTAATACTGACTCATATGAAAATATTTCAAAAATATTTGATCGTTAATAAGTTCATTAGACTATACCTTGAATTTTCTTGAGTATAAGATACAACTGTGCTACAGCTGTGCGACTTGGTCTTTTTAGGTTTATCCTAGTTTCCCACCTTTAGTAAAATTGCGATTATGGATAAACCTTCCCCGGAGACATTTTTGAAAATATTGAACAAAACTATAACGTGCTTTCAACTATTCAGTAATAGCTCCGGCACTGTGAATAACTACGAAGGTATTTGACGTCGACATTTGTCGCCTTTCTTACGGCTGACAGGGCACGTTGTATGTGAATAGACAGCGTCTGTCGGTGTCTGCCACGGCACGTGTCTAACACAATTCAATTCAATACCACTTTCAATATTTCTTAAATTATAACGTGCTATTCAGAATTTTTTTCCCAATTCAATCTCAGTATGTGCAGCAAATGTTTTATCAAACTTTTTTTAAAAAGCCCTTATTCGTTTATATTTCAAGTTATTGCGATTAAAACAACTTATTATTTAGAATTTATTTTTTTATTTTTATGGGTTTTTATATTTTTGAATTAAACTTAGTTACTTTTTTTTTCAATGGTCTTTTTCTTTGTGCTGTTTTTAAATTTTATGAATTCCTCGAAATACCCATCTTGGGAAAACACCTCTGGGAATTTTCCATCGCTCGTGATCTAAACATCGCGGTCGTGCGTAACTTCACATACTGGAAACAAAAATTATACATATAATAATCTAATCTTTCATTTAACGAAGTATTAAAATAGATATTAATATTTAGCTTTAGGTATTATAGACTATAGCGCACACCACTTTCTCCATATTTGCCAGTTATATCAACGATTTACTATTATTCCATCAAAATTTAATTACGATAAGGTTGTAAAGCCTCACATCCTCCTACCTAGTTTAATAATCGATTTATGTAAACACGATAATGGTTAATCATTGTATGGGGTCGATACAGTCCTATTACAAGATTGTCATACACGGTTATTACTGCATAACCGTACTCAACATCCCCATTAATTTATCCCTTTTGATAGTACTATTATGTAGCTTGTTTTAACCCACCGTGTACTTGAGTACTTTTCTAACATTATTCCGAAACTAATTACTACGCTTGCTGTTTGGAGTTGGTCACCACGCAAACCAATAGTTTATGCGGCTAATAATCCATTCATTCTGATTATTCAATTCCCCATCGAATCGAGCGCCCAAATGATACATTAATAAAACATCAACACTATCCATATCCGGGTACTATTAATACAAGCATGTAACCTAGTTTCTAAAAGCTTATAGTCGTTATTTCGCGCTACTACAAAAACAATTCATTCCAATTCGTTTCAAGTTAAGGTTTTATGATGGCGTAGGGAATTTTCTTACCGGAATTCTAGAATCATAGCAAACCATAAGGAACACGTGACGCTACGGCATTAGCAAACGTGAGCCATCATGTAAATTTTTTGCAATATATGGCCCGGTATTCAATGGCTCCATTACGTTATATTACATCCGGACCACACTCCGTTTCAGAATCTAATAGATCTCCATATGTATAGTTCAAAACCAGGTAACACATTTTACAGAGTCATCCTGAAAAAGATTATGAACATTTTGATCAACGTTTAAATGCTTTATTAATATTGACTTTTAGCTGCATTAATCTAAATGATTTATAGAGAATATCCGTGTTTTTTCGTGTCACATCATACGTCAACAGTCAACATACATGTCGGAATGCGGGAGTCAACCCTGATTTATTATTCTATGATATACCCTAACCCAGGAGGTCAAGTGTACGTAAACCGATTAGGCCCTTGATGAACCAAACATAGTTAACTACACGGTAGTTATTTATGCAATCGATCAAGTGATTTCGGTCAAACGTCGAGGCGACGTTGATCATTATAAACAAGACCCTGTAACGTTAGGTTACGATCTAATGACCGGTATAACCTTGTAAATATCGATGGTAATATTTGCGTAGATGAGGAAGGATACTTGTTTTTTGACGAAAGGAGCGAGAAGTAAGATGATGGTGAAAATATTAGCTTTGTAAATACCGCGGCCGTAGAAAGAGATAGCGGCATTCCATCACGGTTCGCGCTTCCCCGCTGTTCGGATCTTTTATTCAGGGTGCCGTTGAGCGTATAAACATGTTAAAGCGTTTCCCACCCGGTTTGTTGCTTTCCTGGAAAATTATTCTCTTCAATTATTCACTACGATCTATACTAGTACCGGTGCTATTCAACTTTGCCGTTGTACTTCAACATTTCTTGTAAAACATGATAGGTCAGTATCGATCTTTATAAAATAGGGGTTAGCAGACGGGAAATATAATTTTATATTGTTTGTGGGAATAGTTTTAAAGTTTGATTTTTAGTTGGTTCGCTATTTACGCTATGCAAACTATGGAGCTGCAAGGATTTATATCTACATGTTAAGGGATTATTTCCGGCTTGAAGATACACCGATCTCATTAATCAATATCCCCACCCTATGGGGAGCCCGTAACCATGGAAGAAAACCTTAAATGGGCTAACGCTCGACGGGTTGGCAAATTAGAATAGTTTCGCGATTAGTGGAGGAATGCGCTACCTGCTGGAGTAATACTGAGCAATATATGTCATTAGTGGTGTACACATTGCTTAGCGGTTAATGTAGTATAATAATGCAGCAGTGCATACAACGCCGCAGGCACATCTATCTAACTATCTGCCCTTGTCCGGGGGTGGAGTGAGGGACTTTCCTTCACCGCGCCTCCAAGCCCAATCCACCCCTCACCCACATCCGGTCGCTCAGCATTCCGCCAGTAACATGCACATTCAGATAACAAAGCTATTACAGATCTGGTAGATACCTGAACCACGCCGGGCTGTCAGCGGCACCCCTGATGTTCCATAGATTTGCTCGCGTTCTATCTATAATTGAATTAACGAGCAAAGTAATTGTTAATTAAGTTTCACCGACTACCATTACTATTTGAAGTGGAGTGGAATGCCACGTTAGAACCTCCATGTCGGCTGACCAGCTTTATTAAACCAATCTAATCCCACAGGAGTATCCTTTGAAACGCCAAGCTACATGAAAACCAACACTAACTTCTACAATCACTCCGCCATATACGGAATGATTATTTAAAATTAATAGATCAAAGAGATGAATTATAAAATTGATTGACTTCTACTAATGTTAAACTTTATATAGATAATTACTTTCGGAACAAAATATTACCAAAGAAGGGTTGTTCTACTAAATGTATATGTAATAAGTCTGATAAATCTTATATATGACTTGTTAATTGTGAATTGTGATAAAATGAAAAATTAAAGTAGAACAATAAATTATAAAACAGAAATGAAATGAATTATTAATTTTATTTGGAAACAGCATTTATGACCATGAATTTTATTTTAAAATACAAATTCAATTTAATGATTTAATCTTAACGTTATATTAATTCAACGGTAATATGTACTTTTCTTTATTAATCGTAATCATTTTGCGAAGATATCTCAAGAATTCGATTTCATTTTATTGTTGTAACGAAATAATAAACATTCGGGTTGTCTTAAAAAAACATTTATGGATGAATAGAAACTTTCAAATTCTATTGCATTTATGATAAAGTATAAAGAAACCTTGATATAACGGATTAAATGTCCAATAAGTAGTTTTAAAAGATGTACTAAACTCGAAAATTTCTAGTTTGTTTGTTGGTGCTAGTATTAGTTGTAGGTTCATCATAGATTGTCGAACGTGTTGAACGAAGTGATTACATTTACAGAAACTTAGTTAATAAATTGGTTTCGTACTTGTTTTTTTTTTAATTATCGCTTTAATCAATGTTTTGTAAGATCTAATTTGATAGATAATTGATCACTTTACACAAAAACACTGCTCCTTTGACCAAATTAATAGTGACGTAGGATTTTTTCTAAAAGGCTATTCTATTACAGATGTTTCATTCTAATGAAAATTAGCTACCCTATGTCTCGTTAAGGAGGCACTTGCGAGCCCTTGTATATTAAGGCTATTTACCTTAGTTTTTCATGTAATACCTGTTGTGTGGTTTTTTTGAATCATCCTGTATATACAAAGTATATGCATAATATTTATTAAATGAAAATATTACGAAACGGTGCTCTAGAGGTAAAGGTCTCAAGTCTCAACTAAAATGGAAAGCTAACATGTTTATCCTCAAAATGTATCAATGCGCTTGGTATGACGTTGAGATAAGTAAAATAAAATAAGAATTTAGGACCATTTTGAAAGAGAATTCTTTGTGGCTGTATAAACAATGGCTATGAAACAATACACAATATTTGTTTAAAAATCGAATATCAATGTCTGTGGAAAGTTTCACCAAAATCGGTAGAAAATTCGATGAACTATATTACATGGAGCCCGAAATTTTACATTCTGAGAACTCCTTCAAAGTTTTCCATACTAAAAAGTATCTATCAACGCAGCTTTCAACGGTTACATGCATTCATTCGAGCCGCTTCTTCCTATTTTTTCGTCGTTCTCGCCGTTTTTGACTTGCTGTGAGTAATCTTGCTCAAAGCCTATATACACTATAAAGATGTCTATACTTCGAATTTAAATCTCAACTTTCTTAAAAGAGCATATTCCCTAAATATTAAAGTTAACCTTTTACTTTTAAAACATTTTCCAAGAAAATCAAAAATAAATAACTTTTTCCCCTTACAAGACATGCGAGTAAACATTTCTGGGTCTTAGTAAAAAGATAGTATTAAAGCTAATGTTAATTCTTGTTTTAACTTGCACTTAGAATTATCTATTTTCTGTTTTGATTTTTACGTCGGTCGCATCGTGTGTTGGACTTTTTAGTGTCACGATAATGGAAATCAGGTTTGATGATAAATTTTAGCATGTATCTGTTACACATTCGTTAAATTAGTAATTTTTCAAAATCTCTCAATTTTCTTTCCTTTTCATCGCTGCATAATTGCGATACTTTGTTACTTAAATTTAAAAAGATTGAAAAGAAGTCGTTCTGAATTGCAATAATAACCATTCGGAATATTTTCCTCCTTCATATATTGAAAGCTGTATTGCTGTAAATTGAGAATTGTATCAATGGAAAATTTGTTTGATTACCACAAGATGGTGGCCCAACACGTTCAAAACCATTCCAAGGTCTCAGCGAGAGTTAGGCATCGCATTTTCCCTGGATAAGTAATCTCCTGATAGGAAAGTGTACCGAGACCATCTGATTCCCCTAATCAGACAACGTCTATTCTCAGTCTACGCTGATAAGTTTAAAAATCAACAAGAGCTGAATGAAGCTATTATGGTATAAATTAGGGGAATTGACATCGTGTTGTGTGAGAAGGTGATGAAGAACTTTGAGCATCGACTACAGCAGTGCGTTGCAGAAAACTGACGTCATCTGCCTAACATCATCTTTTTCATTCAAAGTTTTCATTCAAGCTTTTTTCTTTCATTCGATTTATTTTTATATTTTATTATATGCCATTTGGTTTACTATTATATTACTGTCAACTCGCATAGTTGATTCAATTCCTTTTCTTTTCAAAAACTACGATTTCTAGAATTCGTAGTTTTTTTGCCTTTCTTTAATTTTTCTGTAGGTTTTTAACAAGTGCATTTCACAAGATTGTTCACTTACTTCTTGCCTCCCTCTCTGCTCCTCCTGGATGATTCCTTGGACGATCCGTGGATTCCTGGACGATTATTATTATTAAATCGAGCATTACTCTTATTTTATTTACAAGTCGAGTCACGCGTACTGATGGAGGTGTCGGTTTTTATGTTAGTGATGGATACGGTGTTGATGTGGTTACGGATGAAGTTCTTTCCTTTATTGAGCAATCATATAGTGATGATGGCTTGATACTGGTTCTTTAAATAGAGCATTTGATCTGTTTGGGTGATTTTAATATTAATCTTTTGGAACTCTTAGAACCTTATCGGGGTCGATGCTTGTCGTTTATTCAATAAGTTGGTTTGCTCCAGGTAATTGGCGCTGCGATCAGGATTACGTCAATTTCTACCTCGTTTATTGACCACGTAATTGTAACTACTGATACTCAAATGATGGGCGCAGCTGTGGTGCCCATCATTTGGCGCAGCTGTGGTCCCATAACGTTGCGGACTATGCGATAATTTGCATAGAATTACGTTTCGCGGGTAGAATTAATTCTAAGCCAAGAAAAGAGTGACAATTAACAATAAGACCAATTAGTTTCAGAGATTTTAAACATCTTAACCCTGACAATTTTGCTCGTGATTTATCTCAAATTCCTTGGAAGTATATCATATATCTTGAGAATATTGATGATATGGTTTGTATATTCCATCATTTCATTTTGTCTGTATTCAATGTTCACGCTCCCGGTAGGATTATTTTAAAAATTTGCATCCTTGGATAAAAGATAACGTAAAATCATTAATGAAACTTACATGAAATTTAGAAAAGAAGAAAATATGATCACGTAACTTGGCTTATCAGGAATTGCGTAATTTTGCTAATTCCAGTGTTCAAAGGGAATAGAGAGCTTACCTTGAATATATGCTAAATACCAGGAGTAGCTGAAAGTTCTTGGGTGATTTCAGGAGAATTGATATTTTAAATACAAGACAGCGTTCTATTCCTGAGGGACTTGCTGATGTTGATACTTTGAATGATACTTTTTGTCCCCTCAGAATAATTCTCAGGAAGATACTGATTTAATCACTTTCTTTTAGTCAAATGTAATGCCTGCGGTTACTGAAAAGCTTAAATTATCCTTGGCCTCGGAGCAGAAAGTCATGGCCTTTGTTGCTTTCAATTATAAGTAATGCCATTGGTTTCGTTAGTATCAATGCAGGAATGCTGACGCTGTATTGTTCTGTTATCTTGCCCTATGTATGTTACATTGTCAACTATTGTGCTGAGAGTTCTGTTTTTCCAGATTGTTGGAAGATTGCTTCGGTTACACCGATACCGAAGACTACTAACTCTTCCAAATTTAAGACTCTTCCATTTAAGACCGATCAGTATATTAGCTACAATATCTAAGATTTTAGAACGAATTTCCAATTCTGTATTTGGTATACACAAGTAACCTTTCTGGTATGTTGCATCACTACGATACGCATATGTATGCCTATGACACTCACCTTCATCATTCCTTTGATCCTTCTCAAATGCAAATTGCTCAGACTTATATTAATGATGATTTTAACAAATTTTCATCATGCTTCCCAA
This sequence comes from Onthophagus sagittarius, assembly GCA_036711965.1. Lineage (NCBI taxonomy): Eukaryota > Metazoa > Arthropoda > Insecta > Coleoptera > Scarabaeidae > Onthophagus > Onthophagus sagittarius. The sequence continues at coordinate 11,097,257 of JASERS010000005.1, read as the reverse complement.
TTGTGTGTATTATTGTGCGTAAAGTCATCTATTTTTTTTTGGGTGCTAGTATTTGAGAGTCCCTTGATATTTATGTTTGTGCTGTTAGTGTTTGCACTGATGAGGTGAAGAACCTAGACGCTATGATTGATTCATCACTTAGATTTCATTTACACGTGTCTAATTTGCTTAATTTAAGCAAAATTAAATTAATTTTCAATAATAACATCCCACTTCAATTACTGTGACGTAGCTTTTGATTCGTGTATTGATATGGCTCACCCCTTTCAAATTCAACGTTTACAAAACGCTTGTTTAAGATCTATATGTGCTATGGAGAAAAAGCTGGATTTCTAATACACTTCTTTGGGTTAACTATTTGTTAATTAGAATTTGTTTCCTCTGTGATTTGTCGACATCGTTTCAAGCTGTCTATTCCTAGATACCGTATTCAACTCTTTAAACGCTTATATTCTTGAGATGAGCGTTTAAGATAAAAGATTTTTTAAGCATGGCTTTAAGAGGGCTCTTAAGATGTACTTGCTTCAGCGATAGGCTGTTTAGTAAACCTTTTCATTCCTGTTAACTTAACATGTTATTGACTTTTTGGAAATAAATTTTTATTTTATTTCTTTGTATATATTTTATGTATAAAATTTATTAATAATATTTTGTTTGTTGCGGCTCGGTATAAATTAATTTTATTCAATTATTGTATATTAACTTTTATTTTTGTTTTTTTGTTTATGTTTTTGATTTAGTTTTTGAGAAATAAGTAGCTGTAATAAAATAAGTAGCTCCTCAGGCGAGCCGAAGTTGCTCATGGTTCAAATATCAAAGTACCCTTAAGTTCACTAAAGAATGACCCCTAGTAGTTTGTTGCTGTCATTCGGATACACCATACATATGTGTCATTATGTAGTTAAGCCTTAGATACAATTTTGAGTTATATACAATTGAGTTATATAGTCTGTACCAGGAGAAGTGGAAGTGACTCATCGCCTAACAGCGTACGGAACAGACGTACGCGCTAGAAATCATTCCACTCTAACACATGTCAACGCGCGGACATAACATTTGTAACGTATGCGCAAAATTCTTGCGGAAATCGATGAGTCACATTCACTTCTCGTGGTACAGACTATAACTGAAAAACTCAGCAAATAAACATAAAGATAAGGAAAGAATCCTTGACTTGAAGAATTCTTGTACCCTGACTTGGAATTTCTTTCCCCATAGATAATAACACGGAAAATGTTTCACAGTATTCTCTTCTTCTTGTACTTCTCCCTGATACTCCTGACCATTACGATACATTACCGAGCTCAACGTGTTGAAATAATCAATTTTGGAAGTGAGAAGTGCAGAGCTTGGTGACGCTCTTTCTAACTACGTAATTGTTGGTTCAGGATAGGATAGCAGAAATAATGACAATCAATTAAACATTCCTATAATTCGATTCTATAATTGAATCTTCTTCAGGGAGTGAAAATTTTCTACAAAAATTACAAGTTAAAACTTATCAGTAAGTAAAATTACCACTTACGATTGTAATGAAACAGGCTAAAATATGTTGAAAAGGTTAAATACAAAAGTATTTCGTCTTAAATTTTTCTTAAAAATCTTGAAAAAACGATTCACTTAAACCACGTTGTTACAATTCATAGCGCTTGTATAAGTAACACGGTAACTTCACGGGTACAAAACTTTTCTGTATGAAACATTTCACAACCAATTCTCTTATAACATCAAAAAGACTGATTTCACTAGACATCAAAAACTTGTACACTAACATACCCATAAAATCTTCACTTCAAATCATTAAAAAAATACCTAATTAATAATCTTCACAATTTAAACCTAAACCTCATAGAAATTAATTCATTCATCACTCTACTTGGAATTGTATGTGAACAAATTTTTTTCCTTTTTGATAATCAATATTACCACATGAAACAAGAGCTCCCCATGGGGTCACCCATATCTGGCATTATTTCAGAAATATTTGTAAACTCATTGGAAAAAGATCTTTTTTTTTTTATAGTTTATAGGGGTAATAATGCAAAACTGATAGGACCACTAAACATTTTTAATAACCTAAGCAACTTACAGTTTACAATAGAAATAGAAAAACAAAACAGTATCAATTTCCTAGATCTTAAAATCACTAAAAATCTAAATGACAACATCCTCAATTTTAATATTTTCAGAAAACCGACTACCACCGACGCCATTATCTCAAAGAATTCGTTTAATTGCATACAGCATAAAGAAGCTAGCTTTAGATATATGTTTAACAGACTCTTTAACACTCCACTTGATGATAATAATTATAATTTAGAGCTAAAAACTATAATAAAAATTGGTCTCAACAACAATTATAAAATAGACGATATGCAACGAATCTATAACAAAACTCATAACTCATTTATTAATAATTTAATATACCCTCATTACAATTCACCAGTCAGATATATTTCCGTTCCATACATACCTTCTCTTGAATCTAAATTCAAACTTAATCTTCATAAACATAACATTGTACCTGCGTTTTCATCAGGCCTTAAAATTAGTAAACTTATAAACAATACTAAACACAGATTTGGTATCGAACAGTCGAGTGGAGTTTACGAGATTCATTGTCCGGAATGCAACATGACATACATAGGACAGACAGGTAGAAATCTTAAAGTTAGATTCAGAGAACACAAAACTAAAGATTCTTTAGCAGTTTATAAACATATATCAACTTATAAACACAATATCTCTTTTCAAAACATCAAACTTTTAAAAAACCTTTAAAAATCATGGGAAATGGACCTATATAAGGATGAACTGAAAATGTAGTATACAAAAGGACGAGGATTCAATTATGAATGACATTACAGATATTAATATCTATAGACAGTTTATTAACTTAAATTTTTTATACGGACTACATACGTCACCCCTCCTTTTCAACGCATTCTGGTTCAATCTTCATCTCAAATCCAGTCGTTCTTAGCGCTTCACGCAAGTTCGATCGTAACCTGAAATTTCAACTTTTATTCTTAATTTTTTGTCGAGTTTTTCATTTTACTTTTACTTTTTGTTTTGATATTTTCCTCATTTACGATGATAAATGGTAAGAAATAGTATTCTATTCCTCATATATTTCCAACTATTGGCTATTTTCTTTGATAGGTTTTTCTGAATCTAACAAAGAGTTGTTAAAAAACGTGCGCTTAACGCCTTTATACTTCTAATTTGGCTATAAATAGGTTTAATATGTGGAAGCTAACACAAATATACCTGTGGATCCGTTCAACACCGCTCTCTCATACTATTTAGTAGTCTCACTGACGGTAATTATTTCGAATTTTTAATAAAATACAAAATGGCACCTGATCATAAAAACTTGTATAACATACTTTCTCTTTATTCTAGTCGTGCTCGAAAAAGGCTGCTGTGTCAGCCGAAACATTGTTGCACCGAAAATATTGTTTTTTCTCAAATAAACAAATATCATCGTAAACCTTTGGTTATTTTAATTTAATATTTCTACGATGAATCTAGAATCACAAATTTCCAAAAAACTTCACGTGAAGCGAGAAGCGCCAATTTTTTAAATTCAAATTTTTGATGTTTAAATATTTAAATTTATTTCTACAAAAGTCAAAAATTAGTGCACATATAGAGCTTAAGGAACTTACATCTGTTCTATAATGAACTGTATTTTGTGTGGTTGCTATGTGGTACATCTCTAAGAACAGTCTGTTGTGATAGTTGTTACTAGCATCAATAATTTTTGTATTATCGTAATCAAATATATGGCCATTGTCCAAACTGTGTTGGGCCAATGCACAAGATCTTTTATTACAGCGTATATCACTTTTATGTTGGTACAATCTTCTTTTTAGCCATTGGGACGTTTGTCCCACATAGCAACCATCGCAGCCACCACATGAGATGTTGTAGATTACCCCAGATTTATATAGTAAGGGCGAGGATAGTGTTCTACGATCTTCAGGTTGTTTAGTTTACAGCATTGTATAAACATTTTTGTTAGTTTGTCCGTTAACTCAGGGTTGTAAATAAGTGTTTTGTATAGAGTTCCTTGGTGTTGGCAATGGTTGAGTCAACAACCACAACAGCGTCAAACACAGTAGCACCAAACAACAGCTTATTAAGTAGTTTGGGAGGGTACATATTATCTATAAAAATTGTTTTTAATTTATTGAAGTTAATATTAATTAAATTTGGTTCTGATATTTTTTCTATTCTATACTTCGTTGCTAACACTGTGTTAATTTTATGTTTTGAAGTGAAATGAATATATCTTCCCGAAAACGTTGGTTTCGTGTACCAGTCAAATTTGATTTTGTTATCTTTATCACGGATGACCTTAGTATGGAAGAACGGAACTGAGTTGTTGCTTTCTGCCTCCAGAGTAAAATGTATAAATTGGTTGTATTTATTGAACTTTTTAAAATTGATTTACGGCATTATTCGAGATCGCAGTTATAATATCATATGGCCATTGTCCAAACTGTGTTGGGCCAATGCACAAGATCTTTTATTACAGCGTATATCAATTTTATGTTAGTACAATCTTCTTTTTAGCCATTGGGACGTTTGTCCCACATAGCAACCATCGCAGCCACCACATAAGATGTTGTAGATTACCCCAGATTTATATAGTAAGGGCGAGGATAGTGTTCCACGATCTTCAGGTTGTTTAGATTACAGCATTGTTTAAACATTTTTGTTAGTTTGTCCATTAACTCAGGGGTGTAAATAAGTGTTTTGTATAAATTGAGTTCCTTGGTGTTGGCAATGGTTGAGTCAACAACCACAACAGCGTCAAACACAGTAGCATCAAACAACAGCTTATTAAGCAGTTTGGGAGGGTACATATTATCTATAAAAATTGTTTTTAATTTATTAAAGTTAATATTAATTAAATTTGGTTCTGATATTTTTTCTATTCTATACTTCGTTGCTAACACTGTGTTAATTTTATGTTTTGAAGTGAAATGAATATATCTTCCCGAAAACGTTGGTTTCGTGTACCAGTCAAATTTGATTTTGTTATCTTTATCACGGATGACCTCAGTATGGAAGAACGGAACTGCGTTGTTGCTTTTGCCTCCAGAGTAAATTGTATAAATTCGTTGTATTTATTGAACTTTTTAAAATTGAATTTACGGAATTATTCGGGATCGCAGTTTTTCCACATGTTTTTTTAAACTCTTTTTAACTCCCTATTTTGAATCATTCTCCCACAACCAAAATCTCTGATAAATTGATCTGGTTTTATTTTGACATTTCTATATGTAACAATGTTATTGTTCTTAATGTTCTTATAATTATACATTATGATTTATTTCGCATCAATAACTTTTTGTTTACTGAGTATTATATACCTTAATCAAAAATGTTACTTGAGTGTTTATAGTCTCGTGACTTAGTAGCCCAGGGTAGCACAAGTAAATGTATGCACATAATCGCGCAAACATTTGGTTTTCATTTCCGTGCTCGCCCTCGTCGTCCGCTCACGTGACATTAATCGGCGCAATTTGCATCAGAATGACAATAATACAACCGGGTCCGTATCTTCCGGCCGTTGTGGGGTGGATTCGGGGGGTACGGTCGAATGAATTTTGTGAGGGAGGCGGCGTCCAGCGTCGAAATAATTACCTGTCATCTATTAACACCTCCCATAATCTACGGCACCCATTCCCGCTACTGTAAACACTGTCGTTAGCGCCGAACAAATTGCAGATATACACATTAGTAATTGCCGTAGTTGTACGAATTTAATCCCTCGCTGCCTCTCTCGTTTTACCTGCTATTCGCCCGGAATTTCAAGCGGATTTGTAGTTAGCAGATCTGAAAGTTACCATTACTTAACTGAGCGCAAAATTTTTAGCTAATATTTTATCTTTTGCTGTTCGATGTATAATAGTGGGTCGATGGTTTCGGTTTGTATATACAACCCACAAAGGGAAGTATATAATTAACAATTTCCTACCGTAAGAGGCGGCACCAGCGCCGCGATGACGCCCGGCGGCGGCCACCCAGCCGAAGTTCGCCCGAAACCGAAACAATTTCATCCGGAGCGCATAAATTTCTTAGTCGGCCTTGGAGACCTGTAATTTCGCCTTTATGGTTTTAAAGCTAACCGCCGCAAGTCTGCAACGAGCGAGTCCGCCCGTTGTTTTATTGGGCGAAACTCCCCTCTAACTTGTAGTTTAGCCGGGCGTTGTTTATAATTATAGGATTATACCCCTGCTGAAACAACTACCTAATCCCACCACCGACACTCACTTTATCTTTATCGCCTTACAATCAGTGAAGATGTATAAAATCTCAAAAATTTCGTATTACTACTTTTGATCTTCAAAAAAAAAATCAAGGCTATAAAAGTTACTAAGGAGGAAAAAGAGTTTTCTTTTTCTGAAGAATTAAAACCAGCATTAACAAGATACTTAAACTTTTACTGTGGGTTTTACTGTGAGAGCGGTGTTTTACACTGAAAAGCGTTTATACTGCCCATCAAATCTGGCGATCTGCAATCAAGATGGAAGAGGCGGTCGTGACCGAAGATTTTAAACGTCCCGTACGATAATGTCGTCACGCAGAACTCTTCCTGTGGGAATAATTTAACGGAGAAAGGCTCTGAAAGCTAAGTGGAGGTAAGATAAAATTATATTCAAGCGGGATTAACGGACACTAGTAAATGTGCTAACGGATTTGATGCAATACACGTTACACCGGCATAATAATTCATCGAAACGGTGACGTATGTCCATGTGGAAATCTACTCGCAGATTCGTCATGATTTATTGCTTTATTGTTCGTCATGATTTTTTTACACAGTCGCTCAGTCATGTGGTGTCCAGATGGCAGCTGTGCGCGAACGAGCTTTTTCCGTTTGTTTTCGTCATTATTCAATTTATCGTCCGCGCAACGATTAATCTGATATCCGGTTCTGTAAAGGGACCGATAAATGACTGCGCGAGAAACTGTCAAAGGGTTAAAAAGAGGATGGAGAGGCCGTATATTTTTTTATAACCCGTTTTAATTTGACCGCGTGGTTTTCGCAGACTATTTATTCGATGATTTATGCCAGGAATTTGTGCGACTAAATCAATACGCGCGTCACGGCCCCTAGAGTTCGTGGGTCTATCGTGACGAATGGCGCTCCTGGTACTGCATCGGGAGAGTGCAGGCAGGAGAATCGAATTAAAGCGGTGACAGCGGCCCTTTTCACCGAACTATTCGAATAATTTCCGGTTTGTTTGGCGTCGAATTAAAATCGCTTTTCCCCTGCCGGACCTCGCAAAAGCTATACGCACCGCACTCAATAGCTCAATCGAAAAACAAACCCTCGCGCTAAATATTCATCGCACGCGCGGCACTCGTTTTAGTCCGTTTAAAAACTATTTTTGAAGCTACAACCATCCATTTTATGTGTGCATTGCAAAAACTCGATTTTCATTTATTTCGTTATGGTTTAACTTCAGATGTTTGCTTAATTATGAGCTTTATGTATATTTTCTAGTGTCCGAACGAAACTCAGTTATGAGCCGAAACCGAAATTAAACCATGATCGGAATTTTGGTCGAAATTGAAACTTTTCCTATTTTGATGTAAAAACTGAACTTCTTTAAATTGAAAATTTTTTAACTTAAACAGTTCGGTTTAACCGTTCTAAGAGACGTGCGACTAAACCCAAATGTTTTTAGTTCTAGGTCTAGTGATAGCTGTAGTGTTAGTATTAACTCTACTTTTAGCTATTATTCGGTTTTTGATTATTGTATACTTCTATCGAACTAAAACTAAGACTAGACCTAGAACTAGAAAGATTCAGGTTTAGCCATGTGTCTGAAGACTATGATAAATTATCAATATAATTGTCAATAATTCATAATACAGTCTGTAGGTTACAACCCTAAAAGGGTATTGTTTTATATTTTGATATTTTATATAGTTTTTAACTCAAATGTTTTATTAACATTTTCTTTTCTTTCTATTGTTGAAGGTTTGAGATGAAATAAAATTTTTTATGCACTTTGACAATGGATTTATTTATTTAATAATTTTTTACACTTTTATTAACAAGACGATAGTATTTTACACAATGTTACTACCGGTTTCGGTTACGTTTAAACCATCTTCAGGAAATATATTTTAAAAAATTTGTTGATCTTATTGACATTTTATCTTATGATTAATTTATTAAAAATAAAATTTATTAATAATAAGATCAACAAATTTTTTAAAAACGTATTTCCTGAAGATGGTTTAAACGTAACCGAAACCGGTTGAAACATTGTGTTAAATACTATCGTCTTGTTAATAAAAGTGCAAAAAATTATTAAATAAATATTTAATTCAAGACGAAAAACATTCCTATAAAATAAAAAATGGATTTATTGTTTAAAAATTAGCTTTTACCGGTTTCGCCTCGTGGGCATCATCAGAAAGCTTTCTACAAAATCAAAAAGCGAACATTATCCTTAATTAAAAAATTAAAATATAAAAAAAATGTAAAAAAACTTACGTCACTCGAATACGTGTGAAGATAAAAATAAAAATGAAATATGATATTAAAAAAAACAGTTATACAGGGTGTTCCCGTGACTCGGGGCATAAAATTAACCACATATACTAGAGCAAAAATGATGATGATTCGTGAAAAAAAATTATTATAAAAGTATTTTCAAAACCATTAATGGTAGAGGGTTGAAATTTGGTACAGAGTAAACAAACATCATGCAAAATCATTGAACCAATTTTGACTTTGGCCGGATGACGGCAACCATGTTATACAGGGTGTTCCTAAAATTTGTTTGCTCAGAACTTTTTTGTTTGTTCGTAACCCTACATTTATTTTTGTAGTTTTTAATAGAAAATTTATTTTCGAAACTTTTTTCATTCTTTGAAAATTTTGATAACATTGACTGTTTTCGAGTTATACGCGAAACTGTTAAGCTTTGATTTCAATCGTAACAAATAAAACATATTCCGCAAGATCTGAGAAGGCGATGACAATTGAAAAACGAACTGATCTAATAACCATTATTTGCATAAATTTCTCAGTGTAGATTTAGTTAAATCCAGTGTTAATTTATTTTAATTGAATAAAAGAATGTAATTTCCAAAACAATAAATTTAATTTTCGCGGTAACAACAAACAAGAACATAATAAAAATTCTAACAAAAATATGAACAAGAACAATAAAATTATAAACAAATAGTAATAAATAAAACAGAACAAAAAAAAAATACTAAAGCAGATGTTCAAAAACACTCCCGCCGGCTTCAATGCACGCCTGATATCGCCGTCTTAAATTAAAGCGCACTCTGCTGAGGACGTTGATTTCAGTTCGAAGTTGATCAAATGAATCAACAATTCGTAACCTCAGTTGATCAACTGAAGTTATTTCAACGCAGTACACAAGCGATTTAATGCGTCCCCATAAATAAAAATCTAGAGGTGTAAGATCCGGCGATCGGGGGGGCCAACTTATCGGTGCATCCACTCCTCGTCCAATCCACCGTTCCGGAAACCGTTCACATAGAAATTCTTGGACAGCATGTGTACTATGCGCAGGAGCACCATCATGCATATACCACATTTCTTGTCTTGTGTTTAAAGGAACGTCATCTAAAAAATCATTTAATTGCTCTAAATGTCCCCTGTATGTATGGCCATCCAGCCTTGACGGCAAGAAAACGGGTCCTATAATGACATCGCCCACAATGCCAGCCCAAACGTTAAGAGAAAACCTCCATTGCGATTTCCAAGCTTTCTTAAATCTTGGATTTTCGTCCGCCCAACTATGTGAATTTCTCAAATTGATGATTCCATCTTTAGAAAATGTCGATTCATCTGCAAAAAGTATTTTTTCTAAAAATTGATCATCAATTTGGATTTTGTGCTGCATTATTTGACAATATTGCAGTCGTAGTGGGTAATCAGCCTGTCGAACTTCCTGAACTTTATAACTATGATATGGATAAAGCTGTTGCTCGTGAAGAACACGCCAGATAGTTGTTTTTGACGTTAAAAAATGCCTCGCCATATCCAAAGTACTAGCTGTAGGATTTTCTTGTACGTAGTCTAGAATATCTTCTTCTAGTTCGGTTGTTCGGACTGATCTGACTTTACCGTTGTTACTAAAATTCGGCTTAAACGTCCCATTTTCCCTTAAACGGGTTTCAATTCTTAAAAATGTTTTTCGATTGGGCGCTCTGCGGTTCGGAAATTTCTCCCGATAACGGTTAGCGGCTGCTACGGCGTTTCCATGACATTCTCCCAATGTCAAAATCATGTCAGTTTGTTCACTAAATGTGTAATTGTCCATTTTGAACACGCAAAATTAATAAAAACTTCATTAACAAACAACTTTATGTTTAAACTACATAAGCAAGTTGACGGCTCAATTTGTTTTTTTTTTAATTGCCATGGCCAACTTTTTCGAAAATTATTGTGTTTAGTGTTACCATTGAAATCGAAGCTTAATATTTTCGCGTTTAACTCGCAAAGGGTTAATGTTATCTAAATTTTCAAAGAGTGAAAAAAGTTTCGAAAATAAATTTTCTATTAAAAAGTACAAAAAAAATGTAGGGTTACGAACAAACAAAAAAGTTCTGAGCAAACAAATTTTAGGAACACCTGTATAACATGGTTGCCGTCGTCCGATCAAAGTCAAAATTGGTTGAATGATTTTACATGATGTTTGTTTACTCTGTACCAAATTTCAACCCTCTACCATAAATGGTTTTGAAAATATTTAGAAAAATGTGTTAAAATTTCTGAACTTTGATGGCCCATATCTTGGCCATTTAAAGACTTTTATAATAATTTTTTTCGCGAATCGTCATCATTTTTGCTCTAGTATATGTGGTTAATTTTATGCCCCGAGTCACGGGAACACCCTGTATAAACTTAACGGACGTCACTAAATGTAATATTACGAGAACAAGAAGATGGTCTTAAAACGTGTATCGTTATGAACACTCGTAAAAGGTTTCCTTAAATACATATATAACGGTTTTCTTGCCAGTTTAACTTGTTCATTCAGGCATTTGTAGTTGGGAAAATTGTTTTTAAATTTATTTATCTCATAATATTCCAGGAGTTCCATCATATAACCTTTATCAGTTTTATGTAATATTGTAGAGTCGTTATTGTCATCAAATTCATGTTCTATATTGAATGTTAGGTGTTTACCAAAATTTGAATTTTGTTTTGTTTTATGTTCGTATATTCTCTGTCCGAGTTTTCTTCCTGTTTGTCCGATGTATGTGGCCTTACATGTACCACATTGTAATTTGTAAATTCCGTTTTCTTCTAATTTGTCAATTTTATCCTTATTGTCAATCAATCTTTTTCCTATTGTGTTGTTATTCTTGCATATTATTTTCATTTTGTGTTTGTTAACGATTTTATTTATTTTCTTGCTAATTGTACCCTGGTATTGCACATATCTGTAGTTATTAATTTTCTATTCATTCTCATATATTAATGAAGTAATCTTTGTTAGTTGGAAATTGTTAATTTTTTTAGTTATAAATTTTCCAATTTCTTTCTCAGGAAAATGATTGCTATGTGCTATATGTCGAATTATATTAAGTTCCTTATCCAATTTAATTTGATTTAAGTTAAAATTGAGAGCTCTATCTATAAAAGAGTGAAAAGCAGCAAATTTTTGAGCTGGCTCGTGAAAAGAGTCATATGGTATTATGGTATCAGTTTGTGTCTTTTTTCTGTATATATCATAGGTCAAAAATCCATCTTTCCTTTCTATTGTCAAATCTAAGAAGTTAATTTTATTTGTCTGTTCTGCTTCCATCGTGGAGTTTAGGTTTTGATGTAGTCCATTAATGTGGTTTAGGATATCATTAGTTTTATTTCCAGTTGTAATGTCTACGATGGCAAACACATCGTCTACATATCTTATCCATAATATAATGTTTTCATAGTATATGTTTATAGGGTTAATGATTTTTTCTTTTTCTAGTTTGTCCAGAAATATGTCCGCCAACAGTCCGCTTAACGGTGATCCCATGGGCAATCCATCAAAGAATGTATATATTTTATTGTCAAATAAACAAAAATTTTGGTCAACGCATATTTGATATAATTTCATTATATTTGAGCTGTCTATCTTATCAGTTAGTTGTTCATTTAAAATATCTTTAATTATTCCTAATGTATGTTATGTTTACGAACGTCGTGTCGGCATACACGTGTGTTGTAATCGCTCCTGAGAAACTCTATATTCCGTGGTAATATCTATCAGTGACATCATTAAAAACTTGTTCAATGGATTTTAATATTCAGTAGCAGTCAAATTGTTATAGTGAGTAACTTTGTTATAGTTTTGAACCAGTAAATAGTATTGAATGAAATACAGCGTGCCGTATTGTCATTCCGCATACGGGTGAAAATCGTGTCTCTTTCTCTGAGTCGACTTTCTTGTTTTTCTGTTTTTACGAGTCGTGTTTGAGGGCATTACCCCAGAATGGATGTAAACATTGACAAAATTAAACAAAACATAAACACTATGAAATTATTTGAAATAAAGAATGTTCTTCATAAACTTGGAATTGACGACTCTGGAAATAAAGTACAGCTGAAACTTAAATTAGAAAGAGCTATTGGCAGTGTATGCAACGACGCCATGTTGGACAACCTCGACAATTCATCCAATAGTTCTACCGATACAGTAATTCAAGTGAAGTGTAATAACAAAAGGCCTAAGAATAAATTAGTATTTAGATTGCTTCAAAAAATCGATCGTTTGGAGGCTATGGTTCAATCATTAACAGTGAGATTAATTAAGACACAGAAATGTCTTAAAACTAGCAATATCTATGTTTCTACTGAAACACCCAAGAATTGCATAAAACAAAACAAAACGCCATGTAGCACGAAGGTCTCAAAAGCAGCTAAAAATCAAAATCAAATCCAGGTAATCAATGATACAATTGATCTAAGTCGTGAAAAGGAAAGTATTGCTATCATCATTCCACAACCTTCTGTACCTGTTTGCAAGGTAAATGTAAGACCTCAAGTGACAACCAGGGAGCACTCAACAACCAAGAAGCCGATTTTAAATCGTCCGAGGGTCCTCCGTCTTGGTGACAGTCAAGCAAGGGGCATGTCTTGTAGACTGAGTGCGCGTTTTAATCATAATTGTGACATTTTATCTATTTTTAAACCGAATGCGTGTTTTTCTGATATTTTAAAGAATGCTGACAAGTTAGCAAAGGATTTTACACTCCATGATTTTGTTGTTATTCTGGGTGGTACAAATGACATCCTTCGAAATAAAAAAATATCTGTTAGTAATTTTTAAAAAAATTTTACCAATTATTACACACCAATGTAATACTACTTACTGTCCCATATTTTAAGACCAGTGGATTAAATCACTTTAATGATAGCATTTATAGTTTGAATAAGCAATTATTTAGGTATTGTAATAGTAACGTATTCGCTGGTAGTAATAACATCTCCTGTGTTGACGTAAATTATCTTTTCGATGAAAATTCATATGCTAGTAGTATTCATATATCAAACACGCAAAAGAATATAGTCTGTAATTATTTACATGGTATAATAACCGATTATGGATATTTCACAGATATTCGATCGGAGGTTCGTAATCCAAACTTGATTGTGATTGTCACCATTAGTCAATCTAAGTGTTTTTAGCAAAAGTTTGGTCAACGCTAACAGGCAACCCTCTCGGCCTTAGAGTAGTCTACAATTTATTAAAGTTTTCCATCTCAATGTACAGGGTGCTCGTAATAAGCTAGATGAAATCGAAGCCTATCTTTGTGATAATATGTCCCAGTGCGATTTTATTTGTATTAGTGAGCACTGGCTTTGTAATGATGATCTGAGTCATTTTGGAAAACTTGGAAAGTGGTCGTTAACTACTTCATTTGCACGCTCTGAGCGTATACGTGGTGGGGTTTTAATTTTAAGTAGAAGTGATCTTCAATGTTGTATTTTGAAATATGTAAATGAATTGTCCGTGGAGATGCATTGCGAGCTGTCAGCGCTGTGTTGTAAGTCTGTTGATGTTGTGATTGTCTGTTTGTACAGATCTCCATCAGGAGATTTCAGTTTGTTTTGCCCGCTGATTTCTAAGACATTGCATAGATTAAGTAACTTCAATCAAATTGTTGTTTGCGGTGACTTTAACGTCAAATTTGGCATATCTGACGATGCTGCGATTACATTATGTAACCTGTTTAGTTCCTATGGCTTTATAAAAACAATAATCGGGGCAACCAGGATGAACAACTGTCTAGATAACATATTTATTAACTTTTCTCTTAATCTCTGCGAACCAAAAATCTGTGACACATACTTATCTGACCGTTATGCCCAAAGTATCGTTCTCCCTATTCACCCGAGAAACCGTATAAAACACACTTGTAGGGTAACGCGACCATTTACTACTATTGGCAGTATGAAATTTTTTAATAGATTCTCTAATTGCAACTGGGCATTCTTGGATGATAATTCATTGGACGCCAATGATAAATTCAAACTATTTCACAATTTTTTTCTTAAATGCTTCACTACTAGTTATCCTGAACGACAATGTACAGTTAGAACTAATGATAATAATATCGTCTGGTTTAATGATTCTCTGAGAAAAATTAGACTGAATTTTTAGTTTATCTCGGAGCTCTATAAAAAGTGTAAGACTCCTTACTTGCTGACTCTAAAAAGGAGAATTAGATTAGAATATAGAACTGCATTATCAGGCTCCAAAAAACGTTCGGCCGAACAATATATTCAGAATTCTAATAATAAATCAAAGGCTAGCTGGGAAATGATAAATGTCAATATCAATCGTCCAGTAAAACTGTCTGTTGATCTCGATCCTAATGTATTGAATAAACATTTTGTGGAGTTACCTGTAAATATAGTTAATTCATTGCCAACTCCGGATGATACGCCATTGAATATGTGCTATATAACACCATATTCAAAGGCGAAGTTTACTCTGACTGACGTGTCATACATCGAAATGCGTCAACTACTTAACGGCTTGAAAAAAAGTAATTCTAAGGATGTATATGGTATTTCATCTAATTTTGTAAAAAAAAAACATCAAGCTTGTATGTGTCCCCCTTAACTAAGCTGGTAAATTCTGCTTTTTCCTTGTCTCAATTTCCGGATTTTTTGAAATGTGCATCTGTTGTACCTGTATTTAAGGGAGGCGATTCTATGGATATTGATTGTTATCGCCCAATTAGCATACTGCCTACCTTCTCAAAGATTTTTGAACGCGCCTTGTACAACCGCATATATGATTATTCGCTTTTTGATTTTTTAGAAAGTTTTCTGATGATGCCCACAAGGCGAAACCGGTAAAAGCTAATTTTTAAACAATAAATCCATTGTCAAAGTGCATAAAAAATTTTATTTCATCTCAATCAAATGTTTTAGTTCTAGGTCTAGTGTTAGCTGTAGTATTGTTATTAGCTCTATAGTTAGCTATTATTCGGTTTTAGATTATTGTATACAGTACAATCCCGATTAACCCAATTGCGATGATCTCAAATCCGATTTATCCGAAACAAACTTCAATTTCAAAAAAAATCCCGATTAACCGGAAAAATTCCCATTATACGAAACGCGTCTGGGATTCCCCTATACTGCTAGGTGGTTCCGCTCGGGGTTTCACGGCAATACGACGCTCTAAAATGCGCATTGTTTTGCTTAGCCGACAGTGTTACAAGTACATACATATGTATTAACGTCTGTTATTATCGCAAAAAGAGTAGTGTTATTCTCAAGTATTTTACAAAATGCAATGTCAGAGCAATAAACGTAAACGCGTTGTTATTAGCTTGTAGGAAAACTTAAAGCGGTTCGACGATTAGATAATGGGGAATTGCTTAAAAATATAGCAAAGGATTTAAGCGTAGGCGTGAGTACGGTTGCAGAATAGAGAAAAAATCGCTTGAAACTTGAAAAATGATGTAGTGTTTTGTCATCGCCCGGCACGAAAAAGTATGAAAAGAGGTGGATACGAAAAAGTGGATGATTCTTTATTTTTATGGTTTAAACAGAATCGAGAACATGGAATAGAAATTTCGGGGACCATTTTTAAATTAACCCTCCGCCTGTCGGGCGCGCTTTCTTAACACTTTCGATCGGGTGTGGTCTGTGGAGTCCAAAATAGAAAAAACACTAAAGGACTATAGGAATATGTTTTATATGATGCTTATATAGTGCAAATATAATAGCCTAATACAGGGCCAATTCCAAACTCACGTTTTATGTTAATCACATATTTTTCAAAATTTGGAAACAACGCCTAAATAAAGGAAAAGAAAATCGATCTATAATAATATTTATTTAAAAATGTATAAAGTGTTATAAAAAAATTTCCTAACTAAAGAATAATATTCTATGCACAAACTGGAGGGCTTCAAACTGTGGTCACCATATTTCCCAAACAATCGTTGCAGTACGCTATTATGTGCTCCATGCACAACCAACATTTACAAATTTTGCAAAAATTACGAGTTTTTCGTCTTTTGCAATATTTACAGTTTCCTCTTTTCCCTGGTTGTGGCTCTGGAATAATCTCCTCTTCAATACCTGAGAGCCTCAAGGCAGAAGTACGCACACTTTTGGTCAAGTGCTTATCAACGGCTCTTCTTTGCATGTTATTTTTCACTAGCTCCATACCAAGCTTTTTTTGAAACAGTCTGCTAGTTTTAGCAAATTCACCATCTGGTATGTTGCCTTTGTAGATAACAAAAGCGTTAATTGCTGCTATATTGAGGAGGTTATAGAAAATTACAATTGGAGAACGCTTTGTGTTTCTTGCAACATTGTATGATGTGATCATTCGATCAACAACATCTACTCCACTTTTGTGCTATTATAGAAAGTAATTATTTCGGGCTTTTTCCGATCACCGTTAGCTTCATCAATATGATCGTCTCGATGCATTGTTGAAACTACAAGCACATTCTTTCCTTTTTTGGGTATATATGAAACTGCAGTCTTATCATTACTAAATGCGAATAACGAAAAATATACTGTATAAATGTTTTTAAGTCGATCTAATGATATACGCATCCTAAACTATTTTCCAAAAAAAAATCAGATTAACCAAAATTTCGATTTTCCGAAATCACTTTGTCCACATTATTTTGGATAATCGGGATTGTACTGTACTTCTATCGAACAAAAATTAGAACTAACACTAGACCTAGAAATAGCCGTGCGTCTGAAGACGCATTGCTAAACCGAAACTTTCTAGTTCTAGGTCTAGTGCTAGTTCTAATTTTACTTTTTGTTTAGCACTAGATTGTGTTAAAGTCTTCTGGAACACAAAAGTATAACTAATAAGTTTAGCCATCTCTTAAAATCCTAATTTTTCTTAAATATACAATATTCTTCGGATTTATCACCAGTTACCAATTAAGTGGAATAAAACAAATTATACTATTCGATGATAAAATTTATTCATTCGACCGGTTTCGGTTTTTATTAAACCATCTTCAGGAATTCCTATAAAAAACAGTGGAGTTATAATGGTTAATAGTAATTATAAACTGTTAAACACATTTAAAACAGAATTGTTCTTCCTTCTAAAAAAGAACTACTTACGTCAAATAAAGTGAGAAATTAAATGTTTGGCTGAATAAGCAGAAAAACAGAAACAAAACACTATAAATCCGGAAAGGAACGCTAACAAATTAAATAGTCCACTTAAATAACTAATGTTTTACGAATATATGCTATCAACGTAATATTAACGTATAAAAATTAGGTTGTGTATTATCGAATCACAGATATCGAATGAAGTTAGTTTTAAAATATGGGGAAAGGTTCAAATAATAAAACAAAATCAAAAGCACTCATTATAATCGTTCGAAAATGTGCAATACGTAGGCGAAGCATAACAAAACATGTAATATTATATTCTATTCGGTGGTTTAGGTGCGGTGTTAGGTAAACCTAATTCTAATTATAAAGGTTTTTGAGTGAGATAAAGTTGATCGTTCAAACATTTTGTTTGTGGATTGTTTTATTAAAAACTTTCCGATCTCGTATGTTTAGAGTATCTTTAATGGGTGTCCTTTATTTTGTTGATGAAACAATTTAGTGTTTTATTCTTCAAGAAAATCATGGTTATGTTCGGTTAAATGCCTCCCAAAATTAGAGTATCTTCTATTTTTGTGTTCTTTTATTTTGCAGAGCTCTACCCCCCCTAATAAATTTTATCGTCGAATGGTACAATTTGTTTTATTCCATCTAATGTTTCTTGTTCTAAGTCTAGTATTAGTTCTGAAGCTAGGTTGGGTTATATTTAAATTAAAATACTATAGATATAGTTTTTTCAACAATGATTTTTTTATTCCTTAATATACGTGTTATAATTATTTCGAATGCTTAGCATTCGTCATCAGGCAGGACTACGAGAGAGACAACAAAAGGTTAAAATAAGTCAAAATATATAAAATATAGTTACAATTACCGTCAATAAGAGTAAAATTAAACACTTTTTTGCACATCAACCGTGTTTAAAAGAATAAATATTGGAAAACAATAAACGTCTTGAACATTACATATTAAATCACACGAATTGTAAAAAACAATATTACGAACATTTAACTGGATGACAAGAACGAACTGTGTTTTTTAATGGAACGTACGTATTCAAAGCGTAAAAATTTGTTATAACTTGCTCCTGAAAACGACAACATAGTTTATATGAATCTCATAAAAGTTCGGGTAACGTTAAATTCTGTGATGTCATTTAATAAATTAGGGTTGTTTTTATTTTTATGTATAAATAATTCTTCATAAAGATCAATTTCTTTAGATTTCTTTAATTTTTTTAAAAGGGATATATTATTTGTAGTAGTTTTATGATTGTGTTCTGTTACATGTCGATAAAAATTTGATTTAGATTGAGTTATGTGTTCTTTAAACCGTGTATTAAGGCTTCTACCGGTTTGGCTAATATAGTAGCTATTACAGTTTTCGCAGCAAATTTTATATATACCACTTAATTCTGGATAATTAAACTTATGGTTGTTATTTATCAAAATGTTTCCGATGTTATTTGATGAAAAAGCTATTTTAGTATCATATAGAGAAAAGCATAAAAAGTTGTTTTTTACGCTTTGAATACGTACGTTCCATTAAAAAACACAGTTCGTTCTTGTCATCCAGTTTGTTCAGATGTTAAATGTTCGTAATATTGTCTTTTACAATTCATGTGATTTAATATGTAATGTTCAAGACGTTTATTGTTTTCCAATATTTATTCTTTTAAACACGGTTGATGTGCAAAAAAGTGTTTAATTTTACTCTTATTGACGGTAATTGTTACCATATTTTATATATTTTGACTTATTTTAACCTTTTGTTGTCTCTCTCGTAGTCGTGCCTGATGACGAATGCTAAGCATTCGAAATAATTATAGCACTTATATTAAGGAATAAGAAAATCATTGTTGAAAAAACTATATCTATAGTATTTTAATTTAAATACAATACATACAACAATGAACATTGAATCTACATTTGCAAAATAGGTTGGGTTAGGTTCGGTTCCGTCTTAAAAGACGTACGACTAAACCCAAATTCTAAAAGTTGTAGTGAGCTCTAGCGTTAGTGTTGGCTCTAGTTTTAGTTGTACAGAGTACAATGCTATGGTACTGATAACATAATAACATAAACATCCAAACATAAGAATATCACACGTATTTTCAATTGCAATCATTAATAACTACAGTGCGGATTTATAAGCACAAGAAAACTGAAAATATGTGCTTAAAATAGCTCAGAAGTTTTTGAAAATAAGTTTATGCAATGGCATTAAATTTTTAAAAACCATGATAATTGATACATAAAATAATGATTTTATTTTTTATTAATATACTAACAAAATTTAAAAAAGAATTAAAAGCCAAAAATACTAAAAATAAAAATGTCATGCATGACCCACCGTGAGCGGACATCAATTTTTTTACCACCCACGTTAACGTGCGTAATTGTAAACGACTTTGGTTTTTGACGGGATCCGATTGAATCGATTTTGATACGGAGTTATAAAAACCGATGTTGATATGAAAGATCCAACCCAGCTTACTGGTTAGAATAAAATATTAGTTGGGTTGCGTTGCGCCATCAATCTTATATGAATGCAACCCAACCCAACCCAACCCATCAAGCTATTCAGCGCTAGATAATAACTTGGTTCAGCTGAGCCATTAATTTTAATCCAAGCCAACCTAACTAGCATTAGTAGCTAGCATTAAATATTAGTTGGGTTTTATTCATTAACCTCGTGAATGCTTTGTAAGTGGTTGGCCAATGCTTTCTAAAAACATGAGAGAGACCGCCAGCGAAATTAAGAAGAATTTTTTCTATCCTGAAGAGTATCAAAAAATATTTTCCATTATGCAGTTGAGCATAAGTTGAGCGTTATGTAAAAAAATAGGAAAAGAATAAACCTTTACTAAAAAAAGGAAAGTGGAAAGTGTTCATGTTTTTGCAAAAATAAAGCTTATCTAGAACTAATATGATATTAATAACGTCAATTGGCGAAGATTATGGTAGGCGTGCAGAATGCCATAAGTAATATAATAACGTTGTACTGCTTAAAGTATCAAATTGAACAGCTGCTGAACAGCTAAATTCGCTGCTAAAATATCTATTTTACTGATCAAGCTGATTTGACTAAATATGGAATTAATAAAAACCCAATTTTGCACTTAAATGGATATCATCTATATTTTTAGTTCTCTCAGTTTCGATCACTTAGATCTTCAGAAACCATCTATTTATAAAAGTATAAAATATAGACATATTAAAAAAAACAAAAGACAATTTCATTTTATAAGAAATATGCGAAAATTATGACAAATAAGACCCGACTAATTTATAACATCCTTATTAAAAAGTTTATACTGTATGAAAATTATAGTCATGGTGTGAAACGAAGTAGCACCACACATTGCGCAGATCGAATCCTTCACAATATTGTTCGTGAGTCTAATCGTCTATTACTTCATAACCCTAATAAATGTAATTAATTATTTTTATGATGATCTGCTATTGTAGTATTCTTTCATAATACACAATACGGTCACGTTAAAGGGAACTAATTCGGTAAATTTGTGGCAATTACTCTTTGGCAAAAATAATGCAGCTGATGAAATAAAGCTTTTAATTTGTGACTTGTTTAAATACTTTTAATAATAGATATTAGTTGAAGATCACCATAGGCCCATATCAGCATAAAATATTAGTTGGGTTGGGTTGAGCCATCAACTTTATCTGAACCCAACACAACTAGTTAATTAGTGTTAGATATTAATTGTCAATCCAAGTAGCTTTAAATATTCATATTAATTATTATTAAAAAGTTTATACTGAGACATACAGTGTCCGTAAAGTCATGGTGTATTTTTAATAATTTCAAAATAATCAAAGTATGATGTGAAAGGAGATAACACCACACATTGGGCAGATCGAATCCTCCACAATATTGTTCGTGAGTTTCAACATTAGACTTTTAATATCAGATTTTACTTGAATAGATGCACTTAATCCTGTGTGGGAATTCTTTATCATATTTCAGATTCGTAGATAACAAATTATTATTTGCACTGAATTTTATTAGCATAAAGTATTAGTTGAGTTGAGTTGAGCCATCAATTTTATCTGAACCCAACCCAACTAATTAATTAGGGTTAGATATTATTTGCGTTTAGTTGAACCATTATGTTTAAACTATCCCAACTAGCTAGATAGCTTAAAATATTAATTGGGCTATGTTCAACCATCAACCTTGTCTGAACCCAACCCAAGTTAAGAAGCTAGTTAGCGCGATAGGTTCGGTTATGCCGTTAATCTTAATCCAACCCAATCCAAATAACTTGTTGGCATTAAATATTAGTTGGGTTGAGCTATCAACTTGATTCTAATCAGCTATTTAGCACTAGATATTATCCGGGTTCGGTTGAGACATCAAAATTCAAAATTTTATTGAATTTATTCTTTTCATCATGAAGATACTGTATTATTATTGTTCAAAAATTAATATCATTTTATTTTACATAAAATATAAATTTGTATTTAACAGGAAATTGTTCAAAACAATTAACCGGTCCGCGCAATTATTGGACAAATTTTATAGGTTCGCAGGTCAAAAAAGGTTGAGAAACACTGATATAAACCGTAGTTTTTGAAGGTTTATAACTTCCGCGATATACGTGATTTTTTTTTTCTATAATACTTGTTGATTCAAGGAAAATCTGATGTTTTCCAGATTATTAGTAACATTTTCAGTAACTAAATATTGAGGTCAAAATTCTATTTAATTTGTAAGTAAATACAATTATAGCAAAGCGCAAAATTTATATAAATTTATGATGAATTTAATCATTAGAAGTATTAAAAGATCTTGAGGGAAATCTTTAAAACTTTAAAGGAAGTACTACCCATAAGAGTATTCCAGGCTTTACTATTTTTTTTAAAATTTTATAACAGTCTCATTTACTTCAAAACATGATAAATAAAACTAAACATTGTGTTGATACTGACATTCTGTCAAACACGATTAATTAATAATCAAATTAACAGGTAATCAAACAGATTCATATATTTGGTCACTTGATCGAGCGTTAGTCACGTGAATTGACGTGACCCACGCGTGAGTCACGTGAGTCAGTTATGATATTCACGTGAGGGGTATGCGTGGGTCCAGATCGTGAGCGGGCGTGAGTGGACATAAAAAATACTTACACGCACTTCTTTAGTTCAGAGTAACATAATTGATAACCCGAGAGGATAAAGAGTTTTTGGTCTTTTCTTAAAAATAAGAGACACATTTATGGCGGCGGAACCGTGTCATGATGTTTCACATCTTCTCACGCAAGTCCAACATAAATTGGACCCTGATGTCTTACCGGGATATTTTATTGCTAAATGTGTGGTGGCGTTGGCGGCTTCTCTTTTCATTGTCTTCAGCCGCTCCTTTGATAATTTCTCTATTATCTATTGTTTCAAAGGTCTTTGAAATACTAATTTATGGGAACCTATACAGCTATCTTCGACCTTCTATAATCCCTCAACAATGCGATTTCTTGCGTAGGCGATCAGTGGAGACGAATCAAAATGAATTTCTTATATTCAAAATTCTATTAATGATAACTCTCAGGTGGATGCTCTCTATATTGATTTGACGAAAGCTTTTCAAGACAAGGTTCACCATAACGTTCTTATGGAAAAGCTAAACAAATTCAACTTATATAACGGGTTGTTTTTATGGATTTCGGCCTATATATCTGGGAGGCTTCAAGCAGTGAAAGTAAGGTAGTCGGCTTGGAACTATTCTATTTCTAGCTTATATAAACGATGTTTCTAAGTGCTTTCGTTATTCTAATTTTTCTCGTTTTGCTCATGACTTTACATTGGCTTTACATGTTTCGACCTATTATGGTCATCTTCAGAAGCTTTGTTAAAAAATTAAAATAATGAACATTCCAAATATTAAATAATTAGACATTTGTTACACATAAAACTAAACACATTAAAATAAGTAAAATTGAACGTTAAACTGTAAAAAGGACGAACAAGACAACTGTATCAAATCTGATATAGTTTGACAATACAGTGTAACAAATGTGTAATTAACTTTATTTATTATTTAGAATGTTCATTTTTCTACTTTTTTAACAAAGCTTCTGAAGATGACCATAACAGGTCAAAACATGTAAAACTGCCATTCATAATAAATTACCAATATAAGTACAGATAAAAAATACTTTTTAATTTAATTATTGATTATTGGTTAACATGGATTATAGTTTAAATCGTTTTAATATAACGTTAAAAATCTTTGAGTTATATTGGATTCTAGACTACTCTATCGCGATCGTATTACGTATATCGATTTCTTGCCCATTTTTTAACGTGCGCTGGCTGCATTACTTCCTTATATATTGTATACGTTGTTGGCGGTTTAAATTTCACTTCAGTTGTGAGTCCTGCCTATAATGTTCACATTGACCTTATTGAGGACCTACAGACAAGAATTGTTCGTTATTTGGCACACTAACTTTATCTTCCATACTGCCTTTATTTCTAAAGATACCAAGCGTTTGGTTTAAGATCTCTTTGTGGCCGTCGACACAGTACGGACCTATTGTTTCTGTACAAACTAGTTAATGGAAATTTTGACGCTCCGATTCTTTTAAAAGAGCTTCATTTTAATGTTTCTTTTTATATTACTCGTTTTTCATTTATGTTCAGACTACCTACTTCCGAATACATTGCACATGCCGGTTCACCTCTATTGAGACTGATGCACACTTGCAATGTTTATTGTTCAATATTAATCTCTTTTGTGATTCTATGATGGCGTTTAAAAAATCCGTTTTAACCTTAAATATTTGTCATTAGCTTTTTTTGTAAGTTTAATTTACTTAATCGAGATGTATAACGTACTTTCAAATGCACATTCGTTTAGCATATTTATTTGATTTTTTGCAGGTGGTCGAACAGAAAAGACAACAATGATAATTATCCGTTTTATATCATCAAAGATTATATGGACTAATGTACTGTCTATGGCTTTTTCCCTTTTCTGCTTCATGCTTGCTGATTTTTTTCTTATTGTT
Source organism: Onthophagus sagittarius (assembly GCA_036711965.1). Lineage (NCBI taxonomy): Eukaryota > Metazoa > Arthropoda > Insecta > Coleoptera > Scarabaeidae > Onthophagus > Onthophagus sagittarius. The sequence goes on along the minus strand of JASERS010000005.1, from coordinate 11,072,598 downwards.
TCATGCTTTCGATGTAATTTTTGTTTTTTTTTATGAAGTTTGCTGTTTCTTTTGTATTATTGTGGACACTTTTTTTGGGATTTCTGCTTGTGTGTCCCGAATATAAATAAACCAATAAAAATAAACAAATAAAATGTTCAAATCACACAAATTCTACACTCTAACTCTAGAAGTTAACTAATTATTCCCATCTTACGTTAGATGTTATTTTTGATTCTAGATAGGGAAATGATACTTTTGCATGCGAGAACGAGCTTTTTAAAATCGTTCGAGAATGCAAAAGAATTTCGCTAGCGTGTATCAAATAAGATTTTTTCGAAAACTGCGTGTTTTAAATATTAAAAATTAATAAAATAACCAAATTAATTAATAACATTTGGAATTGGGTTAATGTTTTGTCAATCTATTTATTTTTGAACGTCAGATATTTATAAATGTAACTTTCGTTCTCGAATGCAAAAGTGTCATTTCGCTATCTAGAATCAAAAATAACTATTTTTTTCTAAACTGAAACATCTTCAAGTTAAATTTATAATATGTAACCATTTTAAATTTTTAACCATTTTCCTAAGTACACACACATACTACCATAACAACGGTTTCAATATTTAATAAAAGATGCGCTAAAAGATTGCGCTACTGGCAACACCAACATCAATAATAAATTTAAAAAAATATTATTTCTAATATTTTCTGTTCCCGCTGAAAAATTATGGGATGAAAATTCATGATATATGCTACGAATGGAGAAGGGTATAAATTGTGGAGCGCATAAAAAGGAATGGGGATGAGTAAGTGACTAAGGATCCGGAAGTTGCAACATCAAGTTGTCACCACTTTTTTACTCTCATTCATTACGAATTTTTTTTGGGATGATGTGAATTTGTTTCATGTTAAAAGTTGTGTGACATTTAAAATTAGAATTTGCATTTTTTAATATTTAGTATACGTTAAATGGACTTGCCAATTCTCTTTGTGGCGGCATTTTATAAATTTTGGATTTAAAATGTAATTTAAAAAGTCCGCTTTGTATAATTTAGTTATAGTCGCCTTAGTTTTGGTAATATAGTTTATGTAAAAAGTGGGACATAATTAATTGAATTACATATACTTGTTAACACTAAAAGCATTACTAATTACATCATCAGAGTAACTATAAAAGAACATTTAAGTATTTAAAAATATTTTTGCAATGAAATGGATATCATCTTTAATTATAGCAATTTTATGGGTTTGTATTTATATTAGCAGATTTTACGAGATTTCAATCTTTCTACATAAACTTTTCTAAGATCTTGACTACGTTTCTTAAGTTCCGGTTAAGAAACGGAATCTTTCTAGTACTAGGTCTTGTGGTAATTTTAGTTTTGATAGCCATTCAGTGCTTGATTGTTGTAAATTCTTCTGGAACTAAGAGTAATAGTTAAATTAAGAGATAACTAATAGATTAGACTAGTTAACTAGACTTATAACCCAACTAAAAATTAAAAGTAGTATACTTCACTATGTATCAATTTCTAACTTAAAAAGCACTATTCTAAAGATGTGCAGAAGAAGTGTGTGATGATGTGAAGAAGGTTTGCAAACAAAGTATTCTACTATTCAAAAATTATGCATTTGCATAGTTTCTTCGAAGATTCATGCGTTTTATATTTTCCATAATTATAAAACTTCTTAGTTATTTTGGCAAATCTTTGACTAAATCCTCTTCTTTTCTTGCCCTGGTTCTACCTCATGGGGTTTACAAATTCTGGTTTGTCATAAAGTAACCTGAAACAACAGCTAATTATCATTCTTATGCATCTCTTTTGGTAATGTTTCTATTAAATGCAACAACATTTAATAGAAAACAACAACAAAGTTTAAGAAATCTTTTTATAATGTTTAATATAATTTAATTTAAAAGTAATTCTATAACCAGATTTCAGACATATTTTATAAAAATATTAAGATAATGGATGAAAGGATTAATACCAATTATCCAAATCATCGATTTACACGAACGATTACAAACCTCTCCGGGTTTCTAGGTAGGAATTCGACGACTCCGCTCCATCCACCCTGTCCTGTTTCCGCAGGTTCGTTACACTCGCTTCGAGCAAGACTACCAACCAGTAGTACCCAGAATTCGCTAATGCGCGGCCTGACCGTGTTAACACATTGCCGCCATTCGCTCGATTGAATTACGCAGTCAATTTGGATCGGACGTTAATTATCCGGACGATTTCGACTCCCCACATTTTTGCGGCCCAAGCGAATACCTCCGAACGCCGACACTGTCGTTCTATGTCGTCGTAACCGCACCGGATGCCACTGGTAATGACCACAAACTGGATCGAACGTAAATTGAATTGTCAATTAAATTCAAAAGTGTTCTTTTTGTTATAATAACGATAAGGAGTTGGTGTTGAAAAGAGGGTGTCAGATCCGTTCGGGAAACCCCCTCTTTAAAGCTCGATTAGGATCTGCTGGTGATCTAGTGATCTCGAAAACCGCCGAACGGGCAAAAACGTGCTGAAAACAAAAGAACTCGTCCGTCTGAACGGAGCACGCCCGGCGAAACAAAAGATAAATTATCCGGGGAGTCTTTCACCCTTAATAGCTCCAAACCCTTACCACTACATATGCAGTATGGAGCCCCTCAGGTGATGCCGATTAGAGGCACCACCACCGAGAACTGTAGGACAAAAGATACCGATTAGTTCGAAATTACTTTCCGGGAAGAACGAAAAGAGACGGGAGATTGGGCTTGGAGGATTTAGATGGGCTCCATCCCTTAGTCTTGACGAGCCAGGAAACGTCTGGAATTTTATCCGGAATGGCACAGAGCCATCCGACGATACCACAATTGTGGGGAGGGCAAATCGATTCCTGATCGCAGTGCCCTAAATGCCGAATGGAAATGTGATTGAGGATGTATAGGAGGAATTTCGACGTTAAAGGGATGGAATTGTGCACACTACAACTATTTCGGGCCGATTGTTCGTGGGCCAAATGAAGTATTACGAGAATTTTGATCGCTGTATGAAAAGCAGGATACGCAGGACAACGTTAACGCTTCCAAGCAACCACCCCTTTATGTAAAAGTTTTAATACGCCCCAATTGGGCTTTTAGCCTTTTGTTAAACCGGCAATTAAATTTTGGGTCAGAAACTTTTGGTTTGTCTTGTTTTGTTCGTCATGATGCCAGTGAAATTAATTTCAATGAGAAAATTAATTAATCAACAATGTATGGAAACGTCAAATTAATTTAAATCATAAATTAATGTAATTCTTAAAGCTTTTTTGGCGCTGCTATAACGGCCCATTAAGGTATCTTAGTTCAAGTAGGCCAAGAAGAATAATTACCTTGAAAATTACCCCTAAATCTCGACGATAAATAAGCGTAAAATGATCACCCTCGTTGAATTAATCCCTCTAATTCCGCGAAGTGCGACCGGCAAAAACGATTTCAATGTTTCCAGTTCTCGCCCAAAAACAGAAAGTTTGTTTTGAGGGGGCCCGTATCGCGTCTAACTTCACATCAGAGATTTCTAAACAATCTGTTACCGAGCGAGATTTATGCGTATGAGTTTTGTTCCGTTTTCTTGATAAACTTAATATAAACCAATATCTAATTCAACTTAATAGCTAAAGCAACCGCGTTCGCTACATTAAACTAACGAATGGAAGTTACCACAGGAACGGTATAATGTTATGCTAAATATTAACAGGGGTAAACTTACCAATTGTGTCGAAATTATTAGCCAAACTTGAGGCGACATCCTCTCCCGCCCCTTTTCCAACTGCCTACGTTAACCAGGCTCACAATTAGCCGCTTCCCGGAGCAGATTCCCCCATTACCGGCGATATAATTGTTAAATTAAACAAAAGGTCGTCTGAATTATGCATGAGATGCGGTTTACGTCGCTGTGAAATTTATGGGAATGTTTAGGGTGTATTATCTGACAATTAATAGATGGAAACGTCGAGGATAGATAGTCAAAATTATTCATGTGGCGTTTACGATCATTAACAATAGGTTATATATGCTAAATAATAATATGTTATCTTGTAGAAGTTGATTTTTTCGTAGAAAATTCTTATAAAAATGCAATGTTGTTAAATATTCCTGGGTGTATACCCATTATAAACAAATTGTTTCTATACTTATGCGATCTTGGACATAATAACGATTGGCCTGTAGTTAGCTATCACAGATTTGTCACCCTTCTCAAATACTGGCGTAATTCTAGCTAACTTCCATCTCTGCGGGAAAACAGAACTAACTATTGAGCGAAGAAGTGAATCAATTTATTTTCAGTGACTTGCTGGATATTAAACAAGGGCAAAGTAGATGCTGTAGATATGCCGTAGATAATGCGGATTATCAGATTAAACAGATGAGAAAAATGAGCACACAAGCAAATACTCTTGCAATGTCTGACGGTGCAGTATAGTCTCCCTCATCATCCCTAAGAATCGACGGAACGATCACGCTTTAAATTATCAGCAGCACGTAAGCTTCATAAACGCATTCTAAGAAAATTATCACGGTATAATGAATGTTTAATAGCTTTGTATTTTCGTCTATAGTATTCTTTTTAACCATTTCTGTGTCTTCGCTGAATACATGGCACAGATTTTTGTATTAAACCATAACGAGCAGAATAAAATACATCCAACATTTCATCAACATCTTCAAAAATGACCAATCCATCGGAGCAACATCATGATAGAAAACTGGAAAATTGGCTTTTCAAAAATTATACCCAGGGAGTAGTATCAATTGGCAGATCACCAGATAACGGCGAATGGTGACTGTTTTCGGGAACGAAATGAGATGCCATTTCCTCTGAATATTAACTTGACAGTTTAAATTAGTAAAGACTAAGTCAAAAATTCGATGATTGGTATTTCTAATTATATTCATCTGATTCATATTTACAAAGTCAACAAACGTTTAAACACTTGACTTAGACCAATTCAACAAAATATCTGGCAAGCTCCTCGTGCGATGTGGCCGGTGGTAAGTAAATATCTCCAATTAATAGACAAAACTCACCAATATAGCATTTGGCAAGCGATGCCTGAATATATGGGCAGAGAATCTGAAAAATGCAGTATTAACGCCAATCGCTCCATATTTCCTCGAGACAGCAAGTAACAAAATAATTCTCCATCAACAACGGAAGAGAGAATTGTGAAATTTAGTACGTAATCCTCTAGTATTTTGGTAGTTAAGTACAGCAACAATTTAGTATAGGCGCTGTCAGGCAAATCTAGTTTAAAGTAGAGGAATTATAAGCGTTATTTTCATTTACTACTATTAGCCATTTTGTTACTCAAATCAAACTTGCCCAGCCGATGAACACGAATATCGCTATCCAAACTGACATTAATTTCACTGAAAATCTTAGTGACTGAACGAGAATCACGCTCAGCCTGGTCTGGTTTGGCTACACCAACAGTTTCTTTTAACCCATATTCAACGACATTATTTTTACGATTATTACGATCCACAGTGGTAAATTTCTCAAATTTAGGTGGACAAAATACAAAAGTTGGTCATTTTTTTATGGTATAGTAATATGATAGCTGACGTACTGCATGACTCGCATATGATATAGGAATATTTATTTTCTATTAGAATTCGGATGTTTGATCAAAAAATTATGTGGTGTACAATTTTATTAAGATTTTTTCAATGTTAATTATATTATATTGTACTATTTTAAGTGTAATGAATAATCTAATATGTAAAATATATTTACAATGTACGCCTATTTAGTTTACTAAGCTTTAGTTGTTTTAGCTAAAAAATTAGTATCACAAAATTTCATTTCTACTTAATTTATCTAGCACGGTTCATCATGAATCATTCCAACTCTTTTTAATTTTGTAACTTGAAGTATTATCTATAAGATGGTATATAAGACTTCACTTACTTTCACTGACTTTAGAAATAATTTACTGTCAAATCAATTAGTGGCATAAATTCAAAGAATGGATTTACACCCTATTTTCAAAAACCAATGAAATTAAATAAAATTTTAAATTTTAAATTGTTTTTTTAATGGAAATAGAATGTTTTAATTCTACATTTCTGCTCTCATATCTCAGCAACAAGCTATCTTACTGCATAAAGATCTATTATAACCTATAGAAATATTTTAAATCAATGGAATGTAACGTTGCGTTAATTTTGAAAAACTTATAATACAATCAAACGTCATATGAAATTCATTCAATTAAACTTTTATTAGTTCTTACAAGTTTATTAGTTCTTTAGGTTATTTCACAAAACCATTGATCACAGTAAAATCCATTATAAAATACTGTTAAACTATTTTTTCAGCTATTAATTTTATTAACTCGTTAGAACATTGAAATTGTGAAGCTCAGCTTCTGGTATTCTTTTTTATGTTTTCATGTGAATTTGATAATTTTCACATTTGATGTTGGTTGCAATAAACCGTCTATTGAGTCCATTGAAAAGCTATAGCAACAAATACATAAATAGGCATGAATACATGACAATTCACGATTTACTATCAATTAATCCATTAGAATACTTTTATTGCATTCAATCACATAGCAGGTTTAAATATGAACTAAGTGAATAGACCTGATTAATCCCGGTTTGTAATTTGGCTGATATTTAAATCTACATGTTTATACATATACCATGTACCATCAGAACAAACAAAATGGATGCGCAGACTTTCGCTCATGTAGGCGTCCCAAATTACATTTTCGACATAGAAAAGAAATACGTTCAGAATATACCCATTTCAGGATTCTAAGAGATAACAAATTATAAGTGAGGTAATGTTATGCGGCAACTAACAGCTGCTAATTTCTTAAGCGACGCATTTCTGGTTTTTCTAAAGAGTCTAAAGACGCTAGCCGTGCGTCTTTCTTTCTTCTAACCGAAACTTTCTAATTCTAGGTTTACTGTTCTAGTTTTAATTCTAATTTAGCTTGAGATTGTTGTAAGTCCTTCTGGAACAAGAAGTACAACTAACACTAGACCTAGAACTATAAACATGAGGGTTTAGCTGTACGTCCCTTAAGAGTACTAGGTTTAGTGTTAGTTCTAGTTTCAGTTTTTATTTACGTATAGGCGACTAAACTCCAATGTTTCTTGTTCTAGGACTACTATGAGTTCTGCAATTGTAGATTTGAAATCTACATTTTTACCATGTAGATTCCAAATCCGTTCTGCATAAAGTTGGCCTTCTGCACTGAATAACTAACTGGTGTTTTATATTTAATGGAATTTTTCTTAAGATAGGGTAGGTCTGAAATCCCGATATGAGTATGTATTGGCATACCACTAAAATTTTAGTTCAAACAGATCGCAATTAAGCAATATGCATTTCGGCCAAAATACAGCCAAAATCGAAACTTCGCGTAAATCCCTATTTTAGGCCGAAACTGGCCGAAACTAAAACCGAAATTTCGGTCGAACGATATTTGGAAGAGTCCGGATGATTGGAAGATGCTAGAATGTTACAGGACAATATCGATTTGATTCAAGACTGGTGCTAATCTAATTCCATTTCGCGAAGTATCAGTAAATGCCGTTACGTGTCATTTACCAAAAAATGGAATAAAATCGATACGAGAGATCTGGGTGTGACATTTGATTCCGAACTCTCTTTCTTCTACGGCTCCTCATATTGAAGAGATGTGTTCGAGGGCCCGGAGCACTTTCAGATCTATAATTAGGCTTTTGGGTCGGCTTGGCGATTTAAGTGCCCTAAAAACGCTGTTTATGGCTTTGGTTATATCTCGACTTATTTATACGTCACATCCGCTTATAATTGAAAAGATTCAGCGCCGCTTTTGGAAGTTTCTATATTATCGCATGGATGGTCAATATCCGTCAAGAGCGGTGAACTACTTGAACCTACTGCATCGACATGAATTTATATCATTACAGACCAGAAGAATAGACCAAAGTGCATCGTACTTGCAAAACATGTGATTATGCATGGTTATGCGGTTTGAAGGGTTATGCGAGTAAATTTGGTGGTTCCACGAATGAATTCTGGAATACACATATGCTTTTATTCATTCCTTTGTGGGACTAATAGATATAGATTAAGTTTCAACGTTAAACGTTAGTTAACGCTTTCCCGTACTATAAAGTATAAAAATCAAAACAACTACATAATTCTTAAGAATATTTTTTAAATATTTTGTGCTTTTAAACTAGATTTAACAATATGACTTGTTAATATTTGCAGATTACCCTTAACTTTTGGCATTTTTATACTTTTCTTTACTATCTACCCAAACTGATACGTTTAATTCTTTGTGAGTAAATTAATACATTCTAATTAAAAAATATTTTCATGTATTACTATAAATTTTTAATTGGTTAAGAACAAACTGTTTGGATATTTCTTCAGTTTATAAGTACCTACCCACCAATGTGTTAAGTTCATAAAGGGAAACGTTTAAAATAGCTTCAAAACCGGTGTTTTTCTATAGAGTTTTCACATCCCCTTTAAGGCTTGGCAAAACGTTTCTATTAAATCCCATTTTCCATGGTAAGCGACTTTAGTATGAGACACTTGTCCCGAAGAGTCTAGCAGTAAACGCCACTTGGCGTTTGCAGAGTCCCATCGAAAACAGGCAAATATTATCATGTGAGGGTAAGCTCGAAGAAAACCCTGACTATAATATGGTCTCTTCTCGCTCCCTTCTACAATTCGGTGGGGCGGTGGGAGACAAAAGGGCAGAAAGCGCAGAGCGAAAAATTCACATATTGGATTATGTTGCACGCTGCGTTCCAGATTTGTTTTTGCACTCGCTCGATTCTTAGAGCTGGAGCATTGGCCGATGCAGAAGGCATCTGTGTGCGGGTCAGGTCGCCGTAACAGAACCTGACGAGGAGACGTTTCAAGTTTATATCTCTTATTTCTCTCCCTATACATTTCTGTAATTTTTCCTAGTGGCGACTCTCGACCTTATACGACGTTGACGATTTTGGGTCGATAACAAATATAATTTTCTTGGAAGGTTCATACACTCGGTTCGGTCGCCTGGTTTTTAATCTGGAGATGTTTATAAAACCTAACAGTATATTTTCTTATGGCACTCTGAGTATTACTCAATTTAAATTAGCTTTTGAGATGAAGCGTTGATCAAGAACGAGTCAATCATGATGTTTATTAAATGCGATTTTCTCATTAATCTAAAAAATTAGTAACTTTTAAGCTGCGGTTTCTCTTTACCGACATCTAATCTGCTTGTGACCGAAATCGATTCATGAATTAACCGCGCGAGTTGCGGACGTTCTGAATCCTTATCCTTGCGGGCTTTGCAGCGGCGGGATTCCCAACTTGTTTCGTGACAGATGTCTGAAGGAGGAATTTCCTCGTACGGAGGAAATTCGTTGGATTTTACAATCTTGTTTTGTCTCTTTTTTCTTCTTCTTGGTATACATTACTTTTTTACACAACACAGCTTTTTTAAGTTAACATTTTTGAACAAAGTAAACACGTTTCAGAGTAGGTAAAGTAACAACCTACTTTAGAGTAACGACAAAAGTTCTATACGGAATTTAATGGTAGCCTTGCAAAATAATCGTTCTCAGTTTAACCTTTATACGGTCCCTGGAGAGGTCGTTCGCGAACATGATAGATTATTCGACGTCAGACGGTGTCAGCTATTTACCCCCTGATCGTTCAGCCTGAAACGGTTCTCTGCCAATACTAGGGTCGTGCTCATCACTCCACAAACTTCCATTTTCTTTTCTCGCTGAAAATTCTGCTAATGCTTTTTGTAAGTAAAAACACTCCTTACTGTTACAATTCGTGATTAAATACTACATCAACAATGTTAACACAAAAAATAATGCAAAAAAGAAGACGGTGTTCAAAGTAACACTACACTAATGAATTCGTTTTTTCTTCTCATTCTCACTACGTAGCGTGCTTTTATGTTAATAGGAAGCCGCATAATTATTGACATGACATAATTTTTGCAGTTCGTCGACCGGTGTATGCGCGTAAGAAACGCGAAGAGGATGTAATAATAAAAATCATTCATTGATTCATATACTGCGCCTACCTGTAGCTTAATACGTAAATCAATACGTTAAAATTAATTTTAAATTATTACACAAAGAGCAATTAGAGGTGATACACAAAGGTGTGGTCGTATTTCTCTTTAATAACGTAAAAGGGGTCTGTCGACAACAAAAATAGCAAAATGTGCTTGAGTTGAAGCGACAAACAACGCTGTGGGGGCGATTTCTTCGACCGTGACAAAAGTAAATGGCGTCAGATGGCATTTTTATTGCGAACAATGTTTAAATTCCTGAAGGCACGCAATCTCTCAGAGACGCCATTGTATTTATCTGGTCGGGTTGTTTACCGACCTAAAAGTAGAAAAAGGGCCGGGCTGGCAATAAACGGGTTGCACATGCTCTTACAACCCTCTCGCTGGTAATCGATGGCTCGGCGGGCAATTCATCAGAAATGGTTGATGTCGTCGTAACCCGTCCTCGCAATTCAAGCTTAGGATCTCGACTAAGATAGCAAAATGGTGGAGCACTCATCCGAGCACGTTCGTAAACTGAGACGTCTCTTGGCGACCGACCAAATGCGGCGTCAACTGGCGCCACCGACACGTGTTGTACTTGTTGAGGGAACGATGCTACGGTCTCGTCGACTTAACACCCCGGATTAACCGAGATTGTTAATTCATGGCGCCTTAATGTTAGTTTCTGGGTCAGTGGTCTCTAGATATTTCAACTGTATTACCACATTTGTATTTGTATAACATTCCCATTTAAGTACATAATAAATAATGCATAGATCTAGATTAATTAACCGCAATCCAAAGGTATTATTATACTCAATGGAAAGTGAAAGCAGAAAACTTATTTTCCCATCTACTAAAAAAACCAGTCACGTAACATTACCTGACTACCTTTTTTCCTGAGTACCTCGTACAATTTTTCCGCACTTAAAATACCATTAGGAATTCCTTGTTTGGAATGAAAGGCTTATTTTATTTTTGTAATTCTCGTTATAAATAGTTTTATAACGTAATGTATTTATTATCAATTTCCTCACGTGTTCATACATTCCAGATTGTTTGAGAGGATGGTAACAAAATTTATCAAAGCGCGTTTCTCCTTGTTAGCACTTTGAAAAGCAAACACGCTTTGGCTAATGGAAAGCGGGCCAGTAACCGAAAGTTAGATTATTGCAATAAGTTTCATGTTTTCTCATTTACCAAAGGTCTACGGGAAAATTAATTTAGGTTTTTAACAACGTTCAAACATACAACCCCCTTATCATTTTTTTTCTTGTCCTTCTTTCGTAGTATTACGCTAGAAGCATGATATGACGATTAGACCATTTCCTTTGTTCATGTATTAAATCGTTTAAATAAAGCTAATAACTTAAATAACAACCCAACATTAACTTTTTAGTCACGCAAACTGTGGCTTTATAGATTGATTAAATTTTAAGATTAACTGTAACAAAATATAGTGGCAACTATATTGTCCTAAAATATATATAGATAAAGAAAATAAAAGTTTTGTATTTTCACGAAATACTTAGTAGTAGAATAAAGGTGAATAATTCAGAATGAAATCGTTTAAGATTACTTAATAAAGAGGCATCTACGCTCGGTTGAATACATTTTGTATAAATGTCACATTTTGTGAAATGTGTATTATGGCCAAATTAATTATGGATATGGAGTATTTCTATGGATTTTATTCCTTGTAAATGAGATGGGATGTTTTCCAACAAGTAAAATATCTAAGGCGTCAAAAGTTGGCTACTCAACACATTTTCCCAACGCACCATAAATAAGACTTTGCTGAGTAGAATTGTGTTAGAATGCCTTATGTTGGGTTGGATTGCGTTGAAACGGTTGGTTTGTGTTGAGTTGGTTTGTGGTAGTACCGTTTAGGTTCAGTTGATTTGTATTGTATTGAATTACTAACAAAGCGCGATCTTATTATCTAATTGTATTTACCATCTTTATGTAGTTTTCAATCGTATAGCTGAATAAACTGAACCCTGGCCCTTTGTTCTCTACAATTAAGTCGGTGTTTCTTCTAATTGCAAATTAACTTCATTTAACTTAATCTTTTAGTTGTATCTTCAGGAATTATTTTAAAGATATTTACCTCTGCCAAAGTTATTATGGCTTTGAAGTTTTGCTTATACGACTTAACTCCTTCTAAATAGAATGGGTTCTGGATTCTGAATTCGCGGGATAACTGTTCCGCTCGTAGCACTTTGAGCTCTGCAGATCCCTTGTATTTACTTCCCTCTTTTGGTCAGCTTTAGGGTCCTTCCAGCCCCTAAAAATATTACCCTGGAGGGAAAGCCAATCAGTTGTCTTGTTTGTGCTGCACTGATTTCACTCATGTCAATCTAGATATCCCCAAAAATTTACAGCTTTAGTGTTTGGAGAACCACGCAGTCGCACAGAACGTTTTCTGCCGATTCTTCCTCCTCACCATATCCTCCGCAAATATAGGTGTCACTTATTTCTATGATCCCTAAGTGCTTCTGCAGATTTCAGTGTCATAAGTGATAAGACCTATTTCAAAATGTAGGTTCTTCCTAGACAGCCTCATTCACTACCTCATCAAACAGCCTCCTTGACTTGGCGACATCTTCATGATCACGGAGGTTTCAATTTGAAACAGACATGGCAGTCCTCAAGCAACAAGGATGAATAGCGATACCGCCCGAGCTAAAGAAGGGGTTATCTGCAATCAGAATATATTATAATTTTTTTGTTACTAATTTTCTTGGAAATTTGCTCAGCCGCCACAGAAACGGTCACCAGTTGCGCTTGGAGTGCGGTGGGCCAAATTCCCAGAGGATTTAGAAACATTTATTGTTGGTTGATGGAATAAACCGAAGTGCCACCGCCGCTTTCCCTACGAGATCTGTCCACCCATAATTGAAGAACGATTTCGGTCGTTTGGAGATAAAACACGTTGGAATCATATTTATCATTCATAGCTGGCTAGTCATAGTAGTCATAACCGCTCGCAAGCTCCTTAACGTGATAATTACGAAAAGTGCCTTTCTCAGAACATTCTCCATTGCTGCAGTTGGTGAGATTACCGTCGAGCTTGTAACGTAGAGACAAGCCAAATGTTGCAATTTTTGTAGTTACCAAATAACCGGCTTATTTCTAACTTTTGGCCATCAATGTACGGCGCCGAAATAGGGATACTTTGATTGTTAAGCCACAGGAGGTCCCAACGATCCTTCTGCACTGAGTAACCGTTTTGTACAAGGTCAGCCCCAGATACTTATACCCCCAGTTACTATACCTTCTTCGCTTTGTGAAGAGCACCATCTCTGTTTATTCGATTATTCTTAATCTTTTCTACATTTAATTCGATCACATAGGACGTTTTCAAATTTCCCGTGAACCAAAACAGCTAGGTCGTCAGTATAAGCGCAGACATTAAATTTTTCAGCTGAGAACTGTCTTATAAGGCTGTCCAGGGTGACGTTCCATAGCAGGGGTGACAGCACCCCACCCTTCGGAAATCCTCGTGCAATGATCGCTCTTATTTTATTGTCATTATTACTATTATTATTAGCATCAATTACACTATCTATGTCCTTCTTGAGAGTATATTTAGAATCCAGTCCGCTAGTGCAGGCTGGACTTTTTTGTCTCTAAGGGCCCTTCGTAGTCAAAAGATTTATAAGAAAAAAGTAGGTACAAAAAAGTAGAAACAGTAGGAGCTAATCCTACTGTTTTTTGTAAGGCCATTTCTTTTGACCTTCCCAGAGTGCATGCATGCTAGTTTGGGTGCAGGTGAAACATTTCCTTTGTCGTTTCTCTTATATATCTTTCACATAGCCTGCCAAGTGCCTTCCCGATGAATGAAGAAAGACTGATTGGTCTATATGATTTTGGATTAGACTAATCTCTTCTCCTAGGTTTGGGGATTAAGATTACCTTTACGATCATTCCAGGTTAAGGGAACATAGTGGAACGCTGAATAACAAACCATATACCACTGTAGTAGCGCAGGCAGAATACCATAAGGATTGGGAGATTTAAGTGGAATAGGTTGTGCTGGGCTGAATTGTGTTGAGTTAGACTTTTCTGGGCTAGAATAAATCTACGAGACCAACAGCCAGCCGGGTGCGCAAGGCAATTTCCCCTCCTGAGCACCATAAAATAAGGACTGAACTGAGTCGCTTTTATTGTGGGTATAAGATATAGTTCACTGTGGAAGGTTATTAAACAAGAACCACAAAATCGTTAAAGTATTTGGGGGTGACAGTTGGAAAGGACGTGAGGTGGAAAGATCACTTACAATAATCGTCAGCAAAATGCAAGATACAGTGCAATGTTTTCAGAGCTCATTTGCTAGAATACAAACACAACTCAAAATTTGTCATTCTTTAGATTTTTACACCACTATACGTGAATTGTTTTTACACAAACAATGTCACTTTCGTACATACCATGATTACCGGTAAAAAAAGCCGTAACAAAGTATAATGGCCCATATGCAATAGTGAAATAAACAATTTATAAACGCGATTATTTCAAATTTGCATTTTTTGACTTTTATTGGTTTTCTAGCAAGGGAATGGTATGGCCCCCAAGAACAGACAAAAGGAAGATGATAAGTGTGGGCATATGACTCGCAAGAAAGCTAACACAAATCCAAAGACAGATTTTAATCCGAGTAATAAGCGCATATCGAACAATATCAGCGGATGTATTACTGGTCACCACCAACATTTCTTTACCAGTTTAATGGTAAAGAAAATGCTAACATACATGGAAATGGAGGAAACAGGAAAAGAAATTATGGATTATTGAATCATAGGCCAACAAACAATTATGTCAGATATGGTTACTAGAATTAATTTACGTTCAGTTTAAGATGAGTTTTGACGAGGACGATTTGAGAAAAGGGCAAAAAGTAGGAAGACCATAGCCACGCTAACCGATGGTTAAAGCGTTTTGATTTATTTCAGGCCATATCTTTATGGGAAATTTCTCAAGATGTAACCTGACCGCAAACCTATGATTTGACTCTGACTAAGATTTATAATACTAGATCTATGTACAAAAATTTTTGAATAATCTGACCTGTACTCGTTTATCAAAGTTTAATCGACCATTGTCGTTTCCTAATGGACTTCGTTGAAATGGTTGATATACGCCTTTCTTAAATATCGTTGTTAATCGACAATTGGAGTCGATTAACAACTAGTGCAGTAATGTACTTCTAAACGATATTGTCATTTATATAAAAGTTAAATCAATTATTGTTATAACGTTTTATTTTCAAGTTAGAACTTAATATCCAATTTTTGCATTTTTTTAATAAAATTTATTTTATTTAGTGAATAGGCGTTGAAAGTATGGGGCGTCGTACCTATCACGCGATTCGACCATAACATGTCCAGAGACGCCACACCCAACGCTCTAAACCGCTGAATTATGGTCAATATACTTTACGAGGAACTCTGGCACAGCGTTTCGTTCTTAATTCATTGCCAAGTCGATTAGGGAAGAACCTCTCAAAGGAATAAGGTCGATCGGGTAAGGACAAATAAGTATTTTCGTATCGAATCATTCAACGACTATCCAGAGTGTGAAAGTGTCTTGGGAAGTCCCCGAAGTAAAGGCTCCCTTAATATGATTGTCTGGAGCTTTCCTAGCCCCAATCGAAACATGTACAGGAACGGGACGAAACCTCGCTAAGCACGTAGGACACAACTCTCAAGACGGATTCGACTACGACCCCCGACGACGCTGAGTGCCTGCAGGAGCCATTGTTGACACCGAGAGGGAACTTTGAGAATTGTGTGCCGCTGACATAAATATTATTCAACAAAAGGGTTCCTCATAATGGAATATAAAGCTGCCGGGTCGGGGCGCGCGCCGCTCGAATCAAACGTCGTCGTCCCTACAAGTTCCCACTCGACTCGGTTGAGAGCGGTCGAGTCGAGCGTTATCCGCTATTGAAAGAAATCTTTATTGTCGGCACAAATGAAAATAATGGAGCCGACTTCTCGCTCCGTCGACGGTTCCGCTCATTACTAGACGACAGAAACTCCGCGGAAGTCAAGAGGACTCGGTTTTTGTTATCTTTTGACTGCGGGGTATATTTTCAAATCGAAACCTGAAAACGATGAAAATTGCATCGACTGCGAGAACGGTTACAATAAATTTTCCGTTACCTATTGCAAACAGACAGAAAAATTTTCACAAAAATTTATTTATTGCAATAATTCTAACAAAGATTTTGCATATAGCAACATTATATGGAAAAACTATCAAATTTTTTCCCCGAGGTGAGCTTAAATCTAATATAGGGGATAACTATATAATGAGTAGGTATAACTTTGCCCGGTAATTATGTGTGGGAATGAAATGCATGCATCGAGGGAAAACAATTTGTTAAAGAAATAAAGCGCTATTTTTAGTATTTCCAAGTTAGTAGGGTTAGGACAAAAAGTGGTGAGACGTCGTAGTCGAGAGTTGGAGTAAAAAGTAAACGTAGCTCGCATTCTTGATTAAAAGTCGTATTGCCGCCCGATAGGGAACGACCCCATAAACTTGTGCAACTAATTCTGTTCAGTCCGCTGCGAGCCGACGTTCCTTTAGAATTGACGGCAGTTGCCGGAGTTTTGGATAAACACAATGTCAAAAGTTTTGCCTTTTCAGCTTTGTTACTCCCAAGCTGATTTTTAACGCATGAATTTACTATTTAATCAATACTAAAGTTGTAAGAAAAAAAAAATAACCAAAAACACCACCACTTGTAATACTTCACTTCGTTACCGCCAAAGATAAAAAGTAGAAAAGAAACGCTATTAGTGAGAGAAGTTAAGTTCGGCACCTTCGGGAACGGAAAAGAGGAGGAAGTCCCGACTTTTTCTTGAAACTCACGTAGCGCCACTAGGTTCGGATCCACAAAACCACCTGGAGGGAACTGAAAGTTACTGCCGGCCATTGTGTCGTAAACATGTGACCCTTTTCTCACCGCGTAGAATGGAGCTTTTATAGCACGTCCTCCGGGTCAATATTTATCCGAGTGTCAAGAAGAAGGATGTGAAATGGATTCTTTTTACGCGTCTTATAATGAAATATCCTAAAAGATTATAAACGGTTGTAAACGACTGGAAAGTTGGCGTTTCGGAATCTTCGGAAACAAAGTTTGGTGGTAAACCGCCAAAACTTCGCGCTAATTACTCCCAAGCAACAATTCTTTGAGTCTTACGTAGTTTCGGTCTTAGCAGCTATCTTGTTTTCCGAACTGAAATTACATCTACTTTGTACATCGCTTAAATTTTAGACGCACCCAAAGAAGCTGTATTTATCGTGCGAGCTTTGCATACAAAATCTCCGCGAGCGTTTTAATTTTGTTTAACGACTACTACGACGTTTGTTACAAAGTCTCTTTGAAATAGCGACAATCTGAAAGCTTTACCGAATCGTACTCTTCCTTTACCTCTGTATGATAATCACATCAAAGCTTTTACTTATCTGGTTTCACATTACGCATAGTCTATTTGCAAGCGTAAAGAACTTTAAGAATTTTATAACTGAAAATTTGTTGAGTTTACATAACCAATTTGGCTCTTTACCAGATACATTAACGTAACGTATCGATTGGATCAATTCAGCGATGCTTTGGCTTCGTGATACTTTGATCCCGACGAGATACCCGATAACAGACAGCCGCAGTGTGCAGAGACTGTTATTGTCGCCTGGCGTCGTCGTGAATTGAACGGAATTGAACTTTGATTAGGGCTGTAGATCCGTTTGCGAGCCCGAATCCTGATGGTATCGGTCGACCTTGCGTCCGTATCCCAAGGGGGTCGCTACCGTTGCCAACGTGGTGCCAAATTGGGAAACTTTTCTTATATTTCAAATATTGTTTCTGGTCGATATAAATCCGATTCTTTAGACCCTTCGGTGAAGGCGGGCAATTCGCAGCGGAGCCGAAAATTTAATTTCGACTTTGACACAAGGCATAGTATAACTGATCACAATGGTGGTTGATGGTAGGTTTGAATATGGCCCTTCTTTGTATTATAATTGCACACCAAATAGCCGGGGAACGTCGTCGCGAACTTTGGAACATCTAGTTGCACCTGAAACTTACGGCACACATCAAGCAAACCATGGCAAGTCGTCTAAAGTGCCGTAATAATTATCGCGCGAGGCGGAACTGTCGCCCGCTCCGCGAAATTGAACAATTTCACTAAAGCCTTGATCTTCGGATAGTTTAATTGTAATTATTCAAAGTTCACAAAATCTGATTACACGCCGTCTCTGAGGCCAAGAGCTCGTCCGCGGCGCAAATTACACCTGAAACTGCCGGAAGGGGTGCGGGGTGCGACGTCTCCCCATCCCTACCGGAAGTTGAAGAGCGGGACGTTGAGGGAGCAGGCGGGAGAGTGGTTTTGTGAAGGGCCACTTTGTTGCAACCGGTATTACCTGGCCGTTTTCGTTTCCCCGCCACCAGGCGGCGCGCTGCGAAGTTATTAATGCGAGCTTGGGAGGGTCCTTATTGAATCCCTTTTGATTCGACGTCAAGTAGGGAAAACACAATGTGATTAAAACGTACAACGTTGCTTTGGCGATACCGACGACAATTTATTCTTGCTCGTCGGTTTTGTTTGCATCGTATCGTTTTAGGACACAAATTAAATCACCTTATACTACAAGAGCTGCTTTTATTTTAAGATAACAACATTAATTGGGACTCTAATATAATTACGTGTTTTAATGCCACTATGTACAGAGACCATAAATTGTGAAGTGCTCTCCACTGGTAAGGCAATTAATGGTCCACAGATAGAAGCAAAAATCCGGACCTGCTTATAAAAGAAGAGGTAGGGTTATAATCAAATTAGTCATCACTAATTATTACTTTATTTGTTTACTGTTGTTCACTCACTTATAAGTTAACTAACTACAAACAAACGAAGACATTGACAAGGTTGAGGCTCGTCACCCGTTTAGCATCAAAGCCTAAATATAACATACAGTAATGCTTCGCTAATCGGAATCAATTAAAACCAGCTTAATTCAAATTATGGAAGCATGCGGATTATTGGAGACTTATTTAGATATTATCCAAAAGTGTTCTAGACCTTATAAATGGTCTTTTAAACCTTTAAAATTTATAAAAATTTATAGATTTATTCTACAAAATAATAATATCTGCAGTTTATCTGGCAGTACATATGAAACATTGAAGCCCCTCAGAAGGAGTTGGGCCTCAAAGACTGTAGCACTATTAACCCTTAGGTTTAGGATGGCATGGCACTGTTCCTTTTCCTCATCTGACTATCCATTTCTCTAGCATTTTGTTAATAAATTGAAAGAATTCGCAAACATTTCAGCGTTTTGGCAATATTATCTTATTCTACAGGTAGAACGAAAAATCTATTAATTCCGATTAGCGAATCCTTTGCCAATTCTAACTAAAAGGGCACAACACAAATTTTACATTTTCAAATAAGAGCTGAAGTAAGAGAACCACAGTGCAATTGTACATTTCCGGGGCCCGTCTAAGGGGTAAGAAGTTCCAAGTTAAGGTGAAAATACTAGGGCAGTTTAGTAATACCTTCAAAGGATTTGGCGATCTCAGACCAAAATCTTCAAAAAATTGTTAAATTATTTTGAAACACAAACAAATTCTCTTTGATAACATTTTGATAAATCATAACGTCTTCACTTATTAACAAAAATTAAGGAAAGTAAGAAAAACAAAGCTAAAACAAGAACCAAGTTTATCTCTTCAACATTGTCCTAGACCTTTTTGCTGGTGATCATTTGGGGCAAGTGTTATCGCTATGGCTGACATCCGTTTCCAAGCCACACATAAGATCAATGAAAATTCTTCGTCATCAGGATCATTCCTGTCTTTGAAAGTATGCGTACTCCACCAGAAAATTTCTACGAGTATTGCACTCGGCGACGAGTTTCATAACAAATAATAACATGTAATATTATCTCATTTCCCATTTAGACATTTATACGCACACAAGACTATTTAATAAACCGTTCACCAAATGATAATTTACTAGATTGTTATGTTTTTCGATTTTGTATTGATAAAATATTGTAAACGACTAAATTGAACGTGTTTAAAATTTTGAACTGTATGTAAAGTTTTCGCCAAACTTTAATATCCAAAACTAATCACGCAATCTAACCAGACGTTTAAAGTTGCCTATCCATACAACAATATCTTATCTATGATAAACAGTCTCCAGTCATTTCTTTCATATTTTATTTGCATTGTGTTTATTAACATTCCAAATGCGAACAATATGCAGAAGTTTTTTCATCATTCACCATGAATAAACTTGAGAATGTTATTTGACGACTTCGACAAGCTGTGATTTTGTAGCGGGTGCCAAAAGATTATTTTATTTCAGAAACGGTCATTTGTTCTAATTAATGTTGTCTGAATTTTAATTTGGCAACAATTGAGTCAAGTTGATATTGATTGTAGATGAATATACTCTGTAATAGATTAATGTAGTCTGAATGAGGAAATGGTCTTTGTCCACTTACAATGTCAACGTAATTATACAATTTACTTAATATTAATTATCAATCCTTATTGTTAAGAGCAAGAATTAATTGGTCTATAGTTTTGCAAAACTTGCAACGACTGGATTGCATTAAAACGTTCGTATCGGGATTATTGGCTGGCTGAGAACAGTATGATTTTGATCCTAGTTCTATTTGAAGATTCATCAAGCGCTAACAATTTTCCAATAATCATGTTCTTATATTATTCTTTAGTGAATTAGAAACCACTTTCATTTCAATGGTCCCAGCTGTCTGGTTCAAAAAACACAAAAAGCGAAATACCAAGTATTCCATCGAAGTTCTTGTTTTCAGAATAATTGCAATGTCTCTACAACCAATTAAACTTTCTGATTAAACTTCATTTAAACTTCTGATATAAACATTCTGATTTAAGCATTAACAAACAGTATTTCAGTCTTTAAGTTTTATTGGTGTCTGTAGGGAATGGCTTGATTGCATTTAGGTGCCATCATAATATTCCTGATTACAGTCTATTATAAACCATAAAAAGCCAACGAATGAATTGTACGTCGATTATGTAATGATACTGATTTTATTACCGTCGTTTCAATATTTGTGAGGTTTCGACCAACGCGTCCTTTTTTGTGACTTTACGTAGCAGATGTAATGTTCAGCACCATTGGCTAATGATTTTCGAGTATAGTGCGAAATAGGGCTTACAGTTTGTATGGAATTGTTAATTGTTAAAATGTTAATTAACTTGCATTAATCTAAACTAAACTTGTCTTGAATTGTCATTTAAGTTTAATCTTTTACGACTCTTTCTTATGAAAATACTTTTCCTTCCCCCATTATTTTCTTAAACCGGATCTTTATGTAAGGTCTTGAAAAATCGCGTTTTTCAATTGAAAACTTATACTTTAGGTAACATCACAACATTTTTCAATAGTTCAACAACTTAACATTTAGTTCCTCTTCTTATTTTTTGAAAAAATCGATATCGGATACATATTTCTGGGCGAAACAAGCATTTTTTAATAAAAATATAATATATCGTATCGATATCGCGGGCCAAATTCACAGGTTAGAATTTACTGTGTTAGAGTAAAATACACTTATTCACCAGTACATGAAATACATGCCAGCATTCCACAAGGTAGTGTACTTGGCCTAACTTGCTCTTTGCATTTGATCTTCCGCAGAAAATGAAGAAATGAAGTAATTACAGCAAATAAGTTACAATTTCCTTAATTCCAATAAAAAATTAGGCAAAAATGAACTTGATATTAAATATTGACATCTAATATTAAAACTAAAATGGAGATAAAGAATCTAATTATGGGTTTGTAAATACAAGACAATTGCTAGTCTGATTCAAAGATTCAAAAACAAAGTACTAAGATAGATAGTGAATACATCTTGATATATAAGAAACACCGACACCTTCACGACTACGAAGTAGCATTGGTGACGTTAGAAATTACATTATTCAGATTGAAACATGGGAATAAAATACATGATAATCCCAACATCGATGCCATCCAGCTTCTCGATAATGAGGATGCCCTGCAACGCATTCAGAGGATGAAACCATTCGATTTAGTAACCTATTGTTATAATTGATTCAAACGCGAGCTATAGCGCGAAATTATAACAAAAACAGTGCGTACCTTTTGTGTTATCTCAAAACATTGAAAACATAACAATATTAATCTACATTATGTGTGAAGCGGACTAGATTACTGGAAAAAGCTGCATTAAGCTTACCTAATTAGTACCTATTTGCTAGTTTATTTAAGTTGAGTCGCACTTTATAAATAGCGTCCCATAAGTGATTCAATCAAATCAAAGTCTAGGTCGTAGAGAGTTCGTAGTAAATGATCAGCGAATCGGTTCGGGCGGAACACGACCATACGATCGGTGAAATGTGAGAAGAATGACCGTGTAATTCCGGAGAAAAATACACTTTCTCTTTTCACATCACTCTTATTCCCACAAACTATTTCAGGAAAACACATAACTTTTTTTTACTTTTTTACAATACCTTCACCCAAATTTAATATCTCTTAGCCATTGGGGAAAATCACGTACCGAAATAATTTGTAACGTAAACGACAACGCTTCCGTATTCAGAACGGCTCCCTCTCGATTTCCCATAGTCGTTTTGGCGCCTCCTGAATAATATAGTCGTGTATTTTGAGCGTTATTTCCAACTGGGGATCCACACTATGATATTTAGCATATTTTCCGATATTTCCTGGTGATCCACACGTAGTTTTAGGGGCTGTTTGATTTTACGATCTCTTTTTGTGCTGATATGGTATTCAAACCTTAACCAATTCCTTTTTAGTGTTATTTCTATTCTTCCTAAAACAAACAAAACGAAATGAATAGTGTTATCGATAATTGTTACTCTAAAATTAATTAACATGAAAATTAATGCAGTCTTATTAGATTTCTCGTCGTAGTGGATATTGACCGAAATGGGCTAGCATATAAATTAACTCTCCCGATATGGGATTTCGATCAAACCCCATGTAAATTTACTGCAGTGTGACGCAGGCTTTCCGCTCCGGAATCACACCTGCCCGTAAAGGTCAGCAATCCTAGCACCCGCTTTCAACCCTGCACCAACACCCATTAAACACTATCTAATATACATTGATTTGTTATCAAAACGTTTCGACATATAGCGTATCGCATTATGTTGGATATTAGCGTAATGATTGCATGTGTAAATGTGTTTATCGAAAGTCATAGAGGAAACGAGCTTTTACTGGCAAAAAACTTAAAACTCATTTAGTTATTTCGCTGAGGGGTGAGCTTATGGAATTACTGTCATCGCTCTTTGTGCCCGAAGAACAATAACTATTATTCACGTGCCATCCACTGAGGAAACATTTCGCGTTGTCTAACTGCAGCGAATCACGCTACATGGGTGCTGCCCCACGTCTGCTCTATTCTACGACCTCGCCAGGAAATTCGTAATACTTTTTTATCATTTTACTTTCTACTGTACTGTGTATTCTTTTATTAATGCCTTTGTGAACAAAAACTAAGTTATGGTTAGACTAAGACGCTCACTCCAATTTGCTTAAAATAAATACCTACATTAAATAATTGTCCATTTCCTTCTGAGGTTTATGAAATTTAAAGCTTTGAACTTTATTACACCATCAAGTATCTTCTTTATCCGTTTATCTTCACGACTCCAGTTTTATTTTAATTGTCCGAATTGAACCATTCTCGGGCGATGTTTTATGAGATAACCCCCCGTTTAGATGGCGTAGATGCTATCACGCACCAGGAGTCGTTCAATTGCCTGCGGCACAGCGGGGAAAGACGAACTTAACGGCGGCAACTTGAAACCCGCAATCCCAAGTTGGAGGTGAAAAAGTTATCGTTCCAGCCCCGGAGGAAATTAACGCTATTAAAGTAATAAAGTCTGATATTTTTCGGTGATTTACTTCGACGCGCCTCGGGGCGGTTGCCAAATAAACTAACAAAAAGACATGCGATGACGAAAATATTCGAAACATATATAAACAGTTTCGTTAAAGTATGCCATTAAAGATTATGACAAAATGTTAATTTCAAAGTGTAACAAACCAGAAAGAGGATTCTTAATTACAAAGGAGATACCAAAAAGAGAACGCGCCAACCTTATTTCCGTCTACGAAATTCTCTACAACGTTAGGCTAACTAAATTAGCTAAAATGAGTATTTTTTTAATACCTTCCCCGGATTGCCTCAATTTTTAAACCGGGCCAGAGAGACCTGAAGTAATTTTGCTGGTATCACAAGAACGTTGATTAGATTTCCTCTTTGCCTAATCACAGCTTTATTCAAGTGTGGAAATCTCCGCAAATTACATGGTTATACATGCGATTTGGATGATGTTAAATAATTTCTCTCGTTAAATTAACGTTAAATTCGCAAATATCGCATCAACGCATCGTGTCATGATTCAATTGCTCTGGAACAGGTAGAACGGAGTCCGAGGCGACACTACGTTAATCAAATACATTAATTACAACACTGAACACATCATACACCTAACCTATACGCATGAAACTCTGAGGCAAACTATGTTAATATATAGCATACCCCATATTGCTTCTATATAATACTAAATATTAATTGCTTCAGTACAATGGAAATTATACACCAAGCTTGATTTTAAGCCACATAGTGGTAAACAATTTTTAGTTAATTAATACTTAATTTTATTTACTAAAAAATTTTAAATGCGACCAACATATTATCACGAACAAAGTATTAGTCCCAAGGTAATACCTTTTTGCTGGAATGAACCTTTTGGCAGAAGAAGAAAAAAGTTACTAAATATCACAAAACCAAGATAATTTTAAAGTTAATATTTGAATACAGGAAATACAAAATAAATATAGAAAAATGTGAAAAAAAGAAAATGTCTTTAATAAGACATCTAAAAGAATTTGGCAACTATAGATTCTAGATCTAAAAGAAGATATCTTATTCAACACCAACAACAAATCAATGATGGAGACTGGTACGAAAATTTCACAAAAAACTATAGTATACTCTGGTTAATTAGGATACTTTTAACCTCACGCAACTTGTCCTAGTTAAACGATTATCCCAAATATCCGATTGTAACAACACTCACCAACAATAATAATCGGAATTCAAAACAATCGCCATGGCTAAAATGATAGGTGATAATGAAATGATTATGGATCAAAGTGAAGACGAAAATGCCCTCTTAATAATAAATTAATATTAATAAATTTAAAATGTGTATAATTACGTTTCAACTTAGGTAACAATAAAATATTAAAAAACGGAAGGATTTAAAAAAAATCGCCATGGCTTAATGAAGCAAATGGAATGATTCATGGATCGAGTTGTGATATGATATAAGATAACTGATGTTTCAACGAGAAATTATTTAGAAATTATTATACGAGAAATTACACGAGAAAAATCGTCTTGATAAAGGAATGAATCATGGCTTAAATTAAAGATGAAGATGTCTTCTTTAAAATAATGTACGATGACCGTTGTTTTATTTCAAAGTTATTCAGATAAAAATTGAAGTAGCTATGTAAGATTGCGTTTCAACTTAAATCATAGTAAGATAATAAAAATGGAGATAATGGGACGAGTTATGTATCAAATTGAAGACGAAAATGCCCTGTTTAAAATGATGTAGGATAACCATTATTTATTAAAAAATTAGTGAGATAAAATTTGAACTATGTAAAAATCCGTTTCAACTTAGGTAACACTAAAATAATATAAAGGAGGATTCAAAAAATCGCCATGGTTTAATAAAGAATGGATGATATTGATGACGAAAATGCCGTCTTTAACATGATATAGGATAACTGACGTTTCGACGAGAAATTATTGATATAAAAATTAAACCATGTAAGATTGCTTTTCAGATTAATTAAATTTCAAGAAATGGTATTGGCTTTAATAATGGATACAAAGGAATGAACCATAGTTTAAATTGAAGATATCTTCTTTAAAATAATGTGTGATAACTGCTATTTTATTAAAAAATTGTTGACATAAAAATTGAAGTATGTAAGATTGCGTTTCAATTTTGATAATAGTGAAATAATTAGAATGGAAGAAATCACGGAAATTGGAAGATAGTGGGATGAGTCATAGATCCAATTGAAGCAGAAAATTCTCTCTTTAAAATGATATAGGATAACTGACGTTTAAATGAGAAATTATGGAGATAGAAATTAAAATATGTAAGATAGTGCTTAAAATCAATTAAACTTCAAAACATGGCCTTGGCTTCAGTAATGGAGATAAAGGAATGCATGATGGCTTAAATTAACGGTGAAACTGTCTTTTTTATGACGGTGTGTGATAATCGATGTTTTATAAAAGGATTTTTGCAAACAAAAATTTATAACATTTTTACATAACATTTTTATATAACATTAAGACAAATTATACCGACGTATTAAATGTTTCGGACTTATACGTTTTGTCTCGATTAAGCGAATGTTCCAATTAACCGGCGGACCTATTAACCGGAGTGCACTGTACCTGAATCAGAATCAATTACCAATATTGACGAAGGTAAATACATGGAATAGATCAATAAAGGAAAAACTCATCTCCAGGAAAGGACCTAGTTAGAAACATCTGCTAGTCATAAAAAATTTATGGATCACTGTCTAAAATTAAGAAAAATCTGACATATATGGAAAAACGGTACCATACTTCCAATCCATAAATCTGATTCAGACCACCACCAACCCAAAAATTACATTTGTTCCAATATTAGGCAAAATAGTAGGTATATGCAGACTCCATTTCAGCAGTTTCGTTGCAAACCAAAAAATTTCTACCAACACACAATTAATTCACAAGTTAAACAAGAAATCGATTACTTAAGAGATGGGTGTCAAAAACAATATGATCATGTTAATGAACCGATTTTTAAAAGAGAGATCATTTCAAATATAGTTTAGAGGTTCATACCCTTTCTTACCTAAGCAAGAAGTCCGTCAAGGATTGTTCCATTATTTTTCTATCTTATACAGTATATACTGCTGTTACATAGCACATAGAAGATCTGGACTACTTCAGCTTAAAGTAGTCTATTGTAGGTATACATTACACAAAGTTTACTGTAAACGTGCTAGATCACTACTAATCTAGATCTTAAATATAAATCTTAAACGTGATTACCTTCAGATCGTTACACAAATAAAGATTTACACCAAACCTGAAAAAAGTCCAAAAATTCTAAAAACCATAAAAATGAAGCAATTAAAAGAGAATTATCGGTTCATTAACCTACCAAACCAAAAGACTCAATATCAACACTACAATGAAAATAAAATATGAAGACATGGAGTATGAATTATTAGAATGGTTTAATTATATGAGAGCTTCTAACATAATATAGTTGGTTTAGAAATGTAGGTCTAGTAGTTTGCTCTAGTTTTACTTCAATTCAAATACACAGGGTTAACAAATTTGCTTGTGAAGTACTGTATTTCAGAAAGTATATATATTGTAGAGGCCTTCGTTAAAAAAAATATCTTCAGATGCACTGATAAAACCCAACTCAACCCAACCCTATATATTACAATTGAAGTAAAATGGTGAAACGTAAAATCATTCGGGTTGAGCCGTCGTGAGAGATGTGCGGCTAAACCCAAATGTTTCTAGTTCTTAATGTAGAGTTAGTTCTAATGTTATAAAATTAAAACTAACAGCAGATCAAGAAGTGGAAAATTTTGTGATTAGCCGTAAATCTGATTCCAAACAGAGTTGCTAAACCCAATCCCGTATATTTGAACTAAAGTAAAACTAGAAATAACACTAGACCTAGAATTAGAATCATCCGGGTTTAGAAGTCTTGGCAGATGTACGGATAAACCCGAATGTTTCCAGTTCTGTATCCAAAGCAAGATGTAATTATATAAAATTAGAACCAACACTAGATCTAGAAATGTAAAGATGTGGGGTTACCCAGAATGGTTATGAATATGCAAAATATAAAGTTATATACAAAACATGCATAAGCATATAAATCCGATCTCTAATCATCAGCATATTGGTGACATCAGAGAATTTAAAATACTTGGACAGCAAGAACTTGTAGATTTTACAACGTAAAAATAGTCAATATTGATATCTATATTCAAGTAGCGATAGTACATTAGTTTGTAAGTTTATGTTATGCAGTGAAATGCATGGGATTCCGTGAATCATTGTGACTCACAATTTCCGGTGCTGTGTTGTGATAACAGTGCGTTAAGTTTTGTTTGTTTGTATACATAAAATAAACACAATAAGAATGGTGAAACCAGAATAGAAGAAGTGTTTTAAAGAGATAACAGAAGGAAATCAAAATAAAGCTGAATGTAAATTCTGCGAAAAAATTGGTGTTATACATGCATTTTTTAAAAAGTATCCAATCAGAACAAATCAAAATTTAAGAAAGTAATACTAACATATCTAAAAATTTATTAATTTTGTTTTACATTTTATTCATAAACTTTGGGGGTACAAAGTCTTCTAAAAAGATTCATTAGGATTCTAAATGAAATATCTACATGTGTAGCACAATATTTAAAACAAACGCTAATATCATATTTTGATTCAATAGACAGTGCTACGCAAAAAGAATTGTGCAAATTATTTACGCTGTCTGTACATGTAATTGTGCATTATCCATATTTGAAAATTCGATATGGAAAATATTTTTCAGTAAGTTGAGACCAACGTTTAAGATTTCTAGCCGAAGACAGTAAGAGCTACATTGTTGTACAAATGTTACACCAAATTAAAAAACAATGTAAAATAAAAGATTGCGTCTGTATTAATTTTCTTTATTAATGGACGAATATTCGTCATCAGGGTGTATAAATTATATTATTCACATAGTAAGGAACGTATATTTTTATGACTGCAATTTTCCTGGTGCAACCAGGCATATTGAAGACTATATTTATCAAGAATTAAACAACGAATAGAGGAAATGGTACCAGAAATAGTTGTTGTTGTCATTACAGACAACGCGGCAAATATGATATCTGCTTGGCGGAAAATTCAGAAAAACTTTTTACATACTCAAAATTACGGTTGTGGTGTCCACGTTTTAAACCTCTTAACGGAAGATATAAAAAAATTAAATACATTTCGCGTAAATTTAAATAAATAGTGCAAATTTGTGAAATTTTTTAATTAAAGCATGTACCAAATCAAAATTCTAAGAAATATCAAAAAAACTCAATCGAAAGATTCGCAAGAATCAATCACATCATTACAACTTCCAGTTGAAACTAGTTGCTGCAGTACAATACAATGTATGGAGGGTTTACAGCAAGCAGTTATAATGTATAATATAGTAGAAGTTATAGCAAACAACATAAGACAAAATATTTTGAATAGCGATTTATGGGATGTCATGGATCAAATATTAACATCGTTTAAACTAGGTTTCAATGCAATAGCAATATTAAAAGGATCACAAACAAAACTATCTGCAGCAAATAATATTTTCTTTTATATTAAATGCCACTTTGTAGTCAGCCAGCTGACGACACAAGAAAAACAACACAAATTTTGGGTTGTATTAAAAAACATTAAACATGGCAACCTATATTGCCTATAATGCATACCTATTATATTCTAGATTTGTTGATAATCAACTCAAAGATAATGAATTGGATGACGTTATTAACTTTATTTTTATGTTTTCAAAATCTACTAGATCTCATATTATGACGGAAATAACAGATTATGAAGCAAAAAATAGTGTCGTTAATTGTTTAGGAAGTTGTTAAATCTATTGAAGATGACAGCACAAGGCAACACTCGCTTCATGGTGAAGATCTTGGTTTAATTCTTCAAAATTAGCGAATGCGGCAGTTAAATTATTAAATATGCCAGCAAGTGGTCATGCAAGTGATTTGATCATTTGTCCAAAGCTAGGCTTAAAGCTCATGTTAAAAAAAGACAAGAACTTGAAATAAAATATAGAAAAATGTACTGGCTAATAGGGCGAAATTCAACCCTAGCGTTACATAATAAATTAATACTGTACAAACAAATATTAAAACCAGTATGGACTTATGGTATCCAGCAATGGGGCTGTACAAAACAAAGCAATAAAGATGTAATTCAAAGATTTCAAAACAAAGTGCTAAGAAACATTGTCAATGCACCCTGGTATATAAGAAATAAAGATCTCCATAAGGACTTAGAGATAGAAACAGTAGAAGAGAGTATCAAGAAATTTGCCAGCAGACATGAAGAAAGACTGCATAAACACGCCAACGTTGAGGCCATCCAGCTCCTTGACAACACTGGACTGAAGAGAAGACTCCAGAGAAAAAAGCCGTTCGAACTTTTGTAGTTTCTGTGAGTGATTGTGTATAAAGCAGAGCATGTGATATGTGAGGCAAAATAGGTGCATGTCAAGAATAGTGTGCAGACGGATCGGAATCAGAAGGTCACTGAAGAGTCGAACCACTGAATCGTTTATTAAGTTAAGTTAGAAACAAATTACTAATTGGTCTTTCTGACCAGATTGTAATTACTTTAATAATAAAAAAAAAGCTAGGCTTGAAAACTTTTGAAGATAGCGACCACAACAGTCCTATTCCTACGACTATATCCTTGTCATCTATAGATAGTGAAGTCAATGTCACTTTACACGGTGAGTGTGAATGGCTTCAAAAATAAACATTACTCACTTTAAAGTCCATAATCAATAATTTAGTTTTATGTCATAATCGATGACATTTTAAATGTGTAAATCCAAAATAAAACTCTTAATTAATTTTAATTGATAGTTGTCTTTTATTTGTTAGGTAAAATTTCTCTTGGGAGCCTATTAAGTTTCCTTATGATTAAAAGGACCGTAGAGCCTCCAACGTGGCTTCGTCCTAGGTCATTCGTTTCAATTTAGGGCGATCACAATATAAATGTCAGTTATACTAGCAGCCCCTGAGAAAGGTCTTTCAACTAGGACGAGAAAGGACGAGACCAAGTTTCTATTAAACGCAAACATTTTGGTATTAAACGTTACCTCGCTTTTTACTTTAAAAGGGAGAAATTAATAAAAACAAAATGTCACTTGAAAATATACAGAGATTATTACGGCAAACGAAAACGTGTTCCACTGTGAAAATGTCAATACCCTTTCGAGGTGAAAAGCTATCGGCGATGGACATGGCCATGTCGTTATTAGATTTTAAACCGCCCGGTGTTTTGTTTCGATCCCGGGCGAGAGTTTACTTTAGATAAGTGTGTTTTCCAGCGGAAGCAGCAAACGCCCATCTAGCTGCGGGCGTAAATACGTTATGAACTGTTGCTATAATAAAATCAAATGTGTTTGCAGGGGACATAAATCTACCACGGGTTACGGCTTCTCTTGAAATAACACCGTTTGCATTCGCTACGTCTTGTACATTTAGATAATTGTGGGGACGTTAGGTCCCACCTGGGTTGACGTACGACTCGGTATTTTCAGACCCGTGCAATTATAAATATGGACACGAGGGAGATTGGTTAATGTTACGAAAAAGCTTGATAATTTATTTAAAAGCGGTTCGCGTTATAGTTTATTTAAAAACACAAAGTAAAACAAATAAATAAAAAAAAAATTAGTTTTAGCGCTATCTGCAGTCGTAGCTAGAACAAATTTGTCGCATTATATTTCGTAAAACAAACGGTCGCAATTTCGAATTTGTACTATTTTTTATGGGTGAGTCGCGGTGGTAAATCGTTTTTAAATTTACGTTTCGCTACATTTCGCTTTCCACGTCGCTCTGTAATACGCTGACCATTTTATTTAATTTCATACATATTGTAACGTAAAATTGAATGCCAGCGCGTATTGTCGCGTTATTTTTCGTCTCGTTTATCGCCCGACTCGTAAATCTGCCTCTCGTCATTTTTTTAACTTTGTAAATTGTTTTTGCCTGCTCACCGAGATAAATTACCGTAACGTGGGTAGTTCCCCGAAATCCCAACCATAATCAACCTAGTTAATCCGACAAGAACCCCAAGTACTTTAATCAAGCAGTATCTATCCCGTCCCATACGCGTGTATTCGTCTTTGCGCTTGTTGCAATTCAAAACGGGGTTTCTATTTCCAGGGCCAGCTTTCTGGGGCTTGATAAACCCGGAGTGGTCACTGTGCAACAAGGGTCGCAGACAGTCCCCCGTTAATCTGGAGCCAAATAAGCTGCTCTTTGACCCCAATCTCAGGCCTCTGCACGTCGACAAACACCGGGTAAGTAGCTTAACGTCCGTTCCGCACCCTTCTCCCTCCTAAAGACGCTACATCTAACAGAAACCGGAGGAACTCATATCATCGTCATCCACGACTTGTGTACATGCATATCCAATAGATGTTGCCAAGATCTGAGACATTTGAATCCGATAATCCCGTATTGCATTGCCGAGATGTTACATAGCCTCTCACCTGATTCTCCGACTGTTTGTACTTGCGAAGGAGCGGGTAAATACCGGAATCTACCGGTGTATGGTTGCAACGCGTTTGTTTAGCATTGTAAATACTAACCCAAATTGTGCGGTTTATTCTCGGTAACGACTGAACTTCAATTCCCATGGCAAAACTAACGCAATTCCAAATACATCTTCAGTTTACTCATTTCACCAATAAAAATCTAACGACATATTTTTTTTTATTTCAGATTAGTGGGTCAATTAGCAACACAGGCCATAGCGTAATATTTACCGTCGACAATGACACAAGACATCACATCAACATCACCGGTGGTCCTTTGTCATACAAATACCAATTCCATGAAATTCATATACATTACGGTCTCCATGATCAATTCGGATCGGAACATTCCATAAACGGTTACGCTTTTCCAGCTGAGGTAAGTAGCAACGAATTTATTACTAAATTGTTAACATTCAACGTCTGTCAACGTCATCAATTGGATTTGTGTCCGACAAACAAAGGACATAATAACTATCCGTTTGTGACCCTAATACGAGATCTCGCACGCTAAAACTCGACCCATATGCAGCTCGTACTCGACATGCATTAATTAAATGCGGTTATCTGCAAGATTGCAATTGCGACCGTAAGGCCACAAATATCAATTAAGGACGCGTGAACCCTCTCTATAACTCACATTACTTCGCTCAACTATGAACATTTTCACAATCGATGATTTCGTGTAGTTATAACCGCCTTTGATTTGTATTTAAAGTATATTAACATATCAAAATAGTTTCTCAAACGAGAAACGATATTACGAGACGTTGATAGAATTGTTTTACGTCCGACAATCGATAGGACTATTATACTCGGCAACGATCCAACGTCAAAATTGCTCCAGGGGGCATTCTTCGTGCCCCATTCCTTTTCGATGCTCCGGGCGAATTCATACAAATTCAATGGCCTATTCCACCCGAATCCGCACTGGACAAAATAGTCAGGGTCCACAAACACCGAATATACGTGCTGGACAGAGATGTGGATAAGGATAGAAAGAGGGCGAAAAAAGGAGGCTGAATGTTGTGTACGTTCGCTGGTTGCTGGCTGCATTTGTATCGCTGACGATAAGGTTTCAAAGAATTGCAATCTGTACTGGGCCGGATGGAATCGCCAAAGTCCAATTTGCGCGCCGGCCCGATGTCGCCGGATTAATTTGCGAATGTCAACAGTCAAAGCAGTAAATGAAGTGGGTTGGAGGTTGAAAACTAAAAAAATCTGGTTGCTGCAAATAGGAAATTCGACGTAATGGAGTGTACTGTACTAAGCAATTCAACTGCCAATTAGTGTTTGGAATCATCAAAACCACTGCAAAACATAGATTTTTAAAATATAATTTCCCTAAATCTCCGGTATCATTTCACCACATTAAACCATTTTCCGTTAAATTTCTATCTCGTTCATTCGTTCTGACATATAAGAGCTATTAATTCCGAAAAGTGACGGGGCGAAATCCGTTTTCTGTTTCGGTTTAATTTAGTGTCTACCCCCTTAACACCGTCCGAGCGCTTTCGGTTTAAAAATCCACTCCAAGTATAAAATGTTTTAATTTTCAAGCGAAGTACCACTTAACCCCAACGTTTCCCTATTTACGCTTTACCGCACAAACGCCATATTTCACGCATTGACGCTTGGAAGTTTTTCAAAACTTTCACTCCAACCCCAAGGAGGGAACACTATTAAAATTCATATTCATTTCCGCAAACCTGGTACAGCGAAAATGAAATGTCAAAACCTTCCTGGATTTCAACCTAAGCAACGCGTGCCGCTAATTTCTCCGGTGTACTGTTATTTTCAAGTCGAATGCATCGTGAAATATTAGCCGCACATGCATTATTTATAAAAAAGAGATTAATGGTGGTTCCGCATGCTACTAAGCTACGTTTTGTCGCTATCTCAACCATTGTAAATCACGTTTGGTAATGTTAGATCAAGAAATTTTTTACTATCACGAAGTAAGCTTTTTAATGTTGATTACCTTGATTGAATTAAAATTAAGTACAACTATTACTAGGACTAATACTAGAACCTAAATGTTTATACATCAATAAATAATAGATGAAGAATCACGGTAAGAAGCGATGATAGTCCATGTTAAGTCAAAAGATATCTAGAATAATTAAGGTGGAATAACAAACAAGACTATTCCTAAAACATATTTTAAAGTAAGAATTAAGAGAAGAGAATGATGAAAAGAAAGATTCGGGTTTAGCCGTGCGTCTCGAGACCCTTTTTTTACGAGGTTTGGGAACATCTGCAAACAGACAATCAGTCGTGGATCTTGAGTTGACGGATAATGTGGGGTTGGGGTTCATAATTGAAGTTGTACCGACACTCCTCAATCAGTAAGTCCACGGAGAGCATGCTGGCTAGTACTTCATCAGTTGTTGTGGACACAGCGCAGTAATCCCATGTCACTTCTATTGGCAGTTTTGTGTTAATGCGGTTATGCATGTTCTTACAATGCATTTCAGTGCACATTTATACGGTAGTGCGGCATACATCACAGCTTGGTTGATTTTGGGCCTCCCAAATTTGGCATTACCCTTCGGAGTATGTTTGGTCAACCTTGTGGCTAGTCGCTTATTTCCCTCACATGAGTATATCCTTAGGTCTTTGTACACTGCTAAATATTTTATCATTGAAGGGATTTTCACAATCATTCCATCTACCTTAATCGTCATCGTGACAACCCTTCTTTTTCCCTGCAGCACCACCACTTCGGTTTTATGTGTCGCTACTTTGATGCCCATCTCAATAAGTTTGTAACAAGCCTTGCTAACCGACTTTATCTTCGACGCTCATCCTATCTTTCCTTGTTACAAGAATTGCTAAATCTTCCGCATACGTCACCATGCTAACTCAAGTTTCCATCTCCAATCTCAGAACGACGTCATAAAATACATTCCAGAGAGTCGGCCCCAATACAGACCCCTAGGGTATCCCACAAGATATCTGAAACTCTACCTGGTTTATGAAGAGGGAATAATAGCGTCCCAAGGAGCGGAGTTAAAGGCATATTCAATATCAATGGTAACGATTGCACACGGTTCCTGATTCTATAACGCTTTCCTTTTAATTTTCTCCACATGGGATGTACAGTAAATCCCCCTTCCCTGAAGCCCTATTGGTTGTCGCTTACCACGTCATTTTTTCTTATATCCTTATCAAGTCTATATCTTACTAGTGCTTTCATCACTTTGCATATGGTAGCGTCCAAGCAGATCGGTCTGTATGTACTATTACCGATCTTAACTATTATCACTTTCTTTCTTCTCGTTTTGAGTAGAGCCTTATCCAATTCTTCCATAGTGAAGCTATTTACCTGTTTACGATTACTCCTGTTTTTACTCTCTTGTCGTGGAAAAACTTTCACCGTCTGTTCCTTCATTACGTCTTCACTTCTTTTTATAAATATAAGTTTTTTCATTACTATTAGGCTTTAGCCCATATATTTCCATCCAATTCTTCGCAAAGCCTTCTCCAACATTCCTTTTTACTGTTGTCTATTAATCGTTTTAGATTTCTTTTGATTAACTTGTGTTTCTTCATTCACTCATCTATTTCATTTTCTGGGGCGGCTTTTCTTTTTAATCTTGCTATTATCCTTCTAGACGCATTACATTTGTTCCTTTTAACTGCTATCTCATTATTCCACCAATATACCCCAGTAATGTTTCTGCTATTACTTCTTTTTTTTAAATCTTACCGCACTGCATGATAAACCCAAATGTTTCTAGATATAGAGTTAGATCTAATGATCTACACCTAGAAGTGGACAAATATGGGTTCAACCGTGCGTCTTCAAAGAAAGATTCCACTTCTAGGTCTAGTGTTAGTTCTAGTTTTACTTCAATTGAAATATAAAGGGTTGTGAAGTCAGTTTGTGAACTATCCAGAAACTATTCATTGTAGAGGCTGTTATTAAAAAAAAATTCTTCAGATTTTTTCGCATATTTCGAATAATTTTAAACACATAAGAAAAATCTTATATTGCTTATTTTTATCGTATATAAATCCGCACCTTACTTATAAATAACCAAATGAGTTCGTATAACTCACAAAAGCTCAAATATTGTTAAACAGGGGACCGGATGTTGTAGTAGGTTACACATTGATGATTACAATGATTGATAGGACGGTATATAATGCTGTAACTAACACAGCTAGTTACATCAAAAGACGTCAGCAACCTTTTGCACGGGAAGGGTATAACCCATACAGCAACTACATATATTCGAGTGTATTCTTCGCCTGTCATATAAATTTCCAATCCTACAATGACAAACAATGTCTGATGAAGATAAAAGACTGGGACAAAAAAATAATAAAAAATTGCACCTTATCATCATTCCAAAGCAAGTTTCGGAAATTCCAAGGACGAAAAGATTAGTAAGAAATGTCAAATTGTTAATGTTAGGTCCTGAATTACTACCTATAAATATATAATAAACAAAAGTGTTGTTTATTTTGTGTATGTTGTGATATCTAGAGTCCTTTATGTACTGTTATGGCAGCTTTAATATTTCTATCATAAATCTTATATCTAATTTTTCCGGAAATTAATAAATTGTGACATATAAATCATCATATAAATAAAAATTGATGTTATACAACAACTAATAAAGGCTTATTAGCAACAAAAATGTCAACTATGAAAATAAAATATGTAACATCTGATAATACACAAAAAACTTAAAAAACAATAAAATGAACTTTAAATCAAAATCAACTATAACTTCAAAATAAGTAATATTTTTTGAAACATAGCATTCCAAAGGCAATATCGATACTGCATTTAGAGAGATTTTGTACAATTTTGTCTCACATTTTGTAAGGACGTCAAATCGCTTATAGATACATTTCGATTTTCATTTTGCTCTCTGACCGAAAACGTCTTCATGACCAATACTGTTATCAAATTGAATCTTTCTTCATTCTTTCCCTTTACGTCTTTGATTAATTTTGTAAGATATTGTTAGCTTCCTCTTCATAAATTTCACAATTTTTACTTACGGAGTTTAAATAGTTTGTCATTCTAATTCTTGGGATGTAATACGGCCTATGAGAAGCTGATGCATGAAAGACTATTCCACAAAAACCATTGCCCATACCAAGTAATAAATGTAATGACTTTATCCATATAATCGAAAGTTGCAAAGAAAAATTTCTTGCAGCAAATGCCTTGGAAATCATAACACAGTTAACTGTACATCACAATTTCCGGAAAAATGTAAATCATGTAGAATGACTAGTCGTGGAGCTTACCAAATGTAAAAATAGACCCACAATACCGATTCACGGCATACGTTTGCGGTTTTAATTCAACGAGAGAATTAAATGCGCACACAAAAAGTCTGATCGAATCATGAACACGGACGTAAAAAAACTGATATTCACAATCCAATCACAATCCATGACCATATTATAAACACATACGTGACCAAAATTAATTCTCCCAAAGTAAAAAATCAACAAAATCTTATCAATTCTTTAAACCGTCGGTTTGTGGAACAATACCAAGTACCATTATATCCTTCTCTGCAAATTATATGTACATTATTATGATTGATAATAATTACAAACAACAATAAACAATGCGATTAAAGCAGCGATGTTTGTGGAGACCAAACCGAAAATCCAAATTAACTTTCAGAATTGGACTATCATACAAATAGCTGTCATTATGGGACTACAATCCACCTTATATAACCAATCTATTAAACGTTTCCATTTATGCTATTTTAAAGTTAGGCAATATGAAAAGACATTTATTTTTAGTATACATTCATCCAATGAGCTTTATTGAGGGCAACATATTTACAATATCAGCATTATTTGACAACAACATCATAATGATTCGACTTTAACTCGAATCTTATAAAAAAGTGATAAATAAAACAATTCCTTGATAGGACAAACTTTGTTTATATACCCAGTTCACCCACATTTACATACAACAACTCATATTGGAATATAGAAATCACAAGTATAATATGTAAAGAGAAGACCTACTGAAATGAAATTAAAAAATTTTCGAATTATAAAAGTCAACCTACTATTGAACCCCTTCTGGATCCTGCGGATAATTCGTCACACCTACTGCCGCAAGAAGTAGCTAACATGTAAACCAATTATCTTGACAAATGTTTTCATTTTCAGAACACGTATGTTTCGTTTCTGCGTAAATGGAACTCCTACCCCCGAGGAGGCGTTTCTTGATGAAGAAGAATATTTCAAGATTCTCGATAATGGCAGAAACACCATGCCAGCATATGATAATATACAAGAAAAATTATTTTTTTTTAATATCAGCATAATCCTAAATTATTGACTAGTAAACCAACATTATCCAAAAGAATGGAAAAGGCAATAATTATATATATCCCGAAGAACAATGAAGCAATAGAGGATCCGGCAATACTCTTACTGGTTTTAGAGAGGATATTTGTACATATAATTTTAACACGGCTTCTTGAGATTGTAAGTCATAATATTCCCGAATATCAATTTGACTTTCGACAAAACAGAAGTACCGTCCACTCACTAAGTGTGTTAATCTGGAACTGTCAAGTAGCACATGAACAGAAATTACGATCAGCTATACCATTTCTGGATATCAAAAAACTTCATTCGACTCATTATAGCATCGATGACTCATCTACGAGTTAACAAATCACAACGTTCCATTCTGCTTCAAAACAAAGATGAAGTGCAGAGTGAGAGTGATGCATTTTAACTGATTAGTCTATAGGAACAAAGGCATTTCACTCCAAGTAGTAATCCAAAAAAACCATCTGCACGGTTTTCCAATCCAAGAACAAGACAACATTTAGAAATAGCAAAACGTGCTGCGCTAAGACAGATTACAACAATTAGACTTCCAAACAATCCCTTTCATAACCCTTCCAACCAAGCTTTGTATGAAACGACTGAAATCACGCTAACTAAGGAACGAGCAGAGAAGATTAGCAAGAGATTTCCAAAACTCTTCTGTGCTTGACAGATTGATGAGGATGAACGTCAACGTTTCAATATTTACCATAGTTTTTCACAATATTTCAATGAAAGACCGCGGTCGTAGCCTGCTTAGGACCTAGGTTAAATTTAGTTTATATTCTTTCACATTGGTACAGACAAATTATATTTTATTTTATTATTTTATCTATGAAGTCCTAAAAAGATATCATTCATTATCTCTAAATATGGTGCCAAATAACAGCAGGTAAAGAAGTTTCAAATTCATCATTTTTGACCATCACTCAACTCGAACAGAAACATTTTAGTTTCGTTATATCCACGATAAAGAGCACTTGTAAGGTCTGCTCTTGCAGACTATCTTGTTTTTGAAAGGGATTTAACAACCAGTGATTTTAAATGCCTTGTTAAATCTTCCCATCAGTATGTTGAAACTGAAAAATACATATAAAGAGATTTTACATAAAAATAGGAAAACGAACTAACATTTTAACATGACTTTACTGCTATAGATCCTGTTCAGTTAAGTGGAATGCGAAGAACATGGTACACACTCTACAAGTGTTGTGATTTATTTCTAGCTTCAAGCTCTTAGTATGCATCGGATATATTCGCGTTGTCTAATCTCTGAGTTATCCAATGTTTTGATTTGTTTGTTGATATCTTTTCCTCCTCTTATAAGGTTCTATGAGCTATAGCGAAGTCGATACCATCAAGAATCTTTGCATTACTTTCTTCGAAAAAGGCTGACCTGCTCAATAGCTTGCGATGTCTAATTCGTCAGCTATCCAAGTCCTTGATTTATTTGTTGATTTTCTCCCCCATAAAGGTTAATAATATAAGTAAGAAGGCTTTTACAGCCAGTATTGATTGGACTAAAATTAAAACTAACACTTATGGCCGGTTTTTCGTACATATTCACATGTCGATATCGAACCGATATTGTACTGTTGATCGATAACTCGAGCGAAATTCGTCAAATTGGGTTTCTGAAAGGGCCAATAGGTGATATCCGACCGATTTCGAACCGATAACTATATCGCTTGCAACAAGTACTTATATCGACTCGATAAGTGTGATTAACGACAGTGACGTATGTCAAAAGTGATAGTTTCTATTTTCTAATTTATATTTACATAAATATTTACGTAATTAAAGATTGTGCATTATTTTAAAATTAAAAAAAAACTATTTCCTTGCCTATCGATGAGAATGCGATTAAAACGTAGAGAATGCGACTTTCAATTTCTGCATGTGTAGTTTTATACAATATCTGCATTGAATATTGTTGTTGCCATAATGTTGCCATATTTGAAGAAGGAATTGGGCATAACATTAATGAATCTCTTATTAAATCCCTTTGAATCTTTTAAAATTAAAGGAATTTTTTGGGACTTTACTAATTACTGGATGTTTCCGGGTATTACTCGAAAACAAGAACTATCTGTGGAAGGAAATATTTCTTGATAAATTTATGGGCATTTTACGACTTCTGCTTTTTGATTGCTTTCTAACACGGGAAGATACAAAAAATCCTGGAAGGAAGATAAAATTTGGCAAAAATATAATTACATGTATTAGGTAAATTTGAACATCTCAAAGAATTGTATTCTAAAAATTCTAGGCATTAACCAAACTCGCCTATGATGACCCATTATGATAATAGCTATTTAGTTTATGTTATCGGTGAGAACCGCACTAGAAAAAACTATTCGTTTTTGAGATAAAGATTATTTAAGTTAACCTAATTTTTTATGATTTTAATAATCTTGTTTTAAAAAATTTCGAAAAATCTAATTCTTAAGATATCTTAATAAATTATTTATGATTTACAAAGAAAGGTATCTATTTTGTCATGTTGAGAACCAAATTAGAAAATCTTTATTCGTTCTTGAGCTAAAGATTATTTGAGTCCTTTTTAAGATAAAGATTATTTGAGTTAACCTAATTTTTTATAATTTTTTGAAATCAATAATCTTGTTTTAAAAAATCACGAAAAATCGAATTCTTAAGATATCTTAATGAATTATCCATGATTTATAGAGGAAAGTGTCTATATTCTCGTGATGAAAGCTGATCTTGAAAATATTTATTTGTTTTTAAGATATAAATCATTAAATTCAACGTGAACGTTGATGGCTATCTCAAGTTAATTAAAATCACCAAAAATCGAATTCTTGAAATATTTTAAAGAAATATTCAAAATTTATAGAGATAAGTGTCTATTTTGTTTTGGTGAGAACCATATTAGAAAACCTTTATTCGTTATTGAGATAAAGATTATTTAAGTTAACCTAATTTATTATGATTTTTTGAAATCAATAATTTTGTTGTAAGAAATCACGAAAAATCGAATTCTTAAGATATCTTAATGAACAATTCATGATTCATAGAGGAAAGTGTCTACTTTCTCGTGATGAAACCGGATCTTGAAAATATTTATTCGTTTTTGAGATATAAATGATTAAATTCAACGTGAACGTTTATGGCTATCTCAAGTGAATTAAAAATCACTAAAAATCGAATTCTTGAGATATTTTAATGAAACTTTCAAAATTTATAGAGGTAAGTGTCTATTTTGTCATGCTGAGAACCAAAATAGAAAGTCTTTATTCGTTTTTGAGATAAAGATTATTTAAGTTAACCTAATTTTTTATGATTTTTTGAAATCAATTATTTTGTAGTAAGAAATCACGAAAAATCGAATTCTTAAGATATCTTAATGAACTATTCATGATTCATAGAGGAAAGTGTCTACTTTCTCGTGATGAAACCGGATCTTGAAAATATTTATTCGTTTTTGAGATATAAATCATTAAATTCAACGTGAACGTTTATGGCTATCTCAAGTGAATTAAAAATCACCAAAAATCGAATTTTTGAGATATTTTAATGAAACTTTCAAAATTTATAGAGGTAAGTGTCTATTTTGTCATGCTGAGAACCAAAATAGAAAGTCTTTATTCGTTTTTGAGATAAAGATTATTTAAGTTAACCTAATTTTTTATGATTTTTTGAAATCAATTATTTTGTAGTAAGAAATCACGAAAAATCGAATTCTTAAGATATCTTAATGAACTATTCATGATTCATAGAGGAAAGTGTCTACTTTCTCGTGATGAAACCGGATCTTGAAAATATTTATTCGTTTTTGAGATATAAATCATTAAATTCAACGTGAACGTTTATGGCTATCTCAAGTGAATTAAAAATCACCAAAAATCGAATTCTTGAGATATTTTAATGAAACTTTCAAAATTTATAGAGGTAAGTGTCTATTTTGTCATGCTGAGAACCAAATTAGAAAATCTTTATTCGTTCTTGAGATAAAGATTAATTGAGTCCTTTTTAAGATAAAGATTATATGAGTTAACCTAATTTTTTATAATTTTTTGAATTCAATAATCTTGTTTTAAAATATCACGAAAAATCGAATTCTTAAGATATCTTAATGAATTATCCATGATTTATAGAGGAAAGTGTATAGTTTCTCGTGATGAAAGCGGATCTTGAAAATATTTATTCGTTTTTGAGATATAAATCATTAAATTCAACGTGAACCTTTATGGCTATCTCAAGTGAATTAAAAATCACTAAAAATCGAATTCTTAAGATATCTTAATGAATTATCCATGATTTATAGAGGAAAGTGTATAGTTTCTCGTGATGAAAGCGGATCTTGAAAATATTTATTCGTTTTTGAGATATAAATCATTAAATTCAACGTGAACCTTTATGGCTATCTCAAGTTAATTAAAAATCACCAAAAATCGAATTCTTGAGATATTTTAAGGAAACATTCAAAATTTATAGAGATAAGTGTCTATTTTGTCTTGGTGAGAACCAAATTAGAAAATCTTTATTCGTTTTTGAGATAAAGATTATTTAAGTTAACCTAATTTTTTATGATTTTTTGAAATCAATTATTTTGTTGTAAGAAATCACGAAAAATCGAATTCTTAAGATATCTTAATGAACTATTCATGATTCATAGAGGAAAGTGTCTACTTTGTCGTGATGAAACCGGATCTTGAAAATATTTATTCGTTTTTGAGGTATAAATCATTAAATTCAACGTGAACGTTTATGGCTATCTCAAGTGAATTAAAAATCACTAAAAATCGAATTCTTGAGATATTTTAATGAAACTTTCAAAATTTATAGAGGTAAGTGTCTATTTTGTCATGCTGAGAACCAAAATAGAAAGTCTTTATTCGTTTTTGAGATAAAGATTATTTAAGTTAACCTAATTTTTTATGATTTTTTGAAATCAATTATTTTGTTGTAAGAAATCACGAAAAATCGAATTCTTAAGATATCTTAATGAACTATTCATGATTCATAGGGGAAAGTGTCTACTTTCTCGTGATGAAACCGGATCTTGAAAATATTTATTTCAAATTTTTTATAATTTTTTGAAATTAATAATCTTGTTTTAAAAAATCACGAAAATCGAACTCTTAAGATATTTTAATGACTTATTCATGATTTACAGAGAAAAGTGTCTAGTTTCTCGTGATGTAACCGGATCTTGAAAATATTTATTCGTTTCTAAGATATAAATCATTAAATTCAACGTGAAGATTTATGGCTATCTCAAGTTAATTGACAAGTTAATCAAGAATGGAATGCTTGAGATATTTTAATGATTCAATTAAAATTTACAGAGGTCAGTGTCTATTTTGTCATGGTGAAAACCAAATTAGAAAATCTTTATTCGTTTTTGAGATAAACATTATTGAAGTTGACCTGATTTTTTTATGATTTTTTGAAATAAATAATAAATATAATTTACCTACAATTGCTCTGTGTGTAATTGAGCCTTTAAAATGTTTTCTTATTTGTTAATTATGTTCTTTTACTAATCATTTTCGTTATTATTTGATTTTCTTTTGTTAATTTTCATTATTATTAATTTCTTGTTCAGCAATTTTTTATTTTTGTTAAGAAATTATTTGTTTATGTTACTTATTGTGTTTCATTGCTGGATGCTGCGCTGGGCTTGTCCAATTTTCATCTAAAATATAATAAATAAATAATTTTACGAATTGTTATTCAGATTTTACCGCCACCTATCGACGGGAATAAACAAGAAATCGATTTTTTGACAAAACTGTCAAAACCATTCAATAACTATTGTGTGCAGTATCTGTCGATCAGTTCCTACCACACCACCAATAGGCGATATCGACTCTATAAAATATACCGATCCAATAACTGTCGCTCCGATA
Source organism: Onthophagus sagittarius (assembly GCA_036711965.1). NCBI lineage: Eukaryota > Metazoa > Arthropoda > Insecta > Coleoptera > Scarabaeidae > Onthophagus > Onthophagus sagittarius. The sequence goes on along the minus strand of JASERS010000005.1, from coordinate 11,027,838 downwards.
TCTACTCAATACTATAACGTACGAGAAACCGGACATTAAAGCATTACTAAAATTAAAATTGGAAGTTTTTAGGTTTTGCCGTGAATATTTTGCGAAAAATCTTTCATGTCAAACAGTTCGAGTGTTAGTTCTATTTTAGTTCTTATATTGATAAGTTTATATGGTATAACTTTTTGATTGAAAAGAGAAAAGAGACTTGGGATGGTTGAGAGTTGAAATCTCGCTAATTACTCGCAAAACCGTTGGTATTTGGAGGACATTTAATAGCTGTGCAGTACAACTCCGCATTTAAACTTCAATTTGTCTTCCTCGAGCGGAGAGACTCCCACAACTCCTTCGGCCGGAATGGCGGAGGCGCCGGGCGGAGAAGATGAAGGACGATGGGGGAGTCCGGAGCAGGGGTAATAAGCGGATTTAATAACGGAGCCGTCTTCCGAAAGTTTCTAATAACCGAATTAGGGGGAGCGACCGCAGTTTGTAATTGTCGCGAGTCGGAGATTTCCTAAATTCATAAAGATATCAATTGCCGTAATTACTTTCGGCAACGTCCCCGGGGATACCACCCAAACCCGACAGTTGGCATCATATAATTTCCGTGTGATCCCACAACGGAGTTTCGTCCTAGAATCTCTTAATTGGTTCTTCTTGGATTTTTGGTAGAAAATTGGATTTTCCTTAGAGTTGTTTTGTTGGTAAATAAATGTGTAAACAGGGACCGAAGTTGCAGCGCTGAGCAATACAATTCTCAGTGAAACATTCAATTTGAAACGACGCTACATCTACACAACTGTCCGATTAAATTTAAACAGAATCGCCACAATGGCCTGCGTGATTATTGCGCCGTACGAGAGAGCGTGTGCGAGGACAGATAATCGTCTCGATTCAGTGCCCGTCACGGAAATCTATTAATCGCGGGCTATTAATCTGGAAATCTGGCCGAGACTCAACCGTACGAGCCGAACTCTCGAAATTTTCAAGCACAGGCCCGGCCCCAGTGCGCTAACCCCGTTCACGGAGAGGCGATTAATTCTCGTAAGTGACGTTCGCGAAATCCGTTTCCTGTTTCGGTTTAATTTAGTGGGATCATCGCGTCGCCCGCCGAGCTGTACCCCACTTTCTGAACATCGTGGATGGATGGTGACTGTTTCATACGGTGCAAATTCGTTTCGCAGATGTGCAGCTTAATTCTTCAGTTTCTAGAATGATAAATTAACTTTTTATATCTCTTTTTAAATTTTAAATTAACATTCATACGCTAAATATCTAAATATCTCGAATTAATTCCCACCAAAACCACTCATCATTGTGCTGGTTCTAATGAACTGGACTTGCGGTTTAGTTTCGTAGCAATGCCAGGCCGTTCCCGTGCCTATTTATCACCTTGACTATTCCAATCGGTTCCAAAACTTTATCGGTTAACGCAGCACCGTGCCAAAGTATTAACTCTGGTGCCCGATCCGAATCCGCGCACAATGGGACCAACCGGGTAGATATTTTGCACTGCGACCGCAGGACACAGTTGCGAGTATGTTCCTGTAGATTCAGGGGAATTTCGACGAATGGACCTCAGTCACCACGAATTGGTTAATTAAATTACTCTCTACTCACGTTTCAACAGCACAACCCGACAATTGGGTCTCAATTTAATAAGTTTTGAATCATTTTGATGGATTGGTGGTCTAAAATAAAACAAAAAATATATAAACGATACAGTTCATTTAAATTTTACTACAGATTCATGATTAATTCATTGTGCACGGTAAAATGAGACCGCGGCCAATAGACAAACTCTCAGAACTATGCCGCAAATCCCCGCAGGAGACGAGACGTAAAATCGCAAGTTTTCGGAATAAATTTCCCGAGTAATGGGGTGCAGGCCGGCGGCGTCGTCTAATTGCGCAGGTTAACATTCCGAGAGCGTCGCGCGGCGCGGTTCAAACAACAAAGTATTTAACGGCGTAAACTTTAAGGTGCCTCGAATAACTCAGTCAGCAAGGTCCCCATGGCACCACTTCCCTTGCAGCCCAACCAAGTTTAAAAACCTACATATCACCCTCAGCCCACTCAAACTCGTATAAATCTGTCTCGACCGTCCCAACTAAGTTCGGTTTTTATTTGAAATCAACAGTTTGTTTTTGAAGTAGCTAAGTTTGAATACCATGATCGAGAGTACCTAATAACCTCTAATAACACTTTGAGAAGAGGATTGTGAAAGTTTAACTATTATTACTATTAACTTCGACTAAACAAGAAAATTTATAATTTATAATTTAAATTAAACGTCGATGGTAAAATGGAAGCATTTCGTTGAGTTACTGAAGATGCAATTGAGGATATTAGTTTAAAAATTCGAATTTATAATCCGTCACCAGTTGTCATAATTAAATGTTAATAAAGAAAATAGATTTTATTTTGTACTTTTAACTGGTTTATTGTTTATAACAAGCTTTACAGGTTTCGGCTTACTGACATCATCAGAAACATTATTTTAGTAGAGTATCGAACATTTCTTATTTATTTAATGAAAAATCTATCTCCTATTATTATATTAAATTCCTTTAAATATGATATTATGTCTTTTATTCTTAATTTTTGTAATACCTAACCTAACCTTACAAAAATTAAGAACACACACAATTCACATTTAACGGAACAAAGAGATAAATTGTTCCAAGACGCAATAAAAGACATAATATCATATTTAAAGGGATATAATACAATAATAGGGGATAGATTTTTCATTAAATAAATAAGAAATGTTTGATATTCTAATAAAATACTGCTTCTGATGATGGCAGTAAACCGAAACCGGTAGAGCTTGTTATAAACAATAAACCAATTAAAAGTACAAAATAAAATCCATTTTCTTTATTAACATTTAATATTAGTTTGAAACAAAATTCCAACATACAGTATGTTCCCGGATTGAGCAAAAATTTGTTACTGAATTTTCAACCTTAACATAAATAATGCAACGGATATGTTCAAACCACTAAGGACCGATCTTACAAAACAGTTTATACCGCTCCGTACAGCAAGAAAAAATAATGTTGGTATAAACACTAGAATAAACGTCTTACAATACAGGTGTAAAGCAAAAGCAAGTGCCGGATAATTATTCCATACAATTCAACGAGAATAGCTTATACTAGGAATAAGTCAAAGACCGTTTGTTGGTTATTATCGAATCTTTGTTGGTTTAGAAATGAAGATTTTAAAAGAAAACATAAATCATAAAAACTAGTATATAAGAACAGTATTACAAATACTAGTGATAATGTTTTATTGTGTTAAAGTATTGTAGCAAAATAATTGTTTATTATATTTAAACGTCGAATATTCTTATTTTGAACGTTTTCCTCGATAGCAATTAACCCATTATCTATTTGTAAATGTTCTCCTTCCTCGTCTTCGCCCAAGTGATCGTTTTTGTCTATACATATATTGTGAAGAACAGTTACAGCGATAATTTTGCAGCCATTGATGAATTCTCCTTTAACCGAAAGCCTAATGATAAGATCGGAAATCTTCTTTTGTATTACGTGACTTTATTTAGAACTGATTGTACAAGTTTTTGCAACAAGTTGTCCAAGTGTCTAAGTTGGATATCCAAATAGCACTTTCTAATCTTATTTTAATAGCACAATTATCAAAAATTGTTTAATAGTGAGTGATGAAGATTAATTTAGCATCAGCAAAAGTTTGCACCACCAGAGAACTGAATGCGCACATAGGTACATGCTATGTGATAAAATTGCAAGCCAACGCGTCCAGTTACAGTCTTTACGATCTGACTAGCAGATGCTCTGCTTTTTCCAGTAAAATCTAGTATTGTAAGGTGCATAGATCCAGAAGCGTAAAATTGTAACGTCAGCGAGAGTTTTCTTTAACCGAAAGCCTAATGATAAGATCGGGAATCTTCTTTTGTATCACGTGACTTTATTTAGAACTGATTGTACAAGTTTTTGCAACAAGTTGTCCAAGTGTCTAAGTTGGATATCCAAATAGCACTTTCTAATCTTATTTTAATAGCACAATTATCAAAAATTGTTTAATAGTGTGTGATGAAGATTAATTTAGCATCAGCAAAAGTTTGCACCACCAGAGAACTGAATGCGCACGTAGGTACATGCTATGTGATGAAATTGCAAGCCAACGCGTCCAGTTACAGTCTTTACGATCTGACTAGCAGATGCTTTGCTTTTGCCAATAAAATCTAGTATTGTAAGGTGCATAGATCCAGAAGCGTAAAATTGTAACGTCAGCGAGAGTTTCCTTTAACCGAAAGCCTAATGATAAGATCGGGAATCTTCTTTTGTATCACGTGACTTTATTTAGAACTGATTGTACAAGTTTTTGCAACAAGTTGTCCAAGTGTCTAAGTTGGATATCCAAATAGCACTTTCTAATCTTATTTTAATAGCACAATTATCAAAAATTGTTTAATAGTGAGTGATGAAGATTAATTTAGCATCAGCAAAAGTTTGCACCACCAGAGGACTGAATGCGCACATAGGTACATGCTATGTGATAAAATTGCAAGCCAACGCGTCCAGTTACAGTCTTTACGATCTGACTAGCAGATGCTTTGCTTTTGCCAATAAAATCTAGTATTGTAAGGTGCATAGATCAAGAAGCGTAAAATTGTAACGTCAGCGAGAGTTTCCTTTAACCGAAAGCCTAATGATAAGATCGGGAATCTTCTTTTGTATCACGTGACTTTATTTCGAACTGATTGTACAAGTTTTTGCAACAAGTTGTCCAAGTGTCTAAGTTGGATATCCAAATAGCACTTTCTAATCTTATTTTAATAGCACAATTATCAAAAATTGTTTAATAGTGAGTGATGAAGATTAATTTAGCATCAGCAAAAGTTTGCACCACCAGAGAACTGAATGCGCACATAGGTACATGCTATGTGATAAAATTGCAAGCCAACGCGTCCAGTTACAGTCTTTACGATCTGACTAGCAGATGCTTTGCTTTTGCCAATAAAATCTAGTATTGTAAGGTGCATAGATCCAGAAGCGTAAAATTGTAACGTCAGCGAGAGTTTCCTTTAACCGAAAGCCTAATGATAAGATCGGGAATCTTCTTTTGTATCACGTGACTTTATTTAGAACTGATTGTACAAGTTTTTGCAACAAGTTGTCCAAGTGTCTAAGTTGGATATCCAAATAGCACTTTCTAATCTTATTTTAATAGCACAATTATCAAAAATTGTTTAATAGTGAATGATGAAGATTAATTTAGCATCAGCAAAAGTTTGCACCACCAGAGAACTGAATGCGCACATAGGTACATGCTATGTGATAAAATTGCAAGCCAACGCGTCCAGTTACAGTCTTTACGATCTGACTAGCAGATGCTCTGCTTTTTCCAGTAAAATCTAGTATTGTAAGGTGCATAGATCCAGAAGCGTAAAATTGTAACGTCAGCGAGAGTTTTCTTTAACCGAAAGCCTAATGATAAGATCGGGAATCTTCTTTTGTATCACGTGACTTTATTTAGAACTGATTGTACAAGTTTTTGCAACAAGTTGTCCAAGTGTCTAAGTTGGATATCCAAATAGCACTTTCTAATCTTATTTTAATAGCACAATTATCAAAAATTGTTTAATAGTGTGTGATGAAGATTAATTTAGCATCAGCAAAAGTTTGCACCACCAGAGAACTGAATGCGCACGTAGGTACATGCTATGTGATAAAATTGCAAGCCAACGCGTCCAGTTACAGTCTTTACGATCTGACTAGCAGATGCTCTGCTTTTTCCAGTAAAATCTAGTATTGTAAGGTGCATAGATCCAGAAGCGTAAAATTGTAACGTCAGCGAGAGTTTTCTTTAACCGAAAGCCTAATGATAAGATCGGGAATCTTCTTTTGTATCACGTGACTTTATTTAGAACTGATTGTACAAGTTTTTGCAACAAGTTGTCCAAGTGTCTAAGTTGGATATCCAAATAGCACTTTCTAATCTTATTTTAATAGCACAATTATCAAAAATTGTTTAATAGTGAGTGATGAAGATTAATTTAGCATCAGCAAAAGTTTGCACCACCAGAGAACTGAATGCGCACATAGGTACATGCTATGTGATAAAATTGCAAGCCAACGCGTCCAGTTACAGTCTTTACGATCTGACTAGCAGATGCTTTGCTTTTGCCAATAAAATCTAGTATTGTAAGGTGCATAGATCCAGAAGCGTAAAATTGTAACGTCAGCGAGAGTTTCCTTTAACCGAAAGCCTAATGATAAGATCGGGAATCTTCTTTTGTATCACGTGACTTTATTTAGAACTGATTGTACAAGTTTTTGCAACAAGTTGTCCAAGTGTCTAAGTTGGATATCCAAATAGCACTTTCTAATCTTATTTTAATAGCACAATTATCAAAAATTGTTTAATAGTGAGTGATGAAGACTAATTTAGCATCAGCAAAAGTTTGCACCACCAGAGGACTGAATGCGCACATAGGTACATGCTATGTGATAAAATTGCAAGCCAACGCGTCCAGTTACAGTCTTTACGATCTGACTAGCAGATGCTTGGTTTTTGCCAATAAAATCTAGTATTGTAAGGTGCATAGATCCAGAAGCGTAAAATTGTAACGTCAGCGAGAGTTTCCTTTAACCGAAAGCCTAATGATAAGATCGGGAATCTTCTTTTGTATCACGTGACTTTATTTAGAACTGATTGTACAAGTTTTTGCAACAAGTTGTCCAAGTGTCTAAGTTGGATATCCAAATAGCACTTTCTAATCTTATTTTAATAGCACAATTATCAAAAATTGTTTAATAGTGAGTGATGAAGATTAATTTAGCATCAGCAAAAGTTTGCACCACCAGAGGACTGAATGCGCACATAGGTACATGCTATGTGATAAAATTGCAAGCCAACGCGTCCAGTTACAGTCTTTACGATCTGACTAGCAGATGCTTGGTTTTTGCCAATAAAATCTAGTATTGTAAGGTGCATAGATCCAGAAGCGTAAAATTGTAACGTCAGCGAGAGTTTTACTTCACTAGTAATCGCCTGGTTTCTATTAATCCTGGATGAGATTTATCCTCTAATTTGAACAAGAATTATGTGAGATGTATTTTTAATTAATCTAAACCGCATCTTAAACTGGTCTTCTTATAAAGTTTCCAAATAATTTACACTTATAAATACGTACATACCGTAATTATAAATGGGCTAGTCATAATAAGGCTCTCGCCGTGTTCTATATTGTTTCGCACATCTAACTGTCGTCTCGTATACCTAGTTTCAACTGTACTCAAAATTACCAACTTCAATCAATCATCGAAATAACTATTCTGGTATAAGAAAGTGTTTATAGGATGCACTCGCTAAATTAATGCTGAGAATAAATTATTCTGGGAATAACTGTTGCACTGATTATGCCAATACATGTAAGATCGGTCCTAAATCGTATGAATTTTATACTAAAAATGTTACGTTTTTCTATGTTAAAAGTTTTTCAAGTTCGATTTATTATATAAAATTAAAATATTAATAATTTTGTAACATATCCAAATATTTCTGTTGATTTATATTTCCATCAAAGCAATATGACTCAATTTCCCTGTGATATGTTATAGCACAGCACACATATACTTATTAACTACATGAAAACATGATACACGCTTAGAGCTAAACTAGACCTAAAACCAGAAACATTTAGGTTTAGCCGTCCGTCTCTTAAGACAGAACCGCACCCAACCCAATCTAATCATGCGGCTAAATCCTAATGTTTCTAGCTTTAGGTCTAGTGTTAGTTCAGTAGCTGAGTCTGGTATGATATTTTTAGTTCCAGAAGAATTTAAGACAATCTAGAGTTATTCAAAAATTAAAACTAGAACTAACACTAGATCTAGGATTAGAAAGATTTCGGTTTAACCGTGCGGTTTCAGATCGAAACATTTTAATTCTAGGTCTAGTGCTAGTTCTAGTTTTAGTTCCACACAACTATTCAGTAATCTAAAAGCGAATAACAGCAAAATTAGAGCTAATACCAACACGAAAGCTAACGCTAGAACTACAACTGAAACATTTGGGTTTAGTAGTACGTCTCTTGAGACGGAATTGAACCCAACCCAATCTAGTTTCAGTACTAATACTAGACCGTACGTCTATTTTTAGTTCGATACAAGTATACAATAATCTAAAACCAAATAACAGCTAAGTTAGAGCTATTACCAAAACTAAAGCTCTCGGTAGACCTAGAACTTCAAGCATTTGAGTTTAGCCGTACGTCTCTTAAGACGATACTGAATCTAACACAAACTAGCTTAAGAACTAAGACTAGACCTAGAACTGGCAACATTAGGGTTTTAGGGTTTAAGTGATGTACGTCTAAACTTAAGCTTTTTTCCCTCTTTGTAACTCGATCCGTGCACATACTGCATAACATAGCTTTCAAATCCAAGAACATTAGATTATACATCATCAGTGCTTGATACTCGATACCAGATTTTCTCAAGAACCAGATAATAATTACAAAAATGGATCAAATGCATTGTTTATGAATATCTGTCAAATTTTAATTCAAACAGTAACTGCTAGTCGTTAAAGTATTTCTTAGTTGTCATCAACTTTCATAATAATGTTATATGAAAAAGATGAAAATGGGATATGATAGTTTATTTTATACAATCTGGAAAGAAAATCAAAGCTACAGGTAATTTATCTTATAAATGATATGTAGGAAGGCGGCAAAAAAATTTGAAAGGTCGTGGAGGTCTTGTTTTAAAAATAAAGTATATAAAAATGACTTATATCTCTCTTCCAAATGATCCATAAACCGTTGTTTCAGTATGACGTCGATTTCATTTAAGAAGTATTAAAGAATGGCGTGTTTTTGACGTTTTAGTACAATCACGAAAAAATTATGTGGACGTTTTATTATTGAAAATGAAGAAATGACTTGCATACCAAATTAAAGGTTGAATGATGATTAATTCTTTCAGATGATTTATACTCGTTTGCTTCAATTTGAAATCGATTTCGCTTAAGAAATGTTAAAGGAAGGTGTGTTTTATAATGGTGATTAGGTAATCAAGGTCTTAATTATATTCGTCCTAATTATTAATTATAATTCGTCAGTCATCCGAGCTAACAGCTATGGATTGTTCCCAATAAATTGAGCCAATATATTTCTGACAGTAATTAGATTGCCAACAAGTGTTAAAATAAGATGTAGACTTTGTACTCTTGCTTGTTGTTATTATTTTTTCTTTATATATGTTGGCATATAATTATTGTTATTTTATAATAAGTTTTATTAATTTCATCTCCTTCTTGCTTACGAATTTATATTTTAATTAATTGTAACTATCTTCATATCACTAATAAAAAAAAAACGAGATTACCAATAAAAGATATCAATATGCGGTTTTCACGCTGGTATTATTATTCCTCCATTTCTTACAGAAAGATAGAGACTCTGGGTGGGATCCTTAACGTTCGAGAAATGAGCTCTAAGTGGTATATAATTAAACTTAGCTATCTTGACGTTAACATTATGCAACATTGTTTATGTCAGGGTAGGGAAAATATTGAGTCTTTCAGAAGTTGCAAAGGGAAGCTGATTAATCAAAGGCCTTGGGAAACCATTATTGCAAAATATATTGGACGGCAACCGGAGGTTCTTGTCGACAAAACGTGGTTGGCTGATTTTGATTGTACCTCTCATTGCTATCACAGCATTAAATTTATGATGTAAGGGATGACTTGATGTTTATATATCTAGCCTTTTCTATTTTCTTTTACCAATCAGCGGATATAGACAAATCAACATCGCTAATAACCAGGCAACCAAGAAAAGGAACCGATCTTGAAGTATCAGTTTCCATAGTGAACTATAACCTATTGTTGTAACTATTAAAAATATTAAGGACCACGTCCTAGGAGTCAAATGGGACTGAGTAGATGATGTCATCAACATATTTATGGATGAAGGGAAACCTGAAAATCAATCTCGTCGGAGGTAGAGATCATCCATCGCAAATACGGCCAATATTGGGATTAACGGACTATTGATGGGTGTGCTATATATTTGCTGGTAGAATTATCCTTGAAAGGGAAAGGTTAAGTAAATGAACAACCCCGGTCACTCCCTACTAACTATGTTAGCAACCAATTCCATTGGAATGTTAATAAGCAGAAACACCTCGTCTAGTGAAACTACCACATGGTCAGCTGGAACTTTAATTTTGGAAACCTCACCCACAAAGTGTAGTTCCCCAACTTCAGAGGATTGGGAAGAATATCTACCGAATATTTGGACATAGCACACGTAGATGAATTCACAAAAGAGATCATAGGTGTGAGAGGACAATACTATTTGTGAACTTTTGGGAAACTATAAAATTTAGGGTTGGCACCGTTATTCTTATATTCCTTGCAACTCTTTCAGCCTCTGAATAAACTTATTATAAATAAAGCCATTCTCCAGGCGCTACAAGCTGTGAAAAGCTGTGTGGTTTGATTAATGACTGAAAGACAACTTTAAACATACTGAGTTTTGATAATAGAGTCTCTTTGATCCGGGTGCCAGGTCACTCTGGAGTTGCTGGCAATGAACAGTAGAGCCAGCAATTAGTGTAGCTTTTGCGCAGGATTGGACTTGGGCAGAGGAAAGAATTCGCCTACTATGAATTAGTTCTCCTGTAATGAGATATGCGAAATTATTTATGGACATTGCCACTTTCAAATCCTGAAATATTTTAGAACTTGACCGCAACAACATTAGGGTTCTAACGGCCGTCTATTAAAAATATCAACTTGTGTATATAGCTGACCATGTGTGGAGGAGCAAAAATCGGTTGAGCGTGTATAATTCTACTGTCCTGCTGTCAATGGTACCAAATTCACAATTTTTGGGTAGTAGTTGATCTCTCTTAAAGATCCGAAAATGTTTCGTCGAGTAAGCTATTAATATTCCTTAAGAGATTTGAACAGCACTGTTTGCGAAGAAAATCTTTAATACCTTAAAAGCTCATATTAGTAGAACAAACAATTCTATTAAGAGGGATAAATAGACTGAATAAGGGAATCAGATATAACAAACGGAAATTGTTGAATATTGAACATCTTGAATTGCATCCTAGGTTCAACATCTCAAAGAGACACCGCACAAAATCAACCGTACCCAACCCTAAGGCGCTATAGGACACCCCTTCTCCGCAATGAAGTTACACATAAAGATATCGGATTACCCAAGCTAGAATTTGCTTCCCTTTGGTACTACAATAATAGGATTAATAATATCGCGTTAATTCGAATATCAATAACTGAAGAATTTGTGGATTAATTTATATTTTATTAACTTATAGTGCTTTCAAATGTTAAATAATTAGATTCAAACCTTTTTTATACATTGCGCCAATAATATATAGACACGAAGAAAAGTTAAAGAAAACCAGTGAACAATAAATTGATTTTTGACGTTGAACGTTTAGTATCACCAAACCATAATTCTGTTGAGCTATGGTTGATTACAATGTAGCTTATTGTCTAATGGAAATCAGCGATTGCAGATCAGTCCAAGATAAAACAGTGTGTCCATATAAGTCCGGATCCCAGAAAGGGGGGCAACACTAAATGATGGATGCGAAGCGAACGTACCGCGCGTAATAATTGATATAACAGGCTCGGTTCCATGTCGTCCATATCCGGTAGAGCGGGGTGGCGTTAATAAATACTTGGGGTAAACTTCGAAGTCTCTCCCTCCACCAGCAATCTCTACCTTCTCTCTCTCTCTCTCTATCTTTAATTCTGAAGCCGTTTCTGACTCGATTTGCTATCACCATCCATCTTTATCACCAACGCATCTTCGTTGCACCGTAACTTAAACATCGAAAATCCATTTGGACGTTCCATTAAAACAGATGAATTTTAAAGGCGCTCGAACTCCTAAGAAGTTCTGCTTTTTTCGACAGAAAACAAGGCGACGAGAAGGGTCGTGCGATCCATTCGCTCTTACCCGAAGGGAAATGCTAAATAAACACGGTTCCCATGCGAATGGAAAGTCGTAAAAGGGGCGTAAATCCTTCCTTCCTTTCAAACAAGTTCTACTACGGATCAAATAAATAGGATTATTATTGATTTGCATCGATGACGACGTAACAATCAAGATCAGTTCACCTTTTTTTTTTACAAAAAGTTTATGGAAGATTCCGTTACGTTGGTTAATCTTTCCTTCGCAGCAAAAAGTGGAACCAAGGGTTTCAACACAACTTTTGACAGGGCAAGAAAAACAGCTTAGTGGAAGTCAGGGGGTGCCGTACTCGTTAAACGCATCGACGAGACGTGTTCAAAAAACAAATCCTGTACAAGTTTACACGAACAACAATACCACAGGTTCCAGCGACCGGAAAAGCCCGAAGGCGAGGGTTGTCCGGAACGGACTGTTTCAGGAAAGGGAGATAAGCTAAGTGAAACGCGCAGAACTTTGGTGGTACGTGAGGGACTTAATAATTCCCGTCGTTGCGGTCGTGTTCCGTTTCGAACGGCGGACAAACTGGATGGGAGGGTGGTTGCCCGGACCTTCGGAGATCGGCAGCTTAAACGTGGCGTTGGTTGACCGTTAGGAGGGGTTATAAGGATGAAGAATGATCGTGTAGTATTTGTTCGTGAGGCAATAAGGTTAAAAGATGATGACGAGAATAACAATTACCTTTAACCATGTTACACGCAAAATACACATGCTAAAAGAAATCTTCAGGTTTTGACTCGAAAACAGTTTAAAATGTATTGAGCGCCGATCCAACCTTATCTTATTGAGTGTGTGGATTAAATTCCTTGAAAATTTTCGCGCCATATTTCCCATCTGCACATCGTCGACCATACAAAATCGAATCACGAAGCTTAAAAGCAATTGCAACATTTGACCTCCGATAGGGAAGAGTCGCGACGCCTGTAACTCGCTTTCAACGTGCTCTCGCATGAAGGGGTTTTACCACGACAAATAAAATCAGAGGCGCCGGACGAAGCCATAAACACATGATTGCCGCGGATTCTGATCAAATCCGGGGCTTTCGTTTATCCCCTGGCTTCGTCTCCGCTTGTTTGTTCGAGCACAAGGCGAGAATTCTCTTAACGCTTATTCCACCCGTTCAATTCTTGTTTCAGATACAGATTTTCGGCTTCAACTCGCAATTGTATTCCAACTTTTCTGAAGCGCTCCACAAAGCCCAAGGGATCGTTGTGATATCATTGCTTCTTCAGGTACGTATTTCAAACTTTATGTACGGTTCAGAAAATTATGTAATCAACTCTCCATACTCGAATATCGTATCAATTCGATTACTAATTCCATCAACCTTTTAACACATACATGCCCAGCACTCCTTATTCCAAAGAGAAATTTACATAATCAACCCTGCATCAATACCGTTCCAATTACCAGAACCCATTTTGCCACCTTTATCAAAGGTATAATACAGTAATCGAACATCAAAGGGTGATCACTAATTAAAATTACGCAATTAACTGCATAAGCGCGCCACCTAGCATTTCTTTTCAACGCGTTCTCCGTTTCGTACAAATCCTCCAGAAGGGCACCCCGCGGCTTCGTAATAGTCATTAAAACATACGTAATTACTGTCACCCTCTTAATTGGAATACAGTCGCGTTTCAACCAACCTATCCACAGCTGGAACGTGTCGCCTCATGTTCCCCGACAAAGAGAGCGGCTTCTGAGAATCTATATACTTCAATAATGATGAATAATGAGACATAAAAAAAGAATAAGGGAAAAAAATTTAAATATGTATATTAAAACTAAAATTTTCCTTAAAACACCTTGAAACTTGAAAGCCTGTTCATATAAAGTAGTTTAGTATGTCTTGGGTTACACTGAACGTGGATGGGGTAATTTTCTTTAAAGGAAAGTTAGGGTAAACTCCCCTTCATGCATTAATGAGAGACAGTAATTGTAACCGATAAGAGAAGTCTACGTGCGTAGGTTGCTACTTTCAGAGGAAGAGGAGGTTAATGAGGGCGCCGGTAAAAAAGAATCACCTCCGTGGCCTTCATAAATATGAAAACACTTTTTAAAAACACCCCGCGGCAGCCTCGGTACTCAGAATCACCGTAAATATGTATGCGCCAATTTGTAATCCGCTCCGGTCAAAAATCCCCAACATAAATTATGATCAACCCTCAACCCTCCGACGTTGAAGGTGGTGTCGCCTAAACTTACCTCTCCATCCCTCAGTGCAGCCGTTACTATGCAAATGACAATGTAGTTCAAGTTTTAAAGCGGTCTTTCAGCCGGTCGAGTAATCATGCAAATTTTTAATCCACGCTGAATTGGAAAGGGAAGCGAAAAAGTAGCAGAAGCAAGGGTTTCCCAAAAATTAAAAAAAACGGCTTAAATACGAGGGAGATTATAAATCAAATATGGTTTTGTAATTATTACCCAACAAAAGCTTTTTAAATTGGTACATCCTTTTTAAATGTTTCATATTCCATGTATTAGATTTATGATTTACATAGTAGGATTGGTTCGTACTATGGTTAGAAAGGTTCCTGGAGTAGGTTACTCTATTATCAAGCATTTCTCCAATGGTCTTATAGTCATGAGTGCAAGAGAATCATTTACAAGCTAAAGCTACTTTCTCGCTATGTTTGCCTTTATCCGATGCAATATAACACCAATGAAATTTCTCGTACCTTGCGTTATCTCAGGCACATTAAACACATCTAAGCCAATGTTAGTACCTTTCATGAAGACGTTGTATAATGTAAATTTCCAACAGGATAATACTAGATTGCTATGGTTACAAGAAAGTTTCTGGAGCAAATTTGACTACAGATTTTGCCCCGGTCTTTAAATTGTCTTATGGTGGTCTACCAAAATATAATACACCAATAGTGTAACTAATAATAAAATTTATTATTCACAATAAAAGAATATCAATTTACTAATTAAATCCATTAATAAAATAAATTTACCAACTGCTCTCCACAACTACCCCTATCCCGCCCATAAACGTGATTTATTGCAAAGCAAGCAACTACACAAAAAAATAAAATTAATACAAATTTTACGCTTTAAATTATACAGCATTTTTTTATCAAAATATCATTTTTTATTAAGAAATTTTTTGGAGAATTCATTAAAAATTAATAAACTTATCCATGTTGCAACTATCATGAATTAAACAAAAACCGTAATAAATTTCTAACTTGCTTTCTTTATTCAATGTCGTACTAGTTTCTGCATGTGATGGACTCACAATCTCGCCGCATCTTATCATTAATTTTTATCATTATGCTGATTTTGTAATTTTCATTAGATATCAAAATGTGTTACTTTTTCTTATCTTCGATTTCGAATTACATATAGCTTCGCTGACATTGTCTTTGAAGATGGGTTAACCCGAAACTAGAACGACATTAAATAAAGAAAGCAGGTTAGAAGATTTTTATGGTTTTATTGATTTAAATTTGACCACCACTCATCGTTTACTTATATATAATGTCTTGTTCAGATTCACGCCAATATAAGCTTTTAAGTAATAATTTATTATTCAATTTACACCTAATTTGAAATCTGTCTTTGCATTTAAATGAAATATGCACTGAAATACCAATTTCACCACACTGATACAATAAAGATTCACGTTTCCAATTTTATCTAAATATTCCTCAAAATTAAATTACCATCCTGTAATTCCTGTAATTAATTCTACTGTTACTGGATAAAAGTCAATATTAACTTTACCTACTTTCGGCATAAACTGATAATAAAATCTACTTACTTGAATTATCCCATCTTTCTTACCAAATACTAATAATATGTATATTTTAAATTTTATTAACAGATGCACCATCACTGTAATTTTTACGCTTTTGTATTTCTTTCGTTTAAAATGTATTTAATCGCCAAGTAGCTCTTTATAATCCGAACTAGATACGGACTAACTTCTCCTTCCTCCAAAGCTTTTATTACCTTGTCCCACGGAGCAGAGTAAAAGCAATTTTAATGTCAATTATCTGTATACTAGAGACTTTTTCTTTACATTCCCCACAATTTCCTGCACCGTCATTATGGCATCCATTGTAGATACGCCTTTTTATAGTTAAACTGCATTTCGTGTATCAGTTTCCCTTCCTCCGATTCTTCCTGCAGTCTTCGTTTTATCAAGCCTTCAAACAACCTACCTGCCTGTCAATTAGATAGATGTTACATCAATGTTATTATTATTCTTTTTTTGGCTTCTCTATCAGGATTAATCTAGCCCTTTTTCAGATGGTGGGCAAACGTCCTTTGACCCTGCAATTGTTATATAGTGCTAACGTATCTTCGGGGAACTTTTCTATACAAATTTTTATGTTTTAGTAGCGATCTCATCTAATCCAGGAAAACTCCTGGATCAAGAAAATAAAAACTTATCTTCTTGATTTTACTTGCTTCGCAATCCAGTTCTTCTCTTGTACTCTTGTGAAGAGTGGGATTTCCTGAATAATAATAACTTTGTCCATCTTCGGGAACAAAATGTTCACTTGCTCTTCGACTAATTTATTGTTAATTGCAAAATTTTTGCATTTTTAGCTCCTTCACAATGATTTGGATAGCTTTTCTCCAAACGTTATCGTTAAGCTCTTCACATAGTTTACTCCATTTTCTCTTTGGTTTTGTTCTATAAGTTTCCTCAGTTCTCTTTTTGCCCCCACGGGCTTTTTCCTTGCTTTCTCGAAGTCCCTCTCCTTTTGTCTACCTTCCGTCTCTTCCGTCTAAATAACCTCACATAGAATTTTCGTTTCTTCGCCGAATGTCCTCTTTTCACCAATATACAGGCCTTTGTCCTTCCATTTCCTTCCCTTAACTAAAACTTTAGAGTAACACCACTTTATATTCGCTATTAAATTTTTCGCTGCAAAAAGCAACGTCGTTCTTAAAGTATCTCATTTTCCTCCCATTCTTCACACCGTTTTCTTAGGGGTGTGATCATTGCTGAGATATACCTGTGCTTCTTTCACTATCCCTTCTAGCATCTTGGCTTATCTTATCAGATACCGCTGTAACGTCTATCACCGAATCACTCTGCGATCCTGAAAAAGTTAGAACGCTTCCCTTGTTTGCAATAAATCAATAAAAATTCGAGAATTTTCCCCCTTCAATCGGTGTGATTTGAATCCCATTGGCTTGATATGAAATTAAAGTCTCCCGCATCTATCACACCCTTGTTGCCCTGTCTTACATGTAACTGCATGTTGTTTAAGAATTTCTCGAATTTTTCTAAACTTCTATTTGGAGAAAAATAAAAAAAGGACACTAACACTAAATCCAACTTCACAAACACAAAACTATCACCAGCAAAAGCGTTTATCACAAATTTGTTTTCTACACTAACACAACTATCACAGTTATTATCACAGTATCTTATATCTATACCTTTACTTTGCTCACAACCAATTATCACATTGAATTCTTTATCTATTACAGTTTTCATCAGTATGTCATGCGCCAATTTAATTTTGTTTAAATTCAACAACGCTACCTTAAGTTCTTTTTCACTTTTGTAAAACCTTTAGTTTCGGTAGTTTTCCCTATCTCTTCTTCTCTCTCTTTCCCTCCCTTCAGCCAATTTAGCCCTCCTTTCTAGGCTTATTTCCTTCCTTCTTTTATTACTGACGTCCTCTTTCTCTTTAACCCTCTCGTTTTGCCTCCTATCGACTTTCTTCTCTCTT
Source organism: Onthophagus sagittarius (assembly GCA_036711965.1). NCBI lineage: Eukaryota > Metazoa > Arthropoda > Insecta > Coleoptera > Scarabaeidae > Onthophagus > Onthophagus sagittarius. The sequence continues at coordinate 11,010,138 of JASERS010000005.1, read as the reverse complement.
CCATGTGCCTTTATATTCCTTTTCGCCGCAATCTGAGCACTTTGTCTGATTTTTACAATTCTTCATTTGATGGTCCTGTTCTCCGCAGTTATATTTCAGATTATATTAGGTGAGTTGATGACCAACACCTCGAGAATTTTCCTCCTCAAGAAGGACGTGCAAGTAGAAGACTACTACGGGGCTACGTTGTGCGCCCATCTCTCAGTTTTTTTTTTTGCTTTTAACAAAAGATCTGGTGGTTCTTTTTCGAATGTTGCCATTTCTTTTTCGTTCACTCCTGATCATGTTGTTTTGTATCCGACGCGCTCTTCTAATAGTTTTTGTATTTTTTCTATTCCTTAATCAGCCTTTCTCGTTATTATTAATACCCGGCCACCTCATGATTGCCTTATTTTTTTATTCTCGCTTGAATCTACTCTTCTATCCTTCGAGTGAGATTGTATTATGTTTAACACTTGTTCGTACGTTTTTCTTGGTTTTCTATTAAGGCGTACGTTTCCCTTGTATCTTTGCCTTTATATCCTTTTTCTTCAGACTTTCTTCCTCTAGTTTCCTGGCCGTTGTATAGATATCAATTTTTGTTGATGTTTTTCTAAAAAACTTTCGGTCATGGTTTTTAAATTGTGTAGCCATATTATTAACATGATGTAGCGCTACTCTTACTTCACCATCTACTTTCTCTTTTATCTTGCTAAGACTATTCCAGATCTCTCGCCTATTTTAACCTTAATTATCTTTTCGACATGCTTTCTTTCTACCCCCTTCTCTTTCATTGTATTCGTCACGTTGACCTCTTCGCAATCATTCTTCAGTTCTTTTAGTATCGGGTATGCTCTCTTGTATTGTTGCTGTATACTCATCTCCACCTCAACATCGTCTAATGTAATGAACAAAACTTTTATTAGAGATTTTGTTTGCCAAATAAGATTTCCTTGGACAATATAAGCGTTTCCAAGGTCTTCCTCTGTCCAGTTCAATTTCAACAGATCATTTTCAGCTTCTTTCCCTTCTCTCTCCGTTTCGGTATGCGTGTCTTGTATTTTAGCTTCCTCTCAGGAAACTAATCCACTCAGAAATGGATAAATCTGTTTGATTTATCCATTCCTTTATCTCCAAAACCTCCACCAATCTTTCCATTTTTGCAACCATCTCCTTGATTTCCCGCTGTTTGCTTAGTTCTTCTTCTCCTCCGTCGCTCGTTGTTTTTCCCTTCTTATACTCGCTAGAGGGGTAATAAACCTCGGTAGAGGTTTATTACCCGTTCTTGATCTTGGGATGCTCCCAAAGGACCAACTGCACATCGTGCTTATCAAAGTATATACCCAGGGTATATTCCCTTGAAAATAAATACCCGGGTATTTAACAACACTGCCCAAGACTCCTGAGAATTTGGATAAACTTCGACCCCATCTAAAGTCCAGAGGTTGCATGACACAAGATGCCCCAGAAGGATATCGACCACTTAAAAAAGAGCATGTAATAAAGCATTATTTCATCAAAGTTTCAAAATTGTGATTTGAATTTCAGTGGGCAGATTTCATAAGAAGGTGATGTATTAGATTTATGATTTACTAAAAGTTTCTTATAAAAATAAAAATAATAAATCACCGTAACGCGTTAAATTGCACGCAGGAGTTTACGCTAAGTAACCCGCAAAGGTTTAATTTCAAGGCGTTTAACGCGGAAAGCAGATAAGGCCACGATAAAAATCCCTAATAACAAGTCACGCTCGCCCAAGGGAACGAAAAATACATTCGATGGAGACGTCGGTGGAATATTAACAAGCAGTTTTATGACTGTTTCTTTAACGGTACTTGTTATACCAACCCTCTACCCGAAATTGACGCAATTCCGGAGGAAGGCCGAGAGATCGTATCTCGACACCTCCTTCTCCTATATTATCACTTCCGCCATGAAAAGATAAATCGTTCAAATTACACCTGCGTAATTATCTCGTTACGAAGAATATCAAATGTAATTTGTCAAAGATATCTTAACGTTATCTATTGTTACAGCTCGGTGATTTATCTAACCCAGAATTGAGGATATTAACTGATCAATTAGATAAAATTAAATATGGAGGTAAAAGAGTTTTTGATTTTATTCTGATTTAGTTTGTAATGTTTTTTAATTTCATTTCTAGGTGAAGAAATTGAAGTAAAGAGATTGTCCGTAAGAGGTTTATTACCGGATACTGACTATTATATGACGTACGACGGCTCGACGACGATGCCAGCGTGTCACGAAACCGTCACGTGGTTGATCCTCAACAAGCCCATTTACATAACCAAGCAACAGGTACGTAGTGCGCTTGGAATTTCACCCCTCTTCGCCACTGTTGCGCCCTTTAGAACCGTTCGCTTAAACTGTCGTATGACGTTATTTCCACCTCGATCGGCAATATTCCAAAGGGAAACGTTCGAAACTCTCGGAGGTCCTCTCATTTCTTTTTATTTTTACGTAGGAAGACGTAAAATGGTTTCAAATCAACACTTACATTTTATTGTTATAATTTAATTACAGCATTGTTATTATTTTTTCGTCATACTTTTTTTATTAATTTAATTTACCTTCGATTATGTATCGTGGAGTAAAAAATTTTAAGTGGTTGTTTTTAATATTTTTGTGGTTTTGTTTGGGTGTCGTTAAAAGTTATATAATAAGAGCAACTTGTTTAAGTGGTTATAGATCGGTGAAAGGAGTGTGCGTCAAGCAATTAGAAGCTTATTAAACATTATTTTAAATCTTAACTTGCTCCAAGGACATATTAATCCTTAATCAGGATATAGTATACCAGGTAATATCCAATTAGCAAATTACAACCCCCCGGTACGGCCATTCAATCTTGAGCAGCGTTTTAGATTCGTACAAATCCTCCCAATTAATTGATCTGTCAGCCTCTCAATACGTCAAAGCACTAAATAGATTTGTGCTAGATAGTTGTGACAACCAAAAAGGTTATACACGTATATGGACCAGGAGCGTCTTTAAACAAATAAAACATGTTTTAAACATGTGTTTTAATGTTTAACCTTTAGTACACGGGGAGTCTCATTATAGAACTAAAGAATTTATTACTGCAACTATTAAAATCATTTATAGATAAACTTAACGGTGATTTTAACTAAATAGATGTATAGGAAGTTTTTGGAGTGTATCGAAATGAATTATTCTGAAGTCTTACTGACTATCATAAATTTCTAAGTATACAATTCACCATTTCAGATGTACATATTTACAAAATAGTTCAGATATAATATCAAACCTTTAGCCTGATGGCACTTGTTAAGCTCTTTGGTAGCTATTATATTTAAATTAGCTCAAAAACTACATAAATATGATGCCATAGCCGATGTCAACTTTTTGTTCTAAAGCAAGAATTCATAAAGCAAAAAAAATAGTCTGCCTATTTCGGGAATTAACTGGAGTATAAATAGTGATGCATCTATAAATAATGGATCTAACGATTTTTGTTTAGGATTTGCCTTAGCTTTTAAACATGTAATAAGTTTTAGTTTGAATGTAGGTTTGGCTTTAAGCACTCATCATAAACATATTAAGAACATGCTAATTTTTAAACAAAACTATTATTCTAAAAAAATTATCATTTAACAAATCAAATAAATTTGGTTTAAAACCTCCCACAGTTTTAAACATATTAAAACCAGTTTATTTTAAGCCAGTTTACAACCCTGGGTTCAGGTATCTCAAATTCGACGTTCGCATAGGATATTAAAACTGACAGATATAAATATATCAAGACTTTTTTTAAAACATCTTTTGTTTTTGCTCTAACAAAGTTAAATTTTAGCGATAAAAGAAAAGAAATTACAAAAGAAAACCACATTCTTTCAGATTATAAGTGTAAACAAAACGTACTTCACACTTTAATTAAGGTACAAATGAAAGCGGTCTTCACAATATTATTGGAGAACAAAACTAAGCTAATTGTCTTCACATTCTTTCGTGGTAGATAATAGACAACAATAAATAATAGACAAGCAGGCTTCAAGGTATAATCGGAGAATAAAAACATACCCTCTATCTTTGTATTACAACGCGATTTGTTCACGTTTTATTTAGGGCATAAAGGAAGCCGCATTCTTTCACGGATTTTATAGGTCCTTATTCTATAATGATTGACAGGTGTAAACAAAAGACATTTCATGCTTTAATTGGAATACAAATAAAAATTCTTCAACATTTACTACAACATTTATCAAAAATCTCCGTTGAATATTGGATTTTCGACTGACTGGATATGAGTATTTAGCTATTACATTCTAAGATAAGTTTGGAATTTTAGTGTTTTTGCTAAAACTATTGGCAAACTAACTGTAATCATTACACGGTTATGCTAAACTGAAGCATGTTTGCATGCGAGCGAATGTGAAACGATGCTATCGTGTCATGACTACACCTAACACATTCAGTTTTGAGGCATAGATACATACACAGTACAAATGTATTGCAGATATTCTCAAAGTTTGCGTTGAGCTGGCGTTGCTGGCCGATTGGAACCGGTATGTTGAGAATGTAATGAGAGTGTGAGGTATTTAATAATAAGGTAGGAGGAAAAGTTCAACTTATTATTATTGCCTGGTTGAGGGAAGCGAGCCCTTTTGCCACCTATAAGATCTACTGTAACTTCAGGTTTAGTGCAAATGTAGGTTCGTATTGAACTTTAAAATAGCTCCAAGATTCTTGTTCCTCTATGTCGGTATTCTTCAACCTGTATTCCCCAAACTCTAGGCTTCAGTTCAAATGCTTTAGAGGCGCCACAAGTTAATGCTACATTTCCGTCTTCTGAATTGTGACGTTGATTTCACAACGAATTAATGATATGTCAGATTTCTGCGATGTGGCACTAGTGAATCGAAACAGTAAAGTCTATATTTCAAATATATAGTTAAAATCTATATTTGCGCATGATGGCATTGGTCCATCTTGGATAGAATTAATGGAAGCAGAAATTTCCAAGTGCGCCGTAAAAGAATTGATGCCTTTCATAACAACCCATCTCTGGGAGAGACTCGCATGTTTCTACAAAAAAAAACAATTGTAGAAATCAACTTTATGTTAAACATGACATGTCTCCAATTAACAACGATCCATCCAGACATTATTATACATACATTACTATGGTTATGACATATTTATATTTTATAGAATGTAATCTTTTGGTTTTATACATAAGTAAGTTAGTCTTGTGTAGAGTTTTGACCACGAAGGCAGAGAAGCACCATGTTCATAACAAGTAATATATAATGATAATAATAATAATACTTTATTTCTCCATTTTACAAAAAAAGCGTGCAATAATTCTTAATCTTCTCAGCAATGTTGGAACGGACAATCTGGTACACAACCTTGTTTGGAATCTTAGTGAGGTGCGTTTTTGATGGCACCCGATAGCAATTCAATTTTCCGCGAGTTTCAATGACGTGATATTTCATATTTTTTGAAAAATTCCAAGTATTTCCTCTTAACCAATATAAATATTCCATAGTATGAATTCCATACAAGATAGGTATTTATAGTCTTTATCTTCTGTAGTTTTCAATATTTTTTTAGACCAAAAATTACTCTTACACACGTCTTCTGTAGTATCAAGATTCTATGTATACTAACATTACAATAGGTATTTAATGCTACCTCAATGCCAGTTGCTCTAGAAATAATTCAAAATGGATATAAATAATATTTATATATCTTGCCAACAAGAAAGTCAATATGATTGGTCCAAAACTTACTTTGGTCCATTTTCTTTGTAATCAACTTTATGCCGCGTCTACCATCTTTCAAAATGAAAAATTTCGTGTTAATATTTCAAATATATTTGTGACGAAATCGTTCCTTATATATCTTAGTAAATACATAAAGTCTCCTATAAGACGATTTTATTTTCACTTTGCCGAGGTCGCTTGCGGGCGAGACGCTACAATCTTCCGACATAAACGATTTTCTGTTGATACTTCAAACAGAGCGCTTCGCCCGCAAGCGACCTTGGCGATTTGTGACGAAATCATTCCTTGCATATCATCGTAAATACATAAGTTTCCTAGAAGACGATTTTATTTTACACCCGCCGAGGTGGCTTGCGGGCAAGGCGCTACAATCTTCTAACATGAACGATTTTCTGTTGATGTTTCAAATACAGCGCCCCGCTTACAAGCGACCTCGGCGATTTATGATGAAGTCGTTCCCCTAGTAAATATATAAAGTCTCCTATAAAACGATTTTAGTCTCACTCCATCGAGGTCGCTTGCGGGCGAGACGCTTCAATCTTCCAATATGAACGACTTTCTGTTGATATTTCAAATAGTGTCTGTTACTTACATATCCTAGTAAATGCATAGTCTCCTATAAGACGATTTTATTCTCACTCCGCCGACATCTCTTACGGGCGAGGCGCTACAATCTTCCAAAGAGGACGATTTCCTGTTGATATTTTATACAGAGCGACCTTGGCGATTTGTAGCGAAAGCGTTCCTTGCATATCTTCATATATACATAAAGTCTCTTATAAGACTTAAGATTTTCTGCTGATATTTTAAATACAGCGCCTCCTTGAATGCTGTATCCTCCCTGATAGGATTTCATCAATGACAAGCTAACAAGGCCAAGTCTCTCTAATTTGGTCAGAAGGATTGAATCATGTGCACTATCAAAGGGTTTTGATAATGTAACAAAAGTTTTGGATTTTGTTTTGCGAAGGAGTTATCATATACTTTGCTTATCTGGAACCTTGTAATTCTTTCCAATGGTTATTGTAGCACCTCGTCCCTAACCGAGCTCTGTTACAAGACTACTACTATATCAGCTATTTCTATCATAAACTTGTGATGCGCTATCTCCACCGAATGTAGTAATAAAATTGAAGTCGTTTGTTTATAATTAAAAACCTTCAACATACCACCTCGCACCTGCAGGCGACCTTGGCTACAATAGAAGATGACCTGCAGGTTACCAATTGTAACAGCCATTTTTTAATAAGGTCATCATGTATTTTCTTTACTGATTATTGTAATACAGCAGGGGGCTTGAGATTACGATATTGACATGCAACAGGGGCGGTAATTTTCTCAGCCGCAAGCGATCTCGGCTATAATCTAAGTTTGAAACTTTACTGCATAACTAGCTATTTGAATGAAAAACTCGTACAAATATTAATAATCGACTTATATTCTAAGGAAGTATCAAATTTAAATTTGATGTCAAACATTTTTGTTCATAATGTTAAAGAATTATACCGTATTCTTTTAAGGTATGTTTTTCGTTAAATCCCCAAAGAGCGCGTGTAACAACTGTATCTATTTCCCGTTACCTTTGTACAGGATTTATTGTCGCGAGATTATAACAAGCATAAAAATATCTGCCATTGTAGTCTGTAATTTTCATAATTTCAGGTTCCAATTTACTATTTTCCTTTGTACGGACGCGTTTGAAACAAACTTCACGTCTCAATTATAAAAGTTTTCAATTTTTTAAGTTTTTAGTTTTTTTTAATTTCCTGGCTGAAAAATGTTGATCTTAGCCTAACGTTTATATTCTGGTATCCCATCCTAAATATTTGATTTAGTTGGGGTTGTATCCTATTCATGGTATTTCGAAGTAACTTCTTGCATCCGGAACGTCCTCGCCGAAACAATATGGCTAAAATTACAGTAACAGGGTACAAAGCAAGATCCAAGACCCACATCAGGCGCGGTTCCGCGTTGTAAATTATATCCGTAATTACTTGAACCCCCGGTTCCGCTACACACTAATGCGTATTTAATAGTTCGCGTCGTCGTGTTCCTTTTCACTACGCAAATTATTGTGTCTGGTTCACTTGTACCCTCGTTGTCCCCTAACGTGTGGACGTTAAATGAAAACTTAACGACCTAGGTAACATTGGTAACAGCACGCGTATGGCTGCTTTTGAAATTATTTCAAAAAGAACAATAATTGAATCTGTTATGCTAGCTGCTTCAAAGTAAATGTGATATGTATGACATGTTCGATGGATGCTTATCCAGGTATATTTAATTTTTTTGTGAATCGTTATTTTTACGCAAAACAAACAAACAAACGACTTCATTAAATTGCCGCACTTCATAACAGTGGAAGTTGTTTTAATTTTCTGTATACGACAGATCGGTTTTTCAGAGCGTATGGTTTTTACATGTAGCTTCGCCCACGTTGACATGTATTGTCCCGGATGTCGAAAATAGATTTGGGTGCGAACAAAGCGGGCTTCAATTCGAAATTGAATATTTTACAAACGATTGGCAAAAACGGTCCTCCTACCGCACCCTCTCTGAAAAACGATAAATAATGTAATCCCAATCAGGGGCAATACATCGCATCGCGCCCGGTCAAGCATAATTTTGTCCGCGACTACCATTGTTGTGCAAATCGGCAACGATTTTACCATGCTTCAAAAAAAATACATTGCGATTTATTGAAAAAAAAAAAATTAAAAAGCAACTCAATCGCAAAATTAAAATTCTGAGTATTCGTAATGAAGAGAAAAATTAAGGGTGGTACTGTCATGATGTTGACCAGATGGGTTGCTGCCAGTTGTCCGATTCGCCAAACGGAACTTTAAAATTACTCATCTGCCCGGAAATAATCGTTCGTGAACTACAACAGAGAAGGGTTTCTATGCCGGAAATTAATTAAAATCGTCTATCTTTCAACAGTTACTTTGACCAGCCGGATATGATAATTGAAATTTCCATCTAATACGAATGAATTAAATATCTAGTCTTTTATTTGTTATACCGAAATTTAATATCTATAAAGAAAACGCTTTGTTAAAGATGAAACTAACGCTTTTAATTTTCTCGAAATTTCTCATTAATTTTACATTGTAATAAAACTTTATTATTAAACGACGTTAGGTAACAATAACATCTACCCTACAATTTTATCACACATATTATTTATTGGACGCAGGTGTATCGATTCAAAAAGGGCTTAGTCGCAACCGTCGTAAATCATATTTTGAGGAACAACTTGATTAACACGTCTACAGGGCCGAACAGCAGGACTGGCGCTATCTACCTCGACGATCGTTCTCCGCATTGGTTATTTTAATCGGAGAACGCTATTTCAGCGTTATCACAGTTTATCAACCGGCCGACAGCCTCTACTTAACGAGCCCAGAATCGCCCTCTCCACCCTCTATAACAGGAGGATGCCCTACATATATCGCAATTATGCAGGTGGTTTTTTTCAGCACTCCCGAATCTAGATGTAGGTCTGCAAATTTATGGACGAAGTAGTGTACGGAAGAGGATATATTTTAATGTAACGTGAAAATTTTTATTTCAGAAATATATATCATATATAATTATGAATTGCACATATCTATTTCGGATCCAATTTTCTTTTAAATAGCAGGATACTAGTTTCCTGTGTTTAGTGACAAGATTTTATCCTGCTTTTCTTATATGAGTTTATACTGCTAATCGAAATTATATTCGATTCGATTTAATTTCAGTAAAAAGATTTGGAGGATTTTGAAGATTTTAAGGTATCATCTATAGCTACCTAGCATCAACTAGAATGAAGCATTAATCTCATTAATTTTTAAACGAAATCAAGGTCGTAATTTATCTTACATGGCAATCATACTAGAATCGTTTCAGATCTTGATTAATCAAGAAGGGCTTTACGTCTTCTTTTAAATTCTGGGTTATCTCAAATGATAAATCATACTTGAATCATATCCTATTATTGGCCAATTATGTATAGTTAATATTTTTTATTACAATGTTGGCGATGTGATCTTTATTTTGCGCTATTTTTAATAATTAATGGGTATTTATGCCTGTCCTGTCTCTTAAATTCTTCTACTAACTCGTCAACTAACTACGAGTACTACTTTCCCCTACTTCATTATTTCCCTTTCTCCTTCAACCAATCCCTTCCATCGGGAGCAGTGTTCCCATGTCGGTACAATTGTACTGAATTCAGTACACATTTTTCAAATTCAGTATATCAGTACCACTGTCTTATAAGAGTTATTATTAAATTGAGTACAAGAATGAATTAGCTTAAATTGATAGCGAGCGCTCATAAGCCAAATAGATTTTCAACATTAATCTCAACATATCTTTGTGCTTCTAAACCACAAGAGATTTAAAAAAATTGTTGAAGCAGAACCCCATATAACATATATATAAAACTCACCACAGACAATTATTATTATTACTATTATTGCCACGAACCATAAAACATATTGTAATTTTAGTCCTTCAAAGGTTTAAGGTAAATTCAGGTCCTTAATAAACACAATCAAAAGCGCTTTGTCGAAAATTTTGTGTCTTAGGCGGCCTCTGGCAACGTAGTTATACATTTCCATTCTTGGCCATAAAGCCTGAAAGCGTCATTATATCCCTTTTACTGGGCATAAAATCTATAGGGCTTTGTTTTGCAAAGAAGTTATCACATTATTCGTTCGACTGTGACGTGGAAGTTCTTTCCAACCTTTGAAGATCCCCAACTGTTTATGACTTGCTTTATGTGGCTATTTGTGGTGCACAACCGGGTTGTCCAACGAAGAGCGGTTTTCGCTGCCCTTTTGGTTAACTTGTCTGCCATCTCATTACCCTCAATGACACTGTGACCTGGAACCCACCATAGAGTAACATCATTGCTCCTAGCAATTTCTCTCGGGTTACAGGTTCCCCCTTGTGATCAATACAACTCTATGTAAAGGACTGGATTATCTTCAGAGTGGCCAGACTGCTTGTGAAATTCTTTTTATATGCATATTTTGTGGAAGTTAAAATCAGTACAGAACTTTATAGCAAAAAGCTTGAAAAATGGTTGTGTCCATGCTGAGTGGCAATCTCCGGATTAAACTATTACGTTCTAAAATTTAAATTATTTCTGTGTTGTTAAGTGTTAGTAACTGTTAATATGTATAAGATTTATGAGTTGTATAAGTTTGGATTAGTTTAAAATTATTTTTGTAACTTTTGTTACATGGTATTTTATCAATTAATTTTCTTTTACAGCAGCACACCTCTGGTAATCCAAAATTTTCTTTTTCTTTAAAAAGTTTCCTAACTTATTGAAATTGTTTCCTTCATTTTTGCGCAGGTGTAATTTTTTTTGCTCTCTGATTCATATAAAAGTGTTGTCGAAGGTCTTCCTTCTCAGGCTCTCTTTTCAAACCAGATTTAAAATACTCAACATTCGTGATATTGGAATTTTGGTTGTATCGCCATTTTGGGTAGTTTTGAAAAAGATTCCTAAAACCACATTGTTGGGATTCATCACGTGTGAAATATTGTTAGAAAAGTGTATCCGGATTTAAAAGTATTTTTATTTTACCACATTTCCTTCTGGTTTAAAACCTCGAACAGCAGAGGTTTTATTGTAGGGAGCAATTTTGCTATCATTTTTTTTTGGAACAAGTGCAACTTGTTTTTGAGAACATTTCTGGTACACTTTCCTTCAAGGGGTCTCTATTTTTCGAAACCTATTGGGATAATACCAAAGTTAATCATAACAACCTGATCGGGAAGAATCTACACCATATTCACCTTTCCTAACTTGTACCAGAGGAACTGCTTCTGGAAATTTAACATCGGGTCAAGATCAGAAGACTTACGATCCTAAAGGTCAGATAACGTCTACATTTTGCATAATCCGAGAACCATTTACTCAACCTAGAGGTTCTCATTCAAATCTTTTCTTTAAATATATTTGAAGTTAAATTTGTTAATTTTTGTTTGTTTCACGTGTAACACTTTAATCAATTTCCTCCTTTAAATTTTTTTAAAGTTGTTATTTTTTTCCTTTATAAATTTGTAGGCGAAGATAGTTTTTTTTTGCTTTACGTTGAGCTCAACTCTACGGAGTCAAAGCGCAAGTTAAGTTCATTTTAATTTTTATTCAGTCATTCTTTTATATTATCTTTATTTCAATTTTTTTCTTTGGTACTGCTTAGTTTGACTCGCTAACATTTAGATTTTGTTTTTTTTTTGCATTCATTCATTTTTTTTGTTGTTGTGTCTCTTAGATGTAAACAACGTTATTTTTTTTTGTTTTGTTTTATTAGCCAATTTAGGCGTCATAAAACTGTCTCTGAAGCAATGAATACTCTTTTTATTTGATGACTACCCTTTGTCCAGTCATTCCTATTTTTAAATATGACCTTATACAGCTTGTTGAAATTGTATTCTATTAGATTTAGACTTGCATACTTAAGGGTTTCAAGCAGTTTTCTGAAGTTACTCTTTAACAGCTTCAGTGAAGGCCATGTTCACTCAAACCTATCTCCTTTAATATATATGGAGTATAGTATATATATATATATATATATATATATATATATATATGTGGAGTGGAGTGAGACCGAGTAGGGCAAGATCCCATCGCACTTGTTGTGTTAAGACAAGCGATACATTTGTGCCAGCTGATGTTCTGCTGTATCATGATTCGTTTTTGGTCACCAAATCAGGCATAGATGAAGGTAAGATCTGCTTATCACTGCGTAGGCACAATGAGCCATTCGTGGTTTTCAGTCAAAAAATCCACGTGGTTTTACAAGTATGAATACACCTATGAACTACCTTCCCAGTTAACTATTACAATATTTGTGACACCTTCCAAAGTTGGATTCATATGAACTTCATTCCTAATGTAGCCATATTTGAAGAATGAAAGGTTCCTCAAAAGGCTCTTCTTCTGGATAATGCTCACTCTCATATTAATGAAACAATTCTACAGTATGCCGAAATATAGAACACCTACAGTATGGAGATTTGTTTGTTCTTTTCCTTCCACCTAATCTCACATGAACGACACAAGCAATGGTCATTAAAGTGCTATTCAAGCAACGAAATGCATTTACCGAAAAGAATTAATGATGGATTTGTTGGATAAAGTTGATTTGATGCAATCTTTTGAGAATGATTCTTTGAATGGTGTTTTTATAACATAATGTCATTGGAAAAGATGAGAGCGTTGTCTTTTCATCTGATAAGTAAAAGCAACAATATCTTAACTAATTGTATTAGTGCAGAACGGCTATGAGTCCAAGGAAAACGATGATATTGAGATCGAAAAATGGCGCCAGTGTAACGAAAATAAGCCTAATTATCAACTTCTTAACAACGATGAAATAGTTGAAAAAGTTTTGAGGAAATGGTAGCATACAACTTGTAAAAATAATAACATGGTAGACTACCTTGAGAAGGAAGGATCTTTGGATCTTGCTGACATTTTAAACCTTCGCAAAATACGCCAGATAATTTAAAGGAACATAGAAAATGTGCCACTCAAACCAAAATGATAGCCTTTTTTGAAGGTAAGTAGTACCTTGAGATAGATACCATCAGAAGATAGTACTAAATAATAATGATTGTCTTTTGAAAGTATATCGAGAGATTCTCTCCCTTACACCAAGCGCAAATAGTATCTAGAATCGCCTTGGTGATATGATGCATTTATCAGACTTTCAGTATTCTTTGGTAATCCATACTTTTCAGTAATCCATACTTCATCTTTATAATTTATTTTTATTACAAACGTTTTGCAATCACTTTCTTTATTCTTTGAAAAGTACATCTGACTCATTCAAAAATTGATTCATATATAGCAATTAATTGGCTTCAGAAGCTGTGCGACTTCTTTAGTCTAATGTAGCCATATTTGAAAAATGAAAGGTTCCTCCAAAGGCTCTTCTTCTGGATAATGCTCACTCTCATATTAATGAAACAATTCTACAGTATGCCGAAATATAGAACACCTACAGTATGGAGATTTGTTTGTTCTTTTCCTTCCACCTAATCTCACATGAACGACACAAGCAAGGGTCATTAAAGTGTTATTCAAGCAACGAAATGCATTTACCGAAAAGAATTAATGATGGATTTGTTGGATAAAGTTGATTTGATGCAATCTTTTGAGAATGATTTTTTGAATGGTGTTTTTATAACATAATGTCATTGGAGAAAGATGAGAGCGTTGTCTTTTCATCTGATAAGTAAAAGCAACAATATCTTAACTAATTGCATTAGTGCAGAACGGCTATGAGTCCAAGGAAAACGATGATATTAAGATCGAAAAATAGAGCCAGTGTAACGAAAATAAGCCTAATTATCAACTTCTTAACAACGACGAAATAGTTGAAAAAGTTTTGAGGAAATGGTAGCATACAAATTGTAAAAATAATAACATGGTAGACTACCTTGAGAAGGAAGGATCTTTGGATCTTGCTGACATTTTAAACCTTCGCAAAATACGCCAGATAATTTAAAAGAACATAGAAAATGTGCCACTCAAACCAAAATGATAGCCTTTTTAGAAGGTAAGCAGTACCTTGAGATAGATACCATCAGAAAATAGTACTAAATAACAATGATTGTCTTTTGAAAGTATATCGAGAGATTCTCTCCCTTACACCAAGCGCAAATAGTATCTAGAATCGCCTTGGTGATATGATGCATTTATCAGACTTTCAGTATTCTTTGGTAATCCATACTTTTCAGTAATCCATACTTCATCTTTATAATTTATTTTTATTACAAACGTTTTGCTACACTCTTTATTCTTTGAAAAGTACATCTGACTCATTCAAAAATTGATGCATATATAGCAATTAATTGGCTTCAGAAGCTGTGCGACTTCTTTAGTCGATGAGTTTTCAGCCATCGTCTGAAGCACGTGAAAGTACGTCGTAGATATGTTTCCCCATCTTCTGACTCACTAGGGCTCGCAACTTTAGCTGGCCTTAGCTAGTATCTACACTGTGTCTGAATAAGAGATGGAGCGAGTTTGAACAAGACAAAATTAGGTACACAAAATTAAATTTACGTTTTATCTACCAATATCCTTTTGTTTCTAATAATAAAAGTTGGAATCCCCAAAAAATCTATAAATAAATAAAAACTATAAAGCCATAAAATTTCTTTTTATTATTTTAAATGAACATATTTCGTGAAAATTGGTATTGTATTACCAATGATTATACTACATAGAGCCATTAAAGCATATTTTAAATACAGCATATTCTGTAAAATATTCGCTCTGTGTGCCACAAATATTCGCGTGCATAGGAAAAGACAAAATATTGTATTGTAGGTCGATTATTTTGTGAAACTAAAATAAAAATCCCTGTGGCAACAATACCCAGTATTTAACGGTTGGAATTTATATGTTTTTTTAATTACAAAAATTCAATGCATGCCATCCTTTCGTTTTTTGAACCCATGTTTTGTAATGTGCTTTAAAAATCTGTTTCGCCGCTTTCACATTCAAAACGAAATTCGATAGGATTCGTTTTAGTTATGTTTGTTAACATTCAATTACCGGCCGTTTCATTAAGTACGATTAGCGAACAAAGCGATTTACCATTTTCCCGTCATATTTGTTGTAAACTGATTTCAGGGTTAAATTGGCAATTTTAAACGCACCCCAAAAACAACGTTATATTTTTAGTTTTCGTCCATAAATCTATTTTCGATAATTTCCCTTCACAACGTCCGCCTTTTCCGCTTTTCCAGATGCACGCCCTTCGCAGACTGATGCAGGGGGATGCTAAACACCCCAAGGCACCCCTCGGGAACAACTTCAGACCGCCACAGCCCCTACATCATCGCCCCGTCAGGACAAATATTGACTTCAACGTCAAACAGCCCGGAGTGGTAAGTTTTCTTTTCGAATACTTTATGCGCCAAGAAGCTCCTCTGACGACGGCCGACGCTAAACACTGCGTAAACTTCCGAAGACGTTAAGCAAAATTTTCACGTTTACCGCTCGTGAAAATTTCTGTAAGGAAAGGCATCGAGATTTAGGTTATTTTAAGTTATAACTTTTTTAAACGAAAATTTTATTTGATCCTACAAAATTGAAAATTCGTTTATACTATTCAAAACAAACTTTCAAAAACTAATTTTTAAATAAGTTTATCACGTTTTTAATGGAAAAATTAACAATATAAACGTTTTAACTTGTTTATTGGTGAAATTGGCACCGTCGTGAACATCACATGTAATACATCATTATCATGGTTATTATCTTCACCAAATTGACCACTACAGCGTATTACCGGAACAATTACAACTAATTAAATGTCAAATATCTAATTATCGTTTACTCGAGGTAATTGATTGAGTATAACAATGTTGAATCAACAAATATTGAGCGCTAATTAAGTTTAAACATCATTAGTTAAGCCAATAAATAAACAAAAAATAATTCCAAGATTTAATCCAAATTTTGGTTAAATTAATTTAATCTGCATAAAGTTCACAAACGCAGTCTACTTTATTAGTGGTATTATGAATACTCTCTAGTAGAACCCATATTTACGAAAGTAATTAACTCCCAATTCAGTACTCTTAAACAACTTATCTTGAGCGTTGCTATCGTTTACCTTCGCGACGAAACTCCTAGGTAATATTTTGATAAAGTTGAAATTAATTCGTGCTGCAGAAAGGCGAAGGTGCCGCGGTGTTCCAGAAACGCGCGTGAAATGCAAATTGTTTTAAATCTCTCGCCATTCGGTTCGGCTAATTGGAGCAGTTTCTCATGGCGTTTAATTCGAGCCTGTGCGGCTTCGCAGCCACGGAGACCGTCCGACGTGTTCATAATACTATTTAGACACGCCGAGATTATCATAAATCCAACCCTCCCTTGAAATGCCTGCGACCCCAACTCAGCAACTAAACTAGCTGGCAAAAAGGTGCACCTTCATCTAAATACTAAATGAATACAATTAAGAAAGTGAAGAATTTTTTTAATGTCTTCATAAAAAATTTTAATTACATCATTAAGAAAATTAATAAAGCAGCATTTCTTTATTTTTGCGTAATTAAATCAAAACGTTACCCTCTAAACAATCTTCCTCGTTTGAAACTCAAATTTTGGTGGCGCAGTGAGAATTTCGCTGTCAGCGAACCCGGAGTAAAGTCAATACTCAGAGTGCAGCAGTAACTTATTAAATTAATTTACATATGCATACAGCTAACGTTACGGGGTACGACGACGAACGTCGGAACGTGTTCGTTAGCGTCCACGCAATTATTGATAGTGGACGATGGACGAAACCCGGCGCCTCCGCCATTACGTGTTAAAATTACGACCACGATTGCAAACTGAAATGCAAGTAATAGCCGATGTGTAATTGCCAGAGACGGGGAATGACACTATCATCTATGATTAATAATATCATATTATTGCGTACTATAATCATTTTCACATAAAATACACCACTCATTAAGAATAAGACTACTTAAAATGTCGGTAAAATAACATTTTATCTACTAAGAAATGATGAAAGTTTAGAAGAAAAAAAAGAAACAAACATTTACGTTTTAAAGAAAAAGCTAATAGTAAATAGACAATCGGTGACAAATCCCACCCTTGGTAAAATCCGCAATCAAATCTGTTTCAGAAAGCTTCTAGTAACCACAGCAACATTCTGTCAGTACCGTACATGATGTATCTTTTGAGTATCTTAGAGTATCCAAACAAATTTTGCATTATGTTTGGGAAAAAGAATTATTATTAAATATTTAATTTTGAAAAATTTTGCTTTGTTTGTTGCTATGATACGTTGAATAATATTTTTACAAACAAATATATACGGTGATACCTCGAGATACGAATTTAATTCGTTCTGTGATCATCGTCATATCAGAAAAATCGTATCTTAAAGTAATTTTCCCATTTAAAATAATGTAATATACATTAATGCGTTATAGCGATATGAAACCACCCCAAAACTGTTAATAACTATAATTAATTTAACAAAATCATATTTACGGGTTTTCTCAAAAAACGCTGTGCGGTGCTGCAGCAATTTTTTTCAAGATATCTAGTTTCGCGTTGACTCTGCGGTTGGTGTTGTCGTATACTGCTTTAAGAATGTAACTTGACGGAAATATTAGAACGCCGTGGATCTTAAAAACCTCTACCAAAGTCGCTGCTTTGCAATCCGAAGATTAAATCTTAAATTAGCAACACAAAATAGAATTTTGAGTTTTGCATACGCGGTGTATATGCGGTTTATAAGTCACACCATCAGCAGCAGTCAATCCTAAGAAACATATTTGTTTCTGTAAATATGAAAATTAACACATACCGTTTCTTAAATATTTAAAATGGTTCTATTTCGAATATACCAATCCGTGAAGCGTTAAATTACATTCTTGACTTTATCAGCAAGCTTCTCCTGATCCTGAGCGGCAATAGCGATGGAAGCAAATTTTACTGCATGTACAACCTGCAAACCGCGGCAAGTCATTCATAAATATTAGAAAAATTAAGGGTCCCAAAATTGAACCCTATGGGACCATGAAATATGATCAATAGATGATCCTCCAACGCTGTCCCCGAAAGGACTACTCTCAACCTACGATCAGTGATAAAAGAAGTTAGCCATTCAAGTATATTTCCGCAGATTCCAACACTATAAAATATTTTTTTGATACTTTTGATTCTTTTCCTCCTCATGAACTACGGAACCTAACTGACTTCATAAGGAGTTAGGCAAAGAACCTAACTCAACATATCGATTCAAAATAATTGCTAGCGGCTCACATAAAATTTCCTTTACAAATTTTATACATTTCAGCATAGCATCAAAAACCTCAACAAGTATAACTAGAGAAAAATACAAAGAGGGGCTTAGTATCCGTCTAAGCTCCTAATGACCTAATGTATAGATATCAGACAACGATGACCTGTTTGCTGAACGACTGATGAAAAATAGTTACTAAATAGTTAACAGTCAACTTACCCTTGATTTGTTGTTTTGGGGCGTCCTAGTTGCTCATTAATGCAGCACCAGAAAACGCGATTTTGTTTAGTGAGTTGTTGATTCTATCAGCTAAAGAGTTTTTTTTTGCTTGATCGATTAAAAATTTTTTTGTTATTGTATTCCGTACGTAGCTCTGGAAATCCATTAGTTAGCAACCACTGCATATTTTTCTGCACTTCACCAGCCAGAATCACCGTGGCAGTAACCCAGCTACTCCGATAATTAAAGTTTACTGGAGTTTCTCTCTTTACATATGAGCTCCAGAGATCATAAAAATACTTAAAATTGTCAAAAACGACTATATAGAATATCTACATCGTTTAAGTTATCATTAAAAATGAATTTCAGTCGGACAAGCTTAACTTGTGCTATTATAAGGATAAATTTTTCTGCGAAAATATCCGTCCCTCAACAGAATTAGCTCGGAACGAATCCTTCTTATCAGAAATCGAAAATCTTATATCGAATATCAGAGAATAGATTAATTGATTAGCTATATTATCGTTAAATATATCAAAAATTAAAAATTCTTTAAAAGTAAACATCATCTGCAATAAAAACATCTTTTTTTAATAACCTCTACGCCACTGCTAATTTTATCAAATGGGCCGAATTTTTGGATAAATTGTCATTAATTATTTCTTAATTTCTCTTACTAATGTTTGATTAAAGAAACAGTTTTTGAGTAAGTTACAGTTTTCCAAGCCAAGACCACTCTAGCCTTGATACAATTGATTCACACTCTAGTCTTGATTTAGTGGAAAATAATGCAATTAATGCAATAAGTTAATAATAATGAAATTAGTACAGAAATCTAAAAGGTCATCCAAGGCCTGGCGGCTGAGCGGGATTATTATCCAACAAAAGGACACACATACTTTTTTCTTTTGCAATGATAAACGTGTGAACCCTTCAATTGTGACTGTTTTGTCACAATTGAATACTTATTACTTATAATATACTTACCTTTCTTCACTAATGAGTTTTTCAAAAGCGAATGAAATTTTCACCCGCTTTAATATCTGCTCTTTTCGTTTTCGTTTCTTAAAATTGTCAAAACAGAACTAGTAGCTCCATTTGGGCTAAATAATAATAATAATAATGTCTTTATTTATACCCATAAATATACACCCATAAATATACCCAATAATGCAACATAACAAAAAGTATTACTAGATACATTATAAATAAAAATACATGGCATATAAGGTATAAAAAGGCGAGGTTCAGTGCCCGAAGCACTGCTCAACTTAACCTTTAAAACTAAAAACTCGTAAGATTATGAAACAATGAGAAAGAAACAAAAAAAAGCAGAAGATTCAGATGCGGACATTGTAAATTAAGAACTTAACTCAGCCATTTGTTGATCAAATAAGACACCGAATATATGCTTTCTGAAACTGGAAATGCTTGCCAGCTGGATTGCTTTGGGGGTAGATTATTATACACTTTTACAATTTGATAATGATAGCTTCTTTTAAATACTTCAGTATGGTGAGCGGGTGATGATAGAGTTCCCCTGAATCTCAAATTCAAATTGTGAATATCGGTGCGGTACTGAATTTTTCGGTACAAGTATTCGGGTTTTTCTCTCCGAATTATATTGTGGTAAAATACACAACAGTGAAGATGTCTCCTATCAAACATATTAAGCCATTTTAATTCCCCTAATTTATGTGAAATTCTTTCAAACCTTCCAACGCCAAAAATGAATCGCAAACAGGCGTTTTGTGCTCTCTGAATTCGTTGTTCATCAACTTTAAGTAAACTCGGTCCATACACCACATCACCAAAGTTAAATTTTGATAAAATTACCGTGTTGGAGAGTAAGCTTTTAGTTTTAACATCAAGAAGGTGGCGAGAAGGATAAAGAGATTTTAACTTAGCATAAACTCCTTGTAGCATGGTAGATACGTGTTTCCGAAATCGTAGATTTGTATCCAGTACCACACCCAAATTGCGCGCTTCCGATACGATACGAAGTGTAGTATCATTGAGCACAACCTGAATTACTCCGCTATACCGCTGCACGTCCATTCTACGACCGATTACCATAACTTTTGATTTGTTGGCATTGAATACCAAGCCATGTTGGGTAGCAGCTAATACCAGTTCTCTTAGCTCTTTATTCAATAAGTTTAGATAGTGCTGTTGGTCTTCCGGCTTGTAAGATATGTATACTTGCGTATCATCTGCATAAAAATGTACTTTGCTATGCTGAAATACGTTAAATAATGGTGCTGTATAGATTGAAAACAAAGTTGGAGAGAGCACTGAACCTTGTGCTATACCCGACTTGAGCTGCCGTACTGTTGATCGATGGTTAGGCAACTGCACGAATTGTTGTCGATTACTCATGTAGCTTTCAAAGAAAGAAATTGCAGAAATGTCCAAACCATAGTATTTGAGAATTACTAACAGAAGCTCATTATTCACCGTATCGAAGGCCTTTGTGTAGTCCAACAGGACGAGAATGGTCAGAAATGTCCAAACCGTGGTATTTGAGAATTACCAGCAGAAGCTTATGATTCACCGTATCGAAGGCCTTTGTGTAGTCCAACAGGACGAGAATGGTCATATAGCCACGATCTGTCGCGCTTATTATATCGTCAACAACACACGCTAAAGCAGTTATACAGCTATGATCACGCCTAAAAACATATTAAGCCATTTTAATTCCCCTAACTTATATGAAATTCTTTCAAACCTTCCAACGCCAAAAATTAATCGCAAACAGGCGTTTTGTGCTCTCTGAATTCGTTGTTCATCAACATTAAGTAAACTCGGTCCATACACCACATCACCAAAGTTAAATTTTGATAAAATTACCGTGTTGCAGAGTAAGCTTTTAGTTTTAACATCAAGAAGGTGTCGAGAAGGATGCCACCTTGCTATGCTTAAATACGTTAAATAATGGTGCTGTATAGATTGAAAACAAAGTTGGAGAGAGCACTGAACCTTGTGTTATACCCGACTTGAGCTGCCGTACCGTTGATCGATGGTTAGGCAACCGCACGAATTGTTGTCGATTACTCATGTAGCTTTCAAAGAAAGAAATTGCAGAAATGTCCAAACCGTAGTATTTGAGAATTACTAGCAGAAGCTCATGATTCACCGTATCGAAGGCCTTTGTGTAGTCCAACAGGACGAGAATGGTCATATAGCCGCGATCTGTCGCGCTTATTATATCATCAACAACACACGCTAAAGCAGTTATACAGCTATAATCACGCCTAAAAGCACATTAAGCCATTTTAATTCCCCTAATTTATGTGAAATTCTTTCAAACCTTCCAACGCCAAAAATTAATCGCAAACAGGCGTTTTATGCTCTCTGAATTCGTTGTTCATCAACTTTAAGTAAACTCAGTCCATACACCACATCACTAAAGTTAAATTTTGATAAAATTACCGTGTTGCAGAGTAAGCTTTTAGTTTTAACATCAAGAATGTGGCAAGAAGGATGCCACTTTGCTATGCTTAAATACGTTAAATAATGGTGCTGTATAGATTGAAAACAAAGTTGGAGAGAGCACTGTATCTTGTGTTATACCCGACTTGAGCTGCCGTACCGTTGATCGATGGTTAGGCAACCGCACGAATTGTTGTCGATTACTCATGTAGCTTTCAAAGAAAGAAATTGCAGAAATGTCCAAACCGTAGTATTTGAGAATTACTAGCAGAAGCTCATGATTCACCGTATCGAAGGCCTTTGTGTAGTCCAACAGGACGAGAATGCTCAGAAATGTCCAAACCGTAGTATTTGAGAATTACTAGCAGAAGCTAGTAACAACACACGCTAAAGCAGTTATACAGCTATGATCACGCCTAAAATTATATTAAGCCATTTTAATTCCCCTAATTTATGTGAAATTCTTTCAAACCTTCCAACGCCAAAAATTAATCGCAAACAGGCGTTTTGTGCTCTCTGAATTCGTTGTTCATCAACTTTAAGTAAACTCGGTCCATACACCACATCACCAAAGTTAAATTTTGATAAAATCACCGTGTTGCAGAGTAAGCTTTTAGTTTTAACATCAAGAAGGTGGCGAGAAGAATGCCACTTTGCTATGCGTAAATTCGTTAAATAATGGTGCTGTATAGATTGAAAACAAAGTTGGAGAGAGCACTGAACCTTGTGTTATACCCGACTTAAGCTGCCGTACTGTTGATCGATGGTTAGGCAACTGCACGAAACCTGATTGAACATTAGATAGGATCTTGTTTACTTCGTCATGCTGTAGCAGTTGTACATTAACAACTTTTTCTAAAACCTTTGACATTGCAGTTAAGATACTTATTCGGTATCGGATGCACAACAGCCAGTTTCCAGGCGGAAGGGAAAACACCGTTCTTAATACAAAAATTAATAATGTGATCATGCCAGTCTTCTCGCAAATAATGCAACTTCAGAAACAGAATTACCAGTCAATTTTCCTTAATCCATAATAAAAGTAACTGTTCTATGTCATCATGTATAATAATCATGTATAATAAATGTTTGCAGGTTTGAAATAATGGTGACACGGTTAGAAGGTCGATTAGTATATCCAGTGTCGACCGGTAGACATTTACCTTACAGTCAATTCCTCTTTTAACATGTGTGTTTAAATTTCTCTAAATTCAATGGAAGCTGAGCGAATAATTACAATTTTTCAGTAAATTGATTTAAAAAAGAGGATTAAAGAGGGTATTAAAACATCACATGTTTTAATTTTTGATTGGATTTTGACAATAATATAAGCTCGTATAAAAAAGAAGAACAAAACTAAACTATACATCAAAAACTACTAACATAACAAATCAACTTAAAAATTAACAAATTGTCTTAGGTAGCTCTGTGAACCTGGAACCCGAGTTACGATATTTTGGTTTATTTTGGATAGAGAATCATTTGTACTCGTTTCTAAATTCGACAAAGCCTTGATTTATCACTGAAGATATTGCCATTCCATTTATGAACTCTCCCTTGCCGCTCTTGACACCATGCATATCTGGATGCTTAATGGGGAGGTCTTAATGGAAGCCGAAGGTAAGAACGGTATGAATGAAACATAAAGAAAAAAATCTGCTCTAAACTGTTGCCATTCACAAATGTTAGTTCAAAGTGCTCGTCCAATCCACAGCAATTGACCTTATTTTAAATCAATCCCTGGCAACCCTCCCCCTAAGTAATCGGTCTTGACATGCCTTACTTCTCCGGGCAGAACACCAGTACCTTCTTCGAACCATAAAGACCATACCCGAGCAATTGTAAAATGAGGACCAACCTTTCATGCCGATAATTCGGCCCCTATCAAAGTAATTGATATGGGCAAAATTTCAACAACATCGCAATCGACGGGCATTATTAATTGCTAGAAATCAATATTGATATTGAATGTTAGAGATAATAATGGCTCAGGATACAAAAAAATTGAATTTTTTCGGCGAAAACTTTCATTGTTTCTTAGTTGATAATAAAGTATTATTTTACCGCAATTTCAAAGTTGTAGTTTGATTTTTAATGGCTAATGAATTCCGTACGAAAGTGAACGTATTATAATCTTCATTAATTTTCAAATTTAATCTTCTTTTGTGTAATGATATTTTAATTACTTTTTCTAGGCTGGCAAACAATGTCCAAGCATGTACAAAGACGTACATTACAAAGCAAACAGCTGGAAACAACATTAAGAAGATTAATTAATATAAAAAATGGTGTAAATTATAAAAAATAGTGCTAAATATGTCAATATCAAGAAGTTGTGACTATGTATATTTCATACAGAGTTAGGAAATGAATCGAATGAGTGACTTGAAGAGACAAATTAATTATTTATAATAGTGAAGTGTGAAGTATTAAGAAAAAAAATATAAATAATAGTGCAATCCCGGTCGAGGTTAAATAAGAAGAGGAAAACGTAAAGTATATTATAAATACAAAGAAACATATCATATTTTGCGGAAGATCCGGTGAATTGTAAAATGAAATTCGAGTTAATTGTATAGTCGACGTGTTGGGCTAATGTGATGACGCTTTAATTTAGGAATTAAAATCTAGAATAAAAATGAAATTTTGTTTAAAAAAAAATTACTAAAACGATAAAATCGATCTCAAATGGAGTCGATTAAAAGAAAATTATAAGTGTTTAGAATGAAAGTTTTATAAACTCGCGGTGATGTTTGTTTTGTAAATGTACCAATTTTAGTTTTTGTAAAAACATAAATATATTGATTTAGCGCAGTAATAACTTTAAAAAAAATTGACAAAAGAAATCATTGAGGATTCTAAAAGAAAATGTAAAAAAGGGAACGCTTAGGATATTCATATCATTGTAAAATTGGACTATGCGTTATTTTCCAACAAAAAAATTAAACTAAACAAGAGTTAAAAATAAATAAATGAAAACATACTGTGTTTAAAGTACGACTTTATTTTATTTTGCTTACACTAAAAAAAAAAGCAGCTAGAATGAGGTGAGTATAAAAAGGTAAGTAATCGGATTTATTATTCTTATTATATTGTTGGAGCTCACGGAGCAGAAATAATGATGAAAATAAAAACAAATACAACAGTTAAGTGCTTCTATTTCAGTAAATCTTCCGAAGCGGTTTAGTTTTAATAAGGATTTCTTTTATCTTTTGTGAAAAACCAAGATATAATGAAGAATATTTAAATACAAATATAATTGTATGTAAAAAGTCGTAACAAAAAAGTATTAAAATCTTATATTTAAGACATTAGTTGATGTTGAGAAAAAATTTTAGTCATTAGATCACACATAATTATAGATAATTTTGTTTTCTCAAAAGTGATTGTTCTAATCAAATTAATGTCTAACATATCAACCCTATCACGTTGAACGAGTCCTTATTAGACCAACGTCATAATTTTTAATCAGAAACTTTCGAAGAATCGCCCACATTATGAGCTCAAAGGTCAATTAATCAATACTTCAGCATAATCAAAACCACGCCAATCTTTTTGTCACATTAAAACCCATAAAATAGCAGCATTTCAATATTTTCTACATACAACATTGCTTTATATTAATGGATTTCTATACAAAATCATCGTAAAACATGATTACTGTTCCATACCATGCAATCTTTTAAATTTTAAAATTAAATTTATCATGCATAAGCACGTAATCAAAGTAAGCTTTAAAATTAACAATAACATTCTTCAGTTACTCGGCAATTACAAGAGTAAAGATGACTTATGTAATTAAAATGGAGTTTCTCCTATTTCGTGCATCATTTGTAGCGGCATTTACAACAGATAGACAGGTGGAAAACTTCCTAAACCATTAGCTGGACATAAAACTAAAACCGATTGTAATGTATTTCAACACAGAATAGAAACAGGGTAAAATATTGATTTTAAAAAATACACCCTTCACATATGTAATGAAGGTCATAAACTCGACCTACTTCAATAATTTGAAATTGACAAGAGAAGAGATGACTCGAAAATTAATTTGATCAATGATCAGATTAATCTCATTAATCTCAATTTTGATATCTAACTTTGACATGGTTACTTTAAATAATATAAGTTTAAGCTTTCTATATTTTGTAATATCAAATTTTATTTATTAAATAATAGCTTTGTTATACATTAATTATTCTTAATGATTTGGTTGACATTCCACTTGGTTGAAATACTGTTTAGGATAGTATCACGACTTAAATCAGATTATTTCTTTAGTTAATATGGATGTATGACTTCCATGTTACGTGTTATTATCAAACAAAATGTATATTTGTAAAATATTGTGTCGAAAATAAAACGTCGTTCTTTTTGTTGATCGTAAATAGAAATTTGAGTCAAAGAGCAAACAATCAAAAGAATCAGAAAAAATTAATGTTTCTTCATTGCATAATCAACACAAATCAAAACAAAAACAACAAAATATGTTTTTATTTCATTTATTTTACCCAAACTGTTTATACAGTAACAGCTTGTTGACTTAAAATGAATGTAAAGCATTTAAAAATAAATACTTAAAATTTTTAATAAATACAAACATTTACTAATAATTATTTTTTCCTACAAACTATCCTATTATCTTATCGATACGCGTGTGGCGATTAGAAGATATCTAATATACTACTCCCCTTGTTTATCCAGATAACTAACTAAATTTTCATTAAAAAAGTTGTTGTTCTAAGTGGAATTATGGTAGTG
This sequence comes from Onthophagus sagittarius, assembly GCA_036711965.1. Classification (NCBI taxonomy): domain Eukaryota; kingdom Metazoa; phylum Arthropoda; class Insecta; order Coleoptera; family Scarabaeidae; genus Onthophagus; species Onthophagus sagittarius. The sequence continues at coordinate 10,983,197 of JASERS010000005.1, read as the reverse complement.
GTCTAACATGTATTAATTGGCTTTTACAGTCGGTTTTATTTGAACTAAAATTAGAACTAACGCTAGAACTATTACTACTTTCGCATCTTTTGAATAAATGTTTAACGTTTCGGATGCCGTGATTTAACCTTCCTTAAGAACTGGTTCGAAATATCACTTCAATTGCATGCCTTTTGAAGTTAATGATTTAAGACATTGATAAGGAGACGTATACTTTAATAGACTTTATTAGAATGGAATTACACAAAATAACAGAATAAATTTAACTGGTTGGTAACAGCAAAGTTAAGACAATCATCTTCTTTTCTCTCCAACCCTGCCATAAAAAAAATATAATATCATCATATAAATAAATAAAAAAAAATCTAATAATAATAGTGCACCAATAAAAAAGAAAGAAAAGATTTTTAAATATGATAATACAATTGCATAAAATATAAAACCAAATCATCGCATTCCATGTGTTCCACCTTGTATCTAATCACATTGTTCTCCATATAACAAATTTTTGATCTTTACTTTAAACGACGTAAGCTCAACATTTTCAATGACTGGCGTAAGCTATTATAAAGCTTAGGTAAATTGTAAGAAAATGATCTTTCAATAATATAGTCACATGTGGCGGTGTAAATGTATGGACATTTAAGCAACAGTACCTTAAATGCGACCGTTAGACATATTCAGCCACCCAAGATCGATCAGCCTGTATGAGACATGGGATCCTCGTTGAAGCACGAAAATCATACCAAGACATGAATGTTGAAGACGCTGAATCCTTTGTGATGTTTTTGAGTTCAAACAACTATGATATACAGTGTACAAAAGCTAAAGTGTAAAATATTCCTCATGCTGTATATAAGCTTCAAAACAGCAAATGAATTTTTTTTGTACAGGATGTGCTTCTCTAACCTAAGAGTTGAGTCGAGCTGTAATCCTAATTTTATAGCAACAGTAATGCATTCATCACAAATATTAATTTTCAAATTTTCTGCAAGTGAGTTTCGTGTAACCCGCCTGCCAAAGAGAATAAGCACTGATTTACTTGAATTTTCCCATAACGATTGTTTAGTGGATACATCCATCAGATTATTTATGTCCTTATTTAATTTAACTTGAACAGTCGTCATATTCGTAGGCAAGAACGACAAATAATTTTGGGAATCGTCCACATAAAAATGTGATTCTGTAAATTTCAAAATTGTTGAAAAATTAAAAGTGTAGATACAAGACATTAGAGACCCTAAGATAGAACTCTGTGGCAGTCCTGACTTCAAGTATAGCAGTTCAGATCAGTGGTGTTTACCTTTTGCGTGGGATATCTAAGATTGTGGATGGAGGAGTACTTAAAGCTGCATACTATGCCTTTATTCACTCCAATATTAATTATGCTAGTTTGGCTTGGGGGAACAGCCTTGCAAGTCAATATAATTTTAGACTTTAACGTAGTAATTACTTTGCATAATTGTAGATTTTTGAATTGTAGAATTTTCCTGCTATACAGGGTGTTTCACTATTTCAGGCCCGTACTCAACTTCATTTTTTTAAATAGAACCCTATGTATCTTTTCACATATGCTTATCAGTTGTCTTAAATGTTATAAGTGCATATCTTGTTTTCAAATTTTGAATGCAAAGTTGCCAAGTTATTAACAATTTTGTGAAAATTTTAGATATATCATGTGGTAAACCACATAAATTCGTTTGCAACATTATTACTAAATATTGAAGAATGTAATTTTGCATACCAATAATTTTGATATTTGGCATATCAAGTCTATAGAGTGCCACTAATGGTATTGGATAATATTATATAGGGTGATCACTAAAATCGGTTAGTTTATGGAATGTTGGGGGGACCATAACATTGTTATTTTAAATGGAACACCCTATATTTTTTCAATGCTTCAAAAAGCTGTGTTAATTACCTTTCATTTTTGATAAGCATATGGAATGTTTACCACGTACTTTTTGAGATAAGTAAGACTATCAAAAATGTTGGTATAAACGTGATTTTTTCACAAGACATAAACTATGAGGAAGATATTTTTGAACAAATGCCTGTGAATCTATTTTGTAAAAGATGAAGTATACATCTATATACTTCTGTATATTAGAAAAAGATCAACAAGAACATAATGTTTTTGATTATCTTACAGCGAACAAGTGATGTGCGAACAAGTGTAAAAATAAATATGTTAACTGCCTTAATCTTCATTACTACGGTATTGTCAACAGTAAATTTATATGAGGAGTAACCCGCTAACATCGACGATCAAATCGTATTTCTTCAAGGCAACCGTCAACGAACACTCTTTTAGAATTTTCTTAGAAAATTAATTGCCAACCCTTTTAGAAGATTATTCACCAGACGTTTGACAAAGAATGTGGTCTCAGCACGATGGATACACCTTCTCACTACGATGGGATTTTTACAACATATTTAAATAGAATTTTTGAAAAGTTGTTTTCTTAATTTTATTGTCTGTGCGCAGATTCATCTTTTACGAAATAAACTTACTTGCATTTTTTTTTAAATATCTTCTTCATAGTTTATTTCTTGTGAAAAAGCAAGTTATGCCGACATTTTTGAAATAGTATAATTATCTCAAAAAGTACACATGTTAGATATACCATATGCTTAAAAAATGAAAGGTAATTAATAAAACTTTCTGAGGCATTAAAAAAATATAGGGTGTTCTATTTAAAATAACAAAATTATGGTCTCCAAAACATTTAATAAATTAACCGATTTTGGTAACCATCCTGTATTATATTATGCAATAGTATTCGTAGAATTTGAAAGACCCTGGCTTTATTTATTGATATGCCAAATTCCACTCTTCAATATTTAATAATAATGGTGACAATGAATTTTAAGTCACCACAAGAATTTTCAAAAAAATTCACAAAATGGTTAATAACTTGGTGTTCAGTATCACAGATTGACTAGAGGGCAGCGGAGATCGAATTATATGAGTCAGGTTTTATATAACAGGTTACCAGCTGGCGTTCGTAACTTGACGCTGCCCAGTTTAATGTCTAAATTCAGGTCGTATTTAATTGCAAAGGCGTTCTACTCTCATGAGTTTTTGCAGAATGATATTGTGATATAGGTAAATGTAGGCTGCGTGTTCGTATAAATGTATAATAAGCGTTAGTAATAGTAGTGGTAATTGGTTTATAACTCTTACTAATCATTTGGTGCAATCTCCCTACTTTCGCTTTTTAATTATTAATCTATTTTTGACGAGTGTAAAAGGACAACCGTATAGCACAATAAAGAATTATTGTTATTAATATTATTATTTGTTCTCCTTCTCATAGGTACTTACCACCTGCTCCGATAAGACTCACTTCTTTCTCAAACATACTCCGTTGTCAATCCAGCTCCCATAAATTAATCTGAAAAATTCGTCGCTTCAGCTTCATGCCTTTTGGTTTAAACCATTTAATGCCCTTTTGGCAAATTTTCCTATTTCCTTTCTCATCATACGTACTCAAAGGCTAAAGCCTTTGTGTTTTCTACCTCTATGGTATGTTTCCATACTTAGGTAAGGATTTATTTCACTGTGAATATTTGGTCGGTAGAGGATTATCTCGTCTGAAACATCATCCTTTGCTACAATCGTTTGATATTTACCCTCTCTCCACTCCATATATTAGGTACTTACTACTTGCTCCCATGAGACTCATCTCTTTCTTAACCATACTCCATTATCAATCTAACTCCCAACAAATTGATTTGAAAAATTTTTTTACATTTCGGACGCCAAGTTTCAACCCTAATCAAAAACTGGTTTGAACTGTCTCTTCAGCTTCATTCCTTTTAGTTTAACCCATTTAATTTCTTAATTTCATTTTGAGTATAAATTTGTTTAATTTCTTCGCTGGTTGTAAAAAGTGAAGACTAAACTTTTCTTGCCATTTTTTATGTCTGTTGATCCAATCTTCTATGCTCAGAGATTTCTGTATGTCTCGACTTTGTGTGCTGTAAGCGTTACCTTAGGTTTCGCAGTAATCTCCACTTGGACAAGTGCATTGAATTTTAAGAACATTTGCCCCTTTTGACAAATTTTCTTATTTCCTTTCTCATCATACGTATATTTCCATATTTAGGTAAGGATCGATTTCGGTATATCTGTTTGGCTAGTTGTAGACTTATCTCGTCTAAAACATGTTACTTTATATATTAGGTAATCACTAAATACTGAGATCAGAGTAAACTGAGATTTGGGGTAACTCAGTTCCCCTCTTTTTAATAATCCCTTCACAAAATAAACACCAATTACAAAAAGAAAAATTATTGAATCAAAATGATTGGATCAACTCCAAATTGTCAAACCATCCCTGCCCATTCACAAAATAAAATCCGCCTCAGCAAAAGTCTGAAACTCCATTCACGCTTCTCTCAAACATAGTTCGGAAGGTTATTGTATATGTTAGACACAAAGTACGTAAAAGATTTCTTAAAAACCTATAATTTATGTTTAGGTATTGTTAGTACGTGTTTATGTTTAATATGTATGTTGTGTACAGCCGTTCCAAAGGATTTTTTTAATAAATATGGCGGACACTTGTGTTGTATAATTTTATGGTTAAGCAATCCAAAGTATGGTATATGCGATTTCTCCTTCCAATAACATATATGTACCTCATAAGCTCTTTGTAATAACAGTGAGATGTTTCCAAAACCTCAACTTAGTATCACGCACTATTTTGAGATTTTGTGCATCATCAACTATATCTATTACCCTACCATTAACGACTACCCTGAAACTATTCTTAGCTGTACCAACGAATATGTCACTACCAAACACCACCACAAACAACCGGTCACTCTTAATAGATAAACAAAGCTTATTAACAATGCCTACGAGTACCATCAAATCAGCATTAATATTATCATTCGCAGTGACCATATCCTCCATATTAAAAGTGTGACACACTTGGTCCTAATGCAGACCCCTGAGGTACACCGGACTTTACAAGTTGGCGACTGTCGCTTAAATAATTACCAAAAAAATCCAAACGTGGCGTGAAAAAGCCAACATAATGGAGGACAGCCAAAAGAGTCGGATCCAGATCCAAAAACCTTCAAAAATCCAGCATTTATCATCCAGCCCTCTTAGCACACCTGCAGAGCAGTTGCACAACTGTATCACTACCGAAATCCCGACAGACGCTCGGAAAGAATCTTAAATCTGTCTAGATATACCTTTAACCTAATTGCAGTAATTTTCTAGAACTCTTTCGACAAAATCGGCAGTCTGGTCTTTTTCTTGGTTAGGTCTTTTAATTGATCAGAAAAAATTATTTATATTATCAACGCTAATAATAGACTCTGGAATTGGGCAATTTTTCTTATAAGCAACGCCCAGAGCTCTAAGCCTATTCCATAAAATACGTGACTCATATCTGTTGGCGGTAAGAACGGGGTTTCATATGAATCCGATTGCTAAAGCATTTCCGTAGGTTTTATAGTAATCTCTTCTCCTGGACAAGTGCATTCTATGCCCTTTTAGTCAAATATTCTATATTCATTCTCATCATATCTACCCCTCATTTTAACCTGTGTGTTTTCTACCTCTATGTTATGTTTCCATACTTAGGTAAAAATCTATTTTATTATGAATATTTGATCGGTTTTAGACTTGTCTCGTTTGATCTATCTCGCAATAGATTATGGAAGTATGATATAAACTAATTAAGATATAAAATTTCCTTTTTTCGATGATCAAATAGATTTATTTCGGCTTCATGTAGTGAATTTTTAATTTAATTTATTAAGTGAAATAATATTATTTATTAGTGGTTTTATTTGTTTATTCACCACCAATTTTTGTAATTGAAGCAGTCAATACGATTTTACCTACACGAGTGTTGTTGGTTTTTGTAAATGAATTGCCTCTTTACAAACGTCGATGACCCTGAGCTTATCGAATTCGTAATTAAACACGTCAGTGTATTTTTAATCACCATTTTCCTGCTGTGTACTTTATTATTATTTGCACTTTATATGTTCAAAGGAAATCAAAGTTTTCATATTATTTATTAAAAATATGACGTTAAATCAATTGATTGTTAACATGTATAATTTTATTGTGTATTTTATTTATTAAATAAAATAATAAAATTGGGAACGTTCCACTACGATCTGGTGATGTCACGTATCTCATAACTTCGAACGTTGTAGAGAACATACCACCGTCGACATTGGGCGTCGCGCCGATTTAAATCACTTCCAGTCTGTTGATTGTTCCCCACCACCTTAAGGGTGGCATGCGAAACCTTCAAAATTTCACTGGAATGCACACGATTCTCTGGATGAAAAGTGGTAATGTATTGTGTGCTGAAATGCGTTTCAAAGATGAATGATCGAATAGGAAAGACATGATGAATGTAAATTTATAAAATTTTCTTTAAATAAACTTTTATCCGTTAGATTAGGAATCGTTTCTGCTAACACTAATAAATCCCACTTACAATTCTGCCGATTTTGTTAAGTGCTTTGCAAACTGTTCCGCCTTCACGGTGAGCACACAACATTAACTTAATATTTGTAGAACGGTTCTCGATTCAAGTGGTGCCGAAGGTCCTTCCGATCTTGCTGAGCTGTTATTATGGCCGTAACGGCAATAATCGGTTCGCGGAAGGAAACCGCCTCGAGCAATAGGAGACCAATACACTAGCAACTAATGCATTTGCCTCCGGATTTATCGAATATTGATATGACTCGGTAGTACGGTGGTACGCAGTTCCGCATCCTACCGGAAACTAATTCCGACCTCAGACCCACGTTTAATTAATTTTCGTTTCCGTTCTAACCGAATTGGTTAAGCTACTTCAGCACAAATAGAACTAACTGTTCGTTTATTACATTATAACATTTAAGTCTAACCATAAAGAAAATTACTCTTAAGGGGAAATAATTTTTCTTCAAAAAACTCTTTTGTACCCGCACCGGATGAGGAAGTGCCATAAATCGTTGGATATGCAAAAAAGAAGTCCTAGGTCGGAGGTCGACGACGACGACGACGACAAACACGGCCGACAATGGTGGACGCAATTCCGGAAATATCCAAGGTAAGGTGCCTACGGGACGCTCCGACCGGATGTAAGTCGACGTTAAGCGTGAATTATGTCCCCGGGAATCGCCGAGACAGCGCAGCTTTGTCAGGATGTATAACAACTCCGTCTTTCCTGCCGACGACGCCGGTAATGAGAATTAGCGCTGCAAATGCGAATACGTCTTGATGTCGTTAAAGTTAGTTGTTCTCACCTTCGCTCGTCTCCAAATTTCTGTTTGACAACGGGAAACCCCACGGGAAACGTAAAGGGGAGATTTTATAATGGGGAAGAAGGATTAAGCTTTAATTGCGACCTTCAAGTCGAAAAGCCGTTTCCCTCAAGTATCTCATTTTCAACTCACCGAAAGTGTTTATTACAAAGAACTTCCTTTGATTGCAAACAATGTTATCATTTATTTGCTGTAAGTAAAAGCACTAGAAATAAATAGGTGCATAAAATTGTGTGTTTAGCTTTAATTTATAATAAAAATAAGGTTCTTTAGGATAGTCTTAGTTACATCAGGGTATCGAATATGAGGCTATTTGGAAGGGTTATAAACCCTGCGAGATGCTAATAGCCAAAGTGGCAATACAGATAATGGAACGCAAACTGTCTGGGCGTTGTGTACCTATCGCCCGAACGTGGTGTCGCATTACGAAACGATGATATCCAGCAAACTAATTAGGGTACATACATGACAACACCTTGTACTCCACCCTAGTTCGTCCAACCTAACGTAAACAATTTCGAGCTGGAAAAAAGAATTTCCTCTATAGATATTTAATTACAACAAACATCGTACCGCCAAATTTCTCAACGAAGATCGGATTATATTGTTCGTTTTAGTGTTTGCAGGCTGGTGTTGATTTCATTAAGTGCTCGGTAAACTAATTCCTCGCACATGGTACATAGAATTAACTTATATTTACTAACCCAATTGATTTTTCTAGACGAAGAACTCAAGTTAGTTTATGACTTTGTTTATCAATAAAAGGTCACGTTTTCCTTATGTGATAAATAAAAAAGATACATTTAGTTACCGCAATTCGCGTCTTCTTCACGTCGGTGGATATCGTTCGGTTAGTTTTTACACCTCCGCCTCCATAATAATTCAAGCATCCGATAGCTTATCACGTCCGCTCATATCGATTGCGTCCGAGATTAATGGGACTCGTAGATGGGGCGAATCGCACCAGGTCCCATTTCGGAAGATATAGCGCCCCGGTCGCCTATGAATAATAAATAAATCGTTAACTGCATACAGTGTTTCGGTCGTCGGTAGCGCGTCGCGATGACTCCCACGAATCTGTATTTTAATTTCCTGTATGTGTTGTGGCCAACCCGGGAACATCACAGGACGATTAATTCCGTTCTATAGCCATTTCCAGCAAATTCGTAACAAAAATGATTTCTCCAAAAATTTTCCGCAATAGTTGTTATCTTCAGAAATATACTGGCTTCTATGAAAATTTGTAATACATAGAATTCGATAAAAAAGACTGTTTATAATGTTATTGTTATATAACAAGAATACTTCTCTAGCAGTTTCAACTGGAACAAATTGAAATTTGTGTTTATATGATAAAATTAGTTTGGTAATAAACTCAATTTTGTTTAAACTGTTACTTCATAGCGGACTGTATTCTATTTATAGTTTCGAATTTAATGAATTTCTGAATAAATTTGTAGCGAATTTTTGAATAAAGTATGTAATAGTGAACATACAAGAATTTTATTGTGTACAATTATTTGTTTACAATATTTTTCTCATTGAGATATTATATTCCCTCAACTCACTGCACCCATTCAACATATGTTCCACTGTTCTCCTCGTCACTTGTCCTCATCGGCTATACAGCATCTATTAACTCTCCCCTCGTTTCCACATATTTCAACCACTATCCCAAATTTGGTGTTATAGATGGCCTGTAGTTCAAGACATCCTCGCGTGAACCTCTTTTGTAGATTTGTACAGTAGATCTGCATATAGTGAGATCACAAATAATAGGCTTTCTTGGCAAGATTTGACTTCACACATTGTTTGAAGTATGCTCGTTCCATAGTCTTGACTTTTTCTGGCAACCTGTTGAAGAACTTAGCACCCCAGAAGTATATTCTATGTAGTGGTAATCGCAGGTCTTCTTTGTCCCTTGTATCGTGTGTACGGTAAGTATATATTCTGTTTTAAATACATCTTTACAACTGTCAGTAGTTTTAAGATTGCATAAAGCTTTTACCGCCTTCTTCTGCAATCCAAAAATTATATGTTGCAATGACATGAAAACTTACAAAACAAACTATTTTAGCCATCCCATAAGATACAGTTTTTCTGGGATGTCTAATTGTAAAAATTGCTGAAGTTAATTTTTTACTTATGATATCAATATATGGATTCCATGGATTCCATGAATTTCATGGATTCCACTTGGGATCAAGAGATAAACAAGGAACTTCAAAAAAAAACTTCACAAATTGATTCTGTTTTATCTTCGCTTAGTTTCATGCTGTTGTTTGAATTATTTTGACTGAGTTATAGCAGCGGAGGACTTTAAAGAAAGCAATTGCTGATCAGGATCTTTTATTAATACAGTCGTATCATCCGCAAAAATGCACATTATTTCCGCATGAGCATTAAACAGTAGATCATTAATGTTTATGTATCATGAATAGTAAAAGACTCAGTATTGATTCCTGTGGTACTCCGCTTATTAGTTTAAATGTGTCAGATGTATTATTTTCCCACAGTACATATTGTTACCTATTCACAAGATATGAACTAAGGGGGTTTAGTTCTTGACCTCTTATGGCATAGAAGTATAGTTTTCTCAATACTATATCGTGACTTACAGTGTCAAACGCGTTGCTCAAATGAAGAAAATTGACTTGCACCGACTGTTGTTCATTCAAGGCATTTTGTACAAAATCTATAACATCCGTTATTACCGTAATAGTTGGTGGATCAACTTTACGGCAATAAGGCATGTTAACCTACGATAGGAATTTTAATAATCTTCTCGCTATTAATTTTTCAAAAACCTTTGATACTATAGGGAGAATAGATATTGGTCTATAGTATCTATTCTTGGTCTATACTTTTGGCATTGATTTACGTTTCCTTTTTTATGCAATGGTAACACCTTTGCAATTTTCAACTCATTCGGAAAAATACCATCCGTGACGCATTGATTGAAAATTTTAGCTATTGGATCTGCACATAAATGAATTACTTTCTTCAATGTATTAACATTTAAGCCGTACGTATCAGTGGTGTTGTTGTTCATTTTATTAACAATTTCAGTTATCTCACTTGATGAAATTGATTGAAAGAAAAAATATCTAACATTATCAATATTCATTTTCTTTCAGATAAATTTTATGGGAGTTTCTTGTAACAATGTCTTGCATGATATTATTAGTAACAAAGATAAAGTAATCACTTAAATCCGCAGCTTTTAGATTAGAAACAGTGTTCATTGTACGGTTTGGTTTTAATATTAGAAAGTAATATTTTAATAAATCATGTTCATATACCCTTTTTTATATTTCTTATAAGTGCAAACCTTCAGCATCTTTAGTTGTTTGAACTATCACTAATATAGCATCAAAAGTTTCTTGAAGTTTTTGTTATTCCGGAGGATTCTTAAAATGTACTCTTTTTAAATTTTATACTAATTTGTAATAAAATATAATAAATGAATATTTTTCCTTTCCTTAAAGAATCTCGTTTCATGGGAATCATAACCTCACCACATTCAAATCCCTTAAGACAAAAATGGATCCGATGACATAATTTTTTAATTTAATTGCATCAATACGTATGTCCAGTATTCTTTATAAAGCATCAATTTTATCAGGTAATGATCTTCATAAAATTTAACATTTTATTTGATTTGGTTTTGCAATTAGTTACGATTGTTTTGTTTTCTGATAAATTCGTTCGAAAGAAATGGTTAATGTGTGGACCTTCCGGCCAGATTTTTGGTTTTATGGTATCATCACTACGCACAAACGGGACAGAAACTTTAAACGATGAATACTGATCTGGATGTTTGGCCTTCAATTGTTCAATTTTAGCATTAAAACCTTTATTGACTAGATACTTTGATACATTCTCACTTGTAGTATCTGGTTCTAAGCCATACACATAATAATTGGCATAACGGGTGACACCTTTTAAATCAATATTGCTTGCACAACCGTGCGTAACATCAAATTTATGTCTTTGCGATCGGTTATTCAGAACGAAGAGAAAATTATTTTCATGAATACCTAAATCTATCGTATTTGCTTCATTATTTCTTTGTACATTCTGTTGCTTTTTTTAATATTTTTGAATATGTTGTTCCATTTGGTTCTCTTCTACTCTAGGTCATTTTTAAATCGACAGTATTTTTGGTGTCATTGCTTTTTCCCAAATATACCTGATTTTCTAAAAAACATTCTTTATGTGCTTTACTTAAATCGGCAACGACCAAGGACATTTCTTGAATTTGCTTATATATATAATTTCTTAAAGTTTCTTTACTTCTTTTATTAAATTTTTGTTTTTAATTACTATCATTTTAAATTGAGATTTAAATACTTCAGTAATCCTATCCACAGAATCGTTTAGTGCTTTATTAAGTATGGCCGAAATAATTTGTTTAATTTCTGACTCATCGATTATAGCATTGTCCTTTGACGGTAAGATCTCCTCACATTCCTGGCCCACGTTTTAATTAATCCGCCGTCCCGCAACTTGCAAAACTTTGCTAGAGTAGTCTAAACGCTGCTTATATGGAAGCTTCCACTGCATGTACAGATAACATACTCATCATATATAATAATGTTTGTACGAACGCAGTCATTGGCTGGCACTGAAAGTGTAGATATAAGATGTTCTGCCACCTTGCTAAAGAATAGATTGAAACTCACTTCTGTTAAATTGTTGGGCAGGTTTTCTTATTTTACACGATTATAATTTTTTATAATATCCCACGTAGTCGTTTGCTTATTGTCGGTACCTACCGTTACATTCCTTTTTGCTTTTAGTAATAAGTTTTTTATAGAATTTTCGATACGCACGGACATCGTCAAGTAAGACTAAAGTAGGGTTATCCCTATTAATTTTTGTTAACAAATGCAGAGTATCATGAGACTGGCGTATCTTATCTGAAAACTATTTTGTTTTGATCGCGTTGTTAAAAAAATGTTGCGCTTTCATATCTTCAAGGGCTAGAAAATCCCATTTTTCAACACGACAAAGTTCGTCCTCGTAAGACCTGGGCAACAAGTTTTTTAAAAAAAGCTAAAATTGCTGTCCTTCCATGGCCTGCTCGATCGCCTGATTTGTCGCCCATTGAACATGTATGGGATGAGGTCGGTAAACGACTACGTAATTTACCACATCCTCCAGATAACTTGCGCGATCTCCGTCTACGAATTCAAGAAGCTTGGGTCAATATACCACAAACAGCTAAAGATCACTTCATTGATTTGAAAGACATCGTTAACTATAATTAGAAAAAAATCGCCCAATAAATTGTAGGAGTTGTAATGTTTATCGAAGCCAATATAACAATTTAATTAAAATTAACAATAAAATATGAAACGTTTCGCTTTGTTTCTACAATGTTCCACTAAAATAGAGTTAAATTTTATTGAATTATCTTAAACGCATTGAATCGTTGTTCCTATATCTACATCGCAAACGAGAATCGAATGGATTTTGCTACGAGGTGCAGCCGGAGGGGTACATCAGTTCCGTTGGTACGAAAATTAATTGAAGAACTATTGAGTACTCGTGCTTTTGAAATAGGTTTCCGGAACAATCCGGCCGAAGCAAATTTAATCAGTGCGCAAAATTTAGTGTCCGTTTGCGATGGAATTCGAAATACCGTCCCGAATGCGGGAAGTCTTTATTCTCCAATGTTGTTTGGTTGTGTATTTGCGACATCTTGTCACAGGGAAGACAAACAACATCGTGCACAAATCAAAAAACGAATATTACTCATCTCACGTATCTTGCTAGTATAATCGGCTCCGCGTTGCGCGGTTCCGGTACGTTTTAAAATTCAAATCGGGTTGTATGTCATTGTAAAAACGTCCCCGCGGAAGTAAGACGTGATAAATACGCGCGACCCGGGATTTTTCTTGTAAGGACTCTTTTGTTTCGGTCTGGAAAATGAGGTGGAAAACTCGGCGCAAGAAAACCATATCTCCTTTTTCTTATTACAAAGTTGTTGGTTTTGCTTTATTAGCCCGGACAAAGTTCGTCATTTTTCCCGCTTTCCCTTTACGTTTTGTCCCCATGCATTGCACACAGAATGATAAATTCTCAGAATATGCAAAGACGTTTCTAACCGGTCCCGTATTTCCGGAACCACATTTGGCATAAATTCGCCGTCGTTGCCGCCGTGGAAAGCGCACCACATCGCACTTGTCCATCATAATTCAGGATTACCGGGTTGGCAGGGCGAAAAATCTCTATTTATAGTGGGAGCATTCTAATGTCGCCCAGATGGTGCCGCGGACGTTATCGTACCCCCCTTCGCCTATCAAGAACAATGTTGAAATATCTTGGTACTTTTTGTAAACCACCCGACAAGTATTTATTACAAACATAAATCTTTTCTGGGGCACAAACCCGCCTTGTCCTTCGTGTTTCTTCACTTTCGAAGCGTGTTTATACCACCGTTACTCATTTTTAGTGATTTACAAAGACGGCGCGGATTTACATTTTACGTAAAGTACATCAACTTTACTTGTACTTATTTTGGTAGTATTATTTTATTACTCATATAAATAAAAATAAATCATGATTCGTGATAAATTTAAAAACGTTTTTCTTGCAACTCAAACTCATCATAACAGGAAGTTTATAATCAAGTCGAGATCTTAATTGGTCATTTAGGTAATCGCGGTTTACCATGGAAGTTGTTTGCGGTTTCTCAGACGCAATTTCAGCCAATATTAACTTAATTATATTAATCTAAAATCGATGTTTTAATGTAAAGTGATTAATTGGTGGTAAATTATAAAATATAAAACGATATATCTTGAAAATATATTGCTTTTATAGCTGGAAGATTAAACGGAATTTATAGTTTGATTGATTAGGTTAAGATGGGTTTAAAATTTTTTACAAAAAAATAAATACTATTGGAAATTTTATTTATACGAAGATAATTGTTATTTTGTTATCTTCGAAGATCTTAATTTATACCTTAATATTTTCTTCGAAAAGAATATGTAGAATTAACTGGCTTAATCTATATTTATCATTTATATGATAATAAATTGCACACATTTTCTTTAGATAACTTGTCTTTACATATGTTAATTGCTATTACTTTATTTACATTAATTGGCCAATTAAAATATTACTATTATTTAAAACGTTGTGGTTTTTGAGATCAAACGAAGAGAAAGCGAAAGAACAGTTTTCAAAAGGTGAAAATCCCTTCGTTCTTTTAATGATGTATTATTTGTCACAATTTTTTTTTTGTATTAAACTGAAGTTCATGTTATTTTGATAAAACGGGTAATGATTAACGCAGAATTTGCAAATCCCTTCTTTTGGTTTTATTGTTCTATAATGCTTCGATAATTTGAGGTCATCATATAATATAACATTTCACGAACAACTAAATTTCTTAAAAACTTTTGTCTTCATCTTTTATAAGAGACCAATTGAAGGCTTGGGTGCAATAATCAGGCAGCTCTACTTTTTACGAAAGCCAGATTTTTACATAATAATATATAAACTTCCACAATACAGCGATGCTTTCACAATAAATATTTTTGTATCTTATTCAAGTGATTTCACCTAAATAACTAATTTTGTGAACATTGAAAAAGTTGGAATTATTCATCGTTATGCAACTAATTTAAAATTCTATTTTAGTCTAACATTTATTACCACAAGATTACCTACTAAGACTCGAATGGTCAGAATTGTTGCTTGAAAAACTGTAAATTACTCAAAAGCTATTGCTTTAATCAATCTTTTGTAGGAGACCAATTGAAGGGTTGGGTGCAACAACCACTTCTGTTGTTAGTTCCACTTTTCTGCGAAATCCAGATTTTTGCATAATAATGTATTCCTTGGCTCCCCACCTCTCTTTGGACTGCCACTATACAATGGTGCTTTGCAATAAACATTTCTATACCTTATTCAAGTGATTTCCTCTAAATAACTAATTTTGTTAAACGTTGAAAAGGTTGGAATAATACGTGCTGCATTTTTTATCAATCTATCTTCGAGATCATGGTTTTTCGCTGCTTCAGTTTGTAAAAGTGCAGAAAGGAATTTTGCGGATTGCGATGAAGATTACGCAGATCAAGGTGGAGGTGCAGGTGTTAGTGATATGAAAGATGACGTTGTAGATTCGTCTCTCGATATGTGTCTTCAGGATACTACCGAAAATAAAGCAGTATTAGAGTTTTTTTTAATGTAATAAGTTAATACCAGAAGTGATAAATGAGTAAGACTAGAATAAGAACAACGTTATGTGAGGACATCTCATGTGGCGAATTTTCAAAAACCTGAACACGACTATTTTGTTAAAATCTCTCCTTAAAGGACACACAAAGTGTTCCTCTGACAGATTTTTTGAATCATTTAAATCAAAATACGCATTAAGCAACGTTGACAACCACGAAGATCTAATGAATTGTGCAGCCGCCTCATCTCACTCCTATCATAATAAGGCAGTTTCTGCTGAAGATGTTATTTACGATTGAAGCAACTATAACAAACAATTTTATAAGCAATTGGTTGGTATTACTTCATACTATTAATTTAGAACTTCAAGAAAAAATGTTTGTCAATTCTGAAGATATTGCTGAATTTGAATTACTGCTAAGTCCAGTAGATAATCTAATGCCAATTGTTATTATCCCTAAAGGTCTCAGTCTAAAAAAACAGCAGTATACAATGATTTAAGAGATTTGGTTCACTACAAAGTAAAAGCTAATTTCCATTGCTGACATCCACATCAACAAAGAAAACAGCCAAGTCTACGAAAAAAAGTTATCCACGCCCAAACAAATTGTTAGAATTCCATTTCTACAAACTTTCATTAAAAATCATCGGTTTTTCCGACCACAGGCGCAAAAGGTCAAAAAAAGCAATTCTTGATCTATTTATAACTTTATGTTGAACGTTATACGAATACCTTCAATTTTTTATAAATTACGATCAAAAAACAAAATTGGTTCTTCCGACCATAGAAACCTTTCCGTGTCCAGGTCACATATGTTGAAAAAATTAGCCGACCGTTTTGTGAAAGAATCAGGCATTTCCAGGTAATAGTACGTGTATAGCAGCTATCAGAGGAGCAGTTTTATTGCACAGGCCTGCATTTGTTTGACTGTATCATATTTTTTTAACTTTTACTAATGGCTTCTCATTATATTCGTGCGTTGAGTTCAAAAATGACCTTTGTTTCTTTGCGTCACTTAAAGCCTCACACGGTAGTCTACGGGCGAACAAAATGCTTTTCGATTGGAAGTTCCAATCATGTGACAAGAGCCATCCGAATATTCCATTAGCTTTACGTCCTGTCCCTCATGCTCCAAACGTACCTATGCAACCAAAAATTTTGCCTCAAGTAGATAGCTCAGAAAGTGAATCAAGTGAAGAAGACAAATATAATGATGAGGAGTACGAACCAGGCAATTCTGCACCACACAACAATTTGGTTCGCGATTTGCATCTAACCAATGAAGCTTTAGAATCGCTTGGTTCATGACTTAAAAAAAATAATTTGCTCGCTGCTAATACTTTTTCATATTTTTCGGAAGACAGAAACCTAGTATTCTGCATTAACGTGTGTGTACGATTTAAGGCATTTAACATTCCGTACTAAAGCACTGATTGGAAACTATGTATCGATTCGTGATGATAGAAACCAGACTGCACAACAGAAGCCAGTTTACGTCAGTACCTATTGGACATTTTGTACACTTAAAAGAATGTTATGAAAATTTCCAATATGTTCTTCATAAAATTAAGTACAACGATCACAAGTGGGTCATGTGTTGAGGGTATACAAAGTTTATTCGTCTTCTATGTCACTAGGACAGCAGAAATATTGGTCACAGCGAGCTTCATTGAAACCTGGAGTAGTAAATGTGTTCCAAAAACCTCTCATTGAGCCAATGAAAGTTCTCAAAGTTCACCTCTTCATATAAAATTAGACTTGATGAAGAAGTTTGTTGATGTAATAACTTTCCAGCCTTATCAACCGCAAAATTAAAAGAGGGTGTCTTTAAGGGTCCGGACATTAGAAAACTTTATAGAGATCAGAACTTTGAGAAAGAAAAGGAGGTTGCTGAAGAAGAAGCCTGGACAAGGCTTTAAAAACTTAGCAACCAAGATTCTGGGCAACAAAAAGAATTTCAAATCTATGGGGTAGACCATGCTGCAGAAATAATAATAATAATAATAATATTTATTAAATCACGTGGGCTACATAAGTAGATGTGACAAGTCAGTACATAGAACATCAAAATACAACAGCAAATTATACAATCTGTTAAAACTAACATAAGTCACTACATATCTAAAAATTCTCGTTTAGAGTAAAACACAGAATCCAAGAGATATCGTTTTACATCTTGTTTATATTTCTTTGGACACTCCTGAGATCTGATTGAACGGGGTAATTTATTATATATTTTGGGTAAGTCATAAAAGGGACTTTTTTCAAATGTGGTGGTGACATGTTGAGAGAGAACCAGATTATCTCTACCACGGGTATTGTATTCATGAGTGGACATTTCAAAACGGCTCATATTAGTCTTCACATATAACAAAGACTTCAATAAGTAAATGGATGGCAAGGTGAGTATCGACTGTTCCCTGAAAACTTCCCTACATGATTCCCTGCCATTTAAATCGAACATTAATCTAATGATGCGCTTCTGTGCCACAAACACGCGTTTAAACTCAATGTCAGTTGCAGCACCCCACACCAGTATATTGTAGGAAATAGCAGAGTAGCACAGTGCGTAATACATACTTAATAGCGAATTTATATTTAAACTTTTTTTCAATTTCAAAATTGCATAATAGGCTGAGTTCAATTTTTTGCACACAGTTTCTATGTGATTAACAAATGAGAGTCTATCATCCAACACCAAACCAAGAAATCGCGTACTATGGGCAAATAAAAATTTATTTTCAAAACTGGCCGGCAATGAGCGACGCTTGTAAAAACTAACGCAAACTGTTTTATCCACGTTTAACATAATCCTATTACGCTCACACCATACAGAAAACGTTTTAATAGTTGATGTAATTTTTAAATTTAACGTATCCGGATCCGCATCTGCAACCGCAACAGATGAGTCATCAGCGTACATAACCAGATGAGTATCCTCAAGAAAGTCAGGTAAGTCATTAATGAAAAGTATGAAAAGCAAAGGTCCTAAAATTGAACCCTGTGGAATCCCCAAGTCAACAGATGACTCATCCGAGCTAACATTCGACAACACAACTCTGAGAGAACGGTCGGTTAAGAAAGAAAGAAACCAGTTCAAAATAGGACCGCGGATACCCATACAGTATAACTTCCTACAAAGGAAATTTGGATTGAGGGAATCAAACGCCCTACTAAGGTCAAAAAACAATCCAACCACGTAATTTCCCTGATCAATATTGTCATAAATATACTGGACGAACTCAATTGAGGCAGTCTCAGTAGATAGTTTACGTCTGAAACCGTGCTGGCAGCTACTAATTGTACCCTGCTTGTCAAGAAAATCTAGAATCCTGTTACTAATTATTTTTTCGAATACTTTAGAAAATATACTACAAATTGCTATCGGTCTATAGTTCTCAATACAGGTCGTATTGCCTTTGTTTAGAATCGGTATCACTTTAGCAACTTTAAGGGATGATGGGAAAACGCCCGCTGTTATCGACCGATTTAAAATGAGCGCAAGAGGTTCAGCAATAACGCTGGCAACGTATTTGACAACTCTCACACCAATTCCGTCAGTACCCACACTGCTCACATTCTTTAAAGCACTGATAGACTCAACTATCTCCTCAGGAGACACCGGCCATAAATATATACTGGAAGAAACAGTTATACCCAACGTACATGAATCCACAACAAGAGAACCAAAAGCATATCGCACTTTATCAGCCGCTACCGTCGAAAAATATTCACAAAATGCGTTGGATAATCGTTTTGGGTCAGAAATTGAAACCCCGTCAATATTTAACATTATATCTCTCTCATCATTACTCCTTCCCAACTGTGTGTTTATATATCGCCATAAACTACGTGTTTTGTTGGAAGCATTAGAAATTTGATTAGCTATAAAAAATCGTTTAGCATTATCAATCAGTGATTTATAAGAAGATTTCATATCGTTGTATTTTGCACGTTGATCACGGAACCCATTTCTAATTAACCAATGCATGTTTCTTAGACTATCCCCAGCTTTAACTATCTCAGGAGTGACCCAATTACTACGCCTAACGCCTACTGAAACTTGATGTACAACTGGACAGCATAACTCAAAACAATAAGTAAAAATATTAAAAAAACGGTTAAAAATATCGTCAACGTTTACATCCAACATCACATAAGAAGTAAAGCTAGACCAGTCCTGGGATATAAGTGAGCGATACAGTTCGTGTAAACATGAATCACTCATTCTTCTACCAGCCAATTCTCCGTGCGTCTCGACACGCGTCCGAGTAATAAAACTGTCAGTATAATTAAACACCAACGAGCCAGCAAAGTGATCAGCAATATTCGCGTTAAAAACATTAAAAATACACATTCCAATCGGTAAATTGGTTACCATATAATCTAAAGTTGACTCGTTCGTGCTCGTCTCACCAAACACTATACGGGTAGGCTCAATACTTTTTCCATTAAGTTGAAAAGAATCAAATACATCCCGCAACATTTTTGACATTGAACAATCTCTATTAACATCCATGTTCAAATCTCCGCACAATACAAGATTTTGAAAATTAATTGACACATAAGACAGTAGCATGGACAGTTTATCGATAAAAGAGTCACTGGAACCAGATGGCGGCCGATAAACGCAAACACACACTATACTTAGCTTTTTACAATTTAAAGTAACACAGCAGGCCTCCAACTCCATTTCCGTCACAAAATTACTAATATCAAAAGCCGATACCATCAAATTATTTTTTGCAAAGATTAGGACACCTCCATGCTTTCTTGTCGTTCGAAAATACACGGATGCCAACTTATATCCAGGCAAATTGAGAGCGCAAGAGGCATTAAGAGTAGCCCAATGCTCCGTAATACCAAATTTTAGGCTGTTTCATGATTTTGAAGATACATATTCTGCATTCTTATTTGATTTACCTTCTTGAAAACCTGGGTGCTGTTAATGAAGAGATGGGTGAGATTCCCTCAGAACATCAAAAAAATTAGCAGGGGAGACAGAATACTGCAATAAAGGCGAATTATTGGTGGATGTTGCAAAGAGATTAGCCCAGAAGAGCACATACATGAAAATTGTGAAGAAAGAAGAATGATTGAAAGAATTAAAAGAATGACCTGAAGATTTTGAAGAAACCATGATTTCTTCAAAATGGTGATTTCTTTGTTTTCTACTATGTTTTATTATTTTATTTTCTGCTATAAGCCGAAAAATGTTCCTTTTTTACTAAATAAACATCCATTGTATCATTCAGTTTTGTGTTGAGATATTTCTCTACATATACTAAATTTGGTAAATTGCGAGGGAACAAAAACTAAGGTCCGTTTCGTGTTCATGTTAGGAAAGGTAGAATACAGTATGTAGGTATGGTGATGAAATGATGACAGTGGACTTTGGAGCGGGAAAGGGGGGGGGGGGGGGTAAACGATAATTAATTATTGGGAGGAGGTAATCGATAGGGACAGAGACATCAAGAGAAACAAGGGCAGGACGCCGATAAGATAGGGTAGATACTATGGAAGATATGGGAACATAATTGTAGAGTGATTTCTAAAATACTTTGTAAAGGAAGTACAAAGGAAGATGTTGGTGCCAGATTCTGTTGTGGCAATGAATAGAAAGCGAACGAGTGTGTTGGGTTATGTCCAAAAAGTTGCGGCGATGATTTGGCGCGTATTTATTTCTTTTATATTCAGTTTACTAATAATACTAACATCGAAATACCGGTATTTTGCCATAAATACCGGTTTTTAATACCGAAGAAAAATTGTATCAGCAGTTTCCTCATCGAAACTTTTGTTGTTTTAAATAAATCGTATGAACCGAATTTTTCAAGAATAGAAGACAAGATTGACAAGTATTAAATGTCATGGATTTGAAAAGATAGCATGTTAGCGAATCTGAAATGTAGTACCACCAACAAACTATGTTTTACAAACTAAGATCAGTAAAAGTGTTGGCACTGATGCTTTCATCCATTTTAATAAAGGAATGTTCTTATTCTTTGTCTCATCCTTTAACTACTTTATTAATGCTTTATTGAGTCTGGGCGTCTTTCCTTCAGGGAGAAAACGGGCTTTTATTTTTCCCATTTTTGGGACCAACCCGATACAGTTTTCACCAAACTGTATCGAACGTTTTGTTAATGCTCATGCAGAAGATAATTGTTTTATTATTGAATTGGTGGTTAAATTGGATGTTTACCGACGTAATTAAAGCATATATAGTGGAATTGTTTCACCTCATATTGTTGTTAATGACGTCGAACAAAATATTTCCTTTTAAAGTAAACATTATCATTACTATGTTTATACTATTACACTCTTTACCTTTAACTATTATCCAACGAGGTAAACATAGGATTTACAATAATGTAATTTTTTTAAAATTTTCCTCAGAAGGATTGTGTTTGTTGGATTTTTCGATTTGATATACCGTTGGTTTATTTTTTTTTTAATAAAAAAATCACATTTATTATTTTTGGAGCAATCGATTTTATGATTTTTAGTTTGAAACATGAAATGATGTTGATGTTAAAGGGTTTGTTCTAGATAAATTTTAAACAAATACTTATATTTATGTTGATTTCTTCTAAAAGGGAACATTTTATTTCGTATTTAGCTTTTTATTCACTTATAAAACGTGTTTATGTGTGTACAATTTGAAAACTTGTTCAGCATTTATACCATCAGCGAATATTTTGCAATTATTTCTGTTTGCCACGAAATAATCGGCAGGAAATAATTGAAACACAACAATTTCCAGCAGAGGTGGTTCCTTTTGCTATGCATAGTGGTATACTTAAGAAGGACTTTGAGTTGTTGATGGAGTTGTATAAAATAAGCCGGGGGCATTTAAATTTTGCTTGGTACCAAAATTATTCATTATATGATTTTAACCTCAATAAAATCATGTTTTAAATTAACATAAACTGATTTAGAGAAAATATTTCCGATAATTATTATTGTTTTATTAAAATTTTAACGATAAAACTAAAAAGTTTAAAGTTTGAAAAGGAAAACTGTTAATTAAATAAAATTGTACATTAATCAAGTGACTTTTCTACAAATTTTCACTTTTCTATTAAGTTAAATTTATGTCATTTTTCAAAAATATTTGTGAATGGCCATAAACCTTGATCGAAAATCTTAATTATTTCAATGAAGCTAATTTAAGCTCTTATATTTCTCTATTATTATATTAATGAACATATTTAACGAAAAGGATTATTATATCGAATTAAAAAACAACAAAATAATTTATAAATCCAATTTATTGACAACTTTAACAATTTAAATATACTTTAATAATCATAATAATCATATCATTTTATTTATAATTAATTAACATCATCTTCAAAGCGAACCATCCCCATTTTTACCTATAACCAAAACGAAATCAATATAAATTAAATGTTTCAAACATTTTTTCTTCATTATAAATATTTCAAAAAAAAATATAATTGTTTAAATATCTTAATATTACCAAACTCGTCTGCATTGCGCACCAGGATAAGGTCTTATATATCCTACAGGACATCGGCGTTTATTTTGAG
The DNA here is from genome assembly GCA_036711965.1 of Onthophagus sagittarius. NCBI lineage: Eukaryota > Metazoa > Arthropoda > Insecta > Coleoptera > Scarabaeidae > Onthophagus > Onthophagus sagittarius. Next base: position 10,960,148 of record JASERS010000005.1, on the reverse strand, counting down.
GAACATACACTGGGACAGATTCGACAAATTCCGCGTAATGCACCATCAATACGATCAAAACGACCATAACGACGAAAGCACACCGAACAATACTCATGGTGAAAATTACTCTTTGTTTTTCGACAACTGCGGAACGTTTACGTTTGAAAGGTTACGCATCAAGAAAGCTTTTTATATACATTATGAAGGCAGGAAGCATGATTAGATAAGCAATGAACTTACGCAGAAAAGAAAATATCAATGGTAGCAATCGATCAAATAAATAAAATTTCCCAATACTATCCTTACGTGGAAGTAATTTCAATTTGATATTATTGTTTTGCGAAATAACCGGGAATATTGATGTTTATTTTATATTATTTGATTCAAAACACGTGATTTTCTAATTCATCGTTGAAGATGACATCATATTGCGGTATCCGAATTTGTAATATTGGATACTATTTAAATTCATTCTCACCAATATGACGCATTGAGTAATCTCAAATTAATAACAGCCGATAAGAATTTGATACGATACCATGAATGTGAGTAATCTGTTTATAAAATATAGTCTTGTAAGACTTTTATATCGTATATAATTACCATTGTGTTTGATTAAAGGTAGGTTTACAAACGCCGTTTACCGATATGTAACCGTCAGCACAAGGAACACCGACGATATTTGCTATTTGAGGATGTACACTATAATTAGCATTTCTAGTAAAAACTGTCTCGAAAAAGCTTAAACATAAAGCGATTAATAAAAATAGTTTGAACGGAATCATGGTTATAATGAAACTAACCGATTTTAACACGAACTTAAGTGACTAATAATAACCAAGAATTTAATCGAAAAATATATTACCTATTACACATTAAATTCTGGTCTACACACTCCATTTACAAGAATCCACCCATCTTTGCAAGGAACAGTGACAATATTTAAAGTGTCGACATCCATATTTGCTCTACTATCAAAACCTAAATCATTTTTTGCAAAGATATAAATACTACCTATTTACACGTTATACATTTCTGGCCTGCAAACCCCATTCACAAGAACATAACCATCTTGGCAAGGAGCAACCACTATATTTGATGTATCAACATCCACTGATCCCTTATTAATATCCCTAGCCATAACAACGGCCAAGAAAGCCATATAACAATATAAAAACACCGATAAAATCTTAACGGGAGTCATCTTCACAAGTGAATATTTTTACACTGATAACTCCTGTGCGTTCTCGGTATTTATATACGGAAACAAACGGTTTTAATTATGTTGGGACTTTTCTAAATATTTGTTTTTTCATTGGTTATAGGTAGATAAATTAATGGATTGTTTAAAGCCAACATAATTATCCTTTCATAAAATAATGAGATATCGTTTTTTATCGGCTTAATGGAAAAATACACTTGAGAAGTTACGAAATTAATAAATTTTTTGAGAATTAATTTCAAATTTTTCTTGGATTTAATAACTCAATTTGGGTCGTAATCGATATATTTTCAATTTGATTGTCATAATATACTTATACACAATTTTTACTTATTTTATTCTAAGATTTATACGAGTTATATATTAATTTTAATATATAAACAGTTTACACATGATCCCAATATTAAAGTATGTATTCTTATCTCATTGTCTACAGTTCTATTGATGCTTATCGTTCATCTTATTTACCTATTTATTGATAAAGCGGACAGATAAAGAATCGAATTATTCTAGATTCATAATTAAAATTTTAAAAGTATAACATGTTTTATTTAAGTCTTTTTAATACGACTTAATGGAAAACGCCGCAAATTAGTATTAATTATTTAGCGGTACGAATCAGAACACGATTTACTGACGCTAATATTATAAAGTAAATGTTCATTTCTGATTAAACATGATAATGACCAACATTGCTTATTAAACAGCTTTATTTTATTTGTTATGCAAAGTTAATCCATTGGCGCAAGCAGAAATGATAAAGATATGAAAAATTACAACAAAGAAATTCTAAGTTGCAAAAATACAATTATTTTATTATTTATAAGGATTTGCATAAACTCAACATTGCGTCTAAGATTATCGCAAACAACGTTCGCAACAATTGCTGGGACTGAATTGGAAGGAAAAAGCTAAGAACATTAAAATTTAAAAAATCATTGAAAATTTTTGATTTAATCCAGTTATTTTAACAATATTGCTTTTTTCAGATATCATTAGCAATTTCAACTCGTATGGAAACATTTCAAAAACATATACAGTAATCCCTCGAACTGCGCAATAGTTCGAATCCGAAAAAGTACCGAGCAATTTGAAATCTTTTTACACTAATTCTTCTATATACAGGCTGTTCAGAAATTGGCGGATAATCTACACGTAGTGACAGTCTTCACTCGACTCTGAATCGAAAACTTAATGTTAAAATGTTCTATCATGTTTCTTATGGTCTTAGGAAGCACTTAAATGAAACGTTAAAATATGACAACAATGTGTTTGTATATTACTGTATATTAGGTACCTTAATATCTTTATCAATTTCAATCTACGAAAACATTTTACTCTTCATTTTGTTGTATTACAGTGTCAAACGAATGATTATTTTTGTTAAAATAATACTGATTAAATGTAACACATAAATTACATATCCATCTTATACAATTATTTTTTTTTACTTTTAGCAACAAAATGGGTCGAATTGGAACTGCAACTCGTATGTGTTAAACATAAATGTAACCTACGAGGTATCGTTTGTAATAATTAACATTTTAATGAGTTTCGAATGAAAATGATACAAATCTGACAATCAAATTTGAATGATATTAAAATGTCGAAATTAAAAATTCGTTCTTATTACGTTGTCAAATGTTTTTTCGTGAAAATATAATATTTAAAAAATATTAAAAGCAATCCTTTAGAAACTAATTTGAACCAAAAAACTTGTTTTCCAAATTCTTTTTATACTAAATTACATCTTATTTATCAACAAATATTGAATACTAATCATTATTTATGGAGAAATTATCCGAACTTTGGGAACCTCCTGAAGGTGGTATAACGTTTTAACATTAACATTTTCGCTTTAGAATCGAACGAAAAATGTTGCTATGCCTGTATATTGGTAATATTCCTTCAACATATGGAATGTGTATTTCGGACTCTTCGATACAACAACATTCAAACCATAACTTTTTCCATACTACATTCATGGTCGAATTTATAACTGCATAACATGCGGACTTATACAGGGTATGAATAAAAATTAGAAAAGAACATCTCAAAATAATGATAAGAAAAATACGAATATTATGTATATCTTCCAGATGATGCCCTCTGCATTCATCTTCTGGGGCATGCCTCCTGCATTACAAAAACATAATATCTATTTCACAATTCGTTCACAATAATTACATTAAATTTATTAAAAAATAAAATTGATAAAAAATAAGTGGTGTGATTTCTTTAACTATCCCTTCCTTTTCCCAATCCCATTTTCTCTCTTTTTCCCCTTTTCTTTTATTAAACCTAATTATAATAAACCTTAATATACATTTTTTTACGTTTACATAAAGCATTTCAGTTGCATATTGTGTTGGAATTGATTGAGAATTATTAACTAATTTCAAAAACATAAACTTGTTTTAAACTTAACATTATAAACAAATAAAGTGTGTGTCCGAAATCAAAGTAAAAAGTTAAACATTAAAATAGTGAAAGATTTCTCAAACGAAAATTCTTAAATCATATATAATAAATCAAAATAAGTAAAAACAAATTAAATAACTTTTCTAACAGAATATGTTTTTTAATGAAACTTGACGTAAGTTAAACAAATTCCCTCACTTATTTTTATCAATTTTATTTTTTAACAAATTTAATGTAATTATTGTGAACTATTTGTGAAATAGATATTATGTTTTTCTAATTCAGGTGGCATGCTCCAGAAGATGAATGCAGGGGGTATTCGAAACCGGTAGAGCCTAGATCTAATAAATTCATCTGAAAAATACACATAATTTTCGTATTTTTTTTCTTAAATTTCAAGATGAAAAGAAAAATTATAATCCGGAAGATACCAGACACCTGTATATTGAATTGCATTAAGAATATTATAATTTTTCAAATATTTGCGGACTGTTAGTTTTTTTTTTTTAACATTTAAGGTAATATCTTTTAATAACCTTAACATTTTCATTCGACTGAGCAATGACTCAGCGCATCATCTAGAACCAATAAAAGTTTAAATTGCAAATTTTTTGCCGATTGTTCTGCAGCAATATTACTCAGCTTTCTATACATAAACAGTTTTTGACCCAATGTTCAAATGAATTAGTCGACATCCAAACCTTTCTGTTGGATTTCCAGTGGACAGACACGTTATTTTTTTAATTTCTTGAAAAGTACGCGGATTTTACGCTGTGTATATTACAAGAGATTTATACTTGAAGTGTCCCTCAGCATTGCTGCAAAATAAGAGCGTTAACCTTTCCTTTGCATCTTTGTGTCCCGTGGCGTATTTTCTTTCTTTAGCAATGGAAGTCCTGTTTGGCATTCATTTCCAGTATAAACCCGTTTAGTTCGCACGGAATACCTGGCTTGGTAAATATCCATCATTTGTAATAATTTCCTTATTGCAATTTCCTCCTTGGAAATTTAGATGCAGCTTCAACGTCAGCACAAGTTGCTTTCCCAGAGAGTTTGATATTTCGCTAATTTTGACGTGATTTTCATGTTTCAAACTATAGTTTATTAACCAAGAAACCAAGGAATCATCGCTAGGATCGATTAAAAATTAATCGCACTTTTATGCAAATAATATTGGTACTTACATAATTGCACAGTTTTCGAAGGAGGCAATGTTAAGTCCTTGAAAGCAGTGCAATTTTTCTTGTCTAACTTAACACTAACTGGCAACCGACACTAACCTAACTAAAACTAACACTAACACTAACTAACACTAAAACTAACACTAACCTTGTAAATTTACAAAACCTACCTTTTTTAATATATTATATAGTCCTTAAGCTAAGAGGGCATCATTATTGTACATGTGTGTGTTTTATTAGAATCATCAATATTAGTTTCCAGATTCTTAACATTAACCATATTATCATTATTTACTCTAACTAACTACACTACTTTAACTATATTACACTTTTCATTTCTAACTAAATATGATCTACGAGTCTTTGCGATTTCTATTACAACACCACATTCCTATTCCTTCTTCGTGTTACTATCCACGTTCATTAACACATTATCATCTGATTGTAATGATGGTAATGATGATTTTTGTCGTGATGCTCTATAATTCTTGTTTGAGCTTCATCCTATTCATGATATTCTTATTCGACGCTCTCTCTACTAACAACCTATCAGATATCGGTAATCGACCTTTTATTTTGTCAATTGCTGCTTTTATTGAATAGCAATTGACAGGGTGTCAAATCAATCCCCAATAAATGCTTTGTACGATATTCTTATAAAGCTGTACTCACTTCCTTCTTTAAGAATGTTCTTAGTTGTCTGCACAAATCTTTGAAAACCCATGGGTCCTACAGTAATGCGGACTAGTTGTTCTAATCGTGAAATCATATTTTTCTGCAAACCTTGTAAACTCGTAAGATCCGAAATGCATATTATCTGCAATAACTATATTTGGGAAAAGTCATGGTCACGACATCTATGGTTGTCTTTGAACGTAATCGTAAAATATCCAATCATTTAAAATAATAATCCAGCACACAAAGGTAATATTTACCTGCAAAATTTAAAATATCCTTTTTTTTTTGGTAGGGGTATTTAAGTAACTCATGGGATAATAAATGGTTCTCTTGTATTTGAGTTTCTATATTTCTAATATACTGTGCATGTAAGTAATAAGCCATTTAGTTACTGATACATCTGAAGGCCTTCATTATTTTCACCAGAGGCCAAAATGTCCTTCATCATTATAACTTCTGTGGTACTAGTACTCTGTGTTTATAAAGCATTAACCCATGTAAATATCATTTCTTAAATTCCAGTATCCTCTAATCTTGTCGTTAGTTGATTTTAATGTTTTCGGTCAACCATTGTAGTAATAATTCTTTAACTGTATTAGTTCATTTTTCCCTTGTTTTCTAACTATTTTCTAAAGAAGGTTGCAACATGGCATCCGAAACGTCAAACATTTTTTTCAAAAAACGCACGGCAAAATCCGTAAGTTTCTAGTTTTGGATCTACTGTTGGTCCTAGTGATAGTTCTAGTATTAATGCTAGTGTTAGTTCTAAGTTTAGTTCAATTAACACCGGTAGTGAAAGCCTTCATACTTATAACAACTGTATGTACCACTTCGCCTACAAACTCATCATTTTTTACGTTATTCATATCAAAATTCCTTGATAACAAATCTGTATTTCTTTGCCGGGAGTATATATGTAATTGATTACGGATTTAGCCAATTTCATTTTTATTATTTGTAATCTAATGTTGCCAGTTCTTGATGTTTGTTTACTCATCACAAGTGGGTTTGCGATCAGATTTTTTTCCATAAACATAATAATGAAATTTTTTATGCTGCCGCTAAAAACTCCTTCTTAATTTAAGCATGATATTCTTTCTCTGCTTCCGATAAAGCTTTTGATGCGTACGCCACTGGCTTGCCATTCTACTAACGTACACAACCAATACCATCACAGGATGGAGCAGTTTGGAGGACTTGCATAATCTTTTCATCAAAATTAGTTAATACCGTTATTTAACATAGAATTTATTTTATTTTATTGAAAGCTTCATCATGACAACTTAACTATTGAAACATAACTTTGTCTTTTAATAATTATCTTATCGGTGTTGTTATCTCAGCCAAATTCGGTATAATAATTAATATGTAATAATCTGAGATAATTAATCATACCTAAAACCCTTTGCAATTCTCTTCTATCTCTTGGTGCCTTTAATTCTACTATAGTTTTAATTTTTGCTGGGTCTGGTCTCATACTTTCTATATCACAAAAGCTTTTTTGATTTACTTTCTGAAAAAGTTTTGATTGCCTAATGGTAATCTGTTAAATTGTATGAACAAAAGGGCTATTAAAAAAGCACAATTTACTAGAAGGCTCATTTAATTTTACTTTATAAAATACCTCTTTCAAAGCTATATAAACCGATTTTCCCATTAATTTATTAGTCGCATTTAATATCTCTTTGAGCCCTTCTATAATAGCCAACGGTGCTCTCCTAGATGGTTTACTATTTTCCGTTAGACTAATTCACTTTTATTAACAAAGTCATCTACAGTACTAACATAATTAACTCTTTTAATTAAATCTAATCTAGTACAATCTTTTAACCATAATAATCATTTTGAACTATCTGCCACCTACTACCCTACTGTTTGTTACCTTCTTTATAATTTTGCAATTTAATATTACTTTACCCAACGGCGTAAGTTTAGCTCCACCATAAGCTTCAAGCATAATATTGGCCTCCTTTACCTTGTCCTTAAGGCATGCTTCCTAATTTTCTCAAATTGTTCTTCCATCAGAATGCTCACTTCTACTCCAAAATCTAGTTTAAAGTTAATGTCAGTGCTTTCAAACTGGATAATTATTAATTTCCATTAAATTAATGTAAACACCTTCTTCCGGTGATTCCTATTGTTTACTTCTACAATGAAATGGTTTTTTGCTTTCTTCCTTAATTTCATGCTTCTCGCTTTTGTTAATTCCTTTAATTGCGTTTATTGTTAAATTCTCTTGCAGATTTTTAACTTCACCTTTCGTTACTTCCTGAACTACGAATTGAAATCTTTTAGAAGCATTGCAGTTCTTCTGGACACAGTAGTATCAACTTTTTAGACACAATATCAAGTCTTCTAGAAGGAATACACAGTCTGTTGGAAGTAGTTCACGTCATTTAGAAGTATTTCAAGTCTTCTGGCATTATTTAAAGTCTTTCCGAAACAGTATCGACTCTTCCAAAGACAATATCCAGTCTTTCAGAAGCAATCTCAACGTTTCTGGAAGTATTTCAAAACTTCTAGAAGCAGTTTTCTGGAAGTATTTCAAGTCTTCTAAAGGTAATATTAAATCATTGGAAGCATTTAAATAACATTTTAATCAATGGAAATAATATCAAATCTACTGGAAACAATAACAAATCTTTTAGAAACAAATATGAAGTCTTCTAGAAGCAGTGTCAAGTCTTCTGGATGCAATTCACGCCATCTAGAAGTATTTATAGTCTTCTTAAAGCATTTCGAGTCTTTCGAAGTAGTATCAAGGCTTCCGAAGACTGCATCGAATCATTGGAAGCAATTGAAGTTTTGTCGAAGTATTTCTAATCTTCCAAAGGTAATATCAAGTCTTATGAAAGTATTTTAAATCTTCTAGAATCAATATGAAGCCTTCTGGAAGTATTGCAAGTCTTCCAGAGGCAATACCACCTCTTCTGATAGTATTTAAAATTTTCTAGAAACAGTATCATGACTTATGGAAGTATTTCAAGTCCTCCAGAAGCAATATCAAGTCCTCTGAAAGTATTTCAAATCTTGTAGAAGCAGTATCAAGTCTTCTGGAAGTAGGCCAGAGGCAGTATCAAGTCTTTTGGAGCATTTAAGTCTTCTAGAAGCCATATCAAGTCTTCTGGAAACAAAGAAAATCCCAGCGCTGCTATCTTGCTTTTCAATCTTTTTCCTGTCTCCTATGTGTATTAGGTATCTTCCTACTGTCTCGTTTACATATGTTACTACACGTAAAAATAATTCCAATTATTATTTGTTAATTCTAGAAGCAGGTCTTATCATCTAAAACCATTCCAAGTTTTCAAGAGGCAATATCAAGTCTTCTAGAAGTATTTCATGTCTTCTATAAGCATTATTAAGCCTTCTAGAAATATTTCAATGTTTTGCAATAGCAATATTAAGGCTTTGGAGGCATTTCAAGTTTTCTAAGAGCAGTATCAATGGAAGTCTTTATTGAAATTCAACAGGAAACAGTATCAACTCTTTTGGAAACAATGTCAGGTCTTCAAGAAGCAGCACACGTCATCTAGGGGTATTTCAAGGTTTCTGAGAGCATTTGAAGAATTTTTGAGAAGCAGCATCAAGTCTTCCAAAGGCCGTATCGATTCTTTTCTAAGCAGTTGTAGTTCCGTGAAAGAATTTCAAATCTTTCAGAGGCAATATTAAGTCTTCTGTAAGTATTTCAAGTTTTTAGAAGCAGTATCAAGCCTTCTGGAAGTATTTCAAGTTTTCCAGGGTCAGTATCAAGTCTTTGGGAGCATATTAAGTTTTCTGGAAGCATTTCAAGTTTTTCAGCAGCATTTCAAATCTTTAAGAGGCAATATCAAGTCTACTGGAAGTATATCAAATCTTTAAGAAATGGGATCAAGTCTTTTAGAAGCATATCAAGCCCTCTAGAAGCAGGTCTCTTCATCTGAAAGCATTTCAAACCTTTCAGAAGCATATTAACTTTTTAAGAAGCAATATTAAGTCTTTGAAGCATTTAAAGTTTTCAAGAATCAGTATCAACTCCTCTGGAAGCAGTTCATATTATTTGGAAGCATTTCAAGTACTCTGGAAGCATTTCAAGTTTTTTTGAAGCAATCTTCAAGTCTTCCAAAAACCGTATCTGCTGGAAAGTTGTAGTTTTCTAAAAACATTTCCAAGTCTTCTGGAAGCAATATTTAGTCTAGTAGAAACAATACCTAGAATTTCAGGGGCCGTATCTTTCTGCTGATCAAAAGATATCAATCAAACTCTGTACACTGTTACAAAACATGCATAAAACCATCCATCGTATTTTTACCTTGTCTGTTATGAGATGGTTTAGATATTACAAGCTATTCATATTTGAGTTGATTGTATGAGCAAAATTTTCTGTTCGTCTTGTTGGATACTCTAATTAACACGAACTTATTGGAGAACGAGCAATAACATTAAAACGTATTAAGATATAATAAAAGAAATTATATAAACCATCAAGAAATTTTTAATATTTTTATTTAAAATTTGAGAATTTATAAAAAACTTACATGTACCAAAAAATATATAAGCATCGCTTTAAATAGACAACCCAATTAGCAGAAAAACAACTTCAGCTGTATACATTTTAACAGAAATAATATTTGAAATTTAAATAAAAAGCATTTACCATTGCATTCTACAAACACCATCCACGTTAACGTATCCTTGATTACATGGGACATCGATTATTCTTCGCGATTGATTTGGTTTAGGACATGGAAGGTACCAATAAAAACGATCGTTCTCGTTGGTATAAAGTGTATCGCAAGGCGTCGTTGGTGTTAACTCAACGTTTTCATCTTCGGCTTCTGTTAATTCTACGTCTGCGAACACAACACCACCATACACGATCAATACGATTAAAAATCTTCTTAAAAACATTTTTTGATGTGATGAAATAATAACATTAAAGACCAAACTGTGACAAGTAAGTTCAATCCCGTTTTCTTATCGTTATGTTTACTCTTCGCAATAACGCAATAAATACTCTAAAAGATAAATTAACTAATAATAATCCTTATTATTTTTTTGCTTTATTACTATTTTTGAGGGGATATTATTTTAATATTCTCGTTCACATTGTCCACTAATCCCCAAAACATATCCCTTTGAGCATCCAACATTAATTATATTCAATGCTGTAATGTTGGAAATGGGTGAATCCCCATTTCCGCTTGGAGATATAATCGTTTGATTCTTTTGTTGATTATTATTGGTGCTTTTGTGGCAACAAGAGCAACAAGCACAACAAAACCCACCGTTATACGGACAAAATCGCCTTTCAAAACGTTGGTAATATCGTGAATATCCTAAAACTATTAGCACTGATAAGATTAAGAAAATGTTTGCCAATCGCATGTTGTCTTGTTCGTATTAAATACCGAACTGGGTAATTCCCAATCATCATCAAGAATGGTTATCATTATCCAAGGATGAAGGTTCAAATTATATTATTTATTAAGAGTTTTTTTTAAGTTGAAATATAATATATAACGCTATATAAATCAGTTGATAGGTTATCAACGATTTCTTGTTTTTAATAAGTGAAAACCACATAAAGTTGATAAGTTGTCGCTGAAACAGTTTTAATTTGAACTATATGAAAAGATGAGGTTCATAAATTATAACATTATTTTCGTTTTATTTCTCGTTACAATTTTCGTCAATTCCGAAGAAGTTGATCCCGAAGTCATCGATGTAACACCAATACCTGCAAAAGTAAAACCCAGTCCAAGAATTGTGATGGTACCATGTCAAGATGGTTACATACCAACACCGGGTGGACGATGTAGAATGGAATTTTTAGATTAAAATATAAGAATATGTTACATTCTGTGTCTTTTGTTAAATAAATGCCTATTTAATTTTTTTATAATTTATTTTTTAAATTAAAAATTAAACAATACAAATTTAAAATTCTAACCTACACGAACCATCTGGAGCTTTTACATATCCTTCTTTACACGGGGCAGTTATAATCGTAATTGGTACAGCTAAATGAGTATTTGAAGGCGTCTTTATTGATGAAGATATTCTTTCAATTCTTTTGTGATCAATAACTCTTGCAGATACCATTAAAAAAATTGCAACATAAACCGTTATTGTAATAATTGGATATTGCATTGTGTCCGTTTGACTGAAGGATATAAACTAAAATTACTTTAAAATATTGCTAAAGTAGATAATTATCAAACCGATAAGATTTTTATTTATCATTTTACACGGTTATGATGTCATAATCGTTGTGAAACAATGTTGGGATCTAAATTGATATTTGAAACCACTTTATTTCATCAAGTTTCTCAATGGATTTTTTAAAAAACATCGGGTGAATCACTTAAGAATCACAAAGTCAAACCACATTGGTGTACTAACAAATTATTTGGTACCACATATTCCAACAAGATATATTTAGTAGAAGCATGATGACTTAGTCGATCAAGCATGATGAAATTCTTTACGTCTGGATCTATTAAAAGCATTTGATTTTCTCGATATCAGTATCTTTCTAACTACATTATACACAATACATAGGCGACATATTCTCAGCTAAGATGGACTGGGTTGGCAAGATTGAGACTTATGGCGGCTAATGTATTGTTAGTGGGGTTGGGTTGGGTTAAAAAGATCAATACTTATGGTGGTCTTTTGATATAAGAAACAACCTTCGAAGACGTCGGCCGCCCTAAGTATTGTTCATAATACTTTCAAATTTCAAAAGAAATACTTTCAATTGTAACAAACAATGACGAAATGATCTGTTGGGCAAATCATTTTGTCCCATATATTCCTGTATCTGCCAGATTCATTTTATTTCATGTCTTGAGTAATCAGATACTTTTAACAAAACTTCCTACTTCTGCAAATCCAGTTATAAATGATATATTGGGACAAATCATTTTATCCCATATATTCCAATATCTGTCGTTTCTTTTAATGCGTGGTTCTTTTGATCGTGTTAAATCTTGAGTAATAAGATACATTTAGCAGATCTTAACAAAACTTCATACTGCTGCAAATCTAGTTCTTGCAATGTCTAGTCTATCAAGCATGATCAAGTTTGTGATGTATTATGACAGTCAGAATACCTAAAACAATGGTTATTCTTTGAATCTATGTAACTAAATAACAGCAGAAATAATAAAAAATATTAATGAGAAAGGTAGAAGTGTAGCTATTTTATCTGGATTTATCAGAAGCATTTGATTCTCTCGAAATAAGTATTTTCCCAAGTACTATTCGAGATACATGGACGACGTATTCTTAGTTAAGATGCAATAGGTTGGGAAGAACAAATCTTATGGAAGCTAATGTCTTAATGGTTGGCTTGGGTATAAAGGATCAATACCTATGGTACCAATTATTTTGATGTTGGGTATTTCTTTTGGTATAAGAAATAATCTCGGCCGACTTCGAATACGTCAAAGTATTATACAAAATAATTTCTTATTTCAAAGAAATGATGGGGCAAATCTTTTGGTCCCATATGTTTCAATAGCTGCCATATTCATTCTATTTTATCATTCTTTGTTCGTGATAGGTTTTGACTAATACATTTTAGAGCTGATACATTTTACATTCTTTGAATCTCTCAAATGATAGAAGATATAATAATAAATATGAATGAGAAAGGCTGAAATGTAGTTGGATTTTATTTGTACCCATCAAAAGCCTTTGATTCTTTTTCTTTTCATTTGATAACGTATTCTTATTTGAGATGGAATAGATTGCGAATATCAAAACGTATGGCGCCAAATGTCTAGTTAGTTGGGTTGGGTTAGGTTAAAAACATTATTACTTATGGTGGTCAACAATGGGGATTGGAAGAAGTGATCTCATCTAAGAAACATTCTTCAGGGTTGTCTGGCATTTTACTATATTACCAGTTATTGGTAAAAGGTTTCGCTAAACTTCATACCTAAATCAAGTGAGCAAAACTGCATCCTTCCGCAATCTTTTAGACCAATCAGCCTCTCCTCATTCTTATTAAAAACTTTAGAGGGGCTGTGAGATCGTTACATAAAGGATATCTTTCTTGTCAATAGACCCTTAGACAGCTCCTCACTGTGTGACTAGCTTTGTCGGAAAGGTGTTGAACTCTTAGATAGAGAGCTGTCTCAGGCAGAGAATTGCTAAGCTAATGTCAGGCAATGCCATTACTCTTAAAAAGGCAGTAACTAGAGGATATCCTCAAAGAGGTGTGTTTTACCACTTTTATGGAACCTCATTTTAGATAACCGTCGGCTATGCTGATGATTTTACTATCCTTGTCAGGGAAACATATGGTGGTGTTCTTTGACAGGATAAAAGAAGCTCTGAATATAGTAGAAGTGCGATGTGAAAGGTAAAAGTTGTCGGAAAACCTCAATGAAACTGACTTAATTCTCTTCACAAGGTTATGAAAAATTAGTAATCTTCCACTACCCTTGTTCGCCAAATGTCCACTGTATTTGTCCAAAGTAAACAATAGAGACTAGTGACGTAGGGCGATTGCGAAGACATCGGGTTTGTCACTCAAATCTGCCCTCTGGATTTACACAGTCATAATAAGACCTATGCATACAGTGTATGCATGTTACAGGTGCCATGCGAATGTTAATCACCGTGGCCATAGATGTTAGACCTGCCACCCTTACATTTACACATTCAGGAGATGCAAGTTGGGGGAAGTGCAGCGCTCTGGATCCTTAAAGGTCGCTATAAAATTTACTGTTGACTATGTTGTAAGCTCCAATTTCAGTGGTAAGACATTTACAATCTTCACCGACAGTAGATAATTTGCTTCAGCTTTAAGCAGGGATAAATTTACTTCTAAGCAGAGATTTAGGCTGTTGATGGATTGTCACGTGGTGCATGAGGAGGCGGCAACGCCAAGCTGTATCACACTATAATGGAATAAGGGGTTTTATTTGTGTTTTAATTTGAGTGAATCAAAAACCTAACCCGTAAAAAGTTTTTTGAATGGTGGGATAAAAGAGCGCCAGTTTGGTAAGAGTTTATCATTTTATCCCTCAGCTGACTTACAACAGAAGTTTGTGAGCCAGATTGTGAATAAACACCTTTACAGTTTAGGTCGTGTAAAGTACCCTTTCTGTCATGCCTATGAACAAGATGTGGAGACGGTATATCATATCTTACGTGACTGCTCTTCATGAGGGATGCATATTTAGGCCCATTGGGATCTAAATACTGCGTATGTATACATGCCCTCTCCTTCTTTTTCATACACATACATACATAGTGATCAACGATTTCGCAGTCGGATACTGCTTTTGGTATTCGAAATTATCTCGGGCGCTTTCGAAGTCGTCGGCTGCCGCTGCTGTATGTGTTGTTCATTATACTTTCTTATGTCAGAAGAAATAATCTCAAATATCACAAATAGTATAGCGACTCCAATGATGCTGTAACTGATGACATGACTAGTGCCAGACATAGAATAGCAGTAATACTCTCTTGGGTTTCTCTTCTGCGATATTAGAAATTTTCCTACCACAAGAGAAATGTGTTAGAAGTATTTATGAATATATTAAAGAAATTAAACTTACTATTAGTAAAGTTCTTACTATTATTACATTTACACACGACTAAATGGATGCTATATTTCTTTTATGTTTTTTTTTATTTTTGTGTTAGGTCTTAAGTCATAATACACATTTCAGCAAAATTCAACAAGACTTCATGTTGCTGCAAATCCATTTCTTGCAATATCTAGTCTACCAAGCAAGGTCAGGTTTGTATTTTATTATGATAGCCAGAAGCCTTAGAACATTGTAGATTTTCTGAATCTATCAAATGACGGCAGAAATAATAAAAAAGTGAATGACAAAGACAGGAATGTAGCTGGATTGTATCTAGATCTATCAAAAGCGTTTTATTTTTTTGAAATAAGTATCTTCTTAAGTATCATCCATGATACATGGAAGCCATTCTCTTTTTAGTTAAGTTAGGTTGGGTTAAAAAAATCAATACTTGTGGTGGCTAACGATTTCGAAATGGTGTACTTGTTTTGGTATTAGAAATAATCTCAAGTATCAAAAAGACATATTGCAACTGACGTCTTTGAAATCGGTTGAGTGCTGGAAATAGAATGGCAATAATACTCTCTTCAGTTTCTCTTCAGCGATATAAGAAATTTTTCTGCTACACAAGAAATGTATTAGAAA
Organism: Onthophagus sagittarius; assembly: GCA_036711965.1. NCBI lineage: Eukaryota > Metazoa > Arthropoda > Insecta > Coleoptera > Scarabaeidae > Onthophagus > Onthophagus sagittarius. The sequence continues at coordinate 10,944,492 of JASERS010000005.1, read as the reverse complement.
TATTTATGAATAGGTATATTAAAAAGATTAGATTTACTATTTTAAAGATTTTATTATTAATTTAATGTAAAGTAAGCATAATGTAACATCTCGCAAAACATTTCGGAAAAAAATGGCTTGAAATAAAGGTTTAGAAGATTAGATGCAGAATTTATTTCAGAAGTAACGTAACATTTTATTTCTTAATTTGTCAAAATCACTTTTACATTAACTTAAATTAAATTATTAAAATTTTACAGTATTAAAATTGTAATATACAACCACGTGAAGTATGTACATATCCTTTCTTACAAGGAGCCGTTATGATAAAAACTGAGTCAATTAAAGAACCATTAGAAGATACATTCTGAGAATTTTGACTTATCCATGAAGAAATTCTTTCGTTTTCATTATCTTCAACCACACTGGTCGACACCATCATTACAATTACAATAAAGACGGATATTGTTAAAATTCGAGACTTCATTTTGTCTTTCCGAAGTAAATGTTAATTATAAACTAACTTGTTATTCAACTTGGATTGATTTTTATGTATTGACAAAACATCATTCTCCACGCGATAACGAAATTATAAATAATAAATTGTTATTTTCCTTTATAACCAAATATCTTTTTACATTTTTTCCCGACTTTTACATACCCCGCCTTACATGCAGGAGAAATAATTTCGGTTATTTTCACATTGTTCATTACTTTCGTAATAGGCTCTGCGTCACCGTTTACTTGAGAAATTGTTAATGTTAAAACCAACAATATAACAACCGATATCAGTTTAACCATTTTCGTTGCTTGTATTAACTCGAAAAGAAAATTTTTCTGCACCTTTTGTTCACTAAAACATATCCTGGTTTACATGGTGGTACTCTCACAATATATCCCAAGTTTAGTTCCTCTTTGCTTATTTCAGTTGAAACTATAAACTCATTTCCGGCGCAACTGAGAAGAAAATAAGAAATAACAGCTATAAACAAGATAAATCGCGTGGTCATACTGAACTGTTTCTAATTAGTAAAATGCGAATTGATGAGGTTGACTTTTATTTATTCTCGCCTGATAATGTTATCTTAAAACAGTAACACTGCGCAAATCAAGTAAGCGGTTATTCTGATGTTTGTTCTAACGAACAAATTGTAAAAGATTTTAAAGTTTGTAAAAATTTAAAATTACTTTCAATTAAAGTTTATTAATTAAATTAAACGAATCTTCAACGCTACAACGCTTCTAGACGATGTTCTGATTTATTTCTCTTCACTTCAGGAATATTTCAAAAGTTGATTAAAGCGTTTAATCAATTAAATTAGAAAAATTTATGAATTACCAAAATTATGCGATATCTCACTTTAAATTTAAATATAATCGAAGTCTATTTGTTTAATCGATTCATCATAATATCACTTAATTCTTAGAAGAACACGAGGGTCTCGGCGAAAAATGATAAAAATAGTTGACACATCAGGAAGATAATTACTATCAATAATACGTCATAATTATGAAAACATTACAAACTTTACATAAACTGTTTAAACAATTTAAGCCTCAGGTGAGGAAAGGAATTGAATCACGTTCTAAGTTTGCACAAAGATTTTTTTATTTATACAGCAAATGATATAATTTACTATAGGGGGTGTCTCAAGGAGACCATTCAGTAGATCTTCTTTTCAAAATAAAAATTTAAGAATTCAAATTTAAGTAAAATCAGCTGAAATATTATATTATTAATATTAAATCGGTTATACTGGAAGTATCCAAATATTTTTTTGAATGGAACACCCTAAATATTTTTACATATTTTAATTTGACAATTGTAAAAATTTATAAATAACTCTACTTTTTACCATTTTATTCGACGTTTTCAGATTATTCGATTTTTTTAAATTTACCCTAGTAGTCGTTTATTTAAAAAATCAGACCACACTTCATTTTAGGGATATCTTTTCGATACTTGGAACTACCGTCATTTATTTTTTAAATAAATATATAATTTTTAAACATATCGAAGTTAGTTCTAACTGAGAAATGAGGGATGGTGTGAAGTTGGAGCTCAACCCAACCCAAGCTAACCACAGAAGAATTTTGGACTTGATTTTTTGTTATATGAGGGACGGCATGAATTTGAAGATTAACACAACTCAACTATAGAAGGAAAAATCAAAATATTCCGTGATTTTTTCTTCTAATAAAATTTCTAATGTTACATACCGTTGAATATGAGGGACTGTGTGGCTTCGGTTGGATTGAACTTGGAGCTCAATCCAACCGAAGCCAACCACAGAAGAATTTTGGATTTGATTTTTGTGTTATATGAGGGACAGCATGAATTTGAAGATTAACACAACTCAACTACAGAAGGAAAAATCAAAATATTCCGTGATTTTTTCTTCTAATAAAATTTCTAATGTTACATACCGTTGAATATGAGGGACGGTGTGGCTTCGGTTGGATTGAACTTGGAGCTCAATCCAACCGAAGCCAACCACAGAAGAATTTTGAATTTGATTTTTGTGTTATATGAGGGATGGCATGAAGTTGAAGGTTATCACAACTCAATTATAGAAGGAAAAGTCAAAACATTCCGTAATTTTTTCTTCTATAGTTGGATTGGGTTGAGGTTCAACGTCATACCGTCATTCATATTTAATAATTTAAAGTTAGAGCTCAACCTAACTTCACCGTACAAGAACACGTTTATACCACGCCTCATATTGCATTTTGTGAAGAAGCTAGAGCTCATTCCAATCCAACTATAGAAGAAAAAATCACGTAATATTTCCAAAAGATTCGTTAGATTGGGTTGAGTTTAGTTGGGTTAACCTTCAACTTCATATCAATCAATATGAGGAATGTTGTCGGTTGGGTGAGGTTAGTTGCGTTCGGTTTAGTTAAGTTGGGTTAGGTTGAAGTCCAACTTCATACATTACCTAGATAAAGTGTCTAAGGGACACTTTCACATCAGGTATTTTATACATTATCTATTGAGTACCTGAATTGTACAGATTAACGAGAACAACAAATAAAAGAAATTAATAGTAATTAATATTCATAACTTTGTTACTTTTAAAAGAGCTTCTAACATGTCAAAAGCTAAAAAAGGTATCTCAAGATGTGTCAAAATGATAGGAATTGATTCTATACATCTTCGGGTTGCTTAATCAATGTAAATTAATTAAAAAAACTAAATAAGATGGTATCCAGAAAATACAAAAATTTTTAGCTCTAAATATGTTGATTAGTCTTGACAAAAATGAAATTTTAACGCATTAAATAAAGTTCTGAGATGCTTTATCAATGTTGAAAAACTTAAAACAATTGATTTTGAGTCTTATGGAAAAGCTTTTCAGATGTCAAAAGCTTGAAAAGGCCTCCTAGAGTGTGTCAAAATTATAGCAATTGGATCTATACATCTGTAGGTTGCTTAATCGATGTAAAACAATTAAAAAATACTAATTGAGATGTTTTTCAGAAAATGTAAAAAAATTTTGTTATGAGATTGGTAGTGACCAAACTGGTTCTAAATTACTCTTAATATCTATGGGATACTTAATCAAACTCTAAAGATTTTGGTGTTTTTGAGATAGTGTTGATGATGACAAAGGTGTCAAAAGTTAGAAAAAGATTGCTAGGCTGTGTCAAAATAGTGCTAATTGGTGTTAAATACATCAAGTTGTTTAATGCTCGCAAAATATTTATAAACACTAAATGGGATGGTTTCCATAAAATAAAAACAATTTGTATCAAAATGTACCAAAAAGAGTTTTCCGATGCACCGCTAAACCCGGATATTTCTAGTTCTATCTTTTGTATTAGTTCTAGTGTTAAGTTTTGTCAAGAAAGTTTTGGTTTAGCCGTATATCTGAAGACGCACGGCAACATACGAACCTTTATAGTCCTAGGTCAAGCATTAAAGCACTAAAACTAACATTAGATCTAGAACTATAAACATTTGGGTTTAGCCATACCTCCTTTAAGACTGGATGCAACCCAATCCAACCTAACCTAGCTTCAAATCTAACACTATACTTAGAACTAGAAACATCAGAGTTTAGCCGTCTTAAGGGACGATGGCTAAACTCCAATGTTACTAGTACTAGGTAATTGAAATCGCTCTGTGAAAAACGTCCACAAAACATTGTATGCAACGTTGAATGTCCACAAACCGAAATCACGCCTTAGGCACAGTAGAACAACAGCCGTAACACATTATGCGTGCTATAAAGCTACCACAACGCGTAGTGCGGCAACATGTAGTAACCCAATATGTACAATTTGAAATCACATAAAACCAAAACTGCCGAAGAAGTCGGTTATGCCTTAATTAATGTGTTTTATATGTTTGGAGGTCCATATATTCTTCAAATTGATAATGGGAGATAATTTTATAACCAAATAATTCAAAATTTAACTGATATATGACCAGGCCTATAATTAGTGCATGTGCGACCACGCCATTCACAAAGCCAAGGTTCTGTCGAACGATCTAACCAAAATGTGAGAGATATTTAGTATCCCGGATGTTAGATAATAATACAAAAAATGAACGGAGGGGTTACAGTTTGAACAGAGTAAGAAAAATCGTTCCTTTCATGGGAGAATTTAGAAAAAGCCCTTACAAAGCCATGTTTCTTAGCATACAACTGCCTACGTTGTATGCTAAGAAACGATACACTTGAAAAGTATGTGTATTAATCCTTAAAAACAAAAGAGGATATTGTGATAATTTTTAGTAGTACCATAACATTGTATTTCCAGGTTCTGCGCCTGAATAAAGTTGGTAACATTTTTGGATACTCTTTTATCGTATAAATGTGATGGGGATGGGTATGGTAAATTGGAAAATTGGTATTGTGAAAAGAATTTGAATGGAAAAAAGGAATGTTTCAACTACGGGAACCCAGAATGTTGCGATCTCATGCTACCATGACTCGAGTTCTTCGTTCATTTGGATTTTTCTAGAGGGGTCTATGGTATTGGAAAATATGTATAAGCGTTCACAATAAAAAGAATAAAATCGGTAAATTTTTAGAAATTACTCTAAAGTTGCTAAAGTTGTAGACATTAACGCAACCCAACTAGCTAGTTAGCATAAAATATTAACCCAACCCAATTAGTTAGCTAGTTAGCCCTTGATATTAAATGGGTTGAGTTAAGCTATTAACTTTAACCCACTCCACCTAACTACTGCGCATTACATATTAGTTGGATTGGGTTAAACTATCAACTTTATCTGAACCCAACCTAACTAGCTATTTAGCGCTAAATACCGCAGTTATTGTTCTCCAATTATACCGTGAGGCCTCCTTCTTTTGTTCTCCTATAAAAGCGTGAGGGACCTTTTGTTTATTCGTGCCAATCATCATATAATAAATTTATGGTATGAAAGAATGTGATTTTCTTTTGTAATTTTTGTCTTTTATCGAGAAGTTTTAACTAAATTAGATAAAAATTAAAGGTTTCACAAAAACCTTTTTTGCATAGCATCCAAAAAACTAATAACTAAAATTAAGTAGACCTCACTAAGTGAGCTATAGATTGAACGAGAACAATATAAGTACCATATACTAAGCAGATTCTCAAATAATAAGATTTAGTCAATTCAAATAGTAAATTAGACAAATCAACATAATCAAATTTATAATTTGTAACATCCTTATTAAAAAGTTTCTACTAAGATATACAGTATGTCCGTAAAGTCATGGTGCATCTTTGATAATTTCAAAGTTTTCAAAGTATGATATGAAAGGAGTAATACCACATATTGCGCAGCATCGAATTCTCCACAATATTGTTCATAAATTTTACCATTAGACAGTGGCGGCTCGTAATGTGGTTAGGCGGGATCAAATGAGCGCAATGTTTTTTGGGGTGCCACGCAAAAACAAGTGTATTCTGCACGTCATAATTTCAATTATGTATATATTAAATTATTAATTTGTAAAGAAAAAAACTTTCTTAATGTACCTTCCTAAACATCTATTTATGCTTTAAAGATAAAATCCGTACTTGTCTCTTTGTTTGCTATAAACTTATTTATCACTTTTTCATTAAAGTCAAGAATTGTTTGAACCATTGCACTTTCAATTTATCGTAAATGTCCAAAATATTTTAATAATATAAAAACGCCAATTAACTAAACTATAAACATTTGTTTTTGAATAATTTAATAAGATTTCTAGAAATACTTGTTTATAAGTACGAAGGCTTTCACGACCGGTGTTAATTGAACTAAAATTAGAACTAACACTAGCACTAACACTAGAACTATCACTAGGACTAACACTAGATCTAAAACTAGAAACTTTCGAGTTTTGCCGTGCGTTTTTTGAAAAAATGTTTGACGTTTCGGATGCCATGTTGCAACCTTCTTCAGAAACTGGTTCTAACTCAGTTACTCAGTCAGTTAGAACCAGTTTCTGAAGAAGGTTGCAACATGGCATCCGAAACGTCAAACATTTTTTCAAAAAACGCACGGCAAAACTCGAAAGTTTCTAGTTTTAGATCTAGTGTTAGTCCTAGTGATAGTTCTAGTGTTAGTGCTAGTGTTAGTTATAATTTTAGTTCAAATACTTATTTAGTTTGTAATTTTAAACGATTTTTTAACTTTTGGCCTCGATTTCGGCGGTCTGGGGCTGCGTCACGTGGAGTCAAAGCATACTTGTATAGGCTTCAAAATATAAATAGTTATATGTGATTATTTTATATTTATGTGTGAAAATTAAAAAAACTCGATTTTTACCACAAATTCCTGGGAAGAGGAGTTCCAGTGTTCCCTCACGAGCAGCCACTAATTGGAACATCTAGAAATTAGGGGTAAGCAAAAAACCGATGTTTCACAAAATGCTTATTTACAGCATTAACTTTGTAAAATTGAACTAAAAATCGACTTGAATTACTTCATTCAAAATAAATCATTTTGATAAAAATTTCATAAAAATTTACAATGAAATCCTTCATTGACTTTTATAAAATAATTTCATCTATAAAATACACGAAATTATTTTGTAATTTACTTTAAATTGTTTCAATGGTATATTTTATACATAACCCCCAATAAAATTTTTATTGAAAAGTAACATTCTATACTCTATTCTACATTTAGTAATGGTACTTTAAAATTTTACACCTACCATAAACATTAATGAATACTGACGATGCATTTTAGCAATTTTGCACATTGGGGAAAGCCGGTTCACCAATAAAAACAACTATCAATTAAACACCTCTGCTGCTACAACCTCCATTTACAAACGTTTCCGGTCTGACAAAAAATAAATAAACCGCCCTACGTTTTCATTCGATGATAACGCAATCGGGTAAATGCCTTAAAATCGCATTCCGATGAGTCAACTGGAATAACAATGCATTGAGAAATGTGGGTACTTAACCGGAAACGATAACATTATTTCAAATCTGTGGTAAAAATAAAACGAAATACTTTCAAAAATTTATTAAACATTAACTTAAATTGTGCAAAAATCTAATAAATTAATCAATAAATATATTCCTAAAAATACGTATCCTCTTTATGAGGTAAGAGATGATTCTGATCTGTATCAGATTCGATTTAAAGTCCTTTAAAGATATCGAAATACGTCCTGGAAAGTAAAACTGGGTTAATTAACTTAATTAGACTAAAAGAACCGTGAATATACCTTCTCCTTAATTATAACTGATACCTCCTAATAAATTGGTCTACATTTCCCAGTTGGATCTCGAACAGTTCCGGCCAAACAGGTGGCCTGTATAATATTCGCCTTATTTATTGGGGGATTATGTTTAAAAAAGGTTTCAAATGTTATCCATTCACTATTAGATTTATTTACGACGATTGATAAAAATATTATTAACAAACAAACTAAAACTTTCGCTTTACAGTACGACATTTTTTATAACACTCGATATTGTACCTTGTCGGATACTAACTAAATGTGACAATCGTCTGATAAAGGTAGACACCTGATAAAGATTGGAATTTCATATTGTATAAACATATTAGTAAATTAAATTACATTTTTTCGAAGAAATTAATCATAAAATAATCAAAACTAAAATAAATATGAGGAAAATTTTATTTCAGTGCAAATAATTAATTTTTCGACATCGTCCTTTGATTAAAACACCACCATTACAATTTACGAATATAATACGTCTTGGTTCAGGAACAATTCTTAAAATTTTTTTGTATTGAAATCAAAATAAATATAAGAAATATTTTTTACCTGTTTTCTGAAATTTTTTCTTTTTGAATGTAACCTTTACTCGTGACAACGCCGATTATAAAAACGATAAGTAACAAGCAAGCAATACCTGGATTTCGCTTCATGTTTAAATTTTTAAGAAACGATTGATTAAAATGGAGAATTTCGAGACAAATTTTTATATCAAACTGATCACGTTGCACCTGTTTCAGATTATGAACTGTTTACTTTTTGAGTTACGCGTTTTAGAGATAAAGTATTTCGATAAACATTAGGTGGGTATCACAATCATTAACAATTACATTAAAGAGAATCTAGATCGTCGGCAAATTTCTTTATAAATTTATTGCCGTAAATATTGGTGGTTCTTATCTCCTATTAATATTTAAAGAACGCTCTGAAAACAATGAATCTATTTTCTAAATTTTACAATGTGGGTATGTTTCAAAAGAGTTCTATTTAGATTAAAAGGTCTTGACCTATGCGATAATAAGGACAAAGATGAACGAACCACGAAAGGAAATCTCAAACGGCCAATTTAGAAGCAGTCTTTAAAGAGATCTTCCAGTTCAAAGTAATTCTCGAAAATGGTATTGTTTCATCTTGTCAATTTTTTTAGTTTCGTCTCAATCATTCTTGGGCAGTATTATCCAAATTATCCAAATTATGGGCAACAACCTTATCAAAACATCCCGACGGAAATCATCGATGTACCCACAGGTGTTAATATACAACAAAGGTATCCGATGAACAACTCACCAAATTTACATAATTTCAAACCAAACGCTTACGGATATCCTTATCCGTACAATTACGGAATGTACTATCCACAAAGACAACCGTTTCCTGCAATTCCACGGCAACAACAGAATTTTCAAGGATTTAAACAACTTCCAAAGAGCATGTTTAAAAACCCCACCCCGGAATTTCCAAATGGATACTACGTAATACCCGGGAGCCAACGTGAAGTTTTTATGCCACCTGAAGGTGGTAACATACCTCCATCCAATTCAACGGCGAATGGAACATTTCTCCAACATCCAGAATACGTAATTAAACAGACCAGTCAAAAATATCAATCAGGAAATCAAAATCCGACAAAAATAACTTCGAGCACCGTAGAATACAAACCTTTCCGTACCGTTTTGACGAGATACATCGACAAAAATGGAACACCAATTATTAAATTGGAGAACGAAAATGGTACTTTGACTTTGACTGATAAAGGATCAACCAGTCTTAGCATTAACAATGGTAAGCTTGAAATTAACGGAGCTGATCCATCAGTACCAACAACCACGATAGATCCCGATTATATCACTTCTGAACCGGAAAATGCTACTCCAAAAGATGTATCTACATGGATTTAAAATTAATTGACATAAATAATCGTATGTTTAAATAATAATAGTATTTTTATATAATCATTTTTTTGTATGTTTGTGTGACGCAAAACTAGTTGTAAAATATTTTGTAACAAATAAAGAATTTAATTCATTTTATGATTTCTTTTTCTATTACACAAAAAGCTGAAAAGCGCGGATTCTTATTACAAAATCTCGTTGAGCTAAGTAAACACGCCTGTCTTAAGGTAACCAAATAATCCAGAATAGCAACTTTACCAGATCATTGAATTTGATATTCAAATTTTCCACCAAAGATATGTCTAGACTATAAAGAAAATAATGCACATTGTAACAGCTAAAGATGAGGAAATGGAGATGGGTGTAATAATATAATGAAAGGAGACTGTCAATTAAGATGAAATGAATGCATGTATACATAGGTGCAAAAGAAAATATTGGCTGGCAAGCAGGCTTTTAATCATCACTAAGATGTAGCCACATAACCACAGTTATAATAAATTGTACTATTTATTATTTTTATTTTTTTCCATATTAACTAAAGCCGGTTTTGTACTTTAGCAGCAAGTACTGCGTCTATTCTTTAAAATAGACTATAAAATGTCAATACAAACGAACAGTACGCAAGTGATTCTCTCTTTGAAACCTTGCCCTAATTTATACAGTTGCTAATATGACTCACTAGTTTGAAATGCTTCTTGGAGACTTGATACTTCTTCTACTGCAAGACTTGATATTGCTTCTAGATATCTTAATATCGCTTTCAGAAGACGTGAAATACTTCCAGAAGACTTGAAATACTTTTAGAATACTTGATACTGCTTCTGGACGACTTAAAATAGATCCAGCAGGCTTGATATTCATTCCAGAAGACTTGAAAAGTTTCCAGAAGACTTATTGCCCCTGGATACTGTTTCTAGAAGACTTGTTATCGCTTCCAGACTTATTATTTCCTCTGAAAGACTTGTTATGCTCCTAGATAACTTAATATTGCACTTGGAAGACTTGAAATGCTTCCAGCAAACTTAATGCTGTTTTTAGAAAACTTAATATTGCTTCCGGAAGACTTAATACTGCTTCTAGAACACTTCAAATGCTTCCAGAAGACTAGAAATGCTTTCAAGAAACTTGAACTACCTCCAGAAGTCTTACGTCTTTGGAAAACTTGATACTGCTTCTAGAAGACTTATTATCGTTTCCAGAAAACTTGATAGTGCCTCTGGAAGATTTGGAATGCTTCCCGAAGACTTGATACTGCCCTAGAAGGTTTGATATTGTTTCTAAAAAAAATAAATAAAAATACTATTTCTAGAAGACTTGATTCTGTTTCCAGAAGAATTGTAATGCATTCAGAAGACTTGCTACTGCTTCTAGAAAACTGTAAATGCTTCAAAGACTTAATATTGTTTCTTGGAAAGTTGAACTGCTTCAAAAAGACTTGAAATGCTACCAGATGAAGAGACCTTCTAAAAGACTTGTTACTGCTTCTAGAAGATTTGAAATGCTTTTAAAAACTTGATATTGCTTCTGTAAGATTTGAAATGCTTCCAGGACTCACTTCAACGAAGACTTAATATTATTTCTAGAAGATTTGAAATATTTCCAATTGACTTGAAATGCATTCAAAATTTGTTGATGGTTTTATCTAGATTGATGTTACCATTTCTAATTAATTAAACACCTATGGTTAGTGAAATCACAAATGGCGCTCTTATTATTAAACGGATGTAGTGTACTGCAACAAATAAAGAATTAAAATAATACCTAGATTTTTTTACTACACATGTATGTATGTGTAAAGAACCCGAAAAGCTTAGATTCTTATTAAGTAATCTTTATGGTAGGTCAATACACCTCTCTTGCAACAACTAGATAATTCACAATCTCATTCTTTCCAAACTATCGTGTACAAATCCAAATTTATCACATTCCACAGATGTCTCTGAACTCTGTACAATGCAGTAATTGTTTGAAAAATTAGCTCTATAATTGAACTAAATATTTAGATAGATGGTCGTGAAAGCCTTCGTACTTAGCTCTATAATGTTATATGCTATCAACATTGTATAGTTCAAGTACCCAAACATAATATGTTTAAATGGTCAAATAACCACCACAAGTATACTATTATACACATTTTTAAAGACACCATATACACCACCAACTAAACCCCCAGATGCACGAGGATGTCATACCACGGTTGCAGTATGACATCGCAACATTCTGGGTCCTTTGGCAACCAATTATCCTCTCTCTTCTCCCAATCCTAATTTTTCCTTTTCCCCCCTACTTTTTCTTTTTATTTTTTTAGGTCTTTTAGGGGTAGTATCAAGTCTTCTGGAAGCAATATCAAGTTTTTTGGGAGCAGTATCAAGTCTTTTGGAAGCAGTATTAAATTTTTTGGAAGTAGTATTAAGTCTTCCAGAGGCAGCATCAAGTGTATTGGAAGCAGTTCAAGTCTTCTAGAATCATTGTAAGTAGTCTGGAAGTAGTTCAAGTCTTGTGGAAGCAATAACAAAAGTTGTGGAATCCAGTCTTCTTGAAGCATTTCAAGTCTTTCAGGGGCAGTATTAAGTCTTTTGGGAGTAATATCAAGTCTTCCAGAGTGGCAGTATCAAATCTATTGGATGCAATTCAAGTCTTCTGGAAGCAATATGTTGTGAGTTGTAGAAGCAGTATCAAGTCTTAAAGAGGCAGCATCAAGCCTTCTAGAAATATTTCAAGTGTTCTGGAAACGACATCATTTTCATCATCGTCTTCAGAAAACACTTCAAGTCTTCTCGGAGCAACATTAAATTTTCTAGATGCAATATCAAGTCTTCTAGAAGGATTCAAAAATCTTCTGAGACGGTATCAAGTCTTTTAGAAGCAGTTCAACTCTTCCACCTATTTCATGCACTCAGCAAACCCATCTATCTGGCAATTATTCGTACAGTGTTCTGCAGTCATTAAAGAGTTTTATGAGAGCACCAACGGATCTACAACCTATACTTCTGAATAATTCATTTCGACATACTCCATTACATTATAATCGTCCATGATTGAAATTTGCTCCTCGAAATCAATGATTGATGACTGGGTAAGTAATGAGAGGGAGTTAAAACCATTTCAAACGGTCTTGAACTTAAACTCTCTATACATCTATTTTGTTCATCTTTTCTCGTTTTAGTAATGATTTTTTTAGTGTTGAGTTTTATAATGGGGTTCCCCGAATAATATTGATTTCTAGCATAAGCAGGTGTGCGATTGCTAGCTTAAAACCAATCATATTGCTGAACATAAATAATTCTAGTTTTAAGGGTGAATCTAGAACTAGAAACATTCATTTTCTAGTTCGAAGATTACATTTAGAACTAGAAATATTCAGATTTAGCCCAGCGTCTCAAGGCAGTCTTATGAGACACACATGGCTGAAACTGAATGATTTTAATTCTAAGAGTGGATCGGAAACTGGAAACATTCATGTTCTAGTTCGAAGGCTGAATTTAGCACTAGAAACATTCACGTTTAGCTACGCGTCTCAAGGCAGGCTGGAGAGACGCATGGCTTAACCTGGATGATTCTAGTTCTAAGACTGAACCTAGAACTAGAAAAACTCAGGTATAGTGGAGAATGGAGTTGAGACATACGACTAAACCTGAATGTTTCTAGTTCTAGATCAGTCTCAATTCAGTCTCGAGAAACGCATATCTGTACCTAAATTTTTCTAGTTCTAAGACTGGATCTAGAGTTGGAAACATTCAGCTTAGTGCTAAGATTAGTCTAGAACAGGATATATGGAGATTTAGCAATGAGTCTTAAGGCAGTCTTGCGAGATGCATTGCTAAACCTGAATTATTCTAGTGCTAAGACTAATTGTGGTTTATCCTGAATAAACTGTTTAATTTTAAATAACTTTTAACGCCCTCGTTAAGGAGGCATTTGCGAACCAACTTATACTCTAGGAGTCTGGAGCACTTTTTGAATCATCGTATAGATAGATAGAAAACAAAAGGTGGGTAATAGATAAGCGGAGGGTGGTAAGAGAACTAGATTCGCTATGCTAGATAACGAATCTAGTTATCGTCACAAAATGCACGAATGTATAATTTTCCATCTAATAGTTCACTGTATACACCAAGGCTATGTGGTTTGCGGGGAGAAGTTTACCACTAAGTGTTGTAATTAAGACAATCTTACTCTATCACCCTGCAAATAGAAAAGGAATCATTTTATTACAATATTTTAATAATTATTATAATCAAATATTATTTGATCAATGGCAATAAATTAATAATTTTGTAATTAGTTCGTGATATATAATTTAGAATGATTTAAATTATAATCCATGTTAACCAATAATTAATATTTAAATTAAAAAGTATCTTTTGTCCGTACTTGTATTGGTAATTTATTATAAATGGCAGCTGTACATGTTTCGACCTATTATGTCATCTTCAGAAGCTCTAAAAGAGATGAACAATAAAAAATATTAAGTAAATCAATAAAGTAAAAATGTAAAAAAAACTATAACATGAGAAACTACATCTAAGAACAGATTTAAAATTACAAAAATAACTTACTTGTTAAAGAATTAAAATAATGAACATTCCAAATATTAAATAAAGTTAATTATACATTTCTTACACATAAAACTAAACAGATTAAAATAAGTAAAATTGAACGTTAAACTGTAAAAAGGACGAACAAGATAACTGTATCAAATCTAACAAAAATGCAAGTATTATATGTGAAAGAACAAGTTCTCGAAAGAAACGGCATTGGCAGAAAAGCTTATGTGAGAGAAGAAGGCAGAATTGAATGAAATTTAAAAAAAAACAGAAAAATTAAACAAAACAAAATTGAAATACAAGGGTCTGTATTATTTATTTATTGTGTTCTTTATTCTGCTTTTAGGGAAACGGAGAAGATAGGTATTTATATAGAGGAACTTTTGTGAAATTAATTTGATCATTGAGATACTCTACAGTCGAATTGTTGGATCTGAAATTATCAATTTCATATATTTCTAGAAGATTTAGTTTATAACCTTTGTCCTATTTATGTAATAAAACGTTTTTATCAACGTAAAAATCACGATTAATAGCAAATGTCTTCCGAAATTCGATTCTTCTTTCTGTAAATGTTCTCTAACTCTAATCTTCAGTTTTCTACCTGTTTTCCCCACATATGTTGCTCTACAAGTATCACACTCAAGCTTGTAAACTCCATTATTATCTAATGTCTCTATTTGATCTTTAGTGTTGAATAATGCTTTTTGTAACGTGCTGTTATTTCTAAAAGATATGTTAATTATATGATTTCTACAAATTAATTTGAGAATCCGTCTTGCAAGTTAAAATTTTTAATATATGTTAAATTTTGGTAAATAAAACTTCTTGCTCGCTAGATTTGTTTTTATATTTACGGTACTAGTTTCGGGAAAGCTAGTTTCCCATCATCATCCGAATCTGTTTATACAAAAACTGGTTAATACATTAAATAAAATGAAAGAAATACAAATATAATATAACTTGACAGTAAGTTCATTTTATTTATATTTGTATTTATTTCACATTTTATTAATGTATTAACCAGTTTTTGTATAAGCAGATTTAGGTTGAAAGCTTGCTGAAAATTTAAATCTTGTTTATTTATGAATTTATTAATGATAGAATTTAACTGTGAATGTTGATAATCATTATTGATACCAATAGCTCTTATTATATTTAATTCTTTAGATTTATTAATATTAGACCTATGTAGGTAAACTCTAAAAGCTGCAGTTTTATGCGAATTAATATGGAACGAATTTGCAGAAATGATGATGTCTGTGTGCGTAGGTTTTCTATAAATTTCAAAATCAATGGAATAATTATTGTTAACTAATGTGATATTTTATTTTATAGGAATGTTTTTCGTCTTGAATTATAATATTTATTTAATAATTTTTAAACTTTTATTAAGACGATAGTATTTCATACAATGTTTCTACCGGTTTCGATCACGTTTAGACCATCTTCAGGGAATACATTTTTAAAAAAATTGTTGTTCTTATTGACGTTTTATTTTTATTTATGTTGTGATTTATGACATGTTGTGTCAATGTGAAAAATTAAAATAGGATAAAAATAAAATAAAATTAAAATTGAATATATCCCAAACCAAAAGTTCAAATATCTATTGTAAAGGAGGTAAAAAAGAAAGTAAAAAAAGGAAGATTTGAATTAGGGAAGGGAAATATGGGAAAATGTGGTTTGAGTTCATTGTATATGTTGGGGGTTTTTAATTTTATTTTTTGGTGGAGTAAATGGATTTATCAAATACATATATAAAGGTTTTTCTGTGTAGTTTATTTGATCATTCAAACATAAAATTTGTGGATGATTGTGTTTAAATTTTCTAATTTTATAAAGTTCAAGTATTTCTAAAAGGTTACTTTTGTTTTTCTTGTGAAGTAATGTTGTGTTTTTTGTTTCATGAAATTGGTGTTCTTTGTTAAATATTATATGTCTTCCAAAGTTTGATCTCTGTTGTGTTCTATGTTCTTTTATACGAGTTTTTAAACATCTCCCTGTTTCACCAATGTAAGTGGCTTTACATGTATCACATTCTAATTTCTAAACTCTATTATCGTTCATTTTATTAATTCTATCTTTGTTGTTAATCAAAATTTTATCTAGTGTATTGTTGCTTTTGGATGTTATAATTATATTGTGTTTTTTAAATTTTTTTTTGATTTTATTATGTATGTTACCTTGATATTCTATTGTTCTATAAATATTGTTTGTGTTATTTGTTGTATTTGTAAGAGTGGTAAGTTTTATGTGATTCTGTTTGTTTTTGTATTTGTCAATCATTTTGTTGTAGATTTGTGATTTATATCCGTTATTTTGGCCAATTTGTTTGATAATGAATATTTCTGTTCTAAGTTCTTTTTCACTAAGTTTTGTGTTGAAGGCACGGTGTATATATGCGTTGAAAGTTGCCATTTTATGAGCATAATCATGAAAAGAATCATTTGGGATGATAGTATCTGTTTGTGTTGGTTTTCTATAGATACTGTATTAAAGTCCGTTGTCTGTTTTTAAAATTGTTAAGTCTAAAAAATTTATGCGGTTATGTTCTATTTCGATTGTAAATTTGATGTCTTTATGTAAATTATTAATGTTGTTGTGTAAGTTGGTTATTGTTTCTTGTCTGTCATTGTCGATGAAAACGATGATATCATCTACATATCTTAACCATGTTATGATGTTGTGTCTATGTGGGTTGTTATTGTTGATTATAAGTTCTCTTTCAAGTTTGTCTAAGAATATATCAGCTAGTAATCCACTTAGTGGTGATCTCATTGGAAGGCCCTTATTGTAGGTGTAGTAAGTGTTTTCAAATTTACAAAAGTTTTGCAGTATGCAGATTTTAAAAAGGTTAAATATATTTTTTCTGTCGGTTTCATTATTAATTCCATCTTTAAGAATGTTGTTTAAAATTTGAAGGGTTTCATCAGTTGGAATGTTAGTGTAAAGGTTAGTGATGTCAAATGAGATCATTATGTATTTGTCAGGAAAATTAATTTTTGCGAGTTTATTAATTAAATCGTATCTGTTTTTTATGGTGTGTCTAGTTTCAAATCCTGTTATATCTTTAAATATGTTGACCAAAAATTTTGCTGTTTTGTAAGTGGAAGAATCAATTGAGGAAATGATAGGGCGAATCGGTATGTTTTGTTTATGTAATTTCGGCAAACCGTATAATCTTGGTGTTTTGGGATTCATTGGTAAAATAGAATAAATGTTTTTGTTAAATTTTTGTAGTGTTTCTTTGGATTCAAATATAATTTTTTTAGCTGTTTTGTGGAAACTTGTAGTTGGATCCTTTGAAACAGTTGTAAAGTCATTTTCTTTTAAAAAATCTTCAGTTTTCTTTATGTATTCTTCTTTGTTCATTATTATTAAACCTGCGTTTTTATCAACTTTGGTGATAGTTAGATTGTTTTGTTTGATTTTATGTTTTATGCTATTAATTATTCGTTTTTCTTTATTAATTTTTCGTTCTTTCAGTAACTCTTTATTTTTTGTTGTTCTTTTTGTTTCTTCTTTAATTAATAACTGTTGAAGTTCTCTATTAATTGTTTCTTTGGTTGCCATTTTCTTCGTTATTGCTTCCAATTCAATAGCGGTTTTTCTCAAATTGGGTTTAGTTGTTAATGCATATTTATGGCCTTTATTAAGCATTTCTAGTTCTTCTGGGTTAAATATTATGTTCGTTAGATTAGTTATCCATTTATGAAATATATGTTGTTTCATGTTGTAATCTTTAGTTATCTTTCTATTTTCTTTTATTATTTGTGTTTTCTTTTCTTTTCTAAGGTTATCTAATTTCCTTTCTTTTGATGTCCATTTTTGATTGATTTTATCTTTATTCCAAATGGTTTTGTTGTTCATTATTTCTTGGATTTCTATATTGTGGTAGGACTTTGTTAATTCTTGGTAGACGTAATACATATCAAGATTAATTTTGTCAATTTTCTTGTAATGTTTCTTAATTTCTGTTTTAATTGTTTTCTTTATAACTTTTTGCACTTGATTCTTTGTCATGTTGTTGGGATATTTGTGTCTTGTGAATTTAGGTTTTAAATTTTCTTCTAGACAGGTTTTCAAAAAGGATATATGTTGTAGTTCAAATATTAGTTTGAGATGTAAATCTCTAAAGTTGTATAAATTATAGGTCGTACCAACCCTGTTCATATTCTTTTATTTTATAATGAATAAAAAAAAAGAAAAATAAATATAAATATATTTTTAATTATGAAAAAGCAACAACACACTAGATAAAATTTTAATTAACAACAAAGATAAAATCAATAAAATGAACGATAATGGAGTTTACAAATTAGAATGTGATACGTGTAAAGCCATTTACATTGGTGAAACAGGGAGATGCTTAAAAACTCGTATAAAAGAACATAGAACACAACAGAGATCTAACTTTGGAAGACATATAATATTTAACAAAGAACACCAATTTAATGAAACAAAAAACACAACATTACTTCATAAGAAAAATAAAAGTAACCTTTTGGAAATACTTGAACTTTATGAAATTAGAAAATTTAAACATAATCATCCACAAATTTTATGTTTGAATGACCAAATTAATTGCACAGAAAAACCTTTATATATGTATTTGAAAAATCCTTTTACTCCTAAAAATAAAAATAAAAATAAAATTAAAAAACCCTAACATACGCAATAACATTTTCCCATTTTTCCCAATTTATAATAGATATTTGAACTTTTGTTTTTGGGAAATATTCAATTTTAATTTTATTTTATTTTATTTTAATCCTATTTTAATATATCACATTGACACATGTCATAAATCACAACATAAATAAAAATAAAACGTCAATACGATCAACAATTTTTTAAAAATGTGTATCCTGAAGATGGTCTAAACGTGACCGAAACCGGTAGAAACATTATATGAAATACTATCGTCTTAATAAAGTGCAAAAATTATTAAATAAATATTTTAATTCAAGACGAAAAACATTCCTATAAAATAAAAGAATATGAACAGGGTTGGTACGACCTATAATTTATACAACTTTAGAGATTTACATCTCAAACTAATATTTGAACTACAACATATATCCTTTTTGAAAACCTGTCTAGAAGAAAATTTAAAACCTAAATTCACAAGACACAAATATCCCAACAACATGACAAAGAATCAAGTGCAAAAAGTTATAAAGAAAACAATTAAAACAGAAATTAAGAAACATTACAAGAAAATTGACAAAATTAATCTTGAGATGTATTACGTCTACCAAGAATTAACAAAGTCCTACCACAATATAGAAATCCAAGAAATAATGAACAACAAAACCATTTGGAATAAAGATAAAATCAATCAAAAATGGACATCAAAAGAAAGGAAATTAGATAACCTTAGAAAAGAAAAGAAAACACAAATAATAAAAGAAAATAGAAAGATAACTAAAGATTACAACATGAAACAACATATATTTCATAAACGGATAACTAATCTAACGAACATAATATTTAACCCAGAAGAACTAGAAATGCTTAATAAAGGCCATAAATATGCATTAACAACTAAACCCAATTTGAGAAAAACCGCTATTGAATTGGAAGCAATAACGAAGAAAATGGCAACCAAAGAAACAATTAATAGAGAACTTCAACAGTTATTAATTAAAGAAGAAACAAAAAGAACAACAAAAAATAAAGAGTTACTGAAAGAACGAAAAATTAATAAAGAAAAACGAATAATTAATAGCATAAAACATAAAATCAAACAAAACAATCTAACTATCACCAAAGCTGATAAAAACGCAGGTTTAATAATAATGAACAAAGAAGAATACATAAAGAAAACTGAAGATTTTTTAAAAGAAAATGACTTTACAACTGTTTCAAAGGATCCAACTACAAGTTTCCACAAAACAGCTAAAAAAATTATATTTGAATCCAAAGAAACACTACAAAAATTTAACAAAAACATTTATTCTATTTTACCAATGAATCCCAAAACACCAAGATTATACGGTTTGCCGAAATTACATAAACAAAACATACCGATTCGCCCTATCATTTCCTCAATTGATTCTTCCACTTACAAAACAGCAAAATTTTTGGTCAACATATTTAAAGATATAACAGGATTTGAAACTAGACACACCATAAAAAACAGATACGATTTAATTAATAAACTCGCAAAAATTAATTTTCCTGACAAATACATAATGATCTCATTTGACATCACTAACCTTTACACTAACATTCCAACTGATGAAACCCTTCAAATTTTAAACAACATTCTTAAAGATGGAATTAGTAATGAAACCGACAGAAAAAATATATTTAACCTTTTTAAAATTTGCATACAGCAAAATTTTTGTAAATTTAAAAACACTTACTACACCTACAATAAGGGCCTTCCAATGGGATCATCACTAAGTGGATTACTAGCTGATATATTCTTAGACAAACTTGAAAAAGAACTTATAATAAACAATAACAACCCATATAGACACAACATCATAACATGGTTAAGATATGTGATGATATCATCGTTTTTATCGACAATGACAGACAAGAAACAATAACCAACTTACACAACTACATTAATAATTTACATAAAGACATCAAATTTACAATCGAAATAGAACATAACAACCGCATAAATTTTTTAGACTTAACAATTTTAAAAACAGACAACGGACTTCAATACAGTATCTATAGAAAACCAACGCAAACAGATACTATCATCCCAAATGATTCTTTTCATGATTATACTCATAAAATGGCAACTTTCAACGCATTTATACACCGTGCCTTCAACACAAAACTTAGTGAAAAAGAACTTAGAACAGAAATATCCATTATCAAACAAATTGGCCAAAATAACGGATATAAACCACAAATCATCAACAAAATGATTGACAAATACAGAAACAAACAGAATCACATAAAACTTACCACTCTTACAAATATAACAAATAACAAAAACAATATTTATAGAACAATAGAATATCAAGGTAACATACATAATAAAATCAAAAAAATTTTTAAGAAACACAATATAATTATAACATCCAAAAGCAACAACACACTAGATAAAATTTTAATTAACAACAAAGATAAAATCAATAAAATGAACGATAATGGAGTTTACAAATTAGAATGTGATACGTGTAAAGCCATTTACATTGGTGAAACAGGGAGATGCTTAAAAACTCGTATAAAAGAACATAGAACACAACAGAGATCTAACTTTGGAAGACATATAATATTTAACAAAGAACACCAATTTAATGAAACAAAAAACACAACATTACTTCATAAGAAAAATAAAAGTAACCTTTTGGAAATACTTGAACTTTATGAAATTAGAAAATTTAAACATAATCATCCACAAATTTTATGTTTGAATGACCAAATTAATTGCACAGAAAAACCTTTATATATGTATTTGAAAAATCCTTTTACTCCACCTAAAAATAAAAATAAAAATAAAATTAAAAAACCCTAACATACGCAATAACATTTTCCCATTTTTCCCAATTTATAATAGATATTTGAACTTTTGTTTTTGGGAAATATTCAATTTTAATTTTATTTTATTTTATTTTAATCCTATTTTAATATATCACATTGACACATGTCATAAATCACAACATAAATAAAAATAAAACGTCAATACGATCAACAATTTTTTAAAAATGTGTATCCTGAAGATGGTCTAAACGTGACCGAAACCGGTAGAAACATTATATGAAATACTATCGTCTTAATAAAGTGCAAAAATTATTAAATAAATATAACAAAATAATTGACAAATACAGAAACAAACAGAATCACATAAAACTTGCCACTCTTACAAATACAACAAATAACACAAACAATATTTATAGAACGATAGAACATCAAGGTAACATACATAATAAAATCAAAAAAATCTTTAAGAAACACAATATTATTATAACATCCAAAAGCAACAACACACTAGATAAAGTGTTAATTAACAACAAAGATATAATCAATAAAATGAACGATAATGGAATTAGAATGTGATACATGTAAAGCCACTTACATTGGTGAAACAGGGAGATGTTTAAAAACTCGTATAAAAGAACATAGGACTCAACAGAGATCAAACTTTGGAAGACATATAATATTTAACAAAGAACACCAATTTCATGAAACAAAAATACAACATTACTTCACAAGAAAAACAAAAGTAACCTTTTGGAAATATAAAAATAATTTTTCTTATCCTTTTTTCACCAATTATTAAATTAGGGTCTATATAAAAAATTTACTTCTGGTGATAATTAAAATTTATTTTTCTAAACTAGTTTCGAGCCTTGATCTTCTTCAGTAGATACCTACAAGTTTACAACATACGAAAATGAACATATTAATATAAAAATAAAATAGTAAAATCTTACGTAATTAATAACAAATTAGAAAAATTAATTAAAATTTTTCAAAATTTACATAAAAGTTATTGTGTTTTTTAATTATCACCAGAAGTAAATTTTTTATATAGACCCTAATTTAATAATTGGTGAAAAAAGGATAAGAAAAATTATTTTTATATTACTTAATGGCTAATACGGTCAACAATATCCTGACTTACAAGCGTACGACATATAAAATAAAACTACAACTACAACACATAAAATTTCTAAGAATCTGCTTAACAGAGGGATTATTTCCAAAATTTACTAACAAGAAATATCCACAACATATAAAAAGTGATATGGTTAATAAAATGAAAATTCAACATACACGTATAACCCTAAATAACCATTATAAGAAACTTAAAGAACTCAACATTAAACTTTATAAATGCTACCAGGATTTAAATAATCAATATCATTACATTGAAATCGAAAAAATTATCAAAGAAGCTAAATTACATGATACAATAATTCTTAATGAAATTCACAAAAAGAAACTGAAAAAACTGAACAAGTTGAGAACAGAAAAAGAAAGAGAAAAGAATAAACATCAAACAAACAAACTAGGAGAAATTCATAATTTTTTTCCCAAAGTAACAAATACTTCAAACGTGATTTTCACAGAACAAGAAAGAAGATTAATGGAAAAAGGTCTGAAATATGCTCCAAAAAGAGAAATTAACCTCCCAATACTGGCAATGGAACTTCAGGCAGCTATCAAAGGACACGAAAAGGAAAACATTATGAATAAGGAGATTCAACAAATCCTAACTAAAGAAGAAAAGAGACAAACAAACAAACAAACAATAAGAAATGGAGAAGAGGAAAAGGAACAAAAAATTATTATAAACATCAAGCGGAAAATTAAAGAAAACGAATTAATAGTTACTCCTGCAGACAAAAACGCAGGAATGATAATTTTAACCAAGATCTCTACATAAATAAGACTGAAAGCTTTATGAAAGACAATAACTTTAAAACTATCAATAAAAACCCCACAAACAATTTTCACAAAAATGTAAAATCAATAATTAAAGAAAACAAAACGACAATAACAGAAATCGGAGGTACCTTGACCAGCCTGTTGCCTATGAATCCGCAAACCCCTAAATTGTATGCACTACCTAAAGTTCACAAAAATGGATTACCAATAAGACCCATTATAACCTCCATTGAATCCAGCGCACACAAACTCGCAAAACTTTTACAAAAATTTATAATAAATGACATCAATTTTAAACCAAAATATACCATAATTAATCGTTACCAACTTCCTGATTTAATTGACAAAATACAGCTACCAGAAGGTTTCAAAATGATCTCATTTGATGTCAATAACCTATATACAAACATACCCATAACCGACACAATAACGATATTAGAAGAAATATTACAGACTGACCTCAAAAACAAAGACAAAACTCGCTCCATCTTAACGCTATTAAAACTATGCTTAGAACAAAATTTTTGTATATTTAACGATAAATACTATCAATATCTAGATGGATTACCAATGGGATCACCATTGAGTAGTGTGATGGCAGATATTTTTATGGACAACCTAGAGAAAAATCAAATTATGTGTGACAAAAACCCTTATAGAGACGATATTATCCTATGGACAAGATACATGGACGACATTTTAGTACTGATTAAAGACGACCAACATATTAATAATCTTCATAAATACATTAACAGTTTACACCACAATATTAACTTCACTATCGAGACTGAAAACAATCAAAAATTAAATTTCTTAGACTATACACTACGACATTCAAACAACAAAATTAAATATAACATCTACAGAAAACCTACACAAAATAGTACCACCATCCCATTCGATTCTCATCATGATGAAACTCATAAGATGGCAGCATACTGGACTTATATACACAGAGCTTTCCATTCAAAATTGGAACAACAAGACCTAGAAAAAGAGATCGAAATTATCCACCAAATTGCAAGCGAAAACAGTTTCCCACCGACATTTATCCAACGAATATTTTCGAAAATACAAAACAAATATAATCTTCAAGAAACAACTTCCCTACCCGACCGAAAACCTGATACACCAACAACGTACGGATCCATAACTTACCCAGGAGAAATTTCACATTCACATTCGGAAAACATCTAATAAAACACAAAAATAAAAACAAAAACAAAAAAACCTAACGTCACACAATAACTTTTGACGTAAATTTTGAAAAATTTTAATTAATTTTTCTAATTTGTTAGTAATTACGTAAGATTTTACTATTTTATTTTTATATTGATATGTTCATTTTCGTATGTTGTAAACTTGTAGGTATCTACTGAAGAAGAGCAAGGCTCGAAACTAGTTTAGAAAAATAAATTTTAATTATCACCAGAAGTAAATTTTTTATATAGACCCTAACTTTTGGAAATACTTGAACTTTATGAAATTAGAAAATTTAAACATAATCATCCACAACTTTTATGTTTGAATGACCAAATAAACCACACAGAAAAACCTTTATATATGTATTTGAAAAATACATTTACTCCACCTAAAAATAAGATTAAAAACCCCCAACATATACGGAAATGATTGAATGAACTCAAACCGCAATAACAACATTTTCCCATATTTCCCAAATTCAAATTTCCTTTTTTACTTTCTTTTTTATCTCCTTTACAATAGATATTTGAACTTTTGGTTTGGGAAATATTCAATTTTAATTTTATTTTATTTTAATCCTATTTTAATTTTTCACATTGACACAACGTCATAAATCACAACATAAATAAAAATAAAACGTCAATAAGATCAACAATTTTTTTAAAAATGTATTCCCTGAAGATGGTCTAAACGTGATCGAGACCGGTAGAAACATTGTATGAAATACTATCGTCTTAATAAAAGTTCAAAAATTATTAAATAAATATTATTAATTAATGTGATGTTCAAAAAAATTTAATCTATTATTGTTCTCAACTTCTAAAGTGAATTTTTTATTTTTGTGTATAGTATTGATGTGAGTGCGAAAATCTTCAATTAAATTCAGGCTGTCGTCGTTCCAAACTACTAATATGTCATCAACATATATACGCCACAAAATAATATTATCATTAATGGTGCTACCGACTTTCAATATTTCATTTTTAAAAAAATGAAAAATGTTTTATAAAGAACTACTTATGGAAAATCCCATGGGAAGACCTTGGTTATATTTACTTATATTTATTAAAATTTGCCGTCGAACTGGTAGAAATTTTATTCAGTGCAAAATTTTTATAATTTATTAAATAATAATATCTATATATAATAAATTAAATTAGATAAATAATATCTAATTCAGCACAGCAATTTAGTGTCATTTCATTAAATAAAAATTTAAAATATAAATGGCACTTAAGTAATATATTGTTAATTATTTATATAAATGCACGTAATTATCCTTATACAATAGATAAGATTATATTTAAAATAGTAAAAAAATAGCTACATCCACAGAGATTAAAGTGGAAATAAAACTAAGTGACGTGTGTTTTGAAATAATTAACTCAATGAGACTATTTATTTTTGAATAACAAAAAGATTATAAAAAATAACATTTGTTATAACTGCAATTATTTAAAGAAAGAAAAAAGATTTTCCGGTTTCTCCGTTGGTTTTGCTGTTTGATCTTCATCTAAATTATCATAGTCTTCAGCATCTTCATCCACAGTTCCTAAATCATCATCATCATCCAAATCGCCATTATCATTTTCATATTGAGGTTTATACTCGACATAATCCTCTACGTTCACTATAATTTGATTTTCATCATGATCATCACTATTTTCTTCGGTGCTATTTCTCTTGTCATTTGGAACTGAACTTTCTTCAACTTTTTCTTCACTATCCTTACTTGCCACTTTTTTATTGTCCTTATCAACGTTAATATCAATCTTGCCGCCATTTTGTGGGTAAATATTAGCAAAAGATGAAGGAAAGTGTTGATTTGTTTG
This sequence comes from Onthophagus sagittarius, assembly GCA_036711965.1. Taxonomy (NCBI): domain Eukaryota; kingdom Metazoa; phylum Arthropoda; class Insecta; order Coleoptera; family Scarabaeidae; genus Onthophagus; species Onthophagus sagittarius. The sequence continues at coordinate 10,917,985 of JASERS010000005.1, read as the reverse complement.
AACGAAATTAGGATTAATGTTGTTGGTTCGATAAAATCCTTGTTGGGGATAACTATAAAGCTGTTGAACATCACTTTGGATTTTTTTGTTTAAATATTTATAATAATCGGCGAAATCTTGATACTTTTCGAATTTGAATTGGGAGGAAAGTGGTTGGTGAGTAATTTGAAATCGAGGTTGAACGGTTTGAGGAAATGATTGGTAATAATTGTTGTACGGTGCATAAATTTGGTAATTCGGATAATTAGGGACATGATAATAATTAGGATAATTAAACGGATAATATAAAGCTTGGGAAGCGGTGAAACTGATTAAAGAAATGAAAACTATATTAAATGGGAACATTTTTCTTCTTATGAATTTGTCAAGTGTTTTTTGAGACTGAAATGATTTTGCGTTTTAAAAATGAGACTAATCCAAAGGTTGTTAAAACAACAAAAATTGACCTTAATGATAATAATATCTTATTCTTTATTCGTTAATGTAACATTTTTTGCACAAAATAATTTGTTAACTTGGTATATGTGGTTGCCTAAAAATAAATATCATCACAAAAATAATTTAACGTTTTTTAAATTCTTCAAAATTGCGCTCTACATATCTGTCTGTGATCCAGAACTTGCCCCTGAGGACAATTTTTTCTAACGTTAACTAAAAATCGATTATCCAAGATATCTTCAGTAGCTACAAAAATTTAAAGAATAATTTTTACCTAATTTTGTTCTTTACTTACTTGTCAATATCGGATCATCCGGATGAATAATCCTATCAGGATCCATTTTCTTTTGTGAAACTGCATCCGTTATTAGGATGAGTAATAGAAAAAATAAAAACCTCGTTCTCATCGTGTCTAAAATTATACGTCCTCCTTTTTCTGTTGGAAACAGCACATCCACACGAGCATTACCAAATGAATAAAAAGGTAATTAGCCTTCGAGGAACCTCCGAAAGGTCGTGAAACCGGTTTGATCACGATGGGATTCTCTTTATAAGCATTGAAAAAACGCGCATAAAGTGGTATATTGTTACGGCAAAATAACAAGATTTACAAAATGAAAACTAAGATTCTAAACGTGGTCAGCTTCACACTAATTATAGTTATTGCGACGTTTATTACCACAACAGTTCAAACGAGCATACGCTTAAGTGATAACATAGAACCAACAACGACGGACGGTATGATAATTCTTATTTTTTAATTCAATACAGATTAATCAATTATCATGTTTACACATTTTGTGAAATTTATTTTCGTTTAATCGTTATGTAGCGTACTCGTTTCGCTATTTACTTAAAGTTCGACCAAATTGTCCTGAAGGAATGAAAATTACAGGCAGAGGGATTTGTAGAAGAGTTTTAAGAAGAAATTAAATTAGTAAGAAATTCACGAAAAATATCGTAAATAAATTTTATTGTGTGCGGAAAAGAATGTATTTAAAATTGTTCACTTTTATGTACGTAATAACGACGTTACTTTGTGACGACAAAATATACTTTGTAGATAATGATAATGATATCAAACATATTACTACTACACCAGGTAAGTTTTATTACTATATATTACAAAATTCTTGCAAAATTTTTATTTTTGTATTAGTACCATCAATTGACTCCCGATTTTTGGTACACGCCCCAAAACGTCAAGACGACAAATGCAAATACAATGAGAAATTTGTTGCAGGAAGGTGTCGATATGTATTTAGAAGTTAATTAAAATAATAAAATTTTTATTTCAAATCATCTAATTTAGTTTGATTCATAATGTGTTTAATTTAGTTGATATTAATTTACTATTAACAGATTATTATCTTACATTAAGGTTATTGATAGTGATGATTACATGTTTGTTGATTAAAATCCTATTCAATCTCTCTCTCTTTTGTTCTGGATGAGGAAGGTATCGAATTCTCTCAGACCAATTTGAATTTAAATCCCAATTTTTTATTTCTTTTTGTTCATGTACTAAAATCGTTAAATTTGGTATATTATAAAAATGCATTGGTGAATGATTAAATATTTAGGTTTCATGATAAATTAAAGTAATATGTGTAGTACATTAACAGCCTCATTACTAGTAGGGGATAGAGCACATTTTATTCTGAACAAACTACTATTGTTAACAATTTCCTCAAGATGGACCGGAAACGCACTCAATTAACTTCACCAAGTGTTGTTAAACAAGTTTGAATGCAAGATCTTACAAAGCATATATGTTACAAACCCGAGCGAATGGAGAAAATTAATGAATTACAAGAGAACTGTATAGAACTAATTAAGCCCAGAAACTAAAGATATCATTTAAGTATCAGGGTTTCGACGAGAAAAATAACCATCGATTTGAATAAATAATTATAACGAGGATTTGAGGTATTTTAACCAGCGGCGTCGGATTTTCAAAATACATATGGGTACTGGGTTGGGTTGGGTTGGGTTAAAAAAACTTAATTGGAAATTGACTCAACAGATGAATGACGACTCTCTAAAGAAAAAACCTGAACCCAAGGTCCAAAAAAATTAAAAGAGATAACAAATACCGTACAGACACCGTAGATAACATTGCAGATACCGGTACTGAATTGGGAAGAATAAGCTCAATTTTAAGTTGTCTTTGACTTCAGGTTGTAAGATAATACAAAAAAGGATTAAATTTTTAAAACATCGATATTTTGAAACTTTATTGTTCCTTCTTCAGAAAGATTTTGAAATAGCGATGTTTCAAAAATTTAATCCTTTTTTGTGTTACCTCCCAACCTGAAGTCAAAGAAAACTCAAAATTATTAACTGAGGTCGCTTCAAATTTCGTTTTTTACTCTTATAATAATCTCAATAGTACATTAAAGTTAAAAAATAATTGAAAATAGTAACTTCACCCGATAAAACCATTAACAATTTTAATTTAGAAAAAAATATTATTAAAATTGTCATATTTGTACTTCTTCACTGATTAAAATTAAATCTGCTTTACATGTTTCGACTTTCAGTCATCTTCAGAAGCACTCTAATATATATCTTGTACAAAAACTTTAAAATCGCAATCAGAAATATAAAATTGTTGTGCATACGTGTCTATTAACGTAGATTTTATAATTTTAGCATTATTTCAAGTGTTTAATTATTATTGTACGTAAATAATTTACACAACAATTTTGTATTTTATCATAAAATTTTGAAATTATAGAAGCGCCATTTGATTTAAACGTCACCTTTTGTGTAAATGATATCACATCTGAGAGGATTTGAAGACGAAAGATGTGAAGCAGATTTAATTTTAACCAGTAATAAAGTGCAGAAATTATAATTTTAATAATACCTTCTTCTAAATTAATTCTAATATACTGGTAAATGGACTACACAACACACATTGATCAAATTAACAATTTTGAATAAGTGCTAGTTTGGAAGGATTTCAAGTTTTTTGGAAGAATTACAAGTCTTCTGGCAGCAATATCAAAAAATAGAAGTACTGTCATCAAGTCTTTTAAAAGCATCTCCAGTCTTCCAGATGCAATATGATGTTTTTTGAAAGCATTTCGAATCTTACAGAAGCTATATCAAGTCTTTCGGAAGCATTTCAACTTTTTTACAGGTTATATTAAAACTTCTGAAAGTATTCTCGAAGTCATCAAATTTTCTTTAAAATGTTCTGTTTCTGTTACATTAATTCGCCATCAAATTTCCTTTAAAATGTTCATTATTTTATGATGATATCTGATTGCGTTAAATAGAAATTGAAACGTGCTGAGTTAGATTTAAATAACATAACAATGATATTTATGACAATTAAGGAATCATTTATGGTACATTAATTCGTCATCAAATTTCCTTTGAAATGTTCGACGTATCGTGATGATATTCCGTTCTTGGGTTACGATGTGTCAAAGTTCGCACTCCAAGTCTATTATCATGAAACGTGCAAAGTTGGATTTAAAAAAGCATAACATCGATGTTTGTTAGAATTAAGGAATCATTTATGACATTAATTCGGCATCAAATTCTGTTTAAAACTTTCGTTATTTCATGGTATTATCTCATTTCGTTCTTGAGATACGATGTGTTAAAGTTTGTGTTTTAAATCTATTATTACGAAACTTGCAGAGCTGAATTAAAAAAAAAAAAAAACATAGAATACAGAAGCATCGATCCAGAAGCGGTTTTTATCGATATATTTGATCCAGAAGTATTTACTAATTATTGATTTCAGAGGTAATGGCAGCACATAAACTAATTCCTGAAATCGCTAACAGATTGTTTAAAAAAGCTTTTTCAGCATTATTTATAAGTTTATTTACTGCTGAATGTTCTAAACGTACTATTTCAGCAAATCTGTTCAACGTATGAATGAAATATGGACAAAAGATGTGCTCTTATGCAATTCCAACTCTGCATAATCTAGCTTATCCAGTGTTCTGCAGGCATAATCAAGTTTTCTAGAAGCAATATCAAATCTTCCAAGGACAGTAGTAAATCTTCTGGAAGCAGTTTATGTCTTCAAGAAGCATTTCAAATCTTTATAATGCAATATCAAGTCTTCTGGAAGCATTTCCACTCTTTTGGAACTTTTAAATTCAGGACTTGATACTCCTAGACAGTCTTTAGGAAGCATTTAAAGTCTTCTAGAAGGAATACCAAGTCTTTTAGAAGGATTTTAAGTCTCTTGGAAGCTGAAGTCTTCTGCAAGAATTTCAAATCTTCTAAAAGCAATTCTAAGTCCGCTGGAAGCATTTTGGATCTTATAGAAGCAAAACCAAGTCTTCTGGAAGCATTTCCAGTCTTTGGGAAGTTTTTAAATTCAGGACTTGGTACTACTAGACAGTCTTAAAGTCTTCTAGAAGAATTTCAAATCTTCTAGAAGCAATACTAAGTCCGCTTGAAGCATTTCTGGTCTTATAGAAGCAATACCAAATCTTTTGGAAGCATTTCCAGTCTTTTGGAAGTTTTTATGTTCAGGGATTGGTACTACTAGACAGTCTTTCGGAAGTATTTAAATTCTTCTAAAAGCAATACCAAGTCTTCTAAAATGATTTCAAGACCCTTCTTTTTCAAGTCTTCTGGAAGTCTTCTTTTTCAAGTCTTCTGGTCTTCAAGTCTTCGGATTTCAAGTCTTCTGGAAGAATTTCAAATCTTCTAGAAGTAGTTATCTAGATCCTCCTTATAAAAAATAGTAAGTCTTCTGGAAGCATTGCAATTCTTCTGGAAGAATTTCAAAATTTTTTAGAAGCAGTATCAATGTTCCAGAGGCAGTATCGAGTCATAATATTACAAACTGGTGTCTTCTTTAACAGCATCTGAACTAAAGGGATCAAGCCAATAAATTGTCGTATTATCGGGATAAACATTCTTCAAATGTCAAAGGTCACCAACAAGAGGCTTGAAGTAAAAATGACAAAAATCTCATCAGACGAAATGTTGATATAATTTCACTTGTTTGACTATAGAATTCTAAATTCCTAGACTAAGTATGGTGTAGTCTTCCAGAATCTTTCTTCCAAATGGTAAGTTAACATTGCAAGTTATAGCTATTTCAACAATAGCGGGAGCTATATATATGGGTACTGGGTTCTGAAAAAAAACTTAATTAGGAATTGACTCAACAGATGAATAACGGCTCTTTAAAGAGAAAACCTGAATTGGGTCTGAAACAATTAAAAATATCAAACGTACTCATCATCAAAACTTCGCAGCAGATGCCGGCACTGAATTGGGAAGAATAAGCTCAATGTTAAGTTGTCTTTGACTTCAGGTTGTAAGATAACACAAAAAAAGGATTAAATTTTTAAAACATCGTTATTTCAATCATCAAATCGAAACTTTATTGTTTCTTCTTTAAAAAGATTTCGAAATAGCGATGTTTTAAAAATTTTATCCTTTTTGTGTTATCTTACAACCTGAAGTCAAAGTCATTAAAGTACATTAAAATTAAAAAATAATTGAAAATGGTAACTTAACCCAAATAAAATCATTAACAATTTGAATTTGGAAAAAGATATTATTAAAATTGTAATTTTGCTACTTCTTCAGTGGTTAAAATTAAATCCGTTTTACATATTTCGACTTTCAATCATCTTCAGAAACAGTCTAATATATATCTTGAATAAAATCTTTAAAATCGCAATAACAAGTATAAAATTGTTGTGCATATGTGTCTATTAACGTAGATTTTATAATTTTAGCATTATTTCAAGTGTTTAATTATTATTGTACGTAAATAATTTACACAACAATTTTGTATTTTATCATAAAATTTTGAAATTGTTAGAAGCGCCATTTGATTTAAACGTCACCTTTTGTGTAAATGAGATTACATCTGAGATGACTTGAAGACGAAAGATGTGAAGCAGATTTAATATTAAACAGTAATAAAGTGCTGAAATAATAATTTTAATAATACCTTTTCCTAAATTAATTCTAATATACTGGTAAATGGACTACACAACACACATTGATCAAATTAACAATTTTGAATGAGTGCTAGTTTGGAAGGATTTCAAGTTTTTTGGAAGAATTACAAATCTTCTGGCAGCAATATCAAAAAATTTACAAGTAGTGTCATCAAGTCTTTTAGAAGCATTGCCAGTCCTCCAGATGCAATATGATGTTCAATATCAAGTCTTCCGGAAGCATTTCAACTTTTTTACAGTTAATATTAAAACTTCTGAAAGTATTTCTAATCTTCTCGAAGTCATCAAATTTTCTTTAAAATGTTCGTTCATGAAACGTTCTCAGTTGGATTTAAACAACATAATAATGATATTTATGACAATTAAGGAATCATTTATGGCACATTAATTCGTCATCAAATTTCCTTTGAAATGTTCGACATATCGTGATGATATTGCGTTCTTGGGTTACGATGTGTTAAAGTTCGCATTCCAAGTCTATTATCATTAAACGTGCAAAGTTGGATTTAAAAAAACATAACAACGATGTTTGTTAGAATTAAGGAGTCATTTAACATTAATTCGTCATCAAATTCTGTTTAAAACTTTCGCTATTTCATGGTATTATCTCATTTCTTTCTTGAGATATGATGTAAAACATAAAATACAGAAGCATCGATCAAGAAGCGCCCCATTTAGTAATTATTGATTTAAGAGGTAATGGCAGCACATAAACTAATTCCTGAAATCGCTAACAGATTGTTTAAAAAAGGTTTTTTTAGCATTATTTATAAGTTTAGTTACTGTTGAATGTTCTAAACGTACTATTTCAGCAAATCTGCTCAACGCATGATTGAAATATGGACAAAAGATGTGCTGTTATGCAATTCCAACTCTGCATAATCTAGCTTATCCAGTATTCTGCAGGCATAATCAAGTTTTCTAGAAGCAATATCAAATCTTCCAAGGGCAGTAGTAAATCTTCTGGATGCAGTTTATGTCTTCTAGAAGCATTTCAAATCTTTATAATGCAATATCAAGTCTTCTGGAAGCATTTCCTCTCTTTTGGAAGTTCTTAAATTCAAGACTTGATACTCCTAGACAGTCTTTAGGAAGCATTTAAAGTCTTCTAGAAGGAATACCAAGTCTTTTAGAAGGATTTTAAGTCTCTTGGAAGCTGAAGCCTTCTGCAAGAATTTCAAATCTTCTAAAAGCAATTCTAAGTCCGCTGGAAGCATTTCGGATCTTATAGAAGCAATACGAAGTCTTCTGGAAGCATTCCCAGTCTTTTGGAAGTTTTTAAATTCAGGACTTGGTACTACTAGACAGTCTTAAAGTCTTCTAGTAGAATTTCAAATCTTCTAGAAGCAATACTAAGTCCGCTTGAAGCATTTCTGGTCTTATAGAAGCAATACCAAGTCTTTTGGAAGCATTTCCAGTCTTTTGGAAGTTTTTAAGTTCAGGGATTGGTACTACTAGACAGTCTTTCGGAAGTATTTAAATTCTTCTAAAAGCAATACCAAGTCTTCTAAAATGATTTCAAGACCCTTCTTTTTCAAGTCTTCTGGAAGTCTTCTTTTTCAAGTCTTCTGGTTTTCAAGTCTTCGGATTTCAAGTCTTCTGGAAGAATTTCAAATCTTCTAGAAGTAGTTATCTAGATCCTCCTTATAAAAAATAGTAAGTCTTCTGGAAGCATTGCAATTCTTCTTGAAGAATTTCAAAATTTTTTAGAAGCAGTATCATATGTTCCAGAGGCAGTATCGAGTCATAATATTACAAACTGGTGTCTTCTTTAACAGCATCTGAACTAAAGGAATCAAGTCAATAAATTGTCGTATTATCGGGATAAACATTCTTCAAATGTCAAAGGTCACCAACAAGAGGCTTGAAGTAAAAATGACAAAAATCTCATCAGACGAAATCTTAATATAATTTTACTTGTTTGACTATAGAATTCTAAATTCCTAGACTAAGTATGGTGTAGTCTTCCAGAATCTTTCTTCCAAATGGTAAGTTAACATTGCAAGTTATAGCTATTTCAACAATAGCGGGAGCTATGTATATGGGTACTGGGTTCTGAAAAAAAAACTTAATTGGGAATTGACTCAACAGATGAATAACGGCTCTTTAAAGAGAAAACCTGAATTGGGTCTGAAACAATTAAAAATATCAAACGTACTCATCAACAAAACTTCGTAGCAGATGCCGGCACTGAATTGGGAAGAATAAGCTCAATGTTAAGTTGTCTTTGACTTCAGGTTGTAAGATAACACAAAAAAGGATTAAATTTTTAAAACATCGTTATTTCAATCATCAAATCGAAACTTTATTGTTTCTTCTTCAAAAAGATTTCGAAATAGCGATGTTTTAAAAATTTAATCCTTTTTGTGTTATCTTACAACCTGAAGTCAAAGTCATTAAAGTACATTAAAATTAAAAAATAATTGAAAATGGTAACTTAACCCAAATAAAATCATTAACAATTTGAATTTGGAAAAAGATATTATTAAAATTGTAATTTTGCTACTTCTTCAGTGGTTAAAATTAAATCCGTTTTACATATTTCGACTTTCAATCATCTTCAGAAACAGTCTAATATATATCTTGAATAAAATCTTTAAAATCGCAATAACAAGTATAAAATTGTTGTGCATATGTGTCTATTAACGTAGATTTTATAATTTTAGCATTATTTCAAGTGTTTAATTATTATTGTACGTAAATAATTTACACAACAATTTTGTATTTTATCATAAAATTTTGAAATTGTTAGAAGCGCCATTTGATTTAAACGTCACCTTTTGTGTAAATGAGATTACATCTGAGATGACTTGAAGACGAAAGATGTGAAGCAGATTTAATATTAACCAGTAATAAAGTGCTGAAATAATAATTTTAATAATACCTTTTCCTAAATTAATTCTAATATACTGGTAAATGGACTACACAACACACATTGATCAAATTAACAATTTTGAATGAGTGCTAGTTTGGAAGGATTTCAAGTTTTTTGGAAGAATTACAAATCTTCTGGCAGCAATATCAAAAAATTTACAAGTAGTGTCATCAAGTCTTTTAGAAGCATTGCCAGTCCTCCAGATGCAATATGATGTTCAATATCAAGTCTTCCGGAAGCATTTCAACTTTTTTACAGTTAATATTAAAACTTCTGAAAGTATTTCTAATCTTCTCGAAGTCATCAAATTTTCTTTAAAATGTTCGTTCATGAAACGTTCTCAGTTGGATTTAAACAACATAATAATGATATTTATGACAATTAAGGAATCATTTATGGCACATTAATTCGTCATCAAATTTCCTTTGAAATGTTCGACATATCGTGATGATATTGCGTTCTTGGGTTACGATGTGTTAAAGTTCGCATTCCAAGTCTATTATCATTAAACGTGCAAAGTTGGATTTAAAAAAACATAACAACGATGTTTGTTAGAATTAAGGAGTCATTTAACATTAATTCGTCATCAAATTCTGTTTAAAACTTTCGCTATTTCATGGTATTATCTCATTTCTTTCTTGAAATATGATGTAAAACATAAAATACAGAAGCATCGATCCAGAAGCGCCCCATTTAGTAATTATTGATTTAAGAGGTAATGGCAGCACATAAACTAATTCCTGAAATCGCTAACAGATTGTTTAAAAAAGCTTTTTCAGCATTATTTATAAGTTTATTTACTGTTGAATGTTCTAAACGTACTATTTCAGCAAATCTGCTCAACGCATGATTGAAATATGGACAAAAGATGTGCTGTTATGCAATTCCAACTCTGCATAATCTAGCTTATCCAGTATTCTGCAGGCATAATCAAGTTTTCTAGAAGCAATATCAAATCTTCCAAGGGCAGTAGTAATATCTTCTGGAAGCAGTTTATGTCTTCTGGAAGCATTTCAAATCTTTATGATGTAATATCAAGTCTTTCGGAAGCATTTCAGATCTTATTGAAGCAATATCAAGTCTTCTGGAAGCATTTCCACTCTTTTGGAACTTTTAAATTCAGGACTTGATACTCCTAGACAGTCTTTAGGAAGCATTTAAAGTCTTCTAGAAGGAATACCAAGTCTTTTAGAAGGATTTTAAGTCTCTTGGAAGCTGAAGTCTTCTGCAAGAATTTCAAATCTTCTAAAAGCAATTCTAAGTCCGCTGGAAACATTTCGGATCTTATAGAAGCAATACCAAGTCTTCTGGAAGCATTTCCAGTCTTTTGGAAGTTTTTAAATTCAGGACTTTGTACTACTAGACAGTCTTAAAGTCTTCTGGAAGAATTTCAAATCTTCTAGAAGCAATACTAAGTCCCCTTGAAGCATATCTGGTCTTATAGAAGCAATACCAAGTCTTCTGGAAGCATTTCCAGTCTTTTGGAAGTTTTTAAGTTAAGGGATTGGTACTACTAGACGGTCTTTCGGAAGTATTTAAATTCTTCTAAAAGCAATACCAAGTCTTCTAAAATGATTTCAAGTCCCTTCTTTTTCAAGTCTTCTGGAAGTCTTCTTTTTCAAGTCTTCTGGAAGTCTTCTTTTTCAAGTCTTCTGGTCTTCAAGTCTTCGGATTTCAAGTCTTCTGGAAGAATTTCAAATCTTCTAGAAGTAGTTATCTAGATCCTCCTTATAAAAAATAGTAAGTCTTCTGGAAGCATTGCAATTCTTCTGGAAGAATTTCAAAATTTTTTAGAAGCAGTTTCATATGTCTCGGAGGCAGTATCGAGTCATAATATTACAAACTGGTGTCTTCTTTAACAGCATCTGAACTAAAGGGATCAAGCCAACAAATTGTCGTATTATCGGGATAAACATTCTTCAAATGTCAAAGGTCACCAACAAGAGGCTTGAAGTAAAAATGACAAAAATCTCATCAGACGAAATCTTAATATAATTTCACTTGTTTGACTATAGAATTCTAAATTTCTGGACTAAGTATGGTGTAGTCTTCCAGAATCCTTCTTCCAAATGGTAAGTTAACATCGCAAGTTATAGCTATTTCAACAATAGCGGGAGCTCCTAAAACATCTTCACCCAACAAATAAGCTATAGTTCCAAGAAAGAAATTTCATCAGTACTGTTTGAAATATCACATACCAGTGTCTCCTTTTAAAGCATCAAAATTTTAGAGATTAACCCAACAAACTGGCGTTTAACGAGATAACTATTCTTCAGACGTATCTCATCAGACGAAATGTTATTCAAATTTCACTTATTTATTTATAAGAATTCTGCATTGATAGACCAACTATGTGTTATGTTTTAGACCAGTGCTTCCCAACCTATGGGTCGCGAACCAAAACTGAGTGGCAAATTCTCACTTAAAACTAATACAACTTATTATGCTTTTACACCAGAGACAATTCCTAAAAAAATCGTATAAAAAGAGAATTAGGTGTAACAATAAATTTAATAAAATCACATTTTATAAATTTTTAAAAATTTTTGAAAAATCCTAAAAACTTGATGATTTTCCAAGCTTTTCCGAGAACAAATCCATCCATGAGTATCTCAGCACGTTTTTGAGATATCAAGTTTTCAACTCATCTTAAATTTGTCATAGAATTAAAAATTGGAGTCGAATTCTTAAGATGTCTTCATGAATTTTTTATGATTTATAATAAAAATATGCACTTTTCCGAGAAGAAATCCATATGTATTTAAATTCGTTTTTGAAATATCAAGTTATGAACACATTCTAAATTTCTGATACTTCATAAAGGAAATCTTTAGATTTCCTTAATCATTTTAGAAAAGCCGTAAAAAATTGAATCCTAAAATATCTGATGATTTTTTTGATGATATATAACGAAAAATATCCACTTTTTCGAAAATAAATTCACGTGTATCTCAATTCGTTTCTGAGATCAAGTTTTGAACACAACTAAATTTGTAATAAAATTAAAAAATTCCTTAATCATTTTTGAAAAATTGTAAAAAATTGAATTCTGAAGATATCTTGATGATTTTTAGTGATTTATATAAGGAAGTTTGTACTTTTCTGAAAACAAAACTATGCGTGAGTATCTCAACTAGTTTTTGAGATATCGAGTTTTGAAGTCATCATGAATTTGTGGCATTTTATAAAATTAAAATTTTTTTTAATCATTTTAGAAAAATTGTAAAAAATCGAATTCTTAAGACATCTTGATGATTTGTTTCTTATTTATAAATGAAAGTACGTGCTTTCCCGCGAACAAATTCACGTGTGAATATCTCAATTTATTTTTGAGATATCAAGTTATAAACTCAACTTAAATTTGTTATAAAACTAAAGATTTCCTTCATCATTTTGGAAAAATGATAAAAAATCGAATTCTGAAGATACCTTGATGATTTTTTAGCTATTTATAAAGGAATGTGTACACTTTTCTGAAAACAAAACTGTGTGAGTATCTCAATTCGTTTTTGAGATATCAAATTTTGAACTTAACTTGAATATGTCATAAAATTAAAAATTTCCTTAATCAATTCTGAAAAGTCGTAAAAATCGAATTCTTAAGATATCGTGATGAATTTTTTATTGTTTATAAAGGAAATATACTATTTCGATAACAAATCCACGCATGAGTAGCACAATTCATCTTTGAGATATCACATTTTGAAATTATTTTAAATTTGTCATAAAATTAAAAATTTCCTTAATCATTTTGGATAAATGGTAAAAATTCGAATTCTAAAGATATGTTGATGATTTTTTAGCTATTTATAAAGGAAAGCGTGCACTTTTCTGAGAGCAAAACTATGCGTGAGTATCTCAATTCGGTTTTGAGATATCAAGTTTTGAACTCAATTTAAATTTGTCATAAAATTAAATATTTTCTTAATCGTTTTATCGTAAATAATCGAATTCTTCAGATACCTTGATGATTTTCTCAATTCATTTTTGAGATTTAAGTTTTAATCTCAACTTAAATTTATTATAAAATTAAAAATTTCCTTAACCTTTTTTAATTTTTATGAGACCATTGTTAGCAATTGATATCAAGATATCAATTTTTGCGTTTAACCCAAATTTTGTAGCATATCATAAAATCAATAATTTTTCTAAAAAATGTTATTCTTTTTAACTACTACCAAAGATTTAGAATTATAGCTCGTATAACTTTTTTTTCGTGTTTAATTGGTCGCAATATAAGGTTTAGACTTTCACCTGGAAAGTAAATATCGCGATATACAGCTATTTCAACAATAACGGGACCTACTAAAATATCACCTAACAAATAAATCTAGAATTCCAAGAAAACGATTAAAAAAGAATTTTATTGGTATTTTTTGAAATATCGTCAACAAATATCTTCTTTCAAAGCATCTGAACTGAAGGCATCTACTCGACAGATTTATGGAGTAATGGGTTACCATCGTTCAGATTTAAAAACTAACATTACCGTCAACAAGAGACTTGAATCAAGAATGGTATCTCATTAGACGAAATCTTATTCTAATTTTAATATGTTTGTGTATACAATTCTGTATTCGTAGATTCAGTATGTGTTATGATATAGACTTTCGGCTGTTCTCCCATTTTGTGGCTAATTTTTCTGTTGCCTCTCTGATTCTTTTTCTTTATCTATGCTCGGCCTCTTCCAGGATAAATTACCACGTGATCATTTCGACAACTATTTTCATACTCTTAGTTTTGCTCATATCTCGCACATGCCTAGTCTGTATATTATCACAAATAACATACCGTATCTATTGATTTGAACCAATCTCACTTAAACACCCTGATTTTCTTTATTGAACTGGTTTCTGCAGTTTCCTTACTGGTTCATGGCTGCTGGAAATATCCATTTCAAGATATTTTAATTTACCGACTTATTCATTAAGATTAACATGAACTACAAATTCATAATGAGATATAGAATAAACCGGAAAGAATTGAAAAATCTCTTTACTTTTTCGCTACTAAAATGGTAAAAAAGAAAGAGATGGATAGGTCAAGAAGAGCCTTACCTGATAATATGGTAATGTTAAGGGAAATATTTTGTCTAAATTAATCCATTGTTAAATGTTATGTAAGTAAATACATATTTAACGGTAGATAAGAAATGTATTAAATCGCAGTGTTATTGCACATTAAACGCTTTTATTAATATAATATATAATATTATATATACAGTATTCTATTTTACGAACAATTTTTTTTTCATTTCAAATATCAAATTTATGTTTTCTTTAAGTTCTTGCATAGGGAACATTGATTAGTTGAATCTAAACAATATCTTTTTGGGCACTGTTTTATGGAAGGATTTTTTGGGATCATGTTACACTTAATACAAGTCTTATCCTTATCCCAGAACCGACAATACCCATCTAAACAGGGGGGAATTATAAAACGTCTCGAATGCCTAAAATTAAATGAAGATATAATCAATCAATATAATCAGTCAATTAATATATTATTAGCTTACATCGTGAAGTAATTGTAATCGCTCGAAGTTTGTAACACAGCCCAGTTATTTTTTTTTATATAAAATTCTGAAGAATTCTGCGTCAAACAGATAATCAACAAGGAAACTCCCACGAATTTAGGAAACATTCTTAGAAAGGTGCACTTATGTAAAAGTGGGTATAAATGAAACGTTAAAAGTGACTCAATTTCACAATGCTGAGATGTTAAGTATTTGTTACCATATCTGTTTATACATTTAATGAGAGATAAGAATCTTGCACCTAAATTAATTTAAGTAGGTAATACGTCATAATGAAAAGTAAATAGAAAAGTATAAAATAATAGTTTATTTTTAAAATTAAAGGATTTGTCTACAAACTCCGGTTCGGTCTCTTCTGTATCCTTTAACGCACGTATTAACATTTATTACACGTTTCCCTTCACCACTGTTTATATTGTCTCCATTTGTTGCTTCTGGAATTAAATTTATCTCTTGGTTATTATTACCAAGTCTAATGTCGATCATATCCACAGGTTCAATTGCTACAATTAAAAATAACCAATTAGATTTAATTAAAAAATAATGTTTTACTCACTTTCTGATATCGATTCCGTTGTCGTTTCAGGTTTACATCCTCTATGATCCTTAATTTTGCAGGTAAATTGATGAAAAGCATTATGAGCCTTATCAAATCCTTCTTTTATATGATCAAAAATCGGTGTAGATTCACATTGACTGACGATTACGGTTAAAAGAAGAGATGAAAATAAAATTTTCTGCATCTTGTAATGTTTCGTCTTGGTTCAAAGACTGACTTATCGAATAGGAGTTTATAATGACGAGGATGGCACCTGATAAACTTTTAACCTTTTCGTTACTTAGAACAAAAAAAAAAATAAAATAAAAAAATGGTTTTTTAAAACTGCTTTATTGATAAACTTAATAAACCTTTGTCAATACTTTCTCTCTATAAATTTTTTCGGCGTTACTTCCTGATCGAATGAAGTAAGGTAAAATTTCAATCGGAGCTGGGTAATCGGTTAACATTTGACCGCCTTCGTAAACTTCATCCGTGTTTGCATCTATCCATAAACCGGCTGGTAAATAAATATCGCGCGTTACAGTATTTTCAACAACAATCGGAGCTACTAAAATATCTTCGCCCAAAAGGTAAGCTAAAATTTCAAAGAAATTGTAAAAAAATTGTTTTCGAATTTTTGAGAATATCACAAACCGGTGTCTTCTTTCAAGGCATCAGAACTTAAGGGATCGACCCACCAAATTGGCGGATTAACGGGGTAACCATCCGTAACAGATTTTTCCATAACTCTTATAATTTCATCGGCGAAAATTGCGTGGATATCAACGAATTTTCGTGAAATTTGGATAATTGGGTACTAAAATCAAATATTTATGTTTGAGTCAAAATGAGAAATTTGTCATTACCTGATCGGTTTCAAATTCCCAAGGAACGTAACTAAATTGGACCGTTGGCATAAAAGTGTTTGCTTGAAGCCATCTTATATATAATTCTGGGGATGGTTTAAAAATGTAACCATTTCCTCCGACCATGTCAGGTAAAACCCTACAAATTTGAATTAATTTTTGTTTAAAATCACTTTTTGTACTCACATTGTGTAACCATTAATATTCATTTGCAACAAAGTCGTTATTAAAGTATACAGCCCATTATTTGTTCCCCACCTCGAATCTTTATCCATCATTCTCACCAAAACAGGTAAATCTTGAGTTCTACAAATAAATTTTTATTAAAAAATTCTTATTATTATTTTGCAATATTTACCCCCATCCCGTTCTGACTTCAATTAACCTACCGAATTCAGCGCTCATTCTTACGTAAGTTTCCGTCAATAAACTGGGAGATAATTCAACATCTCCCGTTAAATCGGGTATTTGTGGTGCCCAAGAAGTCTCGCCAGCATCAAATTTGAAAGCATCAATATTGTAAGCCGATCTAAGAAGCTCCAATCTGTCGACAAACCATCGGCGAGCTTCCGGATTTGTAAAATCAACATGTTGAGCTTCACTGGTATTACTATTCCACCAACTTGTTAAAACGGAACCCTCGAAATTTTTAATGAAATAATCTAAAAGAATTTATTTGTCGATTAAATACTAACACTCACGTTTACATGAAATAAACAACCCATTAAGAATTAAACTACGATTTGGAAACTTTGGTAAAATAATGGTTTATTACCAACTAAGAAAGATGAAAGTGTAGTTGAAAAAATTAAAACAAAAAAAACATTTTTCAAGAAGAGTTAGAAGAGGGGTGCATTCCTACGTACAGCAATGTATACATTAACTCTTCTACCCATTCTCTATTAAGTGGTAGATCTCGTTCCATGCAACCTCTGAATGGTGTTGATGTTTATCTAGATTCTCAGGGGCCTTTGTAGGGCCTACTTGGCTTAGTCAAATGGCCATCTTATCCCAACAATGTTCAATCGTGCATACAAAATCTGTGTCAAAATCTGCAATCCAACCTGCTCTAGGAGCCTTCTTATAACCACAGCACTATGGGATTTTGCATCATCCTGATGGAATGTGTCATTCTGCAACGTCTGTACGAAATGTACTTACACCCATCTCATAATTTTGTCGATATAATGACGTGAGTTTCATCTGCATAAAATAAACGTAAGTAATGACCTTCATCCAGCACATATCGCTCTCCCAAATCATAACCCCAGGTGTTAAAGCCGTGTGTCGTCTTTGAACGAACTCCAAATTCAGTTTTTCCCCTCGATGTCGCCAACCAACCCATAAAGAAAACAGTGATTCATCACTGAAGACGATATCACTTCATTGATGAGCCCATCCTTGCCGTTCCTGACACCATGCAAATCTGGCTGCTTTATGGGGAGGTGTTAATGGAAGTCGAATCTAAGGACAGACTGTATGAAGACCAAATTAAAAAATTCTTCAGTAAGCAGTTACCATCGACAAGTATCCACAACAATCAACCTTCACGTTTAAAATTGATTACTGGATAACCATTCGCATCTTCACGTACGTTGCGTCTTCGGGTGAGCCTTCCAACAGGACACAACACAGTTGGGTGAGGAAGCTGTTTTACTAATCAAAACTCAACAAATTTGAAATATTTTTCGTTTTTAAAGTTCTTTCCATTAATTAATTGATGTAGAATACATGTACCAGAGGGTAAGGGCAAGGAGCAAACTACCTTATTTATTTCTATCTGCTGAAAGTTGACATTTCAACTTGAAATTGTATATTTAATCGTTTATCTAACAATGGTACTAGAAGTCTTCCAAAATTTGAATACAATTGTTAAAAGATGTTCACAAATTATGAACTACTTTTTTGAGTATTCCTTGGATACCGTACCTGGTAGTGACACCCAATGTAAAAAATGCAAAATATTGTTTGTTATTGAATTTAAATGTTATTGACTTAAATGCTCATTAGGTTACAAATGATGTTTGATAAAATTATTTACTCTGGTTGGAAATGGTGAAGTACTAAGACCGAAATTTTCAAGAAGCTTCGTTTCCTCTTCTTTGTAAATAGTAATGAAATTTTTCGCATCTGATCTCTCTCTTTTTCTTTCTATCCATTATTGTTCTACTTGTGGACAAAGGCCTCTTTAACAGGTTGGCTGCCACAGCTATTTTTATTTTTGTTAAAATATATTGGGTAATGTATGTGGGACACGTTTCAATTTCTGGTTCTGAAAGAAGTGAAAACACCTCAAATATACGATGCAAGCAAAGATAACACTCGAAACAAAATACACTGACTCTAATAGACCAACATATCAGTAACAATAATAGGCAGTTAACCTGTTAATATTCTTCTATGTCAAACCGTCTACTTCTCGTAATACTCTTTATGTCCTCAATCCATCTTCTTGAAGGACTGTCTGTACAGGGTTTTGTTATTCTTAGCAGTCAGTACGTCACATCTTACGTAGGGCTGGTTAGGTAACGAATGGTCATCCATTACAAATTTTACTGCTTAACTTGCAATGCACTTGTGTTATCTTAAATTAGCTTGTAGCTTTTATAGTCATCACCATGGCTTCAAGTCTGTGCGTCACCACTGCTAGTATGCATGAATTACCTTTGATGAAAGATGTTAGGTTACTTTAAAAAAAAATATAACATATGAAAAGACAGAAATATTCCATGTTACTTAAAGATTTCGCATCTCACTTCCATCGTAATGTCATCGTTCTCGTTCTCCTTTCTTCCTTTTTTTGTTCACTATTAGCCGAAGGCCTATTTAATATGATTCCATATTTTTCTCTCTTACACCTCAAACCATTTGCTTCTCATAATTCGCATTATCTCGTCTATTAATCTTTTTGGAGATCAGTCCGTATTGGACTTTGTTATTCCTAGCAGCTAACATGTCCAATCTACCGCATACATTACAGATGTGTTTTTCACATGAATTTCAACTGGTTGGGTTTTGTAATACATTTTAATAATAAAAAATTAGTGTTGATTAGGACGGTTGGTTTACTGTCGCCTATAACCAATTGTTGAACACGATGAAGACAAAATCCAGAACAATGACACATTCGAGGAAGAAGATGATGGGCTACTATTTCTGAGGCAGAACGTAGAGGATAAATCTACTCTTGATGAAGAGGAAAAGGAGTTGCTAACCAACTTTGTTGTTTGAAAACGTTGTTGCAATAATAAATGTTATACAGTGATACCACGAAAAATGATCGAGAATACAAGAAACATTTTAAAAACGAGAACAGTTTAGAGTTATCAAAGAATGAACTCGGTTTAGTAATTTTCGATTAAATTATATCGAAGCCGGAATTATGTATAATGAAGAATTAGAAAATTTGATATTGCTTCCAGAAGACTTGATACTGCATTTAGAATACTTGAAATGCTTCCAAAAGACTTGATTAGTTCCGGAAGACTTGAAATGCTTCCCGAAAATTTGAAATGCTTACAGAAATCTTAAAGTTCTTCCAGAAGACTTGAACTGCTTCCAAAAAACTTTCTACTGCCCCTGAAAAACTTGATACTGCTTCTAGATAACTTGATATGGGTTGTAAATGATTTTAAATGCTTGCAGAGAACTTGATACTACATTTAGAAGACTAAATACTTTCAAAATTCAGTCTTTTCAGCGCCTGTTAAACCTATCAATCGTCGAATGCCGAGAATTATACAGCCAACTGGTTGATCTTTAGCCTTTTTTGAGCCTACAATAGCTTTCTATGAAATATAATTATCTAAAATATATTTGCTAAAAAAATATTTTGTCTTCATTTTTAATCAACTTTTAAATAAGTTATGAGTTATCAGTTTTTACCATGTGATAGAGAGTCCCAAAGTCAGTCTGAATCAGTAGAAAAGTGGAAAATAATTTTTTCACACATAAGCTGCTTATTGGATACTTAAATAGTCGTATGTCTGCTGCAAAAACAAAGAATTTTCTTCAGTCAATGGACTTCCAAAGTGAAGTAATTTTGGAATTTCACACGATAAACCAAATCTCACTATTCCGAATACTTGCGCTGACGCGATCTTTGAAGTATGTGTTTTCAGCATAAAAATCCACCGCAATTCAAAAACCTTTGTAGAAAAGATTTGTAGAAAAGGTTAAAAAAAAAGATTGTAGAAACATAAAACTAATCTTTAACCTAGATATGAAGACTGTATTATAAATCTCTAAAATGTCATATAATGTCATATTCAACATTCTAAAAATTAACTAATTCAACTAATTAATAAAATATCATAATTAACGATTTTTACAGCAAAACTCTTTCCTAACTCAAACCTCAAAATGGATTGTCAAAAACCTCGTATAAGGATCGTAAGATTATTCATTATGATCTGAAAAAGCATAATCGATACGTATTTACAACCAAAATATGAGGAAAATGGAAGAACATAAAAATCTTCAAAACATCATATTTTCGAGTTTAATTTACATTTAAATTAACCAAAATTCAAAAACTAAAACAGACAGATGTTTTTTATAACAAAACTCTTAACATCAAACTCAAAATGAATGCTATATGACCTCATTCATGGAAAAGCATAATCCATCTCCACTTATAACTAATAATATAAAATAAGCTATGGAAAAATTGTATGAATACTTCAAAAATTATTATATTATTTTAAAAATATCATAATTTTGTGTTTTCAGTACAAAAATCAACCACAATTCAAAAATTAAAATTGACAGTGAAATAGTTTTTGTTGATTTGATTATAGCCGGGAATTAAACATAAACGCTTAAATATAAATACATATTCTTAAAAAGTATCGTCTGACTATAAAAATTAATCGAACTTTCTAGTAAGACTTTCTAGTATACTGGGATCTAAATCCCTCATGTCCTTATTCCTTGTCTCTTGTACCCCTCAGAAACATTTGTATACTAAGGGTTGACTGGGGCTTGTTGGTTACAGGGGTAGGTCGGTACAGACATTCAAAGTCAGCAATGAAGCGACTAGCTTTTCGAAGACAAGCTTTTCTATGAACACATATACAGTGTTTCTATGGAAATCTGGTACTTTCGGGAAAAAGATTGTTGCTTGGTTACCTACAAAATAATTTGTGCTTTTGGAAACGGTAAATAACTGTCAACATTCTCAATATACAATTTATAACACAATTCACTGCAGAGTCAGCAGCTATGCATGATAAAAGTAGAGATGATTTCGTGTATATATACATGTAGTCTAACCCTACTTTTGATCGCTTTTTTGCGTGGAAAATTATTTATAAATTCATAGGCTGTGGGGCCGACTGATACATTTGCATCTGGGACAGGTTAGTATGGTGTACTAACCAACCCCACACAATTTGAATATTGTTTACAGGACTGAAGCTGATAGAAACAAAATGTTTTTTGTGCATCCAATTACCACACGAAATTATAAAAAGAATTCGCAGAGGAAGAAAACCCCTCCTGACATAATGTTAAGAGTTTCTTTAAGATCGGCGTCTAGAGATTGCGAAATACCTTTAATGACATTGCGAAGATATTGTCAGAAACTTAGTTTAGAAGAAATTAGTTTCGTATAATATTAAAAACACACAGGTTAATAGAAATTATTATGTACCTATGTTTTATTCTTATTAATTTGTTACGTATTAGGTACATGGACTGCGATTATATACTATGGCTTCAATCCAATAGAAGTGGGAGGAATGGCATATTTGTATGACACGTTATTGATTATAAACAATAAAATAACTGGATCTGATTGGCTTTCTTCTCTATTTGAAGAGAAAAAAATTCTTCTTCCTAAATTAGATCACCAGAAACGACTAGTCTGTTTCGAGCTATAAGTTTTAACAAACACAACGTGACTGCGTTCTTCGACAATCAACACACAGTTTTATATAGATCCCAGATTGAACTTCATAATGTGTGGAATATGGACAAAACATGCATCACTATAGGGCAAGCAAATAGGAAGGTCACTGAAAGATGAACACTCGAACAATGACATTTACAGTGTCTGCTACAGGAAATAAGGTGCCACCTTATTTTCTTTTTAGTTTTTTTAATTTCAAAACCATTTTCAAAATGATTTCCTATAAGCGCTGGAGAAGCCAACCCAATAGGATGGAGAAAAGAAGAACACTTCATCGTGTATGTGAGGCATTTTATTAAACACGTGAAAGGCTCTAAAGAAAAGTCGATTCTCCTATTGCTCGATTCTCACATTTCTTGTAAAGAAAATGGAGTCACTATTTTATCGTTTCCTCCTCGCTGTGGTCACAAGCTACAACCACTAGACACAAACATCTACAATAAATTAATAAAGTGTGTCAGTGTAGCTTGTGAGTCATAACATTTTTTATATGCTTCTAATAAATTAAAGATTTTCATATAAATTTCGTCTTAAAATATCTTGATTATGATTTTCCATAATGTGTACTAACCTGCTCCAGATATGGGGTTAGTTATACATAAGACTGCCAATTATTAATAGCTCCCAATAGTTTTCACGAATTTTTCCTTAATGTAAGAGAATTAGTTATTAGTTAGTGAGTATTTCTCCCCTAACTTCTTGTACACCATTGTTTACTTAAAAAATTTTCTGTAGAATAAGTTTTGACACTCTTCTTTGGCTTTAGTCCAGCTAGAATTATGATTTAGCCCAGCGTGCACTGCAACGTTCCCTATTTTAGCCATAAATAATCACAAAATCTTCTGTTTATCAACCATTGCGAAAACTATCTAGTTTCATGCAATTTTAGTCCTCTTTGTAGTAATCGCCATCTTGATTTTTGAAAAATTCATTATTCTGACTCCAGATTCGTAATTAGTACAACAAAAGATTGCACTTTTTCCAAGTTTTATAAAAATTAGGAAAAACTGAAAAGTGTTCCGTTTTAACTGAAGAATATTTGTTATAACTTAATTTATGGTTCATTATGGCGCTTGTTCTTGGAATATATGATTTATTATGTCATAACAAAGAAATTCTCAAAATAAAATATGAAATATAAGGAATTTTTCAATTTTCGTGATGAAAAATCAACTTATCTTGTTCAATTTGACGTTTTCAGTGCTTGAAATTTCTTACTGATAGATAGTAATATATTTGTTGTGTAATTAGGTTTCCTCAAGTCTTTAGAAAAATTTCTTCTACCTGAAAACCTTAAATTTAGATGTTTGACAATCAAATACCTGAAATTTTATGAGTAAAAATTTGCTAAACATTGCTAATAAAAAATATTAAAAGTTGGAGATAACTTTTCTTAGTTGATAATAAAGCATTATATTACCAAAGTTTCAAGATTTTAGTGGGTGGTGGATTTCATATAAAAGTGATCATAATTAAAATTATTTTAAAATATACTGTTTGCTAATCCAACGTCGGTTTGATCACAGTCTATATTTACGAAGGGATGAACCCAAAGTGTAACGGTAAACCCTAATCCTTTAATTTGTGAAACTGTATCGAAAATATTAGTAAATTCTGGTTTTCTAAATGTTAGCGATCCATAACAAGTCTCCCAATAATCGTCAATTTCAAATTGACCAGTGGGAAATTCGTAATTAACAATTTCGTTAGCGTATTCTAACAAAATCGAATCATTAATCGGTCTTTTGTATCTAGCCCAAGTTGACCAAATTGGTTTTTCAATTAATCTCCTGTCAGGGTAACCTAATCAATACAAAAAATAAAATTAAGCTATATTAAAAAATAAATAAAATTACCAGATGGTTTTCCCAAAAAATGTTCAACTGCATGAAGATGACCATCCCTAACATTATCTCTTGCAGAAATAGTGTACCTCAAAATATTTCTAGATCTCATCGATGCGAACGGCGCTTCAACTTTTCCGCTAAAACAAACCGCACCATCTCGTATATTATTTTGATCGATAAATAAAGGAGTTCGTCGATCAACAAAAATATAAGCCCCGTTCGAATTTAGCCAATAAGGCTCAACAATCGCGGCATATCCATTTTCTTTGGGTGCATTAGCAAAGTTGGTTAATTTTAATTTTTCAATGGGCCAATACTGATTCCATTGCTCGGGGCCACCGAACCAATTCGTCGTCTCCGCGTTTAAATTAAAACAATCCGTAAACGTTTCTTCGGTATTAACATTCGACCAAGTTAACGTATAAGCATTGTCGATTGTTTTATCAATAGTGAAGAAAGTGTCGCCGAAATTAATACAGTTATCGATATTTTCGCAAAATGTTGGATTTTCTAGGTTTGTTGACAGACCAATGTTACCAGATAATTTTTCGATACCATCTAAAATAAATTAATTAAAAGAAATAATAATAAAAAGGGGATTTTTATTTGACCTTTTAACAAAGATAATACCAGTCCATCGTCGGAGTCATGTATAATCAATGTCAAATCGTTGTTGACTAAGGAAATTAACTCAGAGTTAACAGTTGTAAACGCCCAAAATAGAGCTAAAAATAATAAGATAAGAAAATGTTGAGATTGCTATGAAAGGAATAACTCACCTATATAGAGCAACATTTTCGGAGTTGTTATTAAATCAGTTTTGATCAATCAATAGTAAATATAGGTTCACCTTATCTTTCTCTTAAGACGAAACTCTTAAGATAACGTTACGAGTAGATTGTTTGTTTAAAAATATTTTCTAATCAAGTACAACAATCATTAAAAAAGATGATTGTCCGATTTGAGCCCATTTTTAAATTGAAATTTTTAAAACCTTTATAAACATTTTTACCCGATAATTAAAAAGGTTTGAATTACTGTGCGGATGTCCTTGCAATTCCAACAAAATCAAAATATATAAATTCCCTTTATTTTAATTTTATGCAAATTT
Organism: Onthophagus sagittarius; assembly: GCA_036711965.1. Taxonomy (NCBI): domain Eukaryota; kingdom Metazoa; phylum Arthropoda; class Insecta; order Coleoptera; family Scarabaeidae; genus Onthophagus; species Onthophagus sagittarius. The sequence continues at coordinate 10,892,900 of JASERS010000005.1, read as the reverse complement.
TATTATTTTTAGTTTATTCTTGTTGTTCTAAAATGATATTTAACAGTTCTTCAATACATCACGTTAAGAACGCTTCGTTGCTTTAACAAAAAATGTTGACAAAAATTAAAAAAAGTGTTGAATAAAAGTGTCGGTACTTGAGTTGACCAATATTTGAATGCGAGATTGTATTTAAAATCAAGTTTTATTTCAAGTCATAGAAAAATACAAAAATTAATGACTTAAAATGTAGAACCTCAATTGTTATTACGAACTTCTTATATCTATAGGTGGGTTAGATAGTGAAGGCGCATAATCTAAAAACAGAAAAAAAAATTATTTAAGAGTTTTTAAAGCGTTTATAAATTTACCTTCGCGAATTCTGCCTTGTGACCCATCATTTGGGTAATCCGGTTGATCACCACACCCTTCATGTGTGTGAATTCTGCACCCTAATTTGTGCAGTGCAGAAAACCCATCATCAACGAAATCGTTTACCATAACTAAGACTTGGTCCCATATTCCAGCGTCGACACTTTCATTAGAGGTCAACGCAAATACCACTACTACAAGTGAAAATCTTAACATTCTTAATAGAACAGTTTACGATGTGCATATGAAACCGAGAAAATATGAACTGATCAAAAACTGGAATAACGTAAGTGAAATGAAAAGATGTGGTTAATTCTGGCTGCCTGGTTGTCCTCGATGAATGAGGACGTGAGATTTATGAACTGGGAATTTTGCTTTTCCAATTTATTATTAATCATGATTAAGTATCCTGGATAAGCAACGTGTTATATTTTTTTTTAACCTTCACTATTTTTGTTAACTTAATAAAAAAATATTTACAAAGTTACTTTACGCCTTTCAAATTATGACCTTTTTTACGTCTTGGAATAAAAAGCAAACCAATCAAGATATTTGATTACTTTTTTCGTCACATACTTATCCAACAGATTTTATTACGTTTCTTATAAAAACGCAGTCTCAGATATGCTAGGGATTGACTCAGGGGTTCCGCATGGGAGTAATCTGGGACCTTTATTATTCTTATTGTTTATAAATGATTTACCTCAGGAAATTAATTCAACCAGATGCTTACTTTTTTGCGGACGATCTGAAGATATTTACAACTGTTCACGATTTAAATGACTGTCGGTCTTTGCAATCTGATTTGGATAATGTATTTAATTGGTGTCGACTCAACAGTCTTCATTTTAATGTGTCTAAATGCGAGTCTATGTCGTATACTTTAAGGAAGAAGCCGATAGAATTTGTATACAAAATTAATAATGTAAGTTTGACGTCTGTAGTTAAAAAAAGAGATCTGGGAGTATTGTTTTCGCCTAATTTATGTTTTGCTGAACATATTAAAGCCATTACAGCGTCATCTTTACGTCTCTTAGGATTTGTCATTAGAAATTCTTACAGTTTTTCAAGTGTGCAAACGCTGAAACTTTTATTTAATTCTCTAGTGAGATCTAAGCTGGAGTATGCAGTAATAGTATGGGATCCTGGATCAATTGTTCATTCAAACTTAATCGAAACTGTACAAAATAAATTTATCAGGTACATTTACTTTAAAAAATACCGTATTTTCATTGGTTACAGATCGTACGAGTTTGCGCGTGAGTTGTTTGAGATCACGAGGTTATATGTCCGAAGGAAGATTATATCGCTTTGTTTTCTACATAAATTGTTGAATAATAACATTAATGCTCCGTTATTATTGGAAAATATCAGTCTATATGCGCCTGCATATTCTGGTAGGCTGAAGAGTCTTTTCTATGTTCCTCGTTTTTCTACCGAACTTAGACGGAATTCCCCTCTTATCAGAATCCTATCACTATACAACACACTGTCGGCTGCTTCTTTCATACCTCTCTTTGGTGTTGCTATCAAATCGTTTAGAAACAATTTGGCATCTTTGGCATCTTTAATGAGTCCTACAGCCACCCAGTAGCTAAACATGATTTCTGTTACTTATTGTGATACTATGAAGCACATCATTTTTCCATGGTGTCTATCTATTTACTTATATCTATTATGCATGAATTGCCTTGCTCTGTTAATTTTTCTTTATTACATTATGTATTATTGTTAAGTTTTGCAAATGAATTAGTTTAGTTTAAGTTCTGAAATTGTAATTAGGGGTAACCCTGTTATTTCGGAAGTCAAATAAAATAAAATAAATAAATGATGTGTGATTATAAGATCTGACTGTCATCACCTCAATCGTCTTCACATGATAAGTGCTGTAAGAATCAACAGTAATTAATATTTCAAAAATAGCGCCACGTCCGCAAATGACTTCGACGATTTCAGGAAACATTACTCGAAGAAACCCTAAAGGAACCCTATTATTATTCCGCCGTGATCACTTCCACGACGAAATAATAAAGTCACCACATTCCACCAAAACGCACAATTTTGGGTTAATATTTCAAAGATAGCATCTCATCCGCAAGCGATCACGGCGATTTTAGAAGAAATAATTTTTAATATATCGTGCTAGGGGTATAAAGACTCCTATAAGAGTGGTTTGGTATCCTTGTCATACTTCTCATCAACTCATGCTCGAAACAGTGCAGAAGACGTTCTTGAATGTATATGGTTATTCCTTATTTTATCTTGTTACTGGATGTCAATCAGTTGGTCAAAGGTTAGCTCCTTGCATCTCTTCGCTATCAAGTTCCAAATCGACTTCCTTTCCTAAAGCTGCAATATTTACAACTATTTCGGATATAGTATCGTTTTCTAGTACTGTTTCAAATGAATCAGTAAAGAAGTCAGGATCAAGCATCTTCTATGAGATCTTTCGATTCATTGAACCCTGAAAATATAACTTGACGTTAAATGAGCGTTCTATGAGGCGTCTTCTTCAGAAAAGCCCTGTCTCATGTGTATTAAATATGATCAGTATTTTCAACCGTTTTCTTCTTGTTTTCTTCGCTTTTTCAAAAATCTGTATGGTTTAATTACATATGGTATTTTATTGAACGAAATAAGGGAGGAACCACCAAATTACATATCTCCGGGTTTATAGAAGTCGGATTTACATAAATCGAGGTATTATTGTACGCACAAATGAGAAACACAATATTTTAGACCGATCTCCTATTATACGCACTACACAGTGCGCGGCAAAATTATGGAATAAATTCAAACATAGTGAATACATTCTCATAACTACAAAGCAAATGACTATTAGAAGTAAGATCCTAGATTCGGATTTACAAACGAGTAAATGTGTTAGCAAAATACGTTTTCTCAATGAGTACCTCACGTACATCAATTCCACACAAAACCTTAAAGCAAAACCTTTAGGGATAAGTATCACCGTCATACAGTATGAAATTGACTGTTGACTGTATTGTTGATTCCAACAAGCAGGGTAAGTGTTTTGCTATCTTTACAAACAGTAGACAATCTGTTTGTCTATTGATCAGGTTGGACAAACGTGCCACAGATAGAGTGCTTTATGCACCAGTGGAATATGTGCTGGTCTTTGGCAAATCACTAAGCTGGTTCACACTAGGCAAATGACTAGGATGCACAAAAAATTCAATGGAATCTAAGTGCAATGTGCAGAAATACACGCATTCCCGCATTCTTACCATACATACATGTAATCGTTTCTGTTGGTTTTTGGCATCACAACAAAAAATAATAAAAATAGAATATTGATGACGAATTCACCGCCGTTTGTAGACAATATTTTGATAAAAACGATGAAGTCAAAGTCCAGGACAATAACATATGTGACGGCTATGGCGGAAGAAGGTGTTGTTAACTTTGTTCGTGAAATTATCAAGTGGTTGTAATAAAGCTCTATCTCTCGAGAAAGTAGTTTGGTATTAATGAGACAGTTATTTTAAACGATTCTATAAGTCACTGGATTTTACAACACAATTTTATCATTGTATATTCGGTATGGACTGTGTAAAGACAAAACAATTCGCAGGCAATGAGGACTTCGAGTCCTTTCAGCCTATTAAAACCTATTGATCGCCGAACGCCAAGAACTATACAGCCACTTTGCCAACTGATTTTATCCTTACAGCATTAGTCCATAATAATCCTCGGAGCTTAGTTTTGGATAAAAATAAAACCGATATGGTAGCACCATTACCAAAAAAAGAGTGGACATCGAAGAAACGAAAGATAAAGGTTAATGATGTTTTCGAAATAGGTTGAACGGAATAAAGTTCTTACAACCTACACATACAAAGTTTGCAAGAAAGATAGTTAAACGAATTCTTTTCTTTCGTAGAATTTTTTTAGGCCTAGATATGACTCAGTTGTCGCACATACGCTCCCTATTTTGTAGATCAGGTCACATATATTTATTAACAAAAAATTATCGCAAAAAAAGTGATCTTGTCTGAGCGGAGGTGTGTCATTCAAAACCCATTCCGGTATTACTTCTGACACGCGTGTCACGGGTTCGCAATCCCTGGTCTAGGGGCACTCTAATGTGTACGCAAATCACAAAATCACATACACGCTAAACGTCGTCATAGAGATGAAGTCATGTGTAGCGGTCACATATGGAACATTTTTCGTTTATTTTTTATTTTGCGGTTGGTATTGTCGAATTTTCTCGGTACAACACAAGTTAATTACAAGGGTATGGAACTTTTATAACAAAATGATACGATTTCCTTTATTATTATTTTTGAAATCAGTATAAATAATTTTTTTGTTTTGTCAGTAAATTCTCTGTGTAATAAAATTTGCAAATAACCATTACGATATTTTTATTAATTATTTCGACATTGAAATTATTTTCATTTATTTAAAAAGAGAGATCGAGATACATAACTACTCTAGTTTCTATAAGAGATAGAGAAAAATGATTTCAGTGCCACAGGCACGATTTCAGAGCTACCGTAGGGTATTTACCATTTTCTTATAGCAAAATCTTTGTTTCTGTAAACACATTTTCACAACAATTTTTTCATGTAGAATTTGATGAAATAAATCAACTTACCTTCAAAGCAACGTTTTAGTAGTTATTGACGTAAAAAACTTTGTTAAATATAACATCTTTTTTTTGCAAATTCGAGGAGTTAATAAAATTTCCTTTCCAAAAATATAGTACACTTGATAATTAGCTTGATATTTTTTATATGATACTTTATATTCTTGAAGTTAGGTTGGACTAATCTAACCAATAGAATCTTGAGACTTGGATCATAGAAGAGGTTAGAAATTGTGTTGGGCTAACTAAGAGAATTTTAAGATTAGAATGATAGAAGTGGCTGAAAATTGAATTAAATGAACCCGTTTTGTGGGATCCGACGAGAGAAGATTACAAAAAAGGAGAGTGTCGTGCAGTTGCAGCAAGAAGAATTGCAACTGCAATGGATATTGATGGATTTACGAAAATTCACGTAATCACAAAATTTAAAAATTTACGTAGCTCCTACTTACAGGAAATAAAAAAAATTAGGCAGAGTGTTAAGTCCGGGTGTAGTTCTGACGAAGTTTATACTCCCAAAGTACAATGGTTTAAAATAATGGATGCGTTTCTCAAGCCGCACGTAAAATCAAGAGAAACACAATTAAACTTGGTAAGTATTTATTTTAATTTAAATTAAAAAAACAATATGTGTTTATATAATGTGTATACTGGGTGATTCATAACTCGTGTGCAATATTTTGGGTTCTGATACAAAATAAAATGACTCCAAAATATTGCACACGTGTTATGAATCACTGTATATATATTACACATGTGTTACTTTAATTTATTTATTCCTCAACAATATTCCATTGCCAAGAAACTGCTCCCCCATGGTTGAAGTAGTGGCAATATTCATCTCTTTTCGCTAATGCTGATCTGCTCGGATGTCTATCATTTGTTACAGGCTGCAATACTAGAACTACTTATTTTCCGCCAATTTCCCGGAGTTACATTGTAGTTTTCGTCTTCAGAATCAATTAGGTTAGCTGGCACATAACAGTTACCCGTTTTTCTAAGCCAATTATGTATTGAGCAGCAGGTTCTTACAATTTTATCAACTTTTTGTAAATCTACGGCTATTGGCCTTTCAAATATCCTGAATTTTGATGCTAGTATACCAAACGCATTTTCTGAAATGCGCCTTGCTCTGGACAGCCTATAATTAAAAATACGTTCATTTCTGGTCAAATTTCGTTTACTATATGGTTTGAGTAGCGATGTTGTTAATGGAAATGCATCATCAGCGACAATAACTGTATTTGGAGGTATATTCAATATATGTGCCTCCATGCCTTCATTGAGGCTACTGTTTCGCCACACACCACCATCTGATGCTCTGCCTTTAGCTCCTATATCCACATATGTAAAACAGTAATCGATGGTCAACTAAGGCCAGCAAAATTATACTAAACGATTGTTTGTAGTTGAAATAATCGGAACCAGTTTTAGGCGGCGCTCTTATAACTATATGTTTGCCATCTAACGCCCCAATGCAGTTAGGGAAGTTCCATTTTATTTCAAATCCATCAATTATATTCCGCCATTGATTTTCTTCACCGGGCACCTAAAAACATATTAATTTATATAACATATTTATAATCAGAAGAATGGTAAATTACAAAAGAGTGTGCTATTTTATAAATTTAGATTGTACTTAATTTGCATGAAAACCTATATATTTTTTTCCTATAGGATATTGCTGCATTGGTAAATGAAAAGTCAGCTTCACCTGAAGATAATGTAATGGCAAGCCAACAATTGAACGAAGAACAAGCATCTACATCTAAAGAAAGGCAATGGCAAAACGACTCTTTAAATGAAAACGAAGAACAAGCGTCTACATCTAAAGACTAAGAAAATCTTAAATCCAGAAAGATAGAAGAAGCTAGAAGTCGGGTTGGGCTAATCTAACTAAGGGTACGTATACACGGAGCGACATTTGTCGAGTCGACCGTCGATTCGACCGTCGAATAGACGAATGATTCTTTGAAAATGATCAAATTGTACAGACGAGGTCGATTGTGTCGCGACGGTCGTATGGTACCGGCTCGACTTATGAATTTACCGACGGCGTGCACTCGACCAACAGGACGTCTCGACGTATCATTCTCACAGATTGTTAGGTTTTTAACGGTAGTGTTCACACGATCTATTCAAACTAAAGTGACGTGTTACGAAACAAAGTAAGTAACTTCAAATAAATGCTTAGTTCAAGTATTTGTTTCTTAAATTTATTGTAATTAACATTTTGCAGAATGGCTGTAATAAATAATGAACAGTTGATACAGCTGGTTGAAGACAAACCAGCTATATGGAACATGAAGTGCCTAGAATACGCGGACAGACAAAAGAGAAAACAATTATGGGAGGAGATCACCAAATTTGTTGTATTTTTTGTAAATTTTTTGCAGCTTCAACGGATGAAATAAAAAATGGGTAGTTATCGAACTACTTTTTCTATTGTCAAATTTTTACAAAGATTTTAATTAAGTCTAATTAATTTGAAACAGAAAGCATCTAGAACTTGTGTATAAATAAAGACAACTGAAAAATAAAAATAAAGTAAAAAATAATGACACAATTTGTACGTTAAATAGAAGAATTCATTCTTTATTATTGATGTTTTAATCATGGTAACAGCGTTTTTAGTTAAATAAGCTATATTATACAATACAAAAAGATAAGTAAAGTTTTCTAAACTATGTTTCATTTTGCCAAGGCAAAGGTGCAATGTTCATAAACTAATCAGCAAATTTATCTCTGGTTGTCAAACCTGTTCGATTCGATCTACTTAAAGAATCATTGTCAATATCTGAAAGTGAAGAGGGAGAAGTATAAGTTGCATAATCTCTGTTGCCGTCTCTTTGCCGAACAAAATTATGTAAAACACAGGCAGCTTTGACTATATCTTCCGCTAGATTAATATCAACATTGAGTGGTCTCTCAAAAATTCTCCATTTGCTCACAAGAATGCCAAATCGATAATTAAAAATTTTTTTTCTATTACTGAGATATTTTCCACCGTAAGGTCGCAACACATGTTCAGATAAGGCAAAAGCTTCATCCCCAACAATCACATAAGGATATTTGTACGAAGAACCTGATATTGATGAAGCTTGAGGAATGTTGAGGGACTCGTCATACAGTTTCTTGTACAAAGAAGAGTTCTTAAATATCTCAGAATCACTAGACTTGCCGTACGCACCAACGTTTACATACGTGAAGTTGTAGTCTGCATCACACATCGCAAGTAGCACAATAGAAAAATAACCTTTATAGTTATAAAACATAGACCCACTTTGAGAAGGTTGTATTACTCTTATGTGTTTGCCATCTATGGCACCAATACAGTGAGGAAAATTGGCATTTTTTTCAAATGAAGTCGCTATATCTAACCATCCTTCCTTTGAAAAGCCAGGTATCTCTAAGGGCGTTAAACACTTCCAAAAAGAGCTTCACAAGTAGTCTTCACTACACTACTAGCTGTTGAGTTCCCTATGCGAAAAGCATAATGCAATTCGCCTAGTGAACAACCAGTAGCTAGATATTTGAAACAAAACAAAAAATAGTTGATTGAATAATAATAGTAATAACAAAAATTTTACTGATTTTCAGAAAAAGCATTGTCCTGTAATGCTTTTTGATGGAAAAATTTGAGGGATCGTTACTCAAAAGAAATAAGAGCCATTAAAAATAAAAAATCTGGTAGTAGCGAAACAAAGAAAATCCCACATGTGCACACTCAACAAATGAGGTTTCTAAATGACATTATGGAGAATATAAATGACATACTATAACTTTTTTGGATTCTGTAACTGGATCTGAAGAAGTTGATACTCCAAATGTTGAAGAGGAAGAAGGCGCTCCTGCAACGCAATCTAAGGTCATTTGTAAAAGGAAGAAATTGGATGCGGTAGAAGAAATAATACTGTCAGCGTTAGACGCACATACATCTGCAAAGAAATTAATGATGCAGACCGAAGATGATGACCTAAACTTTTTAAAATCCCTGCATCCAACAATGAAAACCATTCCAGGCCACCTCAAAATGAAATGTCGTGTAGAGATGATGGAGGTGGTCATGAAATATGCAGAAGCAGCGTCCCCACATCAAAGTCAACAGCAACGGCAACGATATTTTCAATCTGGTCCATCAACAGCAATGCTTTCTTCAAGTGCAACCTGCCAACCTGCCTTGCACTTAACCCAACACATAGACGTTGACCAGCAGGCAAAAACGTATAAGCAATTATGTGTATCTGTCTCCTAATGAATCAATGTCATCACATCCGTCAACATATACAGATGAGGCTGACTTAGATATGTATTAAATGTTAATAAAAAATAAAATGTGTAAAACTTTTATATCTTCTGTTTTTTTTTATATCATATTTGCAAAGAAATACTTAATTATAAATAAATATAATAATTAAAAAATGCTTCACATACCTTAACGTAATTACGAGTCTTTCTTCAGGACAAATACTTTCCCTCATTACAGTATTTTCTTTCTTCACTTCTTCTTGCACGACACTTAGAAGCTCGTAAAAGGAACTCTTGGACATCCTTGTAAAATTGAAAAATGTTTCGTCGTCCATTTTTATTTGGGCCATAAAGAATTGAAAAATCCTTGCGCTGAACGTTTTGGTATTATAGGATGAATCCAGTACCTACGCCTGTATTTCCTTGTTCTTCTACGATGTCATAATAACAACATTAAAAGACGTTTCTCATCGTCATCCATAATCAGTATTACAGCCAGATACCTTACTACTATAGATTAACTAAGGAAATGATTTAAAACTACCGAACGTTGTCGAGGCGTCTTCTAACAACGTGAAGGGACGTGAAGCGACATGAATCGTCATCATGTCGTACGACTTCATTTGTAGTGTGTATATTTCTGACGATTGTCGAATCGACGGTCGACTCGACAAATGTCTCTAAAAGAATCTAGAGTGTAGGAGGATAGAAGAGGCTGGAAAGTTGGATTGGTAACCAACTAAACCCAACCTAACTAAGAGAATCTTGAGAGTAGGATGATAGAAGGGACTGAATGTTGGGTTAGTAATCAACCCATCTCAATCTAACTAAGAGAATCGCGAATTTAGGAAGATAGGACAGGCTAAAAGTAGGGTTGAACTAATCTAAAACCGATAAAAGAAGAAACCTAACCTCACAAATCGCGCGGTGGTGTAACGATACGGGTGGTTTTTCAGTAAGAAAAAGCGATAAAGAAAATATTTTCGAGGACATAAATGAATTATTTCTAGGGCTGGGTTAAAGTATCGATGTATCGATATGTATCGAGACAGCAGTCCATACCGAATGGCCAATATGCCAATCATTGTAATATCGATATATCGCCACATCGATGCAACGTATAATATCGATATGAAGAAAATATTTATATATCGATACAAAAACAATTATACAATTTAGACTTAAATTCAACTAAAGTATAAATAATTTTTTTATCTTTTATGTTCTTCATAGTTTCTTTTTATTAACTGTCGATCTAAATATCAATACGATATCGATATGAGTATCGATACAATATCGATATATGTATATTTCGGATATATCGATACAATGTGTGTATAGAATATCAATACGCTTCATGCTGTATTGCACACCCCTAATTGTTTCCTATAGGAAGTGAAACAATAATACGAAGACGATTAAATCATCTAAATAAACATTCAGATGGGGAATTCATGAAAAGATTTCGTATCTAATGAGACTTTTTATTTTCTTCTCCATGAAATAGAGGAAGCTATTAAACCGCCATCCATGACGCGTCAATTCTTTTATTTCTATAACATATTTTTTTTTTATTTTTATTATTAAATCGATCAATATTTCCATTTCCTGTTTGGAATAATTCGCAGTTCTTTTTTCTTAACGATTTCGGTTTTCTATGTTCGAACGGTACACCAAAAAAGAAGAATGACAAAAATAATAAACGCTCGATTTACGATGATGTTCGAGGTTACAATATTAGGCGTTTTGACTGTATGGTCACTAACTTAAAAAATCACCCCAAATAAAATCACTAGATTCTTTAGATATCTTAAGGATATCCTACCTATGGGATAACTTGAAGTGGTAGGACGGCCGAGTCCGTAAACTATTAGTTTAGCGGTATCTTATAGTCAGCTTATCTAATAGATGTCAACGATTTGGTAGGAACGGGCCTAAGATGATAGAAGGGGTTGGGCATTGGGTTGACCTAATCTAACTAATTAGATCCTCTTTTTAGAAGCGGTAGAGCTCTTCTATCATCTTCAGACGAAATCTTGAGACTAGGAGGATAGAAAAGGCTGGAAGTTGTATTGGCAACCAACTCAACCTAACCTAAATAAGAGAATCTTAAGAGTAGGATAATAGAAGAGGCTAAAAGTTGGGTTGGGGTAATCTAACTAAGTGAATCTTGAGACTAGAATGATAAAAGGGGTTGGACGATAGGTTATGCTAGTCTAACTAAGAGAATCTTGAGACCAGAAGGATAGAAGAGACTGGAAATTTGGTAGGGCTAAAGACCCCAACCCGTTAGTGGGCTTCTAAAAAGCCTTATAAAGCAGGTAATCAACAAATAGGAGAACTCAAGATAGGCTCACACTGGAAAGTATTTCCATGTCACAGAGAGGCGAAAAATGTGAGAGACCCTTTGCAAAACAGAACCCAAGATCCATTGGCAAAAATTCATGGCGCCGCCCAAAATCTCCTGGTCTGAGGTAATGAACTTTGCTAGTACTGTATGGCTTAAATAATTTTTTTTAATCCTGCTAGCATTGGTTCTGGGAATTTCTGAAGATTGTGATCTTTTCTTTTCTAATTAATCACTAATTTGGACCCGGATCTGTGGAGATGGAATTTTACCTTTTGTGATCTTTTTTCTTGGTCTTCAGATTATGAAGTAATTTTCAATGTACTCTACTGATTCTGACTACTAAACAATTAAATTTATATGTGGTAAAAATGCTAAATATGAAGTTATAAGCAAAATATGCAATCGCATATAAATCCAGCCTCTACTCATAAACAATGCTATTAATAGTAAAAAGCACGCAATTGAAAATCTTAAAAGTTTCCAAGTTGTATTCAAAGAAAACTTGAACGATATATCAGGTGTGCTATATTTTTGAGATGTATACAGAGTGTTCCCTTTACAAAAATCATTTTTATGTGAATAACCGCTAAAATATTGCATTGAAAAGTTGTTTAAGAAATGTTTTCACAGAAAAGAAGATTCACTAAAAATATAGTATAAAACAAATTAAAATCTAGTGTTTTGTATTATTTTAAAGTCCTATACTCTTCAACTGACAATGGGTCTACGAGAAGACCAATGATATCGTGGTCATAATCCGTGTCAATAGATGGTATTTATAAGATATTAAGTATAGAATTTACAAAGTGAGTTCAAAGTGAAATAGTAGCAGTTATTATAATATGTGATAACAAAAAAATATTTTCTTGGTATTTGAACACCTTTGTAGAAGAATATTCTGATTGTGAAGATGAAACAAAATGTTTCATGAGTGAAAAGGATCTACTACAATGAAATGTGTTAAAAGACATTTGTCCTCAAGCCTTACCTATCAAACTATATCGAAACAGAAAAACACATCGTTTAATTGACTGAAATGACATTACCTGGTGCTTTCTTGAGAAAATTCTCTTGAAAATCTTTGTGATGACGTTTATCGTATAGGTAACTTTTTTTGCTATGCGTACACGTTAGAGTGTACCTAAACAGTACCATATAATAATTTCTAAAAGAAGACTTACTATTACTACATTCACCCAAAACGGACGATTTTGGGTTAATATTTCAAAGATAGCAGCTCGCCCGCAAACGATCTTGACGTTTCTAGAAGAAATTATTGCTAATATATCATGCTGGAGATATAGTGACTCCTAAAAGAAGGCTTACTATTACTCCGCCGAGATCCCTTGTGAGCGAGGCGCTACAATCTTCCAAAACGAACGATTTTGGGTTAATATTTTAAAGATAACACTTCCCCCGCAAGCGATCTCGACGATTTTAGAAGAAATTGTTCCACACATATCATGCTAGGGATATAATTACTCCTAAAAGAAGACTTATTGTTAACATTATTCCCTCAAGGTCGCTTACGCGGGAGGCGCTAAAATTCGTTCAAAACGGACGAGTTTGGTTTAATGTTTTAAAGACATTACTTTGCCTGCAAACAATCTCGATTATTTTCGATCTCGATAATTTTCGAATAATGCGAAACTTTTCAAAATGTCTTTATTTTGGGTTTTCATTACAAAAACTGACCATAACTCAAAAAACACAAGGGTTGGAAAAAACCTGATTAACGAATATTGTTTGTAATGAACAAGAAAATCATAATCCATAACCAGGTAAAACCCAGATATAGGATGCAGAAATACAGCGAAAATTTTCAAAATATCATAATTTTAGGGTTTTACATAAAAATTAACCACAATTCAAAAACTAAAATAGACAGTGAGATGCTTGCATGAACGCAAAAAGTTTATAATGGAACATAAACGCCAATCCATAACTAGACACATTCTAGATATGGAGATGCTAATAGATATAGGAATGGTCAATCTCCAAAATGTCGTCATTTAAAAGTTTTAATACAAAAATTAAGTAAAACTCTAAAATCTACAGATAAATCTTATGCCAAAATCTGTAAAATATCATAATTGATGATATTTATTGCAAAACCATTACATAACTCAAATATCAAAATTGGTTGTCGAAAACTTCATTCTCTGAGATTGTTCATAATGATGTGGAAAAGCATAAGCCATAACCAGTTACAACCTGAACATAAAGAAATTGCAGGAAATATACAGCAAATATCACTAACTATTTCATAATTTCAGGTTTTCAGCATAAAAATCAACTCAATAACTCAAAAAATAAAGCAGACAGTGAGATTCTTTTTGCATGAATATTGTTGACGATGATATAAACGCTTAGTCCATAATCAGATACAACCTACATATAAGGACTTTCTAGTATGCTGCAGTCTGAATCCTTCATATTCTTAGTGCAAAAAAGTATGCTCTCTCTGAAAGCACAGTAAGCTTTTGAGCGCTACTGTTTACTATAATAATAAATTATTTGTGGAATTAGATTTCCAGAAGCCTACCGTAAGAACAACTTCTTTTGCACATAAACCATAAGTTTTTACTTTGTTTTTTTATCCAACTAGTATCGGTAGAGTTTCTTGTATAATCCATAAATAACAACAGAACCACCCTAGATATCAAACTTTGCGTAAATTATCATGCTTCTTGTAATTTTAACAAAATTTAAATTTACATTCATAATCAGCACCCCAAAAGATCTCACCACCTGCATGTTTTATCAAAATGTCAAAAGAGAATTGAAAAGTGTTACTAGTTTTAATTGAAGAATTTTTGATATATCTCTAATTATGGATCATTGTGGAGCTCTTGCTTGGAATATATGCTTAATTATACCATAATAAACAAATTTTGAAAATTTGAAGTCAAGATCATGTAATGAAAAAATGTTAAGACACTCTGTCTTAAATTTGACTGGTTTGAACATCCCTTCTTCAATCTGATGACTTCAGTACTTGAAATTTCTTCCCAAAAGGTATCTGAACAAGTTGATTTAACACACAAACAAAAATATACAATTATGTCGCCGAACCACATTCCATCATTTTAATTAGAAATTATTTAAATACGTTATTTGAAAAAAAATGTATTGGTAGTTATCCGAATTGGCGCAACCATGCCAAAAAGTCGGGATTTATCTATTATCGATCTGTATTTTCGGAGTTATGTAAAACAAAAAGTGTACACTGAAAACTTTAACAACAATTTAGAGTTTAAAACCAAAAATTGAAGCTGTTATTAAAAAGTTAATAATTTACTAATGGAAAATTACATTAGTCAAACGGAATTCCTGTAATGATATTAGAAAAAGTTATAAACAATGTCGGAAAAAGGCTGAATTATGTATTAGTGTTGGTAGTAGTATCATTGAATAAACTTTTATGTCAATTTAGTTTAGATCGAAAATGTTTTATTAATCTTATGATCCAAAAATCTGCATTTTGCTTTTATATCCTAAATTAAGAAAATTCGGCATACCGCTATAATTTAACATAGCAGACGGTTTATCTTAATCACCTTATGTTGTATATTACCACTTTACTGGCAGCGGTTAACAAACTTCTTGCGTTAACTTTATTTACTTTAAGGACATTTGATGTAAAACTTGGTTATATTTGGTGTTATAATATCCAGACTTTATTTGCAAAAGATGGAAATTGAATTCAGAAATTTAACATCAATTATACTGTACGGGGACACAATATGGGGACACACTGTATACTATACTAGGGATATAACGACTCCTAAAGGAAAGCGTACTATTACCTACCAGATTATTTTGTATGCTACCATAGAAATACTTGTTAATTCTGTCCAAAGCGAGTTGTGAATATAAGGAATATTTAATAAAATTCACCTATCCACTTCGACGAAAGAGGATATAGGATTTGTCATCCATTCATGATACACACAGCTTTAGCAAGCTCACAAAAACTTTACATTAAACCCCTTAAGCATGTCGGTTAAAGTAAAGATATAGAGAAGATTCTGTGAAAAGCATGAGTTAGTAAAAGACATTTATAAAGGTGTATTTCCATGACACAAGCAGAGCAGATTGTATCAGTGTCGATTTCGATTGTTTTTGCTATCTTAATACAAAGAATAAATCAGTTGCCGAAATCGAAAGAAAAATTAAAGAAGCTGTTAGTGTTTGATTTAAAAATCAGATATAAATTGGAGATGTGTAGATAAGGATTAAATTTAGAAAATTACCACACATATTTTAAAATATTTTATTTCAAATCTTAAAAAAATACAAAAATTATTAGTCAAAAAACAATACAAAACGGCAAAAATGCTAAAATTAATGAGATTTAAACGTAAAATACTTAAGGAAATGCAAATTCTGCATTATCATTCTCCAATTCTTATGTCTATATCCGGCGTGTATGGCAAAGGTATATCATCTAACAACACACAAACATAAATTTATGATTAATTTATTTAAAATAAAAGAATTATTTATAAATTTACCTTCAGGAATTTTATAATCTTCTTTAATTGTAACAACAGGTGGAGGTTTAATAGTTGTGACTTGAGGTGAAGTAGAAGTAGAACTGACACTACCTGGGTGTTGCGGATGACCAACACACCCTTTATGTTTGCGAATTTTACATCCTAATTTGTGCAGTCTATACAACCCGTCTTCAATATGATCGTTTATCTTATCTTTAAGTCGATCCAATTTTCTATTAGCCTCTACATTGTCATTGAAGATTAACGCAAATACCACGACAACAATTAAAAATCTTAACAACATTGTGAAAAGAGCACTTTACACGATGTGCGTATGGAAACGACAGATTATGAACTGATCAAAAACCGGAATAACCTCAGCGAAACGATAAAATGTGGTTGATTGGTTAATAAGAAATTTTCTTGTCCGCGAGGCATTATGAAATGGGATATTTTGTATTTTCAATTTATAATTATTGCAATAACGTTTTAAGTAGTTTGGATAAATAATTTGTTATGTAACATTTTTGTTTGACCTTCAACATTTTTGTTAAAAAATGTTTTCGTGGAATAGCACTAATTGGTTATAATTGTAGACAAAGATGTAAATAACCTATTAGAATATGTTAATTATTCTTGTTTTTTATTGGGACTTTTGAAATTTGTTTCTTTTTAATTTCTTAGAATTCACTAGAAAAATTCTCAAATGACTCACACAAGAATATTTTTCCTTCCCAATTTTACAACTTAACCTTTAAAGTTTTTATTACGAAACCGAACCCATGTTAAAAATTTCAGTACATCAAAACAGTCTTTCAGTTCACAACACACCTAGAACCTTGTTGTTTATTGTTATGTTCCTTCGTGTCGTAGACGATTTACGACTGTTGGCCCTCCTAAAATCGTTTAAAATCGTTCACCAACAACCGACTGGAGGCAGTTTAAATTGGTCTCCGACGTGCTCCAGGGGTGGCTGAAACCCCCCGAGGACAGGACGCCGCCTCTTGATGGATAAGGCCTGTTCTTAAGTCCCGATTTAAATGCATTCCTTAACTCCGTCGCTTTTAGACGATGGAGAGAGGAAAGGTTTGGTAACGAAGCCGGGGTTTCAAACCATCGTACCGTCTGTTTTCCACCACCCCTCTTACACCCTTGCTACCCTTACAGCTGTCGATGAAGACGGCACTCGCGCTAAATTAAGTTTCCGAATAATCAAACCGGATGGGTTTGGCGTCTTTTTATGTTTCAAATTTAATTATGTTATTTAGTCATTAATGGGGATGATAGAAAAAATGGTTGTGAATTTTTTTCTTTGTAATATAAGGAAAGGGATTTTATTGCGAAACTCGTAAAAGTTTATCTAAGCCCGGATTGGACCTTAACGGAAACTAACGGGGGTGTTTTTCCGGTTTTCCTTGGGTTTCCTTATACCGGACTATTTTAAACGATAAATATCACCAGGGGTTCAACGGGGTCGTTCCTTTTATTTTATAGGAAGTCGGTAATCCAGAAAAACCATACATCCCTAGTGTACAACAGGTACAATAATTTTCAACCGGATCATGTTGGTGGTTTTGAACACCAAATATAGTACACTTTCACATGAAATACAAAACTTTACTTGATAGAAACAAAACAAAAATTAACATTTTTCAAGAAAATGTTAGTGGTTGGTTGCAACACCACGTGCAGCTATGCATTCATTACCTCTTTTTCAACATGGGATACCATGTATATGAATTTTGCAATTATTAAAGGTTGCAGCAAGTAGCAACATTGAACTAACAATATCAGTATATAAGTATAGTCATAAATCAGTATTTAGATACCTTCTTTTCAGTGCCACTGTAAACCTAAGGGCTAGTAAGGTTACAGCCGTGGGTCATCACTCTTGGGGGACGCTGGACAAATACTTTTCACACATTTATAGCACCGAATTCTTTGAAGATTACTTGAGCGAGATGGACACCTGTGACAATGGGCTCTTGTTCATCACTGGTGTATGATCCAGTGTTACAATGGTGGTTATTCATTTGATTGCATATGGATTCTAACTACAATGGCCAGCGAATTTGTACCCCGTGGTTTAGTATTTCATTGCTTTATATAAGAAAAAAATGTTTGGCTGACTTCTATAAAAAATAGTATTTTGCGAAAACTCTTTTTTGAACTGTTCTAATTGGTATTCAATTGGATAAATAAAATGTAAAATGTAAAATATTATGACGTCCGGTTTCTTCTCGAGATTGACTATTCGAATAGTCTAATGATAAGTCAAAAGCAATATATTATATATATGAAGAACGAAGACATGATATTGGCCCTGGAAGACTTGGAACTGCTTCTAGGAAACGTGATACTGCTTCCAGTAGACTTGAAATACTTCCAAAAGACTTGACATGTTTTCAGAAGACTGGAACTGTTTCCAGAAGTATTAAACTGCTTTTAGATGGCTTGAACTGCTTCCAAAAAACATAATACTGCCCCTCGAGGAATTGCTTCTAGGAAATTTGATACTGTTTCCAGTAGACTTAAAATTCTTCTAGAAGACTTCAACTGCTTCCAGAAGATTCGGTATTACCGCCTCTGGAAGACTTAATATTGTTTCCAAAAGACTGCAAATGCTTTCAAAAAACTTGAAATCCTTTCAGAAAGCTTGGATTACTTCTAGAAAGATTTGATACTACTTCTGGAAGACTTGATGTTATTTCCAAAAGCTTTGAAATATTTTTAGAAAACTTATTATACTTCCCGAAGACTTGATACTGCTGCTAGATAAAGATGCAGACTTGTTATACTTTCAGAAGGCTTGATATCGTCTCTGGAAGACTTGAAATGCTTCTAGAAGGCTTGATACTGCCTCCAGATGACTTGATATGTTTCCGAAAGAATTGATATTACTTGTAGGAAACTTAAAATACTTTTAGAACACTTGGCATAGTCACTGGAAGACTTGAAATGCTTCCAAATATTTGATACTGTTTCTAGGAGAGTTAAAATGCTGCCAAAGACTTGATACTACTTGTAGAAATGATAACAGATAACATTTTTATTGCAAAGAAAGAAGATACTACTTTATAAATCCTTTGAGTTTTCTTCCAAAATGTTAAATAGTATTAGATGTCCAAAAACTGTTAATTAAAGACTAAATACTGGTAGCAAAAGTAAATATAAAATTTGGTTTTGCTTTGGTAGCAATTTTTTATAATAGCAATTTATTTATTAATAGCAAATACTAGTGACAAGATACTATACTTAATGTCAGAAGTTCAAAAAACTGGCAATTAAATACTAGATAATCTCTTGTAAATGTTTTTCATATTGATTAAGATATGTAGTTTGAAGATTGTCATTTGACATTTTTTCGATCCACATGCCAAACGATGTAATGTGAACAAATTAACACAAGTTACATTTTAACCATTTAGACCTAACAGAAGAAAAAAATCTATCAACACGTTCACCTTGATTTATTTTACGAGTAAAATTCGTATCACTACCAATTATATACATAGAACATCTTAGAACGCCATTTTTGAGGGCATGCACTGCTTGAATGGTATACAGCCAAGAAATGGAAGCAATTGCTCATCGACAATAATAAAATCTCCCAGAATTTATAATTTATCTGTCGACAATGACAATACATTTGAGTCTAAAACAGAAGACGACTGATAGTTGAAGCATTTTCAACTTCAGTATGCTTCAGAAGTTATGAGTGGTTTGTGGTCTGTGTAAATAATAAATTGGTTACCTTCTTAAAATGTTTGAAGTGTTTAATTGAAGAAAATATTGCCAACAGTATGACAAAATGATAATTTTTTTGAGAAATATGCTATAGACTGAGAAATAATATTAATTTATTGAGATAAAACAAATCCCATAAAGTAAGTGACGCATTTGTAGGTAAAGTTAATTTTCCAGAATTTTTTGTTTCTTGAAAACTATTAAGGCATTCTTGTGACCAATTCTGTTCTTCCATAGTTTTTTTAACCTTAGAAGATTATTGGAAGAAGGTATAGAAGAGCAAGTATACAGAAGAAAATTGGTACAATCCTATGGTAAAAATTGATCATACCTACAAAACATTCAAGATGACTAATACTTGATGAAGTGATATTATGACTTAAAAAATATTGAATGAACACTAAAAATACATTTCGTAGCTTTAATGGTAATACCATAATAATTAAGTCTTTGGAAAAGAGTTTCTAAATGAGATAAATGTTCCTCTTCCTTTCTACTAGCAAATAATATATTATCCAACTACACGAACATATGTATTCCTAAACCATTCGTAACTTCGTTGATAAGCATTAAGGTAAAGGTAGATAAGGTCAGAGTGGAGACGGGCAGAAGGGTAGTGAAATATGGAGAAGGAATAGAAGGGAGGCCAAACTGCGGGATCTTGGGGAGTGTGGGAGGCAAATTAAGGAAGGAAAGGTCGAATTAAGGAAGGAAACAGAGACAATTATTACAAAAGAGTGGGCTATTCTGTAACTGAGATAAATGGTAGACGAAAGGTGGGTAGGGAGATGTGGAGGGAGTCGAGAGATAGGGACCGAGATATCCAGAGAAAGGAAAGAAGGGCACAAATACAAGTGGGAAGAAATAACGAAGGGTACAGCGACATAATTACGGAGGGACTGTCTAGATACTTGATATTGGAAGAAGATGAGGAAGAAAAGAAATTGATGGCCAATTCCGATGAGGAAACGAGGAGAGAGCAGAGAGTAGGCTGTGCAGGTAGGAACGCAAAAAATTGGAACATATGTTAAATAGGTGCAGTGAGTTGAGGGAGGAAGAGATGGGCGGTGAGCGGATCTTGAGGAGAGGAGAAACGATTGATGAGAAGGGTGGTGGGGGCGCAGGGTGTAGAGCGTCTGAAGGCGCACCGTTAAATTCAACACTTTTCGCTTCGAGGTCTAGTATTAGTTCTAGTTTTATATCATCAGATCTAACTTTAAGTCCAGAACTAGAAACATTCGGGTTGGTAGAAACCCGAATGATCTGGGTTGGGTTGACTTTAGCTGTAGATCTGAAAACATATTTTAACGAAGACCTCTACAATGAATACTTTCTGAAATATAGTACTTTACAAACTGATTTAGCAACCCTTTATATTTCAATTGAAATAAAACTAGAACTAACACTAGACCTAGAACTACTTTTTTTTTAATTTTATATGAAAAGGGGCGTACTCATTTCGTTCGTCGAATCCAGCTTCTCTTACTGAATAGTTCCTTTCCGCAATGAATTCTCAAAAGAACTAAATTGAAACAACTCTATTAATCTTTGTTTTTATAAAGAAATAACACTGATGGTAGCAAATAACAAATTGATCTTTGGAATTGAGATAATAAGATTGAACCAAATCTGCTACAACTGGGGCAAAGAATCCTATTATAGAGATAAGACACCGCGACGTCACAAGATGCGGGAGAACGACACAACGACCTAACGATAAAGATGAAAAATTACATCGACCTTATTTTGAAACATAAAAATAAAAAAATACATAAATTTTCTTGGATAATTCATATCAATCAATAACACATTTTAATTAATAGTTTGTGCCATACAGGAACAATAAGCATTTTGGTGCTGAAAGACGAAGATAACCAGCCGATGAATACTAAGTAGATTTCCCCGTTAAATTCAACTCCGCTTCGCTCTAATTCCAACTTGGTATGAAATTGGGTTGATTTGGTTCATTTTAGTACATTTTGGTTCACATTAATTTAGTTTAGTATCTCTTTGGTTCACTTTGGTTTTATGTTTACCCCAATTTCGTCGAGAAACCTCCCCACTTCGGGGGTAGTTTGAAATTCGTCACGTATGAGGCGTTTGGAAATGACAATGTCTTAAGAGGTGGGGCGTTTTGCTCCCGATATGGTAAATTACATGTCCTCGGGCGCGAACTCCGACCATTTACCCATACACCGGAAACGCCCCGCCGTAAAGTTTCTTTTTTTACTTCACGCTATTTTTTTTTACTTTTTGTCGTTCTTTGGCCGCCCACTACACGTACTCCCTCACGATTCCCGCTTAAGATATGCAGATTTTACGGCCGTTACGGACGTTACTTTTAACGTAACCACCCCCGTTATTAAAGCAAATTTAAATATCAAAACAAATATGACGCGGAAACGCAATAAAGAGATCGTATCTTTTATAAGGGTAAACAGGGATTTTGGAATTTTTGAGAAGATTTTATAGAAATTGTTGTAAAGAAAATTGTAGGTATTAGGCTTACATTTTTATGACACGTTAAATTTTATTAACATGAAGTGATAAACACAATCTTTAAAGCGTTTATGTTAAAATTAGCAATAATATTGAGATGAATATTTAGTAACAAAATTTAAAAATTCTTCAACACCAAAAGGTTCGCTAAATTCCATATCGGTACAAGCGATCCCATTAATATTCATAATATCAAATCTTTCGTGGCTAAAATCTGATACATCAACATTAACTTTGCGTAATTCTTGGATTACATTTCTCAACTGATAACATATCCATAAGTTATCATTTATTATTAGATGACGTAAAGTGGGGACGTTTTGATGTAATTGAATCGTGTCTAAATATTGAATTCCATTTCCAGAAATATCCAACCGAGATAAAATTCTTAGAGGTAAAATAAGTGACGAATCAAATTCCGCAAAATAATTGTATGATAAATTTAACAAAACCAAGTCTCTTAACGGTGAAAATACTCCAATGGGAAACGTTTTAAATTTGTTATGCGACAAATTTAAATCTCTCAAAGTTTTTATATCACTAAAAACACCTAATGGCAATGAACACAATTTGTTATGTGACAAATTTAAAATTTCTATTCCATTAACATTCCAAAATGAACCTTTCTCGAGATTATTAATTAAGTTACTTGAGAAATCCATCGACATAACTCCATGTAAACCCTTAAAAACTCCCGGTGGTATCGTAACTAACTTATTATGACTAATATCAACAGAGTTCGCCTCGAAATTATTCAGAAATCCTTCCGTTAAATTCTCAATATTATTAAATTCCAAATGTAACTCGTAAACGTGTCTTAATCCAGAAAAGGCATTCTCAGATACATTTATAATCCTATTATGCTCCAAATGAATGTGCTGCAAATTTCTTAAATTTTCAAAAGCATTAGTTGTAATGTTTTCCATGTTACTTCCAGTTACGTTGAACATCAGTAAAGCGTTTCTATGTGGAAATGTATCTTTATTAAACACTTTTAAGTCGCAAAGTTCGCAGTTGAGGCGATAATCGCCATAAAACATTTTTGGAAAGAATTTTCTTATTTTTGTACATTGGTAACTGTTGGTGTCATTGTCAAATATACATCCTTCTTTGACTAAAGCATGAAAGAGTCCTGCTTCAATACAAAGTGGTAAAAGAAGAATGAGTAAGTGTTTCATTTTTAACTGCAACAAAAAAAATTGTAATTACCTCAAATTAATTATTAATTCATTTTCTGTTAGAAGTGAAATTTGGAAATTTGAGAATGGGGGCAAAACATAATAAAAACTGCATAAAATAATGAATTAATGTACCCTTTTTGAGAAGGATAACCTTACAATCGCTATCACCTCGAATCGATATTGAAATGTTGGAGACTATGACGGTTTGAAGACGGCCACATCAATAAAAGTTCATAAGTTCTCTTAGATATGTGTTATTTAAAGTGACCCAACTCAAAATGAATCAAAATAATACATCATCTTAAAACATGCACACCCAAATCTATTCCACAAAACTTGTAGTTTATATACAGAGTGTTTCTATGAGTGGTGGTATAATTTTAATCACAAACATTCAAGTAAAAATGGAGATGATATGTATAAAAATTTGTAGAAATATCCGACCGAAACAATACATACGGGTGTTATATCCTTCCAACATTTTTATTGTTAATTTTATTATGAATTTTCTAACTGATTCAAAAAGCCGATTTCAAAAATGATTAAGCACATTTTTAATTTTATAAAATGCTTCAAATTAAAAATTGAAGCATTTTAAAAAATGTTGATGCCCAAAAAATTGAGATACTCGCGCGTGTTTATATTTTCGGAAAAATGCACACTTTGTTGTTCAAGGAAAAGTATATTCTTTGCTTTATAATTCACAGAAAATCTGGTGAAGATATCTTAAGAATTCGATTTTCTACAGTTTTTCAAAAATTATTAAAGACATTTTTAATTTTAAAAATGAAATGAAGAAATGATACAAACCTAATTTGAGCTCAAAACTCCTTATCTCAAAAACCAATTGAGATACGCACGGTATAGTTTCTTTTATAAATCACAAAAATTCAACTAGATATCTTAAGAATTTAATTTTCTACGATTTTCAAAAATTCTTAAAGCAATCTCAAGAGATCAAAAAATCAATTCAGGTGGAGTTCGAAAACTTGATATCTCAAGAATGAATGAAGATAACTTAAGATACTTACGAATGGGTTTGTTCTCGGAAAAATTCATACTTTCCATTATAATTTATAGAAAATTTCATCGAGATATCTTGTTTCAAAATGATTTTTCCAAAATGATTACGGAAATTTTTAATTTTATGAAAAGCTACAAATTCAGGTTGAGTTCAAAACTTGATATCTTAAAAACGAATTGAAATACTCACGAATGGTTTTGTTCTCAGAGAAGTTCATAGTTTCCTATATAAGTCTCAAGAATGAGTTAAGATACTCACGCATGGTTTTGTACTCGGAAAAGTTCATGATTTTCTTGATAATTCACAGAAAATTTCGTCAAGATATTTTAAGAAGTCGAGTTGAAACTTGATATCTCAAAAACGAATCGAAATACTTACGAATGATTTTATTTTCGGAAAAGTTCATCCTTTCCTTTATAACGCATGGAAAATTTTATCAAAATATTTGTAAATACCATTTTCCAGGATTTTTCCAAAGATGATTCTTTTCAAAGATGATACTTTTTCTGTCAGACAATCAACGTACAATAATCTATCAGTGTACTTTAAGAGATTGAGATGATTTCGTTCAAAAATAAAATCTTTCCTCTCGCTTGAGTCATCATGATTTTTTTTCTGAACCACTAATATCTCTGTTTTCTTGTTAACATCGCTTATACTGGCATGTCATAACAACTTTGTTTTTTTTTTCATTTAATGTTTAGTGTTATTATTATTAATAATGTTTACTTTCTCTCTCCTATATTTTGTATATACTTGGATTAAGTGGAAGAGCAGTTGGCTAATAACCAAACTAAACTTCGTCCAAGAAATAAGTCCCTTTTTTAATAATGTATCATCATATCTTTTGTATTCTTATTCTGTGTGACTTATTAATAAATACAGTTATTCTTATTGCTACGAAAATTTTTAATTTTATGAAATACTACAATTTCAGGATGAGATTTTTGATGAGATACTTAAAATCTCAAAAACGAATTAAGGTACTTACGAATGATTTTGTTCACGGAAAATTTCAAACTTTGTTTGTGAATCACAGAAAACTACATTAGCATATCTTAAGAATCCGTGTTTGTATAATTTTTCAAAATGATTATGGAAATTTTTAAGTTTATGAAATGGTACAAATTCAGATTGAGTTAAAAACTCGATATTTTAAAAACGAATTGAGATACTCAGGAATGGTTTTATTTCTCAGAAAAGTTCATAGTTTCCTATATAAGTCGCAGAAAATTTCAACAAGATATCTTAATATTTCGTTATCAATATATCTTGAGAACATAATTTTGCAGGATATTTCAAGGAAATTTTTAATTTTATGAAATGCTACAAATTCAGGTTAAGTTCAAAACTTGATATCTCAAAAATCAATTAAGATCGACTCTAACTTATTAATTCTTCGAGTTGTAGGTGATAAAAAATCTTAGTGTGATCTTTGGCAATTTTCTCCAGATTGATGTTAACGGTCATCAAACATTTTAGTTTTTTTATTTTTTCCGTTTTCAGTATTTCTTTTGGCGAATGATGGTGTTAAAAAAATTATTCTTATAATAACTGTAAGTTTTATGTTTAATTTGGATTCAGCTGATGAATTTATTGGCTCGAATTTATTAATTCTAAACCGGTTCTAAAGATAATTTAATAAAATCCGCAAGTAAGAAGTAAATTTTTGCTTTTTCTTTTCAAACAGTAGCTTGCAACATGAATCACATAGATAACATAGTTTTGTTTATGGAAAAGTGCATACACTCCTTTATAGTTTACAGAAATCTGCATTAAGATATCTTAAGAATTCGGTATTCTACGATTTTTCAAAAATGATTACGGAAATTTTTAATTTTATGAAATGCTTCAAATTCAGGTTGAGTTCAAAACTTGATATCTCAAAAATTAATTAAGATACTCACGCATGGTTTTATTTTCGAAAAAGTTCATGCTTTCCTTTATTATTTACAGAAAATTTCATTAAGATATCTTAAGAATACGATTATCGATGATTTTTCAAAAATTATTACGGAATTTTTAATTTTATTAAGCGCTACAAATTCAGGTTGAGTTCAAAACTTGATATCTTAAAAAGGAATTGAGATACTCATACGACGTTAGGTTCTCGGAAAAGTTCATATTTTCCCTTATAATTCATATAAAATTTCATAAAGATATCTTAAGAAAACGATTTTCCGGGATTTTTCAAAAATGATTACGGAGATTTTTAATTTTATGAAATGCTACAAATTTAGGTTGAGTTCAAAATTTGACATCTCAAAAAGGAATTGAAATACTCATACATGGTTTTGTTCTCAGAAAAGTTCATAGTTCTCTACATAAATCGCAGAAAATTTCAACAAAATATCTTAATATTTCCTTATCAAGATATCATAAGAATACGATTTTGCATAATATTTAAAAAATGATTTCGGAAATTTTTAGTTTTATGAAATGCTACAAATTCAGGTTGAGTTCAAAACTTGATATCTCAAAAGCGAATTGAGATACTTACGAATGGTTTTGTTCTTACAAAACCACGTTAATACTTTCCTATTTAAATTATATATTAAAATTTCAACAAAATATCTTAATATTTCCTTATCAAGATATCATAAGAATATGATTTTCCATAATATTTAAAAAATGACTTCGAAAATTTTTAATTTTATGAAATGCTACAAATTCAGGTTGAGTTCAAAACTTGATATCTCAAAAGTGAATTGAGATACTTACGAATGGTTTTGTTCTTACAAAACCACGTTAATACTTTCCTATTTAAATCGTAGAAGATTTCAACAAAATATCTTAATATTTCCTTATCAAGATATCATAAGAATATGATTTTCCATAACATTTAAAAAATGATTTCGGAAATTTTTAATTTTATGAAATGCTACAAATTCAGGTTGAGTTCAAAACTTGATATCTCAAAAGCGAATTGAGATACTTACGAATGGTTTTGTTCTTACAAAACCACGTTAATACTTTCCTATTTAAATTATATATTAAAATTTCAACAAAATATCTTAATATTTCCTTATCAAGATATCATAAGAATATGATTTTCCATAATATTTAAAAAATGACTTCGAAAATTTTTAATTTTATGAAATGCTACAAATTCAGGTTGAGTTCAAAACTTGATATCTCAAAAGTGAATTGAGATACTTACGAATGGTTTTGTTCTTACAAAACCACGTTAATACTTTCCTATTTAAATTATATATTAAAATTTCAACAAAATATCTTAATATTTCCTTATCAAGATATCATAAGAATATGATTTTCCATAATATTTAAAAAATGACTTCGGAAATTTTTAATTTTATGAAATGCCACAAATTCAGGTTGAGTTCAAAACTTGATATCTCAAAAGCGAATTGAGATACTTACGAATGGTTTTGTTCTTACAAAACCACGTTAATACTTTCCTATTTAAATTATATATTAAAATTTCAACAAAATATCTTAATATTTCCTTATCAAGATATCATAAGAATATGATTTTCCATAATATTTAAAAAATGACTTCGAAAATTTTTAATTTTATGAAATGCTACAAATTCAGGTTGAGTTCAAAACTTGATATCTCAAAAGTGAATTGAGATACTTACGAATGGTTTTGTTCTTACAAAACCACGTTAATACTTTCCTATTTAAATTATATATTAAAATTTCAACAAAATATCTTAATATTTCCTTATCAAGATATCATAAGAATATGATTTTCCATAATATTTAAAAAATGACTTCGAAAATTTTTAATTTTATGAAATGCTACAAATTCAGGTTGAGTTCAAAACTTGATATCTCAAAAGCGAATTGAGATACTTACGAATGGTTTTGTTCTTACAAAACCACGTTAATACTTTCCTATTTAAATTATATATTAAAATTTCAACAAAATATCTTAATATTTCCTTATCAAGATATCATAAGAATATGATTTTCCATAATATTTAAAAAATGACTTCGAAAATTTTTAATTTTATGAAATGCTACAAATTCAGGTTGAGTTCAAAACTTGATATCTCAAAAGTGAATTGAGATACTTACGAATGGTTTTGTTCTTACAAAACCACGTTAATACTTTCCTATTTAAATTATATATTAAAATTTCAACAAAATATCTTAATATTTCCTTATCAAGATATCATAAGAATACGATTTTGCATAATATTTAAAAAATGACTTCGAAAATTTTTAATTTTATGAAATGCTACAAATTCAGGTTGAGTTCAAAACTTGATATCTCAAAAGTGAATTGAGATACTTACGAATGGTTTTGTTCTTACAAAACCACGTTAATACTTTCCTATTTAAATTATATATTAAAATTTCAACAAAATATCTTAATATTTCCTTATCAAGATATCATAAGAATATGATTTTCCATAATATTTAAAAAATGACTTCGAAAATTTTTAATTTTATGAAATGCTACAAATTCAGGTTGAGTTCAAAACTTGATATCTCAAAAGTGAATTGAGATACTTACGAATGGTTTTGTTCTTACAAAACCACGTTAATACTTTCCTATTTAAATCGTAGAAGATTTCAACAAAATATCTTAATATTTCCTTATCAAGATATCATAAGAATATGATTTTCCATAACATTTAAAAAATGATTTCGGAAATTTTTAATTTTATGAAATGCTACAAATTTAGGTTGAGTTCAAAATTTGACATCTCAAAAAGGAATTGAAATACTCATACATGGTTTTGTTCGCAGAAAAGTTCATAGTTCTCTACATAAATCGCAGAAAATTTCAACAAAATATCTTAATATTTCCTTATCAAGATATCATAAGAATATGATTTTCCATAACATTTAAAAAATGATTTCGGAAATTTTTAATTTTATGAAATGCTACAAATTCAGGTTGAGTTCAAAACTTGATATCTCAAAAGCGAATTGAGATCCTTACGAATGGTTTTTTTCTTACAAATGCACGTTAATACTTTCCTTTTTAAATCGTAGAAGATTTCAACAAAATATCTTAATATTTCCTTATCAAGATATCATAAGAATATGATTTTCCGTAATATTTAAAAAATGATTTCGGAAATTTTTAATTTTATGAAATGCCACAAATTCAGGTTGAGTTCAAAACTTGATATCTCAAAAGTGAATTGAGATACTTACGAATGGTTTTGTTCTTACAAAACCACGTTAATACTTTCCTATTTAAATTATATATTAAAATTTCAACAAAATATCTTAATATTTCCTTATCAAGATATCATAAGAATACGATTTTGCATAATATTTAAAAAATGACTTCGAAAATTTTTAATTTTATGAAATGCTACAAATTCAGGTTGAGTTCAAAACTTGATATCTCAAAAGTGAATTGAGATACTTACGAATGGTTTTGTTCTTACAAAACCACGTTAATACTTTCCTATTTAAATTATATATTAAAATTTCAACAAAATATCTTAATATTTCCTTATCAAGATATCATAAGAATACGATTTTGCATAATATTTAAAAAATGATTTCGAAAATTTTTAATTTTATGAAATGCTACAAATTCAGGTTGAGTTCAAAACTTGATATCTCAAAAGTGAATTGAGATACTTACGAATGGTTTTGTTCTTACAAAACCACGTTAATACTTTCCTATTTAAATTATATATTAAAATTTCAACAAAATATCTTAATATTTCCTTATCAAGATATCATAAGAATACGATTTTGCATAATATTTAAAAAATGACTTCGAAAATTTTTAATTTTATGAAATGCTACAAATTCAGGTTGAGTTCAAAACTTGATATCTCAAAAGTGAATTGAGATACTTACGAATGGTTTTGTTCTTACAAAACCACGTTAATACTTTCCTATTTAAATTATATATTAAAATTTCAACAAAATATCTTAATATTTCCTTATCAAGATATCATAAGAATATGATTTTCCATAATATTTAAAAAATGACTTCGAAAATTTTTAATTTTATGAAATGCTACAAATTCAGGTTGAGTTCAAAACTTGATATCTCAAAAGTGAATTGAGATACTTACGAATGGTTTTGTTCTTACAAAACCACGTTAATACTTTCCTATTTAAATCGTAGAAGATTTCAACAAAATATCTTAATATTTCCTTATCAAGATATCATAAGAATATGATTTTCCATAACATTTAAAAAATGATTTCGGAAATTTTTAATTTTATGAAATGCTACAAATTTAGGTTGAGTTCAAAATTTGACATCTCAAAAAGGAATTGAAATACTCATACATGGTTTTGTTCTCAGAAAAGTTCATAGTTCTCTACATAAATCGCAGAAAATTTCAACAAAATATCTTAATATTTCCTTATCAAGATATCATAAGAATATGATTTTCCATAACATTTAAAAAATGATTTCGGAAATTTTTAATTTTATGAAATGCTACAAATTCAGGTTGAGTTCAAAACTTGATATCTCAAAAGCGAATTGAGATACTTACGAATGGTTTTTTTCTTACAAATGCACGTTAATACTTTCCTTTTTAAATCGTAGAAGATTTCAACAAAATATCTTAATATTTCCTTATCAAGATATCATAAGAATATGATTTTCCGTAATATTTAAAAAATGATTTCGGAAATTTTTAATTTTATGAAATGCCACAAATTCAGGTTGAGTTCAAAACTTGATATCTCAAAAGCGAATTGAGATACTTACGAATGGTTTTGTTCTTACAAAACCACGTTAATGCTTTCCTATTTAAATCGCAGAAAATTTCAACAAGATATCTTAATGTTTCATTATCAAGACATCTTAAGGATTCGAGAGAGAGAGAGAGAGAGAAGCAAAATTTATTTAAGCCAACAGAAAACTAAAATAAAATAATTCAAAAAAAAGAGCATAACAAAATAATAATAAAAAAATATAATGCATAGTTCGCCCAAAAGAGCTATCGACCTCTTTCTGCCCAATTAAAGATTCGATTTTCTATGATTTTTCAAAAATTATTGAGTTTTCAGATTTATGCAATGATACAAATTTAGGTTGATTAATATTTCGTTATCTTATGAAATCCTAATAAATGTGGTTCAAAAAGTAAAACAAACCATAAAAATGGATTGTCTTCTTAATTGTTCCTTATAAAATTGATCCAATTTGCTTTCACCTACGATTGATGAAAATATTTCTTAGCATAAATATTTTAGGAATTACTTGCAAACAATGCGTTTAATTAAAAATATATAGGAAACACCCTGTATATTATAACTGCCAAAAAAACTCTGTCCTAACTGACTCTATTAGCATCCTCATGCCAAATATTTCATTTTGAATGCAATACAAAACTTTATTCTCGTAATAAGTAAAATAGCCAGTTGGGTTCTTTTCTAAAAAGTTGAGTATTGCAAAAAAAGTTATTTATTTATTTATCGACACATATCGAGGAATGAAGAGTTGAGTATGTGTGTCATGTAATTGGGTATGTTTTTCAAATAACAACAGAAAACAATATCTTGATAGACGCACTATAATCGCGTTCAAACGTAAAGCTTTCGATTCAACTGTTACACCGTCTAAACGTCAATAATAGCGGACTAAAGGAAGTAATTACAAAGTTGCGTCAGTGACCTAGTAGTTTTAGTAGAAAACATAGTAACACCCACAATTACAAAAGCTTAAATTGCCGTATGGATTTTCCGATTGTAAGCGAAGCATAGTAGTGGGAAATTTAATTCAAACACCCACCCTTGAGGGGAATTACAACAAACGAAAAAGGTGATCTTTACATCAATATCAATTGTTTGGATTAAATTTAAAATTTGATCTGGATATTGGATCATAAATTAAGATGAGATGATTTTTAAACTAAAGTTAAGCTAATTAAAAATATTTCATTTATAGTAATTAAACGTATTATATACGATATTATGCAACATTAATTCCTTTTAGACTTACATTAATTAATAATTTCACCAAATGGGTGGTTAAAATCAATGCGATACAATTTGATATTGAAGCTAAAATAACATTTAACTCTACATTAATGAAACAACCTAATTAGATTCCCTTTGATGTCAGCAATAATACACCAAGGTATAGCAAAAATATATTAA
The DNA here is from genome assembly GCA_036711965.1 of Onthophagus sagittarius. Taxonomy (NCBI): domain Eukaryota; kingdom Metazoa; phylum Arthropoda; class Insecta; order Coleoptera; family Scarabaeidae; genus Onthophagus; species Onthophagus sagittarius. Next base: position 10,860,322 of record JASERS010000005.1, on the reverse strand, counting down.
TGTAAAGACTTACCATTATTTCGTTGTTTAAGCCGCTCAAATAAACGGATAAATGAACAAAATTGTAACCAGTAATGTCTAAAATGGTAATCAGACTATTGTTAGTTGATTTTCGACCCGCTAAATCGGGTCAAAAAATTAATAATTTAAACCTATAAACTCGTCCTCGCAATGGCCATTTTTTAAATACTTGTGATATATTTACAATGTGTCCCCAAAATTGCAGCTCGTCGAAATCGATCGAATAAATCAAATTAGCACCGAGGTTTTACGTTATTATGTTGTAACCTTCTCTTATTGCCCAGGGCCGTAATGATGATGTTTTTAATACAAACGTTTTATCATGTTTCGAAACTACAAGCAATAATTATTTTTTTAATTAAAACTAAATGATATGTATAAAAGGAATTTTCAAATTAATTATGTTAGTTAAAAGGGTGACTTTTAATTCGCAATTTATGATCCCTAAATTCGGCTCTGCTCGTTGTATGAATTACACCACTAAATAATAACACTGATGCGGGATATACGAATATATTTAAACGTTTAAATCAATTTAAAGCTAGATTAATGTGGCCGCTATACAGAACAACAATCCCCTAAAAACACCCAACACCCCTACAATATACACTGTATTCCAATACAATGTACAGTGCGAATATTATTGGGTGGTTGTTATTAATTACCGTTCGAAACTGCGTGTTTCATCCACGCGTCATGTTCTCTCGTTATGTTTTATAAAACGAGTTCGAGGGTTTATGAAATCCCCGGTGCCATATTTTACAGAAATCGGCCGGTCCCGAACGAAGCGCCACAGCGTTTGACACTTTGCCCCAATAAAAAATAAAAATACGTAAAGCTTTAGCTCAAAATCGGTGGGGCGCTTTATTTCGATTCTGACGCGAACAATAAACTTTCATGCAGCTTTCCAAATAAACGCATAAATAACGACATTTACAAAGCCCATTTTATATATATATTTATATATATTAGCTTTTATGTTTAGTTTTTATTATTTATTTTAAAACTTTATTTAAACCAAACGAAATTTTATTGTTGAAGCGGATTTATTGTAAATTTAAATTCATTTTAATTATAAATAAATATATTTACAATTATTCATTTAAACCGATAAACAAAATTGAAAATGAATAAATTCAACTTTGAACTTTAAAGTGCGAAATATAATTCGTGATTTTAAATTTATAGAGCCATCTATGCGCTTTGTTTTGAATCATATCATTAAAAGTTCATTCAAAAGATGTCGCCGTAATAATTTCTTTATGAAACAATAATAAATAACAATACTATTTTGATTAACATTTAAAAATGAATTAATTAATGTTGTAGATTACAACAATCAATTAATTTTTTTGTTGTCTTTTTGATTCTTTGTTATCATCATGTTTGTTTCAAAGATTTCGGCTTTTTGCCATCATCAGGAAACCACGTTATATGGATATCTCGAAATTTGATTTGCTTTCATTGCCTTTTTCCATCATTATTACTTTTTAACATTTGTTTCTGATGTTGATTTGTTGTTTTATTTCTTGTAACTAATTCGTTCTGTAAAACGTACTGATTTCTTGAAGGCGATCCAAAGATATCTATATGACGTGGTTTCCTGATGATAGCAAAAAGTCGAAACCAGTAGAAACCGAAAAATAAAAATAAAATTTATTTCATCGTTAAGTACAAAAAGTTTCTTTTACAACTCCCTCCATAATTTTTAGTTAGTAGTTATATTATTATGTATATCTACAAACAAGGGTAAATACATAAACAAATATGGATATAAAAGCTCCAACAGGCTCCAACTTAAATTCAATTAGTTTATTAAAAATGTATATTGACTGTTAATTTGTATTTTCGTAACAAAAAAATCTCGTCATCTCAAGAATGCCTATCATTAATAATACACATATCATTATTCATTATCAAGCTTTAAAAATTGTTAGAAATTTCAGAATTGAGATATTTCGCATCAAAAGGGATTGAATATCTCAAACTTAAAATTGATAGTAAGAATCTTTTGAGATAAAAAACTGCATATCATTAATATGTATTATTAAATTATTCGCGTATTGTTCATTTTTACAATCCCAAGATTCAAAAATTGTTAAAAATCTTAGGAAAACATCTTAAAAATCTTAGACATATTGAACATAGAAAAGGGTTGTATCTCAAAAATTAAAAATGATAAAAAGAATCTTTTGTGATAAAAACATTCTAAATCATCCCTAGAATGCATATCATTAATAACATTCGGGTATTATTCATTGTTACTAACCCAAAATTCAAAAATTGTAAAAAATTTCAAATTTGACATATTTCACATCATATTCTATCTCAAAAATGAAAAATGATGGAAAGAAACTTTTGAGATAAAAAATTTTTTTAACTCATCATAAACGTATGTGTGTTACGGATGAATAATGCATAAATAATATTCGTGCACTTTGTAGTTAATAAAAACTACAAAGTAGTTCACTTTTTGGTGCATAAAACTATACTTGAATATTTCATTTTGATTTTGAGATATCATTTTCTGAACTTAACGCAAGATAGTAAAATTTCATAAAATCACGATATTCTTAATTATATTTAGAAAATCGGAAAGAATTAAAGTCTTAAGATATCTTGACGAATCTTTTTGTCATTTATAAAGGAAAGCATGTCCTTTTTCTAGAATAACACCATTTTGAATATCTCTGTTCATTTTTGAGATGTTAAGTTTTGAACTTTAAGCTAAGTTTGTAGCATTTCATAAAATTTAATTTTTTTAATTCCTTTTGAAAAAATCGTAGTAAATCAAATTCTTAAGATATCTTTTTGAAACTTTTTATAGTTTATAAAGGAAAGTATGTACATTTTTGAGAATAAAACCATATTTGAATATTTAAATCCGTTTTTGAGATATCAATCTTTGAACCCAACCTAAGTTTGTAGCATTTCATAAAATTTAATTTTTTTAAATCCTTTTGAAAAAATCGTAGTAAATCAAATTCTTAAGATATCTTTTTGAAACTTTTTATCGTTTATAAAGGAAAGTATGTACATTTTTGAGAATAAAACCATATTTGAATATTTAAATCCGTTTTTGAGATATCAATCTTTGAAGTCAACCTAAGTTTGTAGCATTTCATAAAATTTAATTTTTTTAATTCCTTTTGAAAAAATCGTAGTAAATCAAATTCTTAAGATATCTTTTTGAAACTTTTTATCGTTTATAAAGGAAAGTATGTACTTTTTCGAGAATACTACCATATTCGAATATCTCAATTCGTCATTTAGATATCAATTTTTGAACTCAACTTAAGTTTATAGCGTTTCGTAAAATTAACGATTTCCGTAATCATTTGGAAAAAATCGTAAAAAAATATATTCTTATGATGAAACTTTTTATCATTTATAAAAGAAAGTATGTACTTTTTTGAGAATAAAACCATATTTGAATATTTAAATCCGTTTTTTAGATATCAATCTTTGAACCCAACCTAAGTTTGTAGCATTTCATAAAATTTAATTTTTTTAATTCCTTTTGAAAAAATCGTAGTAAATCAAATTCTTAAGATATCTTTTTGAAACTTTTTATCGTTTATAAAGGAAAGTATGTACTTTTTTGGGAATAAAACCATATTTGAATATTTAAATCCGTTTATGAGATATCAATCTTTGAACTCAACCTAAGTTTGTAGCATTTCATAAAATTTAATTTTTTTAATTCCTTTTGAAAAAATCGTAGTAAATCAAATTCTTAAGATATCTTTTTGAAACTTTTTATCGTTTATAAAGGAAAGTATGTACATTTTTGAGAATAAAACCATATTTGAATATTTAAATCCGTTTTTGAGATATCAATCTTTGAACTCAACCTAAGTTTGTAGCATTTCATAAAATTTAATTTTTTTAAATCCTCTTGAAAAAATCGTAGTAAATCAAATTCTTAAGTTATCTTTTTGAAACTTTTTATCGTTTATAAAGGAAAGTATGAACTTTTTCGAGAATACTACCATATTCGAATATCTCAATTCGTCGTTTAGATATCAATTTTTGAACTCAACCTAAGTTTGTAGCGTTTCGTAAAATTAACGATTTCCTTAATCATTTGGAAAAAATCGTAAAAAAATATATTCTTATGATGAAACTTTTTATCGTTTATAAACGAAAGTATGTACTTTTTTGAGAATAAAACCATATTTGAATATTTAAATCCGTTTTTGAGATATCAATCTTTGAACTCAACCTAAGTTTGTAGCATTTCATAAAATTAAATTTTTTTAATTCCTTTTGAAAAAATCGTAGTAAATCAAATTCTTAAGATATCTTTTTGAAACTTTTTATCGTTTATAAAGGGAAGTATGTACTTTTTCGAGAATACAACCATATTCGAGTATCTCAATTCGTCGTCTAGATATCAATTTTTGAACTCAACCTAAGTTTGTAGCGTTTCGTAAAATTAACGATTTCCTTAATCATTTGGAAAAAATCGTAAAAAAATATATTCTTATGCTGAAACTTTTTACCGTTTATAAAGGAAAGTATGTACTTTTTTGAGAATAAAACCATATTTGAATATTTAAATCCGTTTTTGAGATATCAATCTTTGAACTCAACCTATGTTTGTAGCATTTCATAAAATTTAATTTTTTTAATTCGTTTTGAAAAAATCGTAGTAAATCAAATTCTTAAGATATCTTTTTGAAACTTTTTATCGTTTATAAAGGAAAGTATGTACTTTTTTGACAATAAAACCAAATTTGAATATTTAAATCCGTTTTTGAGATATCAATCTTTGAACTCAACCTAAGTTTGTAGCATTTCATAAAATTTAATTTTTTTAATTCCTTTTGAAAAAATCGTAGTAAATCAAATTCTTAAGATATCTTTTAGGAACTTTTTATCGTTTATAAAGGAAAGTATGTACTTCTTTGACAATAAAACCATATATGAATATTTAAATCCGTTTTTGAGATATCAATCTTTGAACTCAACCTATGTTTGTAGCATTTCATAAAATTTAATTTTTTTAATTCCTTTTGAAAAAATCGTAGTAAATCAAATTCTTAAGATATCTTTTAGAAACTTTTTATCGTTTATAAAGGAAAGTATGTACTTTTTTGACAATAAAACCATATTTGAATATTTAAATCCGTTTTTGAGATATCAATCTTTGAACTCAACCTAAGTTTGTAGCATTTCATAAAATTTAATTTTTTTAATTCCTTTTGAAAAAATCGTAGTAAATCAAATTCTTAAGATATCTTTTAGGAACTTTTTATCGTTTATAAAGGAAAGTATGTACTTTTTTGACAATAAAACCATATTTGAATATTTAAATCCGTTTTTGAGATATCAATCTTTGAACTCAACCTAAGTTTGTAGCATTTCATAAAATTTAATTTTTTTAATTCCTTTTGAAAAAATCGTAGTAAATCAAATTCTTAAGATATCTTTTAGAAACTTTTTATCGTTTATAAAGGAAAGTATGTACTTTTTTGACAATAAAACCATATTTGAATATTTAAATCCGTTTTTGAGATATCAATCTTTGAACTCAACCTAAGTTTGTAGCATTTCATAAAATTTAATTTTTTTAATTCCTTTTGAAAAAATCGTAGTAAATCAAATTCTTAAGATATCTTTTAGGAACTTTTTATCGTTTATAAAGGAAAGTATGTACTTCTTTGACAATAAAACCATATATGAATATTTAAATCCGTTTTTGAGATATCAATCTTTGAACTCAACCTATGTTTGTAGCATTTCATAAAATTTAATTTTTTTAATTCCTTTTGAAAAAATCGTAGTAAATCAAATTCTTAAGATATCTTTTAGAAACTTTTTATCGTTTATAAAGGAAAGTATGTACTTTTTTGACAATAAAACCATATTTGAATATTTAAATCCGTTTTTGAGATATCAATCTTTGAACTCAACCTAAGTTTGTAGCATTTCATAAAATTTAATTTTTTTAATTCCTTTTGAAAAAATCGTAGTAAATCAAATTCTTAAGATATCTTTTAGGAACTTTTTATCGTTTATAAAGGAAAGTATGTACTTTTTTGACAATAAAACCATATTTGAATATTTAAATCCGTTTTTGAGATATCAATCTTTGAACTCAACCTATGTTTGTAGCATTTCATAAAATTTAATTTTTTTAATTCCTTTTGAAAAAATCGTAGTAAATCAAATTCTTAAGATATCTTTTTGAAACTTTTTATCGTTTATAAAGGAAAGTATGTACATTTTTGAGAATAAAACCATATTTGAATATTTAAATCCGTTTTTGAGATATCAATCTTTGAACTCAACCTAAGTTTGTAGCATTTCATAAAATTTAATTTTTTTAAATCCTCTTGAAAAAATCGTAGTAAATCAAATTCTTAAGTTATCTTTTTGAAACTTTTTATCGTTTATAAAGGAAAGTATGAACTTTTTCGAGAATACTACCATATTCGAATATCTCAATTCGTCGTTTAGATATCAATTTTTGAACTCAACCTAAGTTTGTAGCGTTTCGTAAAATTAACGATTTCCTTAATCATTTGGAAAAAATCGTAAAAAAATATATTCTTATGATGAAACTTTTTATCGTTTATAAACGAAAGTATGTACTTTTTTGAGAATAAAACCATATTTGAATATTTAAATCCGTTTTTGAGATATCAATCTTTGAACTCAACCTAAGTTTGTAGCATTTCATAAAATTAAATTTTTTTAATTCCTTTTGAAAAAATCGTAGTAAATCAAATTCTTAAGATATCTTTTTGAAACTTTTTATCGTTTATAAAGGGAAGTATGTACTTTTTCGAGAATACAACCATATTCGAGTATCTCAATTCGTCGTCTAGATATCAATTTTTGAACTCAACCTAAGTTTGTAGCGTTTCGTAAAATTAACGATTTCCTTAATCATTTGGAAAAAATCGTAAAAAAATATATTCTTATGCTGAAACTTTTTACCGTTTATAAAGGAAAGTATGTACTTTTTTGAGAATAAAACCATATTTGAATATTTAAATCCGTTTTTGAGATATCAATCTTTGAACTCAACCTATGTTTGTAGCATTTCATAAAATTTAATTTTTTTAATTCGTTTTGAAAAAATCGTAGTAAATCAAATTCTTAAGATATCTTTTTGAAACTTTTTATCGTTTATAAAGGAAAGTATGTACTTTTTTGACAATAAAACCAAATTTGAATATTTAAATCCGTTTTTGAGATATCAATCTTTGAACTCAACCTAAGTTTGTAGCATTTCATAAAATTTAATTTTTTTAATTCCTTTTGAAAAAATCGTAGTAAATCAAATTCTTAAGATATCTTTTAGAAACTTTTTATCGTTTATAAAGGAAAGTATGTACTTTTTTGACAATAAAACCATATTTGAATATTTAAATCCGTTTTTGAGATATCAATCTTTGAACTCAACCTAAGTTTGTAGCATTTCATAAAATTTAATTTTTTTAATTCCTTTTGAAAAAATCGTAGTAAATCAAATTCTTAAGATATCTTTTAGGAACTTTTTATCGTTTATAAAGGAAAGTATGTACTTCTTTGACAATAAAACCATATATGAATATTTAAATCCGTTTTTGAGATATCAATCTTTGAACTCAACCTATGTTTGTAGCATTTCATAAAATTTAATTTTTTTAATTCGTTTTGAAAAAATCGTAGTAAATCAAATTCTTAAGATATCTTTTTGAAACTTTTTATCGTTTATAAAGGAAAGTATGTACTTTTTTGACAATAAAACCATATTTGAATATTTAAATCCGTTTTTGAGATATCAATCTTTGAACTCAACCTAAGTTTGTAGCATTTCATAAAATTTAATTTTTTTAATTCCTTTTGAAAAAATCGTAGTAAATCAAATTCTTAAGATATCTTTTTGAAACTTTTTATCGTTTATAAAGGAAAGTATGTACTTTTTTGACAATAAAACCAAATTTGAATATTTAAATCCGTTTTTGAGATATCAATCTTTGAACTCAACCTAAGTTTGTAGCATTTCATAAAATTTAATTTTTTTAATTCCTTTTGAAAAAATCGTAGTAAATCAAATTCTTAAGATATCTTTTTGAAACTTTTTATCGTTTATAAAGGAAAGTATGTACTTTTTTGACAATAAAACCATATTTGAATATTTAAATCCGTTTTTGAGATATCAATCTTTGAACTCAACCTAAGTTTGTAGCATTTCATAAAATTTAATTTTTTTAATTCCTTTTGAAAAAATCGTAGTAAATCAAATTCTTAAGATATCTTTTAGGAACTTTTTATCGCTTATAAAGGAAAGTATGTACTTTTTTGACAATAAAACCATATTTGAATATTTAAATCCGTTTTTGAGATATCAATCTTTGAACTCAACCTATGTTTGTAGCATTTCATAAAATTTAATTTTTTTAATTCGTTTTGAAAAAATCGTAGTAAATCAAATTCTTAAGATATCTTTTTGAAACTTTTTATCGTTTATAAAGGAAAGTATGTACTTTTTTGACAATAAAACCAAATTTGAATATTTAAATCCGTTTTTGAGATATCAATCTTTGAACTCAACCTAAGTTTGTAGCATTTCATAAAATTTAATTTTTTTAATTCCTTTTGAAAAAATCGTAGTAAATCAAATTCTTAAGATATCTTTTTGAAACTTTTTATCGTTTATAAAGGAAAGTATGTACTTTTTTGACAATAAAACCATATTTGAATATTTAAATCCGTTTTTGAGATATCAATCTTTGAACTCAACCTAAGTTTGTAGCATTTCATAAAATTTAATTTTTTTAATTCCTTTTGAAAAAATCGTAGTAAATCAAATTCTTAAGATATCTTTTAGGAACTTTTTATCGTTTATAAAGGAAAGTATGTACTTTTTTGACAATAAAACCATATTTGAATATTTAAATCCGTTTTTGAGATATCAATCTTTGAACTCAACCTATGTTTGTAGCATTTCATAAAATTTAATTTTTTTAATTCGTTTTGAAAAAATCGTAGTAAATCAAATTCTTAAGATATCTTTTTGAAACTTTTTATCGTTTATAAAGGAAAGTATGTACTTTTTTGACAATAAAACCAAATTTGAATATTTAAATCCGTTTTTGAGATATCAATCTTTGAACTCAACCTAAGTTTGTAGCATTTCATAAAATTTAATTTTTTTAATTCCTTTTGAAAAAATCGTAGTAAATCAAATTCTTAAGATATCTTTTTGAAACTTTTTATCGTTTATAAAGGAAAGTATGTACTTTTTTGACAATAAAACCATATTTGAATATTTAAATCCGTTTTTGAGATATCAATCTTTGAACTCAACCTAAGTTTGTAGCATTTCATAAAATTTAATTTTTTTAATTCCTTTTGAAAAAATCGTAGTAAATCAAATTCTTAAGATATCTTTTAGGAACTTTTTATCGCTTATAAAGGAAAGTATGTACTTTTTTGACAATAAAACCATATTTGAATATTTAAATCCGTTTTTGAGATATCAATCTTTGAACTCAACCTATGTTTGTAGCATTTCATAAAATTTAATTTTTTTAATTCGTTTTGAAAAAATCGTAGTAAATCAAATTCTTAAGATATCTTTTTGAAACTTTTTATCGTTTATAAAGGAAAGTATGTACTTTTTTGACAATAAAACCAAATTTGAATATTTAAATCCGTTTTTGAGATATCAATCTTTGAACTCAACCTAAGTTTGTAGCATTTCATAAAATTTAATTTTTTTAATTCCTTTTGAAAAAATCGTAGTAAATCAAATTCTTAAGATATCTTTTTGAAACTTTTTATCGTTTATAAAGGAAAGTATGTACTTTTTTGACAATAAAACCATATTTGAATATTTAAATCCGTTTTTGAGATATCAATCTTTGAACTCAACCTAAGTTTGTAGCATTTCATAAAATTTAATTTTTTTAATTCCTTTTGAAAAAATCGTAGTAAATCAAATTCTTAAGATATCTTTTAGGAACTTTTTATCGCTTATAAAGGAAAGTATGTACTTTTTTGACAATAAAACCATATTTGAATATTTAAATCCGTTTTTGAGATATCAATCTTTGAACTCAACCTATGTTTGTAGCATTTCATAAAATTTAATTTTTTTAATTCGTTTTGAAAAAATCGTAGTAAATCAAATTCTTAAGATATCTTTTTGAAACTTTTTATCGTTTATAAAGGAAAGTATGTACTTTTTTGACAATAAAACCAAATTTGAATATTTAAATCCGTTTTTGAGATATCAATCTTTGAACTCAACCTAAGTTTGTAGCATTTCATAAAATTTAATTTTTTTAATTCCTTTTGAAAAAATCGTAGTAAATCAAATTCTTAAGATATCTTTTTGAAACTTTTTATCGTTTATAAAGGAAAGTATGTACATTTTTGAGAATAAAACCATATTTGAATATTTAAATCCGTTTTTGAGATATCAATCTTTGAACTCAACCTAAGTTTGTAGCATTTCATAAAATTTAATTTTTTTAATTCCTTTTGAAAAAATCGTAGTAAATCAAATTCTTAAGATATCTTTTAGGAACTTTTTATCGTTTATAAAGGAAAGTATGTACTTTTTTGACAATAAAACCATATTTGAATATTTAAATCCGTTTTTGAGATATCAATCTTTGAACTCAACCTAAGTTTGTAGCATTTCATAAAATTTAATTTTTTTAATTCCTTTTGAAAAAATCGTAGTAAATCAAATTCTTAAGATATCTTTTAGGAACTTTTTATCGCTTATAAAGGAAAGTATGTACTTTTTTGACAATAAAACCATATTTGAATATTTAAATCCGTTTTTGAGATATCAATCTTTGAACTCAACCTATGTTTGTAGCATTTCATAAAATTTAATTTTTTTAATTCCTTTTGAAAAAATCGTAGTAAATCAAATTCTTAAGATATCTTTTTGAAACTTTTTATCGTTTATAAAGGAAAGTATGTACTTTTTTGACAATAAAACCATATTTGAATATTTAAATCCGTTTTTGAGATATCAATCTTTGAACTCAACCTAAGTTTGTAGCATTTCATAAAATTTAATTTTTTTAATTCCTTTTGAAAAAATCGTAGTAAATCAAATTCTTAAGATATCTTTTTGAAACTTTTTATCGTTTATAAAGGAAAGTATGTACTTTTTTGACAATAAAACCATATTTGAATATTTAAATCCGTTTTTGAGATATCAATCTTTGAACTCAACCTAAGTTTGTAGCATTTCATAAAATTTAATTTTTTTAATTCCTTTTGAAAAAATCGTAGTAAATCAAATTCTTAAGATATCTTTTAGGAACTTTTTATCGCTTATAAAGGAAAGTATGTACTTTTTTGACAATAAAACCATATTTGAATATTTAAATCCGTTTTTGAGATATCAATCTTTGAACTCAACCTATGTTTGTAGCATTTCATAAAATTTAATTTTTTTAATTCGTTTTGAAAAAATCGTAGTAAATCAAATTCTTAAGATATCTTTTTGAAACTTTTTATCGTTTATAAAGGAAAGTATGTACTTTTTTGACAATAAAACCAAATTTGAATATTTAAATCCGTTTTTGAGATATCAATCTTTGAACTCAACCTAAGTTTGTAGCATTTCATAAAATTTAATTTTTTTAATTCCTTTTGAAAAAATCGTAGTAAATCAAATTCTTAAGATATCTTTTTGAAACTTTTTATCGTTTATAAAGGAAAGTATGTACATTTTTGAGAATAAAACCATATTTGAATATTTAAATCCGTTTTTGAGATATCAATCTTTGAACTCAACCTAAGTTTGTAGCATTTCATAAAATTTAATTTTTTTAAATCCTCTTGAAAAAATCGTAGTAAATCAAATTCTTAAGTTATCTTTTTGAAACTTTTTATCGTTTATAAAGGAAAGTATGAACTTTTTCGAGAATACTACCATATTCGAATATCTCAATTCGTCGTTTAGATATCAATTTTTGAACTCAACCTAAGTTTGTAGCGTTTCGTAAAATTAACGATTTCCTTAATCATTTGGAAAAAATCGTAAAAAAATATATTCTTATGATGAAACTTTTTATCGTTTATAAACGAAAGTATGTACTTTTTTGAGAATAAAACCATATTTGAATATTTAAATCCGTTTTTGAGATATCAATCTTTGAACTCAACCTAAGTTTGTAGCATTTCATAAAATTAAATTTTTTTAATTCCTTTTGAAAAAATCGTAGTAAATCAAATTCTTAAGATATCTTTTTGAAACTTTTTATCGTTTATAAAGGGAAGTATGTACTTTTTCGAGAATACAACCATATTCGAGTATCTCAATTCGTCGTCTAGATATCAATTTTTGAACTCAACCTAAGTTTGTAGCGTTTCGTAAAATTAACGATTTCCTTAATCATTTGGAAAAAATCGTAAAAAAATATATTCTTATGCTGAAACTTTTTACCGTTTATAAAGGAAAGTATGTACTTTTTTGAGAATAAAACCATATTTGAATATTTAAATCCGTTTTTGAGATATCAATCTTTGAACTCAACCTATGTTTGTAGCATTTCATAAAATTTAATTTTTTTAATTCGTTTTGAAAAAATCGTAGTAAATCAAATTCTTAAGATATCTTTTTGAAACTTTTTATCGTTTATAAAGGAAAGTATGTACTTTTTTGACAATAAAACCAAATTTGAATATTTAAATCCGTTTTTGAGATATCAATCTTTGAACTCAACCTAAGTTTGTAGCATTTCATAAAATTTAATTTTTTTAATTCCTTTTGAAAAAATCGTAGTAAATCAAATTCTTAAGATATCTTTTAGAAACTTTTTATCGTTTATAAAGGAAAGTATGTACTTTTTTGACAATAAAACCATATTTGAATATTTAAATCCGTTTTTGAGATATCAATCTTTGAACTCAACCTAAGTTTGTAGCATTTCATAAAATTTAATTTTTTTAATTCCTTTTGAAAAAATCGTAGTAAATCAAATTCTTAAGATATCTTTTAGGAACTTTTTATCGTTTATAAAGGAAAGTATGTACTTCTTTGACAATAAAACCATATATGAATATTTAAATCCGTTTTTGAGATATCAATCTTTGAACTCAACCTATGTTTGTAGCATTTCATAAAATTTAATTTTTTTAATTCGTTTTGAAAAAATCGTAGTAAATCAAATTCTTAAGATATCTTTTTGAAACTTTTTATCGTTTATAAAGGAAAGTATGTACTTTTTTGACAATAAAACCATATTTGAATATTTAAATCCGTTTTTGAGATATCAATCTTTGAACTCAACCTAAGTTTGTAGCATTTCATAAAATTTAATTTTTTTAATTCCTTTTGAAAAAATCGTAGTAAATCAAATTCTTAAGATATCTTTTAGGAACTTTTTATCGCTTATAAAGGAAAGTATGTACTTTTTTGACAATAAAACCATATTTGAATATTTAAATCCGTTTTTGAGATATCAATCTTTGAACTCAACCTATGTTTGTAGCATTTCATAAAATTTAATTTTTTTAATTCGTTTTGAAAAAATCGTAGTAAATCAAATTCTTAAGATATCTTTTTGAAACTTTTTATCGTTTATAAAGGAAAGTATGTACTTTTTTGACAATAAAACCAAATTTGAATATTTAAATCCGTTTTTGAGATATCAATCTTTGAACTCAACCTAAGTTTGTAGCATTTCATAAAATTTAATTTTTTTAATTCCTTTTGAAAAAATCGTAGTAAATCAAATTCTTAAGATATCTTTTTGAAACTTTTTATCGTTTATAAAGGAAAGTATGTACTTTTTTGACAATAAAACCATATTTGAATATTTAAATCCGTTTTTGAGATATCAATCTTTGAACTCAACCTAAGTTTGTAGCATTTCATAAAATTTAATTTTTTTAATTCCTTTTGAAAAAATCGTAGTAAATCAAATTCTTAAGATATCTTTTAGGAACTTTTTATCGCTTATAAAGGAAAGTATGTACTTTTTTGACAATAAAACCATATTTGAATATTTAAATCCGTTTTTGAGATATCAATCTTTGAACTCAACCTATGTTTGTAGCATTTCATAAAATTTAATTTTTTTAATTCGTTTTGAAAAAATCGTAGTAAATCAAATTCTTAAGATATCTTTTTGAAACTTTTTATCGTTTATAAAGGAAAGTATGTACTTTTTTGACAATAAAACCAAATTTGAATATTTAAATCCGTTTTTGAGATATCAATCTTTGAACTCAACCTAAGTTTGTAGCATTTCATAAAATTTAATTTTTTTAATTCCTTTTGAAAAAATCGTAGTAAATCAAATTCTTAAGATATCTTTTTGAAACTTTTTATCGTTTATAAAGGAAAGTATGTACTTTTTTGACAATAAAACCATATTTGAATATTTAAATCCGTTTTTGAGATATCAATCTTTGAACTCAACCTAAGTTTGTAGCATTTCATAAAATTTAATTTTTTTAATTCCTTTTGAAAAAATCGTAGTAAATCAAATTCTTAAGATATCTTTTAGGAACTTTTTATCGTTTATAAAGGAAAGTATGTACTTTTTTGACAATAAAACCATATTTGAATATTTAAATCCGTTTTTGAGATATCAATCTTTGAACTCAACCTATGTTTGTAGCATTTCATAAAATTTAATTTTTTTAATTCGTTTTGAAAAAATCGTAGTAAATCAAATTCTTAAGATATCTTTTTGAAACTTTTTATCGTTTATAAAGGAAAGTATGTACTTTTTTGACAATAAAACCAAATTTGAATATTTAAATCCGTTTTTGAGATATCAATCTTTGAACTCAACCTAAGTTTGTAGCATTTCATAAAATTTAATTTTTTTAATTCCTTTTGAAAAAATCGTAGTAAATCAAATTCTTAAGATATCTTTTTGAAACTTTTTATCGTTTATAAAGGAAAGTATGTACTTTTTTGACAATAAAACCATATTTGAATATTTAAATCCGTTTTTGAGATATCAATCTTTGAACTCAACCTAAGTTTGTAGCATTTCATAAAATTTAATTTTTTTAATTCCTTTTGAAAAAATCGTAGTAAATCAAATTCTTAAGATATCTTTTAGGAACTTTTTATCGCTTATAAAGGAAAGTATGTACTTTTTTGACAATAAAACCATATTTGAATATTTAAATCCGTTTTTGAGATATCAATCTTTGAACTCAACCTATGTTTGTAGCATTTCATAAAATTTAATTTTTTTAATTCGTTTTGAAAAAATCGTAGTAAATCAAATTCTTAAGATATCTTTTTGAAACTTTTTATCGTTTATAAAGGAAAGTATGTACTTTTTTGACAATAAAACCAAATTTGAATATTTAAATCCGTTTTTGAGATATCAATCTTTGAACTCAACCTAAGTTTGTAGCATTTCATAAAATTTAATTTTTTTAATTCCTTTTGAAAAAATCGTAGTAAATCAAATTCTTAAGATATCTTTTTGAAACTTTTTATCGTTTATAAAGGAAAGTATGTACTTTTTTGACAATAAAACCATATTTGAATATTTAAATCCGTTTTTGAGATATCAATCTTTGAACTCAACCTAAGTTTGTAGCATTTCATAAAATTTAATTTTTTTAATTCCTTTTGAAAAAATCGTAGTAAATCAAATTCTTAAGATATCTTTTAGGAACTTTTTATCGCTTATAAAGGAAAGTATGTACTTTTTTGACAATAAAACCATATTTGAATATTTAAATCCGTTTTTGAGATATCAATCTTTGAACTCAACCTATGTTTGTAGCATTTCATAAAATTTAATTTTTTTAATTCGTTTTGAAAAAATCGTAGTAAATCAAATTCTTAAGATATCTTTTTGAAACTTTTTATCGTTTATAAAGGAAAGTATGTACTTTTTTGACAATAAAACCAAATTTGAATATTTAAATCCGTTTTTGAGATATCAATCTTTGAACTCAACCTAAGTTTGTAGCATTTCATAAAATTTAATTTTTTTAATTCCTTTTGAAAAAATCGTAGTAAATCAAATTCTTAAGATATCTTTTTGAAACTTTTTATCGTTTATAAAGGAAAGTATGTACATTTTTGAGAATAAAACCATATTTGAATATTTAAATCCGTTTTTGAGATATCAATCTTTGAACTCAACCTAAGTTTGTAGCATTTCATAAAATTTAATTTTTTTAATTCCTTTTGAAAAAATCGTAGTAAATCAAATTCTTAAGATATCTTTTAGGAACTTTTTATCGTTTATAAAGGAAAGTATGTACTTTTTTGACAATAAAACCATATTTGAATATTTAAATCCGTTTTTGAGATATCAATCTTTGAACTCAACCTAAGTTTGTAGCATTTCATAAAATTTAATTTTTTTAATTCCTTTTGAAAAAATCGTAGTAAATCAAATTCTTAAGATATCTTTTAGGAACTTTTTATCGCTTATAAAGGAAAGTATGTACTTTTTTGACAATAAAACCATATTTGAATATTTAAATCCGTTTTTGAGATATCAATCTTTGAACTCAACCTATGTTTGTAGCATTTCATAAAATTTAATTTTTTTAATTCCTTTTGAAAAAATCGTAGTAAATCAAATTCTTAAGATATCTTTTTGAAACTTTTTATCGTTTATAAAGGAAAGTATGTACTTTTTTGACAATAAAACCATATTTGAATATTTAAATCCGTTTTTGAGATATCAATCTTTGAACTCAACCTAAGTTTGTAGCATTTCATAAAATTTAATTTTTTTAATTCCTTTTGAAAAAATCGTAGTAAATCAAATTCTTAAGATATCTTTTTGAAACTTTTTATCGTTTATAAAGGAAAGTATGTACTTTTTTGACAATAAAACCATATTTGAATATTTAAATCCGTTTTTGAGATATCAATCTTTGAACTCAACCTAAGTTTGTAGCATTTCATAAAATTTAATTTTTTTAATTCCTTTTGAAAAAATCGTAGTAAATCAAATTCTTAAGATATCTTTTAGGAACTTTTTATCGCTTATAAAGGAAAGTATGTACTTTTTTGACAATAAAACCATATTTGAATATTTAAATCCGTTTTTGAGATATCAATCTTTGAACTCAACCTATGTTTGTAGCATTTCATAAAATTTAATTTTTTTAATTCGTTTTGAAAAAATCGTAGTAAATCAAATTCTTAAGATATCTTTTTGAAACTTTTTATCGTTTATAAAGGAAAGTATGTACTTTTTTGACAATAAAACCAAATTTGAATATTTAAATCCGTTTTTGAGATATCAATCTTTGAACTCAACCTAAGTTTGTAGCATTTCATAAAATTTAATTTTTTTAATTCCTTTTGAAAAAATCGTAGTAAATCAAATTCTTAAGATATCTTTTTGAAACTTTTTATCGTTTATAAAGGAAAGTATGTACATTTTTGAGAATAAAACCATATTTGAATATTTAAATCCGTTTTTGAGATATCAATCTTTGAACTCAACCTAAGTTTGTAGCATTTCATAAAATTTAATTTTTTTAAATCCTCTTGAAAAAATCGTAGTAAATCAAATTCTTAAGTTATCTTTTTGAAACTTTTTATCGTTTATAAAGGAAAGTATGAACTTTTTCGAGAATACTACCATATTCGAATATCTCAATTCGTCGTTTAGATATCAATTTTTGAACTCAACCTAAGTTTGTAGCGTTTCGTAAAATTAACGATTTCCTTAATCATTTGGAAAAAATCGTAAAAAAATATATTCTTATGATGAAACTTTTTATCGTTTATAAACGAAAGTATGTACTTTTTTGAGAATAAAACCATATTTGAATATTTAAATCCGTTTTTGAGATATCAATCTTTGAACTCAACCTAAGTTTGTAGCATTTCATAAAATTAAATTTTTTTAATTCCTTTTGAAAAAATCGTAGTAAATCAAATTCTTAAGATATCTTTTTGAAACTTTTTATCGTTTATAAAGGGAAGTATGTACTTTTTCGAGAATACAACCATATTCGAGTATCTCAATTCGTCGTCTAGATATCAATTTTTGAACTCAACCTAAGTTTGTAGCGTTTCGTAAAATTAACGATTTCCTTAATCATTTGGAAAAAATCGTAAAAAAATATATTCTTATGCTGAAACTTTTTACCGTTTATAAAGGAAAGTATGTACTTTTTTGAGAATAAAACCATATTTGAATATTTAAATCCGTTTTTGAGATATCAATCTTTGAACTCAACCTATGTTTGTAGCATTTCATAAAATTTAATTTTTTTAATTCGTTTTGAAAAAATCGTAGTAAATCAAATTCTTAAGATATCTTTTTGAAACTTTTTATCGTTTATAAAGGAAAGTATGTACTTTTTTGACAATAAAACCAAATTTGAATATTTAAATCCGTTTTTGAGATATCAATCTTTGAACTCAACCTAAGTTTGTAGCATTTCATAAAATTTAATTTTTTTAATTCCTTTTGAAAAAATCGTAGTAAATCAAATTCTTAAGATATCTTTTAGAAACTTTTTATCGTTTATAAAGGAAAGTATGTACTTTTTTGACAATAAAACCATATTTGAATATTTAAATCCGTTTTTGAGATATCAATCTTTGAACTCAACCTAAGTTTGTAGCATTTCATAAAATTTAATTTTTTTAATTCCTTTTGAAAAAATCGTAGTAAATCAAATTCTTAAGATATCTTTTAGGAACTTTTTATCGTTTATAAAGGAAAGTATGTACTTCTTTGACAATAAAACCATATATGAATATTTAAATCCGTTTTTGAGATATCAATCTTTGAACTCAACCTATGTTTGTAGCATTTCATAAAATTTAATTTTTTTAATTCGTTTTGAAAAAATCGTAGTAAATCAAATTCTTAAGATATCTTTTTGAAACTTTTTATCGTTTATAAAGGAAAGTATGTACTTTTTTGACAATAAAACCATATTTGAATATTTAAATCCGTTTTTGAGATATCAATCTTTGAACTCAACCTAAGTTTGTAGCATTTCATAAAATTTAATTTTTTTAATTCCTTTTGAAAAAATCGTAGTAAATCAAATTCTTAAGATATCTTTTTGAAACTTTTTATCGTTTATAAAGGAAAGTATGTACTTTTTTGACAATAAAACCATATTTGAATATTTAAATCCGTTTTTGAGATATCAATCTTTGAACTCAACCTAAGTTTGTAGCATTTCATAAAATTTAATTTTTTTAATTCCTTTTGAAAAAATCGTAGTAAATCAAATTCTTAAGATATCTTTTAGGAACTTTTTATCGCTTATAAAGGAAAGTATGTACTTTTTTGACAATAAAACCATATTTGAATATTTAAATCCGTTTTTGAGATATCAATCTTTGAACTCAACCTATGTTTGTAGCATTTCATAAAATTTAATTTTTTTAATTCGTTTTGAAAAAATCGTAGTAAATCAAATTCTTAAGATATCTTTTTGAAACTTTTTATCGTTTATAAAGGAAAGTATGTACTTTTTTGACAATAAAACCAAATTTGAATATTTAAATCCGTTTTTGAGATATCAATCTTTGAACTCAACCTAAGTTTGTAGCATTTCATAAAATTTAATTTTTTTAATTCCTTTTGAAAAAATCGTAGTAAATCAAATTCTTAAGATATCTTTTTGAAACTTTTTATCGTTTATAAAGGAAAGTATGTACATTTTTGAGAATAAAACCATATTTGAATATTTAAATCCGTTTTTGAGATATCAATCTTTGAACTCAACCTAAGTTTGTAGCATTTCATAAAATTTAATTTTTTTAATTCCTTTTGAAAAAATCGTAGTAAATCAAATTCTTAAGATATCTTTTAGGAACTTTTTATCGTTTATAAAGGAAAGTATGTACTTTTTTGACAATAAAACCATATTTGAATATTTAAATCCGTTTTTGAGATATCAATCTTTGAACTCAACCTAAGTTTGTAGCATTTCATAAAATTTAATTTTTTTAATTCCTTTTGAAAAAATCGTAGTAAATCAAATTCTTAAGATATCTTTTAGGAACTTTTTATCGCTTATAAAGGAAAGTATGTACTTTTTTGACAATAAAACCATATTTGAATATTTAAATCCGTTTTTGAGATATCAATCTTTGAACTCAACCTATGTTTGTAGCATTTCATAAAATTTAATTTTTTTAATTCCTTTTGAAAAAATCGTAGTAAATCAAATTCTTAAGATATCTTTTTGAAACTTTTTATCGTTTATAAAGGAAAGTATGTACATTTTTGAGAATAAAACCATATTTGAATATTTAAATCCGTTTTTGAGATATCAATCTTTGAACTCAACCTAAGTTTGTAGCATTTCATAAAATTTAATTTTTTTAATTCCTTTTGAAAAAATCGTAGTAAATCAAATTCTTAAGATATCTTTTTGAAACTTTTTATCGTTTATAAAGGAAAGTATGTACTTTTTTGACAATAAAACCATATTTGAATATTTAAATCCGTTTTTGAGATATCAATCTTTGAACTCAACCTAAGTTTGTAGCATTTCATAAAATTTAATTTTTTTAATTCCTTTTGAAAAAATCGTAGTAAATCAAATTCTTAAGATATCTTTTAGGAACTTTTTATCGCTTATAAAGGAAAGTATGTACTTTTTTGACAATAAAACCATATTTGAATATTTAAATCCGTTTTTGAGATATCAATCTTTGAACTCAACCTATGTTTGTAGCATTTCATAAAATTTAATTTTTTTAATTCGTTTTGAAAAAATCGTAGTAAATCAAATTCTTAAGATATCTTTTTGAAACTTTTTATCGTTTATAAAGGAAAGTATGTACTTTTTTGACAATAAAACCAAATTTGAATATTTAAATCCGTTTTTGAGATATCAATCTTTGAACTCAACCTAAGTTTGTAGCATTTCATAAAATTTAATTTTTTTAATTCCTTTTGAAAAAATCGTAGTAAATCAAATTCTTAAGATATCTTTTTGAAACTTTTTATCGTTTATAAAGGAAAGTATGTACTTTTTTGACAATAAAACCATATTTGAATATTTAAATCCGTTTTTGAGATATCAATCTTTGAACTCAACCTAAGTTTGTAGCATTTCATAAAATTTAATTTTTTTAATTCCTTTTGAAAAAATCGTAGTAAATCAAATTCTTAAGATATCTTTTAGGAACTTTTTATCGCTTATAAAGGAAAGTATGTACTTTTTTGACAATAAAACCATATTTGAATATTTAAATCCGTTTTTGAGATATCAATCTTTGAACTCAACCTATGTTTGTAGCATTTCATAAAATTTAATTTTTTTAATTCGTTTTGAAAAAATCGTAGTAAATCAAATTCTTAAGATATCTTTTTGAAACTTTTTATCGTTTATAAAGGAAAGTATGTACTTTTTTGACAATAAAACCAAATTTGAATATTTAAATCCGTTTTTGAGATATCAATCTTTGAACTCAACCTAAGTTTGTAGCATTTCATAAAATTTAATTTTTTTAATTCCTTTTGAAAAAATCGTAGTAAATCAAATTCTTAAGATATCTTTTTGAAACTTTTTATCGTTTATAAAGGAAAGTATGTACTTTTTTGACAATAAAACCATATTTGAATATTTAAATCCGTTTTTGAGATATCAATCTTTGAACTCAACCTAAGTTTGTAGCATTTCATAAAATTTAATTTTTTTAATTCCTTTTGAAAAAATCGTAGTAAATCAAATTCTTAAGATATCTTTTAGGAACTTTTTATCGTTTATAAAGGAAAGTATGTACTTTTTTGACAATAAAACCATATTTGAATATTTAAATCCGTTTTTGAGATATCAATCTTTGAACTCAACCTATGTTTGTAGCATTTCATAAAATTTAATTTTTTTAATTCGTTTTGAAAAAATCGTAGTAAATCAAATTCTTAAGATATCTTTTTGAAACTTTTTATCGTTTATAAAGGAAAGTATGTACTTTTTTGACAATAAAACCAAATTTGAATATTTAAATCCGTTTTTGAGATATCAATCTTTGAACTCAACCTAAGTTTGTAGCATTTCATAAAATTTAATTTTTTTAATTCCTTTTGAAAAAATCGTAGTAAATCAAATTCTTAAGATATCTTTTAGGAACTTTTTATCGTTTATAAAGGAAAGTATGTACTTCTTTGACAATAAAACCATATTTGAATATTTAAATCCGTTTTTGAGATATCAATCTTTGAACTCAACCTATGTTTGTAGCATTTCATAAAATTTAATTTTTTTAATTCGTTTTGAAAAAATCGTAGTAAATCAAATTCTTAAGATATCTTTTTGAAACTTTTTATCGTTTATAAAGGAAAGTATGTACTTTTTTGACAATAAAACCATATTTGAATATTTAAATCCGTTTTTGAGATATCAATCTTTGAACTCAACCTATGTTTGTAGCATTTCATAAAATTTAATTTTTTTAATTCGTTTTGAAAAAATCGTAGTAAATCAAATTCTTAAGATATCTTTTTGAAACTTTTTATCGTTTATAAAGGAAAGTATGTACTTTTTTGACAATAAAACCAAATTTGAATATTTAAATCCGTTTTTGAGATATCAATCTTTGAACTCAACCTAAGTTTGTAGCATTTCATAAAATTTAATTTTTTTAATTCCTTTTGAAAAAATCGTAGTAAATCAAATTCTTAAGATATCTTTTTGAAACTTTTTATCGTTTATAAAGGAAAGTATGTACATTTTTGAGAATAAAACCATATTTGAATATTTAAATCCGTTTTTGAGATATCAATCTTTGAACTCAACCTAAGTTTGTAGCATTTCATAAAATTTAATTTTTTTAATTCCTTTTGAAAAAATCGTAGTAAATCAAATTCTTAAGATATCTTTTAGGAACTTTTTATCGTTTATAAAGGAAAGTATGTACTTTTTTGACAATAAAACCATATTTGAATATTTAAATCCGTTTTTGAGATATCAATCTTTGAACTCAACCTAAGTTTGTAGCATTTCATAAAATTTAATTTTTTTAATTCCTTTTGAAAAAATCGTAGTAAATCAAATTCTTAAGATATCTTTTAGGAACTTTTTATCGCTTATAAAGGAAAGTATGTACTTTTTTGACAATAAAACCATATTTGAATATTTAAATCCGTTTTTGAGATATCAATCTTTGAACTCAACCTATGTTTGTAGCATTTCATAAAATTTAATTTTTTTAATTCCTTTTGAAAAAATCGTAGTAAATCAAATTCTTAAGATATCTTTTTGAAACTTTTTATCGTTTATAAAGGAAAGTATGTACTTTTTTGACAATAAAACCATATTTGAATATTTAAATCCGTTTTTGAGATATCAATCTTTGAACTCAACCTAAGTTTGTAGCATTTCATAAAATTTAATTTTTTTAATTCCTTTTGAAAAAATCGTAGTAAATCAAATTCTTAAGATATCTTTTTGAAACTTTTTATCGTTTATAAAGGAAAGTATGTACTTTTTTGACAATAAAACCATATTTGAATATTTAAATCCGTTTTTGAGATATCAATCTTTGAACTCAACCTAAGTTTGTAGCATTTCATAAAATTTAATTTTTTTAATTCCTTTTGAAAAAATCGTAGTAAATCAAATTCTTAAGATATCTTTTAGGAACTTTTTATCGCTTATAAAGGAAAGTATGTACTTTTTTGACAATAAAACCATATTTGAATATTTAAATCCGTTTTTGAGATATCAATCTTTGAACTCAACCTATGTTTGTAGCATTTCATAAAATTTAATTTTTTTAATTCGTTTTGAAAAAATCGTAGTAAATCAAATTCTTAAGATATCTTTTTGAAACTTTTTATCGTTTATAAAGGAAAGTATGTACTTTTTTGACAATAAAACCAAATTTGAATATTTAAATCCGTTTTTGAGATATCAATCTTTGAAC
Source organism: Onthophagus sagittarius (assembly GCA_036711965.1). Taxonomy (NCBI): domain Eukaryota; kingdom Metazoa; phylum Arthropoda; class Insecta; order Coleoptera; family Scarabaeidae; genus Onthophagus; species Onthophagus sagittarius. The sequence goes on along the minus strand of JASERS010000005.1, from coordinate 10,836,474 downwards.
TCAACCTAAGTTTGTAGCATTTCATAAAATTTAATTTTTTTAATTCCTTTTGAAAAAATCGTAGTAAATCAAATTCTTAAGATATCTTTTTGAAACTTTTTATCGTTTATAAAGGAAAGTATGTACATTTTTGAGAATAAAACCATATTTGAATATTTAAATCCGTTTTTGAGATATCAATCTTTGAACTCAACCTAAGTTTGTAGCATTTCATAAAATTTAATTTTTTTAAATCCTCTTGAAAAAATCGTAGTAAATCAAATTCTTAAGTTATCTTTTTGAAACTTTTTATCGTTTATAAAGGAAAGTATGAACTTTTTCGAGAATACTACCATATTCGAATATCTCAATTCGTCGTTTAGATATCAATTTTTGAACTCAACCTAAGTTTGTAGCGTTTCGTAAAATTAACGATTTCCTTAATCATTTGGAAAAAATCGTAAAAAAATATATTCTTATGATGAAACTTTTTATCGTTTATAAACGAAAGTATGTACTTTTTTGAGAATAAAACCATATTTGAATATTTAAATCCGTTTTTGAGATATCAATCTTTGAACTCAACCTAAGTTTGTAGCATTTCATAAAATTAAATTTTTTTAATTCCTTTTGAAAAAATCGTAGTAAATCAAATTCTTAAGATATCTTTTTGAAACTTTTTATCGTTTATAAAGGGAAGTATGTACTTTTTCGAGAATACAACCATATTCGAGTATCTCAATTCGTCGTCTAGATATCAATTTTTGAACTCAACCTAAGTTTGTAGCGTTTCGTAAAATTAACGATTTCCTTAATCATTTGGAAAAAATCGTAAAAAAATATATTCTTATGCTGAAACTTTTTACCGTTTATAAAGGAAAGTATGTACTTTTTTGAGAATAAAACCATATTTGAATATTTAAATCCGTTTTTGAGATATCAATCTTTGAACTCAACCTATGTTTGTAGCATTTCATAAAATTTAATTTTTTTAATTCGTTTTGAAAAAATCGTAGTAAATCAAATTCTTAAGATATCTTTTTGAAACTTTTTATCGTTTATAAAGGAAAGTATGTACTTTTTTGACAATAAAACCAAATTTGAATATTTAAATCCGTTTTTGAGATATCAATCTTTGAACTCAACCTAAGTTTGTAGCATTTCATAAAATTTAATTTTTTTAATTCCTTTTGAAAAAATCGTAGTAAATCAAATTCTTAAGATATCTTTTAGAAACTTTTTATCGTTTATAAAGGAAAGTATGTACTTTTTTGACAATAAAACCATATTTGAATATTTAAATCCGTTTTTGAGATATCAATCTTTGAACTCAACCTAAGTTTGTAGCATTTCATAAAATTTAATTTTTTTAATTCCTTTTGAAAAAATCGTAGTAAATCAAATTCTTAAGATATCTTTTAGGAACTTTTTATCGTTTATAAAGGAAAGTATGTACTTCTTTGACAATAAAACCATATATGAATATTTAAATCCGTTTTTGAGATATCAATCTTTGAACTCAACCTATGTTTGTAGCATTTCATAAAATTTAATTTTTTTAATTCGTTTTGAAAAAATCGTAGTAAATCAAATTCTTAAGATATCTTTTTGAAACTTTTTATCGTTTATAAAGGAAAGTATGTACTTTTTTGACAATAAAACCATATTTGAATATTTAAATCCGTTTTTGAGATATCAATCTTTGAACTCAACCTAAGTTTGTAGCATTTCATAAAATTTAATTTTTTTAATTCCTTTTGAAAAAATCGTAGTAAATCAAATTCTTAAGATATCTTTTTGAAACTTTTTATCGTTTATAAAGGAAAGTATGTACTTTTTTGACAATAAAACCATATTTGAATATTTAAATCCGTTTTTGAGATATCAATCTTTGAACTCAACCTAAGTTTGTAGCATTTCATAAAATTTAATTTTTTTAATTCCTTTTGAAAAAATCGTAGTAAATCAAATTCTTAAGATATCTTTTAGGAACTTTTTATCGCTTATAAAGGAAAGTATGTACTTTTTTGACAATAAAACCATATTTGAATATTTAAATCCGTTTTTGAGATATCAATCTTTGAACTCAACCTATGTTTGTAGCATTTCATAAAATTTAATTTTTTTAATTCGTTTTGAAAAAATCGTAGTAAATCAAATTCTTAAGATATCTTTTTGAAACTTTTTATCGTTTATAAAGGAAAGTATGTACTTTTTTGACAATAAAACCAAATTTGAATATTTAAATCCGTTTTTGAGATATCAATCTTTGAACTCAACCTAAGTTTGTAGCATTTCATAAAATTTAATTTTTTTAATTCCTTTTGAAAAAATCGTAGTAAATCAAATTCTTAAGATATCTTTTTGAAACTTTTTATCGTTTATAAAGGAAAGTATGTACATTTTTGAGAATAAAACCATATTTGAATATTTAAATCCGTTTTTGAGATATCAATCTTTGAACTCAACCTAAGTTTGTAGCATTTCATAAAATTTAATTTTTTTAATTCCTTTTGAAAAAATCGTAGTAAATCAAATTCTTAAGATATCTTTTAGGAACTTTTTATCGTTTATAAAGGAAAGTATGTACTTTTTTGACAATAAAACCATATTTGAATATTTAAATCCGTTTTTGAGATATCAATCTTTGAACTCAACCTAAGTTTGTAGCATTTCATAAAATTTAATTTTTTTAATTCCTTTTGAAAAAATCGTAGTAAATCAAATTCTTAAGATATCTTTTAGGAACTTTTTATCGCTTATAAAGGAAAGTATGTACTTTTTTGACAATAAAACCATATTTGAATATTTAAATCCGTTTTTGAGATATCAATCTTTGAACTCAACCTATGTTTGTAGCATTTCATAAAATTTAATTTTTTTAATTCCTTTTGAAAAAATCGTAGTAAATCAAATTCTTAAGATATCTTTTTGAAACTTTTTATCGTTTATAAAGGAAAGTATGTACATTTTTGAGAATAAAACCATATTTGAATATTTAAATCCGTTTTTGAGATATCAATCTTTGAACTCAACCTAAGTTTGTAGCATTTCATAAAATTTAATTTTTTTAATTCCTTTTGAAAAAATCGTAGTAAATCAAATTCTTAAGATATCTTTTTGAAACTTTTTATCGTTTATAAAGGAAAGTATGTACTTTTTTGACAATAAAACCATATTTGAATATTTAAATCCGTTTTTGAGATATCAATCTTTGAACTCAACCTAAGTTTGTAGCATTTCATAAAATTTAATTTTTTTAATTCCTTTTGAAAAAATCGTAGTAAATCAAATTCTTAAGATATCTTTTAGGAACTTTTTATCGCTTATAAAGGAAAGTATGTACTTTTTTGACAATAAAACCATATTTGAATATTTAAATCCGTTTTTGAGATATCAATCTTTGAACTCAACCTATGTTTGTAGCATTTCATAAAATTTAATTTTTTTAATTCGTTTTGAAAAAATCGTAGTAAATCAAATTCTTAAGATATCTTTTTGAAACTTTTTATCGTTTATAAAGGAAAGTATGTACTTTTTTGACAATAAAACCAAATTTGAATATTTAAATCCGTTTTTGAGATATCAATCTTTGAACTCAACCTAAGTTTGTAGCATTTCATAAAATTTAATTTTTTTAATTCCTTTTGAAAAAATCGTAGTAAATCAAATTCTTAAGATATCTTTTTGAAACTTTTTATCGTTTATAAAGGAAAGTATGTACTTTTTTGACAATAAAACCATATTTGAATATTTAAATCCGTTTTTGAGATATCAATCTTTGAACTCAACCTAAGTTTGTAGCATTTCATAAAATTTAATTTTTTTAATTCCTTTTGAAAAAATCGTAGTAAATCAAATTCTTAAGATATCTTTTAGGAACTTTTTATCGCTTATAAAGGAAAGTATGTACTTTTTTGACAATAAAACCATATTTGAATATTTAAATCCGTTTTTGAGATATCAATCTTTGAACTCAACCTATGTTTGTAGCATTTCATAAAATTTAATTTTTTTAATTCGTTTTGAAAAAATCGTAGTAAATCAAATTCTTAAGATATCTTTTTGAAACTTTTTATCGTTTATAAAGGAAAGTATGTACTTTTTTGACAATAAAACCAAATTTGAATATTTAAATCCGTTTTTGAGATATCAATCTTTGAACTCAACCTAAGTTTGTAGCATTTCATAAAATTTAATTTTTTTAATTCCTTTTGAAAAAATCGTAGTAAATCAAATTCTTAAGATATCTTTTTGAAACTTTTTATCGTTTATAAAGGAAAGTATGTACTTTTTTGACAATAAAACCATATTTGAATATTTAAATCCGTTTTTGAGATATCAATCTTTGAACTCAACCTAAGTTTGTAGCATTTCATAAAATTTAATTTTTTTAATTCCTTTTGAAAAAATCGTAGTAAATCAAATTCTTAAGATATCTTTTAGGAACTTTTTATCGTTTATAAAGGAAAGTATGTACTTTTTTGACAATAAAACCATATTTGAATATTTAAATCCGTTTTTGAGATATCAATCTTTGAACTCAACCTATGTTTGTAGCATTTCATAAAATTTAATTTTTTTAATTCGTTTTGAAAAAATCGTAGTAAATCAAATTCTTAAGATATCTTTTTGAAACTTTTTATCGTTTATAAAGGAAAGTATGTACTTTTTTGACAATAAAACCAAATTTGAATATTTAAATCCGTTTTTGAGATATCAATCTTTGAACTCAACCTAAGTTTGTAGCATTTCATAAAATTTAATTTTTTTAATTCCTTTTGAAAAAATCGTAGTAAATCAAATTCTTAAGATATCTTTTTGAAACTTTTTATCGTTTATAAAGGAAAGTATGTACTTTTTTGACAATAAAACCATATTTGAATATTTAAATCCGTTTTTGAGATATCAATCTTTGAACTCAACCTAAGTTTGTAGCATTTCATAAAATTTAATTTTTTTAATTCCTTTTGAAAAAATCGTAGTAAATCAAATTCTTAAGATATCTTTTAGGAACTTTTTATCGCTTATAAAGGAAAGTATGTACTTTTTTGACAATAAAACCATATTTGAATATTTAAATCCGTTTTTGAGATATCAATCTTTGAACTCAACCTATGTTTGTAGCATTTCATAAAATTTAATTTTTTTAATTCGTTTTGAAAAAATCGTAGTAAATCAAATTCTTAAGATATCTTTTTGAAACTTTTTATCGTTTATAAAGGAAAGTATGTACTTTTTTGACAATAAAACCAAATTTGAATATTTAAATCCGTTTTTGAGATATCAATCTTTGAACTCAACCTAAGTTTGTAGCATTTCATAAAATTTAATTTTTTTAATTCCTTTTGAAAAAATCGTAGTAAATCAAATTCTTAAGATATCTTTTTGAAACTTTTTATCGTTTATAAAGGAAAGTATGTACATTTTTGAGAATAAAACCATATTTGAATATTTAAATCCGTTTTTGAGATATCAATCTTTGAACTCAACCTAAGTTTGTAGCATTTCATAAAATTTAATTTTTTTAATTCCTTTTGAAAAAATCGTAGTAAATCAAATTCTTAAGATATCTTTTAGGAACTTTTTATCGTTTATAAAGGAAAGTATGTACTTTTTTGACAATAAAACCATATTTGAATATTTAAATCCGTTTTTGAGATATCAATCTTTGAACTCAACCTAAGTTTGTAGCATTTCATAAAATTTAATTTTTTTAATTCCTTTTGAAAAAATCGTAGTAAATCAAATTCTTAAGATATCTTTTAGGAACTTTTTATCGCTTATAAAGGAAAGTATGTACTTTTTTGACAATAAAACCATATTTGAATATTTAAATCCGTTTTTGAGATATCAATCTTTGAACTCAACCTATGTTTGTAGCATTTCATAAAATTTAATTTTTTTAATTCCTTTTGAAAAAATCGTAGTAAATCAAATTCTTAAGATATCTTTTTGAAACTTTTTATCGTTTATAAAGGAAAGTATGTACTTTTTTGACAATAAAACCATATTTGAATATTTAAATCCGTTTTTGAGATATCAATCTTTGAACTCAACCTAAGTTTGTAGCATTTCATAAAATTTAATTTTTTTAATTCCTTTTGAAAAAATCGTAGTAAATCAAATTCTTAAGATATCTTTTTGAAACTTTTTATCGTTTATAAAGGAAAGTATGTACTTTTTTGACAATAAAACCATATTTGAATATTTAAATCCGTTTTTGAGATATCAATCTTTGAACTCAACCTAAGTTTGTAGCATTTCATAAAATTTAATTTTTTTAATTCCTTTTGAAAAAATCGTAGTAAATCAAATTCTTAAGATATCTTTTAGGAACTTTTTATCGCTTATAAAGGAAAGTATGTACTTTTTTGACAATAAAACCATATTTGAATATTTAAATCCGTTTTTGAGATATCAATCTTTGAACTCAACCTATGTTTGTAGCATTTCATAAAATTTAATTTTTTTAATTCCTTTTGAAAAAATCGTAGTAAATCAAATTCTTAAGATATCTTTTTGAAACTTTTTATCGTTTATAAAGGAAAGTATGTACTTTTTTGACAATAAAACCATATTTGAATATTTAAATCCGTTTTTGAGATATCAATCTTTGAACTCAACCTAAGTTTGTAGCATTTCATAAAATTAAATTTTTTTAATTCCTTTTGAAAAAATCGTAGTAAATCAAATTCTTAAGATATCTTTTTGAAACTTTTTATCGTTTATAAAGGGAAGTATGTACTTTTTCGAGAATACAACCATATTCGAGTATCTCAATTCGTCGTCTAGATATCAATTTTTGAACTCAACCTAAGTTTGTAGCGTTTCGTAAAATTAACGATTTCCTTAATCATTTGGAAAAAATCGTAAAAAAATATATTCTTATGCTGAAACTTTTTACCGTTTATAAAGGAAAGTATGTACTTTTTTGAGAATAAAACCATATTTGAATATTTAAATCCGTTTTTGAGATATCAATCTTTGAACTCAACCTATGTTTGTAGCATTTCATAAAATTTAATTTTTTTAATTCGTTTTGAAAAAATCGTAGTAAATCAAATTCTTAAGATATCTTTTTGAAACTTTTTATCGTTTATAAAGGAAAGTATGTACTTTTTTGACAATAAAACCAAATTTGAATATTTAAATCCGTTTTTGAGATATCAATCTTTGAACTCAACCTAAGTTTGTAGCATTTCATAAAATTTAATTTTTTTAATTCCTTTTGAAAAAATCGTAGTAAATCAAATTCTTAAGATATCTTTTAGAAACTTTTTATCGTTTATAAAGGAAAGTATGTACTTTTTTGACAATAAAACCATATTTGAATATTTAAATCCGTTTTTGAGATATCAATCTTTGAACTCAACCTAAGTTTGTAGCATTTCATAAAATTTAATTTTTTTAATTCCTTTTGAAAAAATCGTAGTAAATCAAATTCTTAAGATATCTTTTAGGAACTTTTTATCGTTTATAAAGGAAAGTATGTACTTCTTTGACAATAAAACCATATATGAATATTTAAATCCGTTTTTGAGATATCAATCTTTGAACTCAACCTATGTTTGTAGCATTTCATAAAATTTAATTTTTTTAATTCCTTTTGAAAAAATCGTAGTAAATCAAATTCTTAAGATATCTTTTAGAAACTTTTTATCGTTTATAAAGGAAAGTATGTACTTTTTTGACAATAAAACCATATTTGAATATTTAAATCCGTTTTTGAGATATCAATCTTTGAACTCAACCTAAGTTTGTAGCATTTCATAAAATTTAATTTTTTTAATTCCTTTTGAAAAAATCGTAGTAAATCAAATTCTTAAGATATCTTTTAGGAACTTTTTATCGTTTATAAAGGAAAGTATGTACTTTTTTGACAATAAAACCATATTTGAATATTTAAATCCGTTTTTGAGATATCAATCTTTGAACTCAACCTATGTTTGTAGCATTTCATAAAATTTAATTTTTTTAATTCCTTTTGAAAAAATCGTAGTAAATCAAATTCTTAAGATATCTTTTAGAAACTTTTTATCGTTTATAAAGGAAAGTATGTACTTTTTTGACAATAAAACCATATTTGAATATTTAAATCCGTTTTTGAGATATCAATCTTTGAACTCAACCTATGTTTGTAGCATTTCATAAAATTTAATTTTTTTAATTCGTTTTGAAAAAATCGTAGTAAATCAAATTCTTAAGATATCTTTTTGAAACTTTTTATCGTTTATAAAGGAAAGTATGTACTTTTTTGACAATAAAACCAAATTTGAATATTTAAATCCGTTTTTGAGATATCAATCTTTGAACTCAACCTAAGTTTGTAGCATTTCATAAAATTTAATTTTTTTAATTCCTTTTGAAAAAATCGTAGTAAATCAAATTCTTAAGATATCTTTTTGAAACTTTTTATCGTTTATAAAGGAAAGTATGTACTTTTTTGACAATAAAACCATATTTGAATATTTAAATCCGTTTTTGAGATATCAATCTTTGAACTCAACCTAAGTTTGTAGCATTTCATAAAATTTAATTTTTTTAATTCCTTTTGAAAAAATCGTAGTAAATCAAATTCTTAAGATATCTTTTAGGAACTTTTTATCGCTTATAAAGGAAAGTATGTACTTTTTTGACAATAAAACCATATTTGAATATTTAAATCCGTTTTTGAGATATCAATCTTTGAACTCAACCTATGTTTGTAGCATTTCATAAAATTTAATTTTTTTAATTCGTTTTGAAAAAATCGTAGTAAATCAAATTCTTAAGATATCTTTTTGAAACTTTTTATCGTTTATAAAGGAAAGTATGTACTTTTTTGACAATAAAACCAAATTTGAATATTTAAATCCGTTTTTGAGATATCAATCTTTGAACTCAACCTAAGTTTGTAGCATTTCATAAAATTTAATTTTTTTAATTCCTTTTGAAAAAATCGTAGTAAATCAAATTCTTAAGATATCTTTTTGAAACTTTTTATCGTTTATAAAGGAAAGTATGTACTTTTTTGACAATAAAACCATATTTGAATATTTAAATCCGTTTTTGAGATATCAATCTTTGAACTCAACCTAAGTTTGTAGCATTTCATAAAATTTAATTTTTTTAATTCCTTTTGAAAAAATCGTAGTAAATCAAATTCTTAAGATATCTTTTAGGAACTTTTTATCGCTTATAAAGGAAAGTATGTACTTTTTTGACAATAAAACCATATTTGAATATTTAAATCCGTTTTTGAGATATCAATCTTTGAACTCAACCTATGTTTGTAGCATTTCATAAAATTTAATTTTTTTAATTCGTTTTGAAAAAATCGTAGTAAATCAAATTCTTAAGATATCTTTTTGAAACTTTTTATCGTTTATAAAGGAAAGTATGTACTTTTTTGACAATAAAACCAAATTTGAATATTTAAATCCGTTTTTGAGATATCAATCTTTGAACTCAACCTAAGTTTGTAGCATTTCATAAAATTTAATTTTTTTAATTCCTTTTGAAAAAATCGTAGTAAATCAAATTCTTAAGATATCTTTTTGAAACTTTTTATCGTTTATAAAGGAAAGTATGTACTTTTTTGACAATAAAACCATATTTGAATATTTAAATCCGTTTTTGAGATATCAATCTTTGAACTCAACCTAAGTTTGTAGCATTTCATAAAATTTAATTTTTTTAATTCCTTTTGAAAAAATCGTAGTAAATCAAATTCTTAAGATATCTTTTAGGAACTTTTTATCGTTTATAAAGGAAAGTATGTACTTTTTTGACAATAAAACCATATTTGAATATTTAAATCCGTTTTTGAGATATCAATCTTTGAACTCAACCTATGTTTGTAGCATTTCATAAAATTTAATTTTTTTAATTCGTTTTGAAAAAATCGTAGTAAATCAAATTCTTAAGATATCTTTTTGAAACTTTTTATCGTTTATAAAGGAAAGTATGTACTTTTTTGACAATAAAACCAAATTTGAATATTTAAATCCGTTTTTGAGATATCAATCTTTGAACTCAACCTAAGTTTGTAGCATTTCATAAAATTTAATTTTTTTAATTCCTTTTGAAAAAATCGTAGTAAATCAAATTCTTAAGATATCTTTTTGAAACTTTTTATCGTTTATAAAGGAAAGTATGTACTTTTTTGACAATAAAACCATATTTGAATATTTAAATCCGTTTTTGAGATATCAATCTTTGAACTCAACCTAAGTTTGTAGCATTTCATAAAATTTAATTTTTTTAATTCCTTTTGAAAAAATCGTAGTAAATCAAATTCTTAAGATATCTTTTAGGAACTTTTTATCGCTTATAAAGGAAAGTATGTACTTTTTTGACAATAAAACCATATTTGAATATTTAAATCCGTTTTTGAGATATCAATCTTTGAACTCAACCTATGTTTGTAGCATTTCATAAAATTTAATTTTTTTAATTCGTTTTGAAAAAATCGTAGTAAATCAAATTCTTAAGATATCTTTTTGAAACTTTTTATCGTTTATAAAGGAAAGTATGTACTTTTTTGACAATAAAACCAAATTTGAATATTTAAATCCGTTTTTGAGATATCAATCTTTGAACTCAACCTAAGTTTGTAGCATTTCATAAAATTTAATTTTTTTAATTCCTTTTGAAAAAATCGTAGTAAATCAAATTCTTAAGATATCTTTTTGAAACTTTTTATCGTTTATAAAGGAAAGTATGTACATTTTTGAGAATAAAACCATATTTGAATATTTAAATCCGTTTTTGAGATATCAATCTTTGAACTCAACCTAAGTTTGTAGCATTTCATAAAATTTAATTTTTTTAATTCGTTTTGAAAAAATCGTAGTAAATCAAATTCTTAAGATATCTTTTTGAAACTTTTTATCGTTTATAAAGGAAAGTATGTACATTTTTGAGAATAAAACCATATTTGAATATTTAAATCCGTTTTTGAGATATCAATCTTTGAACTCAACCTAAGTTTGTAGCATTTCATAAAATTTAATTTTTTTAAATCCTCTTGAAAAAATCGTAGTAAATCAAATTCTTAAGTTATCTTTTTGAAACTTTTTATCGTTTATAAAGGAAAGTATGAACTTTTTCGAGAATACTACCATATTCGAATATCTCAATTCGTCGTTTAGATATCAATTTTTGAACTCAACCTAAGTTTGTAGCGTTTCGTAAAATTAACGATTTCCTTAATCATTTGGAAAAAATCGTAAAAAAATATATTCTTATGATGAAACTTTTTATCGTTTATAAACGAAAGTATGTACTTTTTTGAGAATAAAACCATATTTGAATATTTAAATCCGTTTTTGAGATATCAATCTTTGAACTCAACCTAAGTTTGTAGCATTTCATAAAATTAAATTTTTTTAATTCCTTTTGAAAAAATCGTAGTAAATCAAATTCTTAAGATATCTTTTTGAAACTTTTTATCGTTTATAAAGGGAAGTATGTACTTTTTCGAGAATACAACCATATTCGAGTATCTCAATTCGTCGTCTAGATATCAATTTTTGAACTCAACCTAAGTTTGTAGCGTTTCGTAAAATTAACGATTTCCTTAATCATTTGGAAAAAATCGTAAAAAAATATATTCTTATGCTGAAACTTTTTACCGTTTATAAAGGAAAGTATGTACTTTTTTGAGAATAAAACCATATTTGAATATTTAAATCCGTTTTTGAGATATCAATCTTTGAACTCAACCTATGTTTGTAGCATTTCATAAAATTTAATTTTTTTAATTCGTTTTGAAAAAATCGTAGTAAATCAAATTCTTAAGATATCTTTTTGAAACTTTTTATCGTTTATAAAGGAAAGTATGTACTTTTTTGACAATAAAACCAAATTTGAATATTTAAATCCGTTTTTGAGATATCAATCTTTGAACTCAACCTAAGTTTGTAGCATTTCATAAAATTTAATTTTTTTAATTCCTTTTGAAAAAATCGTAGTAAATCAAATTCTTAAGATATCTTTTAGAAACTTTTTATCGTTTATAAAGGAAAGTATGTACTTTTTTGACAATAAAACCATATTTGAATATTTAAATCCGTTTTTGAGATATCAATCTTTGAACTCAACCTAAGTTTGTAGCATTTCATAAAATTTAATTTTTTTAATTCCTTTTGAAAAAATCGTAGTAAATCAAATTCTTAAGATATCTTTTAGGAACTTTTTATCGTTTATAAAGGAAAGTATGTACTTCTTTGACAATAAAACCATATATGAATATTTAAATCCGTTTTTGAGATATCAATCTTTGAACTCAACCTATGTTTGTAGCATTTCATAAAATTTAATTTTTTTAATTCCTTTTGAAAAAATCGTAGTAAATCAAATTCTTAAGATATCTTTTAGAAACTTTTTATCGTTTATAAAGGAAAGTATGTACTTTTTTGACAATAAAACCATATTTGAATATTTAAATCCGTTTTTGAGATATCAATCTTTGAACTCAACCTAAGTTTGTAGCATTTCATAAAATTTAATTTTTTTAATTCCTTTTGAAAAAATCGTAGTAAATCAAATTCTTAAGATATCTTTTAGGAACTTTTTATCGTTTATAAAGGAAAGTATGTACTTTTTTGACAATAAAACCATATTTGAATATTTAAATCCGTTTTTGAGATATCAATCTTTGAACTCAACCTATGTTTGTAGCATTTCATAAAATTTAATTTTTTTAATTCCTTTTGAAAAAATCGTAGTAAATCAAATTCTTAAGATATCTTTTAGAAACTTTTTATCGTTTATAAAGGAAAGTATGTACTTTTTTGACAATAAAACCAAATTTGAATATTTAAATCCGTTTTTGAGATATCAATCTTTGAACTCAACCTAAGTTTGTAGCATTTCATAAAATTTAATTTTTTTAATTCCTTTTGAAAAAATCGTAGTAAATCAAATTCTTAAGATATCTTTTTGAAACTTTTTATCGTTTATAAAGGAAAGTATGTACTTTTTTGACAATAAAACCATATTTGAATATTTAAATCCGTTTTTGAGATATCAATCTTTGAACTCAACCTAAGTTTGTAGCATTTCATAAAATTTAATTTTTTTAATTCCTTTTGAAAAAATCGTAGTAAATCAAATTCTTAAGATATCTTTTAGGAACTTTTTATCGTTTATAAAGGAAAGTATGTACTTTTTTGACAATAAAACCATATTTGAATATTTAAATCCGTTTTTGAGATATCAATCTTTGAACTCAACCTATGTTTGTAGCATTTCATAAAATTTAATTTTTTTAATTCGTTTTGAAAAAATCGTAGTAAATCAAATTCTTAAGATATCTTTTTGAAACTTTTTATCGTTTATAAAGGAAAGTATGTACTTTTTTGACAATAAAACCAAATTTGAATATTTAAATCCGTTTTTGAGATATCAATCTTTGAACTCAACCTAAGTTTGTAGCATTTCATAAAATTTAATTTTTTTAATTCCTTTTGAAAAAATCGTAGTAAATCAAATTCTTAAGATATCTTTTTGAAACTTTTTATCGTTTATAAAGGAAAGTATGTACTTTTTTGACAATAAAACCATATTTGAATATTTAAATCCGTTTTTGAGATATCAATCTTTGAACTCAACCTAAGTTTGTAGCATTTCATAAAATTTAATTTTTTTAATTCCTTTTGAAAAAATCGTAGTAAATCAAATTCTTAAGATATCTTTTAGGAACTTTTTATCGCTTATAAAGGAAAGTATGTACTTTTTTGACAATAAAACCATATTTGAATATTTAAATCCGTTTTTGAGATATCAATCTTTGAACTCAACCTATGTTTGTAGCATTTCATAAAATTTAATTTTTTTAATTCGTTTTGAAAAAATCGTAGTAAATCAAATTCTTAAGATATCTTTTTGAAACTTTTTATCGTTTATAAAGGAAAGTATGTACTTTTTTGACAATAAAACCAAATTTGAATATTTAAATCCGTTTTTGAGATATCAATCTTTGAACTCAACCTAAGTTTGTAGCATTTCATAAAATTTAATTTTTTTAATTCCTTTTGAAAAAATCGTAGTAAATCAAATTCTTAAGATATCTTTTTGAAACTTTTTATCGTTTATAAAGGAAAGTATGTACATTTTTGAGAATAAAACCATATTTGAATATTTAAATCCGTTTTTGAGATATCAATCTTTGAACTCAACCTAAGTTTGTAGCATTTCATAAAATTTAATTTTTTTAATTCCTTTTGAAAAAATCGTAGTAAATCAAATTCTTAAGATATCTTTTAGGAACTTTTTATCGTTTATAAAGGAAAGTATGTACTTTTTTGACAATAAAACCATATTTGAATATTTAAATCCGTTTTTGAGATATCAATCTTTGAACTCAACCTAAGTTTGTAGCATTTCATAAAATTTAATTTTTTTAATTCCTTTTGAAAAAATCGTAGTAAATCAAATTCTTAAGATATCTTTTAGGAACTTTTTATCGCTTATAAAGGAAAGTATGTACTTTTTTGACAATAAAACCATATTTGAATATTTAAATCCGTTTTTGAGATATCAATCTTTGAACTCAACCTATGTTTGTAGCATTTCATAAAATTTAATTTTTTTAATTCCTTTTGAAAAAATCGTAGTAAATCAAATTCTTAAGATATCTTTTTGAAACTTTTTATCGTTTATAAAGGAAAGTATGTACTTTTTTGACAATAAAACCATATTTGAATATTTAAATCCGTTTTTGAGATATCAATCTTTGAACTCAACCTAAGTTTGTAGCATTTCATAAAATTTAATTTTTTTAATTCCTTTTGAAAAAATCGTAGTAAATCAAATTCTTAAGATATCTTTTTGAAACTTTTTATCGTTTATAAAGGAAAGTATGTACTTTTTTGACAATAAAACCATATTTGAATATTTAAATCCGTTTTTGAGATATCAATCTTTGAACTCAACCTAAGTTTGTAGCATTTCATAAAATTTAATTTTTTTAATTCCTTTTGAAAAAATCGTAGTAAATCAAATTCTTAAGATATCTTTTAGGAACTTTTTATCGCTTATAAAGGAAAGTATGTACTTTTTTGACAATAAAACCATATTTGAATATTTAAATCCGTTTTTGAGATATCAATCTTTGAACTCAACCTATGTTTGTAGCATTTCATAAAATTTAATTTTTTTAATTCGTTTTGAAAAAATCGTAGTAAATCAAATTCTTAAGATATCTTTTTGAAACTTTTTATCGTTTATAAAGGAAAGTATGTACTTTTTTGACAATAAAACCAAATTTGAATATTTAAATCCGTTTTTGAGATATCAATCTTTGAACTCAACCTAAGTTTGTAGCATTTCATAAAATTTAATTTTTTTAATTCCTTTTGAAAAAATCGTAGTAAATCAAATTCTTAAGATATCTTTTTGAAACTTTTTATCGTTTATAAAGGAAAGTATGTACATTTTTGAGAATAAAACCATATTTGAATATTTAAATCCGTTTTTGAGATATCAATCTTTGAACTCAACCTAAGTTTGTAGCATTTCATAAAATTTAATTTTTTTAAATCCTCTTGAAAAAATCGTAGTAAATCAAATTCTTAAGTTATCTTTTTGAAACTTTTTATCGTTTATAAAGGAAAGTATGAACTTTTTCGAGAATACTACCATATTCGAATATCTCAATTCGTCGTTTAGATATCAATTTTTGAACTCAACCTAAGTTTGTAGCGTTTCGTAAAATTAACGATTTCCTTAATCATTTGGAAAAAATCGTAAAAAAATATATTCTTATGATGAAACTTTTTATCGTTTATAAACGAAAGTATGTACTTTTTTGAGAATAAAACCATATTTGAATATTTAAATCCGTTTTTGAGATATCAATCTTTGAACTCAACCTAAGTTTGTAGCATTTCATAAAATTAAATTTTTTTAATTCCTTTTGAAAAAATCGTAGTAAATCAAATTCTTAAGATATCTTTTTGAAACTTTTTATCGTTTATAAAGGGAAGTATGTACTTTTTCGAGAATACAACCATATTCGAGTATCTCAATTCGTCGTCTAGATATCAATTTTTGAACTCAACCTAAGTTTGTAGCGTTTCGTAAAATTAACGATTTCCTTAATCATTTGGAAAAAATCGTAAAAAAATATATTCTTATGCTGAAACTTTTTACCGTTTATAAAGGAAAGTATGTACTTTTTTGAGAATAAAACCATATTTGAATATTTAAATCCGTTTTTGAGATATCAATCTTTGAACTCAACCTATGTTTGTAGCATTTCATAAAATTTAATTTTTTTAATTCGTTTTGAAAAAATCGTAGTAAATCAAATTCTTAAGATATCTTTTTGAAACTTTTTATCGTTTATAAAGGAAAGTATGTACTTTTTTGACAATAAAACCAAATTTGAATATTTAAATCCGTTTTTGAGATATCAATCTTTGAACTCAACCTAAGTTTGTAGCATTTCATAAAATTTAATTTTTTTAATTCCTTTTGAAAAAATCGTAGTAAATCAAATTCTTAAGATATCTTTTAGAAACTTTTTATCGTTTATAAAGGAAAGTATGTACTTTTTTGACAATAAAACCATATTTGAATATTTAAATCCGTTTTTGAGATATCAATCTTTGAACTCAACCTAAGTTTGTAGCATTTCATAAAATTTAATTTTTTTAATTCCTTTTGAAAAAATCGTAGTAAATCAAATTCTTAAGATATCTTTTAGGAACTTTTTATCGTTTATAAAGGAAAGTATGTACTTCTTTGACAATAAAACCATATATGAATATTTAAATCCGTTTTTGAGATATCAATCTTTGAACTCAACCTATGTTTGTAGCATTTCATAAAATTTAATTTTTTTAATTCCTTTTGAAAAAATCGTAGTAAATCAAATTCTTAAGATATCTTTTAGAAACTTTTTATCGTTTATAAAGGAAAGTATGTACTTTTTTGACAATAAAACCATATTTGAATATTTAAATCCGTTTTTGAGATATCAATCTTTGAACTCAACCTAAGTTTGTAGCATTTCATAAAATTTAATTTTTTTAATTCCTTTTGAAAAAATCGTAGTAAATCAAATTCTTAAGATATCTTTTAGGAACTTTTTATCGTTTATAAAGGAAAGTATGTACTTTTTTGACAATAAAACCATATTTGAATATTTAAATCCGTTTTTGAGATATCAATCTTTGAACTCAACCTATGTTTGTAGCATTTCATAAAATTTAATTTTTTTAATTCCTTTTGAAAAAATCGTAGTAAATCAAATTCTTAAGATATCTTTTAGAAACTTTTTATCGTTTATAAAGGAAAGTATGTACTTTTTTGACAATAAAACCAAATTTGAATATTTAAATCCGTTTTTGAGATATCAATCTTTGAACTCAACCTAAGTTTGTAGCATTTCATAAAATTTAATTTTTTTAATTCCTTTTGAAAAAATCGTAGTAAATCAAATTCTTAAGATATCTTTTTGAAACTTTTTATCGTTTATAAAGGAAAGTATGTACTTTTTTGACAATAAAACCATATTTGAATATTTAAATCCGTTTTTGAGATATCAATCTTTGAACTCAACCTAAGTTTGTAGCATTTCATAAAATTTAATTTTTTTAATTCCTTTTGAAAAAATCGTAGTAAATCAAATTCTTAAGATATCTTTTAGGAACTTTTTATCGTTTATAAAGGAAAGTATGTACTTTTTTGACAATAAAACCATATTTGAATATTTAAATCCGTTTTTGAGATATCAATCTTTGAACTCAACCTATGTTTGTAGCATTTCATAAAATTTAATTTTTTTAATTCGTTTTGAAAAAATCGTAGTAAATCAAATT
Organism: Onthophagus sagittarius; assembly: GCA_036711965.1. Taxonomy (NCBI): domain Eukaryota; kingdom Metazoa; phylum Arthropoda; class Insecta; order Coleoptera; family Scarabaeidae; genus Onthophagus; species Onthophagus sagittarius. The sequence goes on along the minus strand of JASERS010000005.1, from coordinate 10,818,682 downwards.
CTTAAGATATCTTTTTGAAACTTTTTATCGTTTATAAAGGAAAGTATGTACTTTTTTGACAATAAAACCAAATTTGAATATTTAAATCCGTTTTTGAGATATCAATCTTTGAACTCAACCTAAGTTTGTAGCATTTCATAAAATTTAATTTTTTTAAATCCTCTTGAAAAAATCGTAGTAAATCAAATTCTTAAGTTATCTTTTTGAAACTTTTTATCGTTTATAAAGGAAAGTATGAACTTTTTCGAGAATACTACCATATTCGAATATCTCAATTCGTCGTTTAGATATCAATTTTTGAACTCAACCTAAGTTTGTAGCGTTTCGTAAAATTAACGATTTCCTTAATCATTTGGAAAAAATCGTAAAAAAATATATTCTTATGATGAAACTTTTTATCGTTTATAAACGAAAGTATGTACTTTTTTGAGAATAAAACCATATTTGAATATTTAAATCCGTTTTTGAGATATCAATCTTTGAACTCAACCTAAGTTTGTAGCATTTCATAAAATTTAATTTTTTTAAATCCTCTTGAAAAAATCGTAGTAAATCAAATTCTTAAGTTATCTTTTTGAAACTTTTTATCGTTTATAAAGGAAAGTATGAACTTTTTCGAGAATACTACCATATTCGAATATCTCAATTCGTCGTTTAGATATCAATTTTTGAACTCAACCTAAGTTTGTAGCGTTTCGTAAAATTAACGATTTCCTTAATCATTTGGAAAAAATCGTAAAAAAATATATTCTTATGATGAAACTTTTTATCGTTTATAAACGAAAGTATGTACTTTTTTGAGAATAAAACCATATTTGAATATTTAAATCCGTTTTTGAGATATCAATCTTTGAACTCAACCTAAGTTTGTAGCATTTCATAAAATTAAATTTTTTTAATTCCTTTTGAAAAAATCGTAGTAAATCAAATTCTTAAGATATCTTTTTGAAACTTTTTATCGTTTATAAAGGGAAGTATGTACTTTTTCGAGAATACAACCATATTCGAGTATCTCAATTCGTCGTCTAGATATCAATTTTTGAACTCAACCTAAGTTTGTAGCGTTTCGTAAAATTAACGATTTCCTTAATCATTTGGAAAAAATCGTAAAAAAATATATTCTTATGCTGAAACTTTTTACCGTTTATAAAGGAAAGTATGTACTTTTTTGAGAATAAAACCATATTTGAATATTTAAATCCGTTTTTGAGATATCAATCTTTGAACTCAACCTATGTTTGTAGCATTTCATAAAATTTAATTTTTTTAATTCGTTTTGAAAAAATCGTAGTAAATCAAATTCTTAAGATATCTTTTTGAAACTTTTTATCGTTTATAAAGGAAAGTATGTACTTTTTTGACAATAAAACCAAATTTGAATATTTAAATCCGTTTTTGAGATATCAATCTTTGAACTCAACCTAAGTTTGTAGCATTTCATAAAATTTAATTTTTTTAATTCCTTTTGAAAAAATCGTAGTAAATCAAATTCTTAAGATATCTTTTAGGAACTTTTTATCGTTTATAAAGGAAAGTATGTACTTCTTTGACAATAAAACCATATATGAATATTTAAATCCGTTTTTGAGATATCAATCTTTGAACTCAACCTATGTTTGTAGCATTTCATAAAATTTAATTTTTTTAATTCCTTTTGAAAAAATCGTAGTAAATCAAATTCTTAAGATATCTTTTAGAAACTTTTTATCGTTTATAAAGGAAAGTATGTACTTTTTTGACAATAAAACCATATTTGAATATTTAAATCCGTTTTTGAGATATCAATCTTTGAACTCAACCTAAGTTTGTAGCATTTCATAAAATTTAATTTTTTTAATTCCTTTTGAAAAAATCGTAGTAAATCAAATTCTTAAGATATCTTTTAGGAACTTTTTATCGTTTATAAAGGAAAGTATGTACTTTTTTGACAATAAAACCATATTTGAATATTTAAATCCGTTTTTGAGATATCAATCTTTGAACTCAACCTAAGTTTGTAGCATTTCATAAAATTTAATTTTTTTAATTCCTTTTGAAAAAATCGTAGTAAATCAAATTCTTAAGATATCTTTTAGGAACTTTTTATCGTTTATAAAGGAAAGTATGTACTTCTTTGACAATAAAACCATATATGAATATTTAAATCCGTTTTTGAGATATCAATCTTTGAACTCAACCTATGTTTGTAGCATTTCATAAAATTTAATTTTTTTAATTCCTTTTGAAAAAATCGTAGTAAATCAAATTCTTAAGATATCTTTTAGAAACTTTTTATCGTTTATAAAGGAAAGTATGTACTTTTTTGACAATAAAACCATATTTGAATATTTAAATCCGTTTTTGAGATATCAATCTTTGAACTCAACCTAAGTTTGTAGCATTTCATAAAATTTAATTTTTTTAATTCCTTTTGAAAAAATCGTAGTAAATCAAATTCTTAAGATATCTTTTAGGAACTTTTTATCGTTTATAAAGGAAAGTATGTACTTTTTTGACAATAAAACCATATTTGAATATTTAAATCCGTTTTTGAGATATCAATCTTTGAACTCAACCTAAGTTTGTAGCATTTCATAAAATTTAATTTTTTTAATTCCTTTTGAAAAAATCGTAGTAAATCAAATTCTTAAGATATCTTTTAGAAACTTTTTATCGTTTATAAAGGAAAGTATGTACTTTTTTGACAATAAAACCATATTTGAATATTTAAATCCGTTTTTGAGATATCAATCTTTGAACTCAACCTAAGTTTGTAGCATTTCATAAAATTTAATTTTTTTAATTCCTTTTGAAAAAATCGTAGTAAATCAAATTCTTAAGATATCTTTTAGGAACTTTTTATCGTTTATAAAGGAAAGTATGTACTTCTTTGACAATAAAACCATATATGAATATTTAAATCCGTTTTTGAGATATCAATCTTTGAACTCAACCTATGTTTGTAGCATTTCATAAAATTTAATTTTTTTAATTCCTTTTGAAAAAATCGTAGTAAATCAAATTCTTAAGATATCTTTTAGAAACTTTTTATCGTTTATAAAGGAAAGTATGTACTTTTTTGACAATAAAACCATATTTGAATATTTAAATCCGTTTTTGAGATATCAATCTTTGAACTCAACCTAAGTTTGTAGCATTTCATAAAATTTAATTTTTTTAATTCCTTTTGAAAAAATCGTAGTAAATCAAATTCTTAAGATATCTTTTAGGAACTTTTTATCGTTTATAAAGGAAAGTATGTACTTTTTTGACAATAAAACCATATTTGAATATTTAAATCCGTTTTTGAGATATCAATCTTTGAACTCAACCTATGTTTGTAGCATTTCATAAAATTTAATTTTTTTAATTCCTTTTGAAAAAATCGTAGTAAATCAAATTCTTAAGATATCTTTTAGAAACTTTTTATCGTTTATAAAGGAAAGTATGTACTTTTTTGACAATAAAACCAAATTTGAATATTTAAATCCGTTTTTGAGATATCAATCTTTGAACTCAACCTAAGTTTGTAGCATTTCATAAAATTTAATTTTTTTAATTCCTTTTGAAAAAATCGTAGTAAATCAAATTCTTAAGATATCTTTTTGAAACTTTTTATCGTTTATAAAGGAAAGTATGTACTTTTTTGACAATAAAACCATATTTGAATATTTAAATCCGTTTTTGAGATATCAATCTTTGAACTCAACCTAAGTTTGTAGCATTTCATAAAATTTAATTTTTTTAATTCCTTTTGAAAAAATCGTAGTAAATCAAATTCTTAAGATATCTTTTAGGAACTTTTTATCGTTTATAAAGGAAAGTATGTACTTTTTTGACAATAAAACCATATTTGAATATTTAAATCCGTTTTTGAGATATCAATCTTTGAACTCAACCTATGTTTGTAGCATTTCATAAAATTTAATTTTTTTAATTCGTTTTGAAAAAATCGTAGTAAATCAAATTCTTAAGATATCTTTTTGAAACTTTTTATCGTTTATAAAGGAAAGTATGTACTTTTTTGACAATAAAACCAAATTTGAATATTTAAATCCGTTTTTGAGATATCAATCTTTGAACTCAACCTAAGTTTGTAGCATTTCATAAAATTTAATTTTTTTAATTCCTTTTGAAAAAATCGTAGTAAATCAAATTCTTAAGATATCTTTTTGAAACTTTTTATCGTTTATAAAGGAAAGTATGTACTTTTTTGACAATAAAACCATATTTGAATATTTAAATCCGTTTTTGAGATATCAATCTTTGAACTCAACCTAAGTTTGTAGCATTTCATAAAATTTAATTTTTTTAATTCCTTTTGAAAAAATCGTAGTAAATCAAATTCTTAAGATATCTTTTAGGAACTTTTTATCGCTTATAAAGGAAAGTATGTACTTTTTTGACAATAAAACCATATTTGAATATTTAAATCCGTTTTTGAGATATCAATCTTTGAACTCAACCTATGTTTGTAGCATTTCATAAAATTTAATTTTTTTAATTCGTTTTGAAAAAATCGTAGTAAATCAAATTCTTAAGATATCTTTTTGAAACTTTTTATCGTTTATAAAGGAAAGTATGTACTTTTTTGACAATAAAACCAAATTTGAATATTTAAATCCGTTTTTGAGATATCAATCTTTGAACTCAACCTAAGTTTGTAGCATTTCATAAAATTTAATTTTTTTAATTCCTTTTGAAAAAATCGTAGTAAATCAAATTCTTAAGATATCTTTTTGAAACTTTTTATCGTTTATAAAGGAAAGTATGTACATTTTTGAGAATAAAACCATATTTGAATATTTAAATCCGTTTTTGAGATATCAATCTTTGAACTCAACCTAAGTTTGTAGCATTTCATAAAATTTAATTTTTTTAAATCCTCTTGAAAAAATCGTAGTAAATCAAATTCTTAAGTTATCTTTTTGAAACTTTTTATCGTTTATAAAGGAAAGTATGAACTTTTTCGAGAATACTACCATATTCGAATATCTCAATTCGTCGTTTAGATATCAATTTTTGAACTCAACCTAAGTTTGTAGCGTTTCGTAAAATTAACGATTTCCTTAATCATTTGGAAAAAATCGTAAAAAAATATATTCTTATGATGAAACTTTTTATCGTTTATAAACGAAAGTATGTACTTTTTTGAGAATAAAACCATATTTGAATATTTAAATCCGTTTTTGAGATATCAATCTTTGAACTCAACCTAAGTTTGTAGCATTTCATAAAATTAAATTTTTTTAATTCCTTTTGAAAAAATCGTAGTAAATCAAATTCTTAAGATATCTTTTTGAAACTTTTTATCGTTTATAAAGGGAAGTATGTACTTTTTCGAGAATACAACCATATTCGAGTATCTCAATTCGTCGTCTAGATATCAATTTTTGAACTCAACCTAAGTTTGTAGCGTTTCGTAAAATTAACGATTTCCTTAATCATTTGGAAAAAATCGTAAAAAAATATATTCTTATGCTGAAACTTTTTACCGTTTATAAAGGAAAGTATGTACTTTTTTGAGAATAAAACCATATTTGAATATTTAAATCCGTTTTTGAGATATCAATCTTTGAACTCAACCTATGTTTGTAGCATTTCATAAAATTTAATTTTTTTAATTCGTTTTGAAAAAATCGTAGTAAATCAAATTCTTAAGATATCTTTTTGAAACTTTTTATCGTTTATAAAGGAAAGTATGTACTTTTTTGACAATAAAACCAAATTTGAATATTTAAATCCGTTTTTGAGATATCAATCTTTGAACTCAACCTAAGTTTGTAGCATTTCATAAAATTTAATTTTTTTAATTCCTTTTGAAAAAATCGTAGTAAATCAAATTCTTAAGATATCTTTTTGAAACTTTTTATCGTTTATAAAGGAAAGTATGTACTTTTTTGACAATAAAACCATATTTGAATATTTAAATCCGTTTTTGAGATATCAATCTTTGAACTCAACCTAAGTTTGTAGCATTTCATAAAATTTAATTTTTTTAATTCCTTTTGAAAAAATCGTATTAAATCAAATTCTTAAGATATCTTTTAGGAACTTTTTATCGCTTATAAAGGAAAGTATGTACTTTTTTGACAATAAAACCATATTTGAATATTTAAATCCGTTTTTGAGATATCAATCTTTGAACTCAACCTATGTTTGTAGCATTTCATAAAATTTAATTTTTTTAATTCGTTTTGAAAAAATCGTAGTAAATCAAATTCTTAAGATATCTTTTTGAAACTTTTTATCGTTTATAAAGGAAAGTATGTACTTTTTTGACAATAAAACCAAATTTGAATATTTAAATCCGTTTTTGAGATATCAATCTTTGAACTCAACCTAAGTTTGTAGCATTTCATAAAATTTAATTTTTTTAATTCCTTTTGAAAAAATCGTAGTAAATCAAATTCTTAAGATATCTTTTTGAAACTTTTTATCGTTTATAAAGGAAAGTATGTACATTTTTGAGAATAAAACCATATTTGAATATTTAAATCCGTTTTTGAGATATCAATCTTTGAACTCAACCTAAGTTTGTAGCATTTCATAAAATTTAATTTTTTTAAATCCTCTTGAAAAAATCGTAGTAAATCAAATTCTTAAGTTATCTTTTTGAAACTTTTTATCGTTTATAAAGGAAAGTATGAACTTTTTCGAGAATACTACCATATTCGAATATCTCAATTCGTCGTTTAGATATCAATTTTTGAACTCAACCTAAGTTTGTAGCGTTTCGTAAAATTAACGATTTCCTTAATCATTTGGAAAAAATCGTAAAAAAATATATTCTTATGATGAAACTTTTTATCGTTTATAAACGAAAGTATGTACTTTTTTGAGAATAAAACCATATTTAAATATTTAAATCCGTTTTTGAGATATCAATCTTTGAACTCAACCTAAGTTTGTAGCATTTCATAAAATTAAATTTTTTTAATTCCTTTTGAAAAAATCGTAGTAAATCAAATTCTTAAGATATCTTTTTGAAACTTTTTATCGTTTATAAAGGGAAGTATGTACTTTTTCGAGAATACAACCATATTCGAGTATCTCAATTCGTCGTTTAGATATCAATTTTTGAACTCAACCTAAGTTTGTAGCGTTTCGTAAAATTAACGATTTCCTTAATCATTTGGAAAAAATCGTAAAAAAATATATTCTTATGCTGAAACTTTTTACCGTTTATAAAGGAAAGTATGTACTTTTTTGAGAATAAAACCATATTTGAATATTTAAATCCGTTTTTGAGATATCAATCTTTGAACTCAACCTAAGTTTGTAGCATTTCACAAAATTTAATTTTTTTTAATTCTTTTTGAAAAAATCGTAGTAAATCAAATTCTTAAGATATCTTTTAGAAACTTTTTATCGTTTATAAAGGAAAGTATGTACTTTTTTGACAATAAAACCATATTTGAATATTTAAATCCGTTTTTGAGATATCAATCTTTGAACTCAACCTAAGTTTGTAGCGTTTCATAAAATTTAATTTTTTTTAATCCTTTTGAAAAAATCGTAGTAAATCAAATTCTTAAGATATCTTTTTGAAACTTTTTATCGTTTATAAAGGAAAGTATGTACTTTTTCGAGAATACTACCATATTCGAATATCTGAATTCGTCGTTTAGATATCAATTTTTGAACTCAACTTAAGTTTGTAGCGTTTCGTAAAATTAACGATTTCCTTAATCATTTGGAAAAAATCGTAAAAAAATATATTCTTATGACGAAACTTTTTATCGTTTATAAAGGAAAGTATGTACATTTTTGAGAATAAAACCATATTTGAATATTTAAATTCGTTTTTGAGATATCAATCTTTGTACTCAACCTAAGTTTGTTACATTTCATGAAATTAATGATGTCCTCAATCATTTTGAAAAAATCATAAAAATCAAACTCTTAAGATATTTTGATGAACTTTTTTGTCATTTAAAAGTAAAGTATTGTAATAATATTCACTTTTTAATGTTTCTTCGATGTAAAAAAATTAGCTATAGAAAAATAATAAATATAGAAATAAAATAGTTTACTAAAATGAATGACAAATAAGTTAAAAACGGAGAAAATAGGTATTGATAAATAAATAAGACTTGCTTTGAAAAACGGAAGAATTTAATTACAAAATATTAAATTGAACAAAAAAAAACGAATTATTAATAATAAACGAGTTAGCAGAGAAGAAAGGCAAGGGTATAAAAGAAAAGAATTTAAATTTTTATATATTCCGTAAATTTTTTGGAACTTGCTTACTCTGTGTTGTACTTTGTAATAATCAAATTAAAATCTCTCAGTCAAAATTTTTAAGAGAAATTGGAATAAAATAAGATAAAACAATTCAAGGATTAAAAAAGGAAATGATCATACAACTGGAAAATAGTAATGACGTTTTACAACGCGAAATCAATAATATTAAAGAAAAATATACAAATCTACCGTTATATGAGGAGAAAAGAGCGGAAGAAAAAGGAAATATAAAAGAAAATATAAACATCATGGAAAATTATCAAACTGAAGCTAAGGTCCAATACAAGAGGATGATCGACGAGATCAAGAATATAAAAGAAACAGGAATTACTATGATTAATAGAGAAAATAACAACAATTCACCATTTATTAGACCGGAAATTTGGCCCAAATATAGGGATACCAAGGGCAGAAGTTTTACATAAAGGAGGGATTTAAAAAATTGAATTAATAATAATAGTTGAATTTATATTCAGTTAATTTGCGGAACCTGATGCCCTGTTTATTTTAAGTATCAAATAAACATCTCAGCATGTACCTTTTCGAGAATAAAACCATATTTGAATATCCATATCTGTTTTTGAGATACCAAATCTACTCAAATCTATTGCCTCTCGTTAGAGATCGATCTCTTCGAACTTGCTTGATGTAATCGCGTTGAAATCCGCATGGTCGTTTTCAAAACCACATGAATTATGACCCTTACTAGGGTCAAGCAACACAAGCACTGTAGATCTATCAGCATCAAGAGCTTTAAATGTATTATTAGTTACCGCCAAAAGCGCTGTGGCACAGCTATACTGACTCCTGAAACCAGACTGTTTATCAGGTAACAAATAACAACTATCTAAATAAGATCTTAGTTGCTCTGTCGTAATTTTCTCCAACACTTTTGACAAAACCGAAAAGATGGTAATAGGCCTCAAATTTTTATACTCTTTAACTGATTTTGTTTTGACAATATAAACAGACATTCTCAAACAAGAATTGAAAATATGACAAAAAACATTCAAAGTACGAGGACTGCACAACCTAACCATATCCACAAAAATATCATCAGAACCACCACTATAGCAGATTTAAACAAGAGCAAAAGCCGCTCAACAGAATCCAAGGACACTTCATTAAATGTAAAAAGAATAGGTGGGGAGATAAATCAGTGATATTAGTCTTAAAAAATTAAATCTTCTCAAGGTTTTCCACATTAAACTAGAAACCCTCCATCATACAACTTCGTTTAATAAAAACTCTCTTCTCAAGAGGAATAGCACCCGTAACAAAATTACATAACCACTTATAATAATAATAATTATAAGTAATTAATATAATTATTAATATAATAATAATACTGGAAATGTCCCGGATAATGCGTTAAAGCAAACTCGAATACCCATCATTTCTCTTATATTAGCAGTAATCCACGACAAAGAATTTCGTTCACAAGTTCTAATAACGAGGGGTCCATGGACATCAAATAAGGCAATCATTAATTCATTAAAATAAATAACTTTGTCACTTTGTCTATTGGTCCCCAGTTCATAATTTCTAAATCCCTGTAAAACCCGTTCATGACAATATTTCGCAAATTACGGAATCTTACAATCTTAGTTGCAACACCCGCCCTTTCTAATCTAATGTCACAAAAAATTAGCATATGGTCAGAGAAGCCAAAATCAAATGTAATACAATTAATAACAAGCAGACTTGAAGTGCCCGAAAACCGCGTGCGCATCTAAACTACCCCCCGCAAGTCAAACATCACAAAACTACTTCTAAGAGATAGAGATAACGGATTCTCTATTAAGAAGTTATCGTAACAGTCACCGACCGCTACCATCTCATCAACCAAAGGATGCACGAAAGAAAGCGACTTTTCGAGCTCTACTGTAAATAACATCATATCACAATTAGGAGGTCTGTAAAAAATACCAAAAGCAATACGAATTCCTTATACAACCAATTTAGGCCAGAGGTGCTCAAGTTCCAGCGCAACCAACATCAATTACACTACATTTATAATAATCTCTTACAAAGAATGCTACTGTTATAATCCCTGATATACATTATTTGATCAGAAATATTTTTATTCAACCAAGTTTCAGAAAAACCAAGTACATCATAATCTGACTGCAATAAATAGTCACTAAGCTCACTAAAGTGAAAGGGTTTCAACATTACACCAAAGTTAATTAATTAATCAATCAAGTAAATAACAAAATAACTAAGTAATAATAATTAGAAACAAGCTTATATGCAATCAATAATTTTAACAAAATGATTAAAAAACTAAATTAAATAAAATCTAAGGGAGAAAATGTAAATTAAATACATAAAGTTATTCTGGATTATCTACAATAATACAGAAATTAACTGTAAGAGTTAAGAATAACTACAAAAAAATAAAAATAAGCATACCACCGTGCAAGCTATTACAATAAAATAAAAAACTTCAAAAAATTATTCAAAAAAATACAGGAGATACAACACATGTAGACGCAGATATGATGGTAGCAGGAGTTTTTTTTTTTGAACATTTTGAAGTTTAATGTCTGCAGTAAAACTGTCTCACCATATTTTTAGTTTGTTATTGATTTAGTGTCGATTTAGCATTACTTCTATATACAGAGGATGCCCGTTATGCATGAAATATAGCATACGTCTCCACAACTATCAACTTTATAAAAAAAAATTTTATTTCATTTTTTCCGTTTTTTTTTAATTATTAACTTTCTTGAAAAATTGGAAATCTTTCCGTTCATCTCTTAAGACGGCTAAACTCTAATGTTTCTAGCTTTAAGTCTAATGTTAGCTTTGAAGCTAGGTTGGGGTGGGTCCCGTCTTAAGAGAGGTATGGCTAAATCCAAATGTTTTTCGTTCTTGGTCTGGTATTAGCTCTAGCGTTAGTATTGTCTGTATTTATAGTTGTTATTATATCTTAAATTGTTATATACTTCCATCGAACTAAAACTAACACTAAATACTAGCTAGACAATAACTCCAGTGTTGGTTCTAGTTTTAATAACCATTCAGTGCTTGATTGTCGTAAATTCTTCTAATACTAAAAGTATAACCTAAACTACTTCAGAAATCATAATTTGCCCAAAGAAGATCCCAATAGCTTACGAAGAAATTTTCAAAACGGACTGTTTTCTTTCATTGCCAAAGATAGATTATATGTACTTATCGTGTACAATAGACATTAGAAAAGTTTTTACACTCATAAAGCATCAATCTGAGCTGATTGATAGTTAGTACTTATAATTTAAACCACGGATTACCAATCTTTTTCAGTTTGCTGCTCCCAAAATAAACGGATTTCTTTTTTTTTTTAATTCCCCAAGCGGAATTGAAGCTCCTCTGCTTTCTTCCTTTCCCAAATATGGTAATCCATTTATGATATATTTGGTGCTGACATCAGATGCTTGACAGAATTTGATACCAAACTTATCTGGTTTGTTCGGCATATATATTGTGTAAACCTACACCTCGCTTTGGTTGGGAAAAGCTGTTCATTGATAGTTAGATGCTCCCCAGGCTTGTAACAATTTTGGCTATTCTTGATGAATTTGTACCATACTTCGGATATTAGGGCAAATTTATCTGTTTGTAAACGTGGCTTCGTTGACTTTTTTGTCAAACCTGATAAACTCTAAATAAGAAGTTACTCCTGGACATGGCTTTTGAAAAAAAAAAGCGGGACCCCATTTACTGTTCCAAAGATATGAACTATTTAAATTGTTTGCCTGATATGTGCCACGTGCATATAGAATAGCAATAAACGCATTTAGTTTTGCAGGAGTAAGATTTCACTGAGTTTCCAGTTATCGAAAGGCTTCTTCTTCTGTGCATTTTCTTATGTGCTCCATTATACAATTGTCAATAATCAAAGAAAATGCAGTTCTTACTTTGCCCTTCATGATATTTCGTTTGGCATATGCAGTCGGGCCTACAACCTCTCTAAAAATATTATAAATTGGAAATCGTTCCGGTGTGGAGCCTTGTTCAATTTCTTGCCAAATTGTACCATCAGCCGCAATTTCAATACATCGGTCTTCCACATCACTTTTCACTTTCTGAAATCGATAACGGTCTTTTTCTCTTTTGTCCTCTTCGTATATTCAAAATATTCTCGTTTTCACTTTCTTTACCTGAGGACTCACATTCGTCCGTAGTATCAAATGAATCACTACATCGTTCTATGTTATCCACTTCACTTTCAGATAATTCCTCTTCACTAAATTCCGAACACTCCTCGTCTATGTTATTTATAATTTCCAATGATTTTAAATATCTTGAATGTTTCGACATTTTTGGGATAAGAATTATTAGCAAAATGATGAAATAAGAATTCTTGATTCACAAAATAGCACTATCACTTAAAATTTTCACCGTAATACTCGCCTGGAGTAGAACAACAAATATAACACAATGCAGCAAAATATATCACGGATTAGCAAAAATGTTCAAAATCACAAGAAATTGCAAATCAGGAAACAGAATCTTTGCATGGGTCAAATGACCCCTTGCGGTATTTAAGCTAGATTACATATGAAGGGCACAGGGAATAAATGAGCTAAGTCAAAATACAAAATAATCTAGAAAATCGTGTTAAAAGTTTCAGACTGTATAAGTTCGCCTGTAAAAGTAATTTTAATGTTTGAGCATCATTGAAGGAAATATGGCTCTTGATACTACGGTAAAATATAACGGCAAATTTGATTGCGGTTATATAACGTTGATAATACTCAAAATTACTCAGTAACACCCCCAAAAGCTGGGAATAAAACAGCTTAGTCCGAGCGTCAACAGTTTTATAATATTTTATTAAATAAGGAAACAAGGAAACAATTAATTTAAAACATTCATTTATGGGGTGTTGACGAATAAAAGTTTGTTGCCTCAGGTCCACAAAACTTGGCTAGATGCTGTAAATCTTGGAATTTTTCTTTGGAAATCTGTATTAAATCTGAAATTTTTCGTAAATATAGAGTAATATTTGGCGTAATATTATACTAAATATACCTCTATAACAACACTCCGGAAGCTCAAATTCGTTGTTATTTAGCTTTGTTTTTCGAAACTTGGGGCTGGTAATAACAAAATTTTCCCATGCACCGTTATATGAAGTGCGGTAATATAGTAGATGTGGATGCTCTTTTTCCACCTTTAATTTCTAAATAGGACGAGACAGAATGGGGCATTTCTTTTTGTATATTGTATCGAAATGCTTCGTCCACCCTCGAAAATAATCCTGTGTAACATCCAAAACGATAAATAGGTGTGGTTTGAATCTAGTATTTTCAAAAGCTGGAATCCATTCCCTGGGATGTTCTACTTTGGTTTTTTGATTTACCAAGCCGAAATTCTTGTCGCATTCCAAATATGAATGTCCCCGAATTGGAAATATAACTTTAATAAAGTCTAGACGTTTTTCTATGTTAACCAGATGGTGCAAAAAACGAAAAATTTTAAAATTTATATTCTGACCCGGGCACGAATCGCAGAACAAGTATAAGGACTTAACTTTCTCGTCGAGGAAGTTTTTTCCACAAACTTAGGATAAACATAAAACACGCTTTGAGAATTTCCCAAAATGTGTATGTTGAAGGCATAAATTGATAGTTGTCTCTTATAGTAAACATCGTTGGTTAATAAGTTTGAGGCAGGTAAATTTTTTTAAAAAGTCAAAACGTATCGCTTCAATTTCTTTTGACTTTTTGGATTCTACTTTAGAAGCTTTTTTCCGAATATAAAACTGTTCTGCTTGGCTTCTGCGAACAGTATTTTCCAGCTCAATCTTCTCAATTAATCTTTCTATCTTTTCCGTTTCATTGTCTCGTTTATTTAGTTTCTCAGCGAGGAGTACCCTTTTCTTCGCCATAAATTGATCGCAAATACTACATGTATGACTACTGTTCTTGGATATCCAAACGAGATGTTAAAATCCCTTTCTAGAACTGTTCTGTAAGTTTCATACGATATCTTTACTTGTGAATGCACTTTCTCAAATAATTTATGAATTTTTTTGATATTCAAATCTTCAAATAGATAAATTTTTGAAGAATCCCGTAAGCCATAGTGAGATAATCTATTCGGAAAGCTTTTTATGTGATCGTGAATGATATTTAGAACTTCCGGACTTAATTTTCTTGGACGTGTGTTATGCTTTCCTCTTTTATTCTTTGGAGCTATGCCAGTCATTTTTAAACTACGAACGAGATGTTCGATTTTTGACTTAGTAATTCCGTGAATTGACATAAAAGCCGTCCTGCAAACAGATACTTCTTCAATACGATCATTTATTTTAGCACGAATTCTGTAGAAATATGTAGCTTCACGAAATTTCGCGGATTCTTCAGGTTGACGTGGTCGTCGCGTTGCTACTGGTACGAGGGAAATTAAACCGCACAAATATAAATTCTGTTCATCTTGTGTTAGTAGCAAGTTAAATTGGCGTAGAATTTCTTTACGTACTTCTTCCTTCAAGGTTTCGAAACACTTTTTACGACATTTACAGTCCGGACCCATTTCGTGGCTTTGTAGCCTAAGTTTTTTTGCGAACTTCGTGTAGCCGTCCAAACTTTTTTCGTTTTTTTTGGTACTCTGACCATTCGTTGATTCTTTAGCTTCGTCTTGCATTATTTCCACAACACCACACAACACTTTACTGACAGAAACCAACAGAAACAAACTGCGACTCACACTAGGAATTCGAAGCTTCTTTGATATTATTGTTAGTGCAAAAAAGCCAATTTTCACCAACTCCCCTAAGTTATGCAAAAACAGGTCTGGTAGTTGACGCTGCGATTTAGCAGGTTTATTCCTTGTTTTAAGGACTTAGCCTGTATATTCCCTCTTCACCAAATTTAAGTTCCGTGTTTTCTCTTGACCTAACCGTCTTTTCCCCTTTTTATGAACATTGACGAAAAGATTCGGTTTGATTCGATCTTAGCCGAAGAAATTTGCAGGGAGGAAAAGATACGGTGGGCAATTAATAGTTTTTCGCCGTTCAAAGCACCAGGACCAGATGGTATTATACCAGCCCTTCTACAACGGGGCTTGGAGGATCTTATACCTCACACTATATACCCAATCGGTGGCGTGAGGTTACGGTGAACTTCATACCTAAACCGGGTAAGTTAGATTATTTCACACCGAAATCGTTTAGACCTATCAGCCTCTCCTCTTTTCTTTTGAAAACCTTGGAGAGGCTGTGTGATCGCTATATTAGGGATTTGTCTTCCAAATGCACCAGTAAATCCTAATCAGCATGCCTCCACTCAGGGCAAGTCCACACTAACAGCTCTTCACTCGGTGACCAGCTTTGTTGGTGGGGCGCTGAACTCAAAGGAGTCCGCCCTTGGTGTGTTCATAGATATAGGGGGAGCTTTTGATAAAACAACTTTCTCTGGTATTAACGATGCCTTGCTTGAGCATAAAGTTCCACCGACTCTTTGCGGTTGGATTGAGAACGCTCTCAAACATAGGATAGTTAAGATTAGGGCTGACGATGTCAGTCTTCATGGAGGAGTTACTCGAGGCTGTCCACAAGGAGGTGTACTTTCCCCATTGTTGTGGAATCTCACCCTGGATAGCCTCTTGAAATCCCTCGCTAAAGCCAACTTCACAACAGTAGGTTATGCAGATGATTTAACCATCCTTGTCAAAGGTAAGCACATAAATGTACTTTTTGATAGGATGCAGGTGGCTCTCAAATTGATTGAGTCTTGGTGTGACCGACAAGGGCTCTCTGTGAATCCTCGGAAGACAGAGTTGATTCTTTTCACACGATTGAGGAAGGTTGGCAAGCCCAGTTTGCCATCCCTTGCTAATACTCCATTAGTTTTGTCAAAAGAAGTCAAATATCTGGGCATTATACTTGACAACAAAATGACATGGAAGGCTCACCTAGACAATAGAGTAAAGAAAGCGTATGTTGCATTCAACCAATGCCGGAGGACTATAGGTAAGACATGGGGGCTGTCACCTAAAACTGCCCTCTGGATCTACACAGTTGTAATTCGACCTATGCTTACATATGGTGCAGTAGTTTGGTGGTCAAAAACCTTAAAATTTATTTCCACTGCTGCACTAAATAAAGTACAGAGACTTGCGTGTTTGTATGTTACAGATGCGCTGCGATCTACCCCCACCGCAGCCATGGAAAACATGTTGAACCTACCGCCACTTCATTTGTTCATACAAGAAGTGGCACTGGTGACCATGTTTCGACTGCGTACAGCAGGAATCTTTATGGGTGAGAGAAACAGTAAAAATGCCGTACTCTGGAATGAAATGGTCGGTTACTCGCCAATTCTGGAACGTAAGACGGACTTCATACCCGTACAACACATTTTTACTAAAAGTTATCTCACCTACCCAAGTTCCACAGAAGTAGAAGTAAATAAAAGTAACAAAATTTACACTGATGGTTCGGTTAGTCGGGAAGGAGCTGGAGCTGGAGCTTTCTCGTACGATCTCCAACTTCACATATCTACTCCTTTAGGTAAAGGTACCACCGTCATACAGGCAGAATTAATCGCCATGCTACTTGCCGCTGACTTTATTGTCAGATCCAACTTGCAAGGTAAGTCTTTCATAACTTATACTGACAGTAGAGAATCCATTTCAGCCCTGAGTAGAATAACTATTACCTCAGGACTTGCCATGGACTGTCACCTAACATTAGAGAAGGCCGCAGCACACAACTGTGTTTCACTTCAATGGATAAAAGGACACTCGATCTGTTCAGGTAATAAGCACGCTGATAGGCTTGCCAAAAGAGCTGCCAAGCGAGCTATCTGTTCACCTGAACCGTTAATCGCTCCGTCCGTATCAACTCAAATTGAGCCAACCCACAGGAAATTCACAGACTGGTAGGATAGGACAAAGGGCTGCTATTTGTCTAAAGAACTGTTGTGTTATCCTTCAACTAAGACAGCCTTGTCTTTCGTAAGACTCGGTAGAAGCGCCCTACGTATTTTAACGGGACTCATCACGGGTCACTGTAAGGTAAACAAGCATCTCTACAACCTTAAGATTGCTACTAATCCCCTCTGTCGCTTTTGTCAAGAGAGCGAGGAGACTGTTCGACACATCTTGTGTGAATGCCCCACTCTACAAGATCTCAGAATGAGAGACTTTGGAGAGGAATGGCCGAGCACAGATGGCATCAGGAACACACCTCTGAGCTGTATCCTAGTCTTCGGAAAATCCTTAGGCTGGTTGATGTAGCCAGAGAGAGTGTAAGAGGATGTACAAGGGGCCCGTTGGGGCCTAGGTGCTGTATGCTTTAGCGTACCCTCCGCTTTCCCACATACATACATACATACAAGATTCGCTTTAATTTTACCAGACTGTGTTGTTAACACGATTTCAACACGAATTAACTTAGCCTGTTTATTCCATGTACCCTTCATACATTTCTCAGTAAAAAATTAACAAGAGAAGAGTAAATCTTGGAAAACACATTCAATGTATTTTATAATAAAAGTTGTAAAGGCAAATGGCGATGTGACAATGTTATTTTCAAAAAATTCTGACTAAAGGTTCAAAATAGGTCATTTGACCCGTCATGGTAGGTTTAGTGTTAATTATTGTGTACATTCGAGAAATACAAATTTTAAATAAAATGTTTTTTACATATAATATTAAATTAAATATTGTGTTTTTTTTTTTTATATTTCGTTAATGCGGACCTTTTTTTTTCTCTTATTATAGAGGGGATTAGGAAATAAACAATTTATTATTCTTCAATATTGTTTTCCACAACATTCTCCAAGTTCTCATCTTCACCATTTTCAACTCCTTCTAGGAATCTTTCATGGCTTTCCTTTACTTTCATTATTTTCATAACCATTTCTTGTACAATGTTCCACAATTCTTCACTTTCTAACATCACTTTCACTATGTTGTCTCGATTTAATAATCGACCACAGTTCCTTTCACAAATATGCCTTTCACCACTAAACTTTTCACATACAAATAATGTATGTTCCACTGTGTCTATACTATCACAGAACCAACAGACCTCACTTTCCGACTTTTTAATTTTGAAAATATGCTTTTTAAAAGCTCCATAACCCGACAAAACCTGAGATAAGTAGAAATCTACCTCGCCCCACTTCCTATCAAACCATGGTTCTATTTCCGGGATAAGGATTCTTGTCCATCCCTCATATACATCCCATCTTTCCTGCCAGGCCTTCAATAAACTTACTCTACATTCACGTTTTGCTTTTTTACCTCTCCTATATAACGCTGTTCTTTCTTCAGCAAGTAAGTCCAGCGGAGGCATACCAGCAATAACCTGAATCCCTTCAGCAGAAACCGTTCGATATGCGGAACAAATTCCTATTGCAAGTTTTCGATTCACTCTAGTCAATATATCACGATACCTTTTAAATTTAAGGGCTCTTTGCCAAATAGGTGCGGCGTAAAGTACAACTGACTTCACCGTCGATGCAAGAAGTTTCCTACTTCTTGATCTTGGTCCACCTAAGTTCGGCATCAACCTTAAAAGTAAATTACTCATGAATGTTGCCTTACTTGATACCTCTCCAATATGTTTCGTCATAGTCATGTCTTTATTGATAAAAATACTCCCAGATACTTGACCCTTTCAGCACTTTCAATTACAGACCCATTTACTTCAAGGTTAAGAGATCTTATCTTTCTTCTCCCTTGAAGTAAAACCATTTCTGTTTTCTGTGCAGCTATGTCAAGACCCATCTCCTCCAGTTTATCAATAATCTGTTTAACCGCATACGACCCCTTGTCTTACAGTTCACTCTCATCCCGACCAATAACCAACAATTCCAGATCATCAGCATAACCAATGATCTCTACTTCGGACTCCAATTCCACTCTTAGAATTCTATCATAATATAGATTCCATAAAAGTGGACCTAATAGAGATCGTTGAGGCACTCCACAAGACATGTCATAAACTTTCCCATTCGGAGCTATGATGTTTCTCAAGTAACAAGTAACTTCTTATCATTTCTACCAGATAGGGACTTATATTTCCACTAACTAAGGATCCGATTATTTCCTTCCACGGTGCAGAATTAAAAGCATTTTTGATGACCAAAAGTACTAAGGCACAGAATTTTCTATTCTTTAATGCCTTTTGCTTTATGTTATCAATGCTTTTCTGCACTTTTTCAATCGCTTGTACAGTGCATCTTCCCTTCCTAAATCCATATTGGTTTTCATGTAGAAGGTTATTCTCCTCCGCTTCTACAACCAATCGCATTCTCAGTAATCCTTCCAAAAGTTTCCCCGTCGTATCCAATAGACATAGAGGTCTATACGCCAAAGGTTGTCCTGCTTTCTTCGGCTTCTCAATAAGTACAAGTCTTGCACTTTTCCAGATCTTCGGAAATATACTTTTAGACACACAGTCATTGTATACCTCTAAAAAATCCTTTGAATACTTCGATGCCAACAATCCAACTATTTCAGATGGAATGGCATCCGGTCCCGGGGCTTTCTTTTTTCTTAAATTACTTACCGCCACTGAGAGTTCCTCCACTTGAAAGGGAATTGAATTTAGTGGACCATCCCTAGCCTCCCATGTAAAAGCTTCATGTTTAGGAAACAGTTTACTGACTTGTTCTTCCACCGTCTTATCCTCAATACCATTTCTGTTTTTCAGTTTCAATCTTTTGGTAATTATTTGGTATGCCTTTCCCCAGACATCTTCTTCAAGATCTGAACATAGTTGGTTCCATTTATCTTTCTTACTCTTTCCAATGAGTTTTTTTAGTTCTTTTCTTTTGTTTTTTAGTTGTAACTTCAAATTTTCAATTAATTCCAAATCAAAAATAGCCCTCCCTCTACTTCGTGTTAAGCTTCTTCTTATTCTATTGCATTCTTTTCTTTTTTCTGCAATTTCGTCGTTCCACCAGTATACTGGTTTGTGGCTAAAATTTCTGCCATTTTTCTTAGTACAATATTTATTACAAACTCTCTGTATATTTTTGATTAAATTTTCTGGTGTTCTCGCGTCATCCTTATCAAAAAATGGAGTCTTTCATCATTTTCTCCAAATTCTTTTCAGAAGCTACCCACCTGCCAAAATTAATTTCACTTCCACTTTCTAACACACTCTCCTATTTCATACATAATAGTTCTATGGTCACTTAAATTATCACTTTCTAGATCCACACACCAATTTCTTACTTTTCTACCTAAGTTGATCGAAGCAGCCGTAAAATCCACTAAGGATTCTCCAGCTGGTCCAGAAAATATCGGAATGTTGCCTTGGTTTAGAACGATTAGATTATTTGAAGCCAACCATAGTTCTAGCATTTCTCCTCTTCTATTAGAAATACTTGAGCCTGCCTGAACCATTTTGGCGTTCAAATCCCCTCCAATCAAGACATCCTTGTCAAACTTCCTTAACATAATCTGTATGTTGTGAAGCAAAACTTCAAATTCTTCAATCAACTTATTTGGAGAAAAATAACAGGAAATTATCACAAATTGTGATAATTCTACACACACAAAACCATAACCTTCAAAATAACTTATCACACACATGTTTTTATACACATTAACAAACGCATCACTATTCTTGTCACAGTACTGTTTTGACTCTAACCTAATATTTGGTTCACATCCGATCACTAAATTTATATCACTTTCCCGAACTTGTTTTTCCACTAAATCATGTGCGGCACTCACTCTATTAAAGTTTAACTGTAACACTTTAATTTCCATTTTTTCTTGATTCTAATTTCTTATGCACTTCACTTCTGTATGCTGGACACGTCATAGTGTTCATCTTGTGTCCTTTTGTCTTGCAGTCTCTACAAAATGATTCCTCTTTACACTCATACATTTTATGAGCAGGCTTTTGGCAATTGTTACATAATTGCCTTTTTTCATTTTTCTTGTTTTGGCATTCTTTCGCCAAATGCCCTAACTCTCCACATTTATAACACCTATCTGGTGTTATCATTTCATGTACTCTACATCTAGACCAATCTATTTTTACATTACCTTTATCTAACATTATGTCAGCATACTTCCTGGTTAAGGTTACTGCCGCCGTCCTTTTATCTTGCTTTCTTCTGTCGTTGAATATATTTATTCTAAACATATTCGCTTCTAACTTTGTCCCAACCTCTTTTTGAATCGCTTCCTTTACCTCATTCGAGGTTGTACCTGCGTCTAGATCTCTTATCAAAATAGTAGTCGGTTTTCCCATTGCTTCTCTTGTTTCAGCTTTATTCCGTAGAATCGCTGCTGCCTGTCTTTTAAAACTGTCTTCTGCTACTGTTTTCTTTTCCGTGATGTTAATTCTTATGTTTCGACAGTGTGTTTTGTACACTTTATCAATTTTGATTTCTTTTTCGTTTATTTTAATTCCTTTTTTTAATTCTTTTAACGAATTCTCATATGTTTCATTTCCCATCAGTTTAAATTCTAAACATTTATGTTCATTATACACTCAGCAGCAGAAGTCTGCGTACAAAAAACTTGTAATACTTTAATTGAAAAAATAAGAGTCATAATCTAATGTGATAAACTTGATCTTTTTTTATTTTGTATATTAACTACATATAATTCTATTAACAAAATATGCTTCAACAAAACAGAAACAGTAGTTACAGAAAAAAATCAAAACTAAAAATTCTACAAATAACGGGTATGCAAAAATCTGCGTACAAGTCAGGACAGTATTTATAAAAAATTCATAAATGAGATCATTGTTTCTATATTAATATGAGGTCGGATAACCTTTACGTTTAATGACCTCCCTTAAACGTTTAGGCATGGAGTGCACTAATTTCTTCGTTTCGTCCGAACTGATTTTGGCCCATTCCTCAATCATAACATTTTTTAACGTTTCCTTCGACGTTATGTTGTGTTGCCGAATCCTGCGTTCCAGTAAATCCCAGAGGTGTTCGATGGGATTCAAGTCCGGCGATTGTGGAGGTGTTTTAAGTTGCTTTGGGGTATTGTATAGTAGCCAAAGTTTAGTGTTGTGGGCGCAATGTTTGGGGTTTCTTGTTGTTTCTTGTCATTATCTTGTTGAAAAAAGTATTCGAGCCCCAAGCCCAAGTTTTCGATGCTAGGCTTTAAATTTTCTTTTAAAATGTCTATATACATTTTATGGTCCATTGTCGATGTTATGAAAACCAACCTTCCCACCCCTTTGGTGCACATACACCCCCAAACCATAACTCCACCACCTCCGTGTTTTACAGTCGCTTTCAAATTTTCGGGATTAAGGGCAGTATTAGGTTTTCTCCATACAAGTTGTTTACCCTTAATGCCGAAAATGCAAAATTTGCTCTCATCTGTAAAGAGAACTTTCTTCCAGAATTCAATGGGCTTGTCTAAGAGTTTTTTTGCAAAGGCGATCCGCTTCTGACGATTGACCTCTGACACAAATGGCTTTTTTCGTGCAACGCGACTGTGATAGTTAGCTTTTTTTAACGTCCTTCTCACCGTATCTTTGCTGATAGTTTTATGAAATTCTTCTTGTACATTTTCTACTATTTTTTTTTGCCGTCAGCCTAGGTTCTTTTCTAACCTGCTGTACAATTTTTCGCTTCTCTCGGTTTGTTAAAAGGGGTGGTCTACCAGATCGCGGACGTGAGAGGTAATCTTCAGTGTCTTTATAATTATTAATTACTCTTTGAATGGAAGAGTGTGACCTGCCGACAGTTCCTCCTATTTTTCGAAAAGATTTTCCCTCTTTCCATAACTTTACAATAATTTTTCTCTCTCCCAATTCAATTTCCTTTCCTTTCGTGTCCATTTTAACTTTTAGCTTCTAAGCCTCTGCTAATATAATTGACACCGATTATCTTTTATTTAAATCGGAAAGCGTACATCGCCAACTACGTATTTAAGTAAATAAGTATATTTTGGAGAAGGCGTCTTTATTTGTACGCAGATTTTTGCATACGCATTATTTGGAGAATTTTTAATTTTAATTTTTTTTGTAACTAATATTTCTGTTTTATTGATGCATATTTTGTTAATAGAATTATATGTAGTTAATACACAAAATAAAAAAAAATTGAAGTTTATCACATTAGATCATGACCCTTATTTTTTCAATTAAAGTGTTAGAAGTTTTTTGTACGCAGACTTCTGCTGCTAAGTGTATTTCTCTGATCTTCCTTTGTTTGATTTTCCTTGATTCCCTTGACTTAATACCTTGGCATAACTGTTTATACCACCTACAGCTGTCGTTTCCTCCCTTATTTCTTCGTTAGCGTATATCATTACATTTGTATCTGACAAATGAAAAATACCTTCAACCATTTTTCTCTGTTTTATAATTTCTAACTCTTTGATTTGGTGTATTCCAACCAATTTATCCTCTTTCACTTCTTCTTTTAATTGTTGCATTTTATTAAAAAGGTCCTCTTCAATATTGTTGTATATTACTTTTGTTCAAGAAAGTGTTTTGTTGTTCAAGAAAGATTCTTGTTTTTTCTTCAGTAATTCCTCTCACTCTAATTTTGTAATTTTGCTCAATTATTCCTATATCATCAGATATATCTTCCAATTCTGGAAATCTTTCCTTGTATTTTTTTTGGATACCTTTTTCCATATCCATGTCTGTCCTCTTCACCAGTACCACAGTTACTGGTTCGTTTAAAGGGTTTCCCTTTTTTAATTTTGTTTTTTTTAACTATCTTCAATCCATTTTTTATTATGTAGCTCTACCCATTCTTCATAATTCTTAATATCTTTCTCTATATATGCTTCATCAGGCTCGTAGGTCTGAGTGCACATATCTTTTGTTTCTGCTTCCTTTTTTTTCCATTATTCCATTACTACTTCTTTCTAAAAATTCTTGTATACATCTTCTATTAATTATATCTACTTGCCTTTTCATTTTTTTTGGTTAATTCTTTAATTTCCCTTTTTGTATTTTGCTCCATATAATTCTCTAATTCCTTATATAGTTTTGTCAGTTCTTCCAATGCTTCTTTTAATAACATACCTTTATTTGCCTTACCTCCACTCATTTCTAATTATAATTTAATTAAAAATTTTAAAATTTAAAAACTTACTCTTCGTTAATGCGGACCTGAACAAGGTCGATATAGCGGTATATCAGGCGTTTGGTAAAATATTATTAAAGAAAAGATAAAATATCGATCCAAACGGGTCACGCCGGGTGCTGTCGAAATCAGCGTTGCTCACGATCACGCACGTTCGCGTGAATAGTACAAAAAATGACGCCCGATCACGCCAGGTCACGCATGACCCATCGTGACCCGGCGAGAATCACGTAATTTACACATCTCTACTTTGAACCAGTTTCTTAAAAAGGTTGCAACATGGCATTCGAAACGCCAACAGATTTTCTACAGTTTACATTCTTTTTTTCAATTAATTCTAATTGCTACTTATAATACAAAGTTAACCCTCTATTGCATAATGTTCCCTTTCGGGAACACAACATTCTAAGCCAATAAAGTGGCCATATGTTGTATTAAGCGGCCAAACTGATAGATACATTATGAATATCTAGTATAGTTTTCTACCTTTCGTAAATTTTTTGTCCGAGAGGTGGTGTTTGTGTTGGTGTGTTGCATTTATATACAATTCGCGTCGAATCAATGGCCACTTGATCATTTTGATTGATTTTAGAAGATCAAATCTAGTTTCTAGGGTTATTTTCTGGTAAGTATGTATTTTTTATACTTAGTTTCAAGTGTTAGGAGTAGAATAATGCATAATTCGATATATTTCGTGCGTTCCTTTTTTTTAGCAGGTCATAACTTGTTTGTTCCCATTTGGGAACATTATGCTCAAAAAGTTAAAGTGTGCAATTATTTCTTATTTCTACACACAGACGATCCACAATGGATTTTCCGGGCGATTTTCCAACAATTAGACCAAGCGCTTTTTATGGAAGAAAAAAAGTTCAAGTTGATGCAATTCGAGATATTCCTTCAGATAGCGAGGATTCTGAGCTATCAGATGATGATGAAGGTAAATTTTATGCCAGTAAAAATAGTTTGGTCTTGATGTTCATATGCATATTTTTCTCTGCAGTGGAAGTACAGGTTCCTCACGACTTAGATGATGACGAGATTGAATCCCAGGATATTGAGGACCCAGACGACATACCTTTGACGCAGTTATTTGATCTTCCCCCAAATACGAGATTTTTTTTTTTCAAATGTTGAAAATTTTACTTGGAAATCTTCAAAAACTAATAGAGATCCACAGGGTAATAAGTTTTTTGGAGAATGCGATCTTCCAGAATATATTTTAGAATTACAAAGTGCATATAGTCTATTCAAATTCTTTATGTCTGATGAGTTTATATCTATGGTGGTTGAGCAAACATGTTTGTACAGCACACAAAGAAGACCTGACAGGCCTTTGAGAACTGATGCTAAAGAAATTGAGCAATTTTTGGGGATAGTTATATGGATGTCTTTGATAAGGCAGCACTCAACGCGTAGGTACTGATCGGCCAATACTAGAACACCACAAATAGCAGACATCATGCCTCTCAATAGATTTGAGGAGCTGAAACGTTTTTTGCATTTCTCAGATAATACCTTAGCCACTGGAAGCACACATAAAATTATGCCGGTATTGAATCAAATAAAGAAATCCTGAAAAAAAATCCCTTTTGAGGAAAATTTATCCTGTGATGAACAAATTATTCCATTCAAGGGAAGAACATCTTTAAAGACATATAATCCCAAAAAGCCACACAAATGGGGTTACAAAATGTATGTCTTATCAGGAGTAAGTGGCTTCAGTACAAATTTTGAGCTTTGCAATAGTAAAGCTGACAAAAATCTATTACCAGGGGAACCAAATCTTGGAGCTGCCAGCAATATCATCGTCCGTTTATGTAGACCAATTCCGAGAGACAAAAATCATAAGGTTTACTATGACAATTATTTTTCTGGTATAAATTTGTTATCCTATCTGGGAAAATTAGGCATACAAAGTGTGGCAACAATAAGATCTAATCGGCTACAGGGCCTAAAAATGATTAGTGAAAAAGAAATGAAAAAAAAGGGACGAGGCTCACACATTGAGAAAACTGCAAATGTTGCTGGAGTAGATGTTCATGTTGTGCAGTGGTATGATAATCGATTAGTTACATTAGTTTCTACATTCTCTGGTACATTTCCACTTACCAAAGTAAAGCGTTTTTTCAAGTCGGAGAACTGCAAGAAAGAAATTGATCGTCCCGACATTGTTTCAATCTACAACATGCACATGGGAGGGGTAGATTTACAGGATTCTCTATTAGGATTGTATCCCATAAAATTGAAGAGCCGCAAATGGTATATGCGCATATTTTGCCACATGCTTGACGTTGTGGTAGTAAATTCATGGTTACTTTCAAGAAGAATCAATAAACAACTAAACAAGAATGAGAAGGTTTCTCTATTGGAATTCAAAACAATACTAGCACAAGATCTATGTCTAGTGGGAAAAATAAAGGCAAAAAAGAGCGGCCGACCTAACACTAGTGGCGCCAATACGCCCATTGACTCGCCCATTCCTTTCACACCTAAAAGAAAATGTTTGGAAGCACATCCAACAAGAAACATAATATTGGATAATACTGGACATTGGCCTTTACAGACAGAAAACCGAGAAAGATGCAAAAAACCTAACTGCAAGGGTAAATCCAGAACAATGTGCGAAAAATGTGGAATACATTTGTGTTTAAATAAAGTAAATAATTGCTTCAAGTCATTTCACACCATGTAAAAAAAAATGTACTTTGAGCCCACAATGTGCCCATTTGGGAACACATTTTTTTTTTCTCTACAAATACAAATTTTGAAAAAAAAACTCATAGGTGTCTTATTTCTATGCACATTTATCACAAAAAATGCAAAAAAAAATTGTTTTCAAACTATAAAATAAATTATGCAATAGAGGGTTAATAAAAGTATTTTTTTAGATATCCATATTTATTGGCTTAAATGGCAACATGCAGAATTATTTTAATGAACCATTAGATTCTTTCAAATACATATTAAAGTTGACTAGGAAATAGAAAAACGTTTTATAAAAAAATACCGCAATATTAAGATTATAGAGATTCAGACACAGATTGTCCATACAATTAAACACAATCCTTGAACATTTCTTACTATTTCATTATAAATCTTCAATACAAACTAGTTTTCTTCATGATTCTCAAAAACTCTTCTTGATTAATCTCTCCATCTCCATCCCTATCAGCTTCTTCAATCATCTCTTGAAGCTCCTCATCGGTGAGATTTTCCCCAAGTTCTTTAGCAACCCTCTTAAGATTCTTAAAACTTATTTTACCAGTTTCATCATCATCAAACAATCGAAACGCTTTTAATATTTCCTCTTTTGAATCTTTCTCAGCCATTTTAATAGTCATAAGATCTAAAAAGTCATTGAAAGATATCTTTCCGGTTCCGTCTTTATCAATTTCAGCAATCATTTTTTTTATTTCTTCTTTTCTTGGTTCGAAACCCAAGGCGCGAATAGCTACTTTTAGTTCTTTAGTATCGATATGACCACTTTTTTCATGGTCAAAAAGATCGAAAGCTTCTTGGATGTCGTTTTTTTGTTCTTCAGTAAGTTCGAATTTTGGTAGGGATCCTTTCTTTCTTCCAGCAATTGATTTTTTTAATCCTGCTTGTGAGGTCTTAAATATTAATATAAATTGATAAAAATTATGTTAGAATACTTGAAATAAATCCTTACCATTATGATTGAAAATGTATGTGATGTTTGGTCAATAATTTGTGATGTTTGTCGGTTGTCAAGTAATTTAAACCTATAAATATGGCTTGTTTAGATTTCAATTATTATACATATTTAGAAAAATGGTTTTGAAATAATTATAAATTGTTAAAATTAAATTATTAAGAAGTTGTTGGAGGATTAAAATTTGACGTTTATGAATTTTTGAGGTTAGGACTAACCTTAAGGTATAAATTATAAGTGCTAATGAATTCATTATTATTAAAGAATATCTATTATTTTAATAATTTAAAATTACCGATACAATCGTAATTTAACTCTAAAATTAACTAAATAATTGCATTTTATTCAATTTGGTAGATTCGCCATCTATTGGTAGTGTCTCGAACTTACGTGACGTTTATTATGACGTTTATTTTAAAAATTAGTGAATCAAAATTTTTCCAAAATTTCGAAATATTTCTGGCAATAATTTTTAATTTGCAGTTGTTTTAGGCTATAACATCATTTATAACTACAATGAACATAAATTTAACAATCAAGAACTTGTAAAATGTATTGAGAAGAAAACCACATTTTATCTAATCTCAATAGGAAAATAATCCTATTATAAACACAACTTTATCGAATTTTCTTTAAAGCAAATATACCGACAACATGTTTATGCTTTTATAGATGATATTACAGCAAAAATACAAAGAAAAACACGAATACGTCAAGTGTATTTCGTGTTGGTTAGATATCAGCTGTGTTAATCGATTTCGACCTAAATTCTAAATTTCATGGTGTTTTAAAACACAATATTATGGTTACTTAAGCTAATATGATTGATTAGATATGTAAATAGCTTTGCTTTAGTATTCCGCGACATTCCACAAAAGAGTAAGTATGAATATACCCTGCCCATTTTTAAATTGAGGGTAATGAACTTGCTTATCAAAGAAATTTTATTTGTAACCTTTATACGTCAGTTGTAGAAAAATCTGTGTGTGATAAAATGTCTTCAAAACTAAAGCAATTTATAAACTGCCGAATACTCAGGGATCATAAAATAATCAAAGAAGATTTTTGGATTAGAGATGGTAAAATAATTAACCCAGAAAAAGTGTTTTTTGATGAAAAAATCCAAGCTAACGAACAGATTGATTGCAAAGGAGCTATTATTGCACCTGGTTTTATAGAATTACAAATAAATGGTACATTAACAAAATTAATAACATCTTAATTATTTATTTTATAATCATTCTTTAAGGTGGATTTGGTTATGACTTTTCAAATTTAAATGATACCGAAGAAGGAATAAATTGTGTAGCTAAAGGTTTATTAGCCCATGGAGTAACATCATTTTGCCCAACTGTTGTTACATCCCCTAAAGACATTTATCACACAGTTTTGCCCAAAATACAAAAAAGGAAAGGAAACAAAGATGGGGCTACTATTTTAGGTGTCCATATCGAAGGACCATTTATTAATGTTCAAAAGAAAGGGGCACACCCAGAGCAGCACATTAAATCCTTCGAAAATGTAGTTTTTAATCTATTTTTTATGGAATGAAAATTTTTATCTTTTAATTTTAGGGTTTTGAAAGCGTTTTAGATATGTATGGAAGCTTAGATAATGTTCAAATCATCACAATTGCACCAGAATTAGAAAATTCCAAAATTGTTATTGAGGAGTGTATTCAAAGAAATATTATTGTTTCTGTTGGTGAGTTAACAATCTTTTATGTCTTTAATTTTTATTTTTTTATGTTTATAGGTCATTCTATGGCTGATTTGAGTTCCGGGGAAGAAGCTGTTAAGAATGGGGCAACTTTTATAACACATTTGTTTAATGCAATGTTACCTGTAAGTTTTTTATTATCTTGATAGAGCTAATATTATTTGTTTATGATTTTCTACAAGGCAAAACATACAAAGTATACAAAAAGATTTTGTAATTAACCTTCCATTAGGCGCGCGGTCTGACGGAACGCCGTTAGTCGCTATGGGTCTGTCAGACCCAATTCAGTAAATATATAACTTTTGTGATTTTTTTATGATCAACAACCACTTCTCTTTTTGGTATATACACAGTGCTCTAAAATAAATATTTTACCAATTGAAGCATGGAAATCAAAAAGCAGTTATGTCCACATAGGCAATTTTTTCAGGAGACATAAAAAACCGTTAAAAACGAAAAGTACATAACTTTCCTCATAATAGATAGTCTTCAACTTTAAAATCGTTATCAATTAGCTACTACTTAATATCTACAGCAACATTATCGAATTAGTTTTCTGTAAAAAAAATAATAGTTGGGGTGGACTTATGGGTTTTTTTATTTCCACAAAAAGAAATACAAAGAAAATGTTATATAAATTCAGTATCTGATTCGCTTTCATCACCTGGGACACTCTGACAAGCTGCAAAAAGTTCTATGTAGTACTGTTGAGCTTCCGCGGAGAGATATTGTATTAAATTTTTAAGGTTGTCTATCTTTGCTTCCTTCATTGGTAGATAACTATTATAAAGTGGTTGTTTAGGAAAACTGACAACACTTTTATTTTTTTGTAAACCAAACTGGCTCCAAACTGTACCTTTCATTGTTTTACTGACATGAATTTCATGCTTATGAGATACACAATATTTTACTATCTTGCAGTCCGATATTAAAAACTTTTCAGATGGTGTACCCTGACTGTCACCTCAGATGGTGACATTTTAGTAGAATCACGAAAAAAGTGATAAAATTTTTATGATCGTAGATGAAATGAAAATGAAGAAATGACTTGCATACCAGATTGAAGGTTGAACCTTTCTCATTAAAATGGTGTATAACTCGTTGTTTCAATTTGAAATCGATTCCACGGAATTCCACCTAACAAAAGTTAAAGGATTATGTGTTTTTGCCGTTTTAGTAGAATCATGAGAAACATGATAAAATTTTAAAGATCGTGAATGTCTTATTTTTGAAAATGAAGAAATGGCTTGTATATCAAATTGAAGGCTGAACTTTTCTCTTTAAAACGATGTATAGCTTGTTGTTTCAATTTGAAATCGATTCCACCTAAGAAATGTTAAAAGATATTTTTTTGACATTTTAGTAGAATCACGAAAAAATGATAACATTTTTAAGATCGTAGATGAAATGAAAATGAAGAAATGACTTGCATACCAAATTGAAGGTTGAACCTTTCTCATTAAAATGGTGTATAACTCGTTGTTTCAATTTGAAATCGATTCCACGGAATTCCACCTAACAAAAGTTAAAGGATTATGTGTTTTTGCCGTTTTAGTAGAATCATGAAAAACATGATAAAATTTTAAAGATCGTGAATATCTTATTTTTGAAAATGAAGAAATGGCTTGTATATCAAATTGAAGGCTGAACTTTTCTTTTTAAAACGATGTATAACTCATTGTTTCAATTTGAAATCGATTCCACCTAAGAAATGTTAAAAGATGTTTTTTTGACATTTTAGTAGAATCACGAAAAAATGATAACATTTTTAAGATCGTAGATGAAATGAAAATGAAGAAATGACTTGCATACCAAATTGAAGGTTGAACCTTTCTCATTAAAATGGTGTATAACTCGTTGTTTCAATTTGAAATCGATTCCACGGAATTCCACCTAACAAAAGTTAAAGGATTATGTGTTTTTGCCGTTTTAGTAGAATCATGAAAAACATGATAAAATTTTAAAGATCGTGAATGTCTTATTTTTGAAAATGAAGAAATGGCTTGTATATCAAATTGAAGGCTGAACTTTTCTTTTTAAAACGATGTATAACTCATTGTTTCAATTTGAAATCGATTCCACCTAAGAAATGTTAAAAGATGTTTTTTTGACATTTTAGTAGAATCACGAAAAAATGATAACATTTTAAGATCGTAGATGAAATGAAAATGAAGAAATGACTTGCATACCAAATTGAAGGTTGAACCTTTCTCATTAAAATGGTGTATAACTCGTTGTTTCAATTTGAAATCGATTCCACGGAATTCCACCTAACAAAAGTTAAAGGATTATGTGTTTTTGCCGTTTTAGTAGAATCATGAAAAACATGATAAAATTTTAAAGATTGTGAATGTCTTATTTTTGAAAATGAAGGAATGGCTTGTATATCAAATTGAAGGCTGAACTTTTCTTTTTAAAACGATGTATAACTCATTGTTTCAATTTGAAATCGATTCCACCTAAGAAATGTTAAAAGATGTTTTTTTGACATTTTAGTAGAATCACGAAAAAATGATAACATTTTTAAGATCGTAGATGAAATGAAAATGAAGAAATGACTTGCATACCAAATTGAAGGTTGAACCTTTCTCATTAAAATGGTGTATAACTCGTTGTTTCAATTTGAAATCGATTCCACGGAATTCCACCTAACAAAAGTTAAAGGATTATGTGTTTTTGCCGTTTTAGTAGAATCATGAAAAACATGATAAAATTTTAAAGATCGTGAATGTCTTATTTTTGAAAATGAAGAAATGGCTTGTATATCAAATTGAAGGCTGAACTTTTCTCTTTAAAACGATGTATAGCTTGTTGTTTCAATTTGAAATCGATTCCACCTAAGAAATGTTAAAAGATATTTTTTTGACATTTTAGTAGAATCACGAAAAAATGATAACATTTTTAAGATCGTAGATGAAATGAAAATGAAGAAATGACTTGCATACCAGCTTGAAGGTTGAACCTTTCTCATTAAAATGGTGTATAACTCGTTGTTTCAATTTGAAATCGATTCCACGGAATTCCACCTAACAAAAGTTAAAGGATTATGTGTTTTTGCCGTTTTAGTAGAATCATGAAAAACATGATAAAATTTTAAAGATCGTGAATGTCTTATTTTTGAAAATGAAGAAATGGCTTGTATATCAAATTGAAGGCTGAAATTTTCTTTTTAAAACGATGTATAACTCATTGTTTCAATTTGAAATCGATTCCACCTAAGAAATGTTAAAAGATGTTTTTTTGACATTTTAGTAGAATCACGAAAAAAGTGATAAAATTTTTATGATCGTAGATGAAATGAAAATGAAGAAATGACTTGCATACCAGCTTGAAGGTTGAACCTTTCTCATTAAAATGGTGTATAACTCGTTGTTTCAATTTGAAATCGATTCCACGGAATTCCACCTAACAAAAGTTAAAGGATTATGTGTTTTTGCCGTTTTAGTAGAATCATGAGAAACATGATAAAATTTTAAAGATCGTGAATGTCTTATTTTTGAAAATGAAGAAATGGCTTGTATATCAAATTGAAGGCTGAACTTTTCTCTTTAAAACGATGTATAGCTTGTTGTTTCAATTTGAAATCGATTCCACCTAAGAAATGTTAAAAGATATTTTTTTGACATTTTAGTAGAATCACGAAAAAATGATAACATTTTTAAGATCGTAGATGAAATGAAAATGAAGAAATGACTTGCATACCAAATTGAAGGTTGAACCTTTCTCATTAAAATGGTGTATAACTCGTTGTTTCAATTTGAAATCGATTCCACGGAATTCCACCTAACAAAAGTTAAAGGATTATGTGTTTTTGCCGTTTTAGTAGAATCATGAAAAACATGATAAAATTTTAAAGATCGTGAATGTCTTATTTTTGAAAATGAAGAAATGGCTTGTATATCAAATTGAAGGCTGAACTTTTCTTTTTAAAACGATGTATAACTCATTGTTTCAATTTGAAATCGATTCCACCTAAGAAATGTTAAAAGATGTTTTTTTGACATTTTAGTAGAATCACGAAAAAAGTGATAAAATTTTTATGATCGTAGATGAAATGAAAATGAAGAAATAACTTGCATACCAGCTTGAAGGTTGAACCTTTCTCATTAAAATGGTGTATAACTCGTTGTTTCAATTTGAAATCGATTCCACGGAATTCCACCTAACAAAAGTTAAAGGATTATGTGTTTTTGCCGTTTTAGTAGAATCATGAAAAACATGATAAAATTTTAAAGATCGTGAATGTCTTATTTTTGAAAATGAAGAAATGGCTTGTATATCAAATTGAAGGCTGAATTTTTCTTTTTAAAACGGTGTATAACTCATTGTTTCAATTTGAAATCGATTCCACCTAAGAAATGTTAAAAGATGTTTTTTTGACATTTTAGTAGAATCACGAAAAAAGTGATAAAATTTTTATGATCGTAGATGAAATGAAAATGAAGAAATGACTTGCATACCAAATTGAAGGTTGAACCTTTCTCATTAAAATGGTGTATAACTCGTTGTTTCAATTTGAAATCGATTCCACGGAATTCCACCTAACAAAAGTTAAAGGATTATGTGTTTTTGCCGTTTTAGTAGAATCATGAGAAACATGATAAAATTTTAAAGATCGTGAATGTCTTATTTTTGAAAATGAAGAAATGGCTTGTATATCAAATTGAAGGCTGAACTTTTCTCTTTAAAACGATGTATAGCTTGTTGTTTCAATTTGAAATCGATTCCACCTAAGAAATGTTAAAAGATATTTTTTTGACATTTTAGTAGAATCACGAAAAAATGATAACATTTTTAAGATCGTAGATGAAATGAAAATGAAGAAATGACTTGCATACCAAATTGAAGGTTGAACCTTTCTCATTAAAATGGTGTATAACTCGTTGTTTCAATTTGAAATCGATTCCACGGAATTCCACCTAACAAAAGTTAAAGGATTATGTGTTTTTGCCGTTTTAGTAGAATCATGAGAAACATGATAAAATTTTAAAGATCGTGAATGTCTTATTTTTGAAAATGAAGAAATGGCTTGTATATCAAATTGAAGGCTGAACTTTTCTCTTTAAAACGATGTATAGCTTGTTGTTTCAATTTGAAATCGATTCCACCTAAGAAATGTTAAAAGATATTTTTTTGACATTTTAGTAGAATCACGAAAAAATGATAACATTTTTAAGATCGTAGATGAAATGAAAATGAAGAAATGACTTGCATACCAAATTGAAGGTTGAACCTTTCTCATTAAAATGGTGTATAACTCGTTGTTTCAATTTGAAATCGATTCCACGGAATTCCACCTAACAAAAGTTAAAGGATTATGTGTTTTTGCCGTTTTAGTAGAATCATGAAAAACATGATAAAATTTTAAAGATCGTGAATGTCTTATTTTTGAAAATGAAGAAATGGCTTGTATATCAAATTGAAGGCTGAACTTTTCTTTTTAAAACGATGTATAACTCATTGTTACAATTTGAAATCGATTCCACCTAAGAAATGTTAAAAGATGTTTTTTTGACATTTTAGTAGAATCACGAAAAAATGATAACATTTTAAGATCGTAGATGAAATGAAAATGAAGAAATGACTTGCATACCAAATTGAAGGTTGAACCTTTCTCATTAAAATGGTGTATAACTCGTTGTTTCAATTTGAAATCGATTCCACGGAATTCCACCTAACAAAAGTTAAAGGATTATGTGTTTTTGCCGTTTTAGTAGAATCATGAAAAACATGATAAAATTTTAAAGATCGTGAATGTCTTATTTTTGAAAATGAAGAAATGGCTTGTATATCAAATTGAAGGCTGAACTTTTCTTTTTAAAACGATGTATAACTCATTGTTACAATTTGAAATCGATTCCACCTAAGAAATGTTAAAAGATGTTTTTTTGACATTTTAGTAGAATCACGAAAAAATGATAACATTTTAAGATCGTAGATGAAATGAAAATGAAGAAATGACTTGCATACCAAATTGAAGGTTGAACCTTTCTCATTAAAATGGTGTATAACTCGTTGTTTCAATTTGAAATCGATTCCACGGAATTCCACCTAACAAAAGTTAAAGGATTATGTGTTTTTGCCGTTTTAGTAGAATCATGAAAAACATGATAAAATTTTAAAGATCGTGAATGTCTTATTTTTGAAAATGAAGGAATGGCTTGTATATCAAATTGAAGGCTGAACTTTTCTTTTTAAAACGATGTATAACTCATTGTTTCAATTTGAAATCGATTCCACCTAAGAAATGTTAAAAGATGTTTTTTTGACATTTTAGTAGAATCACGAAAAAATGATAACATTTTTAAGATCGTAGATGAAATGAAAATGAAGAAATGACTTGCATACCAAATTGAAGGTTGAACCTTTCTCATTAAAATGGTGTATAACTCGTTGTTTCAATTTGAAATCGATTCCACGGAATTCCACCTAACAAAAGTTAAAGGATTATGTGTTTTTGCCGTTTTAGTAGAATCATGAGAAACATGATAAAATTTTAAAGATCGTGAATGTCTTATTTTTGAAAATGAAGAAATGGCTTGTATATCAAATTGAAGGCTGAACTTTTCTCTTTAAAACGATGTATAGCTTGTTGTTTCAATTTGAAATCGATTCCACCTAAGAAATGTTAAAAGATATTTTTTTGACATTTTAGTAGAATCACGAAAAAATGATAACATTTTTAAGATCGTAGATGAAATGAAAATGAAGAAATGACTTGCATACCAAATTGAAGGTTGAACCTTTCTCATTAAAATGGTGTATAACTCGTTGTTTCAATTTGAAATCGATTCCACGGAATTCCACCTAACAAAAGTTAAAGGATTATGTGTTTTTGCCGTTTTAGTAGAATCATGAGAAACATGATAAAATTTTAAAGATCGTGAATGTCTTATTTTTGAAAATGAAGAAATGGCTTGTATATCAAATTGAAGGCTGAACTTTTCTCTTTAAAACGATGTATAGCTTGTTGTTTCAATTTGAAATCGATTCCACCTAAGAAATGTTAAAAGATATTTTTTTGACATTTTAGTAGAATCACGAAAAAATGATAACATTTTTAAGATCGTAGATGAAATGAAAATGAAGAAATGACTTGCATACCAAATTGAAGGTTGAACCTTTCTCATTAAAATGGTGTATAACTCGTTGTTTCAATTTGAAATCGATTCCACGGAATTCCACCTAACAAAAGTTAAAGGATTATGTGTTTTTGCCGTTTTAGTAGAATCATGAGAAACATGATAAAATTTTAAAGATCGTGAATGTCTTATTTTTGAAAATGAAGAAATGGCTTGTATATCAAATTGAAGGCTGAACTTTTCTCTTTAAAACGATGTATAGCTTGTTGTTTCAATTTGAAATCGATTCCACCTAAGAAATGTTAAAAGATATTTTTTTGACATTTTAGTAGAATCACGAAAAAATGATAACATTTTTAAGATCGTAGATGAAATGAAAATGAAGAAATGACTTGCATACCAAATTGAAGGTTGAACCTTTCTCATTAAAATGGTGTATAACTCGTTGTTTCAATTTGAAATCGATTCCACGGAATTCCACCTAACAAAAGTTAAAGGATTATGTGTTTTTGCCGTTTTAGTAGAATCATGAAAAACATGATAAAATTTTAAAGATCGTGAATGTCTTATTTTTGAAAATGAAGAAATGGCTTGTATATCAAATTGAAGGCTGAACTTTTCTTTTTAAAACGATGTATAACTCATTGTTACAATTTGAAATCGATTCCACCTAAGAAATGTTAAAAGATGTTTTTTTGACATTTTAGTAGAATCACGAAAAAATGATAACATTTTAAGATCGTAGATGAAATGAAAATGAAGAAATGACTTGCATACCAAATTGAAGGTTGAACCTTTCTCATTAAAATGGTGTATAACTCGTTGTTTCAATTTGAAATCGATTCCACGGAATTCCACCTAACAAAAGTTAAAGGATTATGTGTTTTTGCCGTTTTAGTAGAATCATGAAAAACATGATAAAATTTTAAAGATCGTGAATGTCTTATTTTTGAAAATGAAGAAATGGCTTGTATATCAAATTGAAGGCTGAACTTTTCTTTTTAAAACGATGTATAACTCATTGTTACAATTTGAAATCGATTCCACCTAAGAAATGTTAAAAGATGTTTTTTTGACATTTTAGTAGAATCACGAAAAAATGATAACATTTTAAGATCGTAGATGAAATGAAAATGAAGAAATGACTTGCATACCAAATTGAAGGTTGAACCTTTCTCATTAAAATGGTGTATAACTCGTTGTTTCAATTTGAAATCGATTCCACGGAATTCCACCTAACAAAAGTTAAAGGATTATGTGTTTTTGCCGTTTTAGTAGAATCATGAAAAACATGATAAAATTTTAAAGATCGTGAATGTCTTATTTTTGAAAATGAAGGAATGGCTTGTATATCAAATTGAAGGCTGAACTTTTCTTTTTAAAACGATGTATAACTCATTGTTTCAATTTGAAATCGATTCCACCTAAGAAATGTTAAAAGATGTTTTTTTGACATTTTAGTAGAATCACGAAAAAATGATAACATTTTTAAGATCGTAGATGAAATGAAAATGAAGAAATGACTTGCATACCAAATTGAAGGTTGAACCTTTCTCATTAAAATGGTGTATAACTCGTTGTTTCAATTTGAAATCGATTCCACGGAATTCCACCTAACAAAAGTTAAAGGATTATGTGTTTTTGCCGTTTTAGTAGAATCATGAGAAACATGATAAAATTTTAAAGATCGTGAATGTCTTATTTTTGAAAATGAAGAAATGGCTTGTATATCAAATTGAAGGCTGAACTTTTCTCTTTAAAACGATGTATAGCTTGTTGTTTCAATTTGAAATCGATTCCACCTAAGAAATGTTAAAAGATATTTTTTTGACATTTTAGTAGAATCACGAAAAAATGATAACATTTTTAAGATCGTAGATGAAATGAAAATGAAGAAATGACTTGCATACCAAATTGAAGGTTGAACCTTTCTCATTAAAATGGTGTATAACTCGTTGTTTCAATTTGAAATCGATTCCACGGAATTCCACCTAACAAAATTTAAAGGATTATGTGTTTTTGCCGTTTTAGTAGAATCATGAAAAACATGATAAAATTTTAAAGATCGTGAATGTCTTATTTTTGAAAATGAAGAAATGGCCTGTATATCAAATTGAAGGCTGAATTTTTCTTTTTAAAACGGTGTATAACTCATTGTTTCAATTTGAAATCGATTCCACCTAAGAAATGTTAAAAGATGTTTTTTTGACATTTTAGTAGAATCACGAAAAAAGTGATAAAATTTTTATGATCGTAGATGAAATGAAAATGAAGAAATGACTTGCATACCAGCTTGAAGGTTGAACCTTTCTCATTAAAATGGTGTATAACTCGTTGTTTCAATTTGAAATCGATTCCACGGAATTCCACCTAACAAAAGTTAAAGGATTATGTGTTTTTGCCGTTTTAGTAGAATCATGAAAAACATGATAAAATTTTAAACATCGTGAATGTCTTATTTTTGAAAATGAAGAAATGGCCTGTATATCAAATTGAAGGCTGAATTTTTCTTTTTAAAACGGTGTATAACTCATTGTTTCAATTTGAAATCGATTCCACCTAAGAAATGTTAAAAGATGTTTTTTTGACATTTTAGTAGAATCACGAAAAAAGTGATAAAATTTTTATGATCGTAGATGAAATGAAAATGAAGAAATGACTTGCATACCAGCTTGAAGGTTGAACCTTTCTCATTAAAATGGTGTATAACTCGTTGTTTCAATTTGAAATCGATTCCACGGAATTCCACCTAACAAAAGTTAAAGGATTATGTGTTTTTGCCGTTTTAGTAGAATCATGAAAAACATGATAAAATTTTAAACATCGTGAATGTCTTATTTTTGAAAATGAAGAAATGGCCTGTATATCAAATTGAAGGCTGAATTTTTCTTTTTAAAACGGTGTATAACTCATTGTTTCAATTTGAAATCGATTCCACCTAAGAAATGTTAAAAGATGTTTTTTTGACATTTTAGTAGAATCACGAAAAAAGTGATAAAATTTTTATGATCGTAGATGAAATGAAAATGAAGAAATGACTTGCATACCAGCTTGAAGGTTGAACCTTTCTCATTAAAATGGTGTATAACTCGTTGTTTCAATTTGAAATCGATTCCACGGAATTCCACCTAACAAAAGTTAAAGGATTATGTGTTTTTGCCGTTTTAGTAGAATCATGAAAAACATGATAAAATTTTAAAGATCGTGAATGTCTTATTTTTGAAAATGAAGAAATGGCCTGTATATCAAATTGAAGGCTGAATTTTTCTTTTTAAAACGGTGTATAACTCATTGTTTCAATTTGAAATCGATTCCACCTAAGAAATGTTAAAAGATGTTTTTTTGACATTTTAGTAGAATCACGAAAAAAGTGATAAAATTTTTATGATCGTAGATGAAATGAAAATGAAGAAATGACTTGCATACCAGCTTGAAGGTTGAACCTTTCTCATTAAAATGGTGTATAACTCGTTGTTTCAATTTGAAATCGATTCCACGGAATTCCACCTAACAAAAGTTAAAGGATTATGTGTTTTTGCCGTTTTAGTAGAATCATGAAAAACATGATAAAATTTTAAAGATCGTGAATGTCTTATTTTTGAAAATGAAGAAATGGCCTGTATATCAAATTGAAGGCTGAATTTTTCTTTTTAAAACGGTGTATAACTCATTGTTTCAATTTGAAATCGATTCCACCTAAGAAATGTTAAAAGATGTTTTTTTGACATTTTAGTAGAATCACGAAAAAAGTGATAAAATTTTTATGATCGTAGATGAAATGAAAATGAAGAAATGACTTGCATACCAGCTTGAAGGTTGAACCTTTCTCATTAAAATGGTGTATAACTCGTTGTTTCAATTTGAAATCGATTCCACGGAATTCCACCTAACAAAAGTTAAAGGATTATGTGTTTTTGCCGTTTTAGTAGAATCATGAAAAACATGATAAAATTTTAAAGATCGTGAATGTCTTATTTTTGAAAATGAAGAAATGGCCTGTATATCAAATTGAAGGCTGAATTTTTCTTTTTAAAACGGTGTATAACTCATTGTTTCAATTTGAAATCGATTCCACCTAAGAAATGTTAAAAGATGTTTTTTTGACATTTTAGTAGAATCACGAAAAAAGTGATAAAATTTTTATGATCGTAGATGAAATGAAAATGAAGAAATGACTTGCATACCAGCTTGAAGGTTGAACCTTTCTCATTAAAATGGTGTATAACTCGTTGTTTCAATTTGAAATCGATTCCACGGAATTCCACCTAACAAAAGTTAAAGGATTATGTGTTTTTGTCGTTTTAGTAGAATCATGAAAAACATGATAAAATTTTAAAGATCGTGAATGTCTTATTTTTGAAAATGAAAAAATGGCTTGTATATCAAATTGAAGGCTGAACTTTTCTCTTTAAAACGATGTATAACTCATTGTTTCAATTTGAAATCGATTCCACCTAAGAAATGTTAAAAGATGTTTTTTGACATTTTAGTAGAATCACGAAAAAAGTGATAAAATTTTTATCATCGTAGATGAAATGAAAATGAAGAAATGACTTGCATACCAGATTGAAGGTTGAACCTTCCTCATTAAAATGGTGTATAACTCATTATTTCAATTTGAAGTGGATTTCACTTAAGAAATGTTAGAGGATGATGTGTTTTTGACGTTTTAGTAGAATTACAAAACAAAATGATAAAATTTGAAATATTCGTGGACTTATTTTTGAAAATGAAAAAATGACTTGCATGAATTTGCCCAATACCTAAGTTGACATTTTTAAATAGAAACCCCCATTTTTTGCTGGATTTATGGATTCTACATTAACCTTTCAGTAATGGCGTATGTCAGGTAAAGTACAGCATTCAGGTAAACCGTCGGTCTGTGAAACCGTACACCACTACAGGAAGGTTAAATTCTGAGGATTTTTCAGCTGAGTATTTCGATATTCAGATATCTTCGAGAAAATTACTTTGTGTGCATTGTAAGGTGTCTGTGATTAGAGGTGACTTGAAATGGTGTTAGTAAAGTATTTGTCGCTTCTTGGATTACAGTGTCACGTCTTGGATTACAGTGCTACTTCGTGGATATTTGGTTAGTGAACCGAACGGAGACAGTGGTGCGTCGTGCTGTCTGGATGATTCATAAATTTGGCGGCATGAATTATCACCAGTGGAAATTTCAAATAAAATGTGAGTTGAAGGCAAAGAGACTTTCCGAAATTGCTACGGGAATAACGGTAAATCCTACAATAGAAAAGGAATTAGCAGAGTGGATGAAAAAGTTCCCACATACAATTTGTATTATAACAACCGCGTTGGATTTTGCGAGAAATCCAGCAAATAACGTTGATTGAAAATTGCGAATCAGCAAAAGAAGTTTTTAGTAAATTC
This sequence comes from Onthophagus sagittarius, assembly GCA_036711965.1. Lineage (NCBI taxonomy): Eukaryota > Metazoa > Arthropoda > Insecta > Coleoptera > Scarabaeidae > Onthophagus > Onthophagus sagittarius. The sequence goes on along the minus strand of JASERS010000005.1, from coordinate 10,776,551 downwards.
TGCACAAAAGATTCTACCAGTATAAAATAGAAACTAGTGACACAATCATACAACATATATCAAAGTTAGAGAACGTTGCCAGGGAAATCAGCGAAAAAGGAGACAACATAAGTGAAACAGCTGTAAACTAAATATAAAACTTATTTTAGACAAGCTTGGTTGTTTGTAGATGAATCAAACAAGTTCTTCGAAATTTATCATCAAGGTTGATTGATGAAGAAGTCTGCAGCCTCCAATGAAACCAGTTGTAGGCAAAAAGGTCATTTTGTCAAACATTGTAGAAACAAAATTGGAAAACAGGAAACTGGAAACAATTCCAAAAACTTTGGAGGTCTCAGCTCATTTGTAGCTCTAAAATTATCAGACGAAGACACATGAATCTTATCGTTAGATAGTGGTGCATCCGCACACATGACTTTCAATAGAGGTTGGTCTCAATTCTTCAACTTCTTTCAAACCTTGGCATGATCGCTTAGGACAGATTAACTTCATACATTTGATCATTTCAAAACATTTGTACAGTATTGCGAAAACAAATTCGAATACAGAATTAAAACTTTTCGTGCTGACATCGGCAAATAATATATAAACGAAAAGTTCCAATATTTCTTAAAGAAAAAAGGGAATACACTTGAAAATATATTCACTGTATTATCATTAACAAAATTGTAAAGCGGAAAAGGAACATAGAACAATAGTAGAAAGTGGTAGTTCCATGATATACACAAAAGATTTTTCGACTTACCGGTGGGCGGAAGTTGTGAATACAGCTGAGTTTATTCTGAACCGTACAATAAACAAAAAAATCCAAATGTAACTACATACGAGCTATGGATAGGAAGAAGAGTCTCATTGAATCACATGAAAGTATTTGTACATGCATATTCCAGCCAATTTAACAAAGAAGTTAGAACCAAAAAGCATAAAATTAATATCTTATAACTTCTGGATAGATACGAAAAATATAGAAATGTCAAGAAATGTGCCATTTGTTAAAGATCAACCAGTTCCCAAAACATTACAAAAAACGGTTTTAATACCAAACATAGAAGAAGTAGATACTCTCAATGATGAGGTAAACAAGTTAACAGAAGAAATCATTATCATGTTTTCCAGAGGCAGTAACAAGTCTTCTAGAAGCAATATCTACTTTTATAGAAGCATTTCAAGTCTTCTGGTAGAAATTAAATGCTCCCAAGCGTTTTCTGGAGGCATGTTAACTCTTCTAGAAGCAGTATTAATTCTTCTGGAAGCATTTCAAGGTTTCTGGAAATAATAGCAAATATTCTAGAAGCAGTATCAAGTCTTATAGAAGCATTTGATGTTTTCTGGCAGCAATATTATGTCTTCTAGAAGCAGAATCAAGTTTTCCACGGGCAGTACCAAGTTTTCTGGAGTAATTTAAACCTTTTCGAAGCATTTCAAGTCTTCTAGAAACAGTATTTAGTCTTCTGGCAGCATTTCAAGCATTTTAAAAGCAGTATCAAGTCTTGTAGAGATAGTATCAAGTTTTCCAGGGATAGTAGCAAGTTTTCTGGAAGCAGTTCAAGTCTTTTGAAAACAGTATCAAGTCTTCTGGAAGCAGTATCAAGTCTTCTGGAAGCAGTATCAAGTCTTGCAGAGGCAGCATTGGGTCTAATTTATCGTATGCTGATCTAATTACTTCTTAAACATCTACAGGGATTGAATTTTTGTATTTCTAAAACTCCAACGTTCCAAAGGTATTCGTTTCTGGTATGTCACAAGATTCCGTCACTTGTCATGCTGTGTCTTTATATCAGTCATATTTTGTGGTAATATATTGTAAAGATGAATTGAATGAATAACGTACTTTATGAAGGAATTCTTGCAAGGCTCCAAAATTTCTGGAACCTATTTTAATTCGATTCACTCCATTTCTAATTCTTATAGCTTCGGTAATATTTTGATTTATTAACAATTGAACGCTTAAAATATTCTTAAAAGAATATAAAAGTTATTGAGCCAAAGTTTTTCTGAAAATATCAAGGTGTTGTAACCTCTTAATTACATTATAATTGATGCGGAATCTTAGGACGCGTATTTCTAATTTATTATCAATTTTTCAGTTCCATCACAGAGATCCAGGTTTAGTAGGATTATTAACATCAGATCAAATACCGGAAGGAAAAACCGTTTATTTTGGCATAATTTCTGATGGAGTTCATACCCACCCTGCCGCTTTAAGAATTGCTCATAGAGCACATCCAAATGGTAAAACAAAAAAATTAATAAATCCTTTTATTTTATTACTCATTGATATTTATTTATATCAGGATTAGTTTTGGTGACAGATGCAATTTCTGCTATGGGATTATCACAAGGAAAACATAATATTGGTCAATTAGAAATTGAAATTCGCGATAATAAAGCGTACATTGCAGGAACCGATACTTTATGTGGCAGTATTGCTACTATGAATAAATGCGTACAAATTTTTATGCAATCGACAGGTAAATTAAAAATAATTGTTATAAAACACCCAAATAAATCATTACTTTTAGGATGTTCTAAGGAATTCGCTTTGGAAACTGCAACTTTGCACCCAGCTCAAGTACTTGGTATTACAGATAAAAAAGGGACTTTAAATTTTAATGCAGATGCTGATTTTATAATTTTAAATGACGATTTAGATGTGCTCGAAACTTGGATTGCTGGAGAATGTGTGTATAAATAATATTCTTAATTTTAATATGAAAAAAAAAATTATTATTTAGGTGCTAAATAAGGTGCATTTATAAAAAAGTAATATTTTATATTTAACACAAAATTTAATATATATCAAAACCTTTTATTCTTGAGTTTTAACAGTTCCATCGACCATACCAAAGTAAGCTTTTTTAGCCATCCCAATGAAAAGACCAGTTTCAATAACTCCTGGGATTTGAATAATTTCTTTATTAACAGATTTCCAATCTAAGCTTTGATCAAAATTTTTCCAATCCAAAATAAAATTACCATTATCAGTAATAATTGGCCCTGCCTTCATGACAGCCATTCTCAATGAAAATTCCCCACAAAATTTCCCCTTAAGTTTGTTTTTAACTGGAGCATAAGCCATTGGAACTACCTCAATTGGAATTCCTTTCTTGTATTGATCCCCTAAAGTTTTCGAATTTTTGGTGTAATCGGCAACAATAATAAGCTGCTTAGCACAACTTGCAACAATTTTTTCTTCTAATAAACAACCTCCACCTCCTTTTATTAAATTTAAATCCGAGTCAACTTCATCAGCACCATCAATACAAACATCCAAAACTGGAGTTTGTTCTAAATCGCTTACAGGAAGTTCGTATTTAATTAATAATTGTCTCGTTTGGAACGATGTAGGTACGCAGGTAATTTGTAAATTCTCTTTTTGAACTCTTTCAGCTAATCTATCAATCGCATGTACTATCGTTGAACCACTTCCAACTCCAATTTTGCAACGATTAAAAACGTACTCATTTACAGCCGTTTCGGCCGCTTTTTTCTTTGCTGCGGATAAATCACTCATTGTTCTTAACGATATTATCGAATTGAACTTTAAACAATTATTTTTTTCAATGAAACGTGCCGGTTTTAAAACGAGATTGTTAAAAAACATGTGGATTTAGAACAACAACCGAAAAGCGCATGCTCTAAGAAATAATTTGTAACAGACGTTTAAATTTGTTATTGTATGTTGTAAAATAGATAATCTTACCAATTTTGTGCATCATAATGAAGAAAATTTAAATATAACGTGATTATTTAATTTTTGGGTTAATTTTGATATTTTTAAGTTGTGTTAATATGACGTTTGAATTTTGTCCAAATTGAAGTGACCTCTTTCGGAAGAATTTTAAATTTTACCGGTCGAGTTGAATTTTGCTCTAGCTCGTGCTGCCTCTAACGGCAAACGAGAGAAACTTTGTTTATGAATGAACTTGTAGTATAAGCTGCATACTCAAATTATAAAATTAATATGATGAACATTGAATTTTTTTACCCAAAAAAATCTTTTCATAAATAATATGGAATTATTTTAGAAGGAGCGATTATAAATATATATTTTTTTAAAGTAATATTGTAATTAGACAACATTCGTCTTATGGTGGGTTCATGCAACGTGTTTTAGTTTTAGTCATAGTTTTAGTCTTAAACGTTTGCGTTAGCTTTAGTTGTAAGGAAATGTATTGGTTCATGCAATATTTAACCCTCGTATTCCGGTGCCTGGGTCTATTTGGACCCAAATAAATTTTTGCGAGAAATTGTAATAAATAGATTTGTCGTTACTCAAGGAGTGCGTTAAGTTAGATCGGCGTCAAACGGACGCACAGTGGGGTATTTGACCTAAAAAGCTGGTCAAAATTCAAATTTCCAAAGTTTTATAAAAACAGGTAAAAAGCGGCAAATATTGTAGTACAATAGATAGGGAATACCAGAAAAACATTTCAGGTACTGTACCTATAAAACCCACGGCGTGAAGTCATTTCAAAGTTAATCTTTCGAATCATCACTTCGGTGCGTGATATTTTGTGCTTCTGAGTTTTATTTATCAATTGTGTATTTTTTTCTTCACGTCATGGAATTTTCGGAACAAGGTAAGTTATAATGTGTACTATCTGGTCCATTAAAATCATTTTTTTATTAACGCTATTACCAGTTAAAAAAAATCTTAATTGTAAACCATTTTCTGTGATCAATTTTTATGTTCAAAATGATTTTTGTTGTAGTGTACCCCTATGTACCGCAGTATATATTTTTTTAATCTGTTCAGTAACTTATCTACGACAATTTTAATCAAGAATTTCTCGCGGAAATTCGCAGATCCACTTTTTATGAATTTTTCTTTGAGCACCTACCTTTAAAAAAAAAAAATTTAATATTCTTGCGTTGCATTGTGGGTAGGCTTTTGACATAAAACGATTAAAATTTACTATAAATTAATAAAATATAAAGTCTGTAAAATCTATCTAATAGATAATTTCAATATAATTTTAGGTTCATCTGGGATGAAAGTAGTAACCCGTAGGCATCTTTACGAAATCATGCGAAATTGTCCAGAAAAAAATTTCTCTAAAAAATTAGATTTTATGGAGAAATATTTAGTTGAAGATACAAATTTTACCAAGGAAAAAAGTGAAAATGTTTATCTACAAATAAGAATTCTAAAATCGAAATTTAGAACTAAGTGGCAAGCTGCTCATAAAAAACACGAAGTGTTTTTAAAAAATAATGCCGCTTGGCTAGATGGCACTATCTGCATACCATTTGAAAGACAAACTTCAGGCACTGTTGGTCGACCAACAATACATTTTGATGAATCAAGCGAACGAACAAAGAGGAGAAAAACTAAAGAATTGAGAAGTTCGTCGGTAGCTGAATTAACTTATGCTACACAAATGAAGCTACGGGAATCTGGCAATGTAGCTGCTTCTCGTGTAGTGAAAGATGTTACAGTTTCTCCAACACGAGGACAAAAATATCAAGCCGCATTTTCGCAAACTGCAAAAAGTAACGTTAGAGGATTGTCACCGCTAGAAGCTTTGGCAATATTTGTAGAAGCAGGTTCATCTCGAAGAGAGTACGAAATTTATAGGAGTGCTGACAAGACATTATATCCTTGCTATAGTATATTGCAACGAGAAAAGAAAGCGTGCTATCCATCCAAGGATGCGATAATTGTCAGCGAAACTAGTGCTGAAATAAAATTACAAAATTTACTGGACCACACGTCTTCACGCTTATGCGAATATCTGAAAGACGTATTACTAATGTTAAGCGATGAGGAAATGAAAAGCTTAGAATTAATATATAAATGGGGATGTGACGGCTCTCATCAGTCACAATATCAACAAAAATTTGAAAATACCACGTCTTCTGATGCACATATTTTCCAAAGTTCCATGGTGCCATTAAAATTGTTGGCCAAGAAAAAAACCATTTGGTTGAATCCTAAACCATCTTCTGCCCATTATTGTAGACCTATAAGGATTAGATATCTACAGGAAACTGTGGACGTCACAACAGAAGAGGTAGATTACATTAATGACCAAATTAGAGAATTAAACCCGACTAATGTTGCAATCCAAGGAATCGATGGAAAAATTAAACACACTTTAATTTTTTGTATGGTCGATGGCAAAGTATGTAACTCCGTTACACATACTACATCAACCATGAGGTGTTATATTTGTGGCGCAACATCAAAAGAGTTTAATAACATCGCTCAGAAAAAACCCATAAAGCAGGACACGTTAGAATTCGGGTTATCTATTCTCCATGCGAGAATTCGTCTATTCGAGCATATTTTGCACATTTCATACAAAATTCCCATAGGAAAGTGGCAGGCCAAAGCAAAAGAAGATACTGAAATTGTAGCAAACACAAAACAAAAAATTAAACAATTATTTAAAACGGAAATGGGATTATTAGTGGACATACCTAAACCCGGTTTTGGTAACACTAATGATGGCAATACCAGCAGAAGATTTTTTAACGACCCTGAAGTTGCTGCTAAGATTACTGGTGTAAATCAAGAATTTATATTTCGTATTAAAGTAATCTTAGAAGTAATATCGTCTGGAAAAAAAGTAAATGTAGAAAAGTTTGAGGCTTACACTTTCGAGACGGCTCAACTTTACATTAATTTATACCCATGGTACCCAATGTCTCCAACTCTCCATAAAATTTTGATCCATGGACCAGAAATTTTAAAAAATGCTCTGTTACCTATAGGGCAATTATCAGAAGAGGCAGCGGAATGCAGAAACAAACATTTTCGAAATTATCGAGAAAAATTTGCGCGGAAATATTCGAGAGTAAAATGTAACGAAGATGTATTAAATCGCTTATTATTAACTTCAGATCCGCTGCTCTCTTCGATGAGACAAAAAAGAAAAACTCTTTCAAAGCCATTTCTGAAAGAAACTGTAGAAATGTTGCTTCCCGATGAGAAAGAAGAAGATGATGATGAAGAAGAACATGAAGAAGAAATAGAAGAAGATTTTGATTAGTAAATGTATATTGATTTATATTGCAAAAAAAAAATATTGTTTATGTTGTAAACAATATTTATATTGTAAATAACCAATTTATATTGTAAATAAATAACCTATTTGTAATTTATATTGTAAATAATTTAATATCTTAATTTACCTATATTTTTTAGAGCTACTTCTCATACCTGCTATTTCCGAGTAGATTTTTAAACAAGTATTTATTGTGAAGTGTCTTTTTTAGCTTTTCTCAAAATAAAACGGAGCAGTAAAAGTAATGAGTTATTTTTCTTAGAACTTCTCAAAAGGGTAGGTTCTGTCACAAAATATTTTATAGCATTTTTTTGTTTACATTTCCCATATATACCTGCAGTTCAATTTTAAAATAATTGGTACCACAAAATAATAGCAATCTATTGTATCCGGAACTTCTTTACAAATTAGCTTGGTATTTCCTATCCTTAAAAATTTATAACAGAAAATAATTAAGGACCTATTTGTTTAAAGTAGGTATTCAAGTATATCATCTCTACCTTCAGGTCAGGTTTATACAAGCACAATTAATAGCCAAAGAACAATTAATTAATACAGCGATTTTGTTCGTAAATATATCTTTTTTGTTATTTATTTTCACATTACTTGGCTCCTAGATTTTTTTAAACATTTTTTTCAAGTTTATCATATCAAAACATATAAAATAAAACCATAAAATAATTTTGGCCAACTTTTTGGGTCAAATACCCCACTGTGGGACGTCCCGACGAAAAAACGACGAAAAAATATGTCTCGACCGTTTCTTTACAGCGCCAGGCGTCTGTCTGTGTAAGAGGCTATAGCGACAATACAATTGCCATTAAATTCTTGATTTAGTTCACAGAAGGTGTATTTTAGAGCAACGATCTACATCGAAAAATAAAATGTTTGCTAATTTTGTAAATAATAATGATGATTATAACAATGAAGTGTCTTCTGATGATGAATGTGCGTCATTGACTTTTAGTGATGCAGTACCAGAAGAAGAGGATTATGAAAGTGATGAGTTTAGTGGTGAAAATAGTAATAATATGTCACACTGTAAAGATCAAAATGTTTGTGGACGAACATGGAGATATATTTCCCCCACAAACAGAGATGCAGAATTTGGTAAATATGATGCTACACTCACAGCAAATTCTGAGGGTGTAGAAACCATGGAACAATGTTTTGATTTATTTATAAATGATGAAATCATGGACATTATAATTACTTATACAAATGAAAAAGCGGTTAAATATTATGAAATGTTTTCAAATAATATATGGAAGCCGGTAGACCGTGTTGAATTGAAGGCATTTTTTGGGATTTTACTAATTACTGGCCGTTTTCGAGAATCACGTGAAAGTAAAAAAGATCTATGGAAGAAAAAGATTGCTTATAGTCGACAAATTTATCGAGCATCTATGTCTCGTGATAGATTTACAAACATTTTACGATTTTTGCGTTTTGACGACTTTCAGACACGAGAAGAAAGAAAAATGACCGATAAGTTGGCAGCTTTGAGAACCATTACAAATATTTTAACAAGAAATTGCAGAGATAATTACCGAGCGTCTAATGTAGGCACTATTGATGAACAATTAGTAACATTTCGAGGAAGATGTCCATTCAAGGTGTATATGCCGAGCAAGCCGGGGAAATATGGGCTGAAATTATGGGCCCTATGTGACGCTACTACATATTATTGTTGTAATTTTGAAGTGTATTTAGGAAAATGCGGAAACACACCGGAGAAAGGACAAGGACAACGAGTAGTTAGAGTTCTTTCAGAGTTTTGGAAGGGATCTAATCGAACTATCACAACCTACAATTTTTTTACGGATATCTCACTTGCAGAGGATTTACTCAAAGATAACATATTTATAGTGGGAACAATGCGGAAAAATAGAAAGGATTTACCAAAATCTTTGATAACAATATCCGGAAGAGCTCAATTCTCTTCCGATTTTATATTTTCTGAAAATCTAACACTTGTGTCGTATATCCCAAAACCAAGAAAATGCGTAGTTTTACTTTCGAGCGTTCATCGAGAACATGCTATTTCTGACGAAAATAATAATTACAAACCTAATATTATCAATTATTACAATTCAACAAAAAGTGGAGTGGATGTTTTAGATAAAATTCTAAGAGAATACACTTGCCGGAGATGTACACGACGTTGGCCTCTGTCGCTTTTTTTACATTATATAGATATTGCAGCCTATAATGCATTTGTACTATGGCAACTCAAAAATCCGGATTGGGCAACTGGTAACATAAAATCAAGAAGAAAACAATTTATAGAAAATTTGTCTGAACAGTTAGTTGCCGCAAACATAGATTCTAGAGCTAGAGCATTTGAAACCAATGCAGTAGTATTTTCGAGACACATTGTGGACGCCATCGAAAGTACAGGCCGAAAAATAAATAAACAAATGAGTACAACATTAGAAAAACGCTCAAGATGTAGCTTGTGTATTGGAAATGACAATAAATATAAATCAAAATGTGATGTTTGTCATAAATATGTATGTAATATACATTCAACATGTACAAAAAATATTTTGTGTACAAATTGTAATGATTTAGAATAAATATTTTTTATGTAATTTTTTTAAAATTTTATTTTTATGTATTATTTTATATCCCTAATAATAGTTCACCTTTAAAATAAGATAAGTCAAAATCATAATGGCAAAAGCTTCATTTTTTATATTCTACGTAAACAAAAACTGTTCGGGTCTCGGTTGACCCAGGCACCGTCCGCAACGGCTGGCGAAACGTCAGTACTGCGAGGGTTAAACAAACATAATCATTATCACTGAAATGGTAAAGAGCACAAACAATTTTTAAATACGTTTACGTAGCCGAGTTTAGTTTTACCTGTCCACGTCCACATTAGTTACAGGTTGAATACTGAAAATTTTAATATTTTATATTAAATTTATAACTCATAGCAAGGAAATACTTTTTCCAATGATTCTCCGATTTACTTAGTTGCACGCTAAAAAAAGTATTAAAGTCATAAAGTCTACAATTCGAAATCCATTACTCGTCATCAAGTTCTTCTACTGTATTTGGCAAGTCTTTGAAGAAATATGTTTCTTCGCTAGTACTGAAATATTTGTGTTTATAATATTTTTATATATCATAACAGCTTTTACATACTTTTGCAAACCGCATAAAAATCTCCACTTTTGTCCTTTTGAACGTCGATTTCTTTTTGGAGTGCGTACTGGACGCTTGTTACCGGGAGACATGGCAGCTTCAAAAATTAATGAAAATCATAAAATTATGTATAAAAAAAAAGGCACCAGAAAAATACATGAAAAATCTCAAAGACTACGATATTTGTTTTATAACGTAATATCTTGAGCTGATTTTGTCTTCAGTTCATCTCCTTAACGTCCAGTTTTCGAGATATTTCCAAAAATGTGATAAAGTGAAAACAAAAATTGGAAAAAATGCCAAAAAATTGATTCGGTTGAGTTGTTTTAGGCCGTAGCAAAACAACAAAGAGTTCGATTTATCTCATCGATATCTCAAAATGTTCATCTGCATCTCTACTTTCATGTCCATATAATTACAGAAGCACACTATGCAACATTTTTGGGAATATCTTGAAACCTAGATGTGATGGAGAAAAACTGATGACATAATCAGCTCACGATTTTACGTTATAAAAAAAAATCGCAGTTTTCCAGGAAAAAATTATTGAAAATTTCTAAACTAGTGTTTTTTTATCGAAAATTAAGAACAGTTTCATCCCATATGAACGATAGGCGACTTAATTTCGCAGTTTATTATAACCCTATATATAATTACTAACTATAATTACTAACTATTTCCACGAAAATAAAAGCATAGAATAATTACAGCTGCTACAATTAGTAGTTAAATATCTAATTACAGTAAAGTTTCGCTAATCCGAATCAATGAAAATCAGTTGAATTTAAATGATGGAAGCATGCGGATTATAGAGTCAAATTGTATTAGATAATAACATTATCTGCTGTTTATCTTGTAATACATGATACACTAAAACTTTTACTAATTTCCTCACTTTTAATTCGGTTATCCCAACATCTTCATGGAGAAATTGCCTTATTTGCTGCAGCATGATACATAAATTATTGAATGGACAGTGGAATGCCGTCATCAGATTCTTCTTCCTCAGCTGATTTTTGAAATACACATCTCTACCATTTTGCTAATAAATTACAATGATTTGCAATCCTTAGAAAGTATGGACTCAGCATTTTTGATAAAAATGCTCTTCAGTCTTTTAGAATTAATCGTCTTTCTCTGCAGATAGAACGAATAGTCTTTTCCGATTAGCGAATCTCTTACCAATTCGGATTACAAGGGACATAATGCAAATTTTACGTTTTTCAATTTTGTTCAGATTATCAGGGAATTCAGATTTGGGGTTGTACGAATTAGCAACGCTTTGCTCTACTTCTTTAATTACATAATAAGATGCAGTTGTAATGCCTAAAAGGGATTGGCTTGCACTCTCCAAAAAAAGTCTGTTAAAACGAGCAAAGTTTTACAAGCAGTATCTAGTCTTTAAGTGACAGTTTTTAAACTTTTTTCAGTTTTTTGTCAGTTAAAACTTTTAGTAGATATGATGATGTTGTATTTTGCAACAGTATTTGATATTTTGGAAGGATAATTAAATTTTATTAACGGTCCTTCGCTTTTTACCATAGAAATGTCTTCTGCCAGCAGTATTTAACCTTTAATTAATAGTTTATGGACTTCTTACGTAAAGATTGTGCATTTTATTCAATAGTATTTAATATCTTCAAAGCATAGACAATTGGTTTATCAACAGTATCCAGTTTTTACAAACAGTTTTACAAGTAGTATCAAGTGCTTTGGAAGCATTTGAAGTCTTCCAAGGGTAGTATCAAATTTTCTGGAAGTAGTATTAAATATTTAAAATATAGAGTAACACAACTTCTTTACTTGCTATTGTTTATTTGTTCGGTACCGGTTTCGAGTTTTACAATCTCATCATCAGCCGAATCTACAAATTAAAATTGGAAATCAAATATAATCGTCGATATTTTGTTTATTCAATTATATGTGTTTTTTGCAAAATATTTGTTTAAAATTTAATAAATAATAAAATTAAAATTAAAAACTTACGTCAAAATATTAAAATACTACAAAATGGTAATAAATATATAAAACATTTATACAGAACAATTTACACGAACTACACAAATACAGAAGAAAACTTGAAATGGACAGGTTTTATTGTATGCTAAAAATTGTAGGTGTATCTTCTTTGAACAAAGTAAGAGGGATTGATTTAGAGAAGAAGAGAAGATACAAATTAAGTTTTGAAATTTATAATGTTTTGAGAAACGTAAATAAAGGATTGTAGACGTGTGTTACTTGATCATTTAATAAATTGAAATTTATGTCTTTTTTGTGTTTGTCGATTTCGTACATTTCTAATAAATCCATTTTAAAACCTTTGTTGTAATGGTGTATCAATTTAGCATTTTTATAATTTATTTTATGCCCTGTTTCAATGGCATGCCTATATACATTAGAATTTTCTTTTGTTTGATGTTCATATATTCTAGTCTCTAGTTTTCGACCCGTTTGTCCTACATATATAGAATTACAGTTTGTACATTCAATGGAATAAACCCCACTCTTTTGAAGATAGTTAGTTTTATTATGACAATTTGTTAATAGTTTCAAAATTGAATTTTGATTTGAAAAAGCCAGTGTGATGTTATTGTTAGAAAATATTTTTTTAGATTTGACACTTAGTGTATTAAAGGGTATTGGTTTATATAAATTGTTATTTGGGTTTTTTGTATATATTGGGTCTTGTTGTTTTTGTAATTTTTGATATAGTTTATTAATTAATTTGTGTGGGTATTTATTTTGATCTGCGATTTTAAGTATATATTTTAATTCTTTATCTTTGTTAATGTTCGATAATGGATATTTAAGAACTCTATTTATCAGATAGTGAAATCCTGCCATTTTGTGCGAAAATGCACGTGCGGAGTCATAGGGAATAATAGTAGGGACTACTGTAGGTTTTCGATATATATCATACTCGATGCATTTGTTACGTCTTGTTAAGGTTAGATCCAAAAAATTTAATTTATTGTTTTTCTCTGTTTCTAAGGTAAATTTTAAATTATTATGTATTTCATTTATATATTCAAGAAATTTGTTTAAAGTTTCGACACCCCCTTCCCAAATACAAAAAACATCATCAACGTATCGTATCCATTTTACAATGTATTTTCTATAAGGATTTGTATTGTTGATTATGAATTGTGTTTCTATATGATTTAGATATATGTCTGATATGATACCTGATAAAGGCATTCCCATAGGTAGTCCTTGAGCAATTTTATAGTAATCATCGTCAAATGTACAGTAATTCTGTTCAATAATATGTTTAGTTATTTTATTAAGACCTTCAATTATGTTGTTATTTTTATTTCTAAATGTATTCTTAAACATTGTTGATATTAAATTTAGTGTTAAATCTGTTGGAACATTTGAGTATAAATTAGTAATATCAAAAGATACCAGTAAAGAATTGTTGTTTAGTTCAATGTTACTTGTTGCTTTTATAAAATCAATGGAGTTTGAAGTGGTAAATAATGGTTCAAAATTTATTATACGTAATACATTCAGCATAAAGTTAGCTAATTTAGAAGTAGGAGAGTTTTGGAAAGCTGTAATGGGTCGTATAGGCATATTTTCTTTATGTAATTTTGGTAATGAATATAATTTGGGAATTGTTGGGTTCATGTGTATAAACTTGTTGCTGAAAAAATTATTATTGCCATGTGATTGATTTAACCCTCGCAGTACTGACGTTTCGCCAACCGTTGCGGACGGTGCCTGGGTCAACCGAGACCCGAACAGTTTTTGTTTACGTAGAATATAAAAAATGAAGCTTTTGCCATTATGATTTTGACTTATTTTATTTTAAAGGTGAACTATTATTAGGGATATAAAATAATACATAAAAATAAAATTTTAAAAAAATTACATAAAAAATATTTATTCTAAATCATTACAATTTGTACACAAAATATTTTTTGTACATGTTGAATGTATATTACATACATATTTATGACAAACATCACATTTTGATTTATATTTATTGTCATTTCCAATACACAAGCTACATCTTGAGCGTTTTTCTAATGTTGTACTCATTTGTTTATTTATTTTTCGGCCTGTACTTTCGATGGCGTCCACAATGTGTCTCGAAAATACTACTGCATTGGTTTCAAATGCTCTAGCTCTAGAATCTATGTTTGCAGCAACTAACTGTTCAGACAAATTTTCTATAAATTGTTTTCTTCTTGATTTTATGTTACCAGTTGCCCAATCCGGATTTTTGAGTTGCCATAGTACAAATGCATTATAGGCTGCAATATCTATATAATGTAAAAAAAGCGACAGAGGCCAACGTCGTGTACATCTCCGGCAAGTGTATTCTCTTAGAATTTTATCTAAAACATCCACTCCACTTTTTGTTGAATTGTAATAATTGATAATATTAGGTTTGTAATTATTATTTTCGTCAGAAATAGCATGTTCTCGATGAACGCTCGAAGTGAGATATCCGTAAAAAAATTGTCGGTTGTGATAGTTCGATTAGATCCCTTCCAAAACTCTGAAAGAACTCTAACTACTCGTTGTCCTTGTCCTTTCTCCGGTGTGTTTCCGCATTTTCCTAAATACACTTCAAAATTACAACAATAATATGTAGTAGCGTCACATAAGGCCCATAATTTCAGCCCATATTTCCCCGGCTTGCTCGGCATATACACCTTGAATGGACATCTTCCTAGAAATGTTACTAATTGTTCATCAATAGTGCCTACATTAGACGCTAGGTAATTATCTCTGCAATTTCTTGTTAAAATATTTGTAATGGTTCTCAAAGCTGCCAACTTATCGGTCATTTTTCTTTCTTCTCGTGTCTGAAAGTCGTCAAAACGCAAAAATCGTAAAATGTTTGTAAATCTATCACGAGACATAGATGCTCGATAAATTTGTCGACTATAAGCAATCTTTTTCTTCCATAGATCTTTTTTACTTTCACGTGATTCCCGAAAACGGCCAGTAATTAGTAAAATCCCAAAAAATGCCTTCAATTCAACACGGTCTACCGGCTTCCATATATTATTTGAAAACATTTCATAATATTTAACCGCTTTTTCATTTGTATAAGTAATTATAATGTCCATGATTTCATCATTTATAAATAAATCAAAACATTGTTCCATGGTTTCTACACCCTCAGAATTTGCTGTGAGTGTAGCATCATGTTTACCAAATTCTGCATCTCTGTTTGTGGGGGAAATATATCTCCATGTTCGTCCACAAACATTTTGGTCTTTACAGTGTGACATATTATTACTATTTTCACCACTAAACTCATCACTTTCATAATCCTCTTCTTCTGGTACTGCATCACTAAAAGTCAATGACGCACATTCATCATCAGAAGACACTTCATTGTTATAATCATCATTATTATTTACAAAATTAGCAAACATTTTATTTTTCGATGTAGATCGTTGCTCTAAAATACACCTTCTGTGAACTAAATCAAGAATTTAATGGCAATTGTATTGTCGCTATAGCCTCTTACACAGACAGACGCCTGGCGCTGTAAAGAAACGGTCGAGACATATTTTTTCGTCGTTTTTTCGTCGGGACGTCCGTTTGACGCCGATCGAACTTAACGCACTCCTTGAGTAACGACAAATCTATTTATTACAATTTCTCGCAAAAATTTATTTGGGTCCAAATAGACCCAGGCACCGGAATACGAGGGTTAAATTAGGGGAAAATTCGATTAGAGTCTCTTTATATTGATTGATTAAATTTTTTGTTTTTCTGATGATTGTATCTAATGGATTTTTGTTTAGTTTTACATAATTATTTTGTTTCATATATTCTTTAGTTTTTTGATTATATTCTTCTCTATTGATAACGACAATACCAGCTCCCTTATCTGCTTTTACAAATACGGCGTTTTCTTTTTTAAGTTTTTCGCGGATTGATTTTATTGTTTTCCAATACGTTAAGCGATATCCTTTTCAGTCTTTTTTATGAAAGGTATAAGATCATCTTTTAAATTTTCGTGTTCTGGAACATTTTTTATTGCTACGTCGAAGTCAATAGTTAAAAGGGGAAGATTAATCCTTGAGAATAACGCGAATTTATAACCTTTATTTAGAAGATTTGTTTCTTCTTGGTTAAAAACGATGTTTGTGTAATTTCTGTATTGGGTGTATACATTTTTATTGTTGGTTGAATTAGATGTTGGTTTATTATTTAAAAGATTTTCAAATTTCCTGTTCTTTTTTCTCAGATCTTCTTGTTTGTGGAGAAAAGCCTGTGTTTTTGTTTTATTGATAATCTCATCAATTTCTAGAAAGTGCAGTTGGTCTCTTAAACCTCTATGTATTTTTGAAAGCTTTTCGTAGTAGAAGTTAAGGTTCTTAAAATATCGTCTTTTTTCATCGCGAAGCAGTTTTGAAGAAATGTATGTTTGTGTGCTGTTCCTGAGTTTTTTAGATTTAATCCTTGCAAAATTCGGAATTATATTGTGTTTTAAGCATTTGTTGATAAAATTAATGTGGTTCTTCGTGATTTCCATTTTTATGTAGATTTTTTCGAAACCATGGATTAATGATGAAGTTTTATTTTGATATGGTTTGTTTGAATCCATGTTACAAGTTTATTAAATATTTAAAATATAGAGTAACACAACTTCTTTACTTGCTATTGTTTATTTGTTCGGTACCGGTTTTCGTAGTATTAAACCTTCTAAAACCAATATCAAGACTTCCGGAAGTAGTATCAAGTTTTCTAAAAGCATCTGAAGCCTTCTGGAAACTTTTCAAGTCTCCTTGAAGCAGTATTAAGGTTTCTATAAGCAATATTAAGTCCTGTGGAAGTAGTGTGAAGCTTTCTAGAAACATTCTAAGTCTTCTAAAAGTATTTCAAGTCGTCTGAGATCATTTCAAATCTTCTGAAAGCAATATCAAGACTTCTAGCAGCAATAACAAGTCTTCTGGAAAATTTAAATTTTTTTGAATGGGCACACTTAAGTCACCCTGCCATCTAGGCATCGCGACCACTAACTAAATTCTTTGAATAACTATGTATATCTATAAGCAAGAGCTCTATAATGATCTAATTTTACTCTATAATGAAGTAAATTGAAAGTATATACCATAGATGAAAGATGTATATTATATCTTTTAAAAAAATATAATATAAAAATATATATATAAAAGATAATTTAGATGTATGTTTGGTGTGTACCCAATCAACAGATGGCGCCACGTGCGTCTAATTTTTTTTAGTACCAAATTTGTTAAGTTTAAATTATATTTAAAAAAGTAAATTAAGAAAGGTTTAATTATCTGAATGCAATAAAACCTTAATCTAAATAAGTCGACAAATTTAAAAATTAACAATCAAACATAACCAATAAAACTGCCTGAACGTCAAACATAACCTCACATAACCTATAAACAAATAATGTCAGATCAGTACGGGAAAATAATAAGATTAATCTTACAAGAAAGATTTGGAGATGTTGTGGAGTCAGTTGCAAACTATTTATTTAGATATGGCCCGAGCACGTTATTCCATCTTAAAAAGTTCACCGAAATCCCCGTTTCAAAAGTAAGATTTCGTTTAATTTACATTAAATTTTATTTAAAACATTTTGTAGATTAAAGATTCCCTTGCTGTGCTACTAAAATATAATCTTGTGTCAACGCAATTAAAACATAATACGATAATGTATACTTTATTAAGTAATAAAGTTCTTTTAATGCTTCGATATCCGAAATATGTAAAAACATTGAAAAAAAAGTTTGGGGTTGAAGCTGGAATGGTGATGGAGGAGATTTTACAAAAAGGATATGTAAAACATACCGATTTAGTTGATGTGGTTTTATCGAGATTATCCACAATAGGAAATGGAATACACAAAAATGTTTTAGAAGAGAAAATTAAATCGTTAGAAATTGCTAATTATTTAATTGATTACACAATCACTGATGACAACACAGATGGTGATACTAATAAAAAGCTCTCCACTAAAATATATACAGTTAATTTTGACCGTTTTCATCAAGATATGAGAGATGAATTAATAGTCCAAGCTTTTGAAAATAAATTTGACTCAAACGCTGGCGAATTAATTAGATTATTTATCCAACAAATGTATGTTAGGACAGAACCATGGGCAGAAACATCAAACCCTGTTCCAACGTTAGAAGTTAAAGATATAGTGAAAAAAATGAATTCATTTCCTTTATTATTAGCGTCATTTGATCATTATATAACCGTTTTAGATCAAGACACTTCAAAATTTATGCAAAAAGTAGGTGAAGCAAGTGGTGGTTCTTACCAGTTATGCATGAAAGGAATATTTACCACTTTTGCGTGGGAAATTTGCGAACAAATCGTTTTAGAAAAATTTGACTCAAAAGCAGCAAGAATTTTTCGCTTGGTTAAAAACAAATCGTACATTGAACCGGAACAAATCCAAAAATTAGCCATGATCCCCGCGAAAGAAGCTAAAAGACTTTCATATCAACTTGTCGAAGAAAATTTCTTTCAAATACAAGAACTTAAAAAGGTCGCGAGCGCAAGTAATTCAGGCCCAAACAAATCTTTCGTCTTATTTCATATTCAATTTAATTGTTTGGTTAGAACAATAATCGAGATGTGTTATAAGACGTTGTTTAATGTTATGACTAGAAGAACTCATTTTAAATTTTTGAATAAAAGAATTATCGATAAAAAGCAAAGGATTGATACAATTTTGTTGAGTATGAAAGCTCAAGGTGCTGCTGAGGAACAGCTTCAAGATGTAAGATTGTGCTTAATTATTTTTTAGATTTATGATTAATTAAATAAATTGTAGATTGAGGAAATGTTAACTCCACCTGAACGCGAGGTTTTAGCGAAAATTGAAATAGCGTTAAAAAAATTAAACGCTTTAGAAATCGAAATTGATGAAACATTGTTTTATTTGGAATTGTATTTACATTATCAATAAAATATGATTAATTTTTCAAGTTGAACCTTCAGGTAATAACTTAGCAATAACAACCTAATTCAATAGCATTATTGAATCAAAATCACTTTGAATTGTTCTTGTTCTTTCACTTTCTGGGTTGGGTTGGGCGTTTTCAGTTGCAGCATTTTATTTTGTTTGTTCAACTATTATCCTTTCTCTCTGTCTTCCAAGGTTTAAATTATTAGGAACAATTAAGTTAGCCCTCCACATATTAACCTCACTGTACTTTATGCACAACTACTCAAAAATAGCCAAAATGTTTTCATCACAACACAATTAAGCATTCAAAAAAAAAAGGCAAACTAATCACACAGGGGTGAATCCCTTTTCCCTATTTTTAAGAGATAACTTTTGGTCACCAACTGGCTGTTTCGTAGACGGCTGATGATAGTGAAGAATCGTTTCAAAAAGTATGTGCAATTCTCAAACCAACTTATCTTTGAAGGCTTTCTTTGAATTTCCGTATATTCAGTGCCTTTTTTTACAAGATTCTTCACATTCTACTTTCCAATCCTTAATCCTTCGTCTGTAAACGTTTTCTTAGCATCTTCCGTCGGTAAACGTGGGTCTTTCAAGTTCAACCAATTCTTTTATGGCATGCATTTAAAAAAATATGAAATAATTCATTAAATTCATTACTGTAGTCTTGAGTTCATATTCTATTAGATATTACCTTCTTTTTAAGTGGGGTCCACACAATGTATGTTAGAAAATTAATAAGAACTACAGATAACTACAAAACTACTACTATCAACTTATTAGTAAATTTTTTACTTAAACTGTTTAGGTCGGACACGAAATACCCAGGTTTCCAGACGAAGGGTTAAATATATTTTCTTTGTTGTGTCTGAATCTGTCAGGAAAATCCAGTTTTGCATCTTCTGGGAAATGCTCTAATCCTTGACGTGCTAAATTATCTGCTTTCTCATTTCCCGTTATATCACAATGTGCCGGTACCCAGCATAAGACAACATCAAAGTCATTTCCGCTTAACTCCGTTAACTCTTTCAATATATTCATCACTTGATGATGTCTTTGGAACCCTGGTCTGGTGTTCTCTATGGCCTGTAACGCACTTAAAGAATCAGTAAAAACCAAAGCTTTTTATCCATAAAAAGCAAAGGATTGATACAATTTTGTTGAGTATGAAAGCTCAAGGTGCTGCTGAGGAACAGCTTCAAGATGTAAGATTGTGCTTAATTATTTTTTAGATTTATGATTAATTAAATAAATTGTAGATTGAGGAAATGTTAACTCCACCTGAACGCGAGGTTTTAGCGAAAATTGAAATAGCGTTAAAAAAATTAAACGCTTTAGAAATCGAAATTGATGAAACATTGTTTTATTTGGAATTGTATTTACATTATCAATAAAATATGATTAATTTTTCAAGTTGAACCTTCAGGTAATAACTTAGCAATAACAACCTAATTCAATAGCATTATTGAATCAAAATCACTTTGAATTGTTCTTGTTCTTTCACTTTCTGGGTTGGGTTGGGCGTTTTCAGTTGCAGCATTTTATTTTGTTTGTTCAACTATTATCCTTTCTCTCTGTCTTCCAAGGTTTAAATTATTAGGAACAATTAAGTTAGCCCTCCACATATTAACCTCACTGTACTTTATGCACAACTACTCAAAAATAGCCAAAATGTTTTCATCACAACACAATTAAGCATTCAAAAAAAAAAGGCAAACTAATCACACAGGGGTGAATCCCTTTTCCCTATTTTTAAGAGATAACTTTTGGTCACCAACTGGCTGTTTCGTAGACGGCTGATGATAGTGAAGAATCGTTTCAAAAAGTATGTGCAATTCTCAAACCAACTTATCTTTGAAGGCTTTCTTTGAATTTCCGTATATTCAGTGCCTTTTTTTACAAGATTCTTCACATTCTACTTTCCAATCCTTAATCCTTCGTCTGTAAATGTTTTCTTAGCATCTTCCGTCGGTAAACGTGGGTCTTTCAAGTTCAACCAATTCTTTTATGGCATGCATTTAAAAAAATATGAAATAATTCATTAAATTCATTACTGTAGTCTTGAGTTCATATTCTATTAGATATTACCTTCTTTTTAAGTGGGGTCCACACAATGTATGTTAGAAAATTAATAAGAACTACAGATAACTACAAAACTACTACTATCAACTTATTAGTAAATTTTTTACTTAAACTGTTTAGGTCGGACACGAAATACCCAGGTTTCCAGACGAAGGGTTAAATATATTTTCTTTGTTGTGTCTGAATCTGTCAGGAAAATCCAGTTTTGCATCTTCTGGGAAATGCTCTAATCCTTGACGTGCTAAATTATCTGCTTTCTCATTTCCCGTTATATCACAATGTGCCGGTACCCAGCATAAGACAACATCAAAGTCATTTCCGCTTAACTCCGTTAACTTTTTCAATATATTCATCACTTGATGATGTCTTTGGAACCCTGGTCTGGTGTTCTCTATGGCCTGTAACGCACTTAAAGAATCAGTAAAAACCAAAGCTTTTTATCCATAAAAAGCAAAGGATTGATACAATTTTGTTGAGTATGAAAGCTCAAGGTGCTGCTGAGGAACAACTTCAAGATTTAAGATTTTGCTTGATTATTTTTTAGATATATGATTAATTAAATAAATTGTAGATTGAGGAAATGTTAACTCCACCTGAACGCGAGGTTTTAGTGAAAATTGAAATAGCGTTAAAAAAATTAAACGCTTTAGAAATCGAAATTTATGAAACATTGTTTTATTTGAAATTGTATTTACATTATCAATAAAATATGATTAATTTTTCAAGTTGGGCCTTCAGGTAATAACTTAGCAATAACAACCTATTCCAATAGCATTATTGAATCAAAATTTCTTAGAATTGCTCTTCTTCTTTCACTTTCTGGGTTGGGTTGGGCGTTTCCAGTTGCAGCATTTTATTTTGTTTGTTCAACTATTATTCTTTCTCTCTGTCTTCCAAGGTTTAAATTATTAGGAACAATTAAATTAGGCCTCCACATATTAACCTCACTGTACTTTATGCACAACTACTCAAAGATAGCCAACATGTTTTCAGCACAACACAATTAAACATTCAAAAAAAAGGCAAACTAATCACACAGGGGTGAATCCCTTTTCCCTATTTTTAAGAGATAACTTTTGGTCACCAACTGGCTGTTTCGTAGACGGCTGATGATAGGGAAAAATCGTTTCAAAAAGTATGTGCAATTCTCAAACCAACTTATCTTTGAAGGCTTTCTTTGAATTTCCGTATATTCAGTGCCATTTTTCTACAAGATTTTTCCCATTCTACTTTCCAATCCTTAATCCTTCGTCTGTAAACGTTTTCTTAGCATCTTCCGTCTGTAAACGCGAGTCTTTCAAGTTCAGCCGATTCTTTTATGGCATGCATTTAAAAAAATATGAAATAATTCATTAAATTCATTACTGTAGTCTTGAGTTCATATTCTATCAGATATTACTTTCTTTTTAAGTGGGGTCCACACAATGTATGTTAGAAAACTAATAAGAACTACAGATAACTACAAAACTACTACTATCAACTTATTAGTAAATTTTTTACTTAAACTGTTTAGGTCGGACACGAAATACCCAGGTTTCCAGACGAAGGGTTAAATATATTTTCTTTGTTGTGTCTGAATCTGTCAGGAAAATCCAGTTTTGCATCTTCTGGGAAATGCTCTAATCCTTGACGTGCTAAATTATCTGCTTTCTCATTTCCCGTTATATCACAATGTGCCGGTACCCAGCATAAGACAACATCAAAGTCATTTCCGCTTAACTCCGTTAACTTTTTCAATATATTCATCACTTGATGATGTCTTTGTAACCCCGGTCTGGTGTTCTCTATGGCCTGTAACGCACTTAAAGAATCAGTAAAAACCAAAGCTTTTTATCCATAAAAAGCAAAGGATTGATACAATTTTGTTGAGTATGAAAGCTCAAAATCTGCTGAGGAACAACTTCAAGATTTAAGATTTTGCTTGATTATTTTTTAGATATATGATTAATTAAATAAATTGTAGATTGAGGAAATGTTAACTCCACCTGAACGCGAGGTTTTAGTGAAAATTGAAATAGCGTTAAAAAAATTAAACGCTTTAGAAATCGAAATTTATGAAACATTGTTTTATTTGAAATTGTATTTACATTATCAATAAAATATGATTAATTTTTCAAGTTGGGCCTTCAGGTAATAACTTAGCAATAACAACCTATTCCAATAGCATTATTGAATCAAAATTTCTTAGAATTGCTCTTCTTCTTTCACTTTCTGGGTTGGGTTGGGCGTTTCCAGTTGCAGCATTTTATTTTGTTTGTTCAACTATTATTCTTTCTCTCTGTCTTCCAAGGTTTAAATTATTAGGAACAATTAAATTAGGCCTCCACATATTAACCTCACTGTACTTTATGCACAACTACTCAAAGATAGCCAACATGTTTTCAGCACAACACAATTAAACATTCAAAAAAAAGGCAAACTAATCACACAGGGGTGAATCCCTTTTCCCTATTTTTAAGAGATAACTTTTGGTCACCAACTGGCTGTTTCGTAGACGGCTGATGATAGGGAAAAATCGTTTCAAAAAGTATGTGCAATTCTCAAACCAACTTATCTTTGAAGGCTTTCTTTGAATTTCCGTATATTCAGTGCCATTTTTCTACAAGATTTTTCCCATTCTACTTTCCAATCCTTAATCCTTCGTCTGTAAACGTTTTCTTAGCATCTTCCGTCTGTAAACGCGAGTCTTTCAAGTTCAGCCGATTCTTTTATGGCATGCATTTAAAAAAATATGAAATAATTCATTAAATTCATTACTGTAGTCTTGAGTTCATATTCTATCAGATATTACTTTCTTTTTAAGTGGG
Source organism: Onthophagus sagittarius (assembly GCA_036711965.1). Taxonomy (NCBI): domain Eukaryota; kingdom Metazoa; phylum Arthropoda; class Insecta; order Coleoptera; family Scarabaeidae; genus Onthophagus; species Onthophagus sagittarius. Next base: position 10,752,567 of record JASERS010000005.1, on the reverse strand, counting down.
GTCCACACAATGTATGTTAGAAAACTAATAAGAACTACAGATAACTACAAAACTACTACTATCAACTTATTAGTAAATTTTTTACTTAAACTGTTTAGGTCGGACACGAAATACCCAGGTTTCCAGACGAAGGGTTAAATATATTTTCTTTGTTGTGTCTGAATCTGTCAGGAAAATCCAGTTTTGCATCTTCTGGGAAATGCTCTAATCCTTGACGTGCTAAATTATCTGCTTTCTCATTTCCCGTTATATCACAATGTGCCGGTACCCAGCATAAGACAACATCAAAGTCATTTCCGCTTAACTCCGTTAACTTTTTCAATATATTCATCACTTGATGATGTCTTTGTAACCCCGGTCTGGTGTTCTCTATGGCCTGTAACGCACTTAAAGAATCAGTAAAAACCAAAGCTTTTTATCCATAAAAAGCAAAGGATTGATACAATTTTGTTGAGTATGAAAGCTCAAAATCTGCTGAGGAACAACTTCAAGATTTAAGATTTTGCTTGATTATTTTTTAGATATATGATTAATTAAATAAATTGTAGATTGAGGAAATGTTAACTCCACCTGAACGCGAGGTTTTAGTGAAAATTGAAATAGCGTTAAAAAAATTAAACGCTTTAGAAATCGAAATTTATGAAACATTGTTTTATTTGAAATTGTATTTACATTATCAATAAAATATGATTAATTTTTCAAGTTGGGCCTTCAGGTAATAACTTAGCAATAACAACCTATTCCAATAGCATTATTGAATCAAAATTTCTTAGAATTGCTCTTCTTCTTTCACTTTCTGGGTTGGGTTGGGCGTTTCCAGTTGCAGCATTTTATTTTGTTTGTTCAACTATTATTCTTTCTCTCTGTCTTCCAAGGTTTAAATTATTAGGAACAATTAAATTAGGCCTCCACATATTAACCTCACTGTACTTTATGCACAACTACTCAAAGATAGCCAACATGTTTTCAGCACAACACAATTAAACATTCAAAAAAAAGGCAAACTAATCACACAGGGGTGAATCCCTTTTCCCTATTTTTAAGAGATAACTTTTGGTCACCAACTGGCTGTTTCGTAGACGGCTGATGATAGGGAAAAATCGTTTCAAAAAGTATGTGCAATTCTCAAACCAACTTATCTTTGAAGGCTTTCTTTGAATTTCCGTATATTCAGTGCCTTTTTTCTACAAGATTCTTCCCATTCTACTTTCCAATCCTTAATCCTTCGTCTGTAAACGTTTTCTTAGCATCTTCCGTCTGTAAACGTGGGTCTTTCAAGTTCAGCCGATTCTTTTATGGCATGCATTTAAAAAAATATGAAATAATTCATTAAATTCATTACTGTAGTCTTGAGTTCATATTCTATCAGATATTACCTTCTTTTTAAGTGGGGTCCACACAATGTATGTTAGAAAACTAATAAGAACTACAGATAACTACAAAACAACTACTATCAACTTATTAGTAAATTTTTTACTTAAACTGTTTAGGTCGGACACGAAATATCCAGGTTTACAGACGAAGGGTTAAATATATTTTCTTTGTTGTGTCTGAATCTGTCAGGAAAATCCAGTTTTTCATCTTCTGGGAAATGCTCTAATCCTTGACGTGCTAAATTATCTGCTTTCTCATTTCCCGTTATATCACAATGTGCCGGTACCCAGCACAAGACAAGATCAAAGTCATTTCCGCTTAACTCCGTTAACTTTTTCAATATATTCATCACTTGATGATGTCTTTGTAACCCCTGTCTGGTGTTCTCTATGGCCTGTAACGCACTTAAAGAATCAGTAAAAACCATAGCTTTTTTCCAGTTATTTTGTTCTATGAATTCCAGCACTCTGACTATTGCTAACAACTCCGCGCCAAATATAGACATTTGTTAGACTCTGAAAATACTCCACAACCCACCGCAGCCGGGTCTCTTCTTAATGAACAATCAGTAAAAATTTCTATGTAACCCGGCCACTTGTTGTTTATGAATTCCTTAAACATGTCATCTACAGCTTCCTCCGAAAACATTCTATTTTTTTATAATGTTGTAAAAAGGCAATTGGAATATAAAACATGGTCGTAAAAACTGCGTCGTAAAACATGGTTGTCTAATGGTTTTTTTTAGGTTCCATCTTTTCTCCTCGATTTACTTCCACACCTTGACTGACAAAGGTGCTTTATTGTCGTAATAATCGGATCATTCATCAAACTTTGATTTTTTATCATGAATTTTCTCATTATTTTTTCTGCTGTAAATCTAATTGGTGGTTCTTCCCGCCTCTAATTCCAAGACATTGGTTGGTGTACTCATGGGTAATCCCAATACATGAACTCCAATCGTGAACAAACGAGAGATGTATATAAATTTCTCAGAGTAAGAGGATCACCACCCCATCTCACCACCGTTACAATTTTTAATAAGTTTATTGCAGACACCACCTCTTTCTCTGACCTGCTCCTTCCAAGACAATTTTGCATACAGATTCAAGTATTTGATTCGTATATTGTCTTCTCTTCGTAAAAACAATTGCTTTGGTTTTATCTACTGAGATATCCAAAGTTCTGGTTTCCAAGAATGTGCTTACCTTGACCATGGCTACGTTTATTTTTCCTGCACTTTCCTCAATTGAAGCGTTACTGCAGAAAATTACTACGTCATCTGCATGCAATAAAGCTGTGCATCCTGTTTCCATCTATATTGAGGTTTTATATTGAGACCGTTCGATAACTAATTCTCTTGCTAAATTTCTCAGGGTTGTCCTTTAACGTAATGATCTTTTCGTTGTTAGGAGAGTAAACTGTCTTTATGAAGCGCTCGGGAATCCCCTGTTCTAACAATATGTTAATAAGAATTGGGATTGAAACGTTGTCATATGAAGCTTGTAAATCCAAAAATAACAGCCACCACCGACTATTTTTGAGAAAAAGCTAATTGAACATTTATGATCAAATGCAAAATGCAGTGTATGATATTTTCCCTTTTCTAAAACCAAACATCAAGTGATCAAAGCGAAGCTCTCTCTCCATCCACCAATCCAACCTGTTGGCTATTATTTGTTCGTAAAGCTTCCTAATACACGACAATAACGCCACCGGTCTGTATCCTGTGTGTGAATTTCTGTTTCCTGTTTCTGGTATGTTCCGCGACGCCCATATTTCGTTTAACCCTCTTAGCAACGTCTCCTGAGCTTCCTGCTGTAACCTTTTTACATTTGGATATATAATTTTATCCCTCGCGGGTGCAGAGTTTTGTGTGGTCTTTAACCTTTTGTGAGTCTCAGGCCTGTCACGAACGATTCCATCCCTGTATTTCCTATTCTTGCTCCCATTTCAAGGGATTCTCCTTCCGACGTTCCCCCTGGACACACTTTGTCTAAAAATTCCTCTCTCCATTCGCACGAAATATTTTCTGTTTCATCTCTTCAGATTTCTTACCTTTCTCCAAACCTCTCCCACAGAGGTATACCTGTTTAATGACGCGCAATATTTTCTGAAGTGCTCTCTTTTTTTTCCTCAACAATATTCTCTTTGTCAAAGCAATGTGCCTCTTAGCAATTATGTAGTTTATGTCCGTTTTATTATCAGAAAATTGCTTGATTGCAAATTTTCTTATTCTCACCGCCTTATCGCATTCTTTGTCCTACCATGCGCACAAGGTGATTCCTTTACTTGCTATTTTGGTCAATTTTTGTTTGGCTACCGTAATCGTTTTAATGAGATCCTTCACTACGGGTTTTTATATAATTTCTATATGTTCTCCAGTTTGTTGATACTTTGTTTTTTGTGTTACTTCACCATTGATTAAAATCCACTTTGAAATTGGCTGACACTGGAAAATGATCATTCCCCAAAGTGTCATTTAGCGTCTCGTAAAGCGCTGTTGATGCTAGTTCCGGAGAACATATTATCAAATCAAGGGCGCTCGTAATATCATTTCTGCTAAAAAGGGTGGTTTTTCAATTGTTGATGATGATAAGATTCTTCTACTCCATGATATTCATCAGAGCTCTTCTTGTAGAGTTTATTAGGTGGGTGCTACGCCACCCTGAAATGTGGGCATTGAAGTCTCCTAACAAAACAACTCCCTAATGGAATTTCTCCCAAAACGTATTGCCAATCATTGCAATCAAAGCGGACACCTGTGGTGTATATCCCAATACTACAATAATGTCATGTATAGATATACATAAAAAATGTGTTTTGTCTTTTGGTAATGTAATGTTTTCATAATAATTAAAATTCAATTTCTTATTTATGAGCAATAATAGTCTCCCATACAAATCATCCTAACAGATATAGAGGTTATTATATCCTGGGGTCGATATCATACATTCCTTCATCCATGTTCCTGTTATTACCACAGTGTGTTGTTCTTTGTCCCTTAAAAAGTTAAAAAGACTTGCATTGTTTTTAGAAAGACTCTTAGAATTGCAAAGTAATATGGATTACCTTCTTTTTCTAAATACAGGTTTGATCGTTGTCTGTCTTGTCAATTTAGGGTATTGAGATTCATGAATTCATTTTACGATTCACTTTCAGATTCTTCCATACCATAAACATATGAATCTTTAGTAAAAGTTGAAGCAGCTCTTATTACCCTTGCCAACGCTACTCTTTTTTGTGCCAAAGATCTACTTCACCTTTTGCAATAGTTATCCCTTTCAGTGGGCGACTTACTTTCTGGTGAAGCTTCGTTCTTTCTTTTATTATTTTCTTGTCTTCTCTCTTTTGACATTGATTGTCTATATGTTTTTGGGATAGTAGCGGTGACTTTTGAATAATCCAATGACCTCTGAATAATCAACCTTTTGTCTTATTGACGTTGTGGTAGATGGAAAAAGTAATGCTACCTCAATAGGATCCCTTTTTTGGTCCTTTGTGGTACATTTACATAAGTTTTTCTAATATTTTTGATCAGTTAGATTGTTGATAAGCAAGTTTGCTTCATATACTGAATAGTTGTGTGTGGTTATCAAGTCCTTGATTTTTTTGCCTTATATATTCCTTACAACATCTTTCTGACATTGGAGTTCCTAATTCGTTTGCCAACTGCGGACCTTTACAATGAACACATTCTACTATCTCTCTAGAACATTCATTTAGATCATGCTGTTCAGAGCTTTTAGGACATCTTTTCTGAGCTTAGCACAATATTTTAGTGTGTCATATCTTAAACAGTTGAAGCACTGTATAACTGGGTATATATATAATTCTGGTACACGATAATTAAACCAAATAGACACAACTCCAGCGAAAGTAACTGCCATTGATCTTATATAGTTTATATAGTTATTTTCACCCTTAACGTTTTTCTTTTCAGTCTTAGAACATGCAGAATTTCTGTATTGTTTTCTGTCTTTATGTTTTTTAAAATTACGCCTTCTGTATCTACATCTTCTACTCTTCTCTCTGTTCTTAATTCTGTATCTACATCTTTTACTATTCCCTTGCATGTGATTAAATGACGGTACAAACGTTTTCCAACTTTCTGCTTTAACCAATGAACAGATTATAAAGTCATTTGCTCTATTGTAATTATTAAATTCAATATCAATTCTGTTTCTGCCATTCCTATCAATTCTGACTATTCCTTTTGAACCTCATCAAATAATTTTTTCCCTACTTGCATATCTCGTAAATTTCCTACATTTTTATCATTAGATTTGACATAAACATACTGCCCGAGAGAGGAATTACAAGTATGTTTGGACCCGGGATTGTAAAGTGTTTGTTCGAAAAAGTGATGATGCGCGCCCGATATTAATCAAACATGTAGCTGATGTTGAAAAATTGTAATCTTTTGTTATTTTTTTTTTGGATTATTTTTCCTTTAATACTTTAATTTTATTATGGCATCAAATAAGTTTTATTATCAAAACGTGCGGGGTCTTCGCACTAAACTCCAATTGTTACATAATAATTTACTAAATGCTCTTATGCTGTATTTAGATGTGAACGTCCAAATAATGCCGATAACAGCCTCAGAGGTGGGGGTGCCCTGATTAGGGTTGCCGCGTCGCTATATAGCCGTTACAATCCAATCACAATCATCTTGGTTTACTGATATTGATGCTGTTGGGATTACTCTCTGCTCGGGCCGTTCTTTACTTCACGTTTGCTGTGTTTACATACCCCCTTGTGACAATATTGCTCTTTATAACTTTATTAAGGATTTAACCTCCATTGTGGAAAGTAATCCTAATGATTCTTTTCTAATATGCGGTGACTTTAATTTGGCGACCTGACTTAAAATGGTCTGGTCTTGAAGATACTCATTGTGTTGTTCTTTCGGGACCTCATAGCGCTCGCTCTTGTGACTTTCTTGACACCTTATCTTTTTGTGGTCTCAACCAACTTAATTTTCATAAAAACTCTGCTTGTAATACGCTCGATCTCATTCTTACTAACTCTGATGCAGTATCTCTCATTACTGTTTGTGACAGTCCGCTGCTTCCTGAAGATTGTACGCACTCTACTTTAGAATTCTCGCTTTCCATTTCTTTACGAACTGACGCAACAATATTTTACCATTAGGAACCTAATTTCACCAAAGCTCGTTTAAATGATATTAATTCTTATTTTAATGAAATTGACTGGGAGTCTCTTCTGAGTGGGGGTGACGTAAATCTCGCTGTCAATTTATTTTATAACCATTTACACACTGCTATCCGCAATTATGTTCCTATTAAACGAAAATCTCCCAAGGGCTATCCTCGATGGTTTTCTCGTGGTGCTATCAGAGTTCTTCGGGAGAAGATGAGAGCGCACAGTCGCTGGAAGAGGTATGGTAATCAAATTGATTACCTTACTTTTTCAGTTTTGAGAGGTAGGGCCAAATTTATGATTGATTTGGATCATGCCCACTATATCAGAAGTGTTGAGAGCGGTATTATTTTAAATCCTAAACATTTTTGGTCTTTTGTAAGTGATAAGAGGGGCGTTAATGTGGTTCCGTCGACGATGAGCTTCGAGGGTACAGTTGCCGAGGAAATTTGCTCGCTATTCTCCAGATTTTTTTCCTCCGTGTTTATCACTCCCTCCAGTGATTTACCTGAGGCTGTTATCAATGATGCTCCTGGTCCCTTGGATTCTTTGGAGTTTGGGATGGTCGAGGTGGAGGACGCGCTTAAGTCTATTAAAATTAGTAATACTTTATGTACTGATGGTATACCTTCGATTTTTGCAAAACAATGCTCACATTCACTTTCTTTGCCTTTCAAAATTTTATTTAATAATTCTTTGCTACAGGGTACATTTCCTGATGTATGGAAGTGTGCCTATGTCATTATCGTCCCATATCTATATTGCCGATTTTTGGAAAAGTATTTGAAAAACTTATATATGCCCGCCTTTTCTTTGCAGTAAAATCCAAAATTGCCCCGAGACAGCATGGTTTCTTTGCTGGTCGATCGGTGGAAAGCAATCTACTGGAGTACACACATTATATTCTCCTTTGTCAAGTCGACTCTATTTATACTGACTTTAGTAAGGTCTTTGATCGTGTTGATCATAGCTTATTATTATCCAAACTTCAAATCTTTGGTATTCATGGGAGATTGCCTCAGTGGTTCTCCTCTTACCCAAAAGATAGAAATCATCAAATAGTTTCTGTCAATGGTTTCCATTCTGTTACTACGCATATAGCCTCTGGTGTACCTCAGGGCAGTCAACTTGGACCATTACTATTTAATATTTACATAAATAATTTATTTGAGGTCATCCAACATTCATGTTGTTTGATGTATGCGGACGATCTTAAACTCTTTCTCCATGTCTCTTCACCTCTCGACTGTTCTAGGCTTCAAAGTGATCTCTCTAACCTTTACGAGTATTGTCTTAAAAATCGTCTTACTCTAAACCTATCCAAATGTAACGTCATATCTTTCTCTAAGAAATTGAGCACCTTATACTACAACTATTTGCTTACAGACCAGACACTCACTCGTGTTTCGTCTGTAAAAGATTTGGGCGACATTCTTGACACTAAGCTTTTATTTAACGAACACATACATTCTATTGTTACTGTTTTATATGGGTTGGGTAATAACAACACTCCTTACTCTTTGGTGTTCACTTTATTACTCTGTCATGATTACTATTCGTCTCAACCTCTACTCTTTATACAATAATCAGCATTATGTGTTGCCTATACAACATCTCCCCTTTTTAATTATTTATCTTAATAAAAAGTTAATTTGAATCCTTAATACTAACTAAAATTAGTTCTTAGTCTAAAACAACTTTTCTAAGCTTAATCCTATTATTGATATTTATTTACAATTTTTCTGCCTGTTCTTGTTGTATAATTATTCATGTTTTTAATAATATCACTTTCTTTCAACTTTTTGTCCTTGTTAAGTATTGTTTCATTTTTCTCATCATTGTCATGTTTATCTTCTGTTTTGTTTTCGTCACCTTCGATCTCATTCTGATTCTGTCCATGATTTATATGTCTTTCATTCCTCCTGTATCTTCCCCCCTCTTCTTCTGCTTCCACCAAATATGACCTTGGTTCTTCGCACTTTCCTATAATTTTCCCTTGTTTCCATAGTTCGTTTGGTTTTTTCTTAAACCATACCTTTTCTCCTTTCATAAAATCGTCTTCCTTTGTTTTAGCCTGCCTATCATATGTTTTCTTATATTGACTTTTATAAATGTCAATTTGTTTTTTGTCTTCTTTTAAAGTCACCTTAGGTTTTAGATTCTCAAATTTGATTGGAATACAAGTTCTTAAATTTCTTGACATTAACATTTGGCTTGGGGAACTTATATTTTCTCTAGGTGTATTTCTTAAATTCAATAGTGCTAGGTACGGATCAGTTTTTGAATCTTCACATTTTTTAAGTAAATTTTTTATTATTTTTACTGCACTTTCTGCATTTCCATTCGATTGCGGAAAATGAGGACTCGACAATATATGTGTGAATTCCCATTCTTCTGAAAATCTTTTAAATTCTTCGCTATCAAAATATTTAGCTCCATCTGTATAGACCTTCATTGGAATTCCAAATCTAGCGAAAGCTGCTTTTAGTTTCTTAATTATTGTTTGACTTCTTAAATCCTTAACCTGCTCAGTTTCAATATAGTTTGGTAAATAATCAACCATTACTATAAACACTTTATTTTTGTAATCAAATAAGTCTACACCAACTTCTTGCCAAGGTAATTCTGGAGTATTTCGTAACATTAATTTAGATTTTTGTTTGTTACATGAAAATTTGTTGCAAGTATTACAGTTTTTTACGTAGTTTTCGATGTCTTTTCCTATATTTAACCAATAAATACTATTTCTGATTCTATTTTTCATTTTTGTGATACCTGGATGTCCGCAATGTATTTTCTCTAACATTTCCCTTTTCAGATTATTTGGAATAAGTATTTTATTTTCAGAAAATATAATGTCTTTACACATTGTTAAATAGTTTTTTATATCATAATATGGTTTTAGTTCTTCTGGTACATCTTTCCTGTATTTTGGCCATTTATTTATAATCATGTTTTTAACACTTTGATATTCTTTATCAATTTCTGCTCTTTCTCTAATAAGTTTCCATATTTTTTCTGTAACAGGTAGTGATTCTATCAATAAATTTACTTGAAGTCTTTAAATTCTATCTCTGTATCGGATCCTTTATTATTAAAATCTCTTGATAATGCATCAGCCAGATACATGTATTTACCAGGCTTATAGACCAATTCAAAGTCATAAGATTGTAATTTCAACATTAGTCGTTGTAACGTTGTTGTTAACTTATACAGTTTTTTCTTTGATAATGCCACCAATGGTTTGTGGTCTGTTTCAATCGTTATTGCTTGGCCATAAATATATTGTTTGAATTTTTCACATCCGAATGTCACAGCCAACAACTCCTTTTCAACTTGAGCGTATCTTTGTTGCGTTTCTGTTAGAGCTTTTGAAGCGAAAGCAATAGGTTTCCCTTCTTGTATCAATGCTGCCCCCAATCCTTTAGAGCTTGCATCTACCGTCAAGGTTATCTTTTGTTTTTCATCAAAATATTTCAATTCTGGTGCGTTTATTATTTTGTCTTTCAGTAAATTAAAGTCTTTTTCTAATTGTTCATTCCATTCAAATACAACATCATTCTTAAGTAGTTCTCTCATACCTGCAGTAATATCTGAAAAATTTGGTATATATTTACACAAATAGTTAAAAAATCCTATTATTCTTTGTAATGATTTTTTGTTTGTCGGAGATTTTAAATTTTTTAATCCCTCGATTTTCTCTTCATCGACTTTAATTCAGTTTTTTGAAAACCTATGTCCCAAAAACGTTATTTCCTTCATATTAAATTTACATTTACTTTTGTTAAACTTCATTCCGCTTTCTTTTGCTTTTTTCAAGACTTTTTCAGTACGTTCACTCAGTTCTTTTTCATTTTTTGCATATATCAATATGTCGTCTTGAAAGGTTACTACACCTTTACAGTTTTCAAATATTTGCGATATAATTCTATGAAATATTTCACCTGCGCAATTGATTCCAAAAGGCATTCTCAGGAATCTGTATCTTCCGAACGGTGTTTGAAATGTGCAAATTTTTGAGCTCTCTTCGTCTAGTGGAATCATCCAATATCCCGCTTTTGCATCCAATTTTGTAAAACATGTTGCTCCTATTAATCTAGCTGATATTTCTTCAATACTTGAAAATGGATAGTGTGATCTTTTAATAGCTTTGTTCAATTCCTGGGGATCAAGGCAAATTCTTATTTTATTATCAGGTTTTTGTACGATAACTATATTGCTAACCCAATCCGTTGGTTCATTTATTGGTTTTATTATATTTTCCTTCACCAATTTGTTTAATTCCGTTTTTAATTTATCGTATACCGCAAAAGGAATTTTTCTGAACGGTGCGATTCTTGGATTTACATTTTTATTTAACTCTAAATGTACTTTTGTATTTATACAACCTATTCTATTGTCAAACAATTCATTCATTTTGTTACAGTATACATTCTCTACCTTTTTTTATTAAATTTAGTTTTGTACATGCATTTAACCCTAGTATGTTATTATTCATTTCCGTTACATAAAACTTAATTTTGTAATCTACTTTTTTGTACTTACATTTAATAATATAATTACCTAATATCGGTATTTTATTTTTTGTATATGATGTTATTTGTTCATTTGTACTGTTGATATCTTTTATTTTAAACCCTAGTCTTTCATAATCTTTCAATGTAATCAAATTACACTCAGCACCCGTGTCCAACTTAACCTTTAAATCATTGTTACCTACTTTTAATATAACATGCCATGATTTTTTATTTATATTACTAACATTTAATGTTTTCACCGTATTTATTACATACTCGTCTGATGAATCATCTTCACTTTTTTGTTCCATCTCATTTACTCCTTTTCCCTTTCCATATTTGTTGTCATTTCTTCGTTTTTCATTACCATCACCTCGTTTTTGTAGTGATGTGCTCTTCTTCTTTAAATTTCTATGTAACCTATGCGATTCTCCTTCTTTACTTAGTCCTGTCTGTGTGCATGTTCCTCCACGTTTGTTGCGTTTTGATCACTTATTTTCCACTCATACACCACATACTAACGCTTTCCAAAATTCCCCCTTACTACGTATGGCTAGAGCTGCAGATCACGTAAATTACGATATTTTTAATTTTTCTGTCTCTCTTGATTCATTTAACGTCGTTTGATTGTGCCCCTCACGTTTTGAAGACTATAATTATTGTTTGCTTTTATTTATTCTTTTGAATTTGCCTTAGTTTTTGGCGTATTCTTTAAATTAATGTTGTTTGATTATTTTTATTTTGTTATTTAGTCTTTTTTTTTCGCGTTTAAATTTAATTTTCTGATTTTTATTTCTTTTTTTGATTGTATGATTTTCTTTTCTTTTTACATTAGTTATAATTGTTATTATTTATAACTGTTAATTATGGTTTCCGTTAGTTTATCCGTGGCACGGTTTTTATTGGGTTAATCCTGTACCGTGCCCAATTATTGTAAATAAATAAATCACATACAGAACCACATCCCTGTAGCAATATCTATTTTTGTTTTCTTTTGCTCTATTAGTATTTTCATCAATTGAGTTTTTTTGATTTAATGGTAGTAATACATGTTCTGCAATTTACCCAGTTCTGTATCTAAATCAACTACTATTACTTAGCTAATTAAATTAACTACCTTAAAATCTATTCCTATTCCTTTCAATGGGGACCTAAAGAACCTTTTTTTAAATATAACGCATCAGCTCAGCAACATGTTCTCGATTAACCTTCGACCATTTCTTTGAATTATTGATTATCACATAAATAATTTTCATGTTAATGCAGATATCAACAAATATTACTTTTTAGAATTAATTTATTGAAACTTATGTACAATGAAAGATAAAATTACTACTTCAATCTTACTCTTTGCTCAGTTTCTTTATCTGATAGGAACCCAAGGTTCAAAAACTTCAGAGAACTTCTTCCTCTCTAAAAAAAGACCTTAATTTATTAAAAGCTCATCAATTTTTCTGTTTATTTTTTACCTGGTATGGGAAAATCATCAGGATGCAACTGAATGTAATGTCTTAATACAGCATCTCGTTCTGCATAATGTGCGGTTCTATAACCGTCTATAACATGCCCAATGAACCCCCCAATTCCTGCAGCACCTAAATGTCTCTGCAAACCTACTCGGAATTGATTTAGTTACATAATTTTGAAGTCTAGGTTATGTTTACCGCTGAATATTGGTCTTGGAGTTGCATAATTTCCGAAGCATACACCCAAAAATGCTAGACCGCCGCAGATGACGGGGGCCCAAAATTTATTGATATATGGTTCTGGACGAGTTGGATCAGCTGTTAAAAGCTCTATAGGATCCACCACAACTTTCGGGCCGGTCGCCATTTTTGCAAAATTGACAACTCAATATAAAGTGAGGTTAGAAACATTAATTAATTTTAATTAATTATTTTAATAAAAATTTTAATGAATAAGAAAAGAATATTATATATTTATGTTTTCAATCTATATATTTACGACTTAGTTATAAATATACATTAATATGTAAATAAAATTAATACACTAGAATAGAGACATCTACTAGAAAATTTAATAACTATTTTTGTTATGATTAATTTTAATTTCTTGAAATAATTGGAGGTTATAATGGAAATTTTCTTTTTATTTTTCCTTCTCATTGATTTAACACCGTTACAATGTAATGGGAATGGTGTGAGAGAAAACCCGGAACTCGCAGAGAAGCTATGTATCCTTTTTTCATTCACTCAAAAAAGTAATTTTCATTAATTCTTAACTTAACCTAAGATATACAGCTTTTTAAAAGAAAACGCGCTGAACAATTAGCCGGTGTGAAAACCCTCCAAACGTTTCCTTACGAAAAACAGTACTCGATGACCCTTTTAATGACCGAAAAGATATTTACTGTTATTCAAGAAAGTCGTGCTTTAATCGAGTCTTCATCGTACATTCCTGGAGTTTCCGAATTTCCCACTGAGGAAAGAGTCCGCGATTCTTTATCAAATATATTAGAAAACACCGCTTTATTCAGTGAAATAATATTGAGAATACCCCAAATTGGAAATTCTGTCTTGAAAACCAACAATAATTGGGATGTTTTATTGCAGTGGAGTATTGCGTTTTGCAACCAAGTTAGATATTTATTAGATTCAAGCACAATTAAGTTGTTACACTTGGCTAGCCAAGAATTGGGCCATATTGATAAGGATCCTAATTATTTTAATCCTTATGCTGTAAAAGATAAAAATGTCCAAGGAAATGTTGCTGTTAAGAAGAAAGAAAAGAAAAAACTTAAAAAGGGACCAAAATTAAGAGGATATGAGCTTTAAGCTTATTTGTAGGTAACAATTTTTTTCTCTAGTCGGATATGTGGCTTTTTTAATAGTAAAAAAGGAATAATTTAAGTTAAAATGGATAAATACTTAAATTGTTTAAATGTAAGTTTATAAACATCCTAAACTGTACATATTTTAATATACAACAAAAGTATCAACACTAATATTTTATAATTTTGATCAACCTTTTATTTATTTGGTGGTGTAAAAAGTAATATACCGGTAATTTAAGTAATATTACTGGTAATGTGACAATTTATATACAAAAATAATTTAATAAATCCATAATTACTGAGTTGAATTCTTCAAGTGGGTTGATAAATAAATAATAGACCTCTTGCTCACTTAAAAATTAAATATACTTAGGGACCGGTTTCGACAAAAAAATTTTATCATCCTCAGCTAAATCTACAAGCGAATGTTTAAAATGAACACAAATGAAAATATATATATATATATATTCGTAATGCTTCGCGGATGGAGAAGTATGTGTTTTGGTTGATCCGAGGCATCATCCGTTCATCCTCCTGGTTGTTCCCTGTGGACAGGGGCAGACGTTTCGCCAAGATCTCACTTGGCATCTTCAGTGCTTTGTCGTAGTCTCCTGTTGACAGACTGAGGTACTGCGGTGCTCTGGCTCCTTTTTATAGTAGGTCGTCTTGGTCGTAGGTGACAGCGATTGGTCGGGGGTGGGGTGGTGGGGGTTTCCTGAGAGAAGCTCCTATAGTCTTGCCGGGTCTGTAGGTGGTACTAATGTCGTGTTTCCGTGGAAGTCTTCCTATGCGATCAGTTGTTCCTTTGATGTAGGGTAGTACGACGTTGGGTCTTCTGGTCTCTTCTTGTGGATGTGGGTCCTTCGGCTTGAATTGTCGATCGATGGCTTTCTTCACCATGTATTTGGAGTAGCCGTTTTGAGCAAGAGCCAAGGTGGCTTTCGTCATTTCTTCTGATCTGTTATCGTTATCTGTAAGTCGAATGGATCTTGAGATTAGTGAGTTGGCGACTGATTGGATCTGTGAAGGATGATGATGAGAAAACGCATTTAAGTATCGATTCGTGTGGGTAGGTTTTCTGTATACAGTATGCTGCAGGCTGTTGAGAGATTTCTTTACTAATACGTCGAGAAAAGGTAGCTGTCCGTTTTCTTCTATTTCCGTGGTGAACTGGATCTTTGGATGAATGGTATTCAAATATTCTTGAAATTCCTGGAGCTTTTCTTTTCCAAAGGACCAAATGACGAAGATGTCATCAACGTACCGAATCCATAACTTCGGTTTGTATTTGGCCTCCCTTAACGCTTTCTTTTCGAGGTAAATCAGGACCTCGGTGGATTACAAGCAAAAGATCATGGACTTACTCAAAGATACGGCCTACAAACCAGCAGCAAGAGACCTTCAACTTACCTAGAAAAGACAACCAAGACGAAAATAGAGGCATCTCCAATAGATCCGGAGATAAAGAAATCTCTAATCCCTCGAGAGAAATCAAGCAGGTGCCCTAAACTTTATGGTCTTCCCAAGATACATAAGCCGGATGTTCCACTTAGACCCATTGTGAGTGCTTTCAACTCACCGGTACAAAAACTTAAAAAGTACCTGGCGAAGATCATGCAGCCTATTACACAACAAGCCGACTCCTACGTGCGAAATTCTGAACATTTCGTTCAAATTCTGGACAACGTCCAAATTGAAAACAGTGACATCTTGGCAAGCTTCGATGTCAAGTCTCTCTATCCTAGTATCCCGATCGAAGAGGCCCTCAAACAGATCAGAGAAAACGAAGACTTGCCCAGCCACATCGTAGACCTCGCCAAACACTGTCTCAACAATGCTTATTTTCTGTTTGAAGGTCAGATTTACAAGCACGTAGAAGGAGCAGCTATGGGTTCTTCACTGTCCCCGGTCATCGCCAACCTGTTCATGATTTACCTCGAGAAGAAAGCGTTAAGGGAGGCCAAATACAAACCGAAGTTATGGATCCGGTACGTTGATGACATCTTCGTCATTTGGTCCTTTGGAAAAGAAAAGCTCCAGGAATTTCAAGAATATTTGAATACCATTCATCCAAAGATGCAGTTCACCACGGAAATAGAAGAAAACGGACAGCTACCTTTTCTCGACCACCCACGACCAATCGCTATCACCTACGACCAAGACGACCTACTATAAAAAGGAGCCAGAGCACCGCAGTACCTCAGTCTGTCAACAGGAGACTACGACAAAGCACTGAAGATGCCAAGTGAGATCTTGACGAAACGTCTGCCCCTGTCCACAGGGAACAACCAAGAAGATGAACGGATGATACCTTGGATCAACCAAAACACATACTTCTCCATCCGCGAAGCATTAGGAATTACCATATATATATATAAACTTACAGTCAATAATTTAAAAAGTCTTACACATTAAAACGATAAAATGAAGTATAAATTTAAAATACAAAAGTAAAAAGGACAACACTGAACTATACGACAAGTTAAAATGAAGTGAATACGCTTGAGTAAAATAAGTTTAAAGGAATGCAAAAGAGAAAAATGTATATAAAAAAATATGTTTTCTTTTGAAGATATTAGAATTTTAAGCATGAATACAACGGTTTATAGATTGAATATAGTTGATCATTCATTAATTTCTGATTTTTGTATTTATGTCTGTCTATCTCAAGTTGTTCCAATAGATCTAATTTTATACCTTTCTTACAATTGTGTATAAGGGAAACATTATCATAATCGATGTTGTGATTATGTTCTATTTTATGTTGGTAAACATTAGATGAAGTGGTATTTCTATGTTCGTAAACCCTCTTAGTAAGTTTTCTACCTGTTTGACCTATATATATAGGGTCACAATCGTTGCATTTGTTAGAATATACACCACTTTTATTTAACATTTGTTCTTTGCTTTTGAAGTTCGATAGCAAATCTATTATTTTATAATTGCTCTTAAAACTAATATTAATGTTATTATGCCTAAGAATTTTTTTAATTTTGTAATTTATTTCATTGTATGGCAGAGAACGATAAGTTGTGCATTCATTATTATCAGAAGTGTATAAAGGGTCTAACTTTATTATGGTGTTGTAAAGTATTTTATTAGTGATATCTGGGGATAATCATTTTCTACGGATAGAGATTTTATAAAATTAAATTCATGTTGAATAGAGTTTTTATTAATGGGATATCTACGCATTCTGTGTATACGTTTCATAATAATTATCGCAACCAGTGGACTTCCATTTTTTATGATATTTTAGCTTTTCTTTAATAGCTTTAATGGTGGGCAGCGAGTACCAAGACGGAAATCTACGTTTATACGTAGTTCTTTGAAAAACGAATTTGTTGACCGCTCCTCGAACAATAGAGTAAAATATGCTCACTGCTTCATCAACCGGCAGACGACCAATAGCCTCGTCCCAATCCACAGACGCGAGACAAGAACGCAAATCCCTATAATCAGCTTTGTGGAAAATGTATTTATGGCAGAGAACGATAAGTTGTGCATTCATTATTATCAGAAGTGTATAAAGGGTCTAACTTTATTATGGTGTTGTAGAGTATTTTATTAGTAATATCTGGAGGATAATCATTTTTTAAGGATAAAGATTTTATAAAATTAAATTCATGTTGAATAGAGGAGTTTTTATTAATGGGATATCTAAGCATTCTGTAAATGTATGATTGTAAAGCAAAAAGTTTATGGTTATTTGGGTGATAAGAGTCATAAGGTATAATGGTGTTTAAGCTAGTCGATTTTCTGTATATATCAGAATTGAGAGCATAATCACCTCTATTTATAGTTAAGTCGAGAAAATTTAGTTTGTTATCATGTTCAATTTCTAACGTGAATTTCAAGTTGTCATGTATGTCATTTATATAACTTAACATATTAGCTAAATCTTCTTCTGTACCTTCCCACAAGCAAAAATATCATCTACATATCTAATCCAATTTTGATATTATTATAGTATGGATTTTGTTTATTCATGATATAATTTTTCTCTATATGATCGAGATAGATATCGGCGATAAATCCAGATATAGATAGACCCATGGGTTGACCATTTTTTAGTTTGTAAAATTTTTCGTCAAATTTACAATAATTTTGTTTGATAATAAATTTAACAAGTGATGTCAAATCGGAAGCTATCTCTGCGTCTTTATATTGTTCCTCAAATAGTTTATAAATGATATCAATAGTAAACTCGGCAATAACATTTGTATAAAGATTAGTAACATCAAATGAAATCAAGATGTTATTTTGTGGTTTTATATGTTTTATTTTATTTATAAAATCAGGTGAGTTTTTAACTGTGAATTGAGGATTAAAATTTAATTTTTTAAAAATATCATGAATAATATTGGTGATTTTTGATGTTGGAGAATCATAAAATGCAGTGATAGGTCTTATAGATAGATTAGATTTATGAAGCTTTATAGTGGAATATATTTGTGGGACAAAAGAATTCATAGGAACCAAGTTATAAGTATTTATTCCTAGTTTGATTAGAGTATCTTTAATTTCTTTGATTATATTTCTAGTTCCAGAAAGGATCAAATTTAGGGGGTCTTTAGGTATTTCAATACAGTGGACTCGCGATAACGTGAACAGAATAAAACCGTGCCTGTTCAAGCTACCGAACTTGTTCACCTTAAAGAATGTCTTTTCTTCTATTTACATTACTGCAAATTTACAAATAATAATGTTTGTTGACGTAATTTTAAAAGTTTTATTTATAAGTTTTTAACAAAATTTATATATTATGTAAAAAATATGAAGTTATCTTCGCTTGTACTTTCTTGCTTGTAATGCTTTTTAGGACAGCTTTTTCATGAATACGTTTTAAAACAATTATTTCACTAAAATCGATATTATTGTTTTCGGCCCATTTTATTGCAGTTTCTAAACACTTAATTGCGTTAGCATGGGTTATTGCAGCGTTTCTCAAACTGTGTTCCGCGGAACACCGGTGTTCCGGCGAGAGTCGGTAAGTGTTCCGCGAAAAAATGTGAAACTGAGAATAGAGAAATTAAATATTTAAGGGCGAACAAAGAACACAAAATTAGGAGTAATAATTTCTTCGGACATCTGGATTGAGCGACTTTCTCGTGTCAATAAAATGGGGTTTCTATGCACGGTACTTCCTAGAGTTCTAAATTTTTAACTAAAAGAATTCGATCTCGGGATTTTGATGGATCTTTACGTTTTGAAGCCCCATGAGTCCGAAAAAGTGGTTCACAAAACGCAATTACGTAGGTTAGTGAAATTTAATATATGAGTATAAGACCAAAATCGTAGTTGGAAGTGATAGTTTACTTGACAATGTTTATAAACTGTTTGAAATAAACTTGGGTTTTAAATAGAGATAAACTTATAATTAAAAAAAAAGTCTTTAAAATTATGAAAAACTATAATATATCAAATTTGTGCAGTATCGGATAACCGAATTTGCAGAAAGAAAAAATTAAAGGAAAAATCTTAGCGCCATCTATTGGTTAAAACGGGAAATAGGTGGCGGCGTAGTAGACAACTACTGTTAATACTTGTATAAACAAGTACAGAACAAGTGTAAACTTGTTCTGTGCTCAGAAGTTTCCAGTGTAGTTTTTTATTATATTTAACGTATTTGTGAAACTGGTGAGTAAACATACAATTTTTTGTAATACCTATATCAGTATATCAAAACGTAATTTAAATATAGTATTAGTACTACCTACTACTACTGCTATTGAAAGATGTCATTTGTGCTAGTATTCTTTGTTACGAAATCCAAATGCATTTACTCGTAGAAACAAGACACGTTCTTGTTCCATATTTGACAAATTGTACATCTTTCAGTGTTTTTCCCTGTGAAAACGATACATTTTTAAAAGTGTAATTTTACTTCTTTTATTTTGTCGTACTTTTTTATACATATACTTTTGTTTTTATTTTTGGAATGTAGTTTAAAATAAAGTATGGATTCTTGGTTGAAAACAGGAATTTTGAAACAAGATATAGCAAATACTTCTTCAGCTACTTCTGCGATTGGAGAAACAACTGCGGATGAAACTGTAGTTTCATCAAAGCAGCAGCAGGTACTACCAAAACGCGCACCAAAACGAAAATATGATGACAGCTACATAAACTGGGGATTTACCTGTACCGGCAATAAAAATGCCCCAGATGCAATGTGTGTTTTGTGCAACAAAATTCTCGTCAACAGCTCAATGGTTCCAGCAAAACTTCGAAGGCATTTTGAAACGAATCACCCTGACTACAAAGAGAAAACGCCAGACTTCTTTAAGAGACAACTAAACTCCTTGGAAAAATCGCAACATCAACTAATAAAAATTGCTAAAACTGACAACGAACAGGCAACAGAAGCATCTTATCGTGTGAGTTATCGCATTGCACGTAGTGGTGAAGCTCATACGATTGGAGAGACACTTATTAAGCCTTGTGTAAAAGACATTGTATCCTGTATGGTTAATGAAGAGTATACTAAAAAAATTGATTCGTTGCAATTATCCAATAGTACAGTTTCGCGTCGTATTGCCGATCTTTCAACAGATATAGAAACTGAACTAATTAATCGCCTTAAACTTTGCAACGAATTTGCGATACAAATGGATGAGTCAACAGATGTAGCAGGTCTGTCTGTTTTGCTGGTGTTTGTGCGGTATGTGTATAATAGCAGCATTGAAGAGGATTTACTTTTTTGCGAATATCTCCATGAACGAACAACTGGAGAAGATATATTTAACTGTGTTAATAAATATATTATTAAAAACCAACTTGATTGGGAAAAATGCACCAATATTTGCACAGATGGTGCACAATCAATGGTGGGAAAGATGAAGGGGGTTGTGACTCGAATATTGCAACTAGCAACAAATGCAACAAAAACACACTGTATTTTACACAGGCAAGCTTTGGTAACCAAAAAAGTGCCAAAATATTTAGGAAGTATTTTAGACACTGTTGTGAAAATAATAAATCAAGTGAAATCAAGGCCGTTGCAATCCCGATTATTTAAAATTTTATGTGATGAAATGGGTAGCCAACATACTTCACTTTTATTGCATACTGAAGTACGGTGGCTATCCAGAGGAAAAGTATTGTCAAGGTTGTTTGAATTACGTAGCGAGTTGTTGGTGTTCTTTTCTTCCAATTCGGGGGAAAATTATGTAGAATTTTTAACAAATTCTACATGGTTGATGGGTGTTGCTTATTTAGCGGACATCTTTTCTAAATGTAATGAAATAAATTTGTCATTACAAGGGAAGCACATATCTACTTTTCACGTAACAGATAAAATAATGGGTTTTAAACGAAAATTATTATTTTGGATTTCTTCAGTAGCAGAAAATAAATTTGATTGCTTTCCTACCCTAAATGAATTTTTAAATGAGGAAAATTTTAAAATGGACAACAACCTTTGCAATGTCGTTTTACAACATTTGAGGGAACTGCAATCAAATCTTCAGGAATACTTTCCAAACGATGAAGATGACAATACTTGGATTCGAAATCCTTTTACAACGTCATCCAAACCAAAAAAGTTGAATACATCCGATTATGAAAAATTACTTGATTTGATAAGTGATTCGGACTTACAACAAAAATTTAAAATATTTTCCTTAACGGAATTTTGGCTAAGTATATCCAGAGAATATCCGACCTTATCAAATCAAGCGGTGCGTATTCTACTTCCGTTTGCGACAACTTATCTGTGCGAATCAACATTTTCGCACTACGCTGCTACAAAAACAAAATATAGAAACCGACTGGATGCCGCAAACGATATCAGAATTCAGGTTTCTAATATCGTACCTGATATTAAAAGAATATGTAACAGAAAAAATCAAATTCATAGCAGCATTGAATGTATATCGTAGACGTATATGATGATATATATTTCTTGTTTTTTTTTTAATTATCTGAACATGTTAAAATACTCTTTAGTTACAAATATATGTTTCTTTTGTATTACCATTATTTTTTCTATCATTTAATTATTATTTACATCCGTATTGACTTTAGTGTTCCGTAGAAATTTTAGATATTAAAAAATGTTCCGCGGTAAGAAAAGTTTGAGAAACGCTGGGTTATTGTATGGGTGGTATCCACTCTGGAATCGTTTTCTTCTTCGAAAATATCGGCTTCTTCTTCAGTTATATTTTCTTCTTCTGAAATGTTTTGAATTTCACAAACGTCGCTGTTCGATAGCTCAACATCTTTAAAATTGTAGTTGGCCTGAAAATTATTTGGACAGATTATAATTTCAACTGAAAATTGTGTAACCAAATTGTGCACTACTTACAGGTTGAATTTCTTGTAGAAGTGATAGGGTGTCTTGAACGATGTGTTCCGTTTCATTTCTCCAGATTTCTTGTAAAGTTGACAGCGGTAATTCATCTTCATCATCATACTCTTCATTACTTCTTATTTTTTTCCAACATTTTTGTAAAATTGTTGGCTCTAATTTCTGCCATGCTGCTGCCAAAGTTTCCACAGCAAACTTAAGTGATATTTTTTTCAGTGCACTTCCAACTTCTTCTTTACTATGACACAAAATAAAACTTAACAAGCTATTTCTGTAATGCAGTTTCGTGATTTTTAATGCGTTTTGATCCATAGGCTGGATCAAAGCAGTTACGTTTGGTGGTAAGAACATGATAGATATCATTCCATCTTCAGTTTTAAGTTCTTCTTCGGAAGGATGTGAAGGCGCATTATCTAAAAGGAGTAACGCCCTTTGTGGAAGATTTTCATTTTTTAAATATCTTTTAACCTAAAATTCGATCAACTATAGGAATATTTTTTTCACTAACACATCTAATAATTATACCTCTGGAACGAAATTGTCAAAAAATCAAGTTTTAAAAACTGCCGCCGTCATCCAAGCATTTTTGGTATTGGTGTAAATAACCAATACCATTATTTATTAAAATTTTTAAAACATCTGGGATTTTTTGCTTTGCTAATTACTAGAGGTCGTAATTTATGAGATCCAGACGCATTTGCACATCCAAGAAAAGTTATGCGTTGTTTTGCCGATTTCATACCAGGAGCTGATTTCTCGTCCAGAGAAACGTAAGTTTTGTCTGGTAACAGTTGCCAGTATAAACCCGTTTCATCAGCTTTACAATGGTAAAGTTGATGGTCACATATGTTCAGTTCATGAATCTTATTCTCCAATTTACGTTTAAAGGGCTGGACAAGTTCAGGTTGAGATGACAGTTTTTCTCCACAGACCTTTAACAGCCTTACTCCATATCGCATTTTAAACTTTTGAAACCAACCATCACTAGCGTTAAATCTTCCTGTATAATATTTGTTAAAATAATGTATGGCTCGTTGTTTCATTAAGTTCCCATTAAAACGCGCTTGCCTCTCGCGCTGGCAACGAAACCATTTGTACAACGCTTTCTCCATTTTTGGATATTCTGCTTTTTTCAATGTGCATTTTCGACTTGATCTTAATGGTTGACCTAGCATTGCTAATATTTTTGATTTTTTATTGAACACACGGTTGATTTTGCTATGCCGTACTTTCTAGCTAACGCGGAAACACTTGCTCCTTTCTCATATTCTTCAATTACTTTAGATTTTTCGCAGAGATAAACACTTACTTTTTATTTTCGCCATTTTTAAGAAAACAAAGACTCACAAACGACGATTTCGTCTCCACTACTACACAGCAGCCATCACTTTTCTAACAAGACAAAACGCGTTTGACTTCGTTATTATGAATCACGTTATCCAGATTACGAATTCATGTTACAGAGTAGTATATACAAAAATTTTGGCGTTCACGTTATAGAGTTGTTCACACTAGCGTAAGTTCACATTATCGCGAGTCTACTGTATATAAATTGTTTTTTAAAAATTCTAAAGTTTTTGAATCATAGTCATTTTTGTATATTATAACACAACCAGTATTTTATCAGCTTTTACGAATAGTGCATTGTTACTTTTAAGTTTTTGTTTTATAGATTTTATAATTTTTATATGTGGTGAAGGATGTTCATGAAATTTATTATTAGTCTTTCCTTCTTTTTTATAATAGGTATTATTTCGTTTTTGATATCAACATAGTTAGGTAATTTATCAATAATGCAATCAATTTCTATGGCGTTTAGATGTAAGTTAGTTATTCGTTTTAAAGCATATTTATGTCCTTTGTTTAATAAGCCGATTTCATTGTTATTGAAATGTATATTGGTTAGATTAGTAACATATTTCAGTTTTACCTCATGTTTCTCATCTATGGAATTTAAAGTATGGTTGTCAGCTTCGTTTTGTATAGCACTAACATTTTTAGTACTATCTTTAATGTTTTTATTAGATATTAGTAATGCTTTTCTATTTTTCAAAACGTTGAGTTTTTTGTTCTTATTTACTAGATCTTGAATACTATATAATATAGAATGTTCTTTGATGTTAATTATTATTTCTTCCATTTCTAGAAAGTGAAATTTCTTGTTTAGTTCCTTATGTAAGTATGTTAATTTCGAATAACATTCGTTGAGTTTCTTGAAATGCCTTCTCTTTTCCCTCATTATTATCCTTTTCTCCATATTAGATCTGTCGATATTGTTGATGTTTTTGGATTTTATTATTGCAAAATTCGGTGTGAGTTTATTCTTTAAACATTGATTTACAAAATAAATATGGTTTTTAATAATCGTAATACGCTTGTAGACTTTTTTGAATTTTTGGATGGTGGTCGAGGTTATATCCATTTTATAATTTAATAAATCCATAATTACTGAGTTGAATTCTTCAAGTGGGTTGATAAATAAATAATAGACCTCTTGCTCAGTTAAAAATTAAATATACTTAGGACCGACATTTTTTCGACAAAAAAATTTTATCATCCTCAGCTAAATCTACAAGCAAATGTTTAAAATGAACACAAACGAATATATATAAATATATATATAATAAATATATATAATAATATATATATATATATATATAAATAAACTTACAGTCAATAATTTAAAAAGTCTTACTACAAATTTAAAATATAAAAGTAAAAAGGACAACACTGAACGATACGACAAGCTAAAATGAAGAAGCTTGAGTAAAACAAATTTAATGGAATGTAAAAGAGAAAAATGTATAAAAAAAAATTTTTTTTGAAGGAATTAGAATTTTAAGCATGAATACAACGGTTTATTTATTTATTTGTGTTCTTTGGGCTGCAAACAGGACAAGCCCAGTGAAGCATTCAGTAATAATACGTGTATGTATGTATGTATGGAGTGAGGAGTGCGTATTCTATACGCGGCACCTAGGCCACAACGGGCCCCTAAACTCACTAATAATACATAATTGAAACAATAACAAAAATTAATGTTAATAATACATACAAATATATATAAAAGTAAGCAAAAACCAGCAAAAAGGAAAATAAAAAGATATGATAAAAACAAAATGAAAAAATATTTAACGTTTTTTTTTTTTAAATAATGTGATTATCAACGACTAAAGACGACTAACGCAATACTAGCGATAATGCAAGTGGCGAATGTTTTTCTTGAATGTCGCCGTAGAGGTGTTAAACATATCAAAATTTGAGTAATAGCGGTTAAACGAGTGCATAAGGCGTGGAACCGCAGCGTTTGAAAAAGCATTCGTATTAGTACGAGGCACCAAAAATAAATATAAAAAATATAAAATTGGAAGAAAAAATTTTTTTATTTGCTCTCAACTACCGGTTTCGGAAAACTTTTCCTTCATCAGGTTGTCGCTACAAAACATGATTAAAAAACTAACGTTGCATTTATACAAAATGTTTACAATAAAATTCAAAAACGTAATATAATGAAATACATCTATCCCGCATATAAAAACGACACGTACTACCTAACAACAAATTATCACAATTCATTCAACAAAATTGAAAAAATTCTACAGAAATACGATATAAAATTAGCATACGAAGTAACTTAAAACTATACAATCTAATTATTAACTCCAAGCAGAAGATCGAAGAAAAACAAAAGAGCGGTTTATACATAGTAAATTGCAACAGTTGTGAGAAAGTATACATAGGCCAGACGGGACGTAACCTCGACGTTAGAATCAGAGAACACATATCTAAAGAAACCTCTTCTGTATTTAAACACATGTCTGAGACAGGTCATAAACTCAATAAAACTTATTAAACAACTTCCAAAATCAAAAAAATTAGATTTATATGAAAAAATGGAAATAGCTAAATATAATAATAACAAAGAATTATTAATGAACGAAGCTACGGATATAAATCCTCACCGATTGTTTATGCCATTTATAAATGCAAACATACTACATAAACCTGCTTCCGAAAATCTCCCATTTTAGAACGATCCATAAGTTTCATTTACCAGTTCCTTTTCGACAGCTGTGTTTATGACATTTTTGTTTTTTATTCGTTTTTTTTTAAATTTTAATGTTTTAACGTGTAAGTTCTTTGTAACATATTAATCAATTTAATGATGTGGGAATGAAAAAAAGAGAGGTATTTTAACGTCAAAAATTTCATACAACGTGGCCGCTATTAATTGACGGTAAATAATTATCTCACGTTTTTGTGATATATATAAAAATTTTTTTAATCATGTTTTATAGCGACAACCTGATGACGGGAAAGTTTTCCGAAACCGGTAGTTGAGAACAAATAAAAAAATTTTTTCTTCGAATTTTATATTTTTTATATTTAACAATACTTACCGAAGTTAACAATGGAGTCCTTCATCAAACAACCAAAAATAAAGGCAAGACGCGAGACGGTCGAACAGGAACTTTAAATTTTAACTCGGACAAGATCACGGGGCAGTCAATAAGGCCATTGCAAACTTTATGAAGTAGGATTAAGTCGTTAATATTACGTTTGGTGAAAAGCAGTGTGAGGCCAAAAACTGTGCATCGTTGCGCATAACTACAGTACGGCAAACAAAATTTATGCGACAAATACCGAGCAAAACGCTTCTGGACTTGTTCTAGGCGGTCGATGTAGATATGATATTGAGGATTCCAAACAGCAGATGCATAGTTAAGGACAGAGGATACAAAGGCAGAATAAAGAGAACGAATACATGATAGATCCAAAAAGGGGCGGGATATGCGACATATAAATCCGAGTATGCGAGAAGCCTTATTAATAGTATAGTCAATATGAGCCGAAAAAGAGAGTTCGGATTGTTTGAGGATAGTTGAGCCAAGGGAGTAATCAAAGACAACAGGATAGCGTTTGCGCGTAAATGTGATTTTACTGCATTTATCAAGGATTAAGAACAAGTTATTTCTTATACAATATTCATGAAATCGGCGTATCATCGGCGTAAAGGAGAAAATTTGAATGGTGAAAGCATGCATGGATATCGTTTATATAGAGTAGAAACAGAAGCGGTCCAAGATGACTACCCTGACCAGAAGTAATATCCCTAAATGCAGAGCGATAGTTACCGATACTAACGGCCTGCGATCTGCTGGAGATGTAAGATGAAATCCAGGAAATTAAGCCAGTTGGAATGTTAAAATTGGTTAGTTTAGTAAAAAGGATTCCGTGATCAATTTTGTCAAACGCCTTGCTATAATCAGTGTAGATGGCGCCTACCTGGCAATTGTCATCAAGAGAGCTTAGTAAAAAGTTGGAGTAAGAGATTAGATTCTTGCGTGTAAATAGCATCGACTCGAGTTTACATTTAGCGCAGAATGAATCAAATTAACGTAGGATACCAAATTAGTCTCAGCCGCTCGTCCAGACAAGAAACCGTGTTGTTCATGAATTAACGAGTGAGTAATCGACTGGCTAAAGTATTCTTGGACAATTTGCTCGAAAGACTTGGAAATAGCCAAAAGAATAGAAATCGGTTGGTAATTTGAAACCAATTAAGAAACCCGAGTTCGCAGTCGCTTCATTACTAGAAATCATGGATGTTGCCATGCCAGATGCAGAACACTTTTTCGAATTAATAAAGGGCCAGGTTTCTCTCGGGTTTCCGGACATTGATTTCTCAGCGTTGATTTTTAAATGATGGTAACTAGCAAGCCTTTGAATATCCCGCAAGTCCTTTTTTAAGCTTATCTCCACATCATGACTCTCACAACAAGGAAACGAAACTTGAATGTCATCGGCATACATGGTAATATTGGGAGAAGTCAACTGGAAAGCTAATTTCGACGTGTAAAGATCAAACAGAAGTGGCCCCAAGACCGAACCCTGCGGAACACCCGAACCTATACCAATCTCTTGCGACACTTGATTTCCAATTTTAACTTTTTGTGTCCTATCCGTCAAATAATTTTCTATTAATGACACGGAATTTCGTCCCAATCTCAAAAATTTCAAAATACGACAAAGTAATGTGTGACTAATGGCATCAAAGGTCTTAGAAAAGTCTAAGTTGCCCTCTATACATCATCTGTGAACGCCAGTATAGGTGTAGTACAACTATGATTTGCACGAAAGCTGGATTGCTAGACAGGCAATAAGCTGTTCTGTTCAACATAATCAACAAGTTGCCTTTCCATTATTTTCCTTAAGATTTTAGTCATGGTTGGAAGGATACTTATCGGACGCAGGTCTCTGTAGTCAACTGTTTTTTTTTCTTTGACAAAGGAATTATGACAACTCACTTCTACTGGTCAGGAAAAATATTTTCAACCAAGCAAGAATTCAATATGTGTGCCAAATACGGTAAAATTGTGGGACAACACATTCACAACATATGAATACCAACCGAGTCCGCTCCTATCGATGGAGATATTCAAAACATAAAATTGACCAAAATTATAATATGAATAGATGGTAAAAAATTCCACAGCACGACGATGCCCAATCAACCTCGGACGCGGTCCGTGTAAACCATTGGAAGGTTGAAGTCGCCCATAATAATCATTAAATCCGGATAGGTATCACGTATGGTAGGCGCACAGACCAAAAACACATCTAGAGCCTCGTCGGCTGTGAAAGGGAAATATATATGATGAGTTGAGCAGCTCCCTGTCGGATATAGTGCTGTTGAGGAAGGTTTCAGTTAGGTAAGCCGATAAGCCGTATGAATTAGTAAGCTAAGACCCATGAATAAAGGGGCAGCTTCAAAAAACGTAGAAAGTAAAGAAACATAGGAAACCTATATCTGTCATAGGAAACCTATGATTACTCTGTCATCCCATCTGACATGGATCACGCATCCCTTCGTTCACACGTATTTATAGTTTTTCTCCCTTGAGCTTTATTAAAAAGATCCATATTTTTAGCTGTGAGATGTTAGTTAATATACAAGTTATCAGCGATATCCGGCAGAGATAAACCGCGGATGATATGTATGTATGTATGGAGTGAGGAGTGCGTATTCTATACGCGGCACCTAGGCCACAACGGGCCCCTTGTACACTGACTCCCTCTAAGAGGTTTGAGATGTTAAATGCGAGTATAACTCGATTTTTGGCTGATTCCGCTTCCTGACCGACCCCCCACCAAACCGGGCGTGCTATGGCACAGGCCCAGTGTGGGTTCGCCCCTGTCAGGTGCCGCTCCAGGATACCACCACATCCTCGTGGGGTCCTACGAGGTGCCGGTGGCCTCCAGGGCGCTAACGCGCATTCAGCCATTTTTGTTCAAACCCCTTACACACATAGTGATAACGACAGCCAGAGATGAACGACTGGTTGCCGGGACCGACGGCTTAACGTCCCCTCCGAAGGACGGGGGGCGACCCAACGTGATTACACCGGGATACGAACCCGGGACGTCTGCGTGTTAACTCGAGAGTTAACACGCTGAGCCATTGCGCCCCCTCCGCGGATGATATAAAGGTACCATCACTGGCGCGATCACGATCACAATCGCGGTCACGGCTGACCGTGGGTTTAGAAAATGAATAAAGGTACGACCACAATGGCGTGATCACGGTGGCGGTTGATCGCAGCTATGGAGAATAAATGATGTATCTCATACCGAGATTGCCGCGACCACCATGATCGTGGTGGAGATCGCCCCAATGAAGCCGTACCTTAATTTAGATGCGCTCTGGTGAGGTCGTCACTGGAGCGACTTCAACCTTTGGTAATTACCCGCTGCCACCAAAAACGGTATTTCGCGCTAGCTAGCTCTTTGTCTGAAGGACTCCTACCTGCGCGGTCACTATTTCAGAACCGTGGGTTCTTGACCTTATTGGAATCTTCTCGGGATAATCCGGGAAGATTTCTTCGCTACACACACATACCAAATCCTCAATTGAAACACAATTTTCGTTGCTCGTGAAACTTAGTAAAAGTTCTCAATTCCGATGGAACTTAGAGTTGGCTTTGAAGCGAATCTAAGTTACTGTCTAACGGAACGCTGATAGAATTTCGATTCGAAATCTTACTAGGAAGATATGGTACGAAGTTGTATTGAATCTGAGTCTTTCATGCTGACGTATGCAAGGTCTTAAATCACCTTGGGTCTTGAGGCGTAATTAACGTCTGGACATCCCCGACACCTGGGGCAGTCCAAAATACGGGGCGGATATTTTACAATAATTTTCTGAGCCAATGAAGGAATATCTTGCACATATTCCAAAGAATTCCTCGACTACAAAATAACATCCGCCACTAGCTAATCTCAAAAATCGTCACATAATTCCCAGACAGTGGGAATCATCAAATTCTACGTGATCTAACGTCTAAGTGTTTAAACGACTTCTTCACGTCAAACTGCGGATACATAACTTTTTCCAAAATTATGGCAAACACCGGTCTTCTTGAGAAGTGATTTTTGACTTCTAAAATAAACGAAAGGTTGCACGCTAGGAATTTCTAATTCTGATGGTTTATTCCCGAAACCATTAAATAATTCCCGAATTATTACAGCGCCAAAAACACGATCACGAACACATTCTAGATATACACTTAGCAATAATGGACTTAACGCGCGGTTTATCTTTTTCGAGGGATGGTCTTTATATCGGAAGTTTCAATGGGAGTTAATGATCGCAGCAATGGTTGATATAATAGCAGGAAGATTTTCACATTCAGGAACTCCTGAGATAATAAAGTTATTGTATCGCGAATACTGTTAAAAGCTGCCGCTGCACTGACCGCCTCTTGGACGATATCCGAAACGAGCAATTCTTAGACCCCTACATCAAAGATTGTCACAAGTTTGCACAAAGATAGTCGAAAGATGCTGTGGATAAAGCTAAATAATTGTAGAGTAACATCATTGACATAACAAGACATATTTAAAAATACGTTTAATTAAATCACAAAAATTTATGCAAATGAATTATATTAATCTTTATTTTTTTTAAAGTGCTGTATAAAGAGTTAAACTACACAACCTTAAAAAAATCTGTATTGTTAATAACGTTCATTTTTTGAGTAATGTTTCGTTTAGGCTTCAATAAGGCAACCTGTCTATTTAAAAACAATATTTTTTACCTTAGTTGCACTAAAAATAACAGTTAACATATTTTTTCTTAATCAATACTTTAACATATTCTTAAAGTTCGTTTTTTACAACTTAAAAATTATCGTGAATTTAAAATCTTAAAATTTAATTTTTTGTGTTATTCATATCACAACTTTATTCTTTTAGTTATTAATAAAAATTGTTTGTTATTGATTTTTCGTAAACGGTTTCCGCCCGATCACTATCATCTAAATACGTGAATGAATTCGTATTTGGGCTGTCCACTTGATTATTTTCGGGCCTTGGTAGTCCTATAATATCTTTTATTGCATCCGTTGCGTGAGTGGCCTCTTTTATTTGGTAGTAAATGCCCTCAGCTTCGTTTATTATTTTGTTCACATCTAATTTTAATGATAACTCATTAACGTGCTGGAAAAAATGAGGAATAAGAAAGGTTTAATTATTTTAATTAATAATTACTTTTAAAATTTCGGTGAATCCATAATCGTTCTCGATTATAGCGGATTTTTCATTTAAAAGAATCGCAACCGATATTAACAAGTGAAAATTTTTGCATGGAAGACCCGTCCATAACACTTCCCACAACCTCATTACATCTTCCATTTCTAATTCGCGTTTAAACCAGACGAGTAACCACCGAAAACAGAAGAACATATTCCCTGATTCATGAGTATCCAAATAATTTAACAACTCAGGATCTATAAATTGTAACAATGTGTGAAGGTGCTGGAGTTGTGCTTTCATCCCTGCTTGGTCAATATCGAAATTATTATTCTATAATTAATTAATTTTTATTTTTGGTTTTTGTTTTGTGTTTCTTATACTTACTACTTTTTCCATAAACCCAGCAAAACACCAAAACGCATCAATTTCCGACTGCATTAAATACAAAATCGGCGAAAGCAAATCACTCATTCCTTGTACATAACCTAAATCAAAATTATACATAACATAAGTCATTAAAATATCGTGTAATTGTTGTAAATGCAGGTTATCATCGCCGGCATAAAAGTCCATGTGCCTATCCGTTCTATTGACGTCTTTCTCAACGATACTTTTTCTTTCTCGATAATCCGAAAAATTATCTTCCTGAAATTTGGACATACTCATCCACTGCTTCTTCATTTTAAAATATTCAGTTTCTTTGAGTTTATAAACGTTCTCGCGGTCTTGTTGCGTCGAATCCCAATCGTAATAATTCAACAAATACTTCCAAACTTTCGTTCTTAACTCGGGAGTAACCCCACCCCGGAAAATCGTTAATTTCGTCGTTTCAACATCTTCGATTCGACCGTGACAATCTTGCAAAGCGATCCATTGTTCCTTAGTTAACGGGCGCGATCTTGGAAAATCTTTTCTATCCGGTAATTCCGAAACGTTCGTTACAATTTCGTATTCGCCCTGAGTTGTTGTCGTTGATTCTAATGTTGTGATGCTTTTATTTAAAAGGGCTTTTACGTCATCTTCCATTTCTCGTTCACCATGATTTGCTAGAACTAAAAGATTTGTGATTATTTATCAATTAGGATAAATGTAATTATGGGACAGATATCTGATTCTCTGTACTTTAAATCGAGGTCCGTAAAGCGTATTGTACCAGGTTGGCCAGAGACTGAAAAACGAGTTTTGAAGGGTAAGGAAACGTCACCAGTTACGTAGCAGTGGGAATTAGGTCCATTACCATCATCTTTTAGTTAAATTTATCTTATAGATAAATCCATCCACTAGCCAATCGGAATGCGTAAAATACCCGTAACTATGGTAATAATTCCTTAGATATCTTAATCAGAAGATGGTAGTAACCAGCCTTGCTATCTCAAGTTATCTCACAGATAAAATATCCCTGAGATATCCAAAGACTCTAATGATATTTGGATAAAATCTTTAAATTGGTAACCATATAGGCAAAAGGCCTAATATTTTGACATTTTAACTAATTTTAACCACAAATGACATCGCTGAACTTAATTGAGATTTTTCTAATATTATGCATAAATTTAAAAATTCTTTAAACATCGGTTTTTTGGAAAATAGTTACGAAATTACTTTCAATTACTAATTGAAGTATCTATCTTCCGAAAACGAAGTCAATTTTAAAATTTCTCACTTAGTTCTTAAGATATAAGATATTGAACTTAATTTGAATTTTTCCAATATTTTGTATAAATTTAAAAATGGTTGAAATATCGATTTTTTGGAAAATTATTATGAAAATACTTTCAATTACTAATTAGAGCATCTATTTTCTAAAAGTGAAGTCAATTTGAAATTATCTCGCTTAGTTCTTGAGATATAAACTGTTGAACTTAATTGGGATTCTTCCGATATTTTGTATAAATTTATAAATTCCTGATAACTCGGTTATCCCGGAACCCCTGCTATTGCGATGCATACATTTTTGCGATAACGACAATGCTGATAAAAATGATCGGCTACATAAAATACGAAGTCCATTAGAAAAAGCAAATAAAAATTTCAAGCAAGTTTTAACATCAGGCAGGGTGATAGTTATTGATGAAAGCATGATTCCTTTTCAAGGCAGGCTGAATTTTCGACAATACAGTCTGAATAAAAAACACATCTTTACGGAATCAAATTGTACAAATTATGTACCGAGGATGGATATACGAATAATATAATTGTCTATACCGGCAAAAACCTAACATCACCAGAAGTAAGCCATTCTGAACAAATAGTGTACGACCTTTTAGAATGTATTGAAGATAAACAGAAAAGGTATACCCAAAAGTTTATCTAACAAAATGAAAAGAGGAGACATCTATGGTATACAGAACGGTCCCCTACGAATTATTAAATGGATGGATAAGCGACCTGTTCTTATGCTGACCACAGATCCAACACATACCGCAACCTGTATACCGACTGGTAAACGGACCAGGCTAGGTGAAGATATCATAAAACCAAAAGCCATTACTCAATACAACAAAGCCAAAAAGGGGGTCGATTTGAGCGACCAAATGTAGTCATACCACTCAGTGTTACGCCGAAATTATATTTGGAATGTTTGTTGTAAATTCATGAATTATACATAATAAAATTTGTTCTTCAAAACAGTCTATTACCGAGTTTAGAAGAAGACTAGCCCAAGAGTTAGTTTTTACTCCTCACGAATTTCGAGAATCGAAAAGAGTTTCGCACAAATTTGTAAAGCCATCAGGACCAGGGAAAAAAAGAAGGAGACAGTGCCAAGGTTGCTACAACAATCTGAGGGAAACGCATTCTAGCAGAGAAGCAAGTAATTTGGTAACGAAAGTAACAAGTTATTGTAATGATTGCCCTGGACTTTCAGGAATGTGTTTATCATGTTTCAATGCAAACCACAAAACATAACATTTTTACTATGTATATATTTGTAATAAACTCTGTTAATCTTCTGTTTCCTTTTGTTTATATTTTGTTACAATTTCAAAATTTTCAAAAACTTATTTAATTTTGAGTTAGACCAACGCGGTTGTAAACATAGGTACTTGTTGATATCTAGTAACTATACTTCCATTCAGAGTGATTAAATCATGTCCTGTTCACACTTATACAATATTACCTACTCTTTTTAAATAGTTAAGCTGCCAATCACCTGTGGTGTTTTCAACAGTTTGATGTTTGACGAACCATCATTGTTATACTATCAAAAAAACAGATCGCATAATATACTCGGGTTTGAGGATTGTGGTGATGGTAGAACAAAAAAGTTTGCTGATCATGCAACGGTGTTTATGGCCCGGGGATTGCGGAAAAATTTAGTATTAATTGTACAGCAATAAAAATGTTGATTGATGAGACAAACCGAAAATTTGCGGAAAAAGAAGTTGAAAACAGATAGTTCGGTTTTGATGTTGATGGTTTGTGGAGGAGGTCCCATTGTTTGATGGCCCTGTTCTGCTTAAAGATTTGAGAAATAATTTACTAGAATACAACATTAAGTTTCAATGGAGAATGGGACAACAAACAACTTCCTGGCAGGACATTGTTAAGTTATATAATTTAGATGATGGCCACTATGACAGTAGGATGCTGTACAAATTAACAGAAGCACATGTCCTAAAACCAAAGATAAAAGAAAACTAAAGTCAAACTGAGTGATCCAAGTAATCTCACATAGGGTTTCATCCACAATGAGAGGACTGGTCAAGTATGGTAAGTTTTTAATTAATCATTATATTAACACGTTCACGCCGGGGCGAAAATCTACGTTTTTTCGCGTAAGGTGGGACCGTCTTATCTCGTTTCGCTTCGTGGGGCGGGACAACATTGTTGCGAGTTCAAACGTGCTCAACGCGAGATCACAACATTTCGAGGCTTCAAACGCGCTAAATGCGAGATTGCAACAGTTCTGATATAGTGTTTTTTTGAGTGCATATTTCTTACATCAAGTGTAAAGGCAGGTAAAATTATCTTTTCTTCTTTTTTTGAATTTCTGCCCATATAAATAATAGATAAAATGGATATGGAAGAAAGTGGTTCGTCTGAAGAATCTATTATTGGAGAGAGAAAAAATTTGCGAAGATATAGAATAGTGTCGAGCTCTTCAGATGAGGCAAGCAACGATAGCATAATATTAGGTAATGAACTGAATTACCATTCCTTGGAGGAAGAAGATCTTGAATCCAATTTAGAGAGTGACGATGGTGATAATGAATGGAAGAAAATAACGGGAAGACAGCTAGGAATAAATGAGTATACGGAAGAAGAGGAATTTTTAATTCACAACATGGACTGCGACGATCCTGTTTCGTTATATAAATTATTCGTCACGGATCATATACTTGAAATAATCATTGAAGAAACAAATAAATACGCTACCCAATGCATAAATAATTCTGCATGTAACAGCACAAATCACCAACGGGCCTGGGAACCTGTTACAAAAGATGAAATAAATGCTTTTTTTGGCATCTTACTAATTATGAGTATAGTACAGGTACCAGAAATTAGATTATACTGGTCAAAAAATGACATATATGCAAACGCTCGTATTAAAAATGCGATGAAACGCGACCGATTTATATCTATTCTTAAATATTTACACTTCTCCGACAATACCACGGCTAGAGCAGAAGATCGATTACATAAAATAAGAAATGTACTTGAAGCTATTGTGCACACATTTAAAACCAGTATTAAACCTGGAAAAAACATTGTTATTGACGAAAGTATGATTCCGTGGAGGGGGCGTCTTAGTTTTCGCCAGTACATTCTAGGAAAGCGTCATAAGAATGGCAGAAAGACATACAAATTGTGCCTTCCTGAAGGTTATACCTATAATATCGAGATTTATACAGGGAAAAATGCAGAATCCATCACCAAGACACATTCTCCTGACGTAGTCATAAAATTGATAAGAGATTTATAATTTGAAGGCCGCACACTATTTACAGATAGTTTTTATACCAGTATCCCTTTGGCCAAGGAACTAATGCAAAAAAAAAACATTCATTTGTGGAACAATAAAAAAAAACAAAAAATTTCTACCACCACAATCAAAGCAAAAGCAAGTTCGGGGTAGTATTATGAGTTTTGAAAATCGCAGTAGAGTAAAATTTATGAAATGGACCGACAAAAGGCCCGTATGTATGATAACAACTTATCAGAACCATAAATGTACAATTATTCAGGGGCCAAATAATAAATCCAAACCAGATATTGTTTTTTCTTATAATAATGTGAAAAAGGGTGTCGATATATCTGATCAAATGTCATCTTACTACAGTTCTCTTCGAAGAACGGTAAAATGGTACAGAAAAATTATGATAGAAATAATATGCGGAACTTGCCTGGTAAATGCATGGCATATTCATAAAAAATGGGGAACTAAAAATATTCCAATTTTAAAATTTCGAGAACAAATTATCGATCATCTTTTGATCAAAGATCATTCCAGAGAAATCGAAGAGGCTGAAATAAAAAAGGGAAGTCTGTCAAGAAAACGTACACATTTTCTACAATCATTCAAAGGGGCTTCCAGAAACACAAGGAAAAGATGTAAAGAATGCTATAAACAATTATCAAAAATACAAGGTAGATTATGCTGCGAAAAAAAGTAAAAAAGTAACGACATATTGTACGCGTTGTAAGGGTCACCCTGTATTATGCTTAGAATGTTTTAAAAAGTTGCATAGGTATAAATAAATAATTGTTAAGAAAATAAAAATAATGTTGTGACTAATTTTCTGAAAACAAGTGATATCTGTGATGCACGTCATCCCACGGAACAGTCAAGTGTGACCCACCGGTGGGTCACCCCGGCGTGAACGTGTTAAATCGTTTCTTATTTTAGATAAGTACCATTATTAGATCCTTTTATGCACATTTGAATACTGTACAAGTGAATAATAAAAATTTAAAAAACATATCTTGAGAATTAATTGAAATATCATCGTGATATAACGACCATATTAAAGCAAATTTAGTGGTGATTTGCTGCGAAAAAAATAAATTCTTCTGTTCCATAATCATCGTTGATACGATTTTTTTAAATACAACTCTGCGTATTGTACCGTTACTCATTTAAAAATAGAAATTTTAGCTATTATATTTCAAGAATAAATTGATATGTATTGATAAAATAATAACCATTTTAATGTAAATTTAATCAAGTTTAAGTATGTCTTAAATCATTTCTTATTTTAGATAAGTACCATTATTAGATCCTTTTAAGCACATTTGAATACTGTACAAGTGAATAATAAAAATTTAAAAAACATATCTTGAGAACTAATTGAAATATCATGGTGATATAACGACCATATTAAAGCAAATTTAGTGGTGATTTGCTGCGAAAAACATAGATTCTTCTGTTCCATAATCATCGTTGATACGATTTTTTTAAATACAACTCTGCGTATTTTACCGTTACTCTTTAAAAATGCAAATTTTAGCTATTATATCTCAAGAAGAAATTGAGATGTATTGATAAAATAATAACCATTTTGATGTAAATTTAATTAAGTTTAAGTATGCCTTAACACGTTCACGCCGGGGCGAAAATCTACGTTTTTTCGCGTGAGGCGGGACCGTCTTATCTCGTTTCGCTTCGTGGGGCGGGACAACATTGTTGCGAGTTCGAACGTGCTCAACGCGAGATCACAACATTTCGAGGTTTTAAACGCGCTAAATGCGAGATTGCAACAGTTCTGATATAGTTTTTTTTTGAGTGCATATTTCTTGCGTCAAGTGTAAAGGTAGGTAAAATTATCTTTTCTTCTGAGAGGCGGTTAGCATTTTTTTGAATTTCTGCCCATATAAATAATAGATAAAATGGATATGGAAGAAAGTGGTTCGTCTGAAGAATCTATTATTGGAGAGAGAAAAAATATGCGAAGATGTAGAATAGTGTCGAGCTCTTCAGATGAGGCAAGCAACGATAGCAAAATATTAGGTAATGAACTGAATGACCATTCCTTGGAGGAAGAAGATTTTGAATCCAATTTAGAGAGTGACGATGGTGATAATGAATGGAAGAAAATAACGGGAAGAGCTAGGAATAAATGAGTATGCGGAAGAAGAGGAATTTTTAATTCACAACATAGACTGCGACGATCCTGTTTCGTTATATAAATTATTCGTCACGTATCATATACTTGAAATAATCATTGAAGAAACAAATAAATACGCTACCCAATGCATAAATAATTCTGCATGTAACAGCACAAATCACCAACGGGCAGATTTTTTTGGCATCTTACTAATTATGGGTATAGTACAGGTACCAGAAATTAGATTATACTGGTCAAAAAATGACATATATGCAAACGCTCGTATTAAAAATGCGATGATACGCGACCGATTTATATCTATTCTTAAATATTTACACTTCTCCGACAATACCACGGCTAGAGCAGAAGATCGATTACATAAAATAAGAAATGTACTTGAAGCTATTGTGCACACATTTAAAACCAGTATTAAACCTGGAAAAAACATTGTTATTGACGAAAGTATGATTCCGTGGAGGGAGCGTCTTAGTTTTCGCCAGTACATTCCAGGAAAGCGTCATAAGTATGGCATAAAGACATACAAATTGTGCCTTCCTGAAGGTTATACCTATAATATCGAGATTTATACAGGGAAAAATGCAGAATCAATCACCAAGACACATTCTCTTGACGTAGTCATAAAATTGATAAGAGATTTATTATTTGAAGGCCGCACACTATTTACAGATAGTTTTTATACCAGTATCCCTTTGGCCAAGGAACTAATGCAAAAAATACATTCATTTGTGGAACAATAAAAAAAAACAAAAAATTTCTACCACCACAATCAAAGCAAAAGCAAGTTCGGGGTAGCATTATGAGTTTTGAAAATCGCAGTGGAGTAAAATTTATGAAATGGACCGACAAAAGGCCCGTATGTATGATAACAACTTATCAGAACCATAAATGTACAATTATTCAGGGGCCAAATAATAAATCCAAACCAGATATTGTTTTTTCTTATAATAATGTGAAAAAGGGTGTCGATATATCTGATCAAATGTCATCTTACTACAGTTCTCTTCGAAGTACGGTAAAATGGTACAGAAAAATTATGATAGAAATAATATGCGGAACTTGCCTGGTAAATGCATGGCATATTCATAAAAAATGGGGAACTAAAAATATTCCAATTTTAAAATTTCGAGAAGAAATTATCGATCATCTTTTGATCAAAGATCATTCCAGAGAAATCGAAGAGGCTGAAATAAAAAAGGGAAGTCTGTCAAGAAAACGTACACATTTTCTACAATCATTCAAAGGGGCTTCCAGAAACACAAGGAAAAGATGTAAAGAATGCTATAAACAATTATCAAAAATACAAGCTAGATTATATGCTGCGAAAAAAAGTAAAAAAGTAACGACATATTGTACGCGTTGTAAGGGTCACCTGTATTATGCTTAGAATGTTTTAAAAAGTTGCATAGGTATAAATAAATAATTGTTAAGAAAATAAAAATAATGTTCGGAAAAAATAAAATCAATTATTTTTTTTAACGACTAATTTTCTGAAAACAAGTGATATCTGTGATGCACGTCATCCCACGGAACAGTTAAGTGTGACCCACCAGTGGGTCACGCCGCCCCACGGAACATTCAAGTGTGACCCACCGGTGGGTCACCCCGGCGTGAACGTGTTAATTTAATGTTGCTTCAAGTATTGTTTTCTATTAATATTAGAAAAAACTGTATATTACTTTTTATACATATTTCTATCATATTTAAAAGTAATTTCTGTACTTTAGGTACTTGTCTGCCAGATACTGCATTAGACACTGCGGATTTCTTACTACTCTACATGCCGAAGAGGGAAAACCTTTAAAGGGTGCAGTTATAAAATCGTTGCCCCATTTGGTGTTTTGGAGGAGAGGCTATCAAGGTCTTAAACTCCAAGAAAATTATAAAACCAGGGGACAAACATCTGTCTCCCCTACAAAAATAAAAAATTGGACAGCAACATTGAAAGGTTTAAAATATATTTGGGTACTAATGAACAAAAAATGGGTTTAAATATCTTCTGAGGAAGTTAAACCAAGATCCCGTTGAAAATTTTTTTCCTGCATACGAAACCACGGGGTCAGGAACATAAATCCGACAGTGGACGCTTTTATAAGAACCAAGAAACGAGAGAAGAAACATGTGTATCAGAAGAGGAAGGTGAAGAAGAGACTTCTCAACTTATTATTCAACACCACTTTTATATGGCAGGCTATTTTGCTGAAGCCATCTTAAAAATTGTTAGAGGCTACAAAATTTGCAAACAAGAACTTATTTCGACATTTCATAATAATTTTAAAAAGAAAATATTGGTTAGGTTATTTCACATCAAAATAAACATGAATGATAATTAATACTAATTAGATAATTGAGGCGTGTAGTAGCAAAACTCGCCTTATCCATTTTTTACAAAATTTTAGTTAGATATTGGAATACATTATTTTTATAAATTTCAACACATATCAATGATAATTTTTTTTTTAAACATGCTATATACCCTTTTAAAATCATTTTAAAATTTTCATGTCATAGCAAAATCGAAATATAGTCGCATTATAGCGATACTCGCTATAAATATAGCGAGTATCGCGGCAAAAGTTGCCTTATCCAAGCGTCCAATAGCAATAACGATTCACGATCACGCGAGCCATTTTTAATTTAAATTATTTAAATAATAGTTTGTTTTATTAATAAGTTATTAAGCGTGTTTTTGGTGTTGGGTACATAAAAATTATGTCTAATATGAGTCAAGATGTTATTTTACCCTCAAAAAAAGGGAAAGGAAGAAAAAAAATAGCCGATAAATCAAAATGGAAAAGAGAAATCAGTAAGCGTGAAAGGTAAGCTCTTTTTTCTTAAGAATTTACTAAGCTTGTACAAAAAGTACTCGATCTGTCCGTTTCATAATTTTTCGGCCACATGTTAACAAGGGAAGTTAATTTTTTCGAATAGTAAATTAAATTCTATGATACACAGCAGAATAATTTAACTTTACTTCCTTCAGATATTCCTCTCCTAATCTGCCATGTTTCCCAATATGCAAGCACAATGGCAAAACCTTCCACTGCAAAAAATTAACAGGAGTGGATATTTACAATTTTCATCGGAATTTTTATTTGCATAAAAATAAAGTTGAGCAGGATGCATTTATTTTAAAATACTGTAGCCACGACAAACCAAAAAGACAAAACCGAAATTAAAAGAAGGAAGCAGCCGAAAAAGTGTGGCAATAAAATACTTTGTGAAAAAATTTCGCTGTGAAAAATATAAAATTCAAGTGTGCCAACAAACGTTTCTTCAGATTCTTCACGTTTCCAAAGATTGTGTACAAAGAATTTGCAGAAACCATTTAAACACAGG
Source organism: Onthophagus sagittarius (assembly GCA_036711965.1). Lineage (NCBI taxonomy): Eukaryota > Metazoa > Arthropoda > Insecta > Coleoptera > Scarabaeidae > Onthophagus > Onthophagus sagittarius. The sequence goes on along the minus strand of JASERS010000005.1, from coordinate 10,710,468 downwards.
ACTAATGCCAAAAGAAAATCGAGGGGGCGACCGGATTAGTACAAAATTTGTTGAGAAACGAATTGCGGTAAAAAGATTTATTGAAAATTTAAAATGTGTAGAAAGCCACTATTGTAGATCAAAAACAGATAGTAGACAATATTTGCCTAGCGGATTAAGCATCTCAAAACTTTGGCGCACTTATAACAGCAATGTTTTTGAACATCATGTAAAAAGAACTTTTTTTCAAAAAATTTTTACGAATGATTACAATATTGGCTTTGGAACTCCGGTAACTGATGCATGTTCCAAATGCATCGAACTGTCGGAGAGAATAAAACAGGAAATGCGTCCTAATGAAAAAAACAAATTAATTATAGAAAAAAGAGTTCATAAATTAAAAGCAACGGCGTTTTTCAAAAAACTACAAGAAAAGAAAAATGAATTAATTACATTTTCATTTGATTGCCAAAAAAATTTGGTTATACCAAAAATACCAGATCAAATTGCCTACTTCAGCCGGCAGCTATACATCTATAATTTTACCATTGTAAGAGGTTCTTCAAAAAGTCACATGAACCCAGAAAACGTATTTATTTATACGTGGATGGAGCATGAATATAAAAAAAGTTCCAATGAGATATCACCATATTGAAATATACGTCTATGCGCTGATGGTTGTGGAGGACAAAATCGGAATTCTACAATGAATAGGAATGTGTTCTTATTTTTTGGCAAATGTGGCACCTCCGAATGTTAAAACAATAGAATTTATTTTTCCAGTGCCTGGACATTCATATCTCTCACCTGATAGGATATTCGGTCGCATTGAAAAAATTTTAAAGAAAGAATCAACTATTATAGATCCTAAAATTTATAGAAACATTTTTGAGGAGCATGGAACTGTTGTGCAGCTGGACAAGGATTGTGAAGTAAAAAATTGGAAGTTGAACGTTAAAGAATTTTTAAAACCTGTTCAAGCGTGGCACTTTAAGTTTTCGCAAGCAAAAAGATTTATTTTATCGAGAAGTCAAAGAAATTTAATTCTTGTTAGTGGAGAGGTTTATTACAATTCTGACACTGGGACTGCAAAGTCATTATTAAAAAGAGGGAAAACATTCAGTTATTTCTCACCAAATCAAATTGAAATAATGGAAGTTGATTTGGATCAAAAAAAGGTCGGTAACGTCAGGGAGCTTATAAGAAAACATTTTGGTGATAGGTGGATGGAAAGACAAGACTTGAGTTTTTTTATACCTTTAGTAGTTGATTTAGATAGACCACCTTTAAAAGAACAAAAAGAAGAAGAAGAAGACATAGCATGTTTTTGCAAACGGAGACCACAAGAGGTTGATAACCTGTTAAGAATTTAAAATATTTGATTATTACTATTTTCAATTTAGTGTTCATTATTCAAAATTGTTCAAAAAAATAAATAATAAATACATTTTTTTTAAGAAAACCGTCTGTTGATTGAATATTGTGGTATAACAAAACTTGCTATTCATTCATAACACAGCAAAACTTGCCTTATTCAAATAAAATTACTGTTTCTTTTTCAAACTGGATAAAACCAATTATAGATCAACCTATTGTTGATAATATTTCATAACGTAATAGCTATATTTATTTGGGTGTTATATTTATTTTCCTAAAATAATTGCTAAAAACTTAAAATTTTGATTTTCTCAAATTTACTTCAAATGGATAAAGCGAATTTTGCTACTACACGCCTCAATTGTTTTGATGTATTTAGTGTAAATACCATGATGTTACGATACATTTTATATAAGATTTATCCCAGAATTGCTGTGCAATATAATTAATATAAACATTTATTATTTTATCTTATATGTTACAATGCATTAATACAAAAAATAATGTATTTTAACAGTAAAAATAGAACTGCATAAGCATCATGGGCTACAACTTTATATAAAATAATATCAATACAGAACGATAATTACAGTAAAATAAAAATCAAATGGAATACTTCATGCTATACATCGCGCCAAACATCATCGACATCCGCGACTGGCACCTTAAGTAAATATTTAATGCGAGGATTTATTGAGAGTTGCCTATCTATATATATTTTATCTATGGATTAAATGATGAAAAGAAATGGACCGATACCGCACGGAGGGGTAGGGAGGGGGGGGGGGTGGTAACGCACATAGTGCAGCACTACAATTTTCAATTCCGCAGTCAATCTGTTAACAATAAATGTCAAAGTAGACATGACAATTTATTTCGATTTCTCAATTATTTGAGTTTAGCAACTAGTATCTGGCAAGGGAATTTTGCATATTTTATCGTATTGTGACTTTGCTAGTGGAAAAAACGTAATAAGCCATGCGGCACATAAGAACTAACATTCCTAGGAAGAATGATGGGCCTCGGTTCCCTCAAGCCATATAATTTTTCCTCGCATGCTACAGTGTAGCTTAAATAACTATTATTTGCAATATTTTTCTTTAACCAGTTAAGTGTGATTGACGAGTATACTCGTCATGGAGAAGTGGCACGATTTTGTGTATTGACGAGTATACTAGATTACTAGATTTTGTGTATTTAAGTTGTAATTTTTGAGAAAAACAAAACATATTCTCAAATTTCAAGATGTTTAGAATATTTTGAGGCCATGCCGGAATAAAATAAACAAATAAAAAATATAAATAATTTGAGATGAATTCATGCGTCCCCGTATGCACTGACCGAAACAGTTTACCAGTTCGCATATCGAATTCATTTATGTGCGAGTCATGGGAGAAATGCGTGACGCCGTCCAGGCTCTGAGCCTATTGATAGCTCCTGGCCCGAAGTTACCTAGCTATCGAGTGGTGTGAATCATCAAACCCCAAAAAGTGTGTGTCGGTGCATATCTTATCAAGTGTCAGCGGTTCTTATCAAGTAAGTACAGTGCAACAACGCAAGAATTTCAAATGCGTAAATATTATAAAGTTGTCCAGAAAAGTTCTGTAAATTACTATTTTTTTATTTTTAGTTCATTTTATCCCCAAAATGAACAGCTATAGGAGCGACGATGACATTGTTTCACCTACAATGAAGCGAAGACGTTTACAACTACTTTCATCGTCTTCTGAGGACGTCAGCGATGAAGACATCGAATCTGATACTGAATCTGATCACAGCATATTTGAATCTACCGACTCCGAGGACGACGAAACTGAAAATGAAAATCAGGATGCAAATGCTACTTGGAATACCATAAGAGGTAACAGAGAACCTTTTCAATTTTCTGCGAATCCTGGCCAGCAAGAAATAACACCAAGACGTTACAGAAATAAGTGTTTGTATTATATGGAAAAATTTCTAGATGACGAGCTTATTAGTATTATAGTAACTCAAACAAATGTACTGTGAACGTCAAAAGAAAGTAAACACTAGCTGTTTACTTCTAAAAACCCTTTTTACTACGATTCTGTTAACTTACAATAAAAATTTATATACCAAAATTTACGACTTTATTTGTGAGCAATCCTATCGTAAAAAATAGTTAAGCAAAAAACCCCACAAATATGGTAAATCCCCTTTAGAGTAAAAATTTTTACGCGTAAAGAGAAAGTAAACAGCCGGTCCGGTTGTTGTAAATTCATTTTAGGTTTAGGAGAAGTACCACACTTTTCGTATAAATACTTATAAACCCTTCCCAGGACAACTTTAGAACATTTTAGAAGAAACAGCAAGTGGTTGAACGTCGAAATTAATTATAAATACCAAAAATCATCATGGGAAAACAAACAAGCATAGAAACGCGTAAAATTATATTAAGTTTAAATAAAAAAGGTAAATCCTTACGCGAAATAGCTAAAACAATGGGACGAAATCACTGCACAATAAAAAAATTTGGATAAATACGCAAAACATCATACTGTAGCCGATTTACAACGCGTTGGACGACCAAAGCGCCTTACAGAAGCACAGGCTAGAGCAGTGGTAAGAGAAGTGAAGAATAATCCATGTTCAAGTGCGGTTAAAATAGCAAACGACATATCGCAGATAGCAAACACAACCATAGGTTCCAGTACCATACGAAGAACACTCCATAGAAGTAGCCTGCATGGAAGAACACCCCGTAAAAAGCCTTACATATCGAAAATAAATAAACAGAAACGTCTTGATTTCGCAAAAAAATATCAGAACGAAGCTCCAGATTTTTGGAAAAATATATTATTTAGTGATGAAAGTAAATTTGAAATTTTTGGTAAAAGAAAACCACCAAAGATATGGCGGCCAAAGAATGAGGCCTTCAAAGAGAAATTTGTTGCCAATACCATCAAACACGGTGGAGGCTCGGTTATGGTCTGGGGCTGTATGGCGGCGTCAGGGGTCGGTAATCTAGTTTTTATTGAATCAACAATGAATAAAATGGACTATTTAATAATTTTAAAGAACAATATTTCCCCGAGTATTAATGAATTGGGCTTATCAGAGAACTGGATCTTCCAACAGGATAACAATCCAAAGCACACTTCCAAAATTGTGAAGGAATTGATGCTATACCGAGTCCCTAAAACCCTTGATCATCCACCGCAGTCCCCAGACCTTAATCCTGGGGACTGAATCTGAATTATTACGGGTAATGATTTGTTTTTTTTTTCATGTTTCTATTGATTTAAATATAGTATAGATGAGTTGTGAAGACTGCAATAAAACTTTTTTTTTTCGTTATTAGCTTTTTTGACGCTCACAGTATATGCTGAACAATTTCTACAAAGCTATCCTAATCTAAAGCCGCGATCAAGGGTGAGGAAATGGTATCCGACTAATAATAATGAAATCAGATGCTTTATCGCGCTCGTGATATTGCAGGGCGTCGTAAAAAAGCCCACTCTTCAAATGTATTTCTCGAACAGGGAACGTATTCGTACGCCGTTTTTTGCTAAAGTGATGTCAGCCGATCGATTTTTATTGTTATGTAAATTCCTTCACTTCAAAGATAACCAACTTCGCGATGAGACAAGGCCAAGAACAAAAGTGACTAAAATCAAAACGGTGATGGACAATATTGTAAAAAAGAGTAAAACTTTTTATATTCCGCAAATGGATATTTGTATCGGCGAATCACCGCTAATGTGGAAAGGACGGTTATCGTGGAAACAATATATCCCGTCAAAAAGAAGTCGATTCGGAATAAAATTTTTTGTTTTGTGCGAGAGTGAGTCGGGATATATATGGAATATTTTCATATATACCGGAAAAGATACTGACTATGACCAGCGCTTTCTAGAATTTAACATTTCTGCACGTATTGTGCTTCAGTTATGTAGCGACCTTTTAGATCGGGGATATAGACTGTATTTAGACAATTGGTATACTAGCATTTCATTGATAGAAAAATTATGCATGCATAAGACGGACGTGGTTGGAACAATTCGGAAAAATAGGATTGGTATTTCTTCAGAAGTGATAGAAACCCCGATTAGAAAAAGGGAATGCGTTGTTAGGTTTAAAAATAAAATTATGTTAATGAAATGGAAAGATAAAAGGGAGGTTTATTTAGTAAGTACTGTACATAATGACAACGTAATCGAAACAGAGAAAAGGAAAAGAACAACAAAAAACCCGGAACTAGTGATTGATTATAATAAAAAGATGGGTGGAGTGGATATGAGCGATGGAATTATCATAGCGTACTCCACAGTAAGAAAACGACTCAAGGAGTACTATAAAAAAATATTTCTCCATTTCTTAGACATTATTTGCCTGAATGCATTCATATTGTATAAAAAAAACAATGGAACATTATCGCGAATCAACTTTTTTCTACAATTTATTGAAGACACTATTGCGACGTATCCAATTCAAAGAGAAAAATCGACACAAACTCGGCCATTTAGACCTAATGTAAGCCAGTTAGGCGGGAATCATGTTCCGGATTATATACCCGGAACTTCTAAAACAAACAACCCCACGCGAAGGTGTTCACGCTGCTATAAACGTAAGATCAGGAAGGAATCGAGTTACTGGTGTTCCATTTGCAAAGTCCCATTGTGTATAGTACCCTGTTTCGCTGAATACCACTCCACAGCAGGAATTTAAATTTTTACTTTTATATGTATAATGTTTAATTTGTATTGCATTTTTAGTTTACGTGGTAACGCACATAGTGCAGCACTACAATTTTCAATTCCGCAGTCAATCTGTTAACAATAAATGTCAAAGTAGACATGACAACTTATTTCAATTTCTCAATTATTTGAGTTTAGCAACTAGTATCTGGCAAGGAAATTTTGCATATTTTATCGTATTGTGACTTTGCTAGTGGAAAAAAGGTAATAAGCCATGGGGCACATAAGAACTAACATTCCTAGGAAGAATGACGGGCCTCGGTTCCCTCAAGTCATATAATTTTTCCTCGAATGCTATAGTGTAGATTAAATAACTACTATTTGCAATATTTTTCTTTAAAACCACGAATGTCACAGTTATTGGCAGTATAATCATTTTTATATTTACATTTATAAAAAATAAGACACATAAAAAATAAATTAATATGACTTTAACATTGAAATAAGCTATATTCTCCAAGAAAAGCAGTTCTGATATCTCTTGATTGTATTATTATAATACTTCAAAGTGTAACTATAATTTTCTTAAATTAAACTTATCTTACTTTAGCCTATTTATAGATTATAAATTAAAAATGATTTATTACCTATATCAGCGACCCGAGCGAAAGCTGCTTTAGTTATTTCATAAGGATCTTGTTGAAAATTTTTCATAAGATACCACATATAATGAGGTTGCTCATCAGGAAATAAAGAAAGCTCACCAAAAGTTTTTTTAAATTGATTCTCAGCCTCGGTAATTTCACCAATAATCACAAAATGATTTTTATCTCTTCTGGCTGGGGCAGTTTTTATATATTGCCTCAATATGTTATTAAAACAATCCGAATTCCCATTTTGAAAAGAAAAACTACACAAAGATTCGCCGCTTCCATCGTTAAACGTTAATTTCCTATGGTTAGTCCCCAATTTATAGCTTTTAACCTCGCTTAATTTGATTTTTAAGTATTTACTTCTGCTTGCTTCTTCTGGGAGTAAAGTTCCACTTAAAGTTCTCGTTCTTTTCTCGATAGTATTTACAACCGCCCATTCTTGATCTTGAGTATCTGACTCAATTGTAAAACTCTCCAAAGGTTTCCACTCAACATATAATGAGGAAGAATCACCATTTTCATATCTTGTAATAAGCAAAGTACCTGGAGCTCTTATGTATTCAATGTGTGACGCTGGTCCCGATTCAAGCAAAACACCATCTTGACAAAATAATTCGTTAATTTTCGGATAATCCTCATTACGATTCAAATCTGCATTGTGTATCTCTCTTAAATCTTCATGCGGTTCTAAATAAGTTGTTCTTTCTTCAGATGGATGACGCGACATTTTTGTACAATAAAAATTAAGATACAATCGCAATGAGGTTATTACTCATACTTTTTTAAGTAAGTTATGGTGTAGAATGCTTAAAAATAATCACATCTAACGTATTTATTGTGCAAATTGTTGATATTCGGAACTTTGTAACAAAAGGTAAACAAAACGCGTTATATTATGACAGCTGACACACCTTGTAGGAATGTTTTGACATATAATTATAGAAAACTGTAAATTGATAAAAACAAATGAATTAAAACAAAAATTATTTTTTGGATATAATTAACTAACTCGTATTTCATAAAAAATTAATTAATTTATTTATAATTTGATATAATTGATTTAGAAGCATAATTTGATTGCGATATTGTAGATGGCGCAATAATGTAGTTGTAAAAGATTTTGAGATCAAACTTTTTTGTTGTTGAAAATGTAAATTTATCGTAAACATTTTAATTGAAGTAATAATTAGAACCCGGAATGTTCTAATTATCTAATCATCATGTGTAAGTTTCAATGATCGAGTGCTTTTGTTTTAAATCTGATACACGTATTTAGTATTTTCGGGTTAAAGTAATAAATGCATTACGTTTTGCATTGGCACAAAAACTCTTCATATGCTGTCAAATAGAATGTTATTTGTTGCATCACTGTATCTTATACAGGCTGGTCAAAAATTGAATTACAATTTCACTGTATTCAAATGCGAGAAAGTTGAAAATTTTAAATGGAACGCCCCATATTTTTTAGCCTATATCAGAAAGAGAATTTAATTTAAAACAAGTTTAGTTCACTACAGAGTCCCCAAATCAGAGAAGTAAAACTTTCTTGAATTGGCTGCACTGGTAATGTTTATTTTCGATATACGCATATATCGGAAATAATGCATGTTTAGGATATGATGGATCGGAGACTTCATCGGCGATCGTTGAGGAGCTGTGGAGGCTAGTTGAGATGGCATGGCTGCCTATGCATCTGATCATAATATAGCCACATATCGACTCCTAGCCGCATTGTGTACCATCGTTATATCCTCCCAAAAAGGAAGATATTTTTTCTTTCGATACTGCTGCATCCCTTTCCAACAAAGATTTTACCCACATTTTGCCCCACTTTCCATGTGCGGGTGAGCTATACTACATCACTACTATTTTGATACCAAATTTCATTGTGTTAGATACAAGCGTTCATGCTACATAGGGTGAGTTTCTGAATTATTTCCAACAGCGTTCCATTGTTAATTCATTTGTTCCTTTCAATCAACGAAAAAATAAAATGCCTCTTCAACACACGAGGTAGGCCAGGCGCGCACATGCGATTTTCTGTCGCGCGACTGTTTGGTCGCAAAAATAACACACATAGCATTAAATACAAATGCGCGCATATGCGACTAAATAATAGCAGCGATTAAAAAGATGTAACCTGCTCCATTTTTGTAACGACGCGATTGTCGCGTCTTTAAATGTATCACATGAACAAGAATGAACATGCACGCACATGCGACTGTTCAGTCGTAGTCGCAGCACAGGTCGAAGTTGGTGTATAGGATAATTATTACAACAAATTTATTAAAAATGGCTGAATCTTCAGAAGTGTCTGATAATAGTGACAATGACTTGACATCTAGTGTCTTAGACACAGAAACTATTATTATCGAGGTAGAAAAAAGACCAGCTCTTTACAACAAACATTTGAAAGAGTATAGTGACCGAAATTTAAAGGAAAAATTGTGGGGAGAAGTGTATAGCAAAGTTATATCCACTTAGAACAAGTTATCGGCCGAAGAAAAACACAAGAGAGGTACGTGATATTGTTTTTATTTAATAGTTTTTAATAATCTTACGTAATAAATGTTGTGCAGATAAGTATTTAAATTTTATCATATTGCCACGGAACTGAACCTTCGGGGGATGTAAAGTAATTTGCAATATAGTCTCTTATATTAAGACCAACTCTGTTAGGTCTTATTCCAGCTGGAGGACAGCTCTGTAATAAACACTCATAAAATTCGTCCTCCATTTGCACACCGTCTTTCTTTCGCACGAAGTTATGTAGAATGCAACATGTTTTAATGATAAGGTCGGCAAATTCGACTCGTACGTCTAATGATCAATGCAAAATACGTCATTTGTTCGCTAAAATACCAAAGGTACACTCTACCATACGCCGTGCACGAGTCAGTCTATAATTAAAGACTCTTTGTTTCATTGTTAAGTTTCTTCGAGGATAAGGCCGTAAAACATTTTGTGATAACGCGAATGCTTCGTCTCCTACTATCATGAAAGGTATGGGTTCTCCCATCTCGTTGTTTGGTAATTTTTGTGGAGTAGGAACATTTAATTGGTTATTATGTAATCTTTGACCAAAATTCGAATTCTTAAAAACACTGGAATCGCTTCCAGCACCATATGCTCTTACATCTATTGCTGTAAAACAGTAGTCGGAGTCGACTATACCCAAAAGAATAGTCGAATAAAAGTTTTTATAATTATAAAATTCGGAACCGGTATTATTTGGTTTCTGTAATCTAATGTGCTTGCCGTCGACTGCACCGATACAGTTCGGAAAATTTGTCCTATCGTAAAACTCTTTGGCAATATTTATCCAATCTTCTTCAGACTTTTCTGGCATGTATAAAGGCTGTAAATAGTTCCATAACTGGTTACACGTGTCTTCAACAATTTCCCTTATCGTGGTAGCCCCAAGTAAAAATTCAAAGTGTAAAGAATTGAAACTATTGCCGGTAGCAAGGTATATGAAAAATAAATAATAACTGTTTTTTATTGCAGGAAAAATTATTCAAAAAAAATGGAAAAATTTAAAAGTTTGTTTCGCTAGGGAATTAGCAGCCCAGCGTAAAGCAGTGTCTGGGCAAGCAGCAAAAAAAAAGAAGATATATTTATTTCGACCAATTGCAATTCCTTTTCCCAATAATGAAAGATAGACCAACTACCAGCAACACCGGACCTTCTCAATCAATTGAGATTGATCAAGAAAATCAAGAAATGATATCTTCTCCTTCTTTAGCAACCAATACAGAAAATTCGGAAAGTACATCCATATCTAAAAGAAGGGCTGCAAGAAAAACTGTGCTTAAAACAATTCCATATGAAGAAAAGTTACTGAAAATATTGGAGGATAAGCAATGTGAAACAATCGACGAAGATAAAAATTTTTCACTTATGCTTGTTCCAATGTTCAAAAAATTAACTGATGACCAAAAACATTATGCGAAAATTGAAATCTTAAATATCATGAAAAATGCAAAAAACGTCGGAAATCCTCCAGTTTTTTACAGTTCAATGCAACTATCTTATTCTCATCTTTATCCTAACCGTCCGGTAGACCAAGTGCAATTTCCAAGATCAAATTTTCAACAACAGCAACAAGGAGGCAATGTATTTACTCCGCGCCATCGACATCAACGGTCAACTCTGCACAGTCCACACCATCAGCAACCATTTTTTCTGATGGTGACAATGCATATTTTGACTTGTCAAATCAATAAATTAATTAAATTAAACAAATAGAACATATATTTATTATTTAACCTTATTTTTAATATCTACTTCTATATATCTAGTCTAATAGTAGTTTGCAGAAAATATCTAGTTAATTTGGCAGAACGACGACACAAAACAAAACCTTCTTACCTTATTGTTACTGCAAGACATTCCTCAGGTGGTATACATTTTCTCCATTTACTATTTTGGTACGATATTTTCGGTCCTATTATTTTTAATAATTCAAGAAAAGATTTTTCACTCATTCTGTAATAGTTAAAGAATTTACGAGGATGCTTTCTTAAATCTTCATGAAGAATGTAAAATTGACCCCGATGTTCTCTGTCAGATAAAATTGGATGCACCCAAAATTTTCTTTTCCGTTGCTTTCTTAATTTCTTTCGTAATAACAGAGCCACTATACAAGCGGTTTCTATGAAGTCCATGTTGATACTAGGCTCTAGTCACGATTAATCAGTCGCAAATGCGCGACCATACAAATTTTTTGCGACTACTACATTTATGTCGCTGCGACAAATAATCGCATGAAAATCGCATGTGCGCGCCTGGCCGTAGACCTGAAAGGGAAGTTCTATATATAAACAACCATCTAAAAAATACAGAGTTTGTACCAAAGTTGTTTCCGAAATTCGATTGGATAGTAACGTTTCTCTTAAGTAATAACCTTACTTAAAAAAACGTACGAAGAATTCATAAAATTATTATAGTGGCCACAAATGTAGATGTTACTTTTTTTTGTAACATGTTATTGTTTTCGCAATTTTTGTTTTAACTTTTCAATTTTATTAATATGAAGTGCATAAACCGAAAATGAAAAAAAAAACGATAAGATTTTTTCTCGCCATAAAAAAGTCGTACCTGCAGAGGTTAAATTTACTATCAAAGTATTTGAACATGGCTGCATATTTCATTCCAAAAGTACATAAATATTCATTTAAAGTATGGTTAGTATAATATCGACATTTTCTTGAAAATTACTGCGATTTTTTAAGTAAAGACATTTGTGTTTAGTTTTACACTCTGAATTGATTGATTCAATTGAAAGAGAAAAAATAAAGAGCAAAAAGATATTACCTACTTTTGATTATCATTTATCATATAAAAATATCACTACACCAAATTTTGGGACTCAAAACCTTGCCGTTTTTGAAATATTACTAAAAAAGTACTTGCTGCCATCTTTAAAGGGCTCTTGAAAAGCATTTTCGGAGCAGACTTTATATAAACTTTTCTTCGTGATTTTTTATGTAAAATCACCCCTTTAATTATACAGGGTGTCTCACGTAACTGGTTCATTAGAACTTTTTTAACTTTCACTACTCGTAGAAGCTTCAAATTTTGGTGTCATGGATTGTTCATTCTGATCTTTTAACCTAAAATATTTTCAAGATGGCCACCACTTCCGGCCTACCGGAAGTAGACCTCAACTTCGTTATTTTAAATGGAATGCTATAGTTTTTATTACACCATTTAATTATACGTAAAAAAATATGTTGACTTTGATAACAGTTGTTGGTACCTAGCGTTTTCTGTTTTCGAGTTATTTTGATTTTAAGCATTTTTGTCAAACATCACCATGCTCTTTAAAAGCCCATATCTCAGCCAACGTCAATTCAAAAACTATTAAAACTATACTCTTCATATGCTGTTAAATATCTTATACATGCTGGTCAAAAATTGAGTAACCGTTTCTCTTTATTCAATTGCGTGAAAGTCGAAAATTTTAAATGGAACGGGGCGTATATTTCCATACACTATCAGAAAGGGAATTTAATTCTCTACAAATTATCTATAAACATTATATAATATCTATCTATAAACATTATAATATACCTATTTATTATACTTTTCGTGCTATTGAGGAATTTATCAAAATCATACGTGAAATGCTAGAAACCGTTTGTGTTTTTATTAGAAGGCCATGACATTTTGACTGCTTTTTGTTTAATTTATTTAAATTATTGTTAGTAATATTTCTATAATGAGCTGCGATTGAATAATCTTTAGATTGCTAGCTATTATTTACCAAAAATAACCAAAAGAAAACCGAATAAATGAAACAATGAAAAATAACAATTTAATGCCAAAAATTAAAATCAATAACATAAAAGAATCAAAAACTTAGAATTATAAAAATAAATTAAAGGAATTTAATTCTCTACAAACTATCTAGAAACTTTCCTGTGCCTATTTGTTCTAGTTGCCCTCATATTTGGAAATTAATGGACGCATGCAATGTTGGAAAGCTTCTTGCTTTTATGTTACAAAGCCATGGAGTTTTGGCAAATTTTCATCAATATTTATGTTATTGTTATCATTACTTAGTTGTGTCATCACTTACTTCTGTGAATGTCTTTGAATATCATGGCGAGTTATTCCAACGCCAACATTTTAAATTCGTCTTGTATTCATGGCGGATGTAATAAAGTGTTGGATAGGATCGGTTTCTTAGTTTTGGAAAGATCAAAATAAAAGAAAGCATAAATTTCTATCACCAGCGGCTTAAAGTAATGGAATAAATGTTTTGTCTTATTTTATTGCTTTACCAAATTCTTCGGTAAGAGGTGCTTCGATCGATTTAGATGAATAATATTTTTCAAGAAAGCACCGTTAATAAATAAAGTGAACTCTTCTGTTGGTTATTTTTGGTAAATAAAAGCTAGCAAAGTAAAGTTTATTCAATCGCAGATCATTCTATAATTGATAAATTGATAAAAACAAATAAATTAAAACAAAAATTATTTTTAGGATACAATTAACTAACTCGTATTTCATAAAAAAATTAATTAATTTATTTATAATTTGATATAATTGATTTAGAAGCATAATTTGATTGCGATATTGTAGATGGCGCAATAATGTAGTTGTAAAAGATTTTGAGATCAAACTTTTTTGTTGTTGAAAATGTAAATTTATCGTAAACATTTTAATTGAAGTAATAATTAGAACTTTCGGGTTTATCATGTGTAAGTTTCAATGATCGAGTGCTTTTGTTTTAAATCTGATACACGCATTTAGTATTTTCGGGTTAAAGTAATAAATGCAGGTAAATTAATTCTTAGTATGTACTTATATGTTACAGTAAAACGAAAGTAGGAATGTTATTATCTATTTAATTGCTATTATCTTGATGATAATGATGATTAGTATGATTAGTAAAGAGATAATTAATTCTTCAGGGCTACAACTTAGTATAGAGATAAATTGCGTCAAATCATCTTAATTTTTTGTCCTCTACATACTCTTGCTTTGTGTCGGTTCTTATATGAATCATCCTGTATACTAAGTGAATCACCCTGTATACAGGTGTTTCTGTAAGTCGTGGCATAATTTTAATCACAAATACTTGAGTTAACATAATAACCATTTGTGTAAAAATTTTTGGTCTAAACCCATAAATGGCTAAGATATGGACCTTCAAAGTTAAGAAATTTTTAAACTTTTTCTTAAATATCTTCAATATGGTTTGTCTTAAAAAGATAAAATTTGGCAAACATGAAAAATCATTTAAGACCACTTTTGAAAACATACAACCACGGGATCAAGCTATACAGGATGTCCACAAAGGAAATTTCATTAAAACTTTTTTATTATGTCGTAAACCTTTAAACTGATTCTAAAAGCCTATTTCATTTTAAAACTATTTTCACTCTTAGACAATTTTGATTAGATGCATCTTTTTCGAGTTATTCGCAAAAAGATTCAAGCTTGTTTTTTAGGATTTCCATTAATCGTATCTTTTCATTAATCTATGAAAACAAATTGTTAGTAAAGTAGTAAAGCAATCTGTCAAATTATTACCCAACATGCGTTAGTCGTTAATTATTGTTTAAAATGGTAAATAATTTCTATTTTCTGAGCAAACTGATATGCTTTTAACTTTGAGAGAGTGTTTAGGCAATGCTAGCGCAGCAGCAAGACGATATTGCGAAACATTTCCCAATCGCAGACAACCTGACAGAAAAACATTACTTAATATCGAAAGACGTTTACGCGAGACAGGAAATTTAAGACCGAAGTATGTAAATAATGGAAATCAGAGGTCAGTTCGTACACCCGAACTGGAAGAAGATATTTTGGATTTTGTGGCAGATCGTAGTACTGCTAGTACTGCTGATATAAAACGACATTTTAGAATATCTAGAACTACAGCTTGGCGTGTCCTACACGAACAGCAATTATATCCATACCACTTGTCCACAGTTCAAGAATTAAAAATTACTGATTATCCATTGTGAGTACAGTTTTGCCGTACTATGGTGGAAAAATGTACAATTGATGGTGCGTTTTTAGAAAAAATACTATTTACAGATGAATCTACCTTTTTAAAACATGAAACAATTAATTTGAGAAATGCTCATAATTGGGCTGAAGAAAATCCACATTTTACGTGTGTTTGTCAATCGCAATGGAAATTCAGTGTAAACGTTTGGGCTGGAATTGTTGGCGATTTTATTATCAGACCCGTTTTTTTGCCCTCCAGACTTAATGGTGTTAGTTATTGGGATGGAGTTATTGGACGATGTTTCATATGAAACAAGACTTGAAATGTGGTATTTACATGATGGAGCGCCTCCTCATTGTACAAATACTGTTAAGGAGTTTACATCAACACATTCCTGGGAGATGGATTGGACGAGGACCAGAAGCCCCTATCACTTGGCCGGCTCGATCGCCAGATCTAACTCCCCTAGACTTTTATTTATGGGGGTGTGTTAAAGATTTGGTATACAATTCGAATATTGATACTGTTGAACAATTACGCCAAAAAATTGTGGAGTCGTTTATAATAATACGACAAGAAAACGCATTGCCTCCGCCGAAGCAGGCGGAGGACACTTCGAGCAGTTACTGCAATATGTACTATACTTTATCCACTTTAGTTGTTGTTTTTCAAGTTTTTATTTTATTTTACCCTGTTTTCTTAACTGATTCTTTTATTGGTATTTACGTTTGAAGAGCTGTTTTTGTTTTGCTTTTGTATTGTTATCTGTATTGTTTTTGTAATTTGTTATTTTTATTGTTAATAAATTCACTTTGTTCGCATTTACTAATAATGCCAAATTGCTTTACTTACGATTTGTTAATTTGTTAGCTGCATCGGCTTTATTAGGCTTTGTTATTTATACTATGACTAATTAAGCCGAGGTGATTTGCGGCTGCAGCCCAGTGATCAACCTGAATTATCTTCATATTAAATCAAATTAAGCTTGCGGCCAAGACTTAACGATTAAGCCTTTATCAATTTGAAACTTTTAATTACACTGCAACGTCTTGGTGATAGGAAGCTTTACATTTATCATTCACAAAGTTACTAAATAAAGCCAAGACATCACAAACTAATTACAGATTGATACGATATTAATCACTTAATTTCATCACTTAAAAAAGCCGAAAGTTTGCAGTCGAGGCTGAGTGATCAATATGATATCACACTAAATATTCGTTATTTGGTAGTAGTGCCTCGATTGCAAGATCGTTTTTATTAGGTCTTGCAACTTTTTATTATAGTCTCGGCTTGGTCATAAGTAGACAATTTGAGATTGATATGGGTTTATCATTTGCAACTTCACTTAAAAGTCTTGCGGTTGAGGCTCTGTGATTACTATGACATCAACTTGAATACACTTTATATGGTGGTGTCTCGGCTGCAAGCATCGTCTTTATTAGGTGATGCAACTTCTCATCATAGTATCAGCATGGTCATAGACAGCTTCGAATTTGTTTATCCACAAATTTAATAAACCCAAGGCATCAGAAATCAATTTTAGTCTTATACGATATTAGTCATTGAATTTCGATGGTAAACGGTCTTATTTTTTATTAAACTTTTTGATAGATTGTTAAACATCTTCCTCTGAACAAAAACTAGAACTAACACTAGATCGACCTATAACTTGAAAGTTTTAGGTTTAGCCGTTCGCCTAAAAACGTTCTTAAGACGTCTAAGCTGTCCCTGAACGAAAACTAGAATTAACACTAGACCTAGAATGTTTCGATTCTAGCAAGTCTGAAGACGCACGGCTAAATCTGAATCAATATCTATAAAATCTAAGCAAATAAATAGCAAAATGGACTTGTAATTTAAAAGGTCTTGTCTGACAATATTAAACTGGAAGTTTTACTAGTACTTTGCTAGCTTTACTAGCTTGGAATTTCTCTCCCCCAAACCACTCTGAAAATATTTTACAGTGATACATATATTTTTGATCATCTGATTGAGCGCGAGTCACGTGAATTGACGTGACCCACGCGTGAGTCACGTGATTCATGTATGATATTCAGGTGAATGGCGTGCGTGATCCGCGTGGGTCTAGCTCGTGAGCGGGCATAACATGTCACTCACGCGCACATCTCTATCAGATACTATATTAAAATTTAAAACTACTATTTAAAATTCAAAAGATCAAAAATCCGAAAGCTCCTAGCTCTAGTTTTAATTCAACATAAAGTTAATTTTATTAATTTTTATAGGCGCCTACGATAAATGAAAATAATAAAAAACAAGCTTGAATCTTTTTGCGAATAACTCGAAAAGGATGCATCTAATCAAAATTGTCTAAGAGTGAAAATAGTTTTAAAATGAAATAGGCTTTTGGAATCAGTTGTAAAATTTAAGAGTTTACGTTATAAAAAAAAGTTTTAATGAAATAAACTTTGTGGACACTCCGTATAGCAATGATCCCGTGGTTGTATGTGTTCAAAAGTGATCTTAAACGATTTCTCATTATAACATTGCACTGTCTGCGAAATTTTATCTTTCTAAGACAAACCATAGTGAAGATATTTAAGAAAAAGTTTAAAAATTTCTTAACTTTGAAGGCCCATATCTTAGCCGTTTATGGGTTTAGAGCAAAAATTTTTACACAAATCGTTATCATTTTAACTCAAGTATTTGTAATTAAAATTACGCCACGACTTACAGAAACTATATTGATACCATATATACAGGGTGATTGATTCACTTAGTATACAGGATGATCCATATAAAAATATGGATCCGACACAGAGCAAGAGCATGTAGAGGACGAAAAATTAAGATGATTTAACGCAATCTATCTCTATACTAAGTTGTACCCCTGAAGAGTTATAGCCCTTCACTGAACGAAAAGGGTATGTAATATTAATAAAAAAGTTCATGTAAAACATAAAAAATTGATTTAAAATTTGTCCAGCGAATAACTTTATGAAGTTTTCATCAATATTTATGTTATTGTTATCATTACTTAGTTGTGTCATCACTTACTTCTGTGAATGTCTTTGAATATCTTGGCGAGTTATTCCAACGCCAACATTTTAAATTCGTCGTGTATTCATGGCGGATGTAATAAAGTGTTGGATAGGATCGGTTTCTTAGTTTTGGAAAGATCAAAATAAAAGAAACCATAAATTTCTATCACCAGCGGCTTAAAGTAATGGAATAAATGTTTTGTCTTATTTTATTGCTTTACCAAATTCTTCGGTAAGAGGTGCTTCGATCGATTTAGATGAATAATATTTTTCAAGAAAGCACCGTTAATAAATAAAGTGAACTCTCTAGGAATATCTCGCCCATCATTATGTGAAATATTACGCTATATTATTGTTTTTCATTGTTTCATTTATGCATTCTTCTGTTGGTTATTTTTGGTAAATAAAAGCTAGCAAACTAAAGTTTATTCAATGGCAGAACATTCTATAATTGATAAATTGATAAAAGCAAATAAATTAAAACAAAAATTATTTTTAGGATACAATTAACTAACTCGTATTTCATAAAAAATTAATTAATTTATTTGTAATTTAATATAATTGATTTTAGAAGCATAATTTGATTGCGATATTGTAGATGGCGCAATAATGTAGTTGTAAAAAATTTTGAGATCAAACTTTTTTGTTGTTGAAAATGTAAATTTATCGTAAACATTTTAATTGAATTAATAATTAGAACATTCGGGATCATCATGTGCAAGTTTCAATGATTGAGTGCTTTTGTTTTAAATCTGATACACGTATTTAGTATTTTCGGGTTAAAGTAATAAATGCAGGTAAATTAATTCTTAGTATGTATATGTTACAGTAAACGAAAGTAGGAATGTTATTATCTATTTAATTGCTATTATGTTGATGATAATGAACTTGATAACTTGTTGTTTTGATAAAACTTGGAGGTATTGCTGATTATGAATGTAGGGTCAACAACATCAACAGTAAAGAACAAAAATTGCAAGAAACAGGATAATTTACGCAAAACTTGAGATATCTGCTCTGGTTTTGTTATTATTTATGGCTGGTACAAGAAGTATTTTAACGCACTCTGGGCTGAATGCCAATTCTAGTTGGACAAAAATAAAAGAAAATATTGTCAAAGTTTATGGTTTGCAAACAAAAGAAGTTTTTTTTTTGTTTAAAAATTTGTTATTATAGCAAAGTAGTGCGTTAGAAGTTACTGTGCAGCTTCCAAAGGGAGTATAGGAGACAAGCAATCAGGATATGAGGGATTCAGAGGGCAGCATACTAGAAAGTCCTTATATCTAGGTTGTATCTATTTATGGACTAAGCGTTTATGATTCATTGCTAACAATATGTATGCAAAATGAGATTCTCTGTCTTCTTTAATTTTTGAGTTATCGTTGATTTTTATGCTGAAAACCTGAAATTATGAAATTGTTGGTGATATTTACTTATTTACTTTATTGAAGATGTCTTTTTTTTTTGTTTTTTGTGTCTTTACTTATTATCATTTATTTTTTTGTAGAGTTAGGGATTTATATACAGTTTATATCAATCTAATATGTAATAGTCAAGGCTTGGATTGAAAATCAGTTTGTTCACAACTGAATCTTTGCTTCGTCATTGCACTATTTTTTCTTTTTGTTATTATTTATTGTTTTGTTTGTTATTTATATATTTTTATATTTTCTTTTTTATATACATATTTTTTTTATATTCTTTTATATATTTTCTTATGTTATATTTTTATAATTACTTTTATTTTTTTCCTGATGAATGTGCAATAAAGGCTATTATTATTATTATTATTATTCCTGCAAATTCTGTATGTTCAGATTGTAACTGGTTATGGCTTAAGCTTTTCCACATCCTTATAAACAATCTTAGGGAATGAAGTATTCGACCATATATTTGGATTTATGATTTATGGAAAAATTTTGCAATAAAAATCATCAATTATGATATTTTACAGATTTTTGCGTTATTATTGCAAAATTGTAATTGCCAAATTCTAACGATTTATTGATCATCCCTTGCAATTAGATCATAACCAAAAATTTTTATGCATAAGATTTGTCGGTGGAGTTTAATATTAAAGTTTTACTTAATTTTTATAATAAGATTTTCAAATGATGATATTTTGGAGATTTTTGATTATTCCCCATAACTAGGTTGTGCTTGATTGTGGATTAACGTTTATGTTTCATTATAAACTTTTTACGTTCATTCAAGAAGTATTTCTCGGTCTGTTTTAGTTTTTGAGTGGTGGTTGATTTTTATGTAGAACTCTAAAATTATGATATTTTGAAGCTTTTCGCTGTATTCCTGCAATCTTCTTATACCTAGGTTCTGTAACTGGTTGTGGATTATGTTTTTCTTGTTAATTACAATCAATATTCGTTTAATAGGTTTTCTTTAACTCTTGTGATTTTTGAGTTATTATTCGATAATTATCGAAACTGGTAATGGATTATGGAATAGTGAATCATTATCGATAATCTTATTTTATTATTTTTTCAGTTCTTCTAGCGTTCTCGTTCTTATTAAGCTCATTAAATAATTATTTTAAATATTTATTGTAAATAATTTTTATTAATAAATTAATTTAATAAATTTAATTACCAGGTAAAGTTGCCAGGGGCAACCGACACATCTGGGAAAACTCGATAATAAAAAGCGATGTTGTTACGGCATTAAAACGTAAAAGATAATATTATTAAAGTTAAGAAATAAACGGAAAAAATTGTAACAAATAAGTAGTAATTATTAGAAGAAAATAAGCCAAAAAAATAACAAATTAAAACTCGAAAATTATAAGCAGCATGCAAGACCGATTCACTTACAAAAGAAAATTATTTATAAAACTAAATTTAATACAGTTTACTGTTGTATTTAAAATATAAAATAAAATGTTTTAAAAATCAATCGACGAAGTAAATGTAAATCAAAAAAGATTAAAAATTTTTTTGGTATTAAAACCACCAGTTGGCTTTTCATCCTAACATTTTTTGTCATTTCACCTCCACTTTTCGTTTTCCACACAATAAATAAAAGAGGGGATGTTAAGACGTTGGTACTCTATTATCACGATTTAGTTGAAGTGTGAGCTTTGACCGATCGAGTTGTTGTTGAAAATAGAACTTATTACGCGAATTTCGTGGTAGTATTTCGTTTTTACTTCTATTTCGAAAAATTGTTGGTATCCGAACATAAAACCGAAAGACATTAATGCGTGATTACAAAAATGTGATTTTATTTGATGTGGATCAAGCATGAGGTTATCGAAAATGTAACTTATTAAGTGAATTAAAATAAGTGATAAACTATCTGTGTTTTATATGATTAATACTAACAATAAAACTATTCTTGTGATGTTGATGGAATCATCGGGTTGTTATTTTACGGATGTTAAATGGTATATTAAATACTATTAATTTAATTTTTGGTGTAATAAAATAAATTGCTGGTCTTTTTCAGCTGAGTTGTGCAGAGGAAACCAAGGAAAACAACATCAGTTCGGTGAGTCGTTTTAAAAATTTTAATTTTTACATATCTAGACAACTTACAATGTACAGGAATTTTGAATTTACATTGTAAGGAAATACTATTTCGGAATGAAAACCGATTCGGAAAACGGATGATCTGAACTAAAAAACTTTTCTGAAAATTGTTATTTTTGTTTACACAATATTAGGCATTTAGATAAAGTTTATTAAATGTTATTATTATTTATATGTTATGATTTACTGATTTAGCGAGAACAGTTTTAAAAACAGATTTTTGAATATTTATTAGATTAGCAATAAATGAACAAAAATAATAATAATAAAAATATAAAAATGTATGTAAGAAATTTAAATTATCGTGAATAACTATCATCAATTAAATAAAGCATAACGCGATGTAGATAGCAGCTCTTTTTCCTGAACTTTAATAGAAAAGGTCATTGAAGTTTTTGGAGAATTAAGAAATTTCCTTTACTGATGGCTTTGACGTGGCCATCACCATGTCGTCTAAACTCCGATTTCAATACCTGATGCAGTGCTAATGTTAGTTCTAGTTTTACTTCAATTGAACTTCAGATGAATCTTCTTCAGATGAAATGCACGTCTAAACCCAACCCAACCCATTCTTGTTTGTTTGAACTGAAGTAAAGAACTAACACTAAACCTAGAACTAGAATCAGTCGTCTTGAGAAATGTACGGCTAAACCCGAATGTTTCTAGTTCTAAATCTAGAGATAAATCTTATGATACAAACCTAAAACTAACATTACATCTAATACTAGCAACATTGGGGTTTAGCAGTCTTGGGAGATGTATGGCTAAACCCAAATGTTTCTAGTTTTAGATCTAAAGATAGATTTTATGATATAAAATTAGAAGTAACACTAGACCTAGAACTAGAATCATTCGGGTTTAGCAGTCTTGGAAGATGTATGATTAAACCGAAATGTTTCTAGTTTTAGATCTAGAGGGGATCTTATAATATAAAACTTGAATTAACCCTAGACCTAGAATGATTTGGGTTTAGCAGTCTTGAGATGTACGGCTAAACCCAAATGTTTCTAGTTATAGATCTAGAGATAGATTTTATGATATAAAACTAGAACTAACACTAGGTCTAATGTTAGTTCTAGTTTCACTTCAATTCAAATATACAAGGGTGCTGTCAGTTGGTAAAATACTCTATTTCAGAAACTATTCTTTGTAGAGATTTTCATTAAAAAAAGTCTTCAGAAATGTCTTCTAGAGACATCTTCTAGAGATCTAGAGTTGGACATAAATATATAAAACTAGAACTAACACTAGACATAGAAGTGGAAAGTTTTTTGTTTAACCGTGCGTCTTCAGACTTATCTGTTGTATTTGTCCTTCTCTTGCAATAAGTAGCCGCGTGTTGGCAATATGTACCATTTATTAAGTCTCCACCAGTAATCTATAGTCGATTCCAAGAATCTGTAGTATTTTGCTATATATTGTTCAGTATTTCTTTTCAGAGTAATATCTAGCCTTTCAGTACAATTTGTACTCTTCTGCCAACAGTATTATTTAATCCTCTACAAGCGGTATTTTATCTTCCCACAGCAGTTTCTACTTTTCTACCAACACTATGTAGTCTGTTAGTGGTATCTGGTCTACTGCTAACAGAATGTAGTTTCTGCATGAAATAC
The DNA here is from genome assembly GCA_036711965.1 of Onthophagus sagittarius. Classification (NCBI taxonomy): domain Eukaryota; kingdom Metazoa; phylum Arthropoda; class Insecta; order Coleoptera; family Scarabaeidae; genus Onthophagus; species Onthophagus sagittarius. The sequence goes on along the minus strand of JASERS010000005.1, from coordinate 10,687,174 downwards.
CTAGTATTCTAGAAGCAGATTCTAGTCCTCCAAAAACTTATCTACTCTTCTCTAATAATCTCTAATCTCTTATAAACAGTATCTAGTTTTCAAAATCTAGTCAGTCTTCAGTCCTTCAGTCCAGTAGTCTTCTAGTCTTCCATACGCAACAATTAAACTTTTTCCATCAATATGTAGTCATCAACAAACAGCATGTATCCTTCTGGAAAGTAGTGTTTAGTCTTTTACAAGCAGCGTTCTGTCTTCCAAAAGCAATATTTATTCTTCCAGAAGCAATATTTAGTCTTCTAGAAGTAGTAATTGGACATAATTCGTTATAACCAGTATACAGTCTTTTGTTACCATTGTCTATACCAGTAATATAGTCCTCTCCAACAATCTCTAATCTTTTACAGGTAGTATTTAGTTTTCCAAATGCAGTATCTTATCCTCTAAACACATTCAGTCTTTTACCATCAATATACAGTCTATTTGTAGTATTTCGTTTCCAACAAGCAGCATGCAGTCTTCTGAAACGTAGTGTTTAATCTTCTACAAGTAGAGTTCAATCTTCTAGAAGCAATATCTAATCTTCCAGAAGTAATATCTAATCTTTCAGAAGCACTATCTAATCTTCTAAAAGCAGCATAATTAGTAGCTGTATATTTAGTTCTCTAAATGCAGTATCTAGTTCTCCGAATGCAACATTTAGTCTTTTACCACCAATATATAGTCTATTAGCAATATATAGTCTATTAGCAATATATAGTCTATATATAGTTTTTTATAAACTGCATGTAGTCTTCTGGCAAGCAGTATTTAATCTTTTGTAAGCAATATTTAGTATTTCGCAAGCTTAATTGAATCTTCTACAAGTGGTATTCAGTCTTCCAGGAGCAACATCTTGCCTTCCAGAGAGGTATCTACTTTCCTGTCAACAGTGTGTACTTTGTTAGCAAAATCTAGTTTTTAGCAAACAGCATATGGGCTTCTAGATCTAGAGTTGGACATAACTATATAAAACTAGAACTAACACTAGACATAGAAGTGGAAAGTTTTTTGTTTAGCCGTGCGTCTTCAGACTTATATCTGTTGTATTTGTTCTTCTCTTGCAATAAGTAGTCGCGTGTTGGAAATATGTACCATTTATTTAGTCTCCACCAGTAATCTATAGTCGGTTCCAAGAATCTGTAGTATTTTGCTATATATTGTTCAGTATTTCTTTTCAGAGTAATATCTAGCCTTTCAGTACAATTTGTAGTCTTCTGCCAACAGTATTATTTAATCCTCTACAAGCGGTATTTTATCTTCCCACAGCAGTTTCTACTTTTCTACCAACACTATGTAGTCTGTTAGTGGTATCTGGTCTACTGCTAACAGAATGTAGTTTCTGCATGAAATACCTAGTATTCTAGAAGCAGATTCTAGTCCTCCAAAAACTTATCTACTCTTCTCTAATAATCTCTAATCTCTTATAAACAGTATCTAGTCTTCAAAATCTAGTCAGTCTTCAGTCCTTCAGTCCAGTAGTCTTCTAGTCTTCCATACGCAACAATTAAACTTTTTCCATCAATATGTAGTCATCAACAAACAGCATGTATCCTTCTGGAAAGTAGTGTTTAGTCTTTTACAAGCAGCGTTCTGTCTTCCAAAAGCAATATTTATTCTTCCAGAAGCAATATTTAGTCTTCTAGAAGTAGTAATTGGACATAATTCGTTATAACCAGTATACAGTCTTTTGTTACCATTGTCTATACCAGTAATATAGTCCTCTCCAACAATCTCTAATCTTTTACAGGTAGTATTTAGTTTTCCAAATGCAGTATCTTATCCTCTAAACACATTCAGTCTTTTACCATCAATATACAGTCTATTTGTAGTATTTCGTTTCCAACAAGCAGCATGCAGTCTTCTGAAACGTAGTGTTTAATCTTCTACAAGTAGAGTTCAATCTTCTAGAAGCAATATCTAATCTTCCAGAAGTAATATCTAATCTTTCAGAAGCACTATCTAATCTTCTAAAAGCAGCATAATTAGTAGCTGTATATTTAGTTCTCTAAATGCAGTATCTAGTTCTCCGAATGCAACATTTAGTCTTTTACCACCAATATGTAGTCTATTAGCAATATATAGTCTATTAGCAATATATAGTCTATATATAGTTTTTTATAAACTGCATGTAGTCTTCTGGCAAGCAGTATTTAATCTTTTGTAAGCAATATTTAGTATTTCGCAAGCTTAATTGAATCTTCTACAAGTGATATTCAGTCTTCCTGGAGCAACATCTTGCCTTCCAGAGAGGTATCTACTTTCCTGTCAACAGTGTGTACTTTGTTAGCAAAATCTAGTTTTTAGCAAACAGCATATAGGCTTCTAGATCTAGAGTTGGACATAACTATATAAAACTAGAACTAACACTAGACATAGAAGTGGAAAGTTTTTTGTTTAACCGTGCGTCTTCAGACTTATATCTGTTGTATTTGTCCTTCTCTTGCAATAAGTAGTCGCGTGTTGGCAATATGTACCATTTTTTAAGACTCCACCAGTAATCTATAGTCGGTTCCAAGTATCTATAGTATTTTGCTATATATTGTTCAGTATTTCTTTTCAGAGTAATATCTAGCCTTTCAGTACAATTTGTACTCTTCTGCCAACAGTATTATTTAATCCTCTACAAGCGGTATTTTATCTTCCCACAGCAGTTTCTACCTTTCTACCAACACTATGTAGTCTGTTAGTGGTATCTGGTCTACTGCTAACAGAATGTAGTTTCTGCATGAAATACCTAGTATTCTAGAAGCAGATTCTAGTCCTCCAAAAACTTATCTACTCTTCTCTAATAATCTCTAATCTCTTATAAACAGTATCTAGTTTTCAAAATCTAGTCAGTCTTCAGTCCTTCAGTCCAGTAGTCTTCTAGTCTTCCATACGCAACAATTAAACTTTTTCCATCAATATGTAGTCATCAACAAACAGTATGTATCCTTCTGGAAAGTAGTGTTTAGTCTTTTACAAGCAGCGTTCAGTCTTCCAAAAGCAATATTTATTCTTCCAGAAGCAATATTTAGTCTTCTAGAAGTAGTATTTGGACATAATTCGTTATAACCAGTATACAGTCTTTTGTTACCATTGTCTATACCAGTAATATAGTCCTCTCCAACAATCTCTAATCTTTTACAGGTAGTATTTAGTTCTCCAAATGCAGTATCTTATCCTTTAAACAGATTCAGTCTTTTACTACCAATATACAGTCTATTTGTAGTATTTCGTTTCCAACAAGCAGCATGCAGTCTTCTGAAACGTAGTGTTTAATCTTCTACAATTAGAGTTCAATCTTCTAGAAGCAATATCTAATCTTCCAGAAGTAATATCTAATCTTTCAGAAGTACTATCTAATCTTCTAAAAGCAGTATAATTAGTAGCTGTATATTTAGTTCTCGAAATGCAGTATCTAGTTCTCCGAATGCAACATTTAGTCTTTTACCACCAATATATAGTCTATTAGCAATATATAGTCTATATATAGTTCTTTATAAACTGCATGTAGTCTTCTTCATTTAATCTTTTGTAAGCAATATTTAGTATTTCGCAAGCTTAATTGAATCTTCTACAAGTGGTATTCAGTCTTCCAGGAGCAATATCTTGCCTTCCAGAGAGGTATCTACTTTCCTATCAACAGTGTGTACTTTGTTAGCAAAATTTAGTTTTTAGCAAACAGCATTAGGCTTCTGCAAGTAATATCCAGTATTCCCAAGGTAATACTTGACTTTTCAACAATATGCAATCTGCAATCGATAACTAGTCTGCCAGAAGCACTATCTTGCTTTCCACAAGCAGAAAGTGAGAATGAAATTAAAAATGAGCAACATTCGCGTTTGAGTCTATGTTAGTTTTAAATTCTTCGCATGTGACTGTTTAACTGGATTAAGGTTATAAGTGCAGGTATATTGAAAATAATTTATGTTGATGGTTCTACGTCATAATGAATAAGATGCATAGTTTTTATATGTAAGGTAAAATTTGTTTAAGGTAATAAATTTGTTGGATGGAATGGAAAAGACATAACTTAGAGAAAACGTAAAATTTATGAAAATGGACTCGACAATCTGCGCCCAGTCGGTGATAAAACCGCGGAATAAATTCGCCCCTTATGCTGCGAAGAGCGATCCCGCGTATATCGGCGTATCCCTTTCACGTGCGCAATATTTTTATGGCGGATTTTCGCGCGAGCCCGTGATCTATAGATGTGTAATAATATAAAGAAGGGCACTTTATCGCCCTGGCCACTGTATACACACATGAGCGTCGGTTCTCCCGATATAATTTTATATGACACATTATGCATTAAAATCGGTTTTGCGGCCTGGAAAATTGCCTATAAGTGTCGTTTCGGCACCTCGGGCCCCCTCGCGGACTGGGTCTTCTTATTTATCGTACGCATATTTCTCAGGCGCCAAACGAAAATGGAAAATCGCATCATCGACGACGCAACCGACGCGTATACTTCAATAGCGACCCGATAAGAACCACTCTCTTTCTTCACTTTATTGCGTTTTTGATCCTTTATGAAAATAGAAAAAAATCAGCTTCTTGATAACCCCCGTCAATCTGAAATGATCTCGACTAAATCTCATCCCCTTAAAACCTCCCTCCGTGTATATTAACAAAAAAAATTCATAGAATCTCAATTGAAAGTTTTCGTTTTCTTAAATTCTTTTTTTTTGAATTTAACACATCAAGGGGGTTCCGTTCCGCTTTGAAGAAGTGTATAACGGGTTATCAGAATTTCGCACGCGGAGTTGGGATTGTCAACGGGATCGCGATGATTAATGATACGGCACGCTTACGTTTAACTTCATCCCTTTTGGGCGTTCCGACCCCTTTTCGTATCCGGGAACGGTCGGCGGACATACGTTTCGCGCTCACTTCACACGTACCACCGACAGGCCGTTCGTTTGACACGGCAAAACGGATTAAGTCGAATACACAGATTAGCGATAACACATTTCGAAACGAAATCAACCCGCCGTACCCCTCTTCATCCCCATTGGCGATTTCAAACTCAAAATCAAACGGGTGTGCTTTATACAAGGTCATTAATCTTTATTATTGGACAAATGAATTTTGGAATTTAGTGCTTACATGGGATTTTATTTGATGAGGAATTAACAAATGATGTTGAACACGATCATTCGTTAGTTTAGGTCAGTTATTCTCAACTTTTTTTCAAAATTTCGCAATACGTTTTTAATTTTAACGGCACATTTTTTGAATTTGGCGGCATATAGAAAGTTTTCTGGTGCACTTGTTGAGAATCGCTAAATTACATTATTGGTGATGAATCAAATTATTCTGAATAATAAAACAGTTGCTGCTACAGAGGTGTCGTTAGTGCGACGGAGATTAGAGTATTTAGAGATTAGTTCGAATTGACTCATCAGCCAGTCCGAACGAATCTCCAAATACTCAAATCATCAAATTTCCCTCTCGCAAAAAGTAGTTTTAAGGTGCCCTTAGTGCGAGGTAGAGTCAGGTATTTGTGATTTTTTTATTATTAGTGAACGGCGGTCACGTGACTCCAGTACGTTAGCCATCAGCCAATATGAATGAATCCTCAAATACCATAACGTCTTCGCACAAAAGGCAGTTTAAGAGATTATTCCAATTTCATTTTTGACTCACAAAAACTTCCTAAATTAGAGTTATTGGTGCCAAATAACTTTTTGATCTGTCAGTGAGTGATGAATACTTTAAAATAAACGAAATGAGAGAAAGGAATTAAATTGGCACGCCCACGAGTTTTGATGTTCTCACATCAATGTTTTTATTTATGACCCTTCATATTTTTTCCATATCTTGAGTGTGCTTAGGTTTTCAGTTATTACAGTAACTAAGGCTTAAATAAATAATTTCTATGAATATTAGTAGTAGAACCAGTAATGGAGTTACATATAAGCACCGGATACGTGGGTGATCTAGGTGTGCAAGCATACATACGAAATTGTTAATTGTTCTATGATCCTAAAATGTTTGCAGATGACACGATACTGCTTCCAGAATACTTGATACTGCTTCCAAAAGACTTGAAAAGCTTCTAGAATATTTGGTATTGCATTTGGTATTCCATAAGACTTGAAGTAGTTTCAGAGGTCTTAAGCTGATTTCAGAACACTTGATATAGCTTCCACAAGTCATAGTACTGCATCCAGAAGACGTGATATTGCCACTGGAAGATCTGATGCTGCTTCTAGATAACTTAATATTGCTTCCACAAGTCTTGATACTGCTTCTAAGAGACGCGTCTAGAATAGTTGAAATGTTTTTAGAAGATTTAAATTGCTTCCAGAAAGCTCGATCTCTGGAAAACTTGTGACTTTAAAAGTCTTAAAATGCTTTCAAAACAGTTAAAGGCTTGAACTACTTCCAAAAGGCTACACTGCTTCTAGAAAACTGGATATTGTTTTCAGAAGTCTTGATACTGCGTTCAGAAGAGTTGAAATGTTTTCAGAAGACTTAAACAGCTTCCAGAAGACTCGATCTATGGGAGACTTGTTACTTATTTTAAAAGTCTTGAAATGCTTCCAGAACATTTAAAATGCTTCGAGAAGGCTTGAACTAATTCCAGAAGACTTAACATGCTTTGAGAAAACTTGAAATGCTTCCAAAAAACTTGAAACTTCTACTGGAGGACTTGATAGTGCTATAGTTGATAGAAAACCTGATATTGCTTTCACAAGTCTTACAAGAAGGCTGAACTGATTCCAGAAGATGCCTGGAAGCCTGGATACTGCTTCTAAACACTTAATATTGCTTCTAAAAGATTTAAATTGCTTCCAGAAGATTTGATGCTGCTTCTGTAAGGCGTGAAATGTATTCAAAAGACTCGACATTATTTCTAGAAGCCTTGAATGCTTCCAAGTCTTGACGTTTCTTGTGTTAATTCTAAGACTTGCAATCCTTCCATAAGACTCAATACTGCCTCTGAAAGATTTGATACTGGTTTAAAAAGACTTGAAATGCTTTCAGAAGGCTTAACATGCTTTGACAAAGCTTAAAATGCTTTCAGAAGACTTGATATTGGTACTGGAAGACTTTATACTGCTTGATACACAAGTCTTGATACTTATTGCAGAAGGCTTAAAATGCTTCAAGAAGGCTTGAACTGATTCCAAAAACGTGATACTGCCCGGAAGATTTCACACTGCTTCTAGAAACTTAATATTGCTTTTAGAAGACTTGAATTGCTTCCAAAAGAGTAGATGCTGCTTCTGTAAAACTTGAAATGTTTTCAAAAGACTCGATACTACTTCTAGAAGACTTGAAATACTTCCAAAAGATTTGACTTCTCTTTTGTTAATTGTCCGGCTTTCCAATCTGCCCAACACCGTAATTACAATTTGTAAAACTTGAGTAAAGACGTAATTTTTCAGAGACGAATTGGTTTAATGTATTTTACTATTATATGAAAGCTTCCATAACATAATAATATAATAACATATATATTATTAGAAATTATATATTTAAGAATAAGTTACAATTTTGGTGAAGAGTGAAATATGAAATCAAGTGGGATACGATAAGGAATGAGGAAATAAAGCAGGAACTTAACATTACTAAAATGGAAAAAGACTCAATGAAAAGAGGTATTCTAGGGAAGAGTAAGAGAAACATCTAGGAAGAAGTGGGAGGAAAATACAGATTGAGAAGAAGAGCTTGAGCAGATATAAAGGAATTACCTAAAAACCAGAGGGAGTGGAAAAGTGAATGGAGGAATAGGTAAAAGATAAATCTTAGAACGCTATTTAATCCTAGGAGCACAACAAAGAACAAACTACACAAATAATTAGCCCCACAAACAAATATAAAACCAGGAAAATGTTCAAATGTACAGAATAAAAGTTCAAAAATACATTACAAGAAATTAGGGAAAAAGAATGAAAATTAGAGAAGCATGTAGACATTTTTAGGTCCTGAAAGTCTCAGTGCTTAATAGATTTACGGGATGAGTCGCAGAACATTTGAGGAAACCAGGCCCAATAACACTGCTAACAGCAGAAGAAGAGGAGCGAATAAAAAATTGGGCCATTAATCTTACTAAATATGGATTTCCAATAATGAAACAAATGCTTCTGGATTTAGTAAGAAAAATTATAGACGATTCGAAACTGAATATCTCCTTAAAAACACCACCAGTTTTAGTACACCAAAACAAAAATGGTATATAAATTTTTTTAAGGGAAACCCAGAAATATCGCTGAGCAATCCAAAAAAAATGGTTTACAGAATTGCAACAATTTTTAGCAGTTAATAACCTACTGGAAGATCCTCATCTTTGAAGATCCATGATGTATATTTAATGGAGAAGTATCTGGCTCTACCTTATGCCCAAAAACTGACCAAGTATTAGGTCCAAAAGTTATTAAAAACTTATACACTATTCAGCAAAGCAATGAAAAAATAACATTACTATTTTAATAGTTTTTAATGTTAATGAAGAACTTGCTCCTCTTGTGCAGTTTTCCAATACTCCAAATCTCCCAGGGCATTGGTGGAAAATATGCCCAGTGGTTCGACGCTAAGAACATCCGAAAATTACGATCTGGATGGATGACCTCAGATTTGTTTTTATGAATATGTTGTAAATGATTTCAATAACTGGATTCAGAGCAAAATATACAAACAGGTATTATCTTATTTGTGGAAGGTCACAAGTCTAGTATTATGCCGATGTCGGCATGATTAAGCCATAAAAGGCCGATTGAAAAAACACTATTTGAAGGTGGTAGAATAGATCTGGAACATTAATTTACAAAAATTAATTTTTGTAAAATATTTAGTACAATACTTACTGATTCCACAAAATTCCAAACAAATGCCAAAAATGGTTTGAGAAAATGCTATATTTTTCCATTAAACTCAAACGCAGTAGATGATACCAAATGTGTGACGAATAAAATAGAGAACATTAAAAAAAAACGAAGATATAAGCAGTGAAAATATAACAGCAATAGACATAAAATCAATAAAAAATGATAATAAAATGAAGGAGACTTCAGAGTCACATAGAATCAACACGAAAGTGATTATAAATTATAATATAGATTCGATCTATGAGAAGTACCATGATGAAGAGAGATAATATTGAATCTGTATATAAAGGTGAGTGCCGATGAAAATGTTTTAACTAACATGCCTAACGCAAAAGGATCAAGAGAAGATGTAAAAAAATTACTGATAATAATTCGTTAGTGTAGTCATTATCTTATTAACATAAAACAATTTAAAATTTTATTGTTAGAAATGATTGGGCATTTCCAAATTTCATTTATTATTTAAAAAACGTACTAAATTAGTATTATTGATATCGAATATTTCTTTTATCTGTGTATAAGGGTAGGTTTATGTTGGAGCTGTGATAAACGATAAGAGCGGCGATAAGAGCAGTGACAAGAGCAGCGTTAAATTTATTTCCATGGATTTGTATACAAAAACGCGTACTTTAATGCGTCGCTCCAATATAAATACTTGCATTCAAAATAATATCATTTTCTTTGCTATATCCAGTATCCTTGCTCTTGTCATTTATCGCACCTCCAACAGGAACGTATCCAAAAGAATTTATGAAAGATTTAGACAGGATCAAGAGATGCTGCCTGAGAATTTTAATTCTCAAAGGTGTTCAATTCCCATAAAATGATCAAGTTATTTATTCATTTCCAATCTGTTTGAAAATACGCGGTTTTGCGAAAAAGAAAAGATGCTAGAACTTTTGAGTTGGGTTGGGAGAACTTGGGGTATTTCAAACATACTCATTTCATAATTGATATTTAGATGTCTTTTTGCACGAGCCAAAAAAATCAAAAAATTCATAAGATTAAATTTCTGTAAAAGTGTCTGAATTTGCTCAAAATTCACAATAATTTTCTGAAATTATCAAAATGATCAAAATTCCGAAAAACATCAAGGTTATTTGTATTCATTTAAGCTTGCAGAAAATTATCAAAATTTTTCTCAAGTTTAATCCGAGATAACTTGGCTAGAATTATCAAAATTTGCCTAAAATCACTTAAAATTGTCAATGTTATAATTTTAATCTACAACTTAAAATTGAAGGTTAAAAATTCTCTGATTCTCAATTTAAATCATAAAATTCAATTTTTAATTAATAAAAATTATAATAGATAAGCTATTAGAAAATGTTGCACACTACTACGGTTTGAAATTTTAGGGTTAAGTGTATAACGTGTATTTGTGTTTGTTTTACTTTTATTTTGGGTGGATGGTTTATTTTACATAGAGGTGTTTTAAGTTGCATATCATTTAAACATAATTTTGGTTGCAATTTGTTTATTTAGTTTGATTTGGCTTAATTAACAGTTTTTTAAGATATCCTTTTATAATTTTCCTTCTCTTCTTTTCCAATAATTTAGTTTCTTCTTTAAATGATGGTGTTGCCTTTTCTTGATTTTTCGACTTGTGCGCAAGTATTTTTTTTTGTCAATTTTGAGGGTATTTATCTTTGTGTAGTGGGTTTTCTTGAGCTCTCTTTTATGTCAGACCAGTGCGTGTACACACGTAGTTTAAAAATTTTGGTTTAGCCATTTTGAGTTTTTGAAGTGTGGTGATTATTTTTAATCCAAGTTTTTGGGATTCATCTACGTCTTGTGCAAATTATTGGCAACGTTTTCGAACGTCCAATTAACGGATTCATCCGGATTTAAACGTATTTTGGAATTTTCTAACGTTTCTGACAAAACCTCGAAAATCTGAGGTAAGATTCTCTTTTTTTAACTTAAACCTATTTTCTCTTACACCCTACACATGTATACCTTCATTTATTCATATATACATCCTTTACCAACAAATTAATTAAACTATCATCATCTTTCACATTTTTCACATCATTCATCATTCACATCCTGTCTTTCATTCTTTCTATTCTTTTATTCTTCTAACTTTTCTTTGTGTTCATTTAAGATTTTAATTGAGGAGCATATATTTTGCATCCAATCAGTCCTATTTCTGAAACAGAAGTTTAGTTTTTTTTTTTTTTTGGAGAAAAGAAAAATCATTTTCGAAGTTCTACCTTTTCGGAGGGGTTCATTCTTAAATTTTGGGGAATTTGGTTGGAGTCGTATTGTCCAGCAACCTATCAAAACATCCTTTTCTTAAATCGGAGGAGATTGTCGCTGTGAAGTTTATTTGGAACATCTACGAATTAATCAAGATAAGGTCAGACCTAAGCATTTAATTATTGTTTACCATCTTCAGTTGTACAATTATTGTGAACCGGTATAGTAAATTTTTTTTTATAATTATTACAATTTACATTCAAATCTCGTTTTCAAAATAATTTTCATTTAAATAAATTGAATAGATAAATTAGATAAATAAATTGAATAAATAAATTAGATAAATAAGTTGAATAATTTCTTAGTTAAATAGATTAGTTAGAAAAAAAATTGCTTTTGTAAAATTTTGGCGTACGTTAATTTGTTTTTGGTTATTCGAGTTAATTTTGATTTATATTACGACGCCACACTGATATCAGGGGTACGGGTCGTGCGCGTAATTCGATTTAATTTCTTTAGTTTTTTTTATTATTTTCTTTTGAGCGAATTGCTCCAGTTATTAATTTGTTTAGTATTTTCAGTACGGCAATAATTCTTTTGAATTATTTTTTTTGTTTCTCTTCGTTTTTTCTGAAAAACAAAGACTATTACATCTGCAACAATAATACATATATTTTTTTTTACTTACCTTATTTTTTTTTTGTTGTTGTTTACGAATAGTTCTTTTTTGCAACTTAAAATATCTCGAATTGTTTATTTGTGTTTTGTTATTATTTTGTTTTGTTGTGTCTATTTGTGTCGATTACAACACTACCACCTCACGTCACAGTTCGTGGACAACGCAGGGTTAACTGTGTGGCGCCTTAGAAATAACCCTCCCGTCTTCACTGTGCTGACCGAGGACCTGCGTCTGTTATTTTGTAATTCGATTGTATTTTTTTGTAAGGTGTCACAACACATTTTTATCATTTTGTTCAATTTAAAATAATTTTGATTAATTGAATTGTCCATTTTGTAGAGGGCAATGGGGCAGTTTAATATAATTTTATGTCAAGAATTCCTTTGAGTATTGACATCTATCTTCATTTCAAAGCGGTGCAATGATATTGATGTCATAGGAGTAGCTTGGCCATGTTTTAGTAAAACTGTCGAAGTCAATTGCAGATAAAATTATTTGAAAGCATATTGAACAGTGTTGATGATGTTTAACCATCCCAGTCTTAGGACAATCTTTGTCAACTAATGCTTTAATCACTCCACATTATGCGGGTCTATTGCCGACGTCCCTGGAACAATATTTTAGATTGTTACCTTGTTGGAACAACTAATCTCGTTCCATGTTTTTGCCATTTGCGTTCGGTTTATGGGCTCCAAGCCATATAAAATACGATTTAACGTCAAATCGTCACCAACAGGTAAAAGTATTTGAAAGCATGTTGATCAGTCTTGATGATGCTGAATCATCCCACACTGTAATGGTTATATCGATGTGCTTTACTGTGGGCACTTCGGATCAAAGCGACTGCCAGAATGACGATATATCCACAATATGCCATCATATCCAAACATCAAACTTGTTATCATTATATCACATAATTTGTCCCCACAGCTATTTGATTCAGTTGGGAGACGCCTTGGTTCATTTGAACCAGATTCTGAAAATCGTATTCGAAATGAATATGGTATAGTCTAAAAGCTTGTAGTTTTAGTTCTAATATTGGGTCTAGTATTAATTTAATTAACGCTGCGAAAGTCTTCGTACTTAAATCATTAATTGCTGTTTTGTTAAAATTTAATGATCTGGTAACTTTTTTTTGTGGTTTCTGACCATAATCGTTCAGCAAAACATAATTATGGCATCACTTTAATATTAGTAACAAAAAAGCAAAAATGGGCACATTCATACACTATGTACAGTACAGTACATTTCTAACGTTTCATCCTGCTAACACATCAATATTTTAGTCCATCAATGGTTTTATATTTTAAAGTCTGTCGTACACATACATGCCACTCTTCCATGCTATAATTAAGTATGGTCTTTTATTTCTTTCTCGTCATACTTAGCTGTCCATTTCGATCGTTTCGGTAATTTGGAGTTATTACTTACTATCCACAATTAATTGAATTCATAACAATTCATCATTTTCCATAAAAGCCCATCAAGTCTTTACTTAACATCACAATTAATTGATAAAACCAGGTAAAATCAACGTTAAGTGGTTACTTATTATGACCCAGTACCTTTTCAGCATTTTGCTATTATTGCAAATGAGGTTACACAGACTCCATAGATGTCTCAAAATTTGGATGTATCTGTTTTGTACGTAATTTGCCAGCTTGTCATCTTACATGTTCTTAAATACCTCCCTACCAAATATTTTTTATTTGAATGATTTGCAATCTTTTTACTGAATTACGTTTAAAGCATTGGAAGAAAGAGAGAGGTAAAAAAGGGTTTTTCGGGGGATTTCCCCTGCATAAATCACAATTTGACAGGAGCTCCTGTGCGTTGAATTCGCTTTTCGCACGGGGGCCTCGAAGGCAGTGGTGTCGACGTAGCCCCCGTCCTCTCGCGCCATATTGTCTAGCGATCCATCATCCGACTGTCAGTAGTTATTGTTACGGAAATCTATACAGTTAGGGGCGGCCAGAACCTCCCGCGATGTGAGCACGCATAATTGGCCAAGTTTAAAGTCGAGATGAAATTGGCTCCGCGCCCCGCGGATGAATATTTTATGACGCATACCAACCTTAGAATCCACCCCAAATCTTCCCAACGACCCTCCCAAACAGTGCCCTCTCATTACAGACGTCATTAAAGAGCCATTAAAGAAATTCGATTTTGTAGATTTGAAAAAGATCTCGATTTTAATCAAAATCTAAAAATTCTTGATGGTGTTTTGAAAACGGTTTGCGATGCGGATAGAATGTGCTATTGTTATCTGGACGGGACGGCGGCGCTAGTAGTGAGTCCGGGGCGCAGATTATCGCCTCGTTAATAGGAATCGCATTGTTTGTGCATGCGGTGACCGCACAATGGGGGTGGAAGCGTCCTGACAATGAAGAGGGGGGACATCATCCCCAATAACGAACAATACGCGATCAGCCGCGTTAGATAGACTCCGGATTATGTCGACGCGGATTCACCTGCACTCTAACGTTTTAGATACCATACGGGGATGCTACTCCCCCCGTCAGCACCAACACCGCGTTAATATCCCCCCCATATCGGCATGCAGATATTAGACGAAACGATACCGTGCGTATTATAATTTTAAAAAACGATATGGGTAAAGAAAAAATTAAGAATTTTTGGTTGTTGTTAGTTAAAATAAATTTTTAATTAAGAATTTGTGCGTTTCAAAACTTACAAGATGTAATTTTCAGTATATGAAAAAGTTAATGAACACCGTGCTTTATGACATACGAAATTTTAATTAAAAATTTGTAGCTCGGCCAGCTTTATAACAATACCTTAACGTACATGTTAATTATTAATGCGACGTACATAGATAGTGTTTTGATTAAGAATGTACCTTTTCGTTATAAGGAGAAATGCTTATTTTTTAAAACGACTACCTTTTTCAGAAACAACTGAAAACTTAGATTAATTTTGAAATTGGTAAAATCAGATAATCGAAAAATTTATTATTTTCAAAAAGGATTCAAAATGCTTTAAGGAAACTTGTTTCGAGGATTAAGTTTCAATGAGGTGTGATAAAGAAAATTCAATGATATATCTTTGCCAAATTACTTTTTAATGTGAGTGTTTTTAATAATTTTTGTTCAAGTAAATTAACATACAGTAAACAAGGTAGGTGTTATGTCTCAAAAAGTAAAGCGGAGAAAGCTCTCTTTTCGCATAGTAAAAAATCTGCTGAAATGAATGTCTTGGAAGTTAGGTATTAGCCAGACCAACACTTAAGACTTAGGGCAACCTAAGAATAGTTTAGAAAAATGTTGAAATCTGAACAATTAAAACATAACTGTAGATTTTATCAGTTATCTCAAACTTGATCAATGTTAGATTGAAGGAGCCAATGTTAATCTTTTCTCCGTGTACTGACCTGAATTATTTCAAGATCGTTTCTATTCTTCATCATAATATCAACACTATAGACTTTATCCCAGAATTGCTGTAATGATTATAAACTTTTTTCTGTTTTTTCAGGAATTTGGCGACCAAGACTTTTAATGGGTGTTGCAAAACGGTAATATTTTAATTGTAATTAATTTTGGTGTTGATCCGGCTTCTAATCTCTCTCGTATTTTGTTCAATACTTTCTGTCTACTTATCCTTCTACTCATCGATTGCTTATTTGTCGATGAAATAGTGTATAATGATGTCTGAGTGCCATCACGATAAATTTCTTCGTGCCAAAGTCATTTTCCAAAACGCTAACTTTTCAGCCCCTTCTTGTCTCATTTTACTACTTATTATTAGTTTGTACATTGTCTAATGAACAAAACATTCTTGCCAATCTTAAGGCCAAAATAGATTACGCAATAGCTTTACATCTTTTACACAATACGAGAAGTGCAGGGTACCTGTAGTGTACTAAAATTTAGATGACCTATCGTGAAGTTAATGTTTCGCGGGATTACGAAACATTAATACGAAGAAAAATATTTCATTCCTAAATCGACAACACAACCTCGCTTAATTAAACCTCAAGGAAACATAAAAGTAGCAACGTCAGTTTAGCAGATTCTTGTGTAATGGATTGTTCTTTCTTTTATACTGCAAATGTTGTAGTGATAAAATCGGAACACATCAATAAATCTTTGCTAACTTAACATGTTAACAATCTTCTACTTTGCGTCATAAAAACGAATGTTGAGTTACTCCAAGTTCCAAACTTCACTCAAACTGTTTGATAAAGCTCGGATTGATTGAATGAACTTGCTTTGTTAATTTTTTTTCGAAAAATTCATTAAAAAAATTTTTAATTAGCTTGCGTGTTTCTAAGTAAAGGAAGAAGAATCCTTCTCAATTAACAAAGAAGTAGGAAACAAAGAGGATGCAAATCAAGTTCAATTATAGAAGGAGAGTCGGTCGGTTCAAAGATAAACATAAATCGAGCGTGCTCGCATACAGCTCGGTTTCACAAGCACCCGATCGTTAATAGCAATAATAATAAAACGTATGCGTGTATCTCTTCTATTAAGTAAACCAGAAGCGGCGCTCTAGCAAGCAAACGTCTTTCTTTTACTTAAACGAAGAGAACAGTTCGATCTCAAATAAATAGAGGTTAATTAACCTCTCGTTCTGCACTTACTTAGAGAGGCTACTTTGAATGTTTCCGGCGAATAATTGAGTTAAAAGGAGGAAACTTTTGCATACAGTTTTTTTAAATGGTCTATTAATTCTGAGAGTGTTTCTGGTGAGATAAACTTCTTGGATAAATCGATTTTTTCAAAATGCTGTTGATATCCCCTTTTCGGGATTTGGGTTAAAACCCTTTTTGTTTTCCCTTTTCGATTTTCGGTCCCAACAATAACTATCTGTTAATGCACGTTGCGAAATTCAGGGAAAATGCAATCAGACACCCCTTTGATGCAAAGCTTTTCACAATTGCAACCCTCTCGGTGAAGCTGCTATAATACAATTGAGTACAGTACAATCCCATACAGATTCATTCAATGGTCACACACTCGACAGAATTATTTCGAGTTAACTTTATGACGACGATATGACGTGTGGTGATTGTATTAAAAGATTAATGGAGAAATTATTAACTGAAAATCCTTGTTATTCGCAACAACATTTGTTTTTGCTTTAATAAATGTTAATTAATTAAAATAATTGCTACCGAATGGACAGGTAACACAGATATAGCGCCGGAATAGTTATTAAAAAGGAATTATCCGTTGTCGGAGAGAAAACGTTCCTTGGTATAGAGTTATTTAAATTCGTCGTTATGCCTTCAAACACGATTACCAACTACAAGCCAAAGAGTCCGAAGATAAATTTGTTAACATATGCCTTTCGAGGTAATTACCTCAGTCTAATTAGAGCGGCCACCGATTTTTGTATTGCTATTACACCTAATTGTTGAATATTAATATTAATCAGCTTAATTTTATAATTACTCTACATATCTAAATAACTGGTTTTGTTTAAGTATAAAAATAAATGCCTAGAGGTTATTTTTGTTTAATAGTTGATTGTATTGTTTACTTTCGGTGGCAATTCTATTGCTGAGGCAGTTGTTACGTTCCAAAATTTTCGTTTGAGTGTTGGTGATTTGTTTAATTGTTGTAGATTGTGAGTTGCATTAATGTAGTCATTTTTTTTTTAAACGTTTATTTTTACTGTATATTTTATTATTTTGTAAAATTTATTTCAGTAACACATTCTGGATCTTCCTTCTTATTCCCTTTTTCTCCTAGAACTCTTCTTAAATTTTCTTCATTTCTTCTTTTCTCTCTGAGAGGGTGTTGCCAAATTTTATTTGCGCAGGTGTAATTTTTTTAATATTGCTTTTGGTATAAAAGACATTTCAATATATTTTCTCTTTCTTCTCTGTTACCAGTTCGATAACGTCATTTTGCGGGTGATATTATATAGAAGTATTTCGCCATTTTTGGGTTTTGAGTGAGTTTCTATTTTCCATTTTTGTGGGATCCATCACCCGTGATAAAGTTTTGGAAAAGTGTGTTTCTTTTCACAAATATTTCGGTATATCCGGATTTCAACGTATTTTCGAATTACATCATTTATTTTCTGGTTAATTAAACCTCGAACATCTGAGGTTTTATCGAGGGGAGCAAATTTTTGGTTGAAATTTTTGAACTTTTATTTCCAATTTATTGGTGGAACTATTTTCTTGGTGGGACCAATTGCCCAAGGGAAATTTCTTCTTCGTTGCTTCCTGAAAGCATTTTCATCATTCTCATACCTGAGAAACAATTGAACAACCTTACCTGTCCTGAACCAGAAGTGTTGCTGAAGAAGACCAGTTCAAAACAAGGGGGATACAAGGTCAGATAGGTCAACATAATTTTTTTTATTACATCTGCTGTCAAAGGAACCTTGTAAATTTAAGTATAAATTTTTGTTAAGAAAATCTTGATCAATTTAGTTTTTTTTTTTTTTGTTGTTCAATCGATTTAATTTAGTTTTCTTATTTTTTGTGAGTTCCTGTTAGCGAGTATTTTTATTTTGTTTAGCGTTGAATTTTGATTTTCAGTTAAGACTTTAGGTTGAGCTCAACTCTACGGAGTCTAGGCGCGAGTTAATTTTTTTTTGTTTTCATTTTTCTTTCAAATTTTGATTTTTTTTTTTTTTTTTAATTTTATTTTTGGTCGTTGACCTCGCTAACATTAATATATTTTTTTGTTGTTGTTGGTTTAACCTACAAAAAAAGTTTAGAGTATTATTTTCTTTTAATTCTAGTTTTGTTTATTTGAATTTAATTTTGTTTCACTTACCTGTATTATCCTACGGGATTTATTCAATATATATATTATTTTCTTGCAACTCATAATCTACGTGTATTTTTGAATATTTTTGTTGTCTTGTGTTATATGTTTGCATCAACATTTTATAACCTGTTCTAACTCACGTCACAGTTCGTGTATCACGCGGGATAAACTGTGTGGCGCCATACAAATATCCCTCCCCTTCTTCACTGGGCCGGTCGAGGACCCGCGTGCGTCTCAAGGTGTAAACATATTCTGTGTTTGTCATTTTCGGTACTTTTTATTATTTTTTTTTTCTTGCGCTAATAGATTTTTTTTTTGTTAACGTGCGATTTTGGCGTCATACAGTGGTTCAAGTATATGCAGAAGCATGAACAAAACTTTTTGCTATGTTAGTATGTCTTATAGAAGGCAAGATAGCCAAGTATTCTAGGGTATTTAAATGTAAAATTTACTACAGAATTTGTGTTAATATGTATATGCCGCTTGGAATCTGAGGCACAAGTTACTTTCTTATGACTTTACTGTAGAAATTTTTTTACTACATGTTACATACAAGCTGACTAAATCTAGACATCAGAAAATGTATCTTAACCAAACTTCATTGCTATGTCAATTTGAAAACGAAGCAGTCAAGTTGTCGAGGCAAAAGAGAGCCTTTAACCCTAGGAAAGTATAGGTGAGTATATGTATTCATAAACTCAGTATGGAGCTTTGCTGCCATTAGACAATAGTTTGAACGAAAATCTACCTAAATACCCAATCTTTCAAAAGTTGCTGTCAATAAAGTACGCAATAAACAAGTAAAAATAAGTGTTTACCAAAAGTTTGAATGAAAGCCCAATCTACTGATCAAAGTTTCGTGTGATGTTTTTATATCATATATAAAGCCAGTAAAAACTTTTTTTTAAATATAATTATGGTTTTTAGAAGCATCCAATCTGTTTTGTTATGCACCCAAATTTATAAAATTGTCTTAGTTACTTGCTTAGTAACTTATGATGTTGAGGCAGAGGTATTCTTATTAGTGAATAAGTTAATTAAAAATAAGATAATTAGTTTATTGGTAGATTGAACTAAAATTATAACTAACACTAGCACTAATACTTGAACTATCACTGGGACTAATACTAGATCTAAAACTAGCAACTTTCGGGTTTGCCGTGCGTTTATTGAATAAATGTTTGATGTTTCGAATGATATGTTGCAACTTTCCTCAGAAACTAGTTCGAAGTGTTCTCTGTACTCAGTTAAAACCAGTTTCTGAAGAAGGTTGCAACATGGTATCCGAAACGTCAAACATTTTTCAAATAACGCACGGCAAAACCCGAAAGTTTCAAGTTTTAAATCCTAGTAATAGTTCTAGTGTTAGTGCTTGTTTCAGTTCTAATTTTAGTTTAATTAACACTCGGCGTGATAGTCTTAATATTTATATAACTTATTGGTATTCCAATAAGCTAATTAAACAATAATTAATGAACACTCGTTATTTAGGGGGGAGGTTCCAGAGTATTTTAATTATTTTGTAACCTCCTCCTAAGTGACTCCTCCAAGGAAAATATCAGACAATAAATAATAATGCTCTTTATCTGTCGACGTGGCAAGACATTTTTATGGATGTGTATCAAAACCAAGGAGAGCGACGTCTCCCGATAGATTGCAATTCTTTCCATTTTGAATACTTTTCTCGCATTCTTTGTCCACAGACTACTGCAAGACACACCACTTATAAGGAATTGTGCTGGCGTCAATAAATCACAGACAAAACTGTTTAAAATAAATTTTTTGCTGTTTATTATGGTCTTCAGGTTCAGATTCAGATAAACTTAAGCATAGCCTTTTTCCCATTAACCGTATCACGGATTCAAAATGTTGATTCGCACAAAACCCAATGGATATCCATTTCGTTCTACTTTTGTTTAAATAATAGGTGCTCTCCGAGAACAGCGGCCCTTGGTTACCTTTCTGGAAGTTGTTTATCGCTGATTTATTGGATACAGTACTACTTATTATAGGTGGCTGACCAATATTTTCGATAATACTAGTTTACAAATTTTAATCAATTTCTTCCTCAAAGTCTGCAATATATATTCTTTATAATGTAGAATGTTATGCTGATTCTGAAAATGTCTTCAGTTTTTCTCCATCACGTTCAGTTTTCGAGGTATACCCAAAAAGGTTTCCACCAATGGTAAATTAAAAAACACAGTAACGGTTCATGTTTAGTATATTTGTTATTTTGCAAAGTGTGTTTCGACGAATAAAAATTATTCGTAGTAATGTTTCAACAATACAGTGAAAATGGCAAAAAATGAAATTTTGCACGATTGTCGCGTAAATTAAGGATATCTCTGGTAAAATACATTCGATCATGATGTTTAATACTTCAAAATTTAGAGAATTAAATGTTCTACAGGATAGAATAGCTAACTTGTTTGCTCATATATAATTCCTTTTTGATACGGTGCGATGAAGTGAAAAAGAAATTGGGGAAAATGCCGAAAAATTTGATTTTGTTGAGTTGTTTTAGGCTGTAGCAAAATAACGGAATGTCCGATTTATGCCATCAATACTTCTCTTCGTCTGGATCTCCACTTTCATGTCCATATAGCTACATAAGCACACTTTGCAAAATAACAAATATACTGAACATGAACAGTTACTGTGTTTTTTAATTTACCATTTTCCACATTTCTCTCCCAAGTCGGTTGTAAATACGTTGATTATTTCCATTGATATATTTATCAATGGTGAGCAATCTTCATTTTTTTGTATTCACAAGTGACTTCGTTTTGATCCTTGTTCAACGAATTTGGCGCAGGTCTCTTGTTTGAATATTTGGAGTTTGGTTTGGTCGCGACTATTTTTTAAACATAATTTATGTTAATACTTTATCTACTTAATATTCAATTCGAATTACTTACCTGTGATATTAATTACACTGGACGAAACTAAGCAATCCTTGTAAATCTCACCACTGTATGAATCACTATTGGTAGGCTTTTTGTATTTATAGCAATAATAAGAGGGCGGGGATTTTCTTTTTCGCATAAAACTGATGGGATACTTATTTTAATAAATATTGATAAATATTACAAAATTCTTTCGGGAGACGTCGAAGGGAACATGTCTTGACATGTCGACAGATAGGGAGCGTTATTATTTGTTCTCTGGTTTCCTCTTTGGAAGTGTTGCTTGGGAGGAGGTTCCAATAAAATTAAAACAGTTTAGAACCTCCTCTCACATTACAACCTTTAGGAACTTTCAGAAGGAGTAGATTTACAACAATTAGTCGATTCTAGAACTCCCTCCTTGGTAACAAGTTTAAGGAGGATTTATAAACAATTAGCCATTTCTAGAACCACCCTCTCGGACGTAGATTCGAGGAGGAGGTTCTAGAATCGGTTAATCAATCGGATTCAGATTCGGAGAACGAGGTGCTCATTGAAATGCTCTTTATATGCTGTACTCTTTCACAAAGGCCCGATGTACGATCGGACGTTACCGTGTGTAGAACACGTGGACCCCTTTGAACATAGGGATGCAAGATGGGTCGTACCATTTCATCTACATATCGTTGACCCATCATCGTTTCACACGAAGCAGACGTGTACATCCACCATGTGCAACCGCAGTCCATACCATGGTGTCAGGTTTACGGTGGTACCACGTCGGGTAATATTCCATTATCGTCCGAGTACCGTCGCATGTATCACGAGTGTGTCGTCGGTAAACATTGACGGGTAGTCGATTAGAGGGACACTTTGTTTTTTAATAATGAATTAAGATTCGAGGTGAGCGTCTATCCAAGTAGTGTCTGCAAGAACGCCCTATCCACCGCTAACGAGGCATTATGGTATGGGGTGATAGCGATACTTAGATGAGGTCCTACAAGGTCATTCTCCAGATCTGAGTTCGATCGAACATGTTTGGAACATGATGGGTCAGAGACTTCAACATTACTAGCTATAATGAGAAGCTATAGAGGCGAAGTGAGATGACATGGTTGGCCACACCTTGTAACGGTTTGATTTTTTGTATATGTCTTTTATGTGTTATCTTAGTGTAAATTTGTTTCGTGTTATCATAGAGGATATTTGAGTTGCATAATACGCGTAGTTTAATATGTTCATTAATTTTTTTTTATTGTTTTTTAATACATTTGTATTTTTTTTTTTTAGCAGCGTACTTTTGAGCTAAAATTTCCATTTACCTTATTTGGAGGATTTATCATTCGTGTGTGTAATACTTGGGAAGTGACTTCAGTTCCTATTTGCGGTTTATCCGGATTTTCTTCGTACAATTATAAACTTTTATTCTGGTTAAAGCCTCGAAGATCAGAGGTAAGATATTTCTTTTGTGCTATAATTCTACAACATTTATTTTTTTTTAATTTCACTTTATTTTTTTGCGCTGTATAACATACTTATTCTCATAAAAAAAAACTTTTCTTTGTCTTCTTCCTTTTACATTTCTATTTCTTTTCCTAATTCTCTTGATTTTCACTTTAGGCCTTTTTTTGGGTATTGGAACATTTCTGTGGGTTTATTTCCGTTTTCAAATTGGGAGAAAACCAATTATAATATCCTACATTTGGAATTAATTATTAGAATCCAGGACTTCATCTCTTTCATCAGTATCCATCTTCCTCTTTTAAGTTCTGGAATACGTTGCTCAGGAGGAATCAAGAAAGAAGACAAGGTCAGATAAATACACTGTTTTATTCCTAAATAAAAATAATAATAATAGGAAAACGAAAACATATTACACATTAATTCATTATTTATTTTGAATTATTTTTGTAATCTGTCAATTAGTTAATTTTTTGTTGTTGTAAATATTTCAAATTAATTTTGGTTTGATTCTGAATATTATTTTTTTTGTTAGATAATTTTGATTCCAGTTATATTATTTTTTTTATTCGGCTTTATTTTGAGCTCAAATATACGGAGTCGTACGCGTTCAGTTTAGGGATTTTCTTTTAATTTTTTTTTATTTTCATTTTTTTTTTTACTAGATCGCCAAGAACATTATTTTTTTATTTTTTTTTTGTAGAATCTTAGTTAACTCATTTTATTTTTATTTAGTTATTATTTTCGTTTTGTTTTGGGTGTTTTCCCAAAATAAATATTATCGCAACTCAAATATTCGATTTTTTTTGTATTTGTTTTTGTTATTTGTTTACAACACTCACTTTACAACTTCACGTCACAGTTCGTGGACAACCCGGAAGCAACTGTGTGGCGCCTTAAAAAGATTCTACCTGACCCAATCTCCAATTGGGCTAGGCGAGGACCCGTGTTGTTTTGGTGTTGTAAATGTGTTGGTTATTTCATGTAATTTTTGTATTTTTGTTATTAAGGTGTCACAACCTCCATTTAAAATATAGTCTCATATCGACTTCATGTCACGTCATGTGAAAAATTCACAGGAAATTTTTTGTTATCTTTCTAAACATGATAGAAACTTAATATATTTAATGTATATGACATTATTTTTATCAAATATTAACGATTTCTTGACATACTGACTGCCGACGAGTTACTTCACACTTCTCATATTTCTAACCGTATATCGGAATTGACATCGGATTTATTAGGTATTGACAGTAACTATAATCATTAAAAACATGTTCATATATCTGGCCAAAGGCGTGAAGAGGTTAAGATTAATTCGATAAAATTAGTAAAATTAGTTGTCTGCTGAAGAAGTCAATATGATTATGTAAATAATGAATTTTTGAGATGTTTCAGAAGGTGCAGTAATGTCAAGTGGCTTACAAACGGACTGGACGCCTTTTTCTCTCTGTATCTGTAATTTCTTTTATTACACTAAGTTTGAAACAAAAATAACTAGTAGTATTACCTCATTTCAAATTACATAACAACCTGATGATATCGTACGTCGTGCTCCTCAAATTAGGTTGCCAATTGCCTGCTGAAGTTGTTCAGATGATGACGTTAATAAAGAATTTTTAGAGACGTTGTAGAGTGGTTGGCACGCTTCCAAGGCATTAATATTTCTGATGATGAAGAATTTTCAGAAGGAGCAGTAAGGCACAATGAAGTCACATGTTGACGTTATGTGTGGTTTAGAAACATTTACTATGAAGATTTCTTTCGATTAAATTAGAATAATTTAATCTTTACATGGATATATTTACAGTACATATGTATTTAAGACTCAGCTCCAATTTTATTAAAGAATGAAATGTGAAATCTTCAATAGTTTTTGAGTTATAACTGGAAAACTCAGCAAACAAACGTAAAGATAAGGAAAAAAATGGAGTAAAAGGTCATATTAAAAAAGTTTACTGTCCTAGTACTTTTATTTGATTAGAATTGGTTTGAGAATCCATTTTACCAGTGTCGTGAATGAAGTATATATGAAAAACTTGTTTTGTACTTTTAACTGGTCTTTTATTATAAAATATCTAACTAGTTTCGGCTAGCCGCCATCTTCAGGGATACTACTAGTTCAACAATACCAAATTAACATTAAAAATAGTTGAAGAAAAAGCATTTATAAAGTGATTAAGTTGAAAGAAAAATAATCAAAATTACTTACAGTCAATAATAAGAAATTAACATATTTCATGTAAATCAATTTCTTCTCACTCACACAAATTACAAAAACTTTTCCTCTTTCGTTGAAAAAAACTAATTAAACATGGATAACAGTTTTTACAGAGTTGACGAACACGTGATAAATACGAAATGTGATGGCGATAATAATTGGTGAAAATATCAAAATTTCCGAAACCTGGTGCGCATGCGAAGAACTGGTTATTTTATGACGTATTTGAAATTCAAAATAGTAAAATGAAATGCTAAAAAGTGAAAATGTTAAGTTATTAAGTTGTTAAAAGAAGTGAGAGGTGAGCCACGGGGACCCCAAAAAGTCCTTTTTTGATTTGTGAATTGACAAAAAAACTTTTGTCAATTTAACAACAAATTTTATAAATATAACGACGGTTTACCGATGGGATCCCCCTTAAGTGGCCTCCTCTCCGACATATTTCTTAATAACCTGGAAAATAAAATAATACAACAAATTAACCCTATTAATGAAAACATTACTTTATGGCGTAGATATGTCGATGATATCTTGGTAGTCTGGGACAATGAGGGACATAATGATATTAATAATTTTCATAATTACATTAACAATTATTAGAATTAGAAAATGATCGTAAACTTAACTTTCTAGACCTTACTTTAATTAATAACCATAACAAAATAGAATTTCAAATATATAGGAAGCCTACACAAACTGATTCCACCATAGTAATCATAAAGCGGCAGCTTTTAGAGCTTACATATACAGATGTTATAATACTCCTTTATCAACTCAAGAAAGAATTAAAGAAATCAATATAATAGAGACAATCGGTTTTAATAATGGCTTCTCAACAACATATATAAACAATTTAAAAGAAAAATTTATGAACAAACAAAACATGATATACAGATCAATAAACTACCCTGGCACAATCGCACATAAAATACAATCTATTTTCTGTAAATTTGATATTAATATGTCCTTCAAAAACGTTAATACGTTACATAAAAAACTTTTCAATGCTAAAGATCAAATAAAATTATTAGACCAAAATGGTGTTTACAAGCTTGAATGCGGTACTTGTGGTGCATCCTATATAGGTGAAACCGATAGATCACTAAAAACTAGAATTAATGAACATAAACGTAATGATAATTCCAACTTTGGAAGACACATGATCATATACAATCATGAATTTGACGTAAATAAAAATGTTACACTTTTACACAAACAAAACAAAGGTTATAAATTAAATTTATTAGAAACGTACGAAATAGAAAAATTTAAACATAACAACGCACAACTACAGTGCCTTAATGATCAGATTCACATTAATAAAACTCCTCTATACAAATTCCTAAATAATCCCTTCCCCCAAAATGCAGAGGAATATATACTAAAGCCGCAGATATTATTCGCACTTTTTGGGGTCCCCGTGGCTCACCTCTCACTTCTTTTAACAACTTAATAACTTAATATTTTCACTTTTTAGCATTTCATTTTACTATTTTGAATTTCAAATACGTCATAAAATAAGCAGTTCTTTCGCATGCGCACCAGGTTCCGGAAATTTTGATATTTTCATCAATTATTATTGCCATCACATTTCGTATTTATCACGCGTTCGTCAACTCTGTAAAAACTGTTATCCATGTTTAATTAGTTTTTTCAACGAAAGAGGAAAAGTTTTTGTAATTTGTGTGACTGAGAAGAAACTGATTTACATGAAATATGTTAATTTCTTATTATTGACTGTAAGTAATTTTAATTATTTTTCGTTCAACTTAATCACTTTATAAATGCTTTTTTTTAACTATTTTTAATGTTAATTTGGTATTGTTGAACTTGTATCTCTGAAGATGGCGGCTAGCCGAAACTAGTTAGATATTTTATAATAAAAGACCAGTTAAAAGTACAAAACAAGTTTTTATATATACTACTTTTACCCTTTCACCCCCCAGATAATGACCCAGAAAATATTCTACAGAGTTATAAATACATAATTTCAATTGATAATCATTTACCCTTGAGATAGGATAAATAATTTTTATTTAACAAAAATTAAAAAAAAACCTGATTATATTTGCTAGTTAATGGAGCAGATGTAAAATGCTCATCTGTAGAAATAGATATCAGAATTCTTTTTGGCAAATACCAAAATCAAGAATGCAATCAAGATGGTGGTGAATCTATGAATTATGAATCTAGAACAAAGAAAAGGATTATTTAGGATTACTACAATGCATTTTGTATATGGGTACAGCAAAAAAAAAATTAAGTAAAACTTTGGTAACACATCCAGAGATGGCGTTGATATAACTCTTTTACAAGCTGAACGATGTATTATTCACATTAACCCATTTTTTTAATGTCCCGATATAAATCGTTGTATGAATAGAGGTTAAAAATTTGTCGGGTCGGCTTGTGATGAAAGGAAAAATGACACAAACAAAAAGCGACGTCGTCGACAGCACGCGGTGGCTGTTGGTGGTGCGACGCGCAATAAAACACCATTATACGGTGCCCCGAATCGGGGCTTCGATTGGCGTGCGGCGGGCCAATTATTCAAAACGGATCCGATATAATCGCAAAAATGACAAATAGGCGGCGGATTCGGCCACCGCGAAAGAACAATGGCCGGTCGACATTTATTGTCACCCGATAGTCCGTTGTTGTTCGGTGCCCGATCAAAAATCCACCCACATCCCAAACCACCCCCAACACCGAAACCAACGTTTGCCATCAAATTAATTGTTCATCGATGCCGATGAAGAGTTTCACAAATTTTATATTGTTTTTGGTCAATTTTCAAACTTAAAAATTCATTTGATTATGCCGACAAATCTTTTTACAAATTCATATGAAACTATAAATTTTTAAACAAATGTTTTAATATTGAATACTTTTAAAAAATTATTTGTTTCTTTAATTTATTAATAGTTAGAAAGTGATTTAGTTGGTATCGCTACTTGTGTTATTCTGCGGCGCACCAGACACCGATTTCCGGTTGCGCGTGTACCGGGTACTCAATTATTTCGATCGAATCTGGCGGCGACGGGCGACGAGGTACAATGGGGCCGAACGCGTCCCGTCGGTGTTGTTCAATCAAATCTGGACACAATTACCGGAATAACAACGGCACAGACCGCCACCGCCCAGAGCCCCCAACCGCGAAAACGCAAATATTGTTCTTGCCAGATAAATCGCTATCTGTTTAATATGCTGTGTATCAGGCCATGATATACGTTTTAACCAACCATTTGTTGATTGCTTTATGTCACATTGAACATGACTACATATTCTATTTACATAAGATGTATTATATAAGAGATTACTTAGAGAAATATATTTCTAAGGATCAAAAGTAAGTCAAGTATTGATTTTTAATAGAAAGTTCTATAAAATAAAGTTCTACTTAATCTCATGATAAAATCGGTCAATGGGTTAGTAGGACAGTGTAGCATCCCTTTAGGTTAGTGAAGGGATGCTCGAATCATCGCGGCGCCCCTGAAAAATTTCGCTGGTCCACCCTTAGTTGAGGGACGTTCACCCCACGTACGTATAGGGGTTGCTTATTAGCGGGGTGGAGTGAAGCCCGAGGCTAAAGCTGCCGGATTAGCGAGGTGTACTCCTTCGAACGGCTACAAATTTCCTTTCTCCACTTCCTCCACGTTTCTCCGTTATCTTATTGATGTTCTTTTTCAAGATTTTCTCCTTCACAAACTTATTTGCCTTATTTTTAGGAAAATATTTTTTTAACCCAAATAAAGGTTAACGCACCAAATTTCTGCAAAACACAATTTTTAAACGAATAACATACTCTTTCGGGCATTTTTAATATATATTACAAAATCAGTCCCGAACACATGCGAGCCGCAATTTTCGGAGAGAGAGAACGCGCTCACGAATCTTTAATGGTTATTTATTATAGTAATAAGGACCAAGACATTGTAGGCGATTAAGTTAATACCTAATGGCGCGAATACGTGTGTGTGCCGTCTACGTTATAACTGAAGTGTTTGTGTGTTGTGCTCTATGCTCGCGAGTATAATGTTTAAAAGTGGACATTTCAGCGTTAAACGATCTTCGGTTATTTATGTTTGCACAGAGAAACGGTGGGAACGTATGTGTGCCCAGGCGATGTTAAGCGGGAGTTTGTGGGAAATCGCTGTGTATCACGAAATAACCATATTCGCGTTGATCTCGCAACTTCACACTGTTAATTCTAATTTAATAAAATCATAAATTAATTCAATGGATAAATGTATTATATTTCAAAATGTACAGCCTGTAAAAATGTTGGGGTCTTATATATAATAATAATAATAATACAGTGTTATTAAATACCCGGGTAATTATTTTCAAGGGAATATATCCTGGGTTGGGTTGGGTTGGTTAAGCCTAAATGTTAACCTAAATTTTAAACCTAATTGTTTTTCGCTGTAGATGTGGTATTTCTACTAGTGTTAGTGTTCTACTTTTAATTATTATTCAGTCGTAAATTGTTGTATAATTATATCAAATCATACCAAGATAAGTACCTGAATCTTTCTAGTACTAAGTCCATTAGGATTTTGCGTTAGAGGTACGAATAAATCTGAATGTTTTTCGTTTTAAGTTTAGTATTAGCTCTAGCGTTAATGTTGGCTTTATTTTTAGTTGTTATTCAGTCTTAAATTGTTGTATACTTGTAAACTAAAACTGGAACTGACACTAGACATAGTACTAGAAAGTTTCGGCTTAGCCATGCAATCTTTCTAGTACTAGGTCTAGTGTTAGTGCTAGTTTTAATTGCTATTCAGTGCTGGATTGTTGTAAATTTTTCTGGAACTAAGAGTATAACTAATACTAGACCTACAACCTACCTTTAGTATTAATACTACACTCGAACTAGGAACATTATTATTGATAAAGTTTCTTCCAATAACATCGTGTCAGGTATATTAAAATGAAAAGCTGTGGTTTGGCTTAAACGATGTTTCCTTATTTATTTATTTTAAATCTTCGGTGCGATACGTGTTTCGTCAATTTCGGCATCAACAGGCACAACGTTCTGTTCCTTTACCTTCTAAATGTATACATTTTTGAGTGGACTGTCCACTCAAAAAATGTTGCAAGATGAGGGTGACTCAATGTAAGTTTTAGTTGTATTTTTCTTTTTATTTTTAAACATTTTTTCTAAATTCAAAATTTTAACGTATATTGTTTTGTCGTAACTTATGGTAATTTAATTTCTAAATATTTTGGCTTAAATTTTTCAAAATTTGTGGGGTTAATTTAACGTGGGTGGTTTAGAAGTTCCACGTAACCAAGTTCAGATTTGTAAAACAACAATCATGTGTACATTTAGAAGGTCCTTTCCACAGCTCATCTCTCTTTTACAACAACGTGTCCATTGCTTGCAAAGCTTTTCATTTTAATAGGAACATTATGATTTGCCGGTATATCTCATCTAGTTCTAAGTCTCGTGTTAGTTCTAAAGATAGGTTAGGTTGAGTTCCGTGTTAAGAGACCCTAGGTTGGGGTAAATACCCAATTTATAAATTCCTACCCACCGGGTATTCACCTGTCGCCCATCATAAAACGTCCTAAATTTATATTAACAAAGAGTTACATTTATGTCAAGAATATAAATATATATAGATGAGATAGACGTCTTATGTTTTTGGCTTAACATCTCAATAACCTACGTTACTCTTGGACATCACACCAATCCATATATCTAATTAAAAACCAAAATATTTAAATCAATTAAAGTAGCACAATGAAAGAATGTTTGGTATGTTATTTATCACGCAACATGTTGTGCAATATCTATTTATTGATTTGGAAGCTAAGCTAAAAGATTTTATCCTAAGATTTCAACTCCTAGGAATCAGTAGAACTTCAATTCGATGTTTTAGTTGTGGTCGTTTTTTTCTTAGTGTTCAATTTCTAATACCCATTAGACTCAGCTTAATTATGATTACCTGAAAATCATAATTAGCGTTAATCTATGTTCAATCTTCATACATCTAGTTACCTTACAGTTGATTACTAATAACAGAGTTTGCCATCAACACTGCGATTTGGAAAATCATTAAATTCTATCATACACTATTGGCGTTTTCTTCACTATTTGAATCATTTGTGATCTTGGAAATTTAATCATTTTCCACCAGTTTCTAATACCCATTACATTCAATCTAATTATGATTATCTGACGATCATAATTAAGCTAATTGTAAGTCTAATTATGTAGGAGCCAGAATATTGATCAAAATGATGAAATTACGTCATGTATTCAGCATTCTTCATACATCTATAAGCTTATATCTATCTTGCAATTGATTACTAATTATAGAGCATCCTATCCTGCAGCATTGAGCTTTTCTTTATCACTCAAATCAAGTATTGTTCAAGTATATCTCGAAAGATATAATGGGTTAAAATTGTCTACTCTTGCAGAAATTTTAGATAATTAATTATGACATTTAACCAATCTAGTCCTGGGTATAAATAAAAGGACGCCCTTTCAATGATGCTGAACTTTATGTATCTCTCTTACTCAAGAACTTTACCTATTTTCGAATTTTGTAAGCACTTTTTTCCATTAAAGTCAGAAGTTGACAAAATATTAGGCATATTCAGGACGATCGATTTAAAAATTTGTCACAGACTTTATTGGAGCTTTTAGAGATATGAGAGTTAAATATGAGAATCGTGGGTTATAGTTAATTTCTACATGGAATTATTCGAAGAAGATGCTTTGGGAAAGAACCAATAGAAACTCAAGTTATTGTTCCGATGTATGAACGATACATTTGTGATATGCAACATGGTAGAGAACGTATCCAAGAATTCTTATATCACGTAAACTCTCGAATCTGTAAAGAAGCTGCCCTTATTATATGTATTGGTCACCAGGACGGCTAATGGTAACATGGAATTTGGGGTGTATCGGAAGAAGACAGCAATAGGTACTTAGAGGTAACATCACACCATCATTCCCAACAGAAGAGGTGATAACGGTGGTGAAGAAGAAATGTGTGAAGGAGACAACCTAAAGGAGGAGGAACGGTTTCTACGTTCTTTGCGGTATAACGAAATGAATTACAAGACACCTCAAGAAAAGCGACATAGCGGTGCGATATGCAACAGTCAACAAAATTTGGAACACACTCCCGATACCAAAGGACAAGTATTAAAATAAGCGGGAGTCTATCGGCTATCATATAGTTATGAGAAGTTTTTCGTTGGCCAAACCAGACGCGATATGAGACTGAAGGAGATCCAACAGTCGGTAGTTGTGGAACATTTCCATTCAGAGGTACACCGAATAGACTTCGACAAAACAAAGGTAGTGACTAGGACTAATAAATATCACCAAAAGCTGACAAGGAAAGCCATAGAAATCCACAGACGATTTACGATTTCAGATTTGGCATCCGAAACGTCAAACATTTTTTTAAAAGACACGGGGCAAAACCGGAAGATTTCTCCTTTAGATCTAGTATGAGTTCTAGTGATAGTTCTAGTTTATGTTACAAGGCATCAATGGAAGAATTCGAAACAAAGCCATTATAATAGTCAGGTTGGATCTAGTGATTCTTCATTTTTGCCAGACCATGTGCATATTGCTTATTCTTATGCAAAAAACATCTTCAATCTTAGAAGCGCTGCTTTTATACCAACTTTCTCGAAAAAGTGTTCAGTTTACGCCTGTTAAATATATTTTGCATATATTTTATCTTACACACAATTTAGTTATTTCAAAACTCATTGATATATTCAGTATAGTGCTTTGAAATAGACGTGGAATATAGTTCAGAGTGTTCCAAACAGAAAGCGTTTCATCATATATGAAGGAGTTGAAACTCCTTTGTCTTACTTTCTTGGAATTACATACTTGAAATTTCCGAAAATCTGATGATGCGCAACGTACCCAAAGAACTATCTATTAATTCTGTTAAGTGTAGAAAATGATATCTTTAAATCTTTCAAAGCCAAATAAGATGATTTGACTGAAAAATCCACTTTGCATTAGAAATCCAATCCCTAATGTTTCTAGTTTTTAAGTCTAGTGTTAGTTCTGAAAGTAGGTTGGGTTGGATTATGTCTATAGTGCTTTGAAATAGATGTGGAATATAGTTCAGAGTGTTCCAAACAGAAAGCGATCCATCATATATGAAGGAGTTGAAACTTTCATTTTTGTTTTACTTTCTTGGAATTACATACTTGAAATTTCCGAAAATCTGATGATGCGCAACGTACCCAAGGAACTATCTATTAATTCTGTTAAGTGTAGAAAATGATATCTTTAAATCTTTCAAAGCCAAATAAGATGATTTGACTGAAAAATCCACTTTGCATTAGAAATCCAATCCCTAATGTTTCTAGTTTTCAAGTCTAGTGTTAGTTCTGAAAGTAGGTTGGGTTGGATTCTGTCTAGGTATCATATTCAAGAAAATCGATTAACAAATTTATCAAAGACTATTAGAACTTTTAGAAATATAAGAGAAAGCTCCTAAAGTGTTTCTGGAAAATTGGAAAAAAAACAAATCCTGCATTGATCATAATGATTATAAATGTCAGGTTGGATCTAGTGATTCTTCATTTTGGCAGACCATGTGCTTCAAGTATTATTATTGCTTATTGTCATTCAAGAATTATCTTGAAGCGGAGAAGCGCTAATTTTGTATCAACTCCCTCGAACAGGTGAAATAATATTAATATTATAATATTATAAATGAGTGTGTTCCAAAGAGAAAGAATTTCAACATATACTTTGTCATACATTTTTGGAATAACTTCGAAGTATTTAGAATTAATCAGATGATGCGCAGCATACCCAAACAACCATCTATTAATTATTCCATACTTGAAAGACTTCATCAAAAGAAATCATCAATGGTGGATATACCTTAGTATACAAAATGATATCAGTAAATTTATTATTGCCAAATGAGATGGTTTGATTCAAAAATCTAGTTTGCAAATGCCAGAATCGTAATAAGCCAATTATATCATCGATTCAAAATAATACAGTGTTTGAAAATATATGACTCAATTGTGCTCAAAAGTGCTCCGGCGTTATCTACGCCTTTACAGCTACTGTATAACAAATCTATTAAGACTGGGGTGTTTCCGGATGCGTGGAAGCGGGCCAACGTTGTACCCATTTTTAAGTCAGATGATCGTCACCTCGTTGCCAATTATCGTCCAATATATATATATCATGTGTTAACACTTGTGTTATAAAACCAAGCAAGTATACAGTGACTATGCGTTTGGTTGTGAAATGTTCGGATTGCTAACGTTCTCCCAACGGCGTGCGTATAATGATATATTCTGCCGGTACAAACTTGTAAATGGTTACACTGATTCTCCATCACTGCTGGCTCGAATTGATTTTCACATTCCTCCTCGTCAATTACGATATGACTTTCTTTTTTATATGCTCACTCCACGAACAAATGCATATCGTAATTCACCCATTCTAAGGATGGAAAGAACTGCGGATCGCGTAAGTTGCGATCTTTTCTCGAGTAGCCCGCGCACTACTAAGTTTGCAATCCGTGAGGCTGTGAAGACTGCACATTATAATAATAATATTATATAATATATTTCTATCACACTAAATAAATAAAATAATTTAGTTAGGTTTATTTAAAATAATAACTTATTTATTTTTCTATTCTTTTGGTGATTTACATATTAACATATTGAGTTTTTAATGTTATTTTTTTCCTGTAAATGTATAATCAATTATGTGGAGCAACTTTATTGGGTTTGTCCTGTTGTTGCTCGCCAATATAAATAAATAAATAAATAAGTAAATAAATTAAGATATAATCTCTTTTAGGCTAGGCATTACATCGATGTTATATTGAAGAAAAGTTGAAATGTTGGATAGTAGTAATGTGTGTAGTGTCAATACTTGACTGGTATGCATTTGATGGAAAAGCGGCTAGATGCAACATTATTGGCTTGTATATTGATTAAAAAGTTGATGAAGCTTGGAAGAACCGAGGTCTGTCGCAAAGCTGGCTTCAGAGACGTAGGTAATGTCGAGTAAACAATATTTAATGTTTCTTTAATTGTAATGGATTAATGTTTGTTATTGTATAATTTAAGTAAGAATGAGAAGATGTAATGAGAATTGAAATTCCAATAGGCGACCAAAAATTCGATCGTCCCAATACGGTTTCCTTCGAAATTTATAATCGTATTAGGCCGTGGATGGTGGTGGTAGGGATTCGGCGGCGGCCGCCTCCAAATTTCGTTACGTAAGGACGCCCTCTCGGTCTAAAAGCGAAAATAAAACGGCGTGCACCTCTTCCCTCTTCCATGAACGCCGGTATTGATTCCTTCTACTGTACCGACAGGCCGGTGACATTCTTTTATCAATACGCCACAGCTCATATTTCAACTTCTCTTTCCTCTCTTCTTCTACCCGCCCAACAAAGAAACAACGTTTCTTTCGGTAGCTGGAAGGGGAGCGGTACGGTCCCAAGACGACAGCGGTGGGGCACGAATCGCAGTCGCGTTAGGACTATGGAGGTCCAATAATGTTCGTTGGGAGTGGTTTCAAACAGATACCGCCCTCGGGCCACTTGCAGGAGTTTTTCCAAATGTTTTTATTTATTACATTCGTATCCGCCGAGGGCTCCGGTTGTGTTGCCCCGCCCGTTTTACACAGCCAAACCCAATTCGCGAGAGAGACAGTTGATTCGTAAACGTATCCGCGCGGAGTCACTCCTCGTACAGTTGCAGTTGGACTGTCTCGGTTTTGGTCGCTCTCAGGTTAATTGTGCTCGCGGTTCCAAACGGCGGTTCTTCTTCCGTTCGCGACGCGGTTTTCCTCCCCTATAGTTTTTTCGGTGTATCATGGACACTACGATGGACAGTGATCATAGTAGCCACGCGTCATCTACTTCACCAGCCGTTGCCATCAAACCACCAACATCACCAGCTATAAACAACAACAACAACATCTCCTCCAACAACCATAATAACCAAGTGCACTCACCAAGACAAGCGTCCCCGTTAGGACCACCGATGTCCATGGCTCACCCATTGAGTCCACCACCCGTTTCAACCGCCGGTTTAGTAAGAACCATGGGTTTGAGCCATTTACATCCCCCAGGACTTGGACTTCTCAACACCTTAGGTGTGCTCCATAGCCCTTTAGACCTAATGGCCCACCACGCTCCCCCCAGGTCTTATAATAGTCCACCGCCAATTTCCACGTCGGATCCAACGGCCAACGAGTGTAAACTGGTTGATTATCGTGGCCAGAAGGTCGCGGCCTTCATTATCGCCGGCGATACTATGCTGTGTTTGCCGCAGGCTTTCGAACTCTTTTTGAAACACCTCGTCGGTGGATTGCATACCGTTTACACCAAGTTGAAACGGCTCGATATTGTTCCTTTGGTGTGTAACGTTGAACAAGTCAGAATTTTGAGAGGACTCGGCGCAATACAACCCGGTGTCAACAGATGCAAATTGCTTAGTTGTAAAGACTTCGACACGTTGTACAAGGACTGTACGACTGCCAGGTACGTTTTCGATTTAAATTATAATTAAGTCGTTTTTGTGGCCATCATTAAAAAAAATCATGCAGGGTAAATTAGGCAAATCCCAAAGTTCTTCTTGTGGTAGCTAAAAAATAAAATCATAAATCATAAATTTGGTTAGTTCATGTTTGGTGAGATTCGCTTCGATTTAGATTTGATGTATATTTTTATAAGGAATTCTCTTTGCAATAACTTGACGTCAATTTTATATTTATTTTACTCAGTTTTGTTTGCTTGTTTTAATCCATGTTCTGATACTTAACCAGAATAACAAGGAAAATTTTTTTTTCAAATAAAAAATTCTCCGCAATCAATTCTCTATAACGGAATACTAAACCAAAAAAAAGAAACAACATTTCTGGGATGTATCCTTTTTTTTGGAAAAATCTTGATTCAAAATAACCTGTAGTTTTATAGCCTTGTTTTTTGCTTTAATCTCAACTCTTATTTATGCATATACAATGCATTTTTTCTTTCCTTTTATATTTATAATATAAAATTTAAGTAATTATATAAAGGATGATTTAAAAATAGATGTTGAATCAATTATTTATAGAAATAATTTTAACTTATGATGCATCTAAAGAATTTTTTTAAATAAACGTTATTACCTTTATAAAAACGTGTTAAGTGTAAGATAACTTAACCGAGAGATTGTTTAGTTTTGATTAAATGCGAAAGATAAAAGCGCGAAACGTCGCCGTAGATAATTTATAGAGTTGTAACATAGTTTCCATTCTCAACGGATCGTGCGCCCGTTTATTTCGAACGCAGCCTAACGACTTATTTGCGTGGAATAGTTCTTACGTCAGCACAAGTTTTCCCTTTGATAATATTGTAAATAGTCATAGTTAAAAAATTTAAAAAAGAATAAATATAATTCCTTTATTTTTATTTGACCCATATTGGTTTAAATTTTCTACAACTCTCGAAGAGAACTATTAAAGTAGGGAATAGTTGGAGTAATGCACTCGGTGTGTGCAATAACCACAACGCCCAGTGCGTGCGGAAATTGCATTTCGAAATAGCTAAAGGTAAATTAGCAATTCCAAAACATTCTCGACGCACCTCGCGCTGCTATAAATCATTTTGGCAGTAATAATAATATCAGCATGGTGTGTGTATTTTTAGTTTCAAAGATGTATTTGAAAAAAGTCTTAACGTAAACATTAAAAAGTCATAACTAAATCATTATTGTAGACAAGATAATTGTGATTTTATTGGTTTTGTACTGCAAAACTAAATGCTTGGGGCATTCGTTCAAACTATGAGTTTGTATCAATATTGTGTGACCCATAAGATTAGTCCACCATTAAGTTTTAATACTGTTGTTGACCTATTTGACTCATCAAATTCACCTGATATTTTATAACAACTTCTTTGTACAAAGAAGAATTAATTTAAAAACTGAATCATTATGCTTTATATTTTCATTCCTTTTTTACCACCATGTAGTTTGATGGAAATATTGATTATTAAGTTTAATTGTTTTTCTTGTTTTCCAATCATAGTGGACTTTATGTGAAGATGATACGAAAAGTTGTAACTTTCGAATTTTACTTCCCGCCATTATGGTGCAAAAATTTCTGTTCTGGCATTTATTCAATCTACCAGTTTTTGTAGTTGTTTTAAGCATCAATATTGTATTTAGTTTCAGTGCTGTTATTGACACATATTTGACACATCAAACGCTTTATAACACTTTAATCGCTACTTCTTTATACGATGCCTAAGATATTAATTTAGGAACTGAATCATTACGTTTCTATTTCCTTTTTTTGATACATCGTATAATTTGCTAAAATCATTGATTATTAAGTTTATTTATTCTTCTTATTTGCTCTTCAATTATTGAGGAGTTTGTGTGAAAAGATTTGAAAAAATCTTAATGGAAACATCAATTATATATTATATCATAAATGAATCGGCAGATGTAAAAAGGGTCATGTAATATTTTTTTAAATATGAGGTTTCTGGGTGAAAAATAATCTGTACACTTATAATGTGTAAAAACAGAGTTCCAAGCTTAAACCGATGGTGTGCATTTGGCGTCTTTTTTACAACTTGCATTCTTCATGAACCTTTTCTTCATTTAAATTTATAATGTTACTAATGCTATAAATAAAACTGTTCCTAAAAAATTCCTACACATTCAGTCACAGAAGGTATTAGTTTGTATATGGCCTTAGTGGAACTGAAAATCTTCAAGAACCTGGAAATTTTCTTACCTATAGGAGATTCATTCTTACCCTGTGACAGAGACTTCGAATCAATGAAGAATTTTTTAAATAAATATGAGATTTTTAAAATTTCATATTTTTTATGAAAAATTCAAGTCAGAATAGGAAAATTTAACGTAATAAAAGTGACGACTAAACACATGAAGGGGTTTCGGAAGTGGTGGTCTACATTTTACAAGAGATTTTGCATTTCAAATTATGATTATGGAAGGCACGTCAAAAAAGAAGACCAAGTAACCTTCAAGTTATCTTACATGTGTGTCACCTTTTACAATTTTGTTAAAAATGTTATGTACTTTTAAAAAGTTTTTTGCCAATCAGGATTTACACTACTAATTGAAAATCAAATGAAAAGATGTAAAAGTAAGATACATGATCTTCTTTATAAATTTCTTATAGGTTGCATTCTTCATGAACCTTTTCTTCATTTAAATTTATAATGTTACTAATGCTATAAATAAAACTGTTCCTAAAAAAATTCCTACACATTCAGTCACAGAAGGTATAAATTTGTATATGGCCTTAGTGGAACTGAAAATCTTCAAGAACCTGGAAATTTTCTTACCTATAGGAGATTCATTCTTACCCTGTGACAGAGACTTCGAATCAATGAAGAATTTTTTAAATAAATATGAGATTTTTAAAATTTCATATTTTTTATGAAAAATTCAAGTCAGAATAGGAAAATTTAACGTAATAAAAGTGACGACTAAACACATGAAGGGGTTTCGGAAGTGGTGGTCTACATTTTACAAGAGATTTTGCATTTCAAATTATGATTATGGAAGGCACGTCAAAAAAGAAGACCAAGTAACCTTCAAGTTATCTTACATGTGTGTCACCTTTTACAATTTTGTTAAAAATGTTATGTACTTTTAAAAAGTTTTTTGCCAATCAGGATTTACACTACTAATTGAAAATCAAATGAAAAGATGTAAAAGTAAGATACATGATCTTCTTTATAAATTTCTTATAGGTTGCATTCTTCATGAACCTTTTCTTCATTTAAATTTATAATGTTACTAATGCTATAAATAAAACTGTTCCTAAAAAAATTCCTACACATTCAGTCACAGAAGGTATAAATTTGTATATGGCCTTAGTGGAACTGAAAATCTTCAAGAACCTGGAAATTTTCTTACCTATAGGAGATTCATTCTTACCCTGTGACAAAGACTTCGAATTAATGAAGAATTTTTTTAATAAATATGAGATTTTTAAAATTTCATATTTTTTATGAAAAATTCAAGTCAGAATAGGAAGATTTAACGTAATAAAAGTGACGACTAAACACATGAAGGGGTTTCGGAAGTGGTGGTCTACATTTTACAAGAGATTTTGCATTTCAAATTATAATTATGGAAGGCACGTCAAAAAAGAAGACCAAGTAATCTTCAAGTTATCTTACATGTGTGTCACCTTTTACAATTTTGTTAAAAATGTTATGTACTTTTAAAAAGTTTTTTGCCAATCAGGATTTACACTACTAATTGAAAATCAAATGAAAAGATGTAAAAGTAAGATACATGATCTTCTTTATAAATTTCTTGTAGGTTCTAAAACATAAATTTGTTATTGGTTTATGTTGGTTGACGAAGTATCTGTCTTTCGAAGCAACATTTGATTTTTGCTACATAACTCCTGTTTATAAATGCCGATTCAATTGTTATATAGTTCTAGTTTTAATTCTTATTTGGATCTAGATTGTTGTAAATTCTTCTGGAATTGGAAGTATAACTAATGCTAGAACTACTAACTACCTAATCTAGATTTAGTACTAGCATTAGTTCTAAGTGTAGTGTTAGTTCTGAAGCTAGGTAGGGTTGGATTGAGCTGGCTTCCGTCTTAAGAGGGGCATGGCTAAACTAAACAGTTTTTCGTTCCAAGTGTAGTGTTAGCTCTAGCGTTAGTGTTGGCTTTATTTTTGGTTGTTATTTAGTTTTAGATTGTTGTATTTTTATACGAAACTGAAACTAGAACTAACACGAGACCCAGAATTACAAAGATTTCGTGCATCAGACGCACGACTAAACCAAAACTTTCTAGTTCTAGGTCTAGTGTTAGTTCTAGTTTCATTGCCTATTTAGCTCTAGATTATTGTAAATTTTTCTGAAACTAAAGGTATAACTAATACTACACCTACAATCTAAGTTTAGTACTACCACTAGTTTTAAAACTAGAAACATTAGGGATAGCCATACGTCTTTTAAGATGGCTAAACCTTAATATTTTTTGTTCTAAATGTAGAGATAGTTCTGAACCTAGGGTTGAATTTCATTCCGTCTTAAGAGAAACGAAACAAAAAGTATAACTAATACTAGATTTAAAAAGTAGTGGTCTACATTTTACAAGAGACCTTGCACATCAGATGATATTTATGGAAGACATGTCAAAAAAGAAGACAAACTAACCGTCTAGTTATATTTAAATACGATTCTAAATTAATTGTAACTTTATTAATAATGTAGCATTATGTCGAATTTGATTTTCCGCGATTTATATTATTCATTTCTGCTATTTATCCAAACTATAAGTACAATTGTTTTAAGTACCAATATTAGATGACCCATAAGATTAGTAAACCACTAAGTTCATTAAATTCATTCATTACTTCTTTGTATATGCCTAAAAATTAATTTAGAAACTGAATCATTCTGCTTTATATTTTCTATTTTGGTACACCATCTAGTTTGTTAGAATCGTATTGGAATTTCTGAAGAAATTTTTTACAACAAATTCTTGACATTTGCTGTAGGTGTGGTTTGTAACCTGCATAATTTGTCTTTATACTTCAATTGTTCACTTAGAGATTATTTCTTTATCATTTTTAATGATCAGAAAAGTTTGGACAAGCTACATTAGATCTTAGAACTCGATTATCCCTATAATTTGTCAGGTTCATTGTAGGATGTTTATAACTATTAGGTTAATAATAACTTAAAGGTATTTCATAGCGTTTATTAAATTCCAATTAATGGTAAAAGAAAAATTTATAGAATTAGTAACCTTATATCATAAATTATTATAAGCTTCGAGGATAAATTTTTTGCTGTTTTGCTTGATATAATTTTTCTGCTTTTATACTTGGATTGAAGTTAGATAGATGCCAAATTTGCGGGTGAAACTCAAATTAGTTTAGGTTAATATTCATACAAATTTGAACCAATTATCAAATTGCAGTATCTATAATTTGATCTTGGATCTGCTATCATACATAAATAATTATAATTCCAACCTTTGACTATTTAAAATCTCTTTGTTAACAGTTATATCCTCTTCTTCTTCTTATCCTGTTATAATAGACACATTACTTAATTATATTTTAGAAATTACCTTGTTATTTAGTTGAAGGCCAGTTTCATTCATGTTGTAAATTGAACCTGGCTGATTAATTAGATTTCCTTGCAACATTCCATACGATATCTGAGGAAAATCAAGACTTTGATTGACTGGATGCTTTTGCTATTGATAAATGTCTAAATAACTCACCGTTATTTTAACTGTTTTAGTCCTAATATATTGGATGGGATGTCCATTCTTAAAGTATTGTTAACTGTTGCGCTTAAAGGCTAACATAAAGTATCGTTAAGTCGTGTCTTTTTGAAGCAAATTTCTTGCAATAATTTAATCAAAAATATCTTATTTTTAATTTTCACTATATACATTAATTATAATCAAAGTGAAATGTTTGGCACAGGTCTCAAAAAGATATCTTAGTTTAACGTATTTTCAAAATAAACTTGTGGGCAGTTTTTAATATTTTTGTCAAATATATCAATTATATGCATAATTGGTTATTTCTTATGAAGGTCTGAATTAAAGCAAAATGAAGACTTTAATATTATTGGGTTAGGCTGGATTGAAAAATATTTGTATACTTCAGTCTTCTCGTGGCTTGCTATTCATTATGGTCTCCATTCTACAAGAAACCTTTTTGTGCTTGAATTATTTCTAGATTCATCACCTATATATATTAAATTCGCGATTTATTCTCATTTTAGGACCATACATATTTTGGCTACTAATTCATGTCATCTGCTAATATTGGATGGTATGGAAAATAATCAACGTCACATATTTCTTTCTTTATTTCACTGAAAATAAAAATGGATCAAAAACTTTTAATTCTCTCACACATCTCCCAATTCAAACCATATTAGTCATTAAATGGTTTAGCTAACAAAATCAAAATTGTCAAAATAAATCATACCGTTTATGTACTCACATTTTTTACAAAATTCAAAGCTATTCTCTTCTTTGTTTGGTGTAATGACTTGTAGCAAGGCTTTCTTTTATCGTTTCCGCAAGATCTTTTAAATGGTCGGTTGTGAAATCTTCAGCTTTCTGCGTCCATATCTTTTGTTCATTAACTGGAAGAAAACTAGTTGATTACCCATAACAAAGGCATCCTTACCTTTAAAATAATATAGGAATATTACCTCCGAGTCGAATTAGTCCATGCATTTTTTGAACAAGACTCTAAAGTGGAGTTGTTTTGACTTTCTCCTCATTTAGGGTAATTTTTGCTAACTGTTGCAGTTTCTCGGTATTAATCTGAAACACATCTGTGTAGGTAAACAAAAGAAAACCTGATTGAGATTTTGTGTAGTAATATCTATGTTTAATCTCCCTGTATATAAGACACACATTTATACAGGGTGAATCATTTTACTTTTTATCAGAAAAACTAATTAATTCATAATTCACAAAATGTTATAACAAATGCTTTGTTATTTTCTGCTTCTTCTGTTATATGAAAAAGTGGATGGAAAAAATTATGTTGCTTAAAACAAAGAGTTTAGAGTCAATAATTTTTTAATTAAATTATCTTACTGTTTATGAATGAAACGAAACGAATTTTTTTTGGGAGTTGGTTAAAATTCCGGTTCACACCAATTACTTTCAACGCCCGAGACGAAGAAAATGTAGACTAAATAATTGCCCAATTAGGTACAGTTAGGCGACGCGATGATAGCAGGGCACACGGTTCTAATAAACTTATTAGAAATTTAAAACGTGCCCACGAATCAAACGTTTATACCAATAAATAGTCAAAGAAACGTCAAAAATAGTCTATCTCGACCACGATACATCTAC
This sequence comes from Onthophagus sagittarius, assembly GCA_036711965.1. NCBI lineage: Eukaryota > Metazoa > Arthropoda > Insecta > Coleoptera > Scarabaeidae > Onthophagus > Onthophagus sagittarius. The sequence continues at coordinate 10,643,239 of JASERS010000005.1, read as the reverse complement.
TTAAATAATATCCATCGATCGATATGAATTAAATTAAACCCTCTACTTTAAAAGTAAAGGCGAAACGGAAAGGGGATGCGTGCATAAATTCTCGTTAAGGGGAAGAGAGACTCGCACTCGAGTTACCCCCTTGTTTTATTACGTTTATAATTATTCCGATTGCCATCGTAAGTGTCTACTAGGTTGGTTCGTGGGGACGAAACGGCACGGCATTGTTCCTTGTTCGAATATCCGATTGTTTTATTGCATGCCGTGGCACGAACAAAACACAAACGAAATACTTTAAATACCAACTAAGAGAGATATTTGAAAATCAAAAATAAAAATATTTACCTAAAAATGTTTTAACTAATACTAAATCTTGAGTGACAAAACAGTGTTCGCACTCACACCCTGTTCTATTTGTTGGACCGAGTGCTACACCCCTCTTTCGGCGTAATATCATTTTACTGTCTCACCACTGTACTCGTTACATGTGACCGAGGCTTAAAAAGATTTTGGATTTTGCCACCACTTTGACCCAGTTCCTGAACATCCAGTATTAGTTTTAGTGTTAGTTCTAAATTTAGTTCAGTCAACTCCTGCCGTTAAAGTACTATAAATGGCAAAAGATTTTAACCGAATTTTAACCGATTAGATACATTGTAGATTAAAATCAATACAAAGACGATCGTAAAAAAGAGGCTACCTTGGGTGGGTTATGAAAAATAAAATAAGTATAAAAGTGGGAGGGTTGCTGCGGAATTGTAAAGAAACGGAAAACGAAGTACACGTCGAACAAAAGCCGCGAAAAGGGGGACTATTTAAACGTTGGGGGCGCGCCCTCATACGTCGTAAATGTTTCTGGAATTTTTTCATCTTAAGAGCAACGTAACCGGTTAAATGGAACTCATTTAGTCGGGCGCATTCACGGCGCTTCTAGGACAATCGTACAGTTGGGGTAAGGCAATTTCCGGTGGACAATATGAACAAAAAGGCCCATTTAAAATATAATATAAACTCGCGCGCCAACTATGATTGCTTTTCGCGAATATAAGTGAATTATTAAAATGCCGAAGCGTCGTCGGGTTATCTGTCTCGGACCCGTTTTTAATCGCTTCTTTTTCTTTTTAATTACGTCGCTTATTTCCCTAGACGTCCGTTTTTTCCCCGACTTTGCAACCCTCGCGTGGTTATTCAATTATTCAATAAAACCGACAACGGCGAAACTCCGCGGTATACGAACGAAGCTTCCTGTTTTATTTATTTTGATTCTCGTTGTAGTCACTTTTTCGATTAAACTTGTGGTGAAAAGCGCACATCAACGTATAACAGAGGAGGGCTATTAGAAAAGTAAAAGTTACAGATTAAATTCCTACGGTGAATACCACAACATCATTTTTTATTACTTCTATTTTTTCTACCAAAGTATTCAAACCATTTTCAAAATTTATTAAAAATAATTTTCTTTTTTCTTTTAAATCATTAATCGGTAATTATTTTATAATCCTTAGGCATGTAACTAAAAATGTTTTGCATAAACATAAAAAAATGTTGCGTCTCTAGCTTAGATCGTACAATTAAAGGGGTTAGACCATGTTTTATGTTAATGCATTAAAATATACTTACACTAATAGCGTGCACAACTTTAATATATAGATAACAACTAAAATAGGTTTTTTTTTGGTGATAATAGATTATAACAGATGCTGCTTGTTGATGTATAAAGATAATGAATTAGCTCAAACAGACTCTAATTGTTTGTTATATACTGGTTGTTCTGAATATGTGCGATTTATTTTGGCTAACAGTAAAATGTCATAAAATAGTGCAATTGTTTCATGTGTAACTGATAATCTGCTCAAGCAGTCTACATAAGTCAGTCTCTATAAAGATATTTTTTGGATTTGATAAATCTTGTGTTGTTATAACCTCCAAGACATAGGACATAACTTGAATTGTATTTATCCATGTCAACTAAAACTATTAGGATTTTAGCACTACCTGCTATTCACTCTATCTATTTAGTTATAATATTCAGAAAAAAATAATTTCTCCATTCTACAAGAGACCTGTTTGTCCTTGAATTATTTTTCAGATTTATCATCTATGGTTTGAGTCAATTTATGATTCAGTCTTATTCTCCATAACCATTATTTCACCGGATATTGGATGTCAATAATCAACGTTACTATTTTCTTTTGTATTTCTATATTATAGTCACTAAAAACAAAAATGGAAAAGAAACTTTTAATTGTCCCATATATCAACCCAACTCAATCCATATTTGCCATTAAATGGATTAGCTATCAAAAACAAATTTTTCAAAATAAATCATATCATGACATTCCATGAATAGTGTCAGTTTATTGTACAAAATTCAAGCTATTCTTTCCTTTGTTGGGTATAATGACTTATAGCAAAGCTTTATTTATCTTTTTATTGTATACTTATTGTCGATGATTTCCATTTTCACCTGTAATTGCAAATTATGATAACTTTTCTATCCGCTTTTGTTAATGGCGTTTATATTTAACTTACATATTACATACATATTTTGCTTAAAGTTGATGAATATCAAAAGAGATATTTTTAGTTTTTCAACAATAATCAACTGATGTTATAAGATCGTGTTATTTCATATTTGCTTATAGATCCTGGGCAAAACCGTGGAAACATTCATTCTTGCTCTATTTACCTTTTCTCCTAAAACAGGAGTTCTTGCCACCTGCGTTATCCCGGAAGCACTTGCATAACACTAAACATTACACAACACCATATGGATACAAGTTCAATCTCAAAGTTTGCTAATATAAAAATACAACTTTGTATTTTTGAATGTTGCATTGGATATACTAACAGATAAAACTGGAAGTTGCAATTTCCAGCATCATGTTGGCATGATGTAATCATACAGTAATGTAACCATACAGGTAAACACCGCAATACAACTGAACCCAACCTAGCTTCAGACCTAACACTACTAGAACTAGCAACATCAGGGTATAGCCGTCTAAGGAGACGTACGGCTAAATCCTAATGTTTCTAGTTCTAGGTCTAGTGTTAATACTAAAGCTAGGTTGTAGGTTTAATATTAGTTATACTCTTAATTCCAAACGAATTGACAACAATCAAGTAAGGAATGGTAAGTAAAACTAGAACCAACACTAGACCTAGTACTAGACAGTGCTTAGTGTTAGTTCTAGTTTTAGTTTGATACAACTGTACAACAATTTAAGACTGAATAACAACTAAAAATAGAGCCAACACTAACGCTAGAGCTAATACTTGGACTGAGCCGAGTTCAATCCAACCCAACTAAGCTTTAGAACTAACATTAGACTTAAAACTAGATGATGGCACATAGTTAAGTTAACCATCTTCTTCTTTAATTTAAGATATGCATTTGATACATATTACCTATAATATAACTAATGATTTAAATGACCCCATTTTGATATTATTACCTTTATTAAATCATATTCTTTCAATATTCCTAAATTGAAATGAATCAATTTAGCACAACTAACTATATAAATTTTATAATATTTTTCAAATAACCTGCATACATAATAGATTAATTCACGAAATGTGTCGTAGTAAGTTCTAGGTGTAAATATATTGTTGAAGGAGGTGTTTGCAACATATTTTATGTTATAGATTACGCTTTGAAAGAAAAAAGAGTAAAATGGGTTGGGTTTGGAAAATAGAAAATAATATATTACTCAATGAATTAATTTTCGATTGTTAACACGTTGTAGATCATAAAATAATAACAACCCAATTTAAAAATTTTTGATGAATTTCAAATTAAAAATTGTAATTCTTAAAAGAAGGCAGGATAATAATAGAAGGAGGGTAATTAACAACGGTTAGTACCACATTAGGAATCTAGTACAAAAGAATTTTAGCACCGTAACATAATGTTGAAAAGGATTCACCGAAATTAAATCCGATTTAATTCGTGAAACAAAGCGTTCCGACAAAACGTTTTTTATTACCTCGTCTCTTTCTCACCGCTCGCCGAGCAAGAAACGAGCCGTTTTTGCCGGCTGTTTCCGGAATTCCGCCCATAAAAAGAAGGAGCCGGATTTACAGCCGGCACGCGTCGTCGTCGTCCTGCCAGTTCCAGTTAAGCGAGAGGGGAAATGCGAATCCACAGGTTGCAGCAGCAGGAAAACGAACCCGACCGAGAGTCATTCGTACATTTACAAAAGGAAAACGGGAGAGAGGATCGTTTGAAATCCAGACAAACCGTCTGGCGTCGGTCTGGACGTTTCATCTCTTTCTCCCTATCCTACGGGAACCCCTCTCAACAACTCTTTCCATCTTTTTTACTCCAATGAATCTATCTCCGTTGCAAACGGCATGCGTAAAACCGTTCTATTTCCATTCCAGATTCTCTCTCCCCTCGCGATTGAATGCCATTCGCGTTTTGAACTTTAACGTAAAAGGTATTGGAACGATTTCAAAATGTATCTTCTATGGTTAAATTAAAATTTAATGAAACGGACTTCGGTTACTTTAGTATTACAACTAATATTAGACTTGCAACTAGAAACTATATCTGAACGTTACTAGTTTTAGGCATAGGCGACAGATTCTCTATCCGGATAAAGATCCGGATACAAAATTAATGGGTGTATATATAATATCTCCATTGAAATAGCTATTTTCAATTATTTTTTTAAATTCTAATGTATTATTGAGCTTTTTCTTTCCAATTCAGTCTCAGCGTCTGCTGCGAATCTTTTTGATTTAAACGTGATATTACTTCCAGAAGACCTCAATTGATTCCAGAAGAGTTAATACGGCTTCTAGAAGATTTGATCGATTCCCAGAAGACTTGATAGTATATCTAGATGACTTGATATTGCTTCCAAAAGACTTGGAATGCTTTTAAAACAGTTGACTTCTGTTTTCTTAGTTTGCTTCTAGAACGATTGATATTACTTCCAGAAAATTGCTTTCAGAAGACTTGAACTGCATACAGAAGACTCGATACTGTATTTGACAGCCTTGATATTGCTTCCAGAAATTAAAAATGCTTCCAGAAGACTTGAAAGTACTTCTAGAAGACTTGAAATACTTCCACAAGACTTGATATGCTACGATAACACTTGAAATGCTTACAAAACTTATAATGCTTGTAAAAAAAGACTTGACACTGCTTTTAGAAGACTTTATATTGCCGCTGAAAAACTTGGTATGCTTTCAAAAGAGCAGCATACTAAATTGAATATGATTTTATCTAGATTGAATGTACCATTTTTAATTATTTATTTAATTTTAATATGCTGTTGAGCTTGTACTTCCCAACTCAAGGCTACAATCTGCTGTGAACGTTTTCTTAGTGTGCATGTTTTTTGCCTTTTTTCTTCGTTTGAGTCTATTCCAAATTCAGTTTTTCAACATCTAGCAAGCACAGTTGTGATAAGTCAAATGTGGATTTCCGCTTGGATAAGGGTACAACTACTACAATGAGACAATTCTTTTGCAGCATTGAACCACTGCTCCTTTTAGATTTGTTCCATATGTCTGCATTTATTTCTATTTGCTCTACTCTTTACTTTTTTTTTAAATTTTTTTAATTTGAACAACAATTGGGTTGTTTCTCAATGATATAAGAATAATTTATTTTATGAAAATATTGTTGAGGAAGGAAAAGATTTAATTTTCTTCCTGAATAATATGCCAGTGGACACATTGAAGACTTTACCGTCAAGTATTGCTATAATAAACAAATAAAACGAAATCTAATGGGTCGGCAGAATCGTACAGAATGTGTTGTACTTTCCCATAATACACTTTCAGAGTCTTTGCCACAAATTAATCGCTAAGGAACAAAGCATCTCTGAAGAATATTTTCATCTGTATTAGTTTTCTCGTATAATTTTTGCTTTGAATGTGATTGTTGCAATCCATCGCTTCGGGGCCGGATAACACACTTTTTTGCTATATTAGACTATAACATGAGAATATCTTTTTATTAGTATATTGAATTATTTCATTTTATAATCCTGTTAATTCAGCATCTGTAGACATTTTCAACACTTGGAACGGTTGCAGGAGTATTTTCATTTTTGGAAGCAGAATATGGTCTTTTGAACGAAGCTCCTCTGTTTTCCTTCTTTTACTTCTTCCGCACGATTTTCCAAATTCTTTTAGAGCTCGACCTGGTCAATATTACGTAGCCATAAGAGTTTCAAATATTCTGTTTAACCAAAGAAGATTATTTATAAGGTCTAATGTGAGCTCTACCGTTAGTGTTGGTTCTACTTTTAGTTGTACAATGTTTTCTTTTAGAAAAAGGGGTTTGTATTAACCATAAAGAAGCAGAAAACGAGACTAAATTAGGAAGAAGGTGCTTCTCTAATTAAAAAAAGATGCTAGCACTGATGCCACACGTTTGGATTTCTGTCTTGAGATTGGTAATAAAATATTAAATAATGGAAATATTCATAAATTTATTGCATTTTCTGACTAAAGCAACTTTTCAACGAATAGTTTTACTTCTTTCCAGCGTTGTCATTATTCGAATGATGTAAATCCCAATTTTACACTCTCTAGACGAAGTTAACACTTCAAAAAAGTAATGTAAGAGTATTGTTGTATGCTATAACATATCAGGGGGTAATTGGGCCATATTTCTTCGTTGGAAATGTAAATGAGCAGAAATATTGGAATATATTACAAAATTATTTTAATGAAGTATCCCTAAATTTTTATTGCCTATGTCCTGATCCTTCAATTATCGATTTTTATTTTTGGGGGCGACTGAAATAAAAAAATTAAAAAATTATTAACTTAGACAAAATAGTTCAATTTTTACACAAAAACGAAAATAATTAAGAGTAGTTAATTTCTACATTTAGAGTTTAAAATTCGTGTGATTTGAAAAATTAGTAATAATTTTTTTTCTTCTTTGTAACTCGACCTCGGGACATACTGTGTATATCCTTGCTTTGTCCCTTACGTCATGGATACAAAGTTTTTGTGGTCTTCATCCACCTTTTATAGCTTTTCGTGGCCTCCTCTTCTAATCATCTTGAACGAAGATTATTCCTCTTGTCTCAAGCATATCGTATTTTTATAAATCCACAAGAAGATTATTTTGTTGAGTGAAGAAAACTTTAGACAATTATAAATAATTAGAGACATATTTTAGATATATATTTTTGATGACTAGAAATCTTAAGATAATTATTAGGTATTAGAGATATATTTTAGACATACGGACATATGGATGATTTTAAACAACTTGTGTATGATTTTAGACAACTTTAGGCAATTATAGGCTATTATAGAGTAATTTTAGACAGTTTTAAATAAATTTAGACAGGTAACGTTGGCTGATTTTAGACGACTAGTGGATGATTCTAAACTAATTTTGGATGATTTTAGACAGTTATTACTGATTTTAAACAACTTTAGACAATTATAAATATTTAGTGGCATATTTTAGATAATTTCTGATGATTTTAAACAATTTAAGACGCGTTTAAATATTTGGATTAATTTATATAGCGATGCATGGTTTTAGACCTGTAGATGATTCTAAACTAATTTTAGTTGATTTTAGATGGCTTTAGATGTTAATTATTTTAAACATCTTTAGATAATTAATTATGATTAGAGTCATACTTTAGACAGTTTTTAATGATTCTAAACATCTTTAGACAATTATTAGCTATTGCAGATATATTTTATATAAGTTTTGAATGATTTTAAACAAATTGTGGATGATTTTAGACAACTTTAGACAATTATAGGCTATTATAGAATTATTTTAGATGATTCATGAGATTGTAGAGATTCATGAATCGTTTTAAATAATTTTTTTCATTACCCAGCAGCCAAACATATCTTCAAAAACTAAAATAAAAGTAGTGGTGAGATCACAGAGAATCATTTATCCTTGTTTAATTTTAATTAAAAAAAACTTTTAGGCCTACATTACATTTAATACCAACCCATTCATTTTTGGCACTGTTACTGGCCTCAATCAATAACAATATTAAATAGAATTTTATCGCATTCTTCAATTGATGAAGGAATTGCATCTTTTAATTATTGAAATAATCAATACGAATGAAAGCGAATTCAAACAAAAACTTTTTAGCTTCCTTATGCGCTCATTTTGAATTTTTCTCCAGGAATAAGAAGGGATTTCTTAAATCAAGAATAGGATATTGTTCTCTTTAAACAACTTAGTCTTGTAACAATAATCTTGTACGATTCATTTATGCATAATAAATTATTGACGCAAGAATGAAATTTCAAAATGAATTTGATATACTTCATTCGATAATACTTTTATTCTTAAAACAAAAAATATTTTTGATTTAAGATTACCACATATTTTTTTCGAAAAAATATATGAAGAATAATTTTTTGTTGGAAGTAAAGTAAAGTTTCCCTTGGTGGTTAGTAGTCTAGATTACATTAAATTGTTCTACAGCTTTCCTGATCAAGGAAATGATTTGAAGTGCATATGTAGTCACTGGTAGAATATCATATAAGTTAGACTTACACTTCTTGGTATATTTTTGTCTTTCAGTATGAGATTGTGTTTGTCATATGTTGCCCATGACAGTTGAATTTGACACGACATTTCCTAATAATCCCATTTTCATTTGTGATTATTATAACGAATTGCTCATTATTTGGTTTCATATAATTTCCTTTTCAGACCCATTTTTTTAAATGTTCATTTAGATTTTGCAACAAGTTTTTTAGTTCCTCTTTGCTTGAATCGACACCATTTGCGAATCTCAAAAGAAATTTTCAAGGGAGTATTTTCTATTCCTACCAGAAATGATTAAGCTTCAATGCTACCAATGGTTTTATGATAGTTTGATCTTTTTGCTTTGCTAGCCAATTCTAATTATCTATAACATAATGATATAATAATTTTGTTTTGTATTTATGTATGCCAGAAGAAAACGAGATGGACCATAATTCGTTTCTTGTTGGATTTCTGTGATGAGTTGCTCCCTTTTTGTATTGATGAGTGTTAATGCAAACTAAAATCATATAGGAAAGACGCAATAGAATAAATTTAAGTTATGATTGCAAAACTGATGGTATGTTTATTCCTAGCTCTTCAATATGGCGAGGTTACATTGTTGAATACTAATAGCACTGGTAATTACCAAAATACTTCATTTAAATTAAATTTGGCAGAACCAACGCAATTAACTTTGCATATAAATGTGTTATTTAAAATGTGTCAAAAACAACAAAACTTTCTTTTCGTCTTTTGCCCTTGACCCGAATTTTTCTTCCATACCAAAAAAAATAAATAATCGATTCCACTCAAAGATCCATCAACACTCATCATTGACTCTCTGTCCATTTCAAGGCAATTGCTCCTTTTGTCTTTCGATGAGAGAGCAAGTCAACAAAACGAAAAAGGCGCGAATGCATTGATGACACAGCAAACGTAAGAAGTATCTATATTGGGGGTGGGTGGGTCCGTTTCGTTCTGGAGGCCCCCCATTATCTAATGCTCCGGCGCCCTGCGCGCACCGTTTAACGTTTATAGTAGCGTCGTATCGACGATGTCCGACAGTCTGTAATTATTGTTTCAGACTCTCTCTACTTCTGATGGACGCGCGACCGCGCCCCAATACGGGGCAACGCTATCTCGATCTTTTGCTACGTTTCTTTCACACCGCCCCCCCTTCGTAACTTCGTCGGTTTTGTATCTTGAGGGCACGCTACTGACTATTGACCCGTTACAACAATAAATAAATATATAAATCTAAAAAAAAATTAATGATGTTGTTTGATAATATGTATAATAAAAGTTGGTTATTTTTATGACCGTTTCGTGACAGTTTTCTTTACCTCAACGTCTTTTTTCCATATAAGATTGTGATTCTCAGTCGTAGCACAAATCCGCTCGTAACTTACGTAGATTAAAACGGGGTAATTACGCGAAATTACAAGGAACGGGAATAAACGATCCTTTTATTATCAATCGTTCGGATGCATTACTTTTTCATTTTTTTTTATTTTCATTTTTCCCCAACATTTTTTACGACCTCCCCTTTCCGAGGATTATTTAATCAAATTAAATTGACTAATACTCAAATGTATACGCTATAAAAGATCTTTCTTTTTTTTTAAGGGAATTAAAGAAAAATCTACTTTTCCTTTGGATTAAAATTCGCATTAAGTACCGTTCGCACTCTTTTCGTATACACTCACACTCAACGCTTGTTGTGGCGTTTAAACTTATGCAAGTCAAAGTTGCGTGTGACTTGGAGTTCGTTCTTCGCGTGCAACGAACGGCGTGACGCGAATTTCGCCCGTACAACGTAACCAGTTAAGGAGGCGAACGGGGCAAAGCACGCGATGTTATCGAGCACCGGCTATCCATGTTTGATTGACATTTGGTAAATGTGCACCGCGCGGCCCCGAACGTTTTGATGTTTTGCATACACCGGCGAATTCGTGTGTTGTTGGTCTGAGCCGGCTGACAGTCTTCCTGAAGAGAACATACGGTATAATACCCGACCTTAATCGGAAATTAACAAAGGTGCAATTAATCATTCTCTTCGTCTTCGTTTATATTATACTTATTACATATTCAAACATTTTCATAGGTATAATTACAATTTCTAAGCTTAATTTGTTTATTAGGTAAGTTCAGTGTTAGTTCTATTTCTAGATCAATAAAAATATGCAACAATTTAGTATCAAATAACAACTAAAACTAGAACTAATACTAGATCTATTTCTAATCAACAATTTAAGCTTGAATAAAAACTAAAACTAACACCAGTTTTGAAACCAAAACTAAATTTGGAACTAGAATTTGAATAAATTTGGTTTAGTCTTTTTTTGAGATGTACTCAAGTATTAGTTCTATTACTAGTGTTAATTTTGGTTTTAGTTAAACACAATTAGAACACTAGACTTAGAACTAGAAATATTCGACATTTTCTAGTCCTAGGTCTAGTGGTAGTTCTAGTTTTAACTATATGTCAGCGCTACATCGTTATATATTTTTATGAAAGCAGAAAGAAAAATAGTACCTAACTTAGAATCATTGTGGTTTTACCGTCTTAAGGGGTTAGTTATATGGGTTTAAAAATGTCAAAAAATTCGTCATTTTATTTGAAAGTATAATATGTCTATGGTATTTTCTGAAAATTTGAAGTCAATCTGAGCAAAACTGTAAGAGCTAGAGCTTTGGAAGTTCACTTTATTGAGCCGACTAAGCGACGCGACGTGCTACGAAATATCTATAGGCTAATGGTATGTGTGCTAACTTTTGTTATGCGAATATTATGCTTAGGTCTAGCTAGATGCAAACAATTTTTTGGATTGGTTGATATAAGTAGTGTTTCTTTGAATCAATCATCCTACGATTTTTATAACAATAAGATATATAAAAGCACCAAGCTAGTTGCCGAAACATTTTTTTCTTCTGTTACAAAAGAAGAAAACGAGTTAAAGTGTAATTAAATCGGTGTTGAATATACAACAGATGTTGTATAAGGCGTACTGTGTAATTTTTATACGACGTGGTTGCATTGATAGGTTATTATTCTGGAAATATGTTGGATGTATTTGTGAAAAGTTCATATTGTAAATTATATGAAACATCATGAAGAAGATCATTTAGAAAAAAATGTGCTAATCATGAAGGATCCGCAGGTAATATTGAAGTATCATCAATCTTTGCTATGTTTCAATGCTCGTTAGAAAAATATGGCTTGACATACGATAATTACATTGGAGACGGTGATTCCAAAACGTATTCTGCATTAGTAAATTTTAAGCCTTATGGTGAAAATTGCGAAATAAATAAGAAAAATGTATAGCACACGTTCAAAAGAAGATGGGCACGCGTATACGTGATCTGGTGAAAAGAGATGTTGAAAAGATAGAAAAGAGTTCTATCTGGTAAAGGAAAGCTTGCAAGTAAATTTATTGATAAATTATCAGTTTATTACGGAGTTATTATAATAAAACGTTGTGATTTAGTGCAAAATATGAAGAACTCTATATAAGCAACTTACTTGCTAGACTCATGGTACGCGTGGCAGCATGATTCAGCTATAAAAGTTTTGTCATCATTCAACCATGTGATGTTTCATCAGCTATCAGACTATTTATAATGAGCTAAGCAAGAATGTACTTTTAAATCGGTGTGTTGGTGGATGCACGCAAAATAATAATGAAAGCTTGAATCAGTTAGTTTGGAAAATCAGTCCAAAAGTACTTCCTGATGGATTGAAGATAGGTTACTGCATTTGTAGCTGCTTGTACATTCAATGGTGGCATCTCAGCTCTGCTGGTTTTGTTGAACGGAATGGATGTAAAACTTGGACGAAATAGACACGAGCACGAGCAGTTAGAGGATGAATATGGTATATTCATAGCTGAGAAAAGAGCTGAGAATTTGTCTCAGACAAGAGGAAAAGGATGCCCTGGATATTGCAGCTGCAGCCGGACCTCTCCTTTACAGAGCTGGAATCGATTCGATTTAAATCCTTTTTGTGGTACTTTTTGTGTCTGTGTTAGTGTTAGTTTGTGTGTTACTTTTAGTTCATTCTTGTTCAAAGCGTTCGCGATTTGTTGCACCAAAAAAAAATGTTGATCGGTTTACTCTTGCCGTTTAATTAATTTTCTTCTAAAAGCATCCTTGATTTTGATATCTATGGACAATAAGATTAACTAGCGATTTACCGAAGAGTCTACTCGAAAACTATTTAGGAAATAACCCAGCTATTTTCAATTTTTTTGATTATGACTATTTACGGGCCATTACGTCATAGAAATTACACCAAAAATGGTATCTTTTTCTTTAGAACTCTGGTAAAAAGTTTAAAATCCCTCGGTTTTTCCCTAGCTATACTTATCTAGTAACAAAAAACGGTATATTCATTTCGGTTAATTCGTTTCTGAAAAATCGTGTCCACCAAAAACGCTTTTTTTATTAAGGATTTTCGAAAATCAGATCTTACGGCTTGAATTTCAAAAAAAATCGAATTAATTTTTCTTTAAATATTGTCCAACAGTTGCTCTGTTATGTGCATTAAACTTTTAATGTTATAACTTAGTTATATACTTGAATGTTGCGTATCTTAGAACTGATCATTTTTTCAACTAAGTGTTTGGATCTATCCGTTTTTTTTTTAATATGGGTGACAAAATTAGACATTTTCTCCCACGTTTCGTTTCCATGAAACTATCATTAGGTTTATTTTTTCTTATGAACACCATATCCGATTTGCACACCAATAAATAAGATAATTCATGCGGCTTTCAATGCTGTTACACAATTTATTTCATTTAATTATTTCCAATCCATCGATTTGGAAATTCTGCTTCTACAAAATCATACACTGGTCAAGTGTTATGAACAGAGGTCCGTCGTCTTGGAACCAATATCTGTTGTAGTTTGTAATAGGTAAACTCTCCAAATATTCTCCAAATGCACTAAAATTCCCAAAAAAGTACTAGATTTTTTTATTATTCGAACTGAAACTTCGGAATCTGCAGAATCAGACACAGCAAAATAGAGTCCAGAATCGGCCGCAACACCCATTTTATAGTTGGTAAATCGTCAAGTATTTGGATTTGAAATATTATCACGAAATCGTTCATTTTGGAAGACTGTAGCGCATTGTATGCAAGCGACCTCGGCGGAGTGAGAATAAAATCGTCTTGTTCGTGACTTCATATATTTACTAAAATATACAACAAATGATTTCGCCTCAAATCGCCGAGGTCGCTTGCAGGCGAGGCGTTGAATTTGAAATATCAACACAAAAGTGTTCATTTCGGAAGATTGTAGCCCATCGCATGCAAGCGACCACGGCGGAGTGAGAATTAAATCGTCTTATGGGAGAATATATATTTACTAATATATACAAGGAACGATTTTACCTTAAGTCGCCGACGTCGCTTGCGGGCGAGTTACTGTATTTAAAATATGAACAGAAAATCATCCATTGTGATAGATTGTAGCACCTCGCCCGCGATATCGATGGAGTTACAATAAAATCGTCAATAAATCTCACTCGCAAGCGATCCCGTCAGAGTCAGGATAGAAGGATCTTATAAGAGACTTTACACATTTACTAAGATATATAAGGAACGATTTCGCTTCAAATCGCCGAGATCGCTTGCGGGCGAGGCGCTGGATATGAAATATTAACACGAAATGGTTCATTTTGAAAGATTGCAGCGCCTCGTTCGCAAGCGGCCTTGGCAGAGTGAGAATAAAATCATCTTTAGGAGACTTTATATATTTACTAAAATATACAAGGAACGATTTCGTCTCAATTTGTAGAGGTCGCCTGTGAGCGACGCATGGATTTGAAATACCAACAAAAAATGTCAACAACGGATAGTCAACAATACAGACGAGGAAAATTGGCAAAAACAAACCTTTCATAACACAAATATATTATGACTTTAAAAATTAATTTCTGCTATAGCTGCTTATATAACTAGTTATTTAACTGACATTGAGATTGAAATGTTGAAAATATTTTCAACGTTACCGTTTCGAAAATTCATTTCTTTGAACTTTAGTTGGGCAAAAGCCGTTAAGTTTTAACTGCTGCGAAGAAATAAAGCTTCGCAGCTCCCGTAAAGTTAACAACTTCAAAACACATAAAAACCCTCAAAGTAACTTTTGCGGTGAATACAATTTATTTACAGATCAGAGATGAAACGTGTAAATAAATATTATAATGGTAAATATCGCAATAATAACCGATTTGAAGCATTGAAATTGTTGGTACAATGAGAAATAGAAGATTATAAGGCGGAGGGAATCGAAACAAGGACGGTAACATCCTTTTATGTTGATGGAGGGGGTTTGGTTCCTATCCGATTATAATAAGGGCCTAGTAGCCACTCTGGGTTCGACAATAGCCCTTAAAACACCTTTTTAGTTCGCTCACGCGACCGTACAATATGATTTGGTTCATTACACACCCAAAATGTAGCCGTTTTTGGAGGAAGATTTTTTTTAACTAAGGGATTTGTGGCTCGCCAATATGATACTATTTTAAGTGCCATATACAACTCGCTTTCTTTCATTTTTTTTATCATCCCTTCCTTTTGTTATTGTTGTAGATATTATTGCCTGCGGCTGACAGATGTTGTATCTATTATTACTTTTATATTATTTTTTTCAATAAAAACGTACGTGCTCGCGTGCGAGCGTTACGATGACGATGCTCCTTCAAAAACATCAGCATGCGAATGAAATAATACAAACGTTCTCATCACACCGATATACGCGCGCAATAATAAGTAATTGGGCGGTATAATAAAGTTGTAATTACGCAGTCCGGCGTGTGAAAACGCACCGTTCGCCGGTAATGAGATGTAATTCCTCTTAGGCCCGTTTGCTTCCTACGATTCTAATTAAAACGTTCGAGGATTTTTTTTCGTTGTAGTATTATCTTAATGAGTTCGCGCAATTTGCATACGCCTAGTAATATGAACCAGGTAATGCCCATACCGCTATATAGACCAAACGCCCCAGAGTTTTATCTACCTTCACATCGTAACCCCGGAACATTGTTTTAACATGTGTTTCTTTCTACTTTAATATTCGAAAATACCGCATTAATATTTATGGCTATGTTAATAATGATACATCCGTTGTTTTTTACTTTGTCAACATCTAAATTACCAAAAACAATCTTAATATGATTGTCATGGTATTATCATAATACAATTTCGAGAATAATCAATGTATTAAATGAGATCTATGTTTGTCTAAATAGCATGTTATCTATTGACGCTCGTCCTGGTTGCTGCTACTTACATTAAACTCTCTCTGCATCCGAGGTAATTGCATATGCAAAATTGAGCCCGACCAATTACCGGTGGTCGCTAAAAGGGAACGCGTAATTAAATTATTTCAGTATAAACAAGCCCGGCCTAATTGAAAGGCGGGCGCGGTGTTTGCGCTGCATGCGTGTGTGTGAGTGTGCGGGCGGCCCGTCCGTTTCGCAACAATATGCGGCCCGCGGGTCGCGTTGTACGAACGCCGACCGGCCGATACTTACAATACAATTTGCGAACCGAAGGCATATTTACAGTGTATGTTACCGAGCACACCCCGAGTGGTGCAATTAACTGCATCGGGGGGAGACCACCACCGTCAACTGCATCTATACCATTCTCTATACTGTATACGAACCCTCAAAATTTTAATTTGTAGATACAGAGCCGGGTTTGCTCAATTTCTATTTAACATTTTTTAATTATTAAGATTCTTATTTTTATATTAAAATTAAGTGAATATGATTAATAACTAGAATTAAGTAACATCCAAAATTGTGAGTTTATTACTAATTTATTTTTCGAAATTTTTAGTTTAACCTGACATGTTTCGCCCCGAAAGCCATCACCAGGCATTGTCAAATTAAAAAACGTAAGATAAATTTTAATATAGGAAGAAATAGATATCAACTGTATGTTTAGTGTACAACTTCACGTCACAACAACGTGCCGTACCTTCTGTTGAAATTCCTCGTATGTTCTTCAATTTGATGATGCCTCCAATGATGGCTTTGGAGCCGAAACATGTTTGGCTAAACTAATAATTTCAAAAAATAAACCAGTAGTGATAAACTCTTTTGGTTATTATTTAATCTCTGAACTGGTTAACCATCGATCCCCATATTTCAGAACTAGAATTAACACTAGCATTATAACTAATATTACGCTCATTCGAGAAATAATACAAGACCTGGTTGAGTTGAGTTGGTATTAAAGAAATTTTATATATCGACGAAATGTTAGTCAACAAAAAAGTCTTGCGTTAGCTTCAAGTATTGTGTTTACAACTACTTCCATAAATACAATCACTTTGATTGGGCATAATAAATGCATTGTATCTCTAGACTTACTCTAGTATGAAGATTTGACTATAAAGCTGGTGTTGGGTTGGGCTCGAAGAAATTGTAAACACTAAAATTAACAGAAAAAATTTTTTATTCGGGTTTAGAATTATTATATGCTTGTATCAAACTAAAACTGACAAAACATTCTAGATCTAGGTCTAGTGTTAGTTCTAGCTTTAATTCTTGTTTAATTCTAGATTATTTCAAATTATAACTAATATTACGCTCATTCGAGAAATAATACAAGACCTGGTTGAGTTGAGTTGGTATTAAAGAAATTTTATATATCGACGAAATGTTAGTCAACAAAAAAGTCTTGCGTTAGCTTCAAGTATTGTGTTTACAACTACTTCCATAAATACAATCAGTTTGATTGGGCATAATAAATGCATTGTATCTCTAGACTTACTCTAGTATGAAGATTTGACTATAAAGCTGGTGTTGGGTTGGGCTCGAAGAAATTGTAAACACTAAAATTAACAGAAAAAATTTTTTATTCGGGTTTAGAATTATTATATGCTTGTATCAAACTAAAACTGACAAAACATTCTAGATCTAGGTCTAGTGTTAGTTCTAGCTTTAATTCTTGTTTAATTCTAGATTATTTCAAATTATAACTAATATTACGCTCATTCGAGAAATAATACAAGACCTGGTTGAGTTGAGTTGGTATTAAAGAAATTTTATATATCGACGAAATGTTAGTCAACAAAAAAGTCTTGCGTTAGCTTCAAGTATTGTGTTTACAACTACTTCCATAAATACAATCACTTTGATTGGGCATAATAAATGCATTGTATCTCTAGACTTAGTCTAGTATGAAAATTTGACTATCCAGCTGGTGTTGGGTTGGGCTCGAAGAAATTGTAAACACTAAAATTAACAGAAAAAATTTTTTATTCAGGTTTAGAATTATTATATACTTGTATCAAACTAAAACTACCAAAACATTCTAGATCTAGGTCTAGTGTTAGTTCTAGCTTTAATTCTTGTTTAACTCTAGATTGTTTCAAATTCTTCTAGAACTAAAAGTATAACTAGTAGTAGATCTACAACCCAATTTTAGAACTAACACTAGACCTAGAACTAGAACATTAGGGTTTAGCCATATAAGACGGCTATACCCTAAGGTTTCTAGCTCTAAGTACAGTATTAGTTCTGAAACTAGGTTGGGTTGGGTTGGGTTCTATTCCGTCTTAAGAAACGTACAATTAAACCTAAATGTTTTTGGTTCTAAGTCTAGTGTTAGCAGTGTGTTGGTGTTAACTCATCTTGTTGCTGTTATTTCGTTTTAGATTATTATATACTTGCATCGAACTAAAATTAGAACTAACACTACCGCCGTGCGTTTTTAGATGTACGGCTAAACCTGAATCTTTCTAGTTCTAGATCTAGTGTTAGTTCTAGTTTTAATTCTTGTTTAACTCTAGATTGTTCTAAATTCTTCTGGAACTAGAAGTATAACTAATACAAGATTTGCAACCCAGCTTCAGGACTAACATTAGACCTAGAGCTAGAAATATTAGGGTTTAGCCGTACGTTTCTCAAGACGGCTAAATCCTAATTTTTCTAATTTTAAGTTCAGTATTAGTAACTGGTTCGAAGTCAGAAACTTCTAACCAGTTTTTGATGAAGGTTGCAACATGGTATCTGACACGGCAAATATTTTTTTCAAAAAATCCATGGCAAAACCCGAAAGTTTCTAGTTTTAGATCTAGTATTAGACTTAGTGGTAGTTTTAGTGTTAGTGCTAGTGTTAGTTCTAATTTTAGTTCAATACGATTTTCAAATTAGCTTGTGACAACTTTAAAACAACTTGTCCAAGTGATTTGAAATTCTAAAGTATATTCTCTAGAGGATGACACAGGATTTTTACGATTGGTACAAAATGTTTATCATCAATATTTTTTCATTGAAATTATTAAGTAAAATACGTACTTTTTGTTTGAGTGTTTTCCATTTGTATAAATATCAATATTTTCTCTAACAAATGTGATATAGATTCTAGGAAAAGATCCTTTGTCCTCAGTTGAAACATACGACATTTCTGCTACAAGCTGTTTCCATTGTTACGAAAATGCCCATCTACTTGAACAGCTTCAATACATTAATCATTTTGAAACAAAACCAGTCCCCAATTTATTTTTGCATACTGTAAGATGCGTTGGACATTCCTTAAATTAAATCTATAAAACAAAATTGTTATCTTGTTGTTTCGCCAAATGAAGATCCCAAAGTTACTTTATATTTTCAAGCACTCACTTGGATTTTCAAGTCGCACATCTCTTAAGACGGCTAAACCCTAATGTTTCTAGTTCTAGGTCTAGTATTAGTTCTGAAGCTAGATTGCGTTGGATTTGGTTTCGTCTTAAGAGACGGGCTAAACCATAATGTTTCTAGTTGTAGGTCTAGTGTTACCTCTAGCGTTAGTGGTAACGACTCTACTTTAATTGTACACTGTATAATACTATTGTATTGATGGATCATGTTTTCTTATAGTTAGGTAAAAATATCCGAATCTTACAATGGGTCTGGTTGGTACCCTAAATTGAACTTGGAACATTTTTAATTTTGAAAAATTTGTACATATAAATGGGAATAATTATATTAATTATTATTATAAATGGGAATATAAATCTTCCATAGACAGAGTACAAAATTTGTGTGATTTAGTGGTTTGAGTATACTCGACGCATTATTTATGTTGAAATAAGCATGAAAAATTAGTAATAATATCTATCCTGTTTGCAACTCGATCCGGGGACATACTGTATATACAAACAGTTCTAAGCACTAAAAATTGAAGCCAACGCAAGACATATTCTTACCCAAGCTGCACAAATTGGAGTAATGATTCGGTCGAGCATTCCGATAATCGACCGAATTGATAGTCCGATCTGTATACATTCTCAGTTTCATTAAGGATTTTAATGGGTCTTGTATTGGTTTCAAACGAGTACACCGATGAACGTAGCTGATGATTGTATACAGGGTGTTCCCGTGACTCGGGGCATAAAATTAACCACATATACTAGAGCAAAAATGATGATGATTCGTGAAAAAAAATTATTATAAAAGTCTTCAAATGGCCAAGATATGGGCCATCAAAGTTCAGAAATTTTAACACATTTTTCTAAATATTTTCAAAACCATTAATGGTAGAGGGTTGAAATTTGGTACAGAGTAAACAAACATCATGCAAAATCATTGAACCAATTTTGACTTTGGCCGGATGACGGCAACCATGTTATACAGGGTGTTCCTAAAATTTGTTTGCTCAGAACTTTTTTGTTTGTTCGTAACCCTACATTTATTTTTGTAGTTTTTAATAGAAAATTTATTTTCGAAACTTTTTTCACTCTTTGAAAATTTTGATAACATTGACTGTTTTCGAGTTATACGCGAAACTGTTAAGCTTTGATTTCAATGGTAACAAATAAAACATATTCCGCAAGATCTGAGAAGGCGATGACAATTGAAAAACGAACTGATCTAATAACCATTATTTGCATAAATTTCTCAGTGTAGATTTAGTTAAATCCAGTGTTAATTTATTTTAATTGAATAAAAGAATGTAATTTCCAAAACAATAAATTTAATTTTCGCGGTAACAACAAACAAGAACATAATAAAAATTCTAACAAAAATATGAACAAGAACAATAAAATTATAAACAAATGGTAATAAATAAAACAGAACAAAAAAAAATACTAAAGCAGATGTTCAAAAACAGTCCCGCCGGCTTCAATGCACGCCTGATATCGCCGTCTTAAATTAAAGCGCACTCTGCTGAGGACGTTGATTTCAGTTCGAAGTTGATCAAATGAATCAACAATTCGTAACCTCAGTTGATCAACTGAAGTTATTTCAACGCAGTACACAAGCGATTTAATGCGTCCCCATAAATAAAAATCTAGAGGTGTAAGATCCGGCGATCGGGGGGGCCAACTTATCGGTGCATCCACTCCTCGTCCAATCCACCGTTCCGGAAACCGTTCACATAGAAATTCTTGGACAGCATGTGTACTATGCGCAGGAGCACCATCATGCATATACCACATTTCTTGTCTTGTGTTTAAAGGAACGTCATCTAAAAAATCATTTAATTGCTCTAAATGTCCCCTGTATGTATGGCCATCCAGCCTTGACGGCAAGAAAACGGGTCCTATAATGACATCGCCCACAATGCCAGCCCAAACGTTAAGAGAAAACCTCCATTGCGATTTCCAAGCTTTCTTAAATCTTGGATTTTCGTCCGCCCAACTATGTGAATTTCTCAAATTGATGATTCCATCTTTAGAAAATGTCGATTCATCTGCAAAAAGTATTTTTTCTAAAAATTGATCATCAATTTGGATTTTGTGCTGCATTATTTGACAATATTGCAGTCGTAGTGGGTAATCAGCCTGTCGAACTTCCTGAACTTTATAACTATGATATGGATAAAGCTGTTGCTCGTGAAGAACACGCCAGATAGTTGTTTTTGACGTTAAAAAATGCCTCGCCATATCCAAAGTACTAGCTGTAGGATTTTCTTGTACGTAGTCTAGAATATCTTCTTCTAGTTCGGTTGTTTGGACTGATCTGACTTTACCGTTGTTACTAAAATTCGGCTTAAACGTCCCATTTTCCCTTAAACGGGTTTCAATTCTTAAAAATGTTTTTCGATTGGGCGCTCTGCGGTTCGGAAATTTCTCCCGATAACGGTTAGCGGCTGCTACGGCGTTTCCATGACATTCTCCCAATGTCAAAATCATGTCAGTTTGTTCACTAAATGTGTAATTGTCCATTTTGAACACGCAAAATTAATGAAAACTTCATTAACAAACAACTTTATGTTTAAACTACATAAGCAAGTTGACGGCTCAATTTGTTTTTTTTTTAATTGCCATGGCCAACTTTTTCGAAAATTATTGTGTTTAGTGTTACCATTGAAATCGAAGCTTAATATTTTCGCGTTTAACTCGCAAACGGTTAATGTTATCAAAATTTTCAAAGAGTGAAAAAAGTTTCGAAAATAAATTTTCTATTAAAAAGTACAAAAAAAATGTAGGGTTACGAACAAACAAAAAAGTTCTGAGCAAACAAATTTTAGGAACACCTGTATAACATGGTTGCCGTCGTCCGATCAAAGTCAAAATTGGTTCAATGATTTTACATGATGTTTGTTTACTCTGTACCAAATTTCAACCCTCTACCATAAATGGTTTTGAAAATATTTAGTAAAATGTGTTAAAATTTCTGAACTTTGATGGCCCATATCTTGGCCATTTAAAGACTTTTATAATAATTTTTTTCGCGAATCGTCATCATTTTTGCTCTAGTATATGTGGTTAATTTTATGCCCCGAGTCACGGGAACACCCTGTATATGCAATTTCTTTGCTTCGTTTTAACAAACGCACTTTAGCCATGCGTCCCAATCTTAATTAGGTTTAATATCTAGATCTAAGTATCCAGAAGAAACGCATAGCTAAAATACGTTTATTAAGCTTAACCCAACCCAATACAGATCTAATCTATTCTACTTCAATAAAAATATACAACAATCTAGCACTGAGTAATAAGAATATAATAGATCTTGAACTAGAAGATTTCAGGTTAAGTCGTGCATCTTCAGGCGCATGATGTAGGTACAACGTTTTACTAAAATAAATAATAATATTTATAAATTCGGTTCTGTTTAGGTCAATTTCATTTAATGGAAATGGCTATAGATATTTATATGAATGAGTGGAATTGGTAGAGGTAATTCTGTGCTTCCCC
The DNA here is from genome assembly GCA_036711965.1 of Onthophagus sagittarius. NCBI lineage: Eukaryota > Metazoa > Arthropoda > Insecta > Coleoptera > Scarabaeidae > Onthophagus > Onthophagus sagittarius. The sequence goes on along the minus strand of JASERS010000005.1, from coordinate 10,620,603 downwards.
CTCGTTTTGATATATACAGGGGGGTCAGTTGAAGCTCGTGGCGCAACCGCGGAAACCGCAAACAGTTGACATCCGAGTGCGTCGACCACCGCATGGCTATTATTCATAAACACCACAGTTAATTGGTGTAACAGCCGAGGTTGGATTCCGTTATACAACGTTTAGACAATTTACTATACGTAGAGGGTGGATGGAAATCTGCAGCTAATTGGGTAATATAGATAATTCGAAATTGATCGGAAAGCTTTTGTTTTTCAGCCGTCGAATGAAAAAGGAGAAATTGTAAAAAAGTTAAAAAGGGGACTGAAATCCGTCCGTCTTCGTCGCCTTTTTCTGACTTTAAATAATGCATGGGTCCGTCGACGGGCCGTGCTATTATCAATTTTCGGTACGGTACCCCGAAAAAAGCTGGTCCGGCGGAACGAAAGCCCCCGGGGGCAGATCGATCTTGCACCGGCACATCTGCATCTCGCCTTCGTCCGGCTCGGGCGAAGGGGGCCCGCGAGCACAGAAATTATACGAATTACCGCAGATTGCACCACCATCCGATCCCAACCAATCCACTATCCCCTTCGTCTTCATTTCCATTTCGAATTTTTTTCAACCAAAATGGCGAGTCAAATTTTACAACACCAGATTCTTTAACGTCCCACCTGTCTTAAATCACAAAAAAATAATCAATCAATTTTTCTTTATCCAAAATCTGATGATAAAAGTAATGATAAGAATGGAGAATTTTTAAAGCAGGATTTTTCAGCGATTGCTACATGAAGATATTAAAATTAAATATGTTTATTGATTCGAGTGTTTGTGGTAAACACCACCACAGAGAACGTGGTGTTAAGCAAGTCTTCTCTTTTCCTTCACGTAGAGATCAAAGCTGTTGCCGCGTTAAAAATGACTAGATAGATCAAAGCATCGTCGCGACGCCACTGGTGACGTAATGGACATTAAACCCCCATTGTTAAACAAATGACGTTCTAAATAATTTATAAATCTAGTGAACGATAAGGCATCGCTATCGGAGTCAAATCTAGACTCCGTCAAAGGACCTTCTCCACCTTGTTTACTGATCTCGCCAACATCATCGCGCACTCGGGGGTTCTCTGGTTTTTTGTCGCATTCTTTCTTTTGATTTGACGCCGAGAAGAAGTCGCAAGTAACGTTGAATTTACTATCACCGGATGCGAAAGGGTGCGGAAGCCCGAAGATTGCGAACACTGACATCAACGCGTAGGCAAATTGAACCGTTAATAAGTAATCGGGGGATGGGGTGGTTCGGAATTTCGAAGTGCGTTAGTTGTTGCGAGACGAATAAGGGGTTACGGTTAAGTTTGGATTTTCTTGCTGCTTTCCGACCCCTTTCTACCCCCTTCTTGTAGTCGTTAACTACGGAATTAATTCCCGAAATATTAACTATTAACGTTACGTTATCGTGGCGACTTGCTTTGGGGAAAATTGATGTGTTCAAATTTAATGAAAATTTAGGATCGAAATGGCTGATGCGAAATTATAAACATTTTAATAAAAAATTGCAACGAAATTAAGAGAAAGCGAATAGAAATTATTATTAAGAACTTTAGGTAAAAAGTTGTAAATAGAAAGGACAAAATTGAGAAGAAATTGACGATTATGAAGGTGAAATATTTGTAATCTTGTATACGGAGATTAAGAACAAAGCTGAGATTGGAAATTGATAATACATAATAAAGATTAAAATTGACGGAGAGAAATTTAGGTTAAATGAATGCTTACGAGGGATAGAAAGTTTTGGCAAAAATGGAAATAAGAATTAGTTAATAAAAATTAATCTTAAAACATATCTTACCCGAGGAAAGAATCCCTTCAAGAAAATTATTAGTCATTACATTCAAATTAGAAATATGTGGAGAATGGAAGTTGGAAACCGTTTTAGTTTACAAAGATAAATTACATGAAATGTTATTAATTAATAATACCACTTAAAATAGGAATTAATTAGAAAAGGCAATTTCTAGTGTTAAACCTATTTAGAATACCGTTCAATTACGCCAGACAAATAGTTAATGTTAATAGAATTTCAATGTTTGTGAAAGTACATATTTTACTATAAATAAAACATGACTCTAGGATCTGGGTGAATGTTATACCATTTAATAAATTTAAATGCTCATATTGACTTAATTATAGAAATAGTTACTAGATATCTTCAGGGACGAAACGTTTCCCTCAATGAATTAAAAAGAATCAATTAAAAAGAAAAGAAAACAAATTTCCCTTTAAATAACCCCAACTAAAAATGAATAACGGACCGCGAAGTTATTAACTCCGAGGATATAATTGCCAAAAAAAGAAGGGATAATTCAAAACGAGAAACGGACAACGATAACTCACTGCCCCTATTTTTCACCGGGGAGCGATTTTTCATCCCACAAAACGAGAAGGGGAATATTTATAATTTACACTTTTTAATTGTTTCCCTTTTGTTTCGGAACCTTCATTTGTTTTGTGAACCGTGCCGGCTACGACTCAGGTAGAGGCCAGTCGAAGAAAAGAAGGACTCTTCTTCTTCATCATCTGACTGGTCCTTTTGTGAAACGAGATACGATGATATTTCTTTTGGGGTCTCATCGCCGCGTGTGCTGCGTTTCTGTGTGAGATGGAAAAAAATGGAAAACTAGAAGGAGGAGGAGGATGGCTCTCGGTAATAACTTCTTCGTTTACAATGTCCGAGTGGAGATGAGTCCTGAATGCGATTCCGTTTCGGTTGAAACGGACTCGTTCACGCAAACATTTGTTCTCGGACCCTGTTTGCCTTGTCATTTTTACTTTACGGTCAAACGTTTTGACAGCATAAAAATTGCCAACTTTACCGTGAATACCTAAATAAAACATCTAAAAATTAATTTTGGATCTCAATATGACGCAAAGAAATCACTTAGAATTATTCATTTCAAATTACCTACGTATGTTGTTCTATTTATAACATAATAAATATTACAGGCAATCAATTATAAAGTGATACTTGTTATTATCGAACAAGATAAACTCAATTATACAGTCAAATTACTGAATAAATCAATTGGCTACGCCGCTGTACTACATTCGGACCAATTTCCTTGCTTGATTTTATATGCAAATGTAAAACGTGCCTTGTTCTACACGATAACTAGAATTAATAGTAACGAATAATTTTTTAAAAAAGATAATTTTATTGCGGGGCACGGATGAGTTATCTTGCAATCTAAAATTAACTGAATTTTGGAAACAACCCCTCTGATTTTATCCGGATGGACACAGCTTCCAATGAAGTGTAACGGTCACCGTCCTCTCTTTTCCCGTTTAGTCCAAAAACCCTTTTAACTCATTAACGAAATGGGGGAAATCGAGAAACATCAAAAGGTGTCAAAGCTAACGCTTATTTATCCGTGAATGGGTTTCTTCGCTAAAACGAATCGTCACTCGTCCGCTTCGATACACTTAAAACTTTAAACCAACCATTAATAATTTTAATAAAAATATTCAAAATAAAGATAAATAAATTTTGGTAAAGGCTACTAAAGGCTTTTCATGGCTTCAAATATATAGTATTCTTATCAGCTAAAGTTGGTTTTAGTATTACGTTCTTCAAGTTTTGTTATGTAACTCCAAATGTTGTCAAATTTTTATTATTTACTCCAAATATCTCAGAATACTCTCTAATAGCGCCTAATTCGTTTTGATTATACAATCATACATTAATTCTTCTATACAGTACAATCTAATCACTGTTGGTTTGAAATAAAAGGAAGAACAATGTGGGTTAAAAAAATCTGCTATTTCGGATCTATCTGAAGATGTTAAAATCAACCATGCGATCTGGGAGTGTTAGGGGATAATAATAATTTACAAGGCTTATTACCTGCTGATAACGTTTCGAAAACTTTTGATGAAACTGATACCAAATTGTCAATTAATTAGTTTTAGAAGCAATTCAATATAATACATGCTGAAATGAGCTGAAATCAACCACGCATGAAAAACAAATTGCCCGATTGAGTTGGTTCGAATCAGATTCTTTTCCTGTTGAAAACGAAATCAATAGGAGATATTGATCTCTCTGAAGATTTTTTTTAATTCATGAGAATTCAAGTTTACTAAAAGAATTTTTTTTGAGCTGATATCCGCTTTTTTTTCCTATAATACTCTTTTTAATATACTTTTAATATACTCTTTTTATAAAGATGAGGTTACAAGACATTAGTTTATATTATATATGAAATTCTTATTTAAATAACTTAACAAAAAATAAAAAAAATAAAAATAAAAAAATTTTATAAATTAAAAAAAATTAAAAATTTTATAAATCACCCCTCCAAATAACCACAATAAGAGATTCCATGATTTCTCCATGTATGTTAGTCATGCGCTTCTTGGATACAAACTATGGGTTTTTTCTTGTTAATTTCTCCGCGAACGTATTGACTGTGTCGGTACTCCTCTTTTGATGTCATAGTCAGAGTGATTTGGATGATATTAATTTTTACTTATTATTATTCCTCAATGTTAGTGTTTTATGGGTTTTCTCATGGTCCACTCGCTGTTAAATAGGAGGCGAGTTGGTTATTCCTGATCGCTTACGAATTTAAAGGTTCCGTGATGATATTAAAATATAAAAAATTATTTTATGCCACAGTTAACTCTTTATGAGTTTATAAGTATGTTACAAAAGGTTCACCTTTTTTTCCAAAGAAAGGTTTTTATGGCTAATATTTATAAGCTGATATATCAAAGATAAGTTTCAATAATTTTGTACCCAACAGTTTGACTCTTTATATATTCTTCATATATTTGTATCACAAAAAAGTAGTACCATTTTATGAATCCCAATAGTTCGTTGTGTTGACTAGCAAATAATAATAACTTTATTGAGGCATCATCAAGTAAAAGAAACGCATAAAAAACATTATATATAGAAAATGAAAGATAATAATTAATAATCATTAGATATAAATAATTAGATATTCACGTTAAATTCTGAATGTGGAAAACTTTTGGTTTTGGAGCTTACACTGAGTCTGCACATCCAAAAGTTTTATTTCCTGATGCATGTTGTCCATTTCCTTTTGATTGTATAGATTTAGAGCAGTATTATTCTTTAAGCAGTCACTAAACTTAAGCTCCTTTTGATTCACATAGAGTTGGGTTAGCCTGCATATTCAAAACTTTTAGTTCTTAATGCAATTTGTCCATTTTCGTTTGATTGCAGAGATCGAGGTCAGTATTCTCTAAACAGTCTCTGAACATGAGCTCCTTTCAGTTCACAAGTTCACAAGTTAGGTCGGTTTTCCCATTCAAAGGTTTTTGTTCTTGAGGAAATTTGTGCATTTTCTTTTGATTGCGGAGATTGAGGACAGTATTTTTGTCTAAGCAATCTCTGGACTTGAGCTACTTTTAATTCACTTAAAGGTGGTTTAGTCTGTACTTTCAAAAGTTTTAATTTTTGATAAAAATTCTCCATTTTCCTGTGATTACAGAGATTGATGGTAGGTGGTAGTATTCTTTTCTAAGCAATCTCTGAACTTGACCTCATTTTTTGTTCACTTAGAGCTGGGTTGGTCTGTACATTCAAAAGTGTTAGTACCTGATGTAAGTTATCATTTCCTTTAATGCAGAAATATAGGGCAGTATTCTTCTTTAAGCAATCTCTGAACTTGAGCTCCTTTTAGTTCACTTAAGCTAGGTGTCCACAAGGAGACTAAAACCTTAAAAGATTTTTGTTTCATGAGAAATTTATCTCAGATGTGCTTCCACAAAATATAGATACTTCTGATCAAAAAAAAAATCTTTCATGATATAAGATGCCACTGATTTTCACTATTGTCAATGATTTGTAACTAAAAAAAAACAATAATTTTGTGTTATTGAATAATTTGGTTGTGGAGTTCTTGTTACTATTATCTGGTTACATCAGAAACGAAAAGATCTTACAGATACTAGGCAAAAATTTTATTAAAGGAATCCCTTCTTTTAATAAAATAATTAATACATAATTATATTATGGATACATTATTAGAAGAATTAGAACAAGGAGATAAGGAATGTTATACCACTGCTTATCATTATTTGCTGAAAAAATAGTCTCACAAATTAGGATAGGATTCACATAATTCGATTAACTGCAGTATTATTGTTCTTGTCCAGTTGACAGTACATTCTTTTCTTTTTAAACCGTTTTTTGGAGAACTCATTTTTGGAAAAAATAAATGATTGATGACAAATAAATGTCTAATGTGAAATTCTAAGAGTTATGTTTACATGTTGAGAAATAAAACTGTCATGACACATTGTTTCACGAGATTATCTTTAATATCACGTATTTCAATCCTTATTTTCACAACGAAATTAAAACTATCTTGCGATTTTTGTTTCATAAGACGAATATCTCATAAGATAGTATTATTGTGGATTCGCACATTTAGAGTCGGGAAGCTATTTCCTTTTGATTGTAGAGGTTGAAAAAATTTCTAGTTCTAGGTTTAGGTTTAGTTTGTATAAGAATACAATAATCTAAAACTGAATAACAAGTAACGATGAGTTAACACCTTAATTAATTGTTCCAGGATAGGATAGAGGATTATAATTAAACGACAATTAGTTCATAGATCCTAATATTTCGAGTCTATATTAAACCTTCCTCAGAAGACAAATTTCAGATTATTATATGAGAGTTATATCAGAGTTATACAATTTTGGCCATTTTTAATATATAGTGTAACAACATGGTCCATTTTATATCTATCAATTTGGACGTAATACATATGTATTATATTTATTGGTTAGCTCCATAACAGAACAATTAATTAACGTGTTACTAACTGAATAAAACAAATATCTCCTGCTGATTTAACACTAACACTGAAGTTAACAGTAGATCTAGAACTAAAAACATTTGAGTTTAGACGTACGTTTCTTAAGATGAAACCCAACCCAAAATAGCTTCAGAACTTATACTAAACTTAGAACTAGAAACATTACAGTTTAGCCGTCTTAAGAGACGTACGACTAAACCCTAATGTTTCTAGTTGTAGGTCTAGTGTTAGTTCTGATGTTAGGTTGTATGTCTAATCTCAGTAATACTTTTAGTTGCAGAAGAATTTAAAACAATGTAGAGCTAAACCAGATTTAAAACTAGAACTAACCCTAGACCTAGAACTGGAAAGTTTCAGTTTACCTAAACCTGAATCTTTCTAGTTCTAGGTCTAGTGTTAGTTCTAGTTTTAGTTTGACACAAATATACAATACTCTAAAACCGAATAACAGGTAAAAGTAGAGTTAATATCAACATTAAAGCTAACCGTAAACCTATAACTAGAAATATTTGGGTTCAGACATACGTCTCTTAAGATGCAACCAAATCCAACCCAATTTCAGAACTAACACTAGAACTAGAAACATTAAGCTTTAGATGTCTTAAGAGACGTAGGGCTAAACCCTAATATTTCTAGGTCTAATGTTAGTTCTGAAGCTGGATTGTAGGTCAAGTATTAATTATATCTTTAGTTCCAGAAGAATTTGAAGCAATTTTTAGTTAAACAAGAGTTAAAACTAGAACTATTAACTTATTGTACACTTGCATCGAATTGAAACTAGAACTAACACTAGACCTAAAGTTAGAAAGATCCAGGTTTAGATGTGCGTCATCAGGCGCATGGCTAAACTGAAACTTTCTAATTCTAGGTCTAGTGTTAGTTCTAGTTTCAATTTTTATTTAAATTGTTTGAAATTCTTTTGGAACTGAAAGTATAACTAATACCTGATCTACTGCTCAGCTTCAGGACTAATACTAGACCTAGAAACATTAGTGTTTAGCCGTATGTCTCTTAAGACGGCTAAACCTTAATGTTTCTAGTTTTAGTGTTAATTCTGAAGCTGGGTTGGGTTGGGTTCGGTTCCATCTTAAGAGATGTACGCCTAAACCCAAATGTTTCAAGTTCCAAGTCTAATGTTAATTCTAGTTTTAGTATAATACAAAATTAAATTTTTTTGTCATCATAATTAGGAGGCAAATTTTCTCGCACTTATACCTTATTTTGGAAATAATACTTTTTGGTGATAAAGTTTTTATTGAAAAAAATATTAGATTTGTGGTTAGGGATGATATTTTCATTAATTTAAAAATATTTTTCAACTATTGTTATAGTGAATATTTTACCACTTTTATAATTATTTTATTATAAATATTTTGAGATGAATATTTAATATTGTAACAGCTGCATTTCGAAAATGAAAGAAATCCCCCTTTGTGTCGTTCTTAATCGTGTTATCACGCATTCTCGAGTCCAAAGTGATGGATAAAAATGTCCAAGCACCCCCAACCCAACCCAACAAACCATTATTTTGCCGCCCCGTTGGACCGATGTTAGAGACGATGGTGCACAAAGCATTTACGCCAATGTTAGCAATTTCCCGGCTATTAACGTAGAAACAACGTTCCCTTTCCCCTTTGATGAACCGGAACGCGATGATCCACTTCTTTATCTGAAAAAAGATTTATTTTAAAAACAACACGCATCCGCAACTTTTATATCACATCCGAATCTGTTTGATCTCCATAAATTTTTTATAAATTTTTTTTCTCACGTGGGAAGAAAAAAAAAGCACTTTCGAGAAGTAATAATTATGTAGGGAGAAATCTGCCAGTCACAATTATAATGTATCATTTTTAGTTTGAATTGCGGGCAGCTGGAGAGTTTTTTTCGATTTTCGCCCTTATTCAAATGATACAAACGGACGGGGATACTCAAACGGTGTTTTTTAGTAGTGAGTAATTTTGGGGTTCGCAAAACGTTCGTAAAGCGTATTCACCCGAAGTAGTCATTATATCCCTAGAGTTGATATATCACCGATTGACAGATGGTTATGACGTTTCTGTTTCTGCATTCAAATAGATTTTTTTGCTATTTACGATCAAAAAAGTAGGAATCATTGTTAGTGTATTCACACACTAAAAGTTGCATTAATTTTGTTTATTTTTAAATTAATAACACCACTTAAAGAATGTGGTAATCATAAAATAGTTAACTTGAAGTGCCAATTAGTAACTTGCATGATAATAATGATTACACGGTAATTATTTTTGAATGAAAAAAAAGAATAATTATGATTTTCAATTTCAATGTTTTAACAACAAGGTAAGTATGATCAATTATAAACAATAAATGGCAAAAGAATTAATTTTAATCGTTTCAATAAAATATTGTTTCATCAAAATATTATGGTAATAAATCCTCCTTGTTTAATAAACAAAGTTTTTCGCATATTTCGTTATTTTTTAGGATTAAAACAAATTTTGATTTATACGTTGATTAAGATATCGGAATCTAACAATATTATGACAATTCTTTCTCGTTTAATAAAAGAATATTGACCCTCGCTGTTTCTTTCTTAATTAAATATCTCCAAAATCCACGGGGTGTATATCTTATTGGTTCCACTCAAAATTTACGAGCACATTTGCCGCCGGGGTCGTATCATTGCATGTTCTGATATCTTATTTCAAGAACCCTGGCTTCGGTCATTATCCCAGATGGATGAGTTACGTCGTCATTTAGCTTTTCGGGATGATGTGTGCTTGTTACTAACGAACAAACTTTTGCTTAAAGTATCCATTTTGATGCGCAAATGACAGTTTGATTTTAAGTTTCTGTTTTCAATTAATGATTCGTTGCGAAACCAAAAAGGAGAATTTCAGACATTCTTGTAATAAATTAACATTTGTTGGGAGGAAAATGAAAAAGGAGTAGGAGGAGAAGGTTTTCACGTCGCTTGTATTTTTTTAATTAATTAAACGGGCGGTTTAAAAACAAAGAAGGCAGCACCACCTCGACTCGTTTCGCTGTAGATATTTTTATTTTTTGTTGTGGTTACAGGGGAGAGATGAGGGGCGTAATTAATATCCTTCCAGAGTTACTACCCCCTTATTTTGGTTCTCCCAATTTCGCGTTCTTAATCCTTTCACAAAAAATCCCGAAAAGTCCTCTTAGTCCGATTATATTACGAACGGGCGCGAAAGCTCATTAATAACCCGCGTTGTGAGATTCTTCAAGGATTTTTATTTTTACGGCCTTCGCAATGTCTAAAAAATAAATATGGTTATATAAAACGAATGGATAGAGGAGAAGAATGTTTCGGTTGGTTTTAGTTTTGCTAAGAAAGGATTTTAATTAGTTTTCGCCGGGATTATGCCAATTCTTTATCCATACGCGTTAAAACGATTATGCGTGTAAGTGACTTCACGCGAGCAGAAGGAAAAATTACGTCCATTTATCGGCTTAATGAGATTTCCCGTTCGTAAAAAATGAACTATTCTTCGTAGTCGAGGCCAAGAATAAGGCGAATGCGATGTTACTACCTACGAATAATTACGGTATGAATATTAATTCGTATGCTTTTTAATGTCTTCTTTTCTTTGCATCTTCTTCTCGGCACCCAAACAGATAAAAGTTGCGTGATTATGAAGTGGAGAAGCTTGTACACTGTACACAAGATTAAAATGTAACAAGTCTTGATTTAAATAAGTAGCTGCAGGATTTAATTACATATTATAATATTTTTAAATAAAAAAAAATTAAAGAGGATATTAACGATTATCATCATCGTTATTTTGTTTAATATACCTAGGAAAATTTTCTGCTCCATTATAAAATTGATGGCTTTATTTCTTTGGTTTCAACACAAATAGGACCAATAAAATTAATTATGAAAGAGGAATTTGATCTAAAACGAAAATTATGGTAATTTTAAAGATTTCTTAGTTTTTATTAAATAATTTCTCAGAAATTGATTGCTACGATAATGTTTATAAAAATTTCGCCACTTAATGATTAAAATATGGTTTTCAATGTTGAAGTTCATTTTGATAAATTACGTTTCGTTTTTGAGACATAAACAGTTTAAGCGAATAGAAGTTCTTGGTAAATTATAGCTTTTTTTTCGGAATAATTTGTAATATGTATATCAGTTATTAGTAATTACATCTACTTAAAAAAATAGTTGGATTTGGAAAAACTCGTTTTTATAACAGAGCTTTTATATCTTTTCAATTCATTAAAAAATTGTAAACATTTGGAATGATCCTCCAAAATTAACTACTAATTTAATTCTTAATACACAACTTTGTTTACAAACGCTACTTTTAGTTTTTGAGATATGAATTTTTGAATTCTTTGGAACTTAAATTACATTTAAAATATGTGGTTAAAATTAGGTTAACTCGTGAACCTTACAAAAGCACATTTATCGATGTACAATGAGAATAGGGTCGTTAAATCCATATCACTGTAACACGTCCATATCACATGTCAATATCCATATCACAGGTTGTTACAGTCTGAATTAATAAGTTCCTCTTAAAGGACACTACGCACTAATAGGTTAAATTAATTATTTTAGTACATAATAAAGAAACGCCCGTGAAATCCCCCTGTAATTTCACCCTCCATCCTCCAATGTTATGAGTATAGTTGGAGACAAAAATTAAGTTGGTAAAAAGGAATTGGATCTTGTGCTTTCATCTCTGAAGCTAACCAAGGCGTGTAATGAACGATTTTGCCTCAAATCACCGAGGTTGCCCGCAATCAAATGTAGAGCCTTGCCCGCAAGCGACCTCAGCGACTTCGCCTCAATTTAAGGCGAAGTCGTTCATTACATGTTTTAGTTAAGATACCAAATTTGTTATAAGAAGACATTTATACTCAAATCGGCGAGGTCGTTTGCGGGCGAGGCGTTACAATCTTTGAATTGACGAATTCGTGTTGACACATCAAATGTAGAGCCTCGCCCGCAATCGACCTCGGCGATTTGAGTTAAAATCGTTCATTATATGTCTTGATTAAGATACCAAATTTTTATAAGAAGACATTTATACTTAAATCGTCAAGGTCACATTCGGACGAGGCGCTACAACCTTTGATTTGTCGATTTCGTGTTGACAGATCACTCTAGCGCCTCGCCCGCAAGTGATTTCGGCAATTTGAGGCGAATTCGTTCTTTACATGTCTTAGTTAAGATACCAAACTTGTTATAAGAAGACATTCATACTAAAATCTTTAAATTGCTACAACCTTTGAAATGTCGATTTCGTGTGATGTCAACCCTAACGTCTCGCCCGCAAGCGGCCTCAGCGATTTGAAGCAAAATTGTTCATTACATGCCTTGGTTAAGATACCAAATTTTTATAAGAAGACGTTTAAACTAATATCGCCGAGGTTGCTTGCGGACGAGGCGCTACAACCTTTGATTTCTTGATTTCGTGTTGACAGAACAATTCTAGCGCCGCGCCCGCAAGCGACCTCGGCGATTTGAGGCGAAATCATTCGTTACATGCCTTGCTTAGGATACCAAATTTTTATAAGAAGACATGTGACTTCTTGTGTCAACAAAGTTGACATATTAACTACTAACGCCTCGCCCGCAAGCGATCTCGGCGATTTGAGACAAAATCGCTCATAACATGGCTTGGTTAAGGTACTAAACTTTTTATAAGAAGACACATATACTCAAATCGCTCATATATCCGGCGTTTATGTATGTTGTATCACTCGGAGCACTCTGGTAGTTGCTCTATATGTTGATCATCTTAGTCATTCTGACCATTCTGATGGTTTTCTAGCAAATACACTGGTTAGTTTTGTTACGTTTTGGTTTTTGTGATGAAATTTTAGCATTTTTTGACCATCATTAAGTCTAAACCATAAAATGTCTCTTATATCTATTCAGCATCCTTAGTTTCCATATAACCAACTCTTTAATACTCAGAATGACTCACTCACATGTCAATGACATCTATGACCGTTGCACAATGGCAACTGCAAATTAATTACTTCAATTTTCTGCTTAAGAATACAATACAAGCTTCTGCTTTAAGCTTTACTGTTAATTTGGTCGATAATTTTTATAAGCTTAATCAGATGCTTTGATTTAAATTTTTAATCTTCACTTCATCTCCAGTTAATTATATAATTCATTCTAGATCCAAGCATCAACATCATCATCAAAAAAAAGCAAAAAGTGGATAAAACAATGTAATCCATAGATCATTAATGAATACTTTAAATACAGGTAGGTAATGAGTTGTAATGAAATTTTGGCATCTTTCTGTCCACTATTATTTATAACTTTTGGAAGCAGATAAAGCTATTCGGTACATTTGCCCCCACCACTAATAAGTCTAAACCATAACTTTCCTCTTACATCTACTCTACATTCCTACTTTTTGTATAATTAACTTTGTAGTACTCAGAGTGAAGCATTTACGTCTCAATGAAGACTATGAAAGTTGCATATGCCAGCTGCAAATTAAAAAAAAGTATTGGCCATAAAATTTTCATTAATTATAAAGAATGACGATAATATTTTTTAATAGTCTGAAGATGATATACAAAAAAAGAGAAAGATATATATAAGGAGACAATGAATCACCAATGTTACAAAATCGTTTAAAAGGGAATTACAAGTGAAGTTGGGAAAAAAGAGGGGGTTTAAATAAGGGAAGAGGAAGGTACCACTGCCAAGACCAAACCCCTTTTTTCCTCCCTCTCTCGATGAATACGTAATGCCATTAATTAAAGAACTACGGCGCCACCTGAGACCCACCCCCAACCTTAATTAGGCGAATTTCTTGTTCGACCGAGTAATTAAAAGTATAAAAATTAAATTTTTTTCCCGCGGCTTTAAGTATTTACAAGTTTGTAAAAAAATGTTGTTTTAAGTCCCTTTTTGCAAATATCTTTTCCCAAATAACTTTTCGCAAGAAAGGTGTAAACAATGACACTATAGTGAGTTTATCTGGCGATTGTTAGCGCAGATCGTGTCATAGATGAGCACCTTAAATGGTGTAACAAACGGCACCTTTGCAGAACACCGGTCGTTGTCACATAATCCCACTTGAAAGGGCCGCGCTCGGTTGCAAAAAAGGATGATTTCACGGTGAACTTGACTGACATAACGCGTCGTCTCCCGTAGTGAAAAACTTCACTGCGCTACCGTTTTTGTGTTTAGTTTCTAGGAGGGCATCGAAAAGTTTCACGGAGATCGAGAATCGTTTGAATCGAATTTATGGTGACTGATTCTTTAGGAATAATTTAAGTGTATCTTTTTTTTGAAGAGGAGGGTTGTCTTTGTAGGATTTAGGTTTGGATTTGTTGGGATGTTTGAGATGTAGTGGAGGAGTGCTCCTTATTTACTTATTTTTGAGACGAGACCCTGAATTTTTCTTTTAAATAGGAACAAATATGTACATTGGCTACCGGGGACAAATACTAGAGGTTTTAGATGAAACGCAAACAAAACCATTCATAAATTTTTTGGATAAGAGCAGTCGTGAATTTCCGTTGTTTTGTTTGTTAATGTTGAGGATTCTTTTTTAAAAAATTCTCACGAGTACTGATTTCGTTAATGTTAGTTCTAGTATTAGTGTAATCTCCAACTTAATTTATTTTTTTAAGAAAAAAAGCTAAATCAAACCATATCATAATAACACGTGTCATTATAACCTTAACTAACGCCTTCATTGCGAAGAAACACACCCTCCCTTGAAAATAACAACTGCCTAATGACACGTTTCGGCGCGAAACGACAGGATATCCTCAACCCATAGCTTCACCATCCGATACTCTGCAATTTTCCGAGACATACACACACACACTTCTTGAATTAATAACGTCAATTAGTGGGCTTTAATTGGAGCAGTAACACACCCTGGCGGAAGGGGTTAGCCTTTGCCGCCACTATGCTATTGCTGTATATGTGTATTACCATTAGTAGAGTATTGTCTTGACTTCCTCCTTCGAGTTTACCCCAGATGTCCTTATTGCGTGATTCCGCTAACCTCCTCGGGGTTATTTCATGAATACGAAATGATCAATTTTCGAAATTTTCTTTTTGTGATTCGTGATTTGTACAAACCCATTATTAGATTCGCTTCAATTTTAGTTTCGTCAATTTAAATCACGATTGGCAAAGGTTCCAGAAAAAATCGCGAAATAAAGGGGATTTTAAGGAAGTTTTGTATCTTTTGGGTTGAAACCTTTATTAAAATCCGTTGTCTCGAGGAAATTGCAACGTATAAATTCACCGTGAGATGACGTTAATGAAATTTTCTTATTTCGTGTATTTATTGCGCGAGGATTACTCGTCGGAACCCGGTTTCATTATACGCGAACTCTTCGGTGGGGTGCCACCTGTCCCGCGGATTATTTGTTGGTCTCGTTGGCAAAAATCGCCCCCGCGACTTCACCCCCCGTTATTAATTTAATTAAACAGTGGGTATTAGTGTAACCTGAAAATTCCACAACACCTCTAAGACACCCCTTCTAAATTCTAAATTCCCGCCCCAATAAGAACCTCTTACGTTTACTATTAAGAATTATTATCTTATTACGTGTGTGCGTATAAATTTAAACTGCTTAATTATGAGACGAAAACTATTTCACTTTGAAACTAATTTATCTCAGAGCGATGTCGCATTAAGCATCCGTCGGCGGAAGGCTTTTAAGGGTGGATTAACCGGCGCAAATCGGACGAACCCCTCTTTTATGCTTTTTGTACATCAACATCTCGCCCGAATAGAAATGAACTGTGAAATGTCTCGTGGGGGAAACTCCGCTTCGGCTTCGATCCCCCCCTTTTGTGTTCTGATTTCGTTTTCCAATCTACATTCATAAAATGCCGTTTTAGGAAGCGTTTTCTGCCAAATTGAAAGAGACCGGGCAAATTGGCGAGTAATACAAATTTTAAACGAAAAAAAAAATAAAAAGATAACGCATCGAATCGAGGGTAAAAACACCTAAAACGATTCAAAATATACACTTTAAATTCGCAAAAAGAGGACGTTAACAAGTTTCCCAACAGAAATTAAGAAGCTATCTGAAGACGAAACAGGAATAATAAGAGAATGAGAAAAACCACTGCCGATGACGACATCAAAAGGCTTGGGTCTGAATAATTCGTTTCAATTTCAAATTTTCCTCGAGAAAGGGCAAGGAGTCCTCAAAGACTATCTAATAACCGAGGGTGGCCGGTATTTTTGTTTTTAATTAGCAAATAAATTACTCCATTACAATGCGCGCTGGGGCCCAATTGAATAATCTCCGCGAGAAATGGGGAACGGGGGCCACAATTTCGCCACCCCCCGACACCGCGGTCGCATTAATGCCGTCTTACACCGGTAAAACAGTCGTAATATCGCAGTCAAATTAGAATTTATTAAGGGGCGTTTAAAATGTTTCACAAGGGGGGATGAAACCGGGCAAAAGACTCCCCTTTTTAGTCATAAATACTAAAAGATGAACGGGTCTTCCTTTAAGACTTTTAATTACACTTGTAAAAATGTCTTAGCGGTCGAAAAGTATGGAAATTATCGGAAAGAGAGAAAGGAGGGTGGTAATTTATGGGTTGAATTAAATTTATTCATCAAATTTATTAGAAATTTGCTTCAAAAGACGTCAATTTTTTTATAAATTTAATTTAAGTAATTTCTGTATGATATATTGAAACCGCCCTCTCCGACATCCAGTAATTGATATAGAGCTGTCATTTCGTGTTAGGTCCGTTGCGGCCGACACAATCGAAAATAATAATTAATTTACGACCGTCTAATGAAGTTCTTACTCGGAGCTTCAGTCTGTATATTTCTGTGTTGGGGGCGCTAAATGGATCCTCTACTTTCCTCCCTTTACGATGATGCCTTTTGCTCTGTCCAAATGGAGCGAACCCCCTTTAACCTTAACCGACGCCCCAAGGCCTCAACGGATTTTTTCGTGCGCGAAAAATAAAAAACAAGAATTTAAAAAATCCCTCGTTTTCGTTATCAGACGGAGCGTGAACAATGTTAAAAATTCATCGAATTTATTTAAATACATCCCAGCATACGAAATTTACCGCCGTTGTTTTAATTAAGTCGCCGCGATAATAAAAAAATAAACCCCGGCGCCCGTCGTCCCTTCGGGGGGTAAAACGGCGAGGAGACCCCGGTTTTTCAAACCCCCCTTTTTATCTCTCCGGCTATGCCCTTAAATTAGCACTGAAAGAAACGTTTCGTTCGTTCATTAAGTCTCCCTGGGCTAATTTGGCAAAGAATTTTAAAGAATTTGAACTTTCAAATCTTTTTCACTCTTAAATTTTGATTACGTTGTTTTTCATTTAAAATGCTCTTTAAATTAATAGATATGATTTTAAATGTATTCAGAATGTTTTTATTAAAAAACGCGCACGGCTAAACCTTTATCTTTCTTAATCTGTGTTAGTTCTAGTTTTAGTTCGATACAAGTATACAATAATTTAAAACCGAATAACAGCTAAAAGTAAAGCTAATATTAACACTAAAGCTAACATTAGACCTAGAATGGAAAAGCCGCAACTCAACCTAGCTTCAGAACTAATACTACATCTAGAACTAGAAACAGTACGGTATAGCCGTCTTAAGAAATATATGGCTAAATTCTAATGTTTCTAGTTTTAGGTTTTAGCCATACGTCTCTTAAGACGACTACACCGTAATGTATCCAGTTCTAGGTCTAGTGTTAGTTCTTAAGCTCTAATATTAGTTATACTTTTAGTAGCAAAAGCATTTAAAACACTCTATAGTTATACAAGAATAAAACTAGAATAACTAGATTCAGGCTAAACCCAAATGTTTCTAATTTCTAATTCAAATCTGAATAAACCCAAATGTTTCTATTTCCAAGTCTAATGTCTAATGTTAGGTCTAGGTTTCAGTATCGATTTAGGCTCAAAATTGAATTTCGGCCGGACGCTAGTTGTAACAAATGTTGGAATTAAAAAACTATGTGTATCACATTTATGAAAGCTAAGAAAACCTTTGTGTATAGAGCTAGCATGTTGGTATTTTAATGCAGTTCTTGCTTAATTAGAAAAATCTATGAATTTCAAGAATCAAGGCATGGTCACTTATGGCCGGGCCTACAATTAATTTCAGGTCAACCCAAATATGAACAACATTTAGACTTCTGCTTCATCAGAAAAAGTAATAAATTTTATTCAATTTCAGTAATCATTGTGTAGCTACCTCTGCATGATTCTTCCAAATCCATTATTCTGACTGCAATATATTGATATATTGATATGATCAACCAAAATCATTACAAATGCAACTAAGTTGTATCATTTGGTACCCGTCCCAACTGCCTTAACATCGATGATGATGTTGTGTACTATGTTGTATTTTTGTTTCTGTTTATCTATAGTTTTAGTGAGTTAGATAAACTTGCCTTCCTGAAAGTTTGTCTGAAGTTTGTTTAAATGCTTAAACCTTTGATTTGTTTGATTCCATATCTGAAAGTAATAGTTCTTGTTAGACAAAAGATGTGGCTCAAATTATTCATGCGCTGTACATTCTTTATTATGCCAAATCCTGTATAGTACTGGATTAGGTCCTATCGTTTACATTATTCATTCTAGTCTTTCATAAGTTAAATTGCTTGTTTCTGCACTGTTCCATAGGCACTGAACTGCATGAATTGGTGGGAAAAGTAGACTAGCATTGGACTCAGACATTCCAATGCGTTTTAATGTTGGTTCACATAATTTTAGTGGAATTCTAGCACTGATTAAGTTTGTAACAAAACTTTATTAAGAAAATCTCTTCAGTCTTGTTTCAGTTTCCTTCCTATGCTATAAATCACATTATATATAGCAACAACTTCGGCTCCATCATGAAAATCAATAAATTTGAAAACGAAGTTATGGTTGTTTGCGGACGATACAGTAGATTGTGTATTCTAACCACCTTTGAAATAACACGATTCTTTAAAATCCATTGTTCTGAGGTATTGCAATATATTGATCAGATTTGGGTTTACATTAAATTGTACTATGTTGTTCCCGTCCCAACGGTCTTAACATCCTTGATGATGTTGAATACTCTATTGCATTGCTCCTTTTATTCTTCTATAATCAATTTTAGTTGTGTCAGTTAGACACATCTTCTCAAAACTTTTTCCTGAAAATTTTTGCTTGATTTGTTTCAAAACTTAAAGTAATACTTGCTATTGGACAAAAGATATTAATCCAGTAAGAATCAATCCTTTTTAGAGCTGGACTAGATCGTGTCGTTTACATAATTTCAGTCATTCAAAAGCTAGATTGGTTGTCTCTACACTGCACTAAAGACGCTGAAATGGGTTAAATGGACGGAAAAAGTTGGTCTGCATTGGATTGAGTTCTTCAAATCCATTGTAGTATCAGTTCATATAATTTTATTGGAATTCCATCATTGATTTTGATCATTGGACTGAAATATTGCTGGAATTACATGAACTTTAATATTGGGGATGGGTTTTTAGTATTTAGTTTAGTAAATTGCTAATATAATCTGCCTGTTGGCCTGTACCAAGCAGAATATCAAAGAGCTACAATACTAGCATAGTTTATGATGATAGCGACATCTTTATTTTCAAACTTATCTATTTGCTCTTTACACTCAATCATCAATTTTTGAGTGAAACTTCCAACCTAACATGTTTTATTTCACCTTCTTCTTTTTTATAACATTTTTCTGTTTAGAAGAAATCACCGTTCGTTTAGATATTTATTGCTTTAATTGTATCTTATTCTTATCGTACCTGTTGTTGCCTGATGACCACCATATTGGTCAAATTGGTTTTTAATCAGTGCATTTTAGTGCTGGTTCACAATTTCGGTGGAATTTTAGCATTGATTTTAATCATTGGACTGGAAGATTGCTGGAATTACGTGAATTTTAATATTGTAGTTGGGTTGCTTTCAGAAGCAGCTTTTCAAAGAGCTATAACATGAGTATAGTTTAAAATATCAGTTTCATCACCCTATGATGGTCACGACACCTTCATTTTCAAACTTATCTATTTGTCTTTTACACTCAATCGTGCTAAGTTTTACTCAACCTAACATTTTATTCTGCATTCTTCTCTTCTTTATAGCATGATTTTGCCTAAAGTCCATATCGATCAAAATTGTTTTAGTTATCATTTATATCAAACTAGCTAAAACTTAAAACATAAAAATGCACAGTCAAGAAGTTCAGATTGATATCTTATGATTGTTAAAGTTTTCCAATAACTATTGAACACGATAAGTACAAGTAGTAATCTATCGTTGGCAATGAACGAAAAAAGTTATTCGATTTGGAAAATTTCTTCCTAAAGTATTGAGGTTTTTTTTGGGCCAATACTGATTTCTGAAGTAGTTTAGGTTATACTTTTAGTTCCAAAATTTAAAACAATTTAGAGCTAAATAAGAATTGAAACTAGAACTAGATCTAGAATTAGTTAATTAAAAGTTGCTACTGTGTTGAAAAGACATGCTTCCAGGAGATTTTGAATCTTTAAGATTGAAGTATTAAGTCTTCTAGATTGAATCCATACAACTTGATACTGATTCTAGAGGACTTAAAATGCTTTCAAAAGACTGGATGAAGACTAAAAATTTCATTTTTTGTTATTAATATTATTTCTAAACTACTTACAAAAAAAAATAAATAAGAAGTGCCAAATCATGGCACATCATCGGACGCCGTACGTCTTGAAATCATAGAGCCGTACAACCTACAATTAGTCATAGTTAAATTTAAACACGAGACGACTTCTCTTAAGCTGGCAACACCATAATGATAGAATATATGATAGAATATATCATATTATATATGAATAAAATCAATCAGAAAAGTTAATTAAAAATGCATGAATATCAAGAAAAATGTTTTTCTTACGATTTTGGCAAACTTGTACAAAAGAATTTTATCATGTTGGGTTGGCTGGGTTGGAATTCTTTTCCATCTTGAAGGTTTATTCTGGAGATCAATCACAAAAGTTAATTAAAAATGGAAGAATTTCGAAAAAAAGATTTCTTCGATTTTTGTGAAATTGTAGGGTATACAATTTTATGATAGGTTGGTTTTTTCTCCATTCCAATGACTTCACACTAAAGATCGATCCAAAAGCTTAAAGTTAATTAAAAATGTATTATTATTGAGAAAAACGATTTTATCTTCACTTTTGACAATGTTGTCGAGAAGAATTTTTTTGGTGATGGGTTGGCTGAGTTGGATTATTTCCCCATCTTGATGGCGTGAGAAATAAATTGTGGTTTCGGCGGAGTTGTTGGCTTTTCTACATCCTGATGATCACACTGAGGATTCTCTTAAACCAAAATCTCTCTAATTCTAGGTCTAGTGTTAGTTCTAGCTTTAGTTCGATACAGGTATAGAACAATATAAGATGGAATAACAACAAAAAATAGAGCCAACACTAACGCTAAAGCTGATACTAGACCTAGAACGAAAAATATTTGGGTTTAGCTGTACCCCTCTTGAGACGAAACCCAACCCAACCCAATCTTACTTCAGAACTAATACTAGACTTAGAACTAGAAGCATTAGGGTTTACCCGTGCAAGGAGACGTACGGCAAAATCTTAACGTTTCTTGTTCTAGGTCTAGTGTTAATACTAAAGCTAGGTTGTAGGTCAATCATTAATTTTACAACATTCAAGCATGAATGGTAATTAAAACTAGAGCTAACACCAGATCTAGTCTTAGTTTGATACAAGTATACAACAATTTAAGACTTAATAACAACTAAATTAACGAAGAACGAATAACATTTGGGTTTAGCCGTACCTCATTTAAGACGGAACCCAGCCTAACCCAGTTCAATCTAGCTTCAGAATTAATATTAGACTTAGAACTAGAAACGTTAGGGTTTAGCCGTCTTTAAACCTTCATATTTCTAGTTCAAGGTGTAGTATTAGTTCTAATGCCAGTTTTAGTGCGTTATATAGGGGTTTTACTACCTATTGGTTCATATAGGATACAAGTCAAATAAATCAAAATCATACTTATTATTATTATTCCTCAACGATTACATCAAAAAACTATTTTTACAAAAATTATAATCGTCTAGATTTTTCATATTTATAATTAGGGTTAGATCCCCTGTTACAACATGCAAGTAATAATTTACAATAGGGAATACAAACCCAACAGATGCATTTCAATCGAAAAATCTTTCTCTTTCTCTCTTGATCGTTCTATCCTTTCTAACAGTTTTAAAAACTTGTATTCATCCGACATTAGCCCGTCATCGTCGGGTTGTAATCGAGAGAGACCCTTCTCTGCATGACGGTAGCCGAAAGTCGCAGTGGGATAGAAGAAACAACGAGTAACACCCGCGGGGCTTTTGTATTAAAAATTGTTGGGTTTATTAAAGTAAATAAAGGGGTACGAAGTGTTTATTTTATGAAATGAATCGAAAGTGGGATGATGGTATAAAAATTCGGAACGTGGATGTTGTTAATAAATTTAATAAGAATTATAACCGTTACAAGAAGATTATTTCGATAGATTTTTTTATGGATGATGAATTTTCTTTTATCGGTTACCACCAGCCATCCTAACTATAATACGTTGACGATTTTCGATCGTTGTATTACCAGAAAGGGTGTTCGATTACAACGTCGATTCGGAGGGGTCAACAATGGGGTGGTTTCGGTCGGCACACGACGCGATTTTTCACAACTTTCGTTACCAAAAAAAGGGGTTTCCCTCGCTACTGCTTTTTATTATCCAGATTAAATCCAGATATCAATTTCGTATTTATGTGACATGAACCATTTAACACCGCATCCCTTTCTTTCTCTTTTTCCCCCGAAAAAAATCTGTATGTTTTTTTTGTATGGAAAGTATTAAAATGTCATAAGGGGTTGATTCGGTTTTTCTGTTTACAAGATTGAGCTTGAAATTTATGGATTTTTTATCTACATGGGAAAAAAATTTAATTCATAATGTTTTTGTTGTGTGATGATAAAAGCATTCTGAAATACGATATTTTCTTTTGAAACGAAGGATATCCATTCGTCATATTCTCTGGTATGTTCGATTTGTCTATTTATTGAAGAGTCCATTTACGAGAACGCGCTGTCCGCGAGGTTCTGTTGCAAATATCAGATAACACCCGGTCAATAGACAAATCGACTGAGTTTCCCCCATAGTTCGGATGGCGTCCCCCGCTCTTTGATTTATTACGTTCATTTCCGGTTGATGCTGTTGGTCAATAACTTCGATATTAAGTTACTCCGCACGACAATCGATTGTGCGATATCCAGTTTTGACGTTTTCATTTATTTTTTTTATTTTTATTGTTCGTGTGGTATAAAAGAATTCTTTTCTTAGCACGTAATTATTTCATAACCGCTCACCGTTACTTATACGAATACCCCCGGGTGATAATTAATAACAACTCATAAATAATTATAAGTAGATTAATAGCGGCCGTGTTTCACATAATGGTCCCTACCGGAATTACATTGTGCCCAATTCCGAAAGCTATGGGTGTTAAGTAGACCGAGACTTAGATGAAAATTGTTGTAAAACCGAATGCCCTCGGTTACTATCAACGAACGGAAACACCTTTCTTCCAGACGAAACTAGGTATTATCTTAAAAAGGAAGTAAGATTGTGTAACGAATTAAGATTACACAGGTTTTCCAAATATAGTCCCACCGCAACAATCAACCCCCTTGTATTTTTTTTCGTTCTTATTTTTATGGCTTCCTTTTCGTAAAGTTATCTAAATATTTAATAGTAATAAATTTTTTCTTTTCAAATAGGTTGGTTTCAGCTATAATTTGGTGCTTTTCAAAAAACTTTACATAAACAAAATTATCAATATGAAATCAGTTATTAAAAAATAATTCCGAAATATTTTGGTTTTAGGTTTTTTTACCATACATCGTTTTTAAGGGGATCTCTTAAGCTATCATATAGGGTTAATTAAATTTTTTAACGTCCATTCCTCAATTATATTTTTACATTTTTATATTAAATACTTTACTCCGTTTACTCCTAGAAATAAACCGGAAGTGAGGAACCAAACTTTTTTGCAAAATTTTATTATTAACATATTGTTTATGTTATATTTATATCATACATAATTATTTTTCATTTCTTAATTGTTGGCAATAAACCCAAACCGATTTTTAAAAGCTTAATTTTTTTTTCATAATTTCATACGATGAATCTTAAAGAAAAGAATAAATAAAACTGACAAGATATCAGGGCGAAACGGACAGGTTCGGAATAATAGGAATCAGTTCGATTCGGACGTGGAGAGACGAAATGAGCCATATTATTAACCAGGCAAATTTTCATTTCGGTTTCGTTCGGAGAGGATAACGCGTAAGAATCGCCGCTGTTAATTAAATGATTTCGCGGCGTCGGGCGTGTGATTATTCTTCGCCGAAGAAGAAGAAGAAGACGACGACGGCTTCCCTTCTTTTCCGAAGTATTCGTCTCTTCTTCCAACTCCGAACAGTTGCGAACGGAAAGAAGAGCCTCCAAGAATTCCAATTACACGGCGCTCATTCGGAGCTAATTATGTATCAAAGTCGGGGCGAATTCTTTGCGTTAATTGCCCGTATTTGTTTACAAAGATTCTTTAAGAGACTTCGTCCGTCACTCACTCCAGACGCTGACTAAGAACTCTCAAATCAAATTTTAAGGTAAAATGAAGATTTTCAAAAAAAAAAAAAAAATAGGCATTGATCGTATCAAATTTAAGGGTGGTTTATCAAGTTCATAAAAATGATTTTGTAACATATTCAAATAATTTTGTTAATTTTATTTCGATCGAAGTAATATGGCCAAATTACCTTGTGATATGTTAGAGCATACCACACATTTAGTTATTAACTACATAAAAACATGATTCACTAACGTACAACTAAATTAGAGCTAACACTAGGTCTAGAACTAGAAACATTTAGGTTTTGCCCTACGTCTCTTAAGACGGAACCTAACCCAACCCAACCCAACCTAGCTTCAGCACTAACACTAGACCCAGAACTAGAAACATTAGGGTTTAGCCGTACGTTTCTTAAGATGGCTAAACCCTAATGTTTTTAGTTCTAGGTCTAGTGTTAGTTCTGAAGCTGGGTTGTATGTCTAGTCTTAGTTATACTTTTAGTCCCATAAGAATTTAAAATAATGTACAGTTAAACCAAAATTAAAACTAGAAAATAAGTCTGAAAACGCACGGCTAATCCTAAATCCTTCTAGTTCTAGGTCTAGTGGTAGTTCTAGTTTTGGTATGATACAAGTATAGAATTAGTACGATCTAAAACCACCTGAGAACGCACGGCTAATGAATCTTTCTATGATATTCTGATATTTGTCGTCAAATGGCGCTACATGATGTGAGCGCAGCTTATAATAAGTTCATATTTAGTATGATTCGACTGTTTAAATTGGGTTGAACTTAGAATAGTTTGGAACGACTTGAATTTAGATGAATTAGGGAAGAAATATTGATCCTAAAAAAACGATCAATATTTGACAAAAACAACCGAGAAGCTAGTACAAAAGATAGTAGAAGATCTTAAGGACTAGCGTTGTCACCACCAGGAGTTGAATCGCATTGAAACTGTTGCTTGCAAATCAAAAGCTGCTTTAAGGTACATAAATCAAAGCAGTTAGTAACATGTTCATATATGTGACATATACATAATCCTTCAAATATGTAGCACACACTTTGAGAGCATTAGGGATGTCTTATTCAAAAATATTGAAAATTTGTTAACTCTACTTCACACACAAATAAGTTTAACCATAAAGCTAAAGCATAAAAAACTAAGCATAACAAATTTATATCAAGTACCAGCAGTGCCAACAATTAAATCTCTACGCTTTAGAGATCGATATCTACGCAATGGCTTGATAAAAAAATTATGATAAAACATATCTAAAGAGTTAGGTTTAACAAATAGAAGAAAATGATGGTGGTGTGTATTCCAAACTGGACGTCGCGACTTTAATTCATTTTGATTTTTAATTTTCTGTTTAATTCGCACATTTACATAGTTAAGAAGTAAAATGTAACAGAACACGTGATAACATGTGGATAATATT
This sequence comes from Onthophagus sagittarius, assembly GCA_036711965.1. Classification (NCBI taxonomy): domain Eukaryota; kingdom Metazoa; phylum Arthropoda; class Insecta; order Coleoptera; family Scarabaeidae; genus Onthophagus; species Onthophagus sagittarius. The sequence goes on along the minus strand of JASERS010000005.1, from coordinate 10,594,686 downwards.
AGGTAGAAAAAATTTCACATTTTTTTAAATTATAGATATTGACACAAATTTGTATATCTCACAACAGGAAATAGTGCCATTTTATAACCAAGAAGACTATGTGTGTGTTACTTTTACCATGTCTGGTTAACTTATATATTAGTATAATAATGACACCTTTTGATAAATTTATCCAGTGCTTAAAAACAGGCTTAATAAGCTGTAACCATGTAACCATCTAGATACTGCGATGATTATTTATTTATTAAAATAAACAATACAGGGCAAGTAGACCCAACAAATTAACTGAATATAAATTAAATAATTTGAAAAATTCGAGGTAATTAATAAATGAATATTGAATGAATAATTAAATTTAATTCATTAATTTCTTCTTTACTGATTCGATTATTATTTTATTATTTAATAATTTGCTTTGTACTGTTTCTTAATTAAATTTTTCCATTTTTTAACACCGTCTTATTTATTTTTTTATTTATTATTATTGATTTTTTTGTTCGTTTTCTATGACTTTTTTATTCAGACCAACGTATGTCATGTTGTTGCATTGTCCGCCACCATTTCGTACCATTCTAAAGCAAGTTCTTCAAATGTAATGTTACATTTTTATTCCCCTCTTTTTTCCACATTTGTATATTGTTTTTTAATATTATTGATTTCGCGTTGTAAAATGTAGTTACTATTTTCTAGTTGTATGATAATTTCTTTTCTTAAACCTTGAATTGTTTCATTAAATTTTCTCAGATTTTCAATCAGATTGTTTCCCATTTTTTTTTTCAAAATTTGTATTCATTTCCTTTTATTTTATTTAAATTTCGCTTCTAAATTTTGATTCATTTCCAATTTATTTTGTTCTAATTTCTCTCTTAAATTTTGGTTTATTTCCAATTTATGTAGTTCCAGATTCTCAATTATATCCATTTTATTTTGTTATATCCAATTTCTCAATCATTTCCTCCATATTTATCATCAATTGTTTCATCATGTTCATCATCGATATTTCTTCCTTTTTTTTCTTTTCATCCCTATGACTAGTTGTAGCACTTATTGTTGATTCCATCTCTCCACTTTCTTTGTCAGTCGATACTTTAGATCTGGTTTTGTGTTCTGACATTTTTTTTGAAAATCGGTTGTCTGCTTGTTTGAGTGTGGCTCCTTTGTTTGTGAGCCCCATGTTGCGCGCCAAAATTGCGATCATTATTTATTTATTATGATATACAATACAGGGCAAGCAGGTTCCAACAAATTAACTGAGTATATACAAATTCAAATTCCTTTCTTCTATTATTTCTTCTTTATTAATTTGTTTATTGTTAATAATTTGCTTTCTTTGTTCTGTTTATTTTTTTCTTAATTAAATTCTTCCGTTTTTAAACCCCGTCTTTTTTTTAAATTTTTAATTGTTATTCATCATTTTTTTTTTCGTTTTCGATGACTTTTTTATTCAGATTCAAAAAATTCATCATCATCGAATTGTATTGCGTATTGCATAACACAATCAGAGCTTGAACTAAAGTTATGCAAAGTTCTATTTATAATGGAACTTAATTAATAATATTAAATTAAAATTTATAATATATACAGCCTGTAGTTTGCGTTCAAAATTGAACATCAAAATATTGATTTGCAAATTATATATATATATACGTATGATGTCATGGACAAATAAAATGATTTTGAAATTCATATTTAGATTTATTTGATTATATGGGCTTGTTTGGACTTAGTTGCCACTGAATTAGTGACAAATTCGATTCTTTTAAGAAGATATTTTTGACAAAAGCACCCAACATTCTAATAGTATCCACAGAAGCTAGTACGAAAGAAATAAAAGATATTTATTAAGACTATGGATTGTCACAATAAGAAGTTGAATCGCATTGAAAATGCTGCTTGTAAATTCAATACTATTTCAAGGCGAACCAGTCCTACAAATACCTAACACAACTTTGAGAGCATCCCTAAAGCAACAATGCTGAAAAATTCTAAACTTTGCTTGACCGGAAAATAAGTTTGGCCATAAAGCATTAAAGTTTAATATCAATAAAGCTTTTCTGACTCACGAGTGATTGATTTGGAATTCCTTGTAACCATAGTTTTCGACATAATGAAATATTAACATCGGTTTAGCCGTGCGTTTTTAGACGCATGGAGTTAGTTCTAGTTTTAGTACGATACAAGTATACAATAATCTTAAACCGTCTGAGGACAACAATTGGATATTTTCCATGGTTACTGGAACTGCACTTGCCATGATTGGTTATTTTACTAATAACTATGGTAAATATCTTCATCATATATCTTCATTTTCGTTATGGTAAACATTTTCAAACCATACGTCTCTTAAGACGGCTAAACCCTAATGTTTCTAGTTCTAGGTCTAGTGTTAGTTCTAAAGTTGGGTTGTATGTCTAGTCTTAGTTATTGTTTTAGTTCCAGAAGAACCTAAAACAGTGTAGAGTTATACAAGAATAAATCTTTCTAGTTCTAGGTCTAGTGTTAGTTCTAGTTTTAGTTCAATACAAGTATACGATAATCTAAAACCGAATAACAGTTAAATTAGAGCTAATACCACCACTAAAGCTAATACTTGACTTAGGACTACAAACACTTTGGTTTAGCTAATGAAAGTCTTAATTTTATCATTTTCAATCAAGAAAAGCTTTAATAGTTGGATCATAAAATTCTATAAAATATGCTGAGATAAGATTGAAAAATCAGTAATACAGTACATACTGTATATGATATACATGTATCAATGAAGTCACTTTGAACTAGTTCCTGAAGTCAAACACTTTTTCAAAAGACGCACGGAAAAACCAGAAAGATTTTAATATTAGTTTTAATTTAAGTTTAATATTTTATTTTAATTTTTGAAGTGCTTAAGCAGAACGAGTAACTAAACGGATTATTAATTAATTATAATCGCTTCCCTATTTAAACTAATTCTAATGCATTGCAAATCGCCACAAGTATCGCATTTCAAATTTGCAGAACAGGAAGCATCGCGATGCGCATAAAATTCCGACCGTGCTCATTTTTCTTTCCTCGACCTTCGCGGTAATTAAACGGCCGTAGGAATTCATATTCACGATTGTTCACGCATAGGTATATATGGTAATATACACACACAGGTGGCCATTAACTAATTCTAATTCTGAATACAGAATTAATTGCACAATAAATAAGAAAAATAATAAATTTAGAAAAAAATTAAATAAAAAGTGGTATCCCTGTTTTATCCTTTAAACAAGTCAATATTAAGAGCTGCAAACTACGGCGTTATTTAAGGTTAATATCATGCAAAATACCATTCAATGTGAACCGTTATTTCGAATTAGATGCGTAACGCAGTTGCGGATTCGCTTATATTCGCTCGTAATACTTAATTTCATCGTTAATATGCAAATTTATCAACTGGCTATAAATCAAATGACCGTGGAAAGTTAATTCTTTGGTATGCAACTTTGTACGAATAAGAAAAATAAATGAAAAAGGGAAAGTTATAAAACCATTGTAAAGTAAGAATCCACCAGGAAAAAAAATAATAATAAAAGAAAATAAATTCCGTTGGTTTTGGTCTATTGATTACGTGTTATTATTATCTTAAAGTTTTTATGTTTCGCATTGTCCCATTTCAATTTTGTGGCTTTTGCGATTTTATATCCGTTTTGTAATTGTGACGTTTCAAATTATTGTCTGCGTAGAGAGAGTTATTTAAAGAATTTCCGTTCACCAGCAGGACCACGATAAGAGAGTCTGCTCTAATTTCCGCGTGTATAGATCGAGAATAATCGGTAACGCTTCGGTATTAATGAAAAGAAAAAAAAGAGAAAAGAGACCGAGCCGCGTGCAGTTTCTAATTTCACGCCGAACCCGATCACAATGCGACATCAATCATCTCTGGAAAAGAACGGACCATAGAATGAAGAATTTCCGTACGGAACATATTATAAATTTCGCTCGCCCCATTCACAGTGCCATCTGACGACAAACATCCGTATCGTTTCCCATATACTTTTATTCCTAATAAATATTTAAATAAGTTTACGAAAAAGGAAATCACAAATTATTATTAGAAAAGTAATCTAATATATAGTCCATTAATATTTCATTATGTCAAAAGCTATGATTACAAGGAATTTCAAATTAATTAATCGCAAATTAGAAACGCAACGTACCACATAGAAACGTACCAACTGCTTCGGTGTGCTTGAAGTTGCTTTGGCAATCTATTTTCTTAGTAGCTTCTATTATATTTTGGACTATATTGGATGCTATTGGAATGGCAGCTATTTCTGCCAAATAATATTGATATACTTCTTACAGGGATTAAATTCGTCTGTAATCCAGTTACATCAAAGCCACCAAGTCCAACCCAACCCAAAGAATCAACTTCAAATACGAATTTCGAAATCGCTATATTTGTACATGACATACATGACATTCATTCTTCATCTAAATTTAGTTCAAGATCAGATTGTGCTATGCAATACAATTTGATGAAGATGCAAAAATAATATCTAGAAACTATCAAGCGAATAGTGGTACCAGGGCTTTTAACTAATGGATAAATTTAGCAAGAGATGGTAAAAGTAGCCCATACATAGTCTTTTTCGGTATAAAATGGCTTTATTTCCGGTTGTGAAGTATATAAATTTATGTCAACATTAATAATTTAAGAAAATGTGGAAAATCTTTTCTACCTAGTTTTATCCACAAGTTATCACGTGTTATGTTACATTTTGCTTCTTAACTATGTAAATGTGCGAATTAAACAGAAAATTAAAACTCAAAATGAATTAAAGGCGCGACGTCCAGTTTGGAATACACAACACCCTCTTCTCCTTTTAGGCAAATTACATTCTTTAAATGCAAGTTTTTGAAAAACACTCTTGGTCTCAGAAATCGTAAGAGATGTCGATAAGTGGACCTTAATGACGAATAAGTTTCTTATAAAAATAGAGCTCCCGAAAATCATATCATTTTTCCTCGATCTCTTATGGAACGAGTAGCTTAAAAGTATCCAATTTGCCCCGTCCTGTACATTTAAACGTATACACTATTTACATAAAGTATGAAATCATTTGATATAAATACTGTGGTTATTGTGAGAAATAAAAGGGTGCAGTATCCCAAAATTGAGATATTATATTTTTTGTTGTATTCATTAGATTCTGAAAATTTTTAATGTATGCTAATTATTTGGACACTTGTACAATTCAATTATCTGAAAAGTATCTGGTAAATACCTTTGACGTTCTACTGGACACCCTATTTAAAATCACTGTAAATAGGGTGTTTAATCTAGATGTTTGGTCCCGAGTTAGTTCCGGGATTTCATGAAAGAAAACTGTAGATCTAGAACCAACAAGAAGTCCCTGAAGCATTTTAAGTCTTCTTTCAATCTTTCAGAGGCAGTAGTAAATTTTGGAAGCAGTTGAAGTTTTTGCAAGGAGTCTCGTCAATTATTTTTGTGTCAAGCGAAATTAACAATCTTTTTTTGCTTTTTGCTTTAGGAATGCTTTCAAGGTTGTGTTAGACATTTAAAGGATTATAACATTTAAAAGTCTGCTTTGAATCAGCTTTTGATTTGCAATTTTAATACGATTCAAGCCCTGATAGTGACAATCCTCCTTCTTATGTTGTACTATCTTTTGCACTACCTTCTCTTTATGCGGTTAGAATGACATTTCCTTTTATCAAATATTGATATTTCTTCAGGAATCAAATTTGACAATAATCAGGAGCGTTTTATGGCTAAACTTATATGTATGTAAAGTGCTTTTTTTTCGTGTAAGTTGCTTTAGAAATACTCATTGTTAGGTATGAATCATAGCCAAACGCAGAATTGGGCTATAGACTGAAGAAAGATCGCCTATTGTAGATTAATTCTCTTAAATGAGGCATGCGAATCAAATCAATTTTATGATTTGTCCTTACAGGATTATAGTTCTAATAATCTCCTTTACTGACTACAGTTGATTAAGATTTACCTCAACTTAGTGGATTGGGTTGAGTTGGGTTCGTCAATTTCAATGTGATTCAACTCCTGATGGTGATAACCTTTTTTGTCAATACATGTCTTATATTAACATATTTTATTGGATTTTGGGTTATTTCTCTTGAATGAGACGTGCGAATCGAAAACAGGAACATTTTAGGCTTGCTCATAGCAGCATTAAATACGTCTTTACTGGCCACTGTCGATTGAATGTGCACTTCAATTTGCTGTGTTGTGACTCAACACCTAATAGTGGCAATCTATTTTCTTATTACATATATTATTATGAGTAATTTTCATTCATAACACTTTCCTCCATCGATTTTAATTTTCAAGATTCAATTAATTTTTATAGCAAAATTCTCAAATGATGGTATTTTGGTGATTTTTGACAGTTCCCCCATAGTTCTCATATCTATGTTGTGTCTGGTTACGGATCAGAGTTTATGGTTCAGTAAAATGTTCATCCCAAAAGTACCTCACTGACTGTTTTAGTTTTTGAGTTGTGATTAATTTTTATACCGAAAATCCAAACTTATGATATTTTGAAGATTGTAGTTGTATTCCTGCAAATCGTTGTTGACACTTGTTTAATGTCTCTTGTATTTACTTCGTTGAATGTTATTTCAATGTCAGCTATTTTTGCCAAATACATTGATCTTGTTACAGGAATCTGATTTTCTACTAATTCAGCTAAACCCACGCTTTTCCAAATTAATCCAACCAAGACCAACCTAAGTATTGGTGTTACCTTTGGTGTTAGAATTTTTTCGACGTAAAGGCCTTCTTCTTTGGCATGACTGAAAGGTGTTACAATGTACCACAAATATGATATAAATTAACAAAAACAATAAATAACTATATTTTTCAACATAAAAGTGAGTCAAACTTTGAAACAGAGAGCAAATTCATCATTGGAAGATAACCTAAGCTTGAACTTAAGCATCAATACTATAGAAGAACAATTGTTGAGAAAAAGGGAAGATAAAAATTAATAATATGATGAACGTGAAGAATAATTACCGTCGTAAAAAATGAACTAATATGAAAAGCTTGATAAAAACTTTAAGGCAAAGCTGATAAATGTTGATGTCTTCCATCAGATGTAGTCTAAACTAGGGGGAAAACTTTTTTTACATAAATTTAAGCAAAAAAAATCTATTACTATTGAAATACCACAATCTTTTTAACATTATATCAAATTTGTTCATTTGAATGTGAAGCTCTTCGTATAAATTCAATTCTTTAGATTCTTTAACACCTTAGCATTGGAGAATTCTGTCTCATGACTATTGGAATTGCGGTATTTTTCAATGGTTGAAAATTTTTTGGTAACATGTTCTTTAAAACGAGCGTTGAAGTAACGACCAGTCTTTCCTATGAAAAATAAACTAATCCAACTGAACTCAACCCAACCCAACCTAACCCAACTCAACTCAACCCCTTTTTCTTTATCCAGATCGGAGAAATTTTGCTAACAGACATCTTCAAATTTTGCTCATCTTCACTGAGCCTAGGACAGTGTAGGGTTGGAGTTCATATTTGGATTTCCAATCCACTAAAAACCCGTTTCCTCTAATCCCACACGATGGGCTGGAACTACACTTCAAAGTTTTCGCCATCAGCCCACCGAATGATCAGTCCTTTACAACCCTCCATTATCACTCGCAGTCCATACCATCTCGATATTGGAAAAACTTGCCAACATCGAAAACAAAACATACGACAAAATTTTTAAAGACACAGCATTACTCACGTACCGGGTTGTGGGGGGCACTGGTGGCCACCCCATTCTCCTTTGCTCTTCCACTACACAGATAACAAACTCAATTCAACCCAACCCAACTCAACCCATACCTTTCACAATCAGCACGTTTTATCCGCTGCACCCCATCAATCTTGAACGTATGCTCAATATTGTTTATTCAATGCCCAAGTTTCAAACCAGGATTACCCAAAAAGGTAATCATGTTGTTGGGATTGTCTTCAAATTTGAAATGAAGGTTCAAAAGGGACGGATTTTATTATACACGGTTAGGATGTCTTTCAGATTGTAATTCTATTTTAACGATTTTTAGGAGTTCAGTTTCACAATTGTTATCATTCAGAGGTCTTGATTTGAAGATAATTAAAAGAAATTTTTGACGATGGAGTCTGTTGCGGTAGATTTACTGTAGATGTTAATTTCTAACTTATAGTCATTAAGGTTTTTGGAAATATGGAGGTCTAAAAAATTTTATAAATTTTGTTAATTTGTCAAATTGCATATGAATTTCAAAATCAATTTATTTATCCTATTACATCGTAAATGACCTCATGTATTGTTAAAATGCATCAGTAACTGTATATGTAGCCCATTATAATTAGAATTTTGCATATTTTTCGTTCAAAGATTGTTATGAATCAAATCGATCTAAATATAAATGTCTTAATCAATTAATTTATCCATTACAATGTAAAGGATCTGCTGTATATTATTAAATCAAATAAATCAACAGCTGTATATGGACACCATTACACTACTAAAATTTCTAAGTAAGATGAATTTTCTAGTAGATATAGTCAGATACAATACAACTTGATAAAGAATTTTTGAATTGTCTAAAAGTTTGGCTTTTAATTTTCTTAATCTTATGTGTACGGAAGCCAGAAGAATTTCTGTTACAACCCTTGTAGCCTTGCCTAAATGAAATCAAGGTTTTTTCGCCTGTAGTTTCAAAATGTGATTTAATCAGGTTTATCCAAGTCATATAAACATTTGCACAGAGATAAACCCGTTTGGCACTTAAATATTTGATAATTTATTTTCGTCATAAAAGTCAAAATCTTTAGGTGCAATAATTCATCGCTAAATTCATCTAAGATAAGATCTATAAAATTATCATGTCTGAACTATTTTTATACACCTAGGGTTATCCACAAATGTTATGCTAGTTTTTGAGTACATCTTAACAATGTAAATGTGTGAATTATAAAATGGTTGATTTGTGCTCCACACCAGACGTCGCGCCTTTATCCATATAAAGAAGTAAAGGCGCGACGTCCAGTCTGGAACACACCAGCATCTTCTTTTTCTTCAAGGAAGGCTTAACTTTTGACATGGTACTTGATTTAAATTTCCATAGCCATTATAATCTTTACTTAAAATTTTAACATGTTACTCTATATTAATTTTTAAGCTTGTTATAAAACACAAAAAAGGACATTGCATGATCAAAAAAGAAGCAGAACACACATTATTTAATAAATACGTTGTAAGGGAAATTAAAAAAATACGTTGATAAAGATTGCTGCATATTTATCAAAGATTTAACCTTAACCCCTTACTACTTTCTTAAATCGTTCTAATTCCAAGTTAAATTTTAATTGTTCAACAAAAAATGACTTTATTTCTGTAATAATGGCAAAAAGAAATAGAAAAGAAGTAAAATCGATATCCACAAAGGTGAAGAGAGAAAACTTCGTTTCTCTTTCACGATGTTGTACGATGTATAACCGATAACGAAAACATTTTAACGAATTGTTACCGACGTTTACTGTTATTTTACACAAAATACGTTTCACCGTAAATGAAAGACTAATATTTTTTGTAGCAACAAGAGTGGTGGAGCTGTGCGCACGGTGTTTGGCGTGTGTGCGTGCGGGACGCGTGCCCATTATCCTTTTTAGCATTTTTCCTTCGCCCTGGTAATAAAAATAAAAATTAATTGCGTTTTTAAAAGCAACAAAATGGTCGGTAGACGACGTGTGGACGTCGATATGACGTAAAAAAATTTCCTATACGTAAATCTTGTTTTAAAAAAAAATAAATCGTTACTTTCCCACAAAGTAACCTTCCCCTTATTATGATAAATAATATGTAGTAAAGGCACTAAATCTTAATTCGACCGAGGTCGGAGGCAATCGATCATTCGAAATCCTTTTTGGAGACCGCCGAAAGGACAATTAGGTTGTTTAAACAACGATTTCGCATTAGCATTAAAAAAGCGGCGAAAATCCTTCGTAATCCTTAACGCTCGAGGTACGTTCCGTCATAAACTTATCCATCATAACAGTGTCAAATCGGCAACAAAGACTCTGCAATTATGCTCACCCCACCTGGTCGCGACCCGCTTGTAAAAAAAGAAAAATTTAAAAACCCATTTCGAACAGATGTTTCGTTCTGAATCGAGACCTCTCTCGAAATTAAAACTTCGACTCAGCAGATAACAATATAAATTAAAAAGTTTCCCGCGAGTCTCGATATTAAAACTTCTTGGTGGAGGAGGTCTACCTGAAACATTACGCTTTTTGCTTTAAAATCCGATCCAACCCCACACAAAACGAGGGAAGATTTTTTTAATATTCGCCCGGTAATAAATGTTACTAGTTACATGAAACAGATGGTAGGTGAGTTTTCCTTTCCGAAATTTGGAAGTTAAAAGCCGCCGGTGAACAAATCTGTCAAGATGGGGATATGCCTGTGTTTAATATAGTCCTTGAGAAAAAAACACAACCCTCCACAAGATAACGACGATAAAGTCGGCTTTCCTTTTTAAGTTGGACTTGGGAACTTTAAACTGTTAAAGGAACTGTTGATTGAATTTTTTAGGGAAAAAAATCCCTATTTTTTTAGTTTAATGCAATTACATTCTAAAATTAAAATTTTTTAAAACTTTAAATCCATCATCTTAATAATAACCTTCTTTTTAAGATTTTATTTTTGTCTATTCCAGTGAATTAAAAAATTCTCCATAAAAATTTAAGTAAACAAAAACATCTTTAGTTCTTCAAACTTAAACATAAACATCCTTAATAGAGACGAGACCATTTTATAACGTCACTTCATTAAAAAAGAGATGCTAGTAAACACTAAAATAGAAAAGTTAAGAAGCCGTTTTGAATGGACGAAAAAATGTTTATAGAGAAAAAAAAATTTTTTTCTCTTCAAAGAAATTTAAGATATTTTTAGAATCGTTTGTTCCGATTCCCATTGAACCAGAAAACTTTGATTGGATAAACCGAGGGGCTTAAATTCCAAATTATTCATCCTTCCTAGAGAAGAACAAGAGGGAGATTGAAAATTAGTAAACTCGGAGGGGGCGTAGCTCCTTGACTAATGTCTGTGTCTTACGATTCGTCGAACTGTCTCCTATCAATTTCACAAACCGATAAATCTAAACAATTATTTATTTCTGTGTCGTTACACACGATTAAACTCTTCTCTTATTTGAGATTTACAAATTTAAATCTTTAGTAAATTTGCAATCTACAACCTTTCTGATGAAAAATGTAACTTACAATTTTATATTTACTTAACACTTCACACCAGATAAGTAAAGATTATTATTAGAAGATTATTGTTATACAAAAAGAGATTTTTCTATTTTTTGGAAGTACCAGTTATCTTAAGGTCTGATATCGGTGGTAGCATCGATTAGTTAAAGATGCAGCTGCTTGATATTTTGTATATGTGTGGACTAAAAAGATCTATCCCCATTTGTTTGGGTTGTTTGTGGTTAAATTATTGATAGATAAAAAGGAGATGACATCAGTAAAGAAACAAAAATCTGAACCACAAGAAAGGAACGGGTACAGATTCTACAATCATACTATATAGTACAGATAGTTGCAATGATTTGCATGGATGATATAACGATCTTAAAGTGGAAAAGGGAAGGAATATCTAGAACGATGTGGTTGGACATTATCGAAAGAAGAATGCAGTAAAGAGGAAGGAACACTAAATGGGAAAGTATAGTACTAAAAAGATGTGTCATTTTAACCACCATAATAACCTTATGAAGTTAAATTTTTTTGTACGTATCACCATAATATTTCCTTCTGGACTTTATATTGGAGTTCGTAATGTAAGAATATATCATAATTTAGAATGATTTCATATTAACCTATCATGAGTTCTTAGTGATATTACATAAATGCCCAAAATGTGAAAATTAGACGAAATAAATTTTTCGTAATTAATTCAGCCATACTTGCAGAACTAAAGCTGATGTAGAAAAATGTTTTTTATGCATCAATATATCATAATCCACAATTACTTCATAAACTTTGTAGTGATATTGCATAAATCCTCAAAATATCGAAATTAGACGATTTTTCGTGATAAAATAAACTTCACAGCATAATATTATGATAATATTATATCATAATCCAGAATTATTTCATATTTACCTATCACCAGTTTCTAGTGATATCGCATACCTTTAAATTGTCAAAATTAAACGATGCTTCGTCATAAAATCAACTATACCGAAAAAACTTAAAATTGATGGAGATAGATGTTCTAAAAAATGTTCTTTGTGTATCAATATATCACAAACCAGAATGACTATCACCAGTTTGTAGTGATATTGCATAAATCGTCAAAATATGGATTTTTCTATTTTTTGGAAGTACCAGTTATCTTAAGGTCTGATATCGGTGGTAGCATCGATTAGTTAAAGATGCAGCTGCTTGATATTTTGTATATGTGTGGACTAAAAAGATCTATCCCCTTTTGTTTGGGTTGTTTGTGGTTAAATTATTGATAGATAAAAAGGAGATGACATCAGTAAAGAAACAAAAATGGAACTGTACTAAGAATGAATAATAGACAAGACAAGAAGAATCTGAACCACAAGAAAGGAACGGGTACAGATTCTACAATCATACTATATAGTACAGATAGTTGCAATGATTTGCATGGATGATATAACGATCTTAAAGTGGAAAAGGGAAGGAATATCTAGAACGATGTGGTTGGACATTATCGAAAGAAGAATGCAGTAAAGAGGAAGGAACACTAAATGGGAAAGAGCAAAAAGATGTGTCATTTTAACCACCATAATAACCTTATGAAGTTAAATTTTTTTTGTACGTATCACCATAATATTTAATTCTGGACTTTATATTGGAGTTCGTAATGCAAGAATATATCATAATTTAGAATGATTTCATATTAACCTATCATGAGTTCTTAGTGATATTATATAAATGCCCAAAATGTGAAAATTAGACGAAATAAATTTTTCGTAATTAATTCAGCCATACTTGCAGAACTAAAGCTGATGTAGAAAAATGTTTTTTATGCATCAATATATCATAATCCAGAATTACTTCATAAACTTTGTAGCGATCCTCAAAATATCGCAATTAGACGATTTTTCGTGATAAAATAAACTACACAGCATAATATTATATCATAATCCAGAATTATTTCATATTTACCTATCACCAGTTTCTAGTGATATCGCATGCTTTTAAATTGTCAAAATTAAACGATTTTTCGTGATAAAATCAACTATACTGGAAAAACTTAAAATTGATGGAGATAGATGTTCTAAAAAAATGTTCTTTGTGTATCAATATATCACAAACCAGAATGACTATCACCAGTTTGTAGTGATATTGCATAAATCATCAAAATATGGATTTTTAATTAGACGATTTTCGTAAGAAAAAACTATACAAGAATTGATAACTCAAATTGATAGAGAATGGTATTATGAAAAAAATGTTTTCATCTATCATCAATTTCTAGTGATATTGCATTTTTTTTAATGTTAAGAAGATTTAGTTTAGAAGATTTTTCGTGATAAAATGAACCGTGCAGGAAGAACATAAATTGATAGAGAGTGATATTATGAAAAAAATGTTCTTTATGCATCAATACATCTATATTTATCTGTCACCAGTTTGTTGTGATATTGCATAAATCAACAAAATGTCACAATTAAATGATTTGGTCTGATAAAATCAACTATACCAGAAGAACTCAGGTTGATGGGAAGAGATGTTATGAAAAATTTGTTTTATGCATCAATATATCATAATCCGGAATCACTTCATATTTATCTATCAGCAGCTGCTAGTGACATTGCATAAATACCCAAAATGTCAAAATTAGATGATTTCTGTGAATAAATCAACTATACCGGAAGAACTAAAGCTAATCGAGATAGATGTTATAAAAATATATTCTTTGTGCATCAATATATCACAGTCTAGAATGGATATTACCAATTTGTAGTGATATTGCATAAATCGTCAAAATACCGTAATTAGACGATTTTTCGTGATAAAATGAACTATACAGGAAGAACTCAAATTGATGAAGAATGATATTATGAAAAGAAAATGTTCTTCATGCATTACTATATCACAATCAAGAATTACTTCACAAACCAGAATGACTGTCACCAGTTTGTAGTGATATTGCATAAATCCTCAAAAGATGAATTTTTAGCTAGACGATTTTCGTAAAAAAAACTATACAAGAATTGATTACTCAAATTGATAGAGAATAATATTATGAAAAAAATGTTTTTCATCTATCATCAGTTTCTAGTGATATTGCATTTCTTTTAATGTCAAGCTTAGAAAATTTTTCGTGGTAAAATGAACCGTACAGGAAGAACATAAATTGATAGAAAGTGATATTATGAAAAAAATGTTCTTTATGCATCAATACATCTATATTTATCTGTCACCAGTTTGTTGTGATATTGCATAAATCAACAAAATGTCACAATTAAACGATTTTGTCTGATAAAATCAACTATACCAGAAGAACTCAGGTTGATGGGAAGAGATGTTATGAAAAATTTGTTTTATGCATCAATATATAATAATCCGGAATCACTTCATATTTATCTATCAGCAGCTTCTAGGGACATTGCATAAATACCCAAAATGTCAAAATTAGATGATTTTTGTAAATAAATCAACTATACCGGAAGAACTAAAGCTAATCGAGATAGATGTTATAAAAATATATTCTTTGTGCATCAATATATCACAGTCTAGAATGGATATTACCAATTTGTAGTGATATTGCATAAATCGTCAAAATACCGTAATTAGACGATTTTTCGTGATAAAATGAACTATACAGGAAGAACTCAAATTGATGAAGAATGATATTATGAAAAGAAAATGTTCTTCATGCATTACTATATCACAATCAAGAATTACTTCACAAACCAGAATGACTGTCACCAGTTTGTAGTGATATTGCATAAATCCTCAAAAGATGAATTTTTAGCTAGACGATTTTCGTAAAAAAAACTATACAAGAATTGATAACTCAAATTGATAGAGAATAATATTATGAAAAAAATGTTTTTCATCTATCATCAGTTTCTAGTGATATTGCATTTCTTTTAATGTCAAGCTTAGAAAATTTTTCGTGGTAAAATGAACCGTACAGGAAGAACATAAATTGATAGAAAGTGATATTATGAAAAAAATGTTCTTTATGCATCAATACATCTATATTTATCTGTCACCAGTTTGTTGTGATATTGCATAAATCAACAAAATGTCACAATTAAACGATTTTGTCTGATAAAATCAACTATACCAGAAGAACTCAGGTTGATGGGAAGAGATGTTATGAAAAATTTGTTTTATGCATCAATATATAATAATCCGGAATCACTTCATATTTATCTATCAGCAGCTGCTAGTGACATTGCATAAATACCCAAAATGTCAAAATTAGATGATTTTTGTAAATAAATCAACTATACCGGAAGAACTAAAGCTAATCGAGATAGATGTTATAAAAATATATTCTTTGTGCATCAATATATCACAGTCTAGAATGGATATTACCAATTTGTAGTGATATTGCATAAATCGTCAAAATACCGTAATTAGACGATTTTTCGTGATAAAATGAACTATACAGGAAGAACTCAAATTGATGAAGAATGATATTATGAAAAGAAAATGTTCTTCATGCATTACTATATCACAATCAAGAATTATTTTACAAACCAGAATGACTGTCACCAGTTTGTAGTGATATTGCATAAATCCTCAAAAGATGAATTTTTAGCTAGACGATTTTCGTAAAAAAAAACTATACAAGAATTGATAACTCAAATTGATAGAGAATAATATTATGAAAAAATGTTTTTCATCTATCATCAGTTTCTAGTGATATTGCATTTCTTTTAATGTCAAGCTTAGAAAATTTTTCGTGGTAAAATGAACCGTACAGGAAGAACATAAATTGATAGAAAGTGATATTATGAAAAAAATGTTCTTTATGCATCAATACATCTATATTTATCTGTCACCAGTTTGTTGTGATATTGCATAAATCAACAAAATGTCACAATTAAACGATTTTGTCTGATAAAATCAACTATACCAGAAGAACTCAGGTTGATGGGAAGAGATGTTATGAAAAATTTGTTTTATGCATCAATATATAATAATCCGGAATCACTTCATATTTATCTATCAGCAGCTTCTAGGGACATTGCATAAATACCCAAAATGTCAAAATTAGATGATTTTTGTAAATAAATCAACTATACCGGAAGAACTAAAGCTAATCGAGATAGATGTTATAAAAATATATTCTTTGTGCATCAATATATCACAGTCTAGAATGGATATTACCAATTTGTAGTGATATTGCATAAATCGTCAAAATACTGTAATTAGACGATTTTTCGTGATAAAATGAACTATACAGGAAGAACTCAAATTGATGAAGAATGATATTATGAAAAGAAAATGTTCGTGTTGCATTACTATATCATAATCAAGAATTACTTCATATTTATCTATCACCAGTTTTTTCGTGATAAAATCAACTATACTGAAAGAACTAAAATTGATGGCGATACATGTTATTAAAAAATGTTCTTGATGCATCAATATATCACAATTCAAAATGACTATCATGTTTGTAGTGATATTGCATAAATCCTCAAAATTAGACGAAATTAGACGATTTTTTGTGATAAAATGAACTATACAGGAAGAACTCAAATTGAAGAAGAATGGTATGAAAAAAAGTTCTTTATGCATCAATATAAATATATATTACCATATATATCATATATATATGGTAATTCGTAGTGCTTTACGGATGGAGAAGTATGTATTCTGGTTGGTCCGAGGTATCATCCATTCATCTTCTTGGTTGTTCCCTGTGGACAGGGGTAGACGTTTCGCCAAGATCTCACTTGGCATCTTCAGTGCTTTGTCGTAGATTCTAGTGATATTGCATAAATCGTCAAGATGTTAAAATTAGACTATTTCTTGTGATAAAATCAACTATACAAGAAAAACTAAAGTTGATGGAGAAATATGTTATCATCAGTTTCTAGTGCTATTGCATAAATTAATAAAACGTAAAAAATTAGAGGATTTACACAAAATATGAAAATTAGATGAAAAGGTGATAAAAGAATTAAATCAAACTTCTTACTTGCTATATTGTATACTCACTGTACTAGTTTCAAGATAAACTTATCTTCAGCCGAAAGTCAAATAGAAACGTCACAAAATCATGTAAAATTTGTTTTATTTTGATTTTATTGTGTGTTTTTTAATATCTTTCCAGATGAAATTCGTATTGTTTGGGTGATACGTTTCTATTTGACCTTCGGCGGAAGATGAGTTTAACTCGAAACTAGTACCATGAATATACACAATATAGCAAATAAGAGGTTTTGACTTAATTCTTTTATCATCTATATACATTTAAACTTGCAATATGGATAATCATAATCATGAAAATTAGAATATTTTTCCTGATGAAATCAAGTATACTGGAAGGATTAAAAATGGTGGAGAAAAATGTTCTTTATTCATAAATATATCTAATACAGAATGACTTATTTATCACAGTTATCTGTTGCTCATCCACCGTTTTAGCCACCAGAACAGCCTTATAGAGTTAATCGTTTTTAGAACTGGGTCATCATAATGGAATTCGTATTGATATACAGCAATCTGTTGGAAAATTGATTCTAATGACTTGAAATTTTCTCATGATTCTACATATTTTTATAATATAAGCTCGACTCCTAGGAAGTTAGAATTCGAAGCTACAAAAAGGTATTTTTGTTGATCTATATCATCAAGTTATCACTATCAGTTTGGTGACACTACTAAAAAACGAACAGATAATGTATGTAAAATATATAAAAGCCAGAACTCCACTATTATCAATAATGGATATAATGTCATTATGTCTTTTTTTATTACTAATTGAAAACAATTTTCAAGTAAAAATATCGTTAATAAACTGATGGTGCAAAAATGCATCAATATATCATAGTCGAGAATGATGTCAAATTTATCTATCACCAGTTGATCGTGATATTGCATAAACCACAAAATGAGAAAATTGGATCAGAAGAACTCTAAAATGTTTTTAGTTTTAGATACAATGCTAGTTCTTGTTTTAGTTATTTTTGTATATCGTGTGAATTAAACTTGTGTCTATAACAGACACTCCCGCTTCCATATTAATTAGACATCAAGGTTATGCTATATAAAAATCATTTTACAATTACCCCAAGATAAACAATGTAAATTCGACTTCGTTATAATTCACTTATTTGAAAATTAATAATTAAAAATTAAACAAAATTGTTCCATACCAATGAATAAATAATTTAGTTTTTTTGGTTTTTATTTACTGAAATGTGTTTACAACGTTTTGGCTCGAATAAATACCAGGAAACAATAATAGTAAAGCGCAAACAATCAGTCAACCTAAATTTTCCCGTTGCTTCTCATGAAAAATTCACGCTCGACAATTTTGCGCAACAAAAAATTAAAAAGGAAAAAAATCGTCCCGGTACCTGTTTATTTTACTTTTGTTTATATACGGTATTAAAAATACGCCCATTCCCTTGTGTGTATTCATAAAAACGAAATTCAATTTTAATGGGGAACTTTTCTCTGCTTAGGCAAGATTTATTACGAACAAATATTTGAAGTTCTTTTTATGGATTTTTTGAATTATGAATAACGTAATATCGAGCGTGCGAATAATAGAACGAACGCTAATAATAAAAAAAGTTATATATAAATCGCTAGTTTTGAAATTATTTTGACTAGCATCCTGTTCGAGAGATGATCGTCCAATCTGGGCAGTATCATTCATCGCGCCAGTTAATATTTCTTACGAAATCTCTGCTCAACGCGTTATGGTTATTACTTTAAATAACTCTCATTAGATGGTGTCATATGGCAGCTTTCCGCGCCAACGATAGTTTATTTTGAGTGAATACGCCTTTTTTACACGAGTATACTCAGGAAACGTAACGATCTTTATAGAGATCCTTCTGATGTTGAAATCGGTTTTTCAAGCCTCAACGGGCAGATATTAATGTTTGTTTATTAGGCACCCGGATTATTAAATAATAACGTTTCTGGTTCTTGTTCGGTTCCGCGCTATCCAAACATTGTGAAACTCGATGTTTTATTACTAGTAATCCCACGTAGACTCCTCTATTCGGCATGATGATGAGAGTAGCGCGAGCGCTCGTTATATAAACCATGTTTCCTTTGTTGATATTAATTTATTAAGAATAGACTAGAAGCTCACGGGTTCTATGAGCCCGGCCGAGTACATGTGTTGTGTGTGTGAATATTAAACATAAGTCACTTTTTCCTAGTTCATACCATAACATTCCATATACCAGAACTGTTTATCAAAGGAAGTTGTTCCTTTACAACTTTTTTTTACTAATCAGATGGATGCAATGAACTCTTATATAACTTCCTTCATTTCAAAAAATGTAAACAAACATTTTCTCTATCATAAATGTTTTCTTGAAAATGAAATCTAACAGGACAGTTTTTATAGAAATATCATCAAATCTTTTATTTTTCTATCCACTATTTTATAGGGATTTACGTTCGATCCGTAAACTATGTAATGTATTCATTGAAAACCCACACAGCTTCTTACATTTTGCAATTACATCTCATGAAAACATCAGGAATAATTTTTGAGTGGGTTGGGTTTCCTCTTTCTGTTTTTTGTATGTTAAATGTATTAATATATTTGCAACTACAATTTAAATTGAAACGAGTGAACTAATATTTATCGTATTTAATCATTGTTCGGAGTTTACATGTAATTTTAACACGAATTTCATACATCTTTGAAACACAATGAGTTGTAATGTCACACCCGTTACTGTAATTATCTAAACAATTGATTATAACAAAGCTTATGCGGCTATAGATCTGTAATTAATCGAATGGGGATCCGATATTATGTACTAATTGTTTAAACAATTATGTGTATTTGTATATATTAATAAAATTTTACAATTTTACTTAGTCAAATCGTTCAACTTTACTATTTTGGGTATATGTGCCATAATATTAAAAACAAAGTAAATACGAAGTATTTATGGATTGCATAAAGAACATTTTTTTGCATAACATCTTTTTCCATTAGTTCTTCCGGTATAATCGATTTTATCACATAAAGTCGTCTAATTATCAGATTTTTAGAATTGAATAATATGAACTGATTCTGGCTTGTGATATATTAATGCGTTAGGAATATTGTTTATTAATAACGTCTTGCTTCATGAATTACTTACGTTATAGTTGATTTTGTTAGGAAAAATCATTCAATTTCCACATTTTGAACATTTAGGAAACTTGTGGTAGATGAATTATGATACTATTGTTGATTATGATTTACTGATTCATTAGGAAGATTTTTTATTCGTTATATTTTTCTCCATCATTTTTAGTTCTTACTTTATAATTGATTTTATTATGAAAAATTGACCAATTTTAATATTTTGAATATTAATGTTATATCATTTGAAGCTGATGATAGCTAAATAAGGAATTACTCTGGCTTATGATATATTGATGCGTTAGGAATGTTGTTTATTAATAACGTCTTGTTTTTTGAATTCTTGCGTTATAGTTGATTTTGTTAGGAAAAATCATTCAATTTCCACATTTTGAACATTTAGGAAACTTGTGGTAGATAAATTATGATACTATTGTTGATTATGATTTATTGATTCATTAGGAAGATTTTTTATTCCTTATATTTTTCTCCATCATTTTTAGTTCTTACTTTATAATTGATTTTATTACGAAAAATTGACCAATTTTAATATTTTGGATATTAATGTTATATCACTTGAAGCTGATGATAGCTAAATAAGGAATTACTCTGGCTTATGATATATTGATGCGTTAGGAATATTGTTTATTAATAACGTCTTGTTTTTTGAATCCTTGCGTTATAGTTGATTTTGTTAGGAAAAATCATTCAATTTCCACATTTTGAACATTTAGGAAACTTGTGGTAAATAAATTATGATACTATTGTTGATTATGATTTACTGATTCATTAGGAAGATTTTTTATTCGTTATATTTTTCTCCATCATTTTTAGTTCTTACTTTATAATTGATTTTATTATGAAAAATTGACCAATTTTAATATTTTGAATATTAATGTTATATCATTTGAAGCTGATGATAGCTAAATAAGAAATTACTCTGGCTTATGATATATTGATGCGTTAGGAATATTGTTTATTAATAACGTCTTGCTTCATGAATTATTTACGTTATAGTTGATTTTGTTAGGAAAAATCATTCAATTTCCACATTTCGGAAACTTGTGGTAGATAAATTATGATACTATTGTTGATTATGATTTACTGATTCATTAGGAAGATTTTTTATTCGTTATATTTTTCTCCATTATTTTTAGTTCTTACTTTATAATTGATTTTATTATGAAAAATTAACCAAATTTAATATTTTGAATATTAATGTTATATCACTTGAAGCTGATGATAGCTAAATAAGGAATTACTCTGGCTTATGATATATTGATGCGTTAGGAATATTGTTTATTAATAACGTCTTGTTTTTTGAATTCTTGCGTTATAGTTGACTTTGTTAGAAAGAATTGCCCCAGTTATACAATAAATACGATATCATTATTGATTATGATTAAATGACTCATCAAGGAAGATTTTTTATTCTTATGTCTTGCTCCATCATTGTTAGTTGTTACTCTATAATTGATTTTATTATGAAAAATCGTCAAGATTTGATACTTTGAATATTAATGCTTTGTATACATTGACTTATTTTTATTAATAACGTCTAGGTATCTTCATCAATTTTAGTTCTTCCGGTATAGTTGATTTTATTATGAAAAATCATCAAATTTTGACATATTGAAAATTTATGCTATATCAGTTGAAGCTGGTGATAAATAAATAGGAAATCATTCTGCATTATGATGAAGTGATGCATAAAGAACATCTTTTTCGTAACTTCTTTCTTTATCAATTTTAGTTCTTCTGGTATAGTTGATTCTACTATGACAAATCGTCTAATTTTGATATTTTGAGAATTTGTACAATATCACTAGAAATTGGTAATATATAAATACGAAATCATTCTGGATTATGATATATTGATGCATAGAGAACTTTTTTTTAATACCATCTATCTTCATCAATTTTAATTCTTCCGGTAAAGTTGATTTTATCATGAAAAATCATCTAATTTTGACATTTTGAGGATTTATGCAATATCACTTGAAGCTGGTGATAAATAAGTATGAAATCATTCTGGATTATGATTGATGACTTTCTCCATCATTGTTCTTAGTTTATAATCGATTTTATTATGCAAAATCGTCCATTTTTGATATTTTTAATACCAATTTTATATCATTTGATGTTGGTGATAGATAAATATAAAATTATTTTCGATTATGATATATTGATGTATTAGGAATAATATTTATTCATAACGCCTTTTTCTGTCAATTTTAGTTATCGTGCTTTTATTAAAAAACATCGTTCAATTTGGACATATAGAATATTTATGCCATATCATTTGAAACTTTTGATAGATATGATAGATTTTGTCCAACAGATTTAGATTTTACGTTATAGTTCATTTTATTATAAAAAAACCTCAAAATTTACCATTTTGTTGATTTAAGCTATATCATTAAAAACTAATGATATGTAAATATGAATTATGATTACTTAATGCATTAAAAATATTTTTTATTCATAAAATCTTTCTCAATCAGTTTTACTTCTTACATTATAATTAATTTTGTTGTCAATCGTTCAATTTTTACTATTTGCGATTTAGACAATTCGGGGAATACCCCAAATTTGATTCAAAAAAGCTATATTTAAATTTTAAATCCACCAATGTATTAAACAAAAATATTTTGTCCGTTTTATCGAGGTTTTACTGAATATTAATCCAGGATTACGGGGTTGATCTATATACGAGGGGTTCTTTCGAGGGATGATTTAGAGGGTTCATCTAATTCTAGGCCACCCGGTCAATGGATGATATTGATTTCTTTTTTAGTGCCTAAAATAAATATTACAACAGTTGCTACAACAAAAATTGAAACGCCACTTTTATACTTAAATAAATGCAACGAATATTTAATGAAGTTTCTCACGTTGGTATTATTTGAAAACTAAAATTACATAAAATCAGGTGGAGATAATGATATTGCACATAAGTAATTAAAATCGAGTTCCGCTTATTCTTTCATTATTAAAATTACAGTCTATTAATTAATCTTTATTACATCATTTAATTTTTTTATTTTCAATAATCAATTATGTAATGGTTAATTTATACGAAAATATTTTTCAACGTTGATCGTTTTTTAAGAGATAACGTTTCCAAACAAAATCCACAGCATGATAAGCTCTCCGCGGAATAACTCCATATGTTTTTAACTACGAAGAGAACATAAAACGCACATTTCGCTATTATTTAATATAAACGGGGTGATTCGTCGATACTGTCATCAAACATTGATAACTCGGATATATTATTCGAAGTAATAATCCATCGTTGTCTACCCATTTTTCTCTCTCTCCGTGTGTAAATATCTAACGTATATATAAATGTATTTTTAAACGTTCGCAAAACAATTATTACACACGTCCCCGGTGAACACACGCCGAACATTAATAAAACGTTTATAATACACGATACCTGAGCACATTGTATCTACATCAAATACAGATAACGATTGGACCTGATGATAAAATTTCCTAATATTAATTGCCAAGTGTGAAACGAAAAAATGATTATAATAGACATACAGCCGAAAATGAAATCATCAAATCTACCTCCACATTTTGATTTATTGCATTCGTTTCCTGACGTTGAGGAAAAACAACACCTGTGTTTGAAATACCAAAATTAAACACACACACTTTCACATTTATATTATTATTGTATTGATGGAAACGATAAAAAGAATTATCTCTTTTGCAATAAATCCCATTTAAATAAACAAATCCAAAAGGGTTTTCTTTTTGTTTTACCAGGTGATAAAAAACGAAATGTTTCCTAATTATAAACAAAGAGAGCCATTCTTTCACGGAGCGTCATCATTTTGCGCTTTGTCAGCTAGAAATAAAAAGGGATCCCCTTTTTTCGCCCCCATCGTCCTATCCGATTACAATCGAGCCACACTGTTCGAGATACGATCACAAAAGATATCGAATGCGAGAAGAACATGTTAAAACAATGGGGTTGGAATCACTTCAGATATCGAACGTGGAAGGGTTGAGATCTGGAGACGCCGGAAAATCAGAGACTCTACTATAGAGGTACCCCCATATGTTCTCTCCACTTCACATGGAAGTATCTCATTTCCGGCTTATTATGTATTCGATACAGGCAGATGTAAAAAAAATCGAGATTAAAAGATAAATGATTAAGTATATATTTTTTTAATTTGGTAGAATTATCTTAAAACTATAATAATGGCTATGATTAATTTTAATTTGATGTGTGATATTTAATTTATATTGGGTTTTAAACCAACTCTTAATTACGTTTATCAGGTTGTTAAATACAAATAGCACCATTATAATGACATAAAATGCTTTTGCATCAATATGGGCAATTATAACTGTAATAAATTAAATATATTTGTGCTCAATTATTAGATATAGCATTTTTTGGATTCATGCTATTTTATAGCACTCGTCAAATCATAGTAAAACGTTCCAAATGTATTGATGATTGTATTATAGATTTATATGCATATATACATTATGTATGTATTGACTTGGATGACCAGCAGCATGATTGGATATTAAAATGTAGAACCCAATTTGTGGTGAATAAATTTGATCTTTGATATATTTATATTAATAAATAATACCTTTAGAAATCATATTATTAGAATAAAAACAAAAAAAAAAATATAATTATCATAATCTAGCCAAGAGGCTAGATTATGGTAATTTTAAGTTTCTAATGTGGACTATTTATTTTATATATTCATTATTATCTACTTTATTAAACGATTGTCAAATGAATTTTAGAGATATAACGTAGTGATTAAAAGGGATAGTGATTTTATGATTGGCCGGATATCAGATATTCAGCGTCATCTTTAGGCCATTATATGTAACTGTTAGTTTCAACTACATCAGTTTTATATCATATTAACCAAAGCAGAGGTATTTACAGATGTATAGTAGTATCTTAATGATATTTCTGGTTATTAATAAAGAAAAGTATGACTTTCCTTAGAACATAACCATTCGGGAATATCTCAATTGGTATTTTAGATGTCAAGTTTTGAAGTTTTGAAAAAATAACAATTTTTTAAGTCTTTTTTGAAAAATCGCAAAAATCAAATTCTTATGATATCTTAATGAAGTTTCTTGTGGTTTATAAAGAGAAGTATGTATTTTCTTCACATCTAAACGACACTGGAATATCTCAATTCGTTTTCTAGATATGAAGTTTTGAACTCAATCTAAATTTGTAGCATTGCATAAAAATAACGATTTTTTTATTCATTTTTAAAAAATCGTAAAAAATCGAATTTCTAAGATATCTTGGTGAAATTTTTTGAGATTAATTAAGAAGAATATGTACTTTCTTCAGATCGAAATGATACTTGAATATCTTAATTCGGTTTTGAAATATCAAGTTTTGAATTCATCCAAAATTTGTGACATTTCATAAATTTTAAAATTTCCTTAATTATTTTTAGAACATCGTAAAAAATCGAATTCTTAAGATATGAATTTTTTTGTTGTTTGTGAGAAAAAGTAAGCACTTTACCGGGAATAAAACCATACTCGAGCAGTTCCCTTCGTTTTTGAGATATTAACTTTTGAACTCAACCAAAATTACTGGCATTTCATAAAATTAAAAATTACCTTAATTATTTTTGAAAAACCGTAAAAAATCGAATTCATAATATATTTTTTATTTATTAAAACACATTTTTTCTCCTTGTGAACTTTTTTTTAAAGTATGAAAGTAAACCTGCAATGCAAATGAGAACTTCCATATATACTGTACAAATAAATGTACATAAATAAAAACTACATTCATGATTGTTATGTACCTGATGATGGGCAAATATTACGCTCGAAACGCCGTATTATATCTGTATAGACATGTATTAATTTAAATACAAAAAAGTTCACAAGGAGAAAAAATGTGTTTTAATAAATAAAAAATATATAAATAAAAAAACCTCCTTTAAAGAAAAGTATAAAAAAAGAAATATAGAATTCTTAAGATATCTTGAACAATTTTTTGTGATGTACAAAGGAAAATTTACACTTTTACAAGAACAAGTCTATCTGTGAATATCTCAATTCGTTTTTGAGATATCAAGTTTGAATTCATCCTAAATTTGTGATATTTCATAAAATTTCCTTGATCATGTTTGAAAAATCGTAAAAAATAGAAATCTTAAGATATCTTGACGATTTTCTTATGGTTTATAAAGGAGATCAAATCCGTCCGTGAGTATCTCAATTCGTTTTTTGAGATATCAAGTTTTAAATTCACTCTAAATTTGTGATATTTCATAAAATTAAAAATTACCTTAATTATCTTTGAAAAATCTTAAAAAAAGCGAATTTTTAAGATATCTTGAAGAATTTTTTGTGATATATGTTTCGTACCGTATCGTCTTTGAGATATCAAGTTTTGAATTCATCCTAAATTTGTGATATTCTATAAAATTTCCTTGATCATATTTGCAAAATCGAAAAAAAAATCGAATTTTTAAGATATCTTGATGAATTTTTTTGCGGTTTATAAAAGAAAGTATACACTTTACCTTATACTTGAGTATCTCCGTTTGGTTTTGAGATATCAACTTTTGAAGTCAACCAAACTTAGTGGTATTACATAAAATTAAAATTCCGTTAATGATTTTTGGAAAATCGTAAAAAATCAAGTTCTTAAGATATCTTGATGATTTTTATTGTTATGTATAAAGGAAGGTACGCAGTTTTCCGAGAATAAACGCATACATGTGTATCTCAATTCGTTTATTAAATATCAGTTATTGAATACACCCTAAATTTACGTTTCTTGAAATTAAAAATTTTCTTAATTATTTTTGATCATTTTAAATCGTAAAAATTCGAAATCTTAAAATATCTTGATGATCTTTTTGATCACATTATCGATTTTGTGACATATCATAAAATTAAAAATTTCCTTAATTATTCTCGAAAAATCGTAAAAATCGAATTCTTAAGATATCTTGAAAAAATACTTTGTGGTTTATAAGGGAAAGTATGTACTTTACCGGGAATAAAATCATACTCGAGTATCTCACTTTGTTTTTGAGATATCAACTTTTAAATTCAACCAAAATTTGTCGTATTTCATAAAATTAAAAATCACGTAATGTGTTTTGAAAAATCGTGATAAATTGAAGTCTTAAGATATATTGATGAATTTTTTTGTGTGGTTTTGGTGGTCAATGGGTTTCTGAAATATCATGAATGTATCCTAAATTTGTGATATTTCATAAAATTAAAAATTTTCTTGATCATTTTTGAAAAATCGTAAAAATCGAACTCTTAAGATATCGTAATGATTTTTTTTGCGATATAAAGGAAAGTATGCACTTTTGCGAAAATACTCAAACTTATGTATCATTATGAAAATATTAATTAAAAAGAATTAATTTTCTAGAGCAATTTTGAAAAATCGTAAAAAATCGAATTCTTATGATATCTTGATACATTTTTTTGATACATTTTCAGATTTCTTCGCTACTTTGACAATTTCTCCTGTCCGTATTTATGAAAATTAGGACATGATACTTGTATAAAATTAAAATATAATATTTCTTCTTTAATTTATTGAATGATTCGATTCGTAACTTTAGTTATGTAGTACCGTCGTATTATAATTACATTCGAGATAACATCCGAGTACAAGAATTTATTCACAGTTCAAAAACAAATTATAAGGCTAATATTTGATCTGACCGGACGTGAATCATGCGAAAATAACATCTATTGAACCTCGATTGCTTACTCTCCAAGCTCAGCAACAGGCATTTCCTTCATTTTTCCATCTACTTTCATCTGCATTATATTTGTTATGTTTAGATTTCGCCTTGCTTTGAGCCTGTTTAGAACAATAACTTGTTCCAACAAATTAAAATGAAACAGAAAGAATTGATAAGAAAGTTGTAATTATGTTGATGTTTAATAATATGAAGTTGATTCTGTTAAACCTCTGCGCATTTTCCGAGTGAAAATTGCCGTGGGGATGTTCACACGTCGACCGTTAGCGTATTTAATCGAATACGTAACGTAATTCAATAGCAATCGTAACCCAAGGCGGTCAATTAACATCAGGGGGTTGGGTTAAATGGAGAATTTCGTGCGCGAATCACCATGTAATTAAACAGTCTAATAACACAAATTGTTCAATAAAATTTTTAAATTAGAATAAAAAAAATAATATAACTTTGACCCTTTTTCTTGAAATAATTTTTTTTTAAATCTCGGATGATCGTTGAAGTCACGTTTCCGCTCCGGAAAAGAAACGAGAAGATAAAAGTGCGTATTAACCTCCCTCGATTTAGGTGTATCTTGCGTCTCCGAGGGCCAATTGCAATTTGCTCTGTTCTTTTTTTACTTCTTCCGCTCTGAGGCGCGCCCTAATCGCCGGATTATGAATCTTTTTATCTTCGTGCATCTTTTCGGCTCCGGGGAACAATGTTTAAAACGAGCCGGAAAATCTCAACAGACGCCAATCTTATCGTGTCGAAGTGGAGGAGTTAATAAGAAAACGAGGGGGCGAGACCCCGTTTGAATTTTGGGGGCGCCTTCAAGTGGTTTCACTATTTACGTCTCACCGGGTTTAAGTTATCTTAGGTTGTGGTAGTTCGTGTGCCACTTGACTTATGAAAAGAAATAAACCAGAAGCCCACACAAATATACTAATTTTTTTGTAGTGGCGCCACATAATGTTACACTCTTACCAAAAAAAAACATATGTGAACTTGACTTTTACTTTTACTACCTCAAGTGGGTTGAACTTGAAAGATATATAGGGTTGATTATATTCTTAAATTAAATGAATAACATGGTTTAGGAGAAAAAAATTATGGTCGTTTTTGATTTTGTTTTTTTGAAGGTTCTCAGAGTTTGAATATTAATCATCGTAACTTTTTTAACCGCAGTAATTCTCTACCATTTCGCAGTTCCAGGCCCGGAAGACCACCCAAAAGAGCTCCAGTCGGATTGAGTTTGGCCGCTTCACATCTCCAACATCAACAGCTGAAGAAACAACGTATGGACAATGGGGATTATCCGTATGAAAATGGTCACATGGGCGGTAAGTTTATTTTGTTACATTGTTTTTTATCTATAACTATTGCTAAATTCTTGTTATCTTTTGTATGAAAGGGTAAACATGTACCGTGCGGAATTCAAATAACCGGAGTTGAACGAAAACGCCGCTTTGGATTATTAATAACAAAGGTATCCGGTCGAAATATTCGCGTATTGTGTGTCCCCGGAGTTCCGTGTGATCTGTTTACGCTGAATATTCGCAGTTGGGGGCGAAAATATGTCGGTTATTAAACCCTTTTGGGCGCGGATACAACACAATCGAGGTAATTAAGTACGTGGCGGCATTCGCGGACCCTTTGTAAAGCTTGAATCTCTCTGAATTTTTTTTGGGTCTGTTCCACGGAATTTGGTGTTCGTGTTTATCGCCAATAACTACGGGTATAGTGGAAACGGCGTCGTCTAAATGATTAATGCGCCAATTGGCTGTAAAAGAAACACATGGTTTGTGGACGATGCTAATTGCAGTTTAACACGAAATCTTGACCGATATTAAAAAACTTTATACATTTCTATTTATTAATCCAAAAAAGAAATTAAACTTTCAATAATTTTCGTTGGCGAAAAAATATTTTTTTGATTTAAAAATGTAGAACGAGCATAATTAAATTCAGCGGCAGTTACAAACGAACGATTAAGTTCGTTGAATGAGAGAGTTGCTCGTATAACGACGTTGCTCGATTCGAAAGATTACCCGTGAAAAATTTTCTTCGCCTCGTGTAGCCGTGTGTGTGTGTATTAACGCGGTTATTTTAAAAAGACAGATGGTCCGGTGAATAATTCTCCGAATTCCCCAACGGTTTTACACCGTTTATTAAATGAGATTCAAGTTCACCAAAAACCAGGACTAATTTTAAACCAAGAATACGGTGGTTTATAAAAAAGCAGTAAGGATTTAAATTGAAAAAAAGTATAAAAATAAATTTTAATTATAGAGATGTTAGTATCATTGACTTCAACCATTAAGTTATCCAAAGGTGCCATAAATTTTGCTTGCCTGTCATTTTTTTATTGAGTATCCATGTAGTAAATCATGAGTTTGAGGTTGTATGATAAGTAATGAAGTGTTAAGTTATGCAAAAAGACAGGTTGATAAATATTTTCAAATCCATACATAGTTGTGTTCTAAATCGAGAGATGTTTCTAATTAGTTTTGGATCTAAATTTAATGATTAAGCTATTTTTGTATTTAAAACCCATCTTTCTGTTATCGTTCTAAATTAACACGAAAGTTATCCATCAATTTCTTGTAAATACAGCTTATAACGTTGACGCGTGCTTGCATCTCTGTTTAGATTTAATATATAAAGAACAAACTTTGCCTTTTGCAAGTCAAAGTTTTTTGTGCGTTCTGGAGATTTAGAATCCTATGAGATCCATGCTTATACAAAAAAGGGGATACACAGAACTGTGAGTATTATAGATGACGAGATCTTGGTCAAATATTGTATATAGATGTGAAAGCAGAGGAAAGGATATAATTCCAGGATGGAAGATGAATTAAAAACAAGAATAAATACAGCGATAGAAACCGTAAGAAATTGTACTTCTAATGACTAGAGATGGGCGAACCCGAAATTTTTAAGAAACGTAGTGATCGGTACCCTTCTTTCTCAATCACCCTGATATTAAACGGTGCCGATATATACCTTGATTTCCAGACGTATATCAAAAATACCATTACAAGTAGTTGCCTCAGAATCAGTGGTAAAAGGATGATAGAACATTTATCCAGAGTTGGTTTTCCTTCAGAGACATAAACAGATCTGGGAGAGTATTTGTTAATAACCTAACCACAAAATTTTTTGAACAAAGTGGTATTCAAATATTGCATAGGTCTGCTACTACACTAGCCTTAATCAAATGCAGTAGAAAGATTTCATGGAGAATTTAAGATAATACTCAGAATTTTGAGTTACTAACATGGAAAAGAGTGTTACTATAATACTATAATAATGTTACTAAGAGTATTACTATTGATTAAGCTATACTTGCCATAAAAAGTGCAGCACATGCCTTAAGTCCTACGGAGTTTACATCACGAATTTACAGCACGTTAAAATATTTAGAGAATGGCAGATAAACCAATATATCTGTAGTTAGTTAGTTATGCTTCAGAATTACTAGAACGACATGCAAGAAATTGTAGAAATTGCAAGAAGCACAAAACACATCAAAGAAATATGATGATAACAGAGCAAAAGAAGTGAATTAAGTGATGATATGTCATCCCAATCCAACATTATTTTAAGATATCAATCATGGAAATATCTTCCTTAAAAAGATATTGAGGAAATAGTTAGGTTTTGATTATAGCAAATAGAACCAGAACAATTAAAAGTTAGTTATTTTTTGCACTTTTTATTTTAAGACGGATCGAAATGTTTTCGTTCTACCGTTTTCGGGCTTGTTTAGGTCATCAACAGGAAATCCTCCAATACGTCAATTATATAATTGTATTTAAAGACATATACAGTTGATTGTAATTATTTATCTTTGTGAGCCGATGATTTTAACTTTCATTATTTGTTGGTTTTCGTTCAACGTGTTTACAACTATTTGTAAGGTTATGTCCTTAACAATAATAAAAATAGAATCTTTACTAAGGAGCAAATTTGAGAAAATCGAGGCAATTGATTAATGTACTCAATATCGACTTTAAATTGATTTATCGATTTTATCATTTTCAAGTTCATCGAAACACCCATAATCCAAAAATTCTAGTCGACGTAATGAGGTCTGCTAGTTTAAAGTTAAATTCTTCTTAATTAAGCTTTAATTTATGATATCAATCATGACGGTATCTTTATTCGCTCAAAACATATCAAAGAAAAGGTAGGTTTTGATTGTAACAAATGGAACCTGCATTAAGAAGCAATTGAGAGATTCTAAGAATTTGATTAATATGCGCAATATTGGCTTTAAGTTGATGTAAATTGGAGATTCCTTTGAGATATTAATCACCAAAATATCTTTACTTACTCCAAAGTTACGAAATATAAAAAATTGAAGTCGATTTTATCAGTTTCAAGTTTATCTATACACCCATAATCCAAAAATTCTAGTCGATGTAATGAAATTGTTCTTAATCAAGCTTTAATTTATGATATCAATCATGAAAGTATTATTCGCTCAAAACATATCAAAGAAAAGGTAGCTTTTAATTGTAACAAATGGAACCCGTACTAAAAAGATAAAATCTGTAAGAAGCAGATTTGAGAAATTCTGAGAAGTTGATTAATATGGGCAATATTGGCTTTAAATTGATATGAATTGGGGATTCTTTGAGATGTTAATCACCAAAATACCTTTATTTATTCAAAAGTTATGGAATGTAAAGAATTCAAGTCGACTTTAAAAATTTCAAGTTCATCCAATACCCATATTCCAAAAATTCTAGACGTTGTAATGAACTCTACTAGTTCAAAGTGAAATTCTACTTAATCAAGCTTTATTTTAAGATATCAATCATAAAATTATCTTTATTCACTCAAAAGATATCAAAGAGATAGATAGGTTTTGATTGTAATAAATGAAAACCGTACTAAAAAAGTAGATTTGAGAGATTCTAAGAATTTGATTAATGTGTGCAATATTGGCTTGAAATTTATGTAAATTGGGGATTCTTTTCAGATATTAATCACCAAAATAACTTTGTTTATTAAAAAATATGGGATATAAAAAATTCAAGTGGATTTTGCCAATTTCAAGTTCATCCAAACACCCATATTCCTAAAATTCTAGCCGTTTATAATGATCCATTATAAGAATACTAGGAAATCATGGTCACCGTTGTTTTTTATTCTACATCACCGTTGCCAACCGTGATTTTTTAGTAACGGTGAAAAATCACTGTTACTTAAATATCTCTCCTCTCTACTAATGACTTCCATAACACTAAAAGATTCGAGCTGGTTTGCTGCCTATCCATGATCTAGCTCAATCATAACCGCAAATGAACGGTGTCAGCATTAGTTTTTACAATGATTTGATGGTGATAGAGACAAGATTTCCTTAGACAAAAGGTAGCAATG
The DNA here is from genome assembly GCA_036711965.1 of Onthophagus sagittarius. Classification (NCBI taxonomy): domain Eukaryota; kingdom Metazoa; phylum Arthropoda; class Insecta; order Coleoptera; family Scarabaeidae; genus Onthophagus; species Onthophagus sagittarius. Next base: position 10,561,211 of record JASERS010000005.1, on the reverse strand, counting down.
TAATGGCACATTATCTCATTTTTCGACTGCGGTTAAATAACATTTAAATCAAACTTTAGAATGTAGATTGATAACAACCTTTACTATGACCTATAGGATGGCCTGATTTAAACCTTCTAGACTATTTTTTTTTAATATTTGAAGACATATATCAACTATATAAGACTATATATATACTATATAGTCTATGGTACTGGTGTGAATCGTATGAGGTCATGCTTACATAAAACAGAGGACATACAAAATTGTGAAATTTGTAGATGACAAGATCTTAGCCAAATTAACCTATTGTACAGAGATATGAGAGCACACGATGAATAAAATACAACCATAAATAGAACTATATAAACAACAAGAAATTTAAATCAATAAACATCTGAAAACAAGATCAACACTAAAAGACTTAAGTAGACGTGCACGTGGAGAGGCACCACGATCTAGTTTAAAATATATCTAATACAAGCACTGCGTCAGGATTACCAAAGATAACCTGGTGTATAAGGTGTTTATTATACAAAACATAATAAACTTACAAGAATACATGGTATTGAATACAGGGCAAATGAATGTCTATACTTCATGGTATAACTTCATGATATTTACATAGTACTAAGTTTCATAATCATTAAAATGAAACTAACCAAATATGAATAACCTATAGTCCAGCATACAACCTATCTCGCAAAACTAAAGCTCTACATTTCGCAATACCACACCCTAGCCACCTAATACGAAAATGATTGCTTAAATTTGGTCGATTTGTGCTTAGCAATGGTAACACAGAAACGATGCATGAAACAACACTGAATAAGACCAGACATAGATAGTGAGTAGTGAACCTGTATCTGAATATGGGAATTCAGCCAACTAAAGAGCAATAGCTTATCCGAAATGTGTTCTTTACGCCCGATACCATAAATACCCTACGAGCATTGCCATACGATAAACACGGATTTAACACAGTACTACAATAGTTAAAAGGAGATAGAACTAGTTAATCACATAAATGTCGCTTCAAATCACAAGAAAGGTTATTTATTTTACCATAAAGTGCCTTCAACGATCTAAATGACCTACCAAAATGTATACCTACATAATCAAAAAAAAAACAACTGCTCATCAATCATCACACTTAGACTTTTAACAGAAGTTTTAAATATTAATGGCTGACTTAAACATATCAATATTAAAGTCAACTCTATCAACATGTAGTGCACCCTTTTCAGTAAATAAGATACTTTGCGTTTTATTAGGATTAATCAGCAACGAATGTTATTCAATACGAACACACAGTTGCTGCAATTCTCCGTACCATTCGTGTACAAATGATACGCAAAGGCACTTAAATCTGAAAACAGATTACAAGTAAAAATTGTGAAAATTATAGGACTCAAGATTCCCTGTGGTACACCAGATGTAATTGCCATAGAAGACGAGATTGTAGCCGCATCACTAATTCCAATGTAATATAAAATTGACAGTAATAGATCATGATTTAAAATGTCAAAAGCCTTTATAAAGTCCAAAAGAATCAACATTGTCGACCTTCTCTCCTCAAGAGACCTAATGACGTCATCGGTAAGGTCCAACAACGCAGCAGCACAGCTTTAGTGTTTTCTGAAACCCAATTATTCTCATTCAAGTGGTCACAAAGCTGTTCAACAATCATTCTCTAAGTACTTTGGACAACACTGGAAGTATTGTCATAGGCCGTAAATCTTTCAGATTGTTTACAGATTTTGACTTCGGCACTGGAGTTGCATCTTACAAGTTGCAGATGGAAATATAGACTCCCGGAGACAGACATTAAAAATGTGACACAAAACGTCAAGTATGCGAGGACAGCCAAACCTTATCATATACAAAATAATCCCATCAGAACAAATACCACGCAATTTTCAGCATGATAACAAATTCTCAATTTTATTAGCTGAGACAGGCTTAAACGTCAAATTACCACTCACACTACCACACATCCTGTTCTCATGATAATAACTCAACAAATCCGGATTAGGAGGAATCTGAAATTTTTAGCAGGATCAACATAAAATATAATAAGTATTGACCGTCTCAGGGTCAGTTAATTAACTCGGGAAAACAATATAACGTTTCTCGCGACGTATTGTTTCTATTTCTAAGTCTGATGTTAGATCTCAAGCTAGGTTGTAGCTCTACTAGTATTAGTACAGATTTTTATCCATCTACGTGATAAACTTTGATTTAAATGTTCTTTCCCTTTGGTCTAAGGAAATCTTGTCTCAATCATCATCAACTTTATTTCATTATTGTGAATAACAAATCTCCGACAACGGTCATTTGAAGTTGTGTTAATAATAAAAAATGCTAAAACTAAAGCTAGGTTGTAGGTCTAGTATTAGTTATGCTTTTGGATGTAGCAGAATTTACAACAACCTAGCTTTAGGTCTGAAGACGTACGGCTAAACCGAAACTTTCTAATTTTAGGTCTAGTTTTAGTTCGATACAAGTATACAACAATTGACAAATTGACAAAGGAATGCACAACAACAAAAAAAGAGTCAACACTAACGCTAGACTTTTGTGAGATATATATTGATGCTACCAAAATAAATATGACAATGAATTTCCGAAGAACGAAGAAGAAAGGGAATTAGATAAAGCGAATTGATTAAGTTCTTCTTTTTTCTGTAGCAAATTTGAACCATCTTTGTGAAGCATCTCTTATGGTGTGTTTATTTATTTTATTACGTTTGATATGCACTCACCCCAGCATTTTCACCGCATTTAATTATGCATACATTTTTAAATAATAATTGTTGTTCTTAATAAGATGACAGCTAAGAGCACACCATATATTTCTCTATTGCGATCTGGACTTTTATCAAAAGTCAACCAAAAAACAAAAATTTCTTATTTAAACTCTATCGGTTACTATATGAAATCAAACCAGAACTGTTTGGTTTTCTTATGACTAAATGCAGCTTTAAAGCTTTCTAGAAATTAAATATAATAATAAAATTTACTTGTATACCTCATGCTACTTTTAGAACATAATTGTTAGGGAGAAGACGAAGTTATTTGGAACATTTCTTAATTTTTGTTTTGAATTAAGAATTGAAAAATGAAAAGATCTAAAATAAAGTTTTTTAAGTGTCCTTTAAGTACTTCAAAATTCATCTATTATATCATATTGCAAAACATTGTATCAATATAATAATCAACCTGATTATAACCAATATAACACACCAATCTTTAAGATTTGTATGAATCTTCATCTTATAACTTCAATAAATTCTATATTGATATTTTATATTTTAAGCTATGTTGATCAACCGGATGTGGTTCTTTACCAAAACAGATATTATTCTTAATAGAGTAGTTTTTTTTCTTAATAAGATCTGCAACATTTTATTATAAAAAACATGATGAAATAACAAATATCAGAAAGAAGTAAACTAGATCGTTGGGATTTAACGATCTATTATGCATTAAGTTTATCTTGTTTCCCTGCCCAACGTAATTACAGGAAGGCCGTAAATAATTATACGTATCCATATCTTAAAGACACGGGAATTACCCCGCCTTTATTATTATCTAATATGTGGAAGCGCGACCGTTTATGTGTTGAGAGGCGCGTTTTCGTTATCCTCATCATTTGTTATAATCCTCTTTTCATTGTTATCTTTTAGTTTTCGCCGAAATGGTTTTGTGCCCATAAAAAGTTCCTTTCTTATATAGGTCTTTGTTTTATGTCGGTGATTAGGTTGATTTTTTTTCAATAGATTTTGAAGAGTGTGTCGTTAAAGGAAATAAAATAAACACCATCGTTTACGATCGGTTCGTGAAGCCTTTATCTATCCACGGCAATTACAGTTAATGATTCCGTGATTCACAACTTTTTTTATTGGTCCCGGAGTGAGATAATTAAGAGTGTTATATTAGATCGTTGCGCGAGCCCCTCTCGGGATCAGAAAAGATCCGGGGAATCCGTGTTTTATTGCCTGTGACCCTGCCCATAAAGGACCCGATAAACATAATTAAATTATTTTTTTCTGTTGTTTTCTCACCGGTTTTATTATTTTATTGAAGGGGATAAAATTGTTAAATAATTCAATGGACAACAAAGTAATACATATATATAACGCCATCGTCTAAAATAGTTTCCCTACTCATTATTTTCGTTGTAAAGCTTCGGAGAAACGCAATGTGGGAAAGGTTAGAAACGCACACTCTGTGGCTGTCGGTGTTTACATTTAATAAATTACATTATTAATACGGAGGCAGCGTACGAGGGCCTTCTGGTTTGCTTCCCATCTCGCCTTTACATAATTAAACAATTGTGAAACTAGCGTACATGTGAACGTTTAAGATTACGATTGTTCCACAACATTCCCACATAGTTAAAAAAATATCTTTCTAATAATCAATTCTTCGCCTAAATAATATTTATCATCGGCATAAATTTGCGAATACGCGTCCTCTAAACGAAAACATGTGCGCAATTTATTGATGTGGCCCAGATGGGGCCAGAAAGTGTTGTATATTTTTGCGAAACCTACTTATATTTTTGGCGTACTAAAGAACACACGACGTAATGACAAAGTTATAATAAGAAGACAAATAAATTTTAGAAATCTTATTTATGTGTGTTTTTATTGGGGTCATTTTGCAATGAATCTCAAAACTCAGTCTATCTAATTTAAGTGGTCGGTTTAATACCGATTAAATTACCTCGAATTTAACTTCTTCGAGTGGGTTACGTCGGCGAGGCGGCCTCTTCCACTTATCTCGAGCACCAGAGCCCATAACTGATAATGAATTCCTGTCCCGGAGCGATGGAACTAGCCGGGCGGCATTATTCAAATTATATTCAATTTGGAGTCATATTTCATGCATCGCCAATACGAGCTTTCATTCTTATTACTTATTTTTTTGTGTCTTAGCGGTGCGTCCACACAAAGATAGAGAGGAAATTATCTAAGCATTGAAAGAGAGATTGATTTTCAGTGTAGGCGTCCTGAAATATGAATCAGATGGCACGATTTGCAAAGTAATCAGTTTCGGAGGAAGCCGATGACGTGTTTAAAGAAAATCGGCTTTATTTGAAATTTTATTAATTTCAAGTTATTCATGATAAACTGTATTATTGATGTAAAATCGATAAACGTAATTTTAGGTTTAAAAAAAGTTAATATTACAAGTTTGAGATGATGAGAGTAGAGTTTTCGATGCGCAAAAACGAGAAAATCGACGGTTGAGTTATTCGATGGACGTGACACTAATAGGTTCGAAAAATCAAAAGGCAGAGACCGTGACCGGAGAGATGGATATTAAATGGATTCTGTAACTGGTTTTCGAAGTGGCGCAGCCCGGTATTTATCCTTGCCCACAGCGATCAAAGGTACTAAATCACTGCAATTATCAAATGAATAGTCACACGCGTTTTAGCCTGCCAACGAATGACATGCGCCCCCTCCTTTTTTTTCGAGCCAAGAAGAAAAGAAACGTACCCGAGACCCATCTCTTTCTGCTGCTTTTTTGGGTCTGACCCTGCGGCCGTGTAATTTTCCCGCGATCCATTTAGAATTTGTTTTCTGATGGTTAAGCGCGTTTACGACCATCGGAGCCCTAAACGCTTGATTATAGCGATCGGGAGGGCTATTCAAATGATTACTGTGGTCCGAAAGAAATTATTGTTTATAAATATATCATTTAACGCGGGACCATCTACGCTTTGTGAAACCTTTTTTTGGTATCCCCTCAGGGTAATCGGTTAAAATTTTAAAAATTCCAGAAAATTACAACACATTTTTTAACCATTCTATTAAGTGAATAAGTTCTAATAGGAAAAATGATATCGGACAAAATCTAACATGAAAATATCGCTACAATCAGATTCACAATAAATGCAGCTCATTACCATACTTGTAGTTAGTGATGATCGCCGGAATTCCGGCCGTCGTACAAAAGAAGCGTATTAATTGAGAAATTTGGCGAAAAAGATTTTTTTGTCTTATTACTCTAAAATTGGTAGGAATTAAAATATATTTATACAAATAACAAAGATGCAGCATCTTATGATATATTTCCAAGTAGTAATACTACTTGACAAATGCTTTATTTTAGAGATACAAAATCAATTTCAAATTAAATTTTTAATTTTTTATATTACACACGTTTTTCGATTTGATACAAATTTGGTATGTGGAGGCTTTTTGGCATAAGAAAGATGGTTAGTGTTGGACCGAAACTCAATAAACCGAAACTGTTCTTTAAAATGAAGGAATTAGTACAAGATATATACAGAGTTTTTCTGGATTGTGTCCCCGTAAGCTATAATTAACGATAAATTTTTGAATTCAAATTTCATCTTTTGCAATTAAAGTCTAGATAGCATGAAACCACCTAATTTATAAATTATTGTACATTAATATGTTAGATGAACTTACGTTGTTTCTATTTGTTTCTTTTTTTAAGATGGTATTATTTCTCATTATCTTCTATGATTTTATTGTTTTCTTTTTGTGCAAAATCCTTGCCAAACTCTTAATTTTTTTATCTACTGAAAATCCAAATTTTTCCTCAAATTGCCTTAAATCTGTATTGTAACTAATGCTCCCCAATCCGCAACAGTTCACTATAAATATTTTATAGTGTAATGTAAGCATGCTCAATATTTGATAATAAGCTAAATCTAAACTATCAAATGATAATTATTGATATATGATAAAATTGCCTTAAATCTGTATTGTAACTAATGCTCCCCAATCCGTAACAGTTCACTATAAATATTTTATAGTGTAATGTAAGCATGTTCAATATTTGATAATAAGCTAAATCTAAACTATCAAATGATAATTATTGGTCCTACATACTCTGATCATTTGATTTTATTACAAAACAAAATATTAGAAAGAAATTTTCAAGAAAAAGTTCATTGTTTCTTTTTTATTCTAAATTAATAAAATTCGGCATTTCACTATAATTTAACATAACAAAGATTTTATTTTAATCAACTTTTGTTGACAATTTATCAACACTTTATCAACTTCTGGCGTTAACTTTGGTACTTTGAGGACATTTGACGTAAAACTTGGTTATATGTCGTTTCACGACATCTAGACTTTAATCACAAAAAAAGGAATTTGGATTTAAAAATTTATTATCAATTATACCTTATGGAGACACAATCCGGAGACATACTGTATACAGGGTGTTTAGAAATGGGGGATAATCTATACGTAGTGATATTCTTCGTTCGATTTTAAAGCAAAAAAATTAAATCTTAAAAATCTTACGATTTTAAGCATGAATGACCGTGAAAGTATGAATTTGTAATACTAGAACTAGTCTTAAAACTAGAGACATTAGACTCTACTTGTAGCAGTTATTCAGTTTTAGATTACTTTATACTTATATTGAACTAAAACTAGAACTAACACGAGACCTAGACCTAGAAAGAAGCGTATTAATTGACAAATTTGGCGAAAAAGATTTTTTTGTCTTATTACTCTAAAATTGGTAGGAATTAAAATATATTTATACAAATAACAAAGATGCAGCACCTTATGATATATTTCCAAGTAGTAATACTACTTGACAAATGCTTTATTTTAGAGATACAAAATCAATTTCACATTAAATTTTTAATTTTTTATATTACACACGTTTTTCTTTCGATTTGATACAAATTTGGTATGTGGAGGCTTTTTGGCATAAGAAAGATGGTTAGTGTCGGACCGAAACTCAATAAACCGAAACTGTTCTTTAAAATGAAGGAATTAGTACAAGATATATACAGAGTTTTTCTGGATTGTGTCCCCGTAAGCTATAATTAACGATAAATTTTTCAATTCAAATTTCATCTTTTGCAATTAATGTCTAGATAGCATGAAACCACCTAATTTATAAATTACATTAATATGTTAGATGAACTTACGTTGTTTCTATTTTTGTTTCTTTTTTAAGATGGTATTATTTCTCATTATCTTCTATGATATTATTGTTTTTCTTTTTGTACAAAATCGTTGCCAAACTCTTCATTGTTTTTATCTACTGAAAATCCAAATTTTTCCTCAAATTACCTTAAATCTGTATTGTAACTAATGCTCCCCAATCCGTAACAGTTCACTATAAATATTTTATAGTGTAATGTAAGCATGTTCAATATTTGATAATAAGCTAAGTCTAAACTATCAAATGATAATTATTGGTCCTACATACTCTGATCATTTGATTTTATTATAAAACAAAATATTAGAAAGAAATTTTCAAGAAAAAGTTCATTGTTTCTTTTTTATTCTAAATTAATAAAATTCGGCATATCACTATAATTTAACATAACAAAGATTTTATTTTAATCAACTTTTGTTGACAATTTATCAACACTTTATCAACTTCTGGCGTTAACTTTGGTACTTTGAGGACATTTGACGTAAAACTTGGTTATATGTCGTTTCACGACATCTAGACTTTAATCACAAAGAAAGGAATTTGGATTTAAAAATTTATTATCAATTATACCTTATGGAGACACAATCCGGGGACAAACTGTATACAGGGTGTTTAGAAATGGGGGGATAATCTATACGTAGTGATATTAAATCGTAGTGATATTATTAAAAAATTAAATCTTAAAAATCTTACGATTTTAAGCATGAATGACCGTGAAAGAATGAATTTATAATACTAGAACTAGTCTTAAAACTAAAGACATTAGACTCTACTTGTAGCAGTTATTCAGTTTTAGATTACTTTATACTTATATCGAACTAAAACTAGAACTAACACGAGACCTAGACCTAGAAAGTTTCAGCCATGCGTCTGAAGACGCACGGTGAAACCTATAACGTAAGAACTTGAAGATGCCAAAATTGATAGTGAAAGTTGTTTTATTCATTTACTGCAGCTTGTAATGGACCTAATTTTTTCTCAGAGAGATATCAGATATGATAGCTTGTGCAGAAAAATTGTTATATATTTTAATCACTCTTCTTTAGCATGTGATAATCAAAAACTGTTCAATGATTTGGCCATGATACCGAAACAGGTAGGTTAACTACTGAATTTTTGAGTAACGAGGAACTGCTAATAATGCAACTATAATGATATTATGGATACTGTAACATCAGACCAAGTCAATGAAGAAAACTCACTCTTTACAATAAATCTTCTTTTTTAATAAATACAGCTTTTCAATGAAAATAAATTCAACATTTCTTAATAAACGACGAAGTCATCTTGGAAACGATGATGGAAAAAGAAGACTTTTTCGTTTTTTTTTTGAAATATATTCTTCTACATAAGGTTTTCGTTTTGAATGTTAATGTGAAATCATCATTTTTATAGGATGATTCAAAAACGGCGATAGATTTCTAGAGCAGATAATACATGCAAAATTAAGATGAATACTCTTAATATACATGGGTTCGCAAATGTCTCTTTACCAAGGTATAGGGGGTAAAGGTTTCTTTGAAAGTAAACACTATGTCCAAAACGAAATTCTTTTTTGAAATTATTCTTCACGCTACTGCTAATTTTGTCAAACGGGCAGAATTTTTGGGTTAAGTGTCATCAATTATCTCTAAATTCTCTTACAAATGTTTGATTAAAGTAAAAATTGTTGAGTAATTTACTGTTTTCCAAGACCGCTCTAGTCTTGATGTGTGTTTTTCGGTAATAAATGTTGAACTAGCTTAAAATGATGCATCTGATAAACAATAATTTGTCAGATGTTTAAAATGTTAAAATTTACAGAAATTTAATTAACAAATCTTCGAACTTGTTCTCCTTAAAATTGTTGCTTTAATCAAAATATTGTAATTTGATAAATAACTAACCACTTTACACAAAAATACTATTCGCCTGACCAAATTAGCAATGGTCTCGAAAGAAAATTTAAGAAATTTTTTTTATTACATATAATGTTTAATTTTAAAGATAGCTTCTTTTAGTTTATTAAAACTAATTATCTTAGTTTTTCATATATTACCTGCTCTAGAAGTCTGTTAACGGTTTTTTAGTCATCCTGTATAAAACATAAATTTTATTTACAATAAAATAGTTATGCCAATATTTTCAGCTGATTTGGCTGGATCCGGATCGTTAATTAAAGAGCTAAATCGGCCGGAATTAGCACCAGCGCAGGATTCACGTCATCCTTACATGTAATATTAAATCATACACTTGTTGAGCATACACTTAAAATTGCAGATTATAAGATATAATGATAGAAAGTGTTAAAATCTGATATAAAAACTTTCCCAATGGAACGTTGTGGACAAGAAATAGCATATTTTTTGTTTGTGGTCTATGAATCTTGCAAGATATCATTGTTGGGGTTATTCAGGTCTTACTTTCTTGAAGAAGATGGCTGAGTATTATACTATAATAGTGCAAATGATATGTTATGTCTGAAAACAAGATGATGATATAGCGTTTTCCAATTTATTCCCCACAGCAGACATCACCTCTCCACATTATTAGTGTCACAATAGTATCTGTGTGCCACCTTCTTTCTATCATTACTCCATTCCTTTACAAGATATTTTGATAGCTCCTCCTTTATATATATCTTATTAGCATCCTTCTTTCCTGTTGAAATAATTAAGTGGAACTGATATGTCAAATCATTAGACAAAGTAAACACCATAAGAAAACCTTTAGTGATCACGCTTGGTGAATAGCCTGGCATCATTTCATAATACCAACAGAATCCTAGTGATCTACTAGTAGTTTTCATAAATATTTAAAAATCATTTGCGTATTCCTAAAACAAAGCATGGCCCATGTATTAACGGTGAACATTAAATTGCACTATGTTCGCACATTTGCGACTGTATTTCTTCGATAACGTCACGAATTCCATCTTTAAGGTTTATAATCGATTGTGAAATATTGACATATACTTTATCTTTCACGTGGCCCCAAAGAAAAGAATCTAAAGTTGTTAAATTACAAAATCCTCCGTCCAATTGTAATCACCTCTTTGAGAAATAACATGGCCAGGAAACTTTGTTGTAATATTGCAATTGTTCCGTCGATGTCTTTTTGAAAATAAACGTCGTTCACATCAATACCTTCACTCCCGGCCATAAAAATCATTAATTATAGCTCGATAGCGCAATCCATTCAGCGTAACAGTTGCACCTGTCCCATTTTCGAATAAGTAGGTCCAATCACACCGAAAACCTAAAAACCGAACCAAACAGTGGCACATTGAGGATGAAGAGAATCCTTTTCAACAAGGATTCTTGAGGCTCAATGGACCTCATCATTGAAAATGATTTTCTAGTTCGATGAAAATTCGAATCATTTCGATGCCCCAATCATGACCAAGCTAAGGTACAACGTTGCTGGTGATCGACAGGCTTGAGTCTTACGTTAACTGCACTTTAAAAGCTTTAAGACCTAAGTCTTTATACAAAATACGGTGTAATGTCGTTTGTGGAATGCCTAATTTTAAAGATTGACGAGGAATCGACAAACCTGGGTTTTCGCCAACACTACGGGCTACAGCAGCAATGTTCTCATTTGTTCTTGAGCGACGCACACGGTTTTGATTTTTCATATCGCTAAGCTGTCCCAACAGCTCAATTTTTTTAACTGGTGTCATAATTGCTGGTCGAGAGTTTCGTGAATTATGACTACAACATTTTCACCATTTGTGTAGTGAATTTTAACAATTTCGATCCATTATTGAAGCATGTATCATTTTGCAATATTGCATTTTAGCAATAGTATAGTTGTATTTGTCAAATGTTACAAGACTAAAGTTTCAAAAGTGCCAGATTACTTTCCTATCACGCATATACAAGGTGTTAAAAAAAGGTTAAATGAACGATTTCGGAGATATGGAAGAAGCATATTTCGCAGGTATGTTTCTTTCGGGCATTCATTACCATATTCATTTTGATAGCATCTTATCTGTCATACTTTATATACGTCTATCTTGTATGTTGCTATCTGTTATGATAGACGCTGCATTCCTTTTAATGCTCTTAAATATTTATTCTATCTGATACATCTTTTATGTTATTTTCCTATACTTTCACGCATATGAAAGGTGTTAAAAAAGGTTAAATAAACATTTCGGAGATATGGAAAGTAGAAAGTGGAAACAAGGTGGTAAAAACATCTTTGGCTGAAAGATAGTGAGGAGCCATCTTACTTCAAAACAAAAGTAAGAAATGGCCAAAATACTCCACTTTATGTTCTCATTTTACTAAGAAGTGTGAATTTCCAGAAAGCTTTTAAGCTGTATTTAGCCGTAACATTTCTCGTTTGATTCCATAGAGTAAATAGTAGATGTGACTAGGTGACTTTGTGTCGGTGCTACAAAGGAAAGTTATATAAATGCCATCTTTCAATGTTTATGACTTTTCAGTTATTGAAAATGTTGAAATATTTTGTCAAAAAGGACATACTTACCTAAAGTACTTAAGAACTGTGACAGCTATCCTTGCATAAATTCAAAGGATTAGAACCATCTGATAATCATAAAAATGCTTTACAATGTTATGTTAACCAAAGCAATCGACTTATAGATACTGTATCTAGAAACTAAATGTTATAGAAATTTTCAAAGTATTCAAAACATATAGGTTCTATTAAAACTTATGTGTAACAATTTGATTTATGTAAAAATTTCAATAAATTAATGAAGAAAAAGTTTAAAATTTTTTAATCTCGCGTTGATTATTTATTGTGAAGTATACAAATTGCAAGATGCGAAGTAGAAAATGACCGGGTCGAGCTTACAAAAAAGAAAATTAAGTACGTCTTTTAATTATAGCCGTTTCAATAAAGAGAAACTCGCAAAACTGTGTGGTGAGAAGAGTTGGGGACCCATATTTATCGGCGCCATAAATGGCACTAAAATCGAAAATATGCCTGGAATGGTAGGACCGCTTAATCGGGGCCGCCGCAAACCTTCGTCCCGGAATAATAAACGCGTTATTACGATTACCCTTAAGTGCCGACCTTATTTTTCGCCCCTCAAACTCTCCACTCTATCTTTCTCTTGCACTTTAACTGGACGAGTTTGAATCCGAGGCAGCGAAATAGTTCGATTAATATTGCTATGGTTAACGACCGTCCGTATCGTAAAATATAGTTGTTAATTCGCCGAGCGCTCCCAAGTTCGTTTCAAAAAAGAAAAAAATACAAAACGTGAAAAATCGACAGAAGAAAAAGAGAAAATGCCGCTTAAGATGCCGCTGAAGATGCCTTGGGATCGACGAGTGTCAACTGAACCAGATAGTTTAATCTGGTAATGCTTACAGGAATAAATTAAATCGAATATCTTGGTGCGTCCGAAAAATTAACAACATATATTCCTTTAACTAAAGCCGAATTTTTCTGTTCTTATTATAACCCTTCTTTTGGAGGGTTATAGGTACGCGTTGTTTTTAAAAACCGAACCACGAACGATAACCAGAAGATAACGTCAAATTGATCGCGGCTAATGACTGGAGATGAATAAAGACCACTGACAGGACCGTCCTCGACCATCTCTTTTGTACCTTTTTTTCTTTCGGCGGAAAGGAGAGACTTGTAACTTGTCACGACGCGCCTTAAGAGGATTCACTCGAAACGGATTGATTTTGAAATCGGGGCGACAAACAACTTGATTTCTTAAAACAGATCAACCTTTCGAAAAATAACCCATCCCACCATTTTAATTTTCATAATTTTTTTTCAATATATTATTGTTACCCAAATTAATTGACATTAGATAATACAAAATATCTTCCTTGTATACGTTTAATTAGTGGAATTCGTAAGCGTGGAGCCCACACAAGACACACCACGCGGAGCGATTACGATGATGATTCTCATCAATCATCCCACTTGTCACCCTTGTTCCCTTTGGCTGGGGCAATCGTACCAACCGTGAGAGAGAGCCGAAGCGTATTAATACACTTCGTTATTCGGATCTTAAAACCAACAAGAACCCTCTTCCCTCCTCAACCTTGTCCGTGTCGGCGCAAAAGGAACGAGAGTTTGAAACGCGGGCGGCCAATTTCTATGTACGAAGAAACGTTTGAGTCGTTAACGAAACCCTCGTTAAGAGAGAAATTATTGAGAACATTCAGGATAACTAGATGAAGAAGTTTTTCTAGCTTCCATTAGTTTTCATAAATAAGTTATTTTTATTTTTTGATTAAAGTAAATTAAAAAATATTATTACTTCTTGGTTTGGCAAGAAGTAACAAGATGTAATTACTTTTTAAAATTCATGTCAATCACCTCACATAAACATTCACTGAAGTTTATGTGATTACTGAAAATTGCATATAGCTGAGGAGCTTTATTCTGCAAAGAAGTTGAGAAAAGAATTTGGAAGAACTAGTTCGCAAAAGCTCCAATACTTTTAGACATGAGCTAAACAAAAATTTCCTACTGCAGAATTATGACCATGTTTGCACAATGTTACATCAATTTTGATTTATGCAAAGATGTTGTCCTTACTTTTCTTGGAACTCGGATGGTTCTTTTGGATTAATTTATAAGGCGTTTAGAAGTCAATAAAAGAATCACAGTGTTTTAAAGAAGTGTCTTTCAATATTGCTGAAGCTACATCTGTTAGAATGGTTGTGATTTATATTTTCTCAAATCATCATGGACGGATATAACGTTAAAAACCTCACCGCTATTTATCAGAGTATGCAGGAGAATACTGACCCTAATTTTCATTAAAAAAAATCATCTTCAGCAATGAAGCTCATTTCTGGTTGAATGGGTACGTCAAAGTATCGAATTTAATTGTCGAATTTAATTGTCGAATTAATGTTACTGTTTGCTGTAGTTTTTGGGCTGATGATAACATTGATCCATATTTCTTTTGAAACGACATTGACTAGGCCATCACTATCAACGGCGAACGCTATAGGATGATTACGAACTCTTTTTGGCCTGCTTGAATGATATGTGCATCAATGACATGTGGTTTCTTTGAACATTTTGTTCAGCAATATGCATAAATGAGTGGGATTAGGGGAGTTTGAGATGCGTTGGGTTGGCTTGATCTCAAGTTCGTTAGGTTCACACAAGTTCACAAAGGCTTCTTTGTTTTCAGCCGAAAACTCACTTTCTCGTTATGCGTATTGATTCCGTTCAAAAATGTTTGGATTTTCGGTGCTTCAACGCTTAGTAATAGATCCTACATACTCGAATTACTAGTATTATCGTAAAATGTTTTGAAATCACAATTAGATTATTTTGTATTGCCTTATGCAAAATTCATACACAAAGAAAATTCTGCTGCAGTTGATATTTTCAATACTAAAGCAAATTGGTGCACTTGAACATGTAATGCTCACATTTTCGCAATAAATATTACTAACTTAATATGTGCATGAAATGTTGAAATAAATTGCTTAAAATTGACGAGCCCTATTTTGTAAATAAGTTGAGAAAAAAATGTGGAAGTCCAAGTTGGCAAAATCCCTTTGTGTCTTGATTATATTTGGAATATTTGTACAAATTTGAAGATTAATGTTTTATCAAGACTAAAAGTATTAATCAAAACTAAAATTTTACTTATGTCAATCAGTTTTCCGTCTTTGGGTTCAATCCTATTTCTTATTTGATAAGAAGCAGATAAGTTGCTGTAAAAATTTAGGCAATTCGATCTGATTATATGAAGATCATATGTTGGTTGTTACTTTTGTTGCATTTTTATTAATAATTATTTCAAATCTTGCACCGAAATATATATTTTTAAATGAATGGAAATACCTAATATCTACGTAGCAATAATAATCAGCTCCACGGTCGCCTATGCCTAGTTTGGTAGCCAAAAACGAATCATAAGACCGAACATCAGCAACTAGCACAAACGCAGCGGTTTACATGTCTTAACACAACAGGTGCGATGAGATCTTACTCTTCTCTGTCCCATATTGCTCCATTTATATATAAAAAAGGAAGCAGCTTTGAGTGGTTGTAGCCTCAAGGAACACCTTGAAATCGTCAAGGACTTTAGTTTTAATCATTTGTTCAATATTACAACTTATAATTACTGATACTAAGACAATTTCGACCAGACATAAGGTCATATTTAGAAGCAATAATAATTGGACGAAGGATCAGTATCAACAAAAAAAAGGAGCCTTTGGTTGGTATACCAATGCTTTATTATTATTGGAGCAAACAGTCGCGTTAAACTGCTACTCAGACAAACCATTTTTCTTTGAACCTCCAACAAGGACAAAAGTGAGCATAAAATATCCATCATTTTTTTACAAATTGTCTGTCCAGCCTGAAGGGCAATCCATTCCTTCACGTATGACGGAGAGGGGCCACTCTCCTCAACCCGGCAATTATAATTTTGATACTAATTCTATATTGTCGTTTTGCGCTATGGGAAAAATAATTAAAAATATTTCTTGCAAGATTCTTTACTCCATTCGGCAAAGCAGTAGAAGTTTACGAAGCACAAAGTTGTTAATCAACCAAATTATTGATACTTTTATAAGAAAGTAGTACTAACGTACTAAATTTGACTGAAACTGCTTGTTACATCAGCAATTTAGATTTATGTAAAAATGATGTCCTTACTCAGCATTACTTTTTTTATGAACTTGAATAGTTCTTTTGGACAAATTTTAAGACGTTTAGGAGTTAACAGAAGATCACGGTATTATTATTATATATCACGGTAAATAAGTACTGTAGCGTAAGAAAGGGAGAAATGTTTGGCAATATGAATAAATGAAGTGGATTAGGGTAGTTTGAGATGCGCTGGGATAGCTTAGTTTGGGTTAGGTTGAGTTGGGATGAGTTGAGCATTATATCATCCAGAAAGTCGATGCTGCCCACGAAGACTACAGCAATTTACGACATATTTACTAACATGAGTTAATAGAAGAATTCCTTTTCTTATATAAGCAATTACTGAAAGGAAATGATTTGCAATATGAACAAAGAAGTTGGATTGGGGTGGTTTAAGATGCGCTGGGATGGGTTAGTCTGAGTAAGATTGAGTTGGGATGAGCTGAACTAGGTTATATTACATCAGAGAGTCGATGCTGCCCATGAAGACTGCAGAAATTTACGTCATATTGATTAACAGGAGTTAATAGAGGAATTAGTTTCCTTATATAAGCAATAACTGAAGAAAGGAAAAGGAAATGATTTACAATATGAACAAAGAAATTGGATTAGGGTGGTTTGAGATGCGTTGAGTTGACTTGGTCTGGGTTAGGATGAGCTGGTTTAATTTGGGTTGAGATAAGTTGGGCTCCGTTGTACAGCAAAAACATAATTCTGAACCAGTTTTTTCAAATTTCAACCTCCCCTAAATACAAAAAGGATTTTTTTAAGAAAACCAACTGATTCCTGCTTAACATTACATTACAAAATTTTTATCTTATTATTTTTTATTAAAATCATTAAAAAGAAAATATTTTCAAGTTTATTTTTTTACTTCTTGAAAAAAGGCTCTTTTCTACCCTACGAATCTAAAAGTTATTATTTTCATAACGTACACATCCCAACCCCATTTCGTATACAATCGTAACGCGATACGCAGACGTCGCGCAGTCATTTCAGTTCATGTTCCCATATTTACTTTTCATATTCAGCTTGCACAATGCCGAGCAACTCTGGTGGTAGTCGCTCAACGGTGGCTTACCGTCGAAACCGGGGTGAAAACGAATTCAAGAAACTAGATACCACCACCGCCACCCATGTTTTCCTCCACGCGAATAGCTTTCTCATTTAACCAGAAGTTCTCAACAACAAAAATCTCATTATTGAAATAGTTACATAGCAAAACAGTTTGAATTAAAAAACTTTATTTGTTCGATGTTGTTTGAGAACTACTTGTTATAAAAAGCTTTTTAAGTCGACTAGAGTGTCCTATTTAAAAAGTAGGTACGTTTTGTATATAAAAAGGAGTTCCGTGAATAGGAAAGTCATTTCTGCGATTGTGAATTGAATGGGAACGACATCGTTTTTTTAAACGTTTAGAGACTTTAGAGTGGTTGGACTATTTTTGTTTCGAGTCAGTTTACATTTCGTTTTCTTTCGTCCTCAATAATAAAAAGGAACCGGGACACGTCGTTTACTCCTCGTTAACGATGAGACGGTAATTATTTCTGTTAATGAGGGTGGTATAGGTAACGGGGTTCGCGGGGGGTCCGCTTCCCCGCGGGGCTGCGAATCGCAGTACATAAATACTCTCTATTCAAACCCACCTTCACCAAACGAACAACGATGATGATGGGTTTCTTGTTATTGTTATGATGATGGTACACCTTTTAAATGACTTAAGTGAAGATTGATTTTGTTAATTTAAGTTTTATTTATCTTTTATTGCAGATATTTCGAGGATGGAAAAAAGTCCTTTGCTGGCAAATGGATACAACCATCCTCCTCATCTGGGTCACATGCAATTTATGCAACTCCCGCATCCGGCCGCTGCGGCGCACTCTGCGCTGCTATCGCCCGCGATGCCCCATAATCTAGGAAGACCCGATGGGTCTGTTATTAAGAATCAAGGTATGCCATCGATGGAAGCGATTGCGAGGTGAGTTTATGTATTAACTTCAGGCATTGAATTTCGAGTAATCGACTCAAATGATTCGCGATTCAATTGAATCCTTTCAATGGACAGGAAAGTTTTCATTGCTTTATTCTGGTTTCTAGGACATATTATTACAATAGAATTATCCTATATTAATCAAATTGGATTTAAAACTTTTTTATACTACTGATTCCTATATTGTATGCTCTCCAAAAAATTGAAATCGCAAAACAAAAAAGCTTGGGTATATCTGAGTTATACTTTTGGTCCCAACAGAATTTCCAACAATCTAGAGATAAATAGCAATTAAAAGTAGAACTAACACTAGCCCTAAAACGAACAAAAATTAGATTTAACCGTGCTTCCTTAAGATGGAACTTAACCTAACTCAACCTAGTTTCGGAACTAACACTAGACTTAGAACTAGATACATTAGGGCTCAGCCGTACGTCTCTTAAGACGGCTAAACCTTAAGGCTAGGTACCTTAAACCTACTAAAGCTAGGTTGCATATATTATATTACTTATACTTTTAGTTCCAGAAGAATTTGCAACAACCTAGGGCTAAATAACAATTAAAACTAGAACATCTTCAGACGCACGACTAAACTGAAATATTTTAATTCTAGGTCTAGTGTTAGTTCTAGTTTTAGTTCCATGTAAGTATACAACCATTAAAGTCTTAATAACAACGAGAACTACAGGTAACACTAAAACTGGAACTAACACTAGATCTAAAACGAAACAAAATGTGTTGAAGACGGAATCCAACCCAACTTATCCAGCTTCAGAATTAATACTAGTCTTAAAACTAGAAATATTAGAGTTTAGGTGTCTTAAGAGATGTACGGATAAGCCGTGCTAGCTCTAGTATTAGTTATGCCAATGATCTGCAGTCTAAGGCACCACGACTTTAAGAAGGAAAATTTTTCATTTATTAAGGGATGCCACAAACAGAAAAGATTGGGAACCTCTGTTTTATACAATATTCTCTAATTTATTGTTTTTAGTTTAAAAATTTATATCCTCACAATCAGATCGCACTCTACTCCGATTAATTAACGCGAAAACATTGTGGGGGAATACTAAATATGTTTTCTTTTATTTAATTAATGCTAAATTTTAATTTGATTCAATACAATGAATCAAATCTGTTCAAAAAGATTTATTTTTTGTCGTAACATTACATCTCTTATCTCCCTTTAGGATAGAATTTATTGACCATCAAATATTATTAAAACGTTTAGGAAAAATTATTCTAAATAACGATCAAAACCTAAAATTTTTGTAGCGGAGATAGGCTTATGAGATATTTAGGATTCATAAAAATAAAGGTGATAGGATTCATTTGTAATAATAAAGAGACGTTGTCTAATATGTTGCACAAAATATCTTCAAAATAATCGATGATGTGGACTATAAAAGTCCAAAGATTTAGCTTAATTTCAGTTTAACAGGTTCCTCCTTCAATGACTCCATCATTATTTGCCTCAATCTTTGAATCCAAGCTATTCTGCTTGTGGTCTTCCTAATATTAGATTTGTTCTAGCAGAGAATTATATATTATTAAAAAAATTATAATTTAATTTGAGTGCGCATACGTAGGTGAAAACAATTAATTGCGGATTAGTATCGTATTTTGTCACAGCTCGAACTGTAGAAATAAGCAGCATAATTGTTGATGAAATGACATGGATATGATGAAACTTAAGTATTGATGAATACGAGATTATATGAGGTGTTGAGAAATCTGTGCAAAATAAATCTTGATAATCATTTTTAAGTTATATTGTTCTCTCTATATGTTGTTTGTAAGCTACCAGTCAACTAAATTAAATAAAAATATGGCCTACGTGCAGAAAGTGAATAAGCATTTGCTGAGGAGTTCGCCGTTCATCCCTGAATTCGAGAAACACAATGTGTCTCCGATTGTTAAATGTGTTAAGTTTGCCGTTTGTACTCTCAGCCGTATTGCTTAAAATCGAACATCGGTTTTGATTAATATTCGAGTTTCGAGGGGAAAAGAGGGCAAACTTAACATAATTGTTAGATGGAACGATTCCTTATCATTCAAATGAATGAAAAATAAAAAAAAAATTCATCCAATGTTGAGTTCGCCTTTTCTATTCTCAACGCCTCATATGATCACATCGGATGCATTGGCATCCGTACGCATTTGTTCGAAAATGCTTTTCTAGATCCATTTTCTCCATCACATCATATTATTTCATCTGATAGGTTGCTTATAGAATACCTATAACTTGTGTTAATGTTAAATCTATCAGGAACACTTCGGAAAGAAGCAGTATGATGACCTGCTAACCGCAGAAATTTTATTGTGTGCTCTTTTTCTACTAATTTTCATAAATTTTGAGTCATTATACTGTTATTTCGAAATACCTTTCATCTTCGATTCTAGAAAATCGTCATTACTCAAAAGTTATGAAAGACGCATCTTCACCTAACTACGAAATATTGGGCATAAAACCTGTTTAAACCTCTCTGCGCATACATTTAATAAGCAAGATGTATCAAGTCGATAAAAGTGATATTTTGTTTTTAGCACGTTCCTTATCATAAACTCGTAAAATATTTATTGCGCATGACAGTAGACAATTCGGCAACAATTTTTCGAAAGTTGCTGACTTTCGAAATTGGAAAAACTATACCAACTAGTAACCCAATCTAAATCCTAAATTCTGGTCAAACACACTGGTAATCGAATAGGTCAGAATTCGGAATTTATTTACTGCTCGAACACCTTTACCATACTGTGCATGTGTCTTTCAATTTGCAAATTGGTTTTGCCACTGCTCGAACAAACTTATTAGTTTTACACCCCGAGCATATTTCTAGTGTCCTAGTCCGCCTTATCCTACCTATTGCAATTTTTACAACTTGAGTACTCAGAGTATTGGCTTCTCACAACTTTTTTTAAATATATATTGTTTGTATATTATCTATTAGGCCTCTTCAGGCCTTTCATTCTAGAGACGAATGAAATTGGAAAGATATTGTCTGCCAGTTTTTGTATCAGCGTCTAAGTCCCAAAAGCATATATTGTTTTATTTATTCGAAACTGTTTTTTTTTAATTTCACATAGCTCGCAGTATAGGAATGCGGGGAATAAGTGCCCGTATAAAATGCAACATACCTTATTGTACAGGCATTTTGGAAATTTGCTGAGAAAAAGATGAAATTCGGTAGGATCCTAAAACCTAACATCCTTGATATTCCTCAGTATTCGTGATCAAAAGATGGAACTAAAAACCGTTCTTGGTGCCAATGACTCTAAGTTTTTGATGATTTTGATGTGGTATTTCGTAATTTTACTGAAAAGATGAAATTCGGTAGTAGTAGTAAGATGAATGAACTAAAGGCTGTTCTGGTTGTCACTGATTCTAAGATTTTGATGATTTTCAAATCTGGAGCAGTGATATTTTCCACTTTACCGAAATTCTGTGTTGTACTTGATTTACCCATTATACCCATTATAGTATTGGAAATTGCTTGTGGTAAGAAATTCAATATTTTTGATTAATTGTTTCTAGGTGAGTAAATTCTTGAATAATTTAATCTTCTGCGTTCTCTATGAGATAATTGAACATACCCTTTATTTTTACACCTTGATATATTAAGTGATTTTTTTTTTTGCTTGGTGCACATTCTTTAGTGTTAATTCTAAACTTATGTGTATATGGTATATCAGAATACCATAAATGTTAAATTGATATTTTGCATTTTATGTGTTATCATAGTATAAGGACGCGTTGATTTCTATAAAAATGCATTTTTCTGTGTTGCACCTTAAGCACGATATGGACTATTGCATATCAAGTTTCATTATCTCAAATAGTAATCAAACTTTTCATCCCAAAGACATTCACGTTGGCTATCAGTTTTTGCATCAGTGTCTAAGTCTCATAACCACACATTGTTTTATTTACCCGAAACTGCATGAATGTTAAGTAATAATTTTTTTGGTTATCATCTTTTGCTAATTCCTTTCCGAGATATACGATATGAACCAACCTAACCCATTAATATTTTCGTATCTATATTAATTCTTGGTGTTCACAGAAGCTGCCTGCTGTACTGATTTGTTTATCACTAGATTCGATCATCCTATTTTTATTATTCGTAGGGCATTCTATAGCACTAGTTTAAACAATTTAGTCTTGCCCAATGCTTTAGTCCTTAGGCAATACTGAAAGTATTAGATTTAGTTTGGCTTATCATATTTGCTTAACCTTGTATTGTACATTATGTCTCATATGTAGATAAGAGACAGCTTATGTAAATGTTGTGACGTTTTTCTTTCTGGTTTTACTACAACAATCGATTATTTCAAGTTTAAATATATCATCGGTGCAATGGATATTTTACCCATTAATAATTAATTTCCGTGAAATCAAACGCAAACTGGGTCAGCAATGTTAACATGATTGGGACACAGAAACTATTTGTGTCCTCATTGGATATCGATAACATCACCTTCGGTCCATTGGTCGAGCAAATCGCATTTTGGAATTATCATGCATCATTTTCAATTTGATTATTTCTATTAACCTATAATACAAGTCTTATGGTAGCCAGCCAAACTGACTTTTTCAGAAAAATTCGTTATACTTACTTCTATGACAACGCTACATTAAAGTCTTGAATTTTCTTAGCCTTTTAGCGCTTATAGTTAACGAAATAATAAACGTTAACGAAATTTTCCTCTTAAATTCCAAACTTTATTCACAATGCATAATTAATTTTGCGAGCAAACACGGTTCCCAGTTTGGACATTTTGTCAACCCTCATCAGTTTGTATTTGATCGGGTTGAATATTGAATGTCTCACGGTCGTGATTTGTTGTTATTTATTTTAGCTTTTATTCCGTGTATTGAGACCCTGAGGGCTATTGCGCCTATATTATAATTCGATCGCGGTACACACCGCCGCTCGCAAATAAAGGAATACCGCGTCCGATAGTTGTGGCCTGGACAACTCGAGCGAGTAATATCGATCGCGAATCACGATTAGATCGTGTTTCTTCTCTGCGAGTTAACGCGGCGTTATTTATTAAGACTGCGGTGGAATTACGCGGTGTCCGGTCAAGGCGTGTCTACACTTGTAGCGACTCGCAGGAAAAAAAAAGAATTTTAAATAATACCAGAACCGTACGTGCTTTAATTATAATTTGATTGACAGTTGTTTACTGTTTTATGCAAATGTTTTACGCACGATTGAAAGTTAATGAAAAATCATAACATTATTACTTTCATAATTACTTTTAATTTATTACGTGACAAGGATTTATTTATTTAAAAATTAATCATCGTTAAAGGAAGGAAATTCCATGTAAATTATTTTATCTAAGTTTATCCCACGTTGGGGATATTAATAAGAAAGTCAATATCGGTGTCGTGTAAAGCTGTCGTAATGACAAACAATCGCTTCATCTCTGGAGCAGAAAAATAGAGTTAAAGTTAAAGAGTAAAAGTTAAACAACAGGCAGCTTAAATGTTCAAGAAATTCCATGATTACAATGCAGTGTTGTTAGGGATGTTAATTGTTCTGAAATGTCATTTTGGCTAGCTATTACAAGACTTGTATCCAATCATGTCCCAATCATATTAACATCGCTGACCCACTTTTAGGATTTTATGGAAATTAATTATTGCGGAATGGGAAGGTTAAAACGCAATTGCAATGAATTGCAAACCAACTGCATTGTAATGATGACGTGTTTAAACTTGAAATAATCAATTGCTGTAGTAAAAAGAGAAAAATCATAATTTTTAATTTCAATTTTTTAAATTGAGACATTGCAAAAATTAAATGATCCTCTATATGTACTTTCTACTATAGGATTTATGCGGTATATCATGCGATGGTACGTCGCAACATCTACATAAGCTGCCTCTTATCTACATATGTATAATACATGATTGAGCAATATGATTGTCTTTATAGGAAGCATTCGTGTTATACCTTGAGTATAAAGGACCAAAGCATTGGGCTAAATTGTTCAATCTGAGCTAAAATAAATCATACGAAGAATAAAAATAAAATAAAAATGATCTAATCCAGTGATCGATAGGGTAGTTATAAATTTTAATAGACCAAATGCGAACAAACAATATGCATTGGATCTTAACCTTAATATCTTTAACAAATTCTTTGTGAATGAGGCCAATAATATTGATTTTCTGGTGGTTTCTTCTTCAGATGTATGCCTTACAACCTTCAACGATTTTCCTGCTTTTCGTCTGTGGAGGTATCAAAATGTGAAATTCTAAGAGGTCTACGTTCCAACACTGCAATTAAATGCACGTTTACGTTGTTCTAACAAAAGCAATTGAATGCAATATAAGCCTATTTGTGCAACCTTAAACTACACTAGTTAACAATTGATTATTTTTCGCATATTTCCTGATGAGTTAAATGTTGCGTCAGTTCCTATTTTCAAGGGAGGCGATAAAAATGACTGTTCCGTGTGTGTAATATTCTGGAAAATAATGACACATGTTGAATCAAGCAATATGCTTTATGAAAACCAATTTGGTTTCCGCTTTAGCCCAAGTACCAAGGATGCTGTTGTGAGTTTCATGAACGTTTGTCATGGTGTCTATGAACAGCGGAAATTTTGTGCAGTGTTGTATTTCATGACTAGCTATTGTAGAGCGTTGCCTTGATAGAGTCATACTTTTCTTGTAGATTCTAGCATGTTAAATGCGGTGATTGCGTCTTCCTATTGCACCGGGAGTCCTTCAAGAATGAATTTTGGAACTCCTTTTGTTTATCGTCTTTTTCAACAGATTTTCAAAGTATTTGGGCGGTTATGTAAAATGTGTGTTATATACGGATGACGCAACGCTGCTGGTGAGTGGTGATGAGTGTGAGGAAGTGTTGTTCTCTGCGAGCGTGTTGCTAATGGCAGCAAATGAGTGGTGTCCAAAGACGACAATCCAATTACTGTTCAGCTTTAGACACCATCATCAAGTATGTGTCTAAAATAAGAAAAAGATAGCCCGAAACATATTCTTATTAAACAGATTGGTTGGTTCATTGTCTGTAGAGGACCGCCTATTTTCTAGTAATTCACTCAATTATAAGAAATGTGTTCTACTCAATTGACGAATACCTAAGTAGCTGTATTACAATGTAATTTAATTTATAGTGAGTGGGTTGTATTGCACTGATTTTTTTATTTTTGTATATGACGAGTGTAAGCCCACGTATTGACACAAAAAAGTTTATTCTATCCTCTTCTATTCTACTGATAAATAAATCTGTATAGCTGGTGGCTTCTGCGAACGCCATAACCCTAACAAGAATATATGAAATACCAGACAGCTTAGGAACTAATATAGAGATGATGGAAATAATAATGGATTGGGTTGGTTCACAAATCTTATATCTTGGAAAAGAATTAGTAAGGGTTGGCAACTAATTGCTCGCCTCGTTTGGAAGATGCAAGTGCCATTTACATGATGCCAGTAATTTTAAGTATTGCCAGCGATACGAAGCTAAACCCAAGCCAAGATAGTGAAATTGTTGCCGTACGCCTTCAGGCACACGGCTAAACCCAAATATTTCTAGTTCTAGGTCTAGTGTAAGTTCTAGTATTGCTTCTACAAAAATATTCAATACTTTACCTCTAAAAAACAATCATAGTTAGAACTAATACACACGTTTAGACTAATACTAGCCTCAGAACCTAGATACATTCGAGTTTACCCGTGCAAATTTTTAATAAGAAAATCAATATCGGTGTCATGTAAAGCTGCAGTAATGACAGTTAATCGCGCTATCTTTGGAGTAAAAAAGATACAAAGCTAAAGTTCGATTATCACCTCGTAATAATCAGTATATGGCAGTAGAGAGATCATAAAAGGTCGTTTCTCGACGACAAGTCGATCGCGGCCGCACATTAATAGTTGATAAATTGGCGGCATAAATTTTCAATTAGCGTCGGGCGAGCGCGTACCGGCCTAATTAGCGAAACCATACATCATTTGGGGGCCAGACGAACCGGAACGGTCGATATAGAGAGGACCTCCTCCTTTTGCTAAGAGATCGCCTCGGTCTCCTGCGTACTCTTAAGGGGGCCCTAATCTCGCGATGCAAAAGCGAGGAGTCCCGGGACGGGGCACAACACAACAGTTGTTTACACGGGCAGTTCAAGTCGTCATTATCATTTTCAGCGCTCTCCCGGTAATTAAAATGCAAATCCGGCCAGTTAGATGCGTGTACACGTCACCGAGGAGCACCTTGATTAATTCCCAGGTAGATCTCGGCCTTACTCGAGTTGCTTTTGCTTTTGCTGTTGATGCTGTGATGCGAGAAAGAGAGAGAATTCCATGACCCCCTTTTTTTGAAGGCAATTTCCCTACTGCCACTTATTCGATTTTACAATGTTGCAGCTACCAAAATAAATTCACAATTATTAATTATTTTTGTGTTTCGTTATTTTCAGGTCAGGAATTTGGGAAAATTGCAGAGCAGCATACGAAGATATAGTAAAACATTTAGAAAGGTAAGAATGAAATTATTGATTTAATCTATTTTATTTTTACCGGATATTATGTTGTCTCACAAATCATTGTGTAGATAAACCTAGGTTTAGAACATCACGAATGTAAACTCACTGGGATTTGACTCCGTGACATTTGACAAATTCTGACACGAATCGGTCCGCGCGGTTCGGTTCGTTCACTGATCCCCCCATAGGGAGGCTCTAAACGTCGCAATTTTGATTTGTCGCATGGATACGTCGGTTAATTAATGGAGGTGCGAGCTTAAAAGCTCAACCGTTAACCATTCGTTTTCGGTTCAAATTCCATTTTCGCCGTCTGTTAATCTAATAGACCTCGCCCTACGCGGAATTATCCGCCGGGGAGGGAGGAACAAAAAAAAGAGAAAAAGAAGAACGAAGTTAGCAGTCATTTGTCTGTCGGAGTCGGCCCCAGCTGCGAGAGACACGGCGCGCGGCATTTTAATTCGGTTATTGAACATATTTTTTGGTCGTCGAAAGACATTTTAAAAATCATCAGGGCGTCTACATCCTTCATCCCCCTACATCCCGAGGGAGGCAATAAGGGAACGCGACAAAAATTTAAGGGGGAACTAAATTACCTACGTTTTCTCCTACATTTTTGGACGTCATCAAGTGCAACAGCAGATAGAAAGGTTTTAGTCTAAGTAGATTGAAAATTTTTGATGTTTATGCTTTGTGGTTTAGTTGATTTAAAATTTTATTTTCTAGTTAATAATATCTTAATAGAGTTGATTGAGTAATACATACGAGGCCATTAATACGGTAATGTTTGGTGCAATTTCCGCAAACAATAGCCGTGGCCCAAACACATAACGTGGGATGTTTATGCGGGAGCGGAATTGTATAAGCCGTTTCGACGCCGCGATGCCGCCGCCGCCGTTTCGACGCCATTATTAGATTTTCCACTACAGGGCCGCGTTCGAAATTATAGTTGGATACTGGTGCGCGGCGCCCCGGGTCACAACGGTTGACAGGCATAAAATATATAATCCAATCAAGTCGCCACAATGGAGACAATGGAGAATCAGAACTTGCGACAGATTTATACGCCAGCCATTTCTATTAAGCGCGACAGCAGGTTGTTCGGGAATTAATAACGGCCGTCGTCGTCGTACGACCTGCTGAATGCCCCAGACTTTTATAGACCTCCAGCACGCGTGTTCGTTTCCAAAATCTAATACTCTCTCGCAACAATCCCCATGAGATAACAATAGAGATTTATTTCATGTGAAAAGGGACTCTTTTCTATATCTTTTATTGTCTAAGAACGTAATAGAGTAAAATTTCGATGTAATAGAACTCGTTAGAATGGAACTCGGCAATAGCAGGCAAAATCAACTTGATACTTGCAATAGAAGTAGCACTAAACACGAATAAATCATTAAGGTTGGCAATATTGATGGCGCTAAGTTAATAATGCGTCTCTCAAGGCAGTTAAAGCTGAGTAATTCTAATTCTAGGCTTTGTTGTGCTCTCTCTTCTGGATTAATGAAAATATATAGGGCCACCTTTACCATCTCTTGTAAAATTTATCTAATAGGAGGTTGATAAAAGCGGGCCATAATGATTTAGCGCTGACCAACAGTTAAAACTACAACCACCACTAGATCTAGAACTAGAAAGTGTTTACACCGAAACTTTCCGGTACTATCAAATGAAAATTTTATACAGGTACACAAGAATGTAAGATTGAATAACAACTAAAAATAGAGCTACTTATGCTAGAGCTGATACTAGACCTACAACGAAAAACATTTAGATTTAGCCGTAGATCTCTTAAAATGAAACCCTATCTAACCCAACCCAGCCTATCTTCAGAACTAACACTAGATTTGGAATTAGAGGCATTAGGGTTTAGCTGTCTAAAAAGACGTACGGCGGCATTAGGGTTTAGCCCTCTAAAGAGACGTATCGCTAAACCTTAATGTTTCTAGTTCTAGGTCTAGTGTTAGCTCTGAAGTTGAATTGGTCTAGAATTAGTTATACTTAAGTTCCAGAAGAACCTAAAACAGAGTTAAACAAGAATTAAAACTGGAACTAATACTAAACCTAAATTTATCTAATTCTAGGTCAAGTGTTAGTACTAGTTTTCGATCGATACAAGTATACAATAATTTAAAACCGAATGACAGCTAAATTAGAGCTAATACCAACACTAAAGCTAACACTTTAAGATCTAGAGCTCTCTTAAGATGGAATCGAATCCAGCAAACCTAGTCTCAGAACTAAAGCTGGGTTGTAGTTCTAGTCTGAGTTATATTTTTAATTCTAGAAGAATTTAAAACAATGTACAGTTTAACAAGAATTAAAACCTCTCTTTAAAACCTCTCTTTAAAACCACCCTCTTAAGATAGAACCAAACACAACTTAACCAAGCTTCAGAACTAACATTAGACATAGAGCGAGAAAAATTAAGATTTAGCCGTCTTAAGAAAGGTACAGCTAAACCCTAACGTTTCTAGTTATAGGTCTAGTGTTAATTCTGAAGCTGGTTTATATGACTAGTTTTAGCTATACTTTTAGTTTCAGAATAATTTAAAATAATGTAGAGTTTAACAAGAATTATAGACCTAGAAACAAATTTAGAAGGTCTGAAGGCGCACGGCTATACCCGAATATTTCTAGTTCTAGGTCTAGTGTTAGTTCTAGTTTTAGATGAACAACTGGGTGCGGCATTTAGATTGAGACGACTTTATGACTTAAAAACCATCAATATTATGGAAACAACGTTTCAGATAATACAGAAAGCATTCTGTATAGTTATTATTTTTAAGCGCTATCTGTCTTTCAGTTATTAAATAAGCTTTTTTAAATGGATACATATACTTCTTTCATCAGTGCGTTATTCCATATGACAAAATACATAAGTTTTGTTTGAAACATTTTTTTATTCTGTGAATATTACCTATAATAGAAATTCAAGTGCTACCGAACTTCGCAATTAACATCAAATAGGCTGGAAATATTAAGCCTACTATCTTATAGGTCAATCTCAAAATCAACATCAGTCAAAATTTTGATATAGCTGTAATATCATATGTTTCGATTTAAGCATTAAGGTTGAAAATGCTTGGAATGATTTTAGTTTATGGAAAAGCAGTTAAAGGTATCAATTGTTAGATAAAGACCGAATTTATAGCTAAGGAATATTTTGACAGATATGGATACTAAAATAACTGCCATCTATCAGTCTCAATATGTCGAGGTATTACGAAGTAGGATACTTCGTGCTACTTGCAGAATTCCTTGGATACAATTTGCATTGTTAGTTAATTTTTTTAAATAAAAGTTATTATATGTTATTATGAGACAACACGTTTAGTTCGAAATGTATTTTATATTCGCTTACTAGATCCAACAATTCGATTAATCGTTCCAACTTGTATGATTTGACTTAATGTTAGCTAAATTGAAACGCATGTTCACACAATTGAATTATTATTTATCAATAATTCTTGTATTAAGTATACTTACTTTAAAATGATGTATGATAATTGATTTATCAATTAGACGTCTTCACATTCAATTTGAGCCATGGTTCATCCCTTCGACTTCATTAATAACGCTAAGGCATATTTTTTGAAGTTTACTTGATTTGAAGCGCAATCTTATATCTTGTAATTTCTATCTCAATGATTTCTCGTTAAAACATCAGTTATCCTATATCATATTAAAGAGAGTATTATAGTCTTAAATTTAATCCATGAATCATCTCATTATCTCCATTACTTTCGCAATGGGGATTTCTTTAATTCTCCTATTTTTATTATTTTATCTCAGATTAAACACAAATTTATACTCCTCAATTTTAATATTTTTGATAAATTTTTGTTTCTTTATTTAAAACAGCGGTTATCATAAATTATTTTGGAGAAAACATTATTATCTTCAATTTAAGTCATGATTCATCCTTTTAGCTCCATTATTAAGGCCAAGGCGATTTTTTTTTAATTTAATTAATTTGACACAATCTTGCATATTTTAATTTTTATTTCAATTTCTCGATGAAATATCAGTTATTCTATATTATTTTAAACCATGAATCGCCATTAGTTTACACATGACGATTTTTATTTTCGATTATTATTTGTATTAAATATTTTTATAATCGGTTATTTCGGACAATCGTTTAACTGGTCAAGTGGTATGATGCCCAAAGTCTCCTAATTAACCGTGCACTGTACAATGAAAATCATACAAAATATTTTCTCCTTTTATATGAGGAATATGTTATCTGATTTTTCTTGATAAAATCAATGGCTTATGAGATATAAGGTTGTCTCAGTTTAAGTGTAAGAATAACAACTAAATTCCCACTAGAACTAATACTAAACCTAGACCCAAATGTTATTAAATCAGGTTTCAATCAGTCGTATTTAAGTTGACTAAACCTTATACCATTGCAATTAATAGCGTTATAAATCAATACTGACACCAGTTAACATTTTATGTTAACTGGTAAATGCTTCGTCTCTAGTTTTAATCACGTGTTTCAAATAGTTTTGGGATGACCCATGGTCTTTTCAGGGAGACATTCGTTAAAAGTAAGATTAGGTTGTTGAAACTGACTGCTAGAAGTACACAAATTTAGAAGGATATATTCTCGTGTATAAAAACATGTTATGTGGTTTTTGGTGTTATGAAAATCCAAGTATTCTTCATATAAATAGAATTCTTTCCATATAATCGATTTAATGAAGAATTCTTGAATTCCACATGGCTCACCTTGGCGATTATAAATCTCATTAATGACACATCTAGGATAATTTTCAATGTTTTTTTGCTAATATGGAAGCGTATAAGTATTCCGTAATCCAATACATTTAATAAACTCCCCTCATCTTGTTCCTTTTTAAGTTCTGTGATAAGAGCCTGAATGATTTGATGGAAGTTTTGATTCCGGCAATTATTTTATGTATGCGAGCTGGTGGCATAACACCTAGGTATAGACGCATTACTTTGGTATAAAAATGACATATTTCCGATATAATGCTTACAATTATGTGATATAAATTTAATATATAGATGTTCAATTGATTGACATCAACTTTAGCTTATCACGAAATTTTTCTCGTTGAGCATAAACATTTGATATTAATATAGAGTAATATTATATTATTATTAATAGAACATGATATTTTCATATATCAAGAACCCATTCCAGTTGTTTGCTCTCTGCTTCCAGATAGTGAGCGTGTCTATAGTATCTATTGGCTGAAACTTGAATGTTTCTAGCTTTAGATTTAGTCCAATTTTTTTTATTTATAAATAAGATAACATTTTTAATAAGAGAAAGTTATAATCTATCAGTAAAATATGAATTATAAAGGTCGTTAATATAATAACTATTTGCGCGCGGGTTATAAAGCCGATTGGACCATCCAATATACCGTTTACGAGACGTTTAATATAATATACATGTAGAAAATTAAGCAATTTATCGACGATATTTCCCGAGAATAGACCCCATCAATACTTGTCAGCAATTTTCGCCCGGATAGGTCGTAACGTTTAGCAGCGTACCGCAGCCAACACACTGCAATACCCCATTATTCCCATTAATATCATTAGATAAAAGGTTAGGGGCTTTCATCGCGCTTTCGCAACTCTCTACGATCAATAACAGAACGTGATTTGTCCTCGTGTTTCATAACATTACTTCTATCTACCAAAAGGCTAATTTGCTTGGCAGTTATTTTTCGGCCATTCATCAAAAATTCATTAAAATAATCAAATTTGATGTTATCTTGATTAATTTTTTGAAAAAAGTTCATAATGTTATCTAATATTCGTTTTTACTTTGTAAGTTGTTTCATAATAAATACAAATGATTTAATCTATTTTATAACGATTCGACTTTTACATCTTTGCAGATTTAAAATCAATGAGCTTCCTCATTCATTGCGTTAAATCAATTTGTCTGTATTACCTTTTTTAATTTCCTGTATTTTGTCTACCAAATGTTTAATCTTCGTGTTGAAAATACTATTTCAATTGTGCCCAATGTCAAAGATCTCATTGATAATAAATAATAATTTTATTTTTAAAGTTTATACATATTACAATTATTTCCTATTTTGAATGCTATTATGTATTTTTTATTTTGTTTGTTTTGCATGACACATTACAGTAATAGATACTGGGGAATCTGAGCATATTACAAGAAACATTTGGAACGATAGTTGTTACAAATTTATTACAAATATGTATTATACATATTTATAATTTATAATATACAAACTTTATTTTCAACAATATTACATTCTTGATCGCAAAATACATAGATATCAAGAAAAGTACGTTAATATAAAAAATGTATGAATTCGTTGATTTTTCAAGTTCTTCATTAGGAAACTTTTAAAACAAAAGTTATAATAAATTATATTCCTAACAATATTGATGTCTTGCGTTTTTGCTCCCAAATGATGTGCATATTAAGCAAAGTACGAAAATATGAATAATTTATGAATTCGTTGTTTTTTCAAGTTCTTGATGGTAACATCATAATTCATAATTCATTCTTTCTCCGCGATTTTCAGCGTATTACAAAAAAAAAACTTTTTGAGCAATAATTGTAGCAAATATTATTCTTAATACGATTGCTCTCTTGCATTTTTGATCTGAATTGTATAGATATTGAGAAAAACGTTAAAAATTGAAAAATGTATGAATTCCTCTTTTTTTCATGTTCTTGATGAAAATACGGGGAAATCTGAGGTTGTTACAAAAAAATCCAACGTTATCTACATTAATCCAGTGCCTAAAATTGTCTAAAGTTATTTAAAATCATCAAAAACTGTCTAAAATATGTCTAAGAGCTATAGTTAGAGTCTATAATTGTCTAAAAATTAAGATTGTCGATAATATGTCTCTAATAACCTATAATTGTCTAAGGTTGCATAAAATCATCTACACGTTGTTTAAAATCATCTAATATTTGTCTAAAATATATCTCGAATAATCAAAAACTGTCTAAAATTAATAAAAACTATAAAATCATCAAAAACTTTCTAAAATATGTCTCTAATAGGCTATAATTGTCTAAAGTTGTGTAAAATCCTCCACAACTTGTTCAAAATTATCCAAAATTTGTCTAAAATATATCTCGAATAGCTGATAACTGTCTAAAGGTGTCTGGAATCATCAAAAACTATTTAAAATTATCAAAAATTGTGTCAAATTATCAAAAACTGTCTAAAATATATCTTTAATAGTCTATAATTACCTATAGTTGTATGAAATCATCTATAAGTTATTTAAAATCATCAAAAATTTGTCTAAAATCATCAATATTTATCTAAAACATATCTCTTATAGCTAATAATTGTCTAAAGACGTCTGGAATCATCAAAAACTATTTAATATTATCAAAAATTGTGTCAAATCATCAAAAACTGTCTAAAATATATATCTAGTAGTCTATAACTACCTATAGTTGTATGAAATCATCTATAAGTTGTTTAAAATCATCAATAATTTGTCTAAAATCATCAATATTTATCTAAAATATATCTCTTATAGCTTATAATTATTTAAGGATGTCTGAAATCATCAAAAACTATTCAAACTTATAAAAAATTGTGTAAAATCATCAAAAACTGTCTAAAATATATATCTAATAGTCTATAAGTACCTATAGTTGTATGAAATCATCTATAGGTTGTTTAAAATCATCAAAAATTTGTCTAAATCATCAATATTTATCTAAAACATATCTCTTATAGCTAATAATTGTCTAAAGATGTCTGGAATCATCAAAAACTATTTAATATTATCAAAAATTGTGTCAAATCATTAAAAACTGTCTAAAATATATATCTAGTAGTCTATAACTACCTATAGTTGTATGAAATCATCTATAAGTTGTTTAAAATCATCAATAATTTGTCTAAAATCATCAATATTTATCTAAAATATATCTCTTATAGCTTATAATTATCTAAGGATGTCTGAAATCATCAAAAACTATTCAAACTTATCAAAAATTGTGTCAAATCATCAAAAACTGTCTAAAATATATATCTAATAGTCTATAATTACCTATAGTTGTATGAAATCATCTATAGGTTGTTTAAAATCATCAAAAATTTGTCTAAAATCATAAATATTTATCTAAAATATATCTCTTATAGCTAATAATTGTCTAAAGATGTCTAAAATCATCAAAAATTTGTCTAAAATCATAAATATTTATCTAAAATATATCTCTTATAGCTAATAATTGTCTAAAGATGTCTAAAATCATCAAAAACTGTCAAAAATATCTCTCTGATTGTCTATCAGTGTCCACAGTTGTTTAAAATCATTAACAGCCGTCTAAAATCATCCAAATTTAGTTTAGAATCATCCACAAGTTGTCTAAAATCAAACAACGTTATCAAAAATTTGTCTAAAATATATCTCGAATAGCTGATAATATATATAATATAATATTAATATAATATTATATAATATATATATTATAATAATAATATTAAATAATTTATAATATATTAAATAATATATAATATTATATATTATATAATATATATAATAATTGTTCAAAGATGTCTGGAATCATCGAAAACTGTCTAAAATTATTAAAAACTGTGTAAAATCTTTGAAAAATCCTAATAGCCTATAATTGTCTAAAGTTGTATGAAATCATCTATAAGTTTTTAAAATCATCAAAAGTTTTTCTAAAATCATAAAAAACTGTCTAAAATATGTCTCTAATAGGCTATAATTGCCTAAAGTTGTCTAAAATCATCCACAAGTTGTTCAAAATCATCAATAATTTGTCTAAAATATATCTCGAATAGCTTATAATTATCTAAAGACGTCTAAAGTCATTAGAACTGTCTAAAATTATCAAAAAGTGTGTAAAATCATCAAAAGCGATTTAAAATATGTCTCTATAATTGTCTACAGTTTTATAAAATCATTTACAAGTTCTTCAAAATAATCGAAAATTTGTCTAAAATCATCAGAATTTGTCTAACCATATCTCTAATAGCCAATAATTGGCTAAAGATGTCTAAAATCATCAAAAACTGTCAAAAATATATCTCTAATTGTCTATCAGTATCTATAGCTAGTTAAAATCATTAATAGCCTATTAAAATCATCCAAAATTAGTTCAGAATGATTCACAGGTTGTCTAAATTCATCAAACGTAATCTAAATTAATCAAGTTGTGTTAACCTATCTAAAGTTGATTAAAGTTGATTATAATATATCTCTCATAGCTTACAATTATCTTAAGTTATCTAAAATCATCCACTAGTTGTTTAAAATCAATCAAATTTTGTCTAGAATATATCTTCAATTGCCAAAAACTGTGTAAAGATGTCTAAAATCATCAAAAACTGTCAAAAATAGATTTCTTATTGTTAATAATTGTCTAACACTGTTTAAAATCATTAATAGCCGTCTAAATTATCCAAAATTAAGTTAGAATCATCCACAAGTTGTTTAAAATAATCCAATGTAATCTAAATTAATCTAGTTGTATAATCTTACCTAAAGTTGATTAAAATCATCAATATCTTTCTAAAATCATCAAAATTTGTTTAAAATGTGTCTCTCATAGTCTGTAATTCTCCTAAACTGCCTAAAATCATCCACAAATTGTTTAAAATCATCAAAAAATTTTCTAAGATATATCTCTAATAGCTAATAATTGTCTAAAGATGTCTAAATCATTAAAAACAGTCAAAAATACGTCATTAAGTGTCTAAATCTGCTTATAATAGTCTAAAATATGTCTATAGTAGTCTAAATTTGGTCAACATTATTTGAAGTTTTTGAGGTAACAAGCTAATGTTGGTATAAGTCTTACAAATAATATCATACCAGTCATAAAACTCAGCACTAATTATTAAAATAAATCGTTACAAATGCTGGGACTGAGAAAACGCCCTAGTTCTTATGTATATGGGTGTTCTGCACCCATTGTGACATTTAGTATGCCTGGGCACCCAAGTATTCGACGCGTACGGGTGTTACCACCAAAATGAGATGGAATATAAGCATTTTAGAACATTTTTGAGTATATTAAAATATTTCTTTTTTTTTTAATATATATATTTTTTTGATTTATTAAATATAAATACCATTGAGGAGTTTTAAATTCAAGTCTTTGTCATTTTCTTCCCCCAATCCATTAATAATTCCTCCAATATTATTCTGCTAGAGATCGAGTCATGTTAGTTTAACTTACTCCAAGGATAAATTCCGACATGTGGTAACTTCGATAAAATAGACAGTTTTAACAATTCATTTCATCAATTTTACTCAATAGTAAAAGATGTTTTTATAAAAAAAGTAACAAATCATCATTTTCGTATTTATGATTGCAAGGACATAATATTATTGTTGGATTCTTTCCAAGTATAAATTACTTTACTAAGGCTAATTAGAAAATTGTCATCGTAACTTGATAACGAAGCCTTGTATCTTGGTGGCGCGTTTCTGGGCGGTTTGTTTGTGCCGCCGGTTCGCCGCCTCTGTCGATGATGCGCATGCAAATAAAGCAATTAGTTAATTATTGTTATTGACGTTTCGCGTGCTCCGCCCGATCCCAATATAATATACCTATAGAGACAAACGCGGGGCCCTTATCGTAAATCGAACGCGTCCGAAGGCGTATGTCGGACAACACGGTGGCACACCGCGGGTGTTTTTCTGAGAGATGCCCCCCGAATAAACTTTGCACGAGATGCGTGCATCTGTATCGTATTTATTCGTATCTATGTATATGTGCTCGTTTCATCTCGCCTGAGGATGTGCCAAACAGGGCTACCTAAACCCAGTCTTGTTGACAGCTCGTAAAAAAATTAAAAAAGTTTAAACGAAAATAAATAAATAAATTAAATCTGATTATGTATGAAAGTTTTCTCTAAATTTTATGCATCGGCGATGCGTGAAATTTTAACTGGTAATTTGTAAAAACAAACTTAAATCTATAAATATATTCAAATCACGTTCCTATTATTAGCTTTAACTCCATTGGATTTTTATTTAAATCGGCTACAAGTCGAGTTCGCCCCCTTAAAAAGTTCCTTGGGGAGATTTTTTTTAAAGATAGGTTTAAATACCTATTTGTCATACGAAAACAAACTTAACTTGTTCGGTTTTAGAATCCCCAATAAATTATTCGCGTTTGATTAATTTCTTTAGAAAAAGGGGTTGGTTCAAATTTTAACCCCTTTAAAGATCTTTCACAAAGCTTTTCTTACTCCCAACCATAAGTCTCTTAACACTTAAAGGAGATTCCATCCCAGTCCGGACCCATTTTCCGAGCAGTAAAATATGCATAAAATAATAATAATAACGGTCCAGCTGGGCTTGGGAGGGGGAGCTTAATTTTTTAATGGCCAAATGCTTTTAGTGTTGTGCCGAATGCGCACTGAATATTTAAAAGTGATGCCTCCGTGCATTACCTCCCTTCTACTCCTCAACAACGCCCTTCGTCGATTTGTAGAGTGTCGAGAAGATCCCGAAAGCAAACCGCAAAGTCGCAGGTGTTGTATTCTCCCCAACTCCCTTTTTTCATGAAAAATACCTGAAAAACACCCCGGTTAAATAATATAAACGTGTCAGCAACGGGCATTTCTGTTTATTGCTCACTTACGCTCCTCGCTTCCCAGATGCTCACCCCCTACTTTTAGATAGGGATCCCGCGGTTTTAGGATAGAAGTAAATTGAGAAACATCGCCGAATGAATACCATGGAGAGGAACTAAGCAAATGGGGGAGAAGAAAATGTAAGCGAAAGTCATAAATACGAAGTTACTAAGCTGAACGGATTTAATGGAGGCGCATCTTATTTTCTGAGTTATTTCAAGAAATTTGTTTCAATTTTTATTTAAAAAAATGTTCAAGGAAGTTATGAAGTTATTTGACTTCATTTCTTTCGGCGCACAATACATGAATCTTGTTCTAAACTTGCTTTACAAGCTTTGGAATGATTAAATCAAAGGAGACCTATAAAGTCCTTTCTCTACCCCTTTTCGAAACGGTAGTCGTGTAGGGGTTGATTTTGGAAAGGGTCGCAGAACACAATCAAACTCCAAAACAGACAGTAATGTACTACATCAACCGACATTGCATTAAATGATATATCCCGATCGGAGTCGAATTCACTTAGTCGAACTGTGAGAGTTCCAAAGGGCTTCAAGATAAGATCAGCGACCCTCCAAAGTCGCGAACCCACCCACCCCTTTGTACTAATCTAATATTCTAATTGTATTCCAACAAACGCTACATTCAGTTAACGGTAAAATGTCCCTTTAGGGAAATTTTCGTTTTCGAATCAAAATAAATAAGGAACAAAGAAAATGTGTTGAAACATCGATTTACATCGTAGAGAATAAGTTTCGTTGTTAGTTGAACGTCAAATCACGATCGTTTACAAGACAGCGGGGCATTTATCAAATCAAGACGAAAAGGAGGGAGCCGGAAGCTGTCGACACACACGAAATACGTATAGGGGATTGCTTCTATAGTGGCTGTGCGGTTCTCTTTCGCCTCTACAATCAATCAAACTTCCTTCATATCGCGAAACTTTCTACGTGACGCGAAAGAAAATAACTTTAAACCGAAAGCGAAAGCAACGCCCGCGATAAACGAGTGGATTTCGAAGGGGGTTTGAAGAATGCTGCTACCCTTAATCAGAAGTAGCTGTAGAAGGCATTTTAGATTATTAATATCAATCTAAAACGTTGAGGGGTACGAAACTCTCCGTCTTCGGTGAGCGATATGACGACTAACAGTTGCTACCGCTCCTAATTATACGTTTTAATAACTTCGAGACCGAATCTTCTGCTGATTGACTGTTAATTGCTAGCGGTTGTAATTAAATTTTAATTAGTTACTTACGATTGACTTGTCGTCCTCATCGACGTTGACGTAGAAGAACTTTTTGAAATATATAACACAAGAGGAAGTTCTTAATTACTTTTGTTAGTTAAATCTTAATTGTTAGATAAATTCGGTGAGAAATTTCTTTGTTTAATATTTTCATCTGAGATAAAAAATGTTTTCAAGTTAAGAACAGCAAGAACTTTACAACTGAATAATACGGAAACGTGAAGTTATTGGAAGTGTGGAGGTGTATGAGATATATCATAAATCGTTCATCTTTTCTGCCTTCCTTCTGATTTTCGCTCAACAAATATTGAGTAAAAACACTTTCATTTGCCGAAAGAAGAATCCATAATGGAAATTAATGTGTTGCTTGTTATTGATATATGCAATATATGTAATATACATATTACTTACTATATTAGGTATGTTCAAATTATTATTCATGATCATATATTTCTTCAAGTCAAAATTTAACATAACCACATGTTAAATTTTTATTTTTGTACTTCTATGTGTATGTGATCAACTAAACATTTTCTATTTTTGTACATATACATTTTTCCTACATACACAAGCAAGACAAGTAAGAAAAAAATAGTGTTATATAACGCACCCTTTTATAACGAACTAACTTAATAGTCCCAAAAATGTCTCTGTATAACATTATTCAAATAAATTTGCTTAAAACGAATCCGGTTATATCAATTTTTCAGGTATAACGAACTAATTATTGAAGTAATTTTGGTTGTAACGAACGCTTTGCTGTTTTCAAGTGAATTCCTAAACAAAATACATTAGTACTATCTATTTATCGATTCTATGTCATCAATGAAGTAGAAATGTTTGATGAAGATGCCGACATTCCACTTACACAATTTATTTGTAAAAGTTGTTTTGGTCCGTGTTTTTTGAGGAATGTTATGGATTGGGTTGGGTTGCGCTCCAACTTCATATTTTCTCTCATATTAAATGGTTGGACTTTGAAATTCAACCCAGTCTAACCGAACCCAACTCAATTAAACCGAACCCAACCCATAACACTCCAAGTATCGAATGATATGAAGATGGAGCTCAACCCACCCAAACACAACGCTTTCTTTTCCTTTTCTTATTATGGAAGAGATTAGGAAACCGGTGAACAGATAGAATATATAATTTTCATGTATTTTCAAGTCTCATTTCGACTAACTTTTTCTAAGAGTCTTTCATGACTCTCTTTAAACACATTATTTTTGTTACCATATCTTTCACAATATTCCATACATTTTTTGATTCTAATATAACCTTAATGATATTACCTCTATTTAATAACCGACCGCATTTTCGTTCACAAATACTTCTTTCTTTACAAAACTTTTCCGCCATAAACAATGTATGTTCCACTCCTTCTGAAATATTCCTTGATTTGTTTTTATAAGTTGGGTTAAGAGTTAACTTTATATTATTCAATATGATTGATGATACGAGGTTGATACTCACCATAACCCAACCATAGAAGAAAAAATAATCACGGAATATTTACAAAGATAAAAAATATTTCCAAATTTTGCACTTGATTTTTTCTTGATAATTATGTTCTTTCCTCAACCTGAAATCCATTGGAAGCAAACCAGCATACACTTGAATTTCTTCTACAGACAAATTAAACCCAACCCGAATCTAATCATTAAAGAAAAAAAATGTGGAATATTTACAAAAATTTAAAAAAATCCAAATTGGGGTTGATTTCTTGTTGTAGGGTTGGATTGGGTTGAGCTTCAACTTCATTCTATCTATTCTTCATTCTATATATATAAAAGAGATTTTATTAAAAAAGTAAACTCAAAATTTTTTTATGGTTGGGTTGGGTTGAGCTTCCACTTCATACCATTCTTCGTATTGGTAATGGTATGAAGCTGGAAATGAACCCAACCCAACCATAAAAGAAGTTTGTGTTTGATTGTTTCTTATATAAGAGATAATATGAAGTTATACCCCTAATAAAATGAAGTACTGAAAAAAAAGTCAAACCCAAAATGCTTCTATAGTTGTGCTATGTGAAGTTTCAACTTCATACCATTATAAATTCGAAGGATGGTATGAATATGAAGCTCAATCCAACCCAACCTTAGAATCATTTTGGGTTTGATTTTTTCTATTATGAATACAAAGTATGGTAAAAGATTTTGATTTTAATTTCAACCATAGATTTTGAGTTTTTTCTTATATAAGGCATAATATGAAGTCGAAGCTCAACCCTACAAGAAAAAATGAAATCTTTGGAAATATATTGTCTTTTTTTATTCGCATAAGAAAAAATCAAACCCAATATTTTTTATGGTTGGGTTGGGTTGAGCTTCAACCTCGTACCATCCCTCATATTCCCTCATATTTATAATGGTATGAACATGGAGGTCAATCCAACTCAAGCATAAACGAGTATTGGGTTTGATTTTTCTAAAGCGAAGAAAATAAATAGAAAAATCAAACCCGAAATATGAAAACATTCCATAATTTTTTTCTATGGTTACCTTGGAATAAATAAAAAACAACAAATCTTCTATGTTCAATTCAATATGAGAGATAGTATGAAGTTAAAGCTCAACTCATCCCAACTTGATACTATGATACCATGCTGATTTCAGTCTATTTCTTCCTAAATTATATAATCCCATTCAATTTAATAACGAAAAATGGTCTGCTTAATTTAAATAGGTTATAAATTTTTGTCTATAATGATCTTTGGTTATAACAAACCGATTTTTAAGTCTCCATCAAGGGACTTCGTTATATCCGGAATGTATTACACATAAGTATAAGAAATAAAGTGTGTTGACATAAATACAAAGATAATTAATAAATCACAAGGGATTTCGAGATAAGAGCCATCTAAAAAAATAGCTGAGCTCGGAAGGTGAATAAACCATAACACATAAATGCATCTTAGCTATTTTGGATTTTGCTGGAAGTGATGACGATGTAATATGTTAATATTTGATATGGTGAGTTTGAATAATCGAGGCTTATTGTGTGACCAAATTATCAATGATATATCTTCATAATTCTGGGACCAAGATGTATTTGTTTCACATTTTATTAACGTTTCTATAAAAACCTAATGGTTTTTTGCAATGTAGAAAATTTTACAAATCATTTTTCTTTGTGAACTTCTAGTTCCATTCTATCATCGCATTGATCTTCTGCTATCTCGCAATTTCTTTAGAGTCCATGAGCTGATCTAATTCGAGCTTCTTTCTTATATTCCATGTTCTAGCACCAAGTTAGCTCTGTTCATA
Source organism: Onthophagus sagittarius (assembly GCA_036711965.1). Taxonomy (NCBI): domain Eukaryota; kingdom Metazoa; phylum Arthropoda; class Insecta; order Coleoptera; family Scarabaeidae; genus Onthophagus; species Onthophagus sagittarius. The sequence continues at coordinate 10,518,027 of JASERS010000005.1, read as the reverse complement.
TAGCTTACGTATCATCTGATATTTCGTTTTGTTTTTATTTGCTGTCATCATGGTTCATGATCTGTATGTTCTTAATTTTATATTATAGTGATAGATTTTAAGATTTATTTGCCGTCCTGAGACGCACGGCTAAACCGGAATATTTGTAGTTCTAGCTCTAGTGTTAGTTCTAGTTTTATTGTTCGTTACCGCAAGATCGTTGCTTATTTTTATTAAAGTAGTGTTAGTTCTCGTGAACAATCTGAGGGTGTATAAAATCCAATACTAAAACTAACACCACCATTACGACTAAGACTAAATTTAGAATTAAAAATTTTCAGCGTCAACCTTCTTAAGAGGCGTACGGCTAAACCTAGTTGTAATGTTAGTGTTAATTCTAAACTTACAACTAGAATAATTTGGGTTCAGCCGTGTTAAGAGATACGCAATTAAACCTGAATTTTCTACTTCCAGTTTTAGAAAAAGTTCTAGTGCAAGTGTTAAGTTGATTCTAATTTTGATTATTATTGCAAATGCAAATAGCTTAAAAAGATTTATTTAGACACAATTTTCAGGATTCAATTATCCTTTCTGTTACACCCAAGGGGATAATGCTTTTCGTAGTGATGTTACGACAGCCATTTCTACGCTAATTTTGAGCCGTTAAACAGAATTAAATGTCAGACCGTCTTATCCCGTCGTTTCCTAGTTTCGGTGTCTTATTGTTTCATTAACACGCTGACTAACTTAATCCAAACGGTGGCGGGCCTAACAATGTCTCGGATTTAATAACGCTTCGGCGTCGAGGTTTAATTTGCGAAACGATTTTTTTCGGCTACTTTCATTTATTACAAAGCTATTAGAACCGTGCTTCCGTCGTTATTGTTATGGTAATTTTAGCGTGTCGTCGACCGGAATAACACCTTTTTTTCTTAAGAATTAAACCTAATTATGTTAACTAATTTGTAACAAGGATAAGTTTCTTCGATGATTTTCGAATATATGTTGATTCAACATTAATATTATACATTATATACATTCGTGGGTCAGTTGAGTAAATAAACCCTAAAAAGCAAGGGTTTCCACCTCTTCTCCGCAAATAATAATTTCGTTTAACAAACAAGACTCCGTTCAATTCTAACCCTTACGAAAATGGTGTGTAAAGAATGAAAAGGAAATTTATTTGACCAGTCACGTGGGTTAGCATGCGTTTAAGTTCACACAGGAAGGGAGTTAAACTGTCGAGAACACAACCTATTTTTATGAATATTGTATACGTTATGGACGTTTTATTAAAGGTGTGTGCATTTTTATTCCGTTTCAAAAACATCGTTAAAACCCGAACAAGAGAGAGAAAAATCGATTCGATGGTTCCCTTTTAATTCCGAATTTAATTAAAATTCTTACGGAAACGTCGTCGTAGATGTCGTCCTCTACTAATCCTACGTAAATATGAACGTAATATTTGCGTTTAATTAAAAGGGACTCTCACGTACGGTTCTGGTTTAATAATTACTACCTATCCGGTACGGTTTATGGGAGAATTGGCAAACAATTATTACTATTAAAATAATTATTCAATATTTTTACAAAAAAAAAATACTCCACGTTTAACGATTGAGTACTAGCAGAAAATGTTTTAACGCATTTGAAGCAATTAAGTGTTTAAAGGAAGTACTCACACAAGACGTCGTTCTGTGTAATTTTCACTACTTAGAAATTCTCTTTTCAATATAGAGAGAGATAGGTAAGATCCTTCAAACGTAAATGTGATCTTAAACTTGGAATCCACTTAAAACGAACGCCACCGCGCGAAATAATATCCAGTTCAAGATTATTACCCTAACTGTAAAACAGCTTAATTCAATTTCTTAAAAATAAAACCACGATCCCCGATTAAAATAAGTGAACGTATGGTAATTTCAATTTTATTTTTGAATCGTTACGATTTTAAAACGCATTTCTATGATAACGAGGAATACCGCAATTAATGTAACTGTTTGCTTGTATTTCGCTTGTTAAGTTTTTTCAAGTAAACATTGAGGCAAGAAACGATAATCGCTAAGTGAACATAACTGGATATCAACAGGAGATAAATTATTAATTTGTTTTTACTCTGAGTTGTATGTTACTGGTTCTTAGAAAATTACAACGTTTTTTGTCACATTTAATTAATTATAGGAAATGCATAGAAAACAATTTGAGATAAAGTTTTCCAAATCTAAAGAAATCTTACAAGGTAAGAGTATAATAGAGTTGATTGTTCAATGTTGGTTTGTTACTTTTATGAATTACCATTTATTAGACAAATTCAAACACAAAACTTTCTATCATTTGCAATTTTCATTATTTAGTACTATTCTTATCTCGCTATAAAGAAGAAAGAGGTTTCAAATTAAAAGACCTATAAAATACGAAAATCTTATTTTGAACGAATCCTAAGCATATTAAAATGGACTTTTATCACCTACAATTTCCATTAATTAGTACTATTCTTATCTCACTGTAAAGAAGAAAAAGATTTTGAATTCGATGAGTTACTAGAAGAGCTATTAAATACGGAATGGAAATAATTGGTTAAGTTGGTCATTAAAATTTCAAAAATTCTTAATCTGAGGTTATGCCAGATTAAGAGGTTATTATTACTACCAAACACCGCTTACAAGGTAATGTGAGATAACTTTATTTTGGACGAATCTTGGAAGTATTTCAAACTGAACCTAGACTTCCTGGAGACGTACACGAAATATGCATGGAATATAAGAAGAACTTGTATAGTGTTGACTTCAAATTCAGATAGGTCTTTGATAAAACGAATAGAAACAAGATGTTACAATATCTCGAGTCTATTTTTAAGAATGGGTCCAAACTATACCATAAGAGCATCTGAGGGATAGTACTGCCAAGTGATATTATTTTGGACGAATCCTGGAAATATGTAGAGTAGACATAGGCATCATGAGAAAGTACATAAAAAATTCATGAAATATAACGAGAACCTGTACAGTATTCACTTCAATTTCAAACAGGTTTTTGATAAAATGAATAGCATGGTTCTAAACTGAACCATAACAACATTTGAGGGATAACACTGCCAACTACTACACCGCATAGAGTGATATCAGAGCTGTGGACATTATTTTGGAAGAAATCCTGGAAGTACATCAAACTGGATTTAGGCTTCCTGGGAATGTACATGAAAAATTCATGGAATATAACAAGAACTTGCATAGTGTTGACTTCAAATTCAAAAGACCTGCTCTCAACCGGGTCTCAAACTAAGCCAAAACATCTGAAGCATAACACTGTTAACACTATCTACAGAGTGATATCAGAACATTGAACTATAATAAGAACACGTACACTACCTGTGTGCTATGAGAACTGTGAATATCAGTTTGAACGAATCATGGAAGTATATCAAACTGGCATTCTAAAAACGTACATGAAAAATTCATAGAATATAACAAGAGCCTGTACAGTTGACTTCAATTTCAAACAGGTCTTTGATAAAATGAATAAAAAGAAGACGTTACAATGCCTCGAGCATATGTATAGGAAGGGTTATCTACCTCGCATAGTGATATCAAAACTGTGAATATTAATTTGGACTAATCCTAGAAGTACATCAAATTGGACTTTAGCTCCCTTGGAACATACACGCAAAATTCATGGAATATAATAAGAACTTACACATTATTGACTTTAATTTCAAACAGGTCTTTGATAAAATTAATAATAACAAGACGTTCCAATGCCTCCAGAGCCAATTTATAAGAAAGGTTCCAAACTAAACCTGCATAAAGTAATATCAAACCCTTGAACATGATTTGAAACGAATTCTGGAATTCATGGAATACAGGCTGTTCGGTATCTTCCGGATCAGAGGTATATAGCGATGTAGAGCACATTATTTTGAGACGATTTTTCTAATAAATTTTTTCATATTGTTTATAACAACCGCACGAGAACTGTTTAAACGCGTCTAATAGCGATTCCAGGAAACAACTGAGGAAGTCGTAAATCGATCTCAGGTAATCGGTCAAACCCCCTCAATCATCCACTTATACTTTTATTTCTCATAAAAATTTGTTTATTGATTTTTCACTTTGTAACGTTCACAATTTAGTTGTTGTGATAAGATACATATCATTAAAGGGTAAAGGAATAAAAATGAATATGTCTCATTTTTTCAATTACAATAATTCAATAAGTTATGTATTATAAATATGTAAGAGTAAAATAAATACGTAAGAGATGGGTGATAAGGCGGGGGTAACATAACATCGCTATATACATCTGATCCGGAAGATAGTGGACACTTGTATAAGTGTCATATCTCGGAAACTACTCATCGTGGAATCTCGCGATAAAAAATTTTAAGAGTGATGCCGCTGAGAGAATAAGCTGGAAATTATTTTCTGGTTTCTTTGATGATACCATATAAAATATAGATAAAAATATTGATTGTCTCGGAATTTCGCTGTATTCATATAACGAAAACGTATATGATTTTTAAAGTTAAGATTAATTCTAGCCTTTTTATAACTTTTTCGTCCTATCTGTAAAAATGAGGTAATTTGCAATAATTTCAAAATAACTTAATGGAATATAATAAACTTGGTATCGTTGAAAAGAGTTTTTCTTAGGTAAGAAAACTTACCTTGTTTGTGATGAAATGTAATTTGATATTTTTGGCCACTGGAGGGCATTTTCCGTAATTACAACAAAAATTGTGAAGTTTCTTAGAAAAGTTTATCTATTAGTATAACTTTTTTCATAAAAATATACTATAATGAATCTTAAACAAAGTTGTGAAAACCGCAACTCGATATCTTGTTCCTGACTTAAAATATCGATATACGAAGATTCTATAAGAAAATTCGATGGATGACGTTAAGCTTACGTTTTCTCAAAACTTTTAGATAACAAATTTTTTTCGATCGTTAATCAAACTGTAATAAATAGACAGTGTATAGATAATTTATAGATAATTAAAAATGTGGGGTAAAAAGTCATTCAATATGGAGAAAATTTAGTTTTAATTTAATTTATAAGTAATTTAGTTTTTGACCGCGCTGTATAAGAGACACTAATACAGCAAATAACAATGTATTAATCAGCATATGTTGAGTAATCGTGCCAATGCAGATCCTTTTTTGAATGAACGTTAGCTGAGATATGAGCTTTTAGAAAACATGATAAAATATGCCAAAAAGCCCTTAAAATCAAACTAATACGAAAACAAAAAACATTATAATCCATGCAAAACGTTAAGGCCCCTCATTTTATAGATCGATATCTTCGTAACTCCTCAATAAATAGAATTGTAGTGAACCCCGTTATAATCAGTAAACATTTCTGAGTATCATATGTTAATTTATAAATTGTCAGGTCTTTGGTTTTTCTTTTATTGCGAGTTAAGTTAAAAGTACCGGGTTTTTGAGGGTGCCAGCAACTTTGTCTACTTTGCGATTTTTTTCTCAAAAACAATTTGGCCAAAGCTTTTCAAATGTGAACGAGTTATAAACTGATGTGTCGACAAAAAGCCCTTAAAATCAAACTAATACGAAAACAAAAAGCATTATAATCCGTGCAAAAAGTTAAGGCCCCTCATTTTATAGATCGATATCTTCGTAACACCTCAATAAAAAGAATTGCAGTGAACCCCATTATAATCAGTAAACATTTCTGAGTATCATATGTTAATTTATAAATTGTCAGGTCTTTGGTTTTTCTTTTATTGCGAGTTAAGTTAAAAGTACCGGGATTTTGAGGGTGCCTGCAACTTTGTCTGCTTTGCGATTTTTTTCTCAAAAACTATTTGGCCAAAGCTTTTCAAATGTGAACGAGTTATAAACTGATGTGTCGACAAAAAGCCCTTAAAATCAAACTAATACGAAAACAAAAAACATTATAATCCGTGCAAAAAGTTAAGGCCCCTCATTTTATAGATCGATATCTTCGTAACACCTCAAAAAAAGGAATTGCAGTGAACCCCGTTATAATCAGTAAACATTTCTGAGTATCATATGTTAATTTATAAATTGTCAGGTCTTTGGTTTTCTTTTATTGCGAGTTAAGTTAAAAGTACCGGGTTTTTGAGGGTGCCAGCAACTTTGTCTACTTTGCGATTTTTTTCTCAAAAACTATTTGGCCAAAGCTCTTCAAATGTGAACGAGTTATAAACTGATGTGTCGATTAATACATTTTTTCAAATTGTTTATAACAACCGCACGAGAACTGTTTAAACGAAGATAATTAAAAGTTAAGGGAAAAAAATGAACTCTCAATTTTTTAATTACAATAATTCATTAAGTTATGTGTTATAAATATGTAAGAACAACATAAATACGTAAGAGACGGGTATTAACATAACGAAAAAGTATATGATTTCTAAAGTTGAGATAAACTTTAGATTTTTATAATTTTTTCGTCCTATCTGTAAAAATGAGGTAATTTACAATAATTTCAAAATAACTTAATGGAATATAATAAATTTGGTATCGTTGAAAAGAGTTTTTCTTAGGTAGGAAAACTTACCTTGTTTGCGATGAAATGTTATTTGATATTTTTGGCCACTGGAGGGCATTTTCCGTAATTACAACAAAAATTGTGAAGTTTCTTAGAAAAGTTTATCTGTTGGTATAACTTTTTTCATGAAAATATACCATAATGAATCTCAAACAAACTAGTGAAAACCGCAACTCAATATCTTGTTCCTAACTTAAAATATCGATATACGAAGATTCTATAAGAAAATTCGATGGATGACGTTAAGCTTAAGTTTTCTCAAAACTTTTAGGTAATACATTTTTTTCGATCGTTATTTAAACTGTAATAAATAGACAGTGTATATATAATATAGTATAGATAAAAAGAATTGCAGTGAACCCGCTTATAATCAATGAACATTTCTGAGTATCATATATTAATTTATAAATTGTCAGGTCTTTGGTTTATTTTTCATTGCGACTTAAGTGAAAAGTACCAGGTTTTTGAGTGTGCCAGCACCTTTGTCTACTTTGCGATTCTTTTTGCAAAAACTATTTGACCAAAACTCTTCAAATGTAAATGAGTTATAAATTCATGTGTTATAGTTGCGTAGAAAATCGCGAATTGGTAGGATGCGCTTATTTCGAAAACACCATGCTAAATTTTAACACGATTTTCACCACAATAAGTCAAATAATGTAGTTTGTCGGATTCCATATCAATTTTTCAAAATTGTAGCTCCCACATTTTTAAGAGCGATTAATTATAATTACGAATTAAGGAGAAAGTGAAATAAGCAATGTGGAAGAGCTACTCATTAGGGAAACCTATTAATTTAGAATAACTGATAACGGAATCTAATAATCGATATTATTTGACATATTTTGGTAAAAACCGCGTTGAAGTCTGTTAGATTATTTTGGAAATAACCCTATCCTACTAAACTATATGGCATATCGATAAAACAAATATACACCACATTAAGAACACATCATGTTAGCACCGGTGCAAATTTGAAAATTATTTGTTAAACGGTTTTTGAGAAAAAATCCAACACTTTCCAAATTAACATATGACATGCAGAAATGTTCACGGATTATAACAAACTTAACCTCAATTTTTTTTAATTGAGCGGTTACAAAGATGTCGATCTCTAAAGTGAAGAGCCTTCACTGTTTGCACGGATTTTAGGTACCAACAATATCTATCAAAGTGAACATAAGTAATAGGTGTAATAATAATATTATATGTATACATTACTATAGTGATGTAACTAAAGTATTCTATTTAAAATAACAAAGTTGTCCACTTTCAGAAGATCATCTTAAGAGAATATTTTAGATCAAAAATTCATCAGAACAATTCATGTTATTAAAATTTCAATCCTCTATGAATACCGCATCCTAAAAAAGTTCTAACGAATCAGTTATGAGATACACCCTGTATAGATAATATTATGCTAATTTTATTAAAAGTTACAGAGTAAAATTGTTAAATTTAACAATTTAGTACCATCTAGAATTAACACATATAAGAAACATTCAAGTATAACTACTGTACGTCTCTTAAGACGGCTAAAGCTGAATATTTCTAGTCTTAGTTCTAATACTAGTGTAAGTTTTAGTATTAGTTGTTATTCAGCCTTAGATTATTAACTAAAACTAATACTAGACTAACACTACACCTAAACTAACAACTAGAAACATTTGGATTATGAGTAAGAACCGACGTGTGGTGTATATAAGAATTAGAATTAATCAAATAAATAATAAGAAAGAAGTTAAATTTATAAGACAGTTCTAAGACGTGGAATTTTTTGGAATCATTTTTTCTAAAATCAACTAACTTAATAAGGTTATTCACCTTATAACCTTAAGTTAAATAAGTAATAGAGAAGTAATAGTTCGCAACGGCTCCTGATGATGATTGATTAAAAGTAGTTGAAACCAGTACCAAAAATTATATTTACAATACAATACAATACAATACAATTTATTGCCACCAAGAAATACAATAAAAGAAAAAAAAATATACACATCATTCCTTAACATTGGTACAAGGTTAACAAAAGGTCGATTTATCGCCAGAGGCGATGTTTTCAAAACGACCCAATCAGCAATGTATGTTAAAAAAAAATAAATTGATATGGCGAATATAAGTAAAAAAAAATAATAAATTTATGTATAAAGTATTAGAAAAAGAGTACGCAAGAATAAGAAGGAAAGAGACTCGAATTACACAAAAGAAATATGATTGGAGAAGAAGAAATAAAGCTATCAGCTGAGAACGGAAAGAGAAGAGGCAGATTAAATCAGGAAACAGTCTGAGACAACTGTTGTGACAACAAGCGATCTTTAAGCGATGCTCTGAATACAGAAAAACTACGGGCTTCCCGCAACTCAGTGGGTAAGTTATTCCAGAGAGTTATAGCTTGCACTGTGTATGACCCGTGATATATTTCGGTACGATGAATCGGAAACATGAGTGAGACACCAGATTGTGCTCTAGTAGGAAGACCGCGAGAGGCCATGAACTCAAATGTAGTGAACAGATAGAATGGAGACTGAGAGGAAAGAATCTTGTATAAGGTAGTTAGTATACGGAAAGATCTACGGTTCTCAACGGTAAGCATTTCGAGGTGATTACGATAAGGTGTAACATGCTCACATTTTCTCAGATCGAAGATAAAGCGCACACAATTATTTTGTAACCTCTCTAATTTGTTACGAAGACCAATCGAAAGGTCCGGGTATACGGTATCGGCATAGTCCAAATGGGGAAGAATTAAAGAGTAACAAAGGTTACGACGAACAGTAGGTGGAAGGAAACAACCAAGCTTGCGTAGGGAGTAGAAACAGAAATAGACCTTCCTACAGATAGACTGAATCTTTTTTAACAGTTCGAGAGAATTGTATAATATTACCGTCAAGTGACAAATAGGTATTGTTAAGGGAGTAAAATTTTGTTACCAGAGGCCTTGATCCAAAAGCAATAGCCTGAGTCTTTGCCACATTTAAACCCAAGCCATGGCATCTAGACCAGTCCAGAACGCTAGCAAGATCCCTATTAAGCCGCATCACCGCTGCTGGAACTTCATCCACAGCTGCAGTTGTATAAATTTGGAGGTCATCTGCATATAGGTGAAAGTTGCACTTAATTATTTTAGAAATGGAGTTTATAAATACTGAAAATAGGAGTGGACCCAAGACACTGCCCTGGGGCACACCACAGTGGCTTGCAACTATAGACGAAGATGATGAGGAGTCACGTACACACAACGAACGATTAGAAAGGTACGATTGAAACCACGCGACACAGCTCGACGAAAAACCCACAGAAGAAAGAATTGCCACCAACAAACCATGATCAACAGAATCAAATGCCTTACTGAAATCGAGCAAGACCAATAAGGTCAAACGCCGATCATCACAACCACGTCTAATATCATCAGTAATCTTGATGAGCGCCGATGTCGTGCTATGGCCTGGCCGAAAACCTGATTGAAAATCAGTGATAATTTTATGCTCATCAAAATACTGCTGCATCTGCATATATACCAAGCGCTCTAGTGCTTTAGAAATTACAGAAATAATGGATATAGGACGAAAATCACTCAGACAAGTGGGACATTTAAGTTTAGGTATGGGTACAACGTAAGCTAGTTTCCAAATAGAGGGGAAGGTCGATGTCTCAAGGGAGAAGTTAAATATGTGGAGTAGTGGAGGAATGATTACATCCAAAATAGGAAGGAGCTGCTTAATGCTGACACCATCAGCACCAACACTAGTGGACTTAGAATGACTGAGAGCCTGGCGGACTTGAAGCTCGTCAAACAGCTCCAAGGAAAATTTAGAATTGACATTAGCAGAGGCAATAATAGCGGTAATAGTTGATGCCTTAACTGAGTCATCGAGAGTAATGGGAGGTTCGGCAAAATAATTGACGAGAGAATCACAATCAAAACCTCCATGATAAGAAGGTGATTCAACCACACCAAGCGAACGCATAGTTTTCCAGAAAGTGTTAGGGGTAGCATAAGACAATTTCCGATAAATATACAATTTTTTTAAGTTCTTACAACGGTGGTTGCAGCGGTTACGCAAGGTACGGTAGGTTTCCCAGTTAGCATTGGATGGATGTCTTCGAAGAAGAGTTTTTGCAGCATTGCGTCTGCGCATAAGATCTTTAACCTCACCATTGAGCCAGGGCGCAGATAAGTGCTTTGTTTTGCGTGGAAGCAAAGGGGCATGACAATCATACAATTCCCTGAGTTGCGTATTGAAGTAGTTAACCTTTTCGTTGATATCCGACATGCGGTATAATTTAAACCAATCGATCATCGAAGCATCAGACATCAATGACTCGCTGTTGATTCCACTGTAGTTTCGAGTCGGAATAGAACGTCTAGGTATCACACAACGTCCAATCTCAAGTGCACAATAAATTAAGTCGTGGTTGGAGAACTGACAAGCTGGAATCTGACCATGAGAAAGTATGTTGTCTGGAGAGGACGTTAAAATAAGGTCCAACATCGACTGAGATATTGGTAAATGGTATGTGGTATATTTAGGCTCCTGATGATAAGTACCTAAACTATATTTTTAATTTTTATGTTATATTCGGGGTTAATCTTAAATCCCTCATAAAAAATATGCTAAAAAAATCTAAAAAACGATGAAAATTGGTTGCAAAAAGGTTGTACGATTTTCTTGTTTGCTGGTGAGCTTAACAAAAGCTTTGGGATTTTAATTGTGTATCCTAATCCTAAAAGGGGGCCGTACATATCTCGGTCCAAATTAAATCTTAAATGAAATTTGAAACTATTTTCCCTCTCTTTTCTCTATGTTCGAATACAATAAGGGGTGGATATGAAACCCTCGTTCTTCCCTTGTTACGTTTGATATTGATTTCATCGTTTCATCTCAAAGTTTTCCGATTTAATAATAATCATACAGTTTTAACAATTTGAAATCGATTCCGCTGTAGAGTTACATATTGCGCCGGTTCAAAGAGCGTCAAAAAGTTATGTGCGCAATTTTCCGCGGCGAAGAGTTAAGAGGGAAGAAAAATTTTCGAGGATAACCGTAAAATCTTGTATTTACGACGCGAAAGATGAGCAAAAAGTTATGAAGGCGAAAAGTTTGAAGGGGGGAGAGGTGAAAAGGGAAAAATCTGTGTGGAGATAATTGCCGATGGTGGAGCGGCAAGGAATAGCGCCATCTGTTCGATTTTAAAGTAAACGAAGAGGGCCCTCGTGAAGTGCTGACTTCGCTTGTGCTCTACACCCGACGAGTGCACTGGACGATTTTTGTTGAAATATGTAAATCTGGGGCCCTTTCTACTCGCCGAGAACCCCATCTATCATACGCAGATGAATCAATTCGATTTTGTGGGTAACTTTTCACCACCAACAATGCAACTATTACCATATTTTACTTTTTTTTTGATAAACGACCACTATTTGTTACAAAAGAAATTTTTGAGATCCAATTTGTTGAATACAAATGACATTCGTTAAAGAGTTTCGCTTAAAATTGGTTGGGCAATCAACGAGAGAACGGTCATTCCGTGCTTGTTTACATTCTGGCCGCTAATTAAGACAGCGAAATTATAATCGATTACTTTTGCGAGACGACGATGAGAACGAAGGGGAACAAGGGAGAAGAAGAGGGAGGCGTCGACCGCCGGCCAACAATGTTTGACGTATTTACGAGTGGGCGTGCCGGGGGTAATTAATTTTCGGCTGAGGTAAAAAATCTAACGAGCCTAACACGTCGGTTATTTATGGACACGCAATTATACGGGCATCGGACGTCGTTTCTCGTGTTTTAATTATTTCCAATCGACTCTCGGTCCTCGCCTTGTTTCTCTTATTGTCTACGCAACGCGCGCGCAGAAAATTAATCCCTAAGATTTATAAGCCGAACGCAGAAAGATTGCAAACACAGGCAATTTATCAACGAATGCTGTTGTTGCTCGTTACCAACCCCTCAACGAACATTATCTCTTTTGTTGTGTGCAGACATTTTTTAACGATACATTAGCGTACGATTACTGTTATAGGAAAACTCTCATGGGACCTAATCAGGAAATTCTCAAATATCATTTCGATCATTAACCTGTATTAGCTTTCAACGATATTTTTTAATTCAACTTTACACTTAAATTTTGTACTTGAAAGAGATTGTTCGTGAAAAACACATCCGACTCGTATTAATTGAAAATCAACCGTATAATCTGTGTAATACCCAATTTCCTTTAATAATAAGTTGGGTTGGGCACAGCGTTGCTAATCTATTCCGCCCAAATATCCGTAAAATCAATGATAAAAATTCGGTAGGTTTTAATATTAAGTCAAAAATTGTTGTGTAATTCAAGTAGGGTGGAATCTTGAAGGCCCATTCATTACGTCATGCATGGGTAGGCAATCGTAATATTGTTGTGTATAAGAACTGAGTTATGCAGAGTAGAAATATGTAGAATACAATGAATTATGATGATTTAATGTGACTTACCTGTATAATGAATTGTACTTCCGAGAAGTTGAAGTAAGAAGTGGAAGTTGGGTGAAATCTGATCGAAATTGGTGGAACCTAAAATAAAAAATATTTCGATAATAATGAGTTAGGTGTTAAACTTTCGAAACGTTCAATATCTTAGTAATACATTAAGTTATACAAACCAAATTTGGTATATGTTATAAATGTGCTAAAGATATTAATTGTTAGCTAGTTAAGGTCAATTGGGGTATTTCAAAGAGTTGATTTAGGGTGATAGTCTCCTAAATTTTGACAAATTTTTGAAATATCTGTTGCATTTAAATATTATTAACTAATAGAACTTTAATATTGACATCTTAACATTATTAACATATCATGTAAAATTTAATTCTTAATCATTTTTCACTATTATTATTTTTTAAAAAATACTGTCATTTAAATTAAAAACGTAAATAATTGAAGACAAGTACAATATCGCTCAAAAGTATGTGATGATTTGGTTTTCTTCTAATATAAACAAAACATGTCTCAGACATATTTCAATCAATGGATAACAAGTAAATAGAATTATATTATTCTGTCGAGGTAACTACGTCAAAGCATAGATGAGCATAGAGGTGTGACTATTATTTTTTGAATTGAAATGTTATGTCTAGCAACAACTTTTTATTTTTAGTTTCCCGATAGTTTCACATATTTTCTGAATGTTATGAAATATTATTATTATGATCCGTCGCGACGTCCGTTTAAAGACATGTCAGATTTTTGCGAATCGAAGTTAGTGAATCGTTTAAAGCATTACATTTGCACATGATCCACTTTCTATAAAATTAATGGAAATATATTAAGAATTTTCCAAGCTCTATGTGAGATTCTTTTCCACATACAGTAAAGCTTCGCTAATCCTAATCCAAGGTTAATTCAAATTACGGAACTGTACAGGGTTGCCATATCAGTTTGTAAAGTACTCTAATACTTTAGAAACTAATACTAATTCTCGTTAAAAAATGTCTTCAGATGTACTGCTAAACCCACCCCAACCCAACCCTGTATATTTAAATTGGAGTAATACTAGAACTATCACTAAATCTAGAACTAGAATCGTTCAGGTTTCTAGATCTAGAGTTAGATCTAATGATATAAATGTAGAACTAACACTAGACCTAGAAGAGGAAAGAGCCATGCGTCTTCAGACGCACGGTTAAACCCGAACCTTTTCTAGGCCCAGTGTTAGTTCTAGTTTGCATTGCAATTGAAATATACAGGGTTGCCAAATCAATTTGTAAGGTACTCTATTCTAAAAACTATTCATGGTAGAGGTCTTCGTTAAAAAATGTTTTCAGATGCACGGCTAAACCCAACCCTATATATTTGAACCAGAACCGTTCTAAGATATTCGGCGCCCCTTTTCGTACATCATTCAGTGCCAAAGAGAAAAACGTTCGAACTTCAGAAGGAACACTGGATACATGTATTATGGAAACACCATGCATTTCATTGCAAAAACAGGCACCCTCCAAGAGTTGGCGCCCATGACTGTAGCCCTATTACCCCTTAGGTTTAGGATAACGCTATTCCCCTTCCACATGTGACTATTCAAATACCTCTAGCATTTTGCTAATAAATTGGCTAACAGATTGGCAAACATTGGGAAGTATTAATTCAGCAATTTTAATAGAAGCCCTTCAGTGTTTTCAAAATATTGTCTTGCTTTACACTGAACGAAGAATCTGTTAATTTTGATTAGCGAATCCTTTACCAATTCGGATTACAAGGGACACAATGCAAATTTTACATTTTTAATTTTGTTCGTAGAGCTTTACTGTACGTCGCTCCAAAACGAAGTACAGAACTCGACATAATGTTGAAAATGATTATCCTTTTGTTTGAATAAACACAAGTCAGTTACTTTTGCATAAAGTTAAAGTAAAGACACATCCACCCCTATAATTAAACCTTGATTGTGTTACTGAACGAAAAGTTCCATAAAAGCAAATTTTCAAAAAAGAGTTCCGCGCCATGACAAAAGCTGAAAGAATAACACTGAAGTAGAGAATGCTAGATCTCGAATCATTATATGAATGAAGAAGAAATACGTTGTGTGGTTGTGCAGCTCGAACCCATCGTTTCAGCTAAGAACTGAAAGGCACACGTAGAGTAATGAAGGTGCACCTCAACTAAACTTATGAACACTCCCCTCAATCCCAAATTTCTGCTTCTCACGATTAAACAGTACGATGGTTCCGCCGTTACAAGTACAAGGACTTTTTGAAGGATGGCATGATTCCCTGGCATCCAAAAAGATGGGTTGGAGTTGACTGATCTAGCAATAAAGTGATCACAATAAATCGCGCTAACTAGTTTGCACAGCGTCGTACACGTCGTGTGGTAATGGTTGTGGTGCTCTGTGTTACAAGTTGAAGGGCATTCAAGTCACTTTCTCAATGTAAATTAGAATTTACATTTACTAATTCGATGCTCCATACACGCCAGGTTATCATCAACAATAGGGGTTGCCCAAGCAAATACTAGGTTTGCTGTTGTTAGTTGTAGGGCAAATAATACTTGAAAAGTTAAGATGAATAGTCTGTACATACATGGGCTCGTAAATGCCTTCTTATATAGAGTATATAGAGCAACAAAGGTTCTTTAAAATTAATCATTTAACATTAAAAAGCTTTCTCTGAAATACAATCATAGTTACAACTAACACTACCACTAGAACTAGCAATAGTCCCAGAACTGGATAAATTCATGTGTAGTGTGTTCATATCATAAAATTGCATAATCCCGAATAAATCATTAAAGTTGGCAACGTTGATCGAACACAAAACAATTAACTTAAAAATATTTTACTTCTTCCCCTAACTTAATAATAACAAAATAACAATAAATCCTCTTAAAAGCCCCAATCCGTAACATTCTTGCATAAACGATAGACGAAGGAACATCCATCATCAGAAGATTTGCCGTCGTCGTCGAGTATGCTGCACCTTTTGCTTAATAAAACACGCTGTCATCGCTTATTAATCCAAGGGAGTAATTAATAAAATAAAATCGGAAGCTGGCCTTTCTGTCGTACGGAGCCCTGAAGCTACACAACTACATCACTCTCCCAAAAAAAGCTTCCTCTCTCTCGCTTACGGGACATCTTTCGTTCTCTCTTATTGGATGCGTTTTCGGCGATGTTTCTTTTTAATAAATGGGCGGTCGCCGTTGGACTCGACACAGAGTCGACTCCTCTCGCTTCTGTACACGAGTTATTATTAAAATGAGATCATTAATCACTCGGGTGACATCTTTGACGAAATCCCCTCTGTAACTCTAACTGTGAGGTCGTCGAAAAAAAGGCGAAAAGGGGGATGGCAACTTGGTTCTTGTCGTCCTTGTTGTTCTTATTTGTTTTATAAACTTTTCCGGGTTCGTGTTGTCTTTGTTTCGTCACGCCAAATTCTCTCATTTGTAACCACCCCATAATCAAAAAAAGTCTGGCTTGAGGATGGATTCACAAGACGTGATATTTTTACTATTCCTTTTAAAATCGTGGTGCCATTTATCATCTCGTCGTTGCCGTAGCATTCTCACGCTTATTAATAATCAATACGAGACACGGTTAGATGCAAATCGAGGCATCGCCGCGGAAGAAACAAAACCCTGACAAATTGGACTGTAATTCAATATTGGCACGTCTCTTGTTTTTGTTTTTTTTTCCTTTTTTTGTGAACCCATCCTTTTCTCTCCAACAACATCGAGTCCGTTGCAGTTAATTAACAGATGTATCGGTGCAGATAGTATTTTAGCGAGAACGAGGTGGAGAGAGGGTGAAAAGGATCGATGAAGAGAGATTTGAGAGTGAGCGAGAAAGGAGGAAGGGTGGGATGAGAAAAGGGTCGGCGAGAAACGAGAGAACAATCCGAGAATACGATATTAAGATTAATTATGCGAAAGTTATCTGCGCAGACCGTCCTATTCAAACATGGGCGCGAGTTCGGGACTCTCGTCTTGTAACCGTTAACCCCTCCCGAAAATTCCACGGGAAGGACGCCACTGGCAGAGCGGACGCGGCTAATCTTACGTTTCTCCCTTTATCATTAATTATAATGCCGTTTCTGCGGACGTCAGCGGGAATTAAGTATTTTTATCATTAACAGGGATGGTGCGCGTAGAATTTCCGCAGTCCATCTCCAACCATGATTTTGATAAGGGGAGAAAGTCGAAAAGTGAAATTAGAGAATCATTAGCGAGGGTGTATATCGGTGTGACAGAAAATCGCACATCATTTATCATTTTTTCTAGAGCATTTATCACCTTTTTAAAAAGGAAATGAAGGAGTTGATAACATTTGTTTAAGACATAATAAATAACATTTCAATAATTTAACGCCTAGTCATAATGAATCCAAAAGGTTCTTGTATCAATTTATACCGATCAAAAAATTCAATCGGTCCGTGTCTGGGGTACAGCATCGGGCGCCCGGCTACTGTTTTACATTTAGATTTCTATCTTTATTACGCCGGTTAAATTGTCTCTATGACTAATCAAAATCTTGCTGAAAGCTTTGCCGGTGCTGATCAGATGGAATCGGTAAAGATGAGGAGGAGAAGGGTGGGTTTCTGTCCCCGCTTCGAGCCGCTCCTCCCGACTTAACCCTTCTTTGATATAATCATTACGCGGCCTCTTATTCTTGCTTCGTTATTATTTAATTATTTTCATTTCTGCTGCAGACATGTTATATTAGGGAGCGGGCTTTCTCCCTCTCTTCTTCGTCTTCCCCTTTTTCTTTAATCACGGACCATGTTACCGCCCCTTTTATTTTCAGGTAAAAGGGGTTAATGATTTGCAAGAAATTCAAACTTTATAAAGTACAGTAAGATCTCGATATAACAAATCTCATTTAAGATTACCAAACCAAAAATTTCAATCTAAAAACTCTACTATATTTTAGATTGACTACTAATAGAATCAATATTAGCTCTCGCATTAGAATTAACACTCGACTTGAAACTAGCAACATTTGTGAGTGTTCGTGAGAATCTTTATCTGAAGATGCACGGCTAAACCGAAACTTAGTACTACGTCTTGTGTTAAGTTTAGTTTCACCTTTATCCACAATTAAGACTGAATGACAACTAAAAATTTTAATAAAAAAACGACACTTTCTAGTTCTAGGTTTAGTGTTAGTTCTAGTTTTGACTGTTGGTCACCGCTAGATCGTTGTATATTTTTATTGAACTAGAAGGGAAACTAGTACTAGAATCATTCCGGAATATTTGTAGTTCTAGTTCTGAGTGTAGTATTAATTGTACTCAATAATCTAAAGCTGAATAATAACCAAAACTAAGACTAATTCTGGAACAACAAACATGACAAATGTACTCATGGAGTTGAACATTTCTAGTTTCCATTCCTAGTTTAACTTTAAAAATATTTCTTATAACATACTTTTAATAATCATTATAATTCTTCGTATAATCCCATTATATCGAGACTTTATTGTATATTAAAAATAATTATTAAAAAAAATCGAATAACTAATGACTTTTGAATTAAACAGCAGGGGGTTTACAATATTTTTTAGAAGATCATTAGTCAAACGTTTATAATTTAGTTATCTTTTCGCGTTAATTAACCAACGAAAAAGTTCACAGCTGTCGAATTTTCAAGTTTTGAAAACGAAGATGGTATCGCAATATCGAAGATCAAATCGCCGAGTTGCATGTCCGGCGCAAACCGAATGTAATGCATTTATAATGAACGACTAAATCGCAACAACCGACCATCCTACTCTGACCATAACATTTTTAACTCACCACCCTTCTTCGTCTTTCTTATACATTCGAGTTAAAAACCCATCCGTTTTGTTTCTTTCCCTCTCTTTCTTTTCGTTACTATTTTCTTTTGTTAGAGATTTAGAGATAGTAATAATTTGTTTTCGTGTCCTTTTCGAATTTGATGCTATTTGCATTTTTATTCGACTCAATTTATGTTTTTTTGTGTTTTCTTATTGCAGGCTAAGGGAAGAAAGGGGCGATCCGGACAGACCCTTGCCACTCGACCAAAAGGTTCGTGACCTCAGCCCGAGAAACGGTGAGTAGTTTTCGTTAATGTTTGTGCATTTATCAAGAGCCTAACGATGTAAACTGAAATAACACGGTCTGTATACGCAGTTTTTTTCTCTGAGCCGATTATACCAAGACGGTTATTTACTATTTAAGAACATGAGAAAGGAAGAGTGGAGATTAAGATTTCTTTGAGCTGATTACGAATATCAGAACATTTTGTTTTATTAAGTTAGATTTGTGTTTAATTTGACTAATTTACTATGGAACAAAACCTTGGTGTAGATGTGAAACAAGAACTCTACAAAAGCCATATGCAATTCCACAAATCTATCATTACTTGTGTCTACTCGAACATCTTTCTCAGTCTAAGACCAAATGATTAATAAAGTTGTAGGTATAAACTATCAGATTTTTTTATCTATAATCCTGTATTAAAAGAAAAACTTTGGAAAACATTGGTGTTTACAGAGGTGTTATTGATCTGAGAGTGTGGGGACATTTGAGATTTATCATAAACATACATTCCTTTTAATCTCCGCTTATCAAATTTTGAGTAAAATCTCATTATTTCCTAAAAAAAGAGACCATAATGGAAATCAAAGTGTTTCTTGTTATTGACATGTGCAATATATGCAATATACATATTAGGTTTGTCACATGATGGGATAAAATGCAGTCCTTAATTTCAAAAAAATCATTGCTGAGCGCCCAGATCAAATAGAGGGCTGGGGCGGGTATCATCTTAATGATAAGGTGCAAGGTGGAGGAAAAAATGGCGTTATCAGTTCAGACGTTCTTTAAAGTCGAGAAAATCCAATTCGGATTAATTCAACAAGAATATAAAAAATTTATCGATCGTAAGCTATTTGATTTAAATAAATATTCGGGAAACGATCTATTATAAAATGAACTACTTTAGTTTTTCTGTGTCTGTTTTGAAATTAACAATATTATTTTCTGCGTTTATATGGTACATTTCGAGAAACAATCTGTTGTGATAATTTGATTCTTTGTCTAAAATTCAACCATCAGTTTGATATTTTCAAAATCAAACTGATTGTTTAGGTCAAGTGCGTGTTTGGATAGAGCACACATATATTGTGTTGTAATTAACACAATATATATGTCCCGATTGTAGACATTTTTCCGTTTTATCTTTTAATATTGAGAAGTAAAGAATCTAAAAATCCTGTGTAATATGTTTGAAAACAATGGTTACCCAAAGAAGCTCTTTAACAAATTACTGTTTTCTACAAACTTACAACATAAAATAAATCAAAATCTTAACACATCCCAACAAATTCAACAATATAAAAAAATTCCACATATTCCCGGATTAACAGAATTACTTAGACTGCATTTAAAAACCGATAGTTTAACACTTATTAACATTTACCCAAATAAATTGACCAATTACTTCTCAACATTAAAAGATAAAACGGAAAAATGTCTACAATCGGGACTTATATATTGTGTTAATTGTAAAGACAAAGATTAATTGTAAACCATCAGTTTGATTTTGAAAAAACAATAATTTTAGACAAAGAATCAAATTATCGCAACAAATTGTTTCTCGAAATGTACCATATAAACGCAGAAAATAATGTTGTTAATTTCAAAACAGACACAGAAAATCTTAGTAATATTTATTCTTATCTTTTTCAACTTATTCGATGATTTCAAAAATGTTTCCTAAAAAGTAGTTATACATTTGATGTAACGGGTTGCCAAGTGTTGTTTATGTTATTTTATAATTAAATATGTCATTTATTCTCATCTAAAAAAGTGATCTGTGGTAGCGTTTTTTCAATAATTTTAATGATAGTGTTAAATAAGGAACACAACTTTGTACGTATTCTAATCTGTTTTGATTATTGTATTTTATAGTTATTTACTTCATTTCAGTGTACTCTGAAGAAGACAGTCGAAATATCAGTATAAAATAAAGTAGTTCATTTTATAATAGATCGTTTCTCGAATAATTATTTATTAAATTCAACAAGATCAACAATGTAAGGGCTAAAAGAATTAGTTAATAAAAAACCGTTGAGTGACCTAAAAATGTGTAAACACCCGAAAACATCACGGCACTAAGTGCTTCAAATGAACAATCTTCAACTTGCACCCCTACAGGATGATGTGACACGTTGGAGAACGTTTTGTGCCACAAAATGGAAGAATATGGCTAGGAACACAACACTGAAACCTTCTGATTTCAACATCATAAATACAGCCCGTCATGCGAAATTTTGCGAGAGCTTCATCATGGTCGCTTAATCTCAATGGCTTTCGCTCTCCCGATCTGAATCCGTGTGACTTTTTTTCTGTAGTGATACGTTAAAGCTGAGGTATGCAAAGTTCGAACTCGAAACCTTGAAGTTCTGAAAGTGGCGATTGAGGACGTCATCGCTAAAGTTTTCAAGATATACTGGAAAAAGTCTCCTTTGAAAGACTCAATATGTGTTTGGCTCTTCAAGACTCTCACTTGGACCATATTTTTATACAATTAACCCTTCAAATCTGAGACTGCTTCTGTCTCAAGCTGTACATAAGCGTAGGAAATAAAGCGTGTTGATACAAATACAGAAATAACCTACAAATTACAAGAGCTCAATTAGAGCCATGAAAAAGAAGTAACCAAGCTCGGATGGCCATTGATGATATCTTCTTCCAAGTTGATGAAGATTATGTAAGGTGAATACTTTATAACACATAAAGGCATCTTAACTATTTAGAATTTTACTGGGAGTAATGACGACCTAACATATTAATATCTGATGTGGTTAATCAATGATATTTCTTGTCAAATCTACAGCCACTTTCGACCAAGATGTATTTGTTCTCCTATACTACACATTTCATTAACGTTTCTATGTAAAGCTAAGAATTTCCTGCAACATAGAAAACATTCCATTCTTTCTATTCTTTCATTCCATATTTGATCTTCCTCTATCTCATAATTTCTTTAGAGTCCATGAACTGATCTAATACGTGGTTCTTGCTTACTTTCCACATCCTTGTACTTACTTATCTCTGTTCATATACATAGCTTATAAATTTGATATCTTGTTTTGTTTTTGTTTGCTATCGGTATGGCTTATACTATGTACCCCTATATTTTTGATTTCTTTCTCTCATCATTCTAGTTTTAATTGTTACTTAACACTCGATATTTGTGAATTTTTAATGAAGTAAGAAACCTTACCTAAAACTAGAATTACTCGAGATGTATCGCCGTCTTAAACGCACGATTAAAGCTGAATGATTTTTGTTCTAGTGCTTGTCTTGTAGGTCTAGACTTTGCTCTGATACTATTGTTATTGCTCCGTATTTTTATTAAACTGGAAGCAAACATCCACCAAAAATCGTGAGTTGGCGCACTGACTTGGATTAATCTAGGCGTTTGGAGGAGATTTATTTTTGTCTCTATGTATGCATCTTTATGTGCGCATGTGTTCTCGTCCTGCTGAGTACTATTGTAAAACATTTCGCGTTGTTTTGGATTACGAGCATTTCTGAAATGAATTAAACTCGTAACTCGAGATTCTACTGCATTTTTATCATGGTGGTTGCTGAATAAGTTGTAGTCGAATTGGACTTTTCTACGGTTTCTGATATTTTTCGATCTATAGCAGCGCCAAAAACAGTAGATGTACACGTTTAGTCAGTTGAATTCAATGTTTCCGATTATAAGTAGTCATTTCTCTATTATAACAGCAAGAGTTCTTTATAACTGCTGCAACCGAACCCAACCCAACATTAACGTCAATTCGAATGAACTCGGATTAATAAGTTGAATTAACTCATCTCTAGTCCTAATGCCCGGGATACATAAACCCAATTTTTTAAGCTAGGATACTTAGTGCTAGTAAGCTAGCAAGCTAGTGCATCTATCTTCGTGTCTACTAAACTAACTTTATACTAGGCTAGTAACCTTGTATTTGAAACCAGGATAGATTAATAGCTTCTCATTCTATTTTTAAAGGTAGTAAGCATCCCCAACACTGATTTCGCAAACTTGGCTTGAGTTTAGCTTTGTATGGCTGGCAATTCTTAAAATTACTGGCTTCATGTAAACAGCACTAACATCTTTCAAACGAGGCCAATAAGGAAGGGTCGTCTTATCCAAATTACTATTCTACCTTACAAAACTTATCTAATTAACAATCTAGTCTGAAGACACTTGCTAGTTCTAACTCTAGTGTTAGTTTTAGTTTTAACTGTAAGTCAGCGCTAGTTCGTGGTACATATTTATAAAATAGAAGGAAAAGTAGTACTATAACTAAAATCATTTTCATTAAATTATCTTAAGAGACGCACCTATAAACCTGAATATTTCTAGTTGTAGGTCTAGATCTAGTATTAGTTCTAGTCAACAATCGAAAGCTGCGTCATAACCAATACTAAAAGTAATACTAACATTAGAAGTAAGACTAGATCCAGAACTAGAAATATTCAGGTTTAGCCGTCTTAAAAGACGTTCGGCTAAACCTTAATATTTCTACTTCTAAATATAGTTTTAGTTCTAATTGTTAGTATTGACAAGAAATTTCTCTCGCATGAATCTTAAATCAATGTTGACCTCGTCCGAGAATATTTAATGTTTAAGAACTTCCTATAGCGTCTTGTTGCTATTATTTGGTCGTTAAGTTTTTATTGAGATGCATTAAAACAGAGGAATATTTGCATTCTAATGTGCCGCATTCGTGCCGCAACATATTGAGGACATTAATAAAAAAATCATTTGTATTTAAATTTGAATTAATTTCTGAAATTTCGTAATCAGCTCTTATCCCAAAGTATAGTAAGCTTGTTTTTAATTGAAATAAGATATTGACAAATTAGTTTGGTTATAAAACTGTCGGGTTTGATCAATTTAGATTCTCGCCCCCAATTTAAAATTGAGTACAGAGAATCGAGCACAATTTATATTCAACCCCTTTTGAATCTGGACAGGTCCAGGTTGTGTCCATCGAAAATCCGTGACGTCCGTTTAAATATCTCCGGCTCCCGGTTTAATTGTGAATCCTTTCCGGCTATCCATTCCCTTTTAAAGGGCGATTTATTGCCCAACGTTCCATCTCGCTTCCCGAGGACCGTTTATTCTTTCCGACTTATTTCGGTGGTACTAACAGAGCATATAGAAGCAAGTGGGGACCTCGGAGAGGCAGTTTTTTACGGCCATTAATTAAAACCAACTGGATAGTTAAGTTTTTATTCGCGTTGCTGGACGCGCGCTGCTCGCGTTTAATTTTAATTTGCTCGCGTTTAATTTTTCCGGGAGACCCTTTATTGGATTATTGTTTATTACCACCCCTAAATTTGCGTCGACGTTGAGTCCAGGTGAATCTACACCACACCCCCTGCACGAATTGCACAATAAACCGTTGTAATTGCGCCCAGTTTTATAGTCGGTTTTATTGTTAAGCTCTTTTTTATTGTCCGTCGAAGCGGTGTTATTGAGAGATAAAGTCCCTTGTACGGCTTAAACGGTGGAAAAAAGCGCCAAGAGGATTTATTTTTATTAATTTTTTTCTTTTTTTCCGACTTTGTAGGATCGCCAACGGAAGATCATAGCCCTGTTCTAAACTTATCGAAAAGCGGTGGTGGAAGCGCCGGTTCTATGGGCGATGCTGACCACTCTGGTAGTGAAGCTGATGGTCCAGATGCACCACCCACGCCTCGATCGCCTAGATCCGCAGCAGACGATGACGAGGACGATAATATCTCAGAACCAGAAGATGATGATGAAAAAGATCAAGGTGAATAAAAAACAAATTTTAATTTCACGAAATCATTTGTCATCGATTAAGAAATTGGTCGGATGTGCTAAGTGCAGCCCCTCGGGATGAAACACCGCCGTCAACAGGTTTAAAAATAAGCATTTAGAGATTCCTTTGAGATCCATCCGAAAGGGACCGGAACGTGATCCGGCGTCCTTCGTGAGCGAATGATATAAGTTTTCAATAACGGAAAATAAATTACGGTCGCGATTTAGGGCGAGCGTTTGCGTGCCCGGTTAACCGCCTAATTTGTTTGTTTTAAAATAAGCGACAAGGATCGAATTTTCTATAGCACGAGCGACAGAGAACGAGAAAGACCAAAAAAATGTGATGGAAGATGGATGGGGTCTACGCATGCCCGGTTTTGACATCTTATTAGGTACCACGGTATTATCGAACGTTCTCTTCATGCTAATTAATATTGTCTGGAGAGATTATGAGCTCTTCAAGTACGATAACATATTTTATAAAGTTGTTTTGTAAACATTCATTTTTTTCTTGATTTATTTTGATAATTTATGGAAAATTGAAGTTATTTTATGTATCAAATTAATTAAATCTTGAAGAATAATGATTTAGTTCACGTTCGTGCACTCGATGTTAATTAGAACACACTAAAGATTTAGACACAACCTAAGAAATACGATTTGGAAACCGCAATATGTTTTTCAAAATATAATTTATTAAAAATACAGTTCTTTTTAATTAGAAAGTTGGTTGTTGCTTGAAAGTTATTTGCTGCCATCTATTATTATGAACACGTACCCTATTTTTAATTATAATTACATAATCATGATTAAAATTTTTTTCTATGAATAATTTAATTAGTGTTATCACATCTCCGTACATTAGAGATCGTGATGCCAATCGGAACGAATCTTCAAACATTACTCCAAACTTTGGAGGTGCATTAGAAGTCTTCGATCTGCATTATACTTAATGCTCTTTTTAAAGAATAATGTGAATCTGAGTTCTCTTATATTATATATTGCTTCGCATATTGAAAAGTACTCCATATAGGATTGTTAATTAGGAGGACAGTCATGATAAAATTATAATGAACTAATTAAACTTGACAGACCAAAAAACTTAGCTAAACATCTATGTTACGTATAATCGCGATGTTGATTTTTGATGTGTTAGATGATTGTTATAATTAAGCACATATAGTAAAGTGAACATGATAACGCTTTATGTAAAAACTTGGTCGAAGATCCAGTATAAATCAAGTAAAATACTATACAGTATACAGGGTGCTCCTATAATTTGTTTGCCCAGAAGCTGTTTATTTGATTGTAAAAATAAAAAGCAAAAATAAATGTATGGTACATTTATTTTTGCAGCTTCTAATAGAAAATTTATTTTAGAAACGTTTATCAAACTTAGATAATATTGATAAATATCAAAGTTTGTGTTAATTACAAACAATTCCAAGTGGAGATTTAGATAAATTCAGTTTTAATTTATTTTAGTTGATTTAAGAAAAAAATATTAACAAAATATAAAAAATACTAAAGAAACTGTCTCCTGGAAAACTCCTGGAAAATTTTTCATTCCAGGAGAACTAATCCAGAATAGACGAAGTTTTTTCTCAGCCTAATGTCTCATCCTACGTTTGGTCCTAATAAGCATTACCGCTGATTTCTTGTACTTGCTCATCTGCCGCTTCATTGTCAGTAACTCCAAACTGACTTGTCACCCATACCAGAAAAACTCTGTAATCACAATTCAGTGTGTAGAAGGTACTTTTACAATCATTAACAGAAAAAATAAACAGAAAAATCATAAACCCAGGCGGAAGTACAGTACAATAAGTACCCAGGTTGTAAGGTGGCTTGATCCGAAGTGTCTGTAAATATACTCCTGCGGCGACTCCTGCTAGACTTTTTGATCCATCTGTAAACATTCAAATATCTACCTGAACCAGAGACTCTTCATTTTCAATCCATATTATCATTTAGGCAGTTAAATTTGGTATCGAGCATTAAGCATTGACATCATATCACAGTATAAGCAGTAATAGTTATAGTATCTTCTGCAACCCGCATAAGAAAAAGAAAAATCAGAACAAGTTTGAAGATTTTGCTTTAGTATGTAACTGGTAATTCTGGCCACTTTCTCTATATGCACGTGCAAAAGAGTTATGCCTAATAGAACATTCATTGTTAAATTCCTGAATGTTTTTTGATAATAGAAGCTTTTCAGACTTTTTGATATCAAGCAGCCGATTCAAATGAAATCATAGGTCTAACCACAGACACATATAGAACCAATACAGTCTTTTAGGAGTAAGACCCCAACTTAAATACTACAAGTCCATAAGCTCAATTTAGCTTTGTGCAAAATTTCCTGTAAATGATCATTCCATGAGAGGATTTTGTCTAGGTTACTTCTACTGTCTTATTCAAATGAATATAAGATGACGATTAAGAAAGGTTTTCTTGAGACCAAGACCATGTTTAGGTATGTTGGAGGCAGTGTTAGTTTAAGTTAAAAAAAAAAGAAATAAGTTTAAGTATGATAATGGAAGAAATTGGAGAGTTGTTAAATAATATGTTTTAAAATGTAAAGGAAGAATCATCATAGATGAAAATAATTCATCTTAATGCCAAGACTGAAACAACATCAGAATATATCAGCAATAATTTAACTAGATAATTGGGCTAGATAACTAGATAATCATTTTTTAAAGCTTTTTATTACATCCTTAAGCAAATGTAACATGGACGTGGTTCTTCTTTGTGGTATTAATAGAAGACATAATTTCCTTCCTCATGTAATATGAAGATATATTCAGATATATACAGCAGTATCATCGCCATTACCAATTTACTTCAAGTTAAAATTTTCTCTTCCTCAATGACTATGATTAACGTAATGACTATAATTATAATTTATGTATTACTAACAATGTAATAGTTGTTTTTCAAAGCCATTTTGTAGACGTGAAATCTTTTTATAAAGAGTTTGGATATATTTAGTACTTTGTGAGGCAAGAACTTTTTGATGGATCTACAAGAAAAAATCTTACCCAATAATTCATGAAACATAACATACCAGTATAAACTCGGTTCCAGTATGAGAAATCAAAGAGAGTGTTAAAATGATAGTCTCACACTAAGTACCAGACCGAGTTAGTGCACAAAAGTTTTTTCTCCTTCTTAGAGCTAAAGAAACGTTAGATTGGGTTTTGTTGATTGAAGTGCAATTGGGTTTGATTCTGTTAAATTTTATTGAGATGGATTTTTAGAATTAGGGAAAATTTCTGTTTTAGGTAGTAATATAATGAAAGTACTTGTCGGTGTGAATTTTTTTCCAGTATACATCCTGTTTGGATTAGTCTCAGTAGTGATATATTAAGGATAAATGGCTGATCGTCATTTTTCTTCCATAGTAAACTATTATTGAATGTTGCTTATTTAAATGGCTTAAGAAGCCTTCAATCCTGTTTACCATGTTTCCCAATAACAAAAGCATTTACTTATCATAGCCTTAACTGTAGTTTTCAAGAACAAGTATTTATAACAGCTTTTTCAAATAATTGTATGACACAGAGTGTTTAGATTGTTCTGTTCATAGCCATTGGCATTACCTTTATCAATAAGCAGGATGATTAACTCAGTTGGTTGACACTGTAACCGGGGAATAGTTTTTCTTTTTGATGAAGTCGCAATGTTCTTTTTCATATAGTATGAAGATAGGTTTAGATTTATACAGCAGCATAATCATCTTTACAATTCACTTCTATAATGGCTATGATTAACATAATGACTATAATTATAATTTATGTATTACTTATAATTTAATAGATGTTCTTAAATGCAATTTTTAGGCATGAATCTTTTTATAAAGCTATAATGGTTATAATTTCATGTTAGGCAAATTTTTTCAAGTTCGATTCATGATATGTAACAGCTATGCTAAGAGTACATTGATCGTATAAAATTAAAAGATTCATCTAAATAACATGGCCCAATTGTTCTGTGATATGTTATAGCACACCACACATTTACTTATTAACTACACGAAAACATGATCCACGAGTACATTGTACAACTATACGACTACACTGCCAATACTATAACCCAACCTAACCTAGCTTCAGAATTAATACCGGAACTGGAACTGGTTTTTGGACCACAGCTTTGATGATACTAAAAACATTTTCCATCAACATATCAAAAGCTTCAAATTCACCTTTCTAGAAGCATATAAAATCGACAAAATCCGAAAGACATTTCCAGGTGCAACTACAAAGAATCCCTCTATACAGATTCCTGTCAAACCCATTCGACATAAAATACAAACCACCAGAAAGTATACAGTTACATTTAGTACATTCATTTTTGTTTATTTAATAATCCATAAGAGCACATATGTTAAGCTTCTATTTTTAATACATCCTATTTTAATTAGATCTTTATGAATGAACTTGTAGACTCCTGACGAAGGTCTAAGCTGATACCGGTTGTGTCGGCTTAGACATTGTTTTTATAATCTATCATCTATTCATAGTGTTGGTACTCCACGCATTCAACGAATGCCGAATGCTTATTTAAGGTTTTATACGCTATTCGAAAATATGCTCATATTTTCCATAAACTACGTGATGTTGCACTGATGGGCCAAACTCGGAAAAACTTGGAGAAAAAATTTAGCTAATTGATCTCGTAGAGCGTCGATCTAAATAGGATTAATAATAATTCAATACAACATAAAAATGCTATCTATCAAATTGGTATTTTAAAACTAAGCAAAGTTTAGTATTGATTGCAATAAATCTTGTACTTGAAAAATGTAATTTGTTGTGTGATCGAATAATTGTTGAAATGTCCCCTCTGTCATTATTTCAGAAACAATTCTGTTCTTGTAATGGATTGTTCTTATTGTTTGCTAATTAATTTTTTTTTTATAAAAAGCAAATCACACATGATCTTTCTGATGTATTTTATTTGGAATCTATCCAAATATATCGATATTGCATTAATTTTATGTTATAGTGTTTCACTGATTATGAGTTATGTTTCTCATCAAAATTTTTCTCATTTTCTCAGAATAGCTAAGGACCGAAACATCATTTTGTAGCCGTCTTAAGAGACATATAGCTAAACCCTAATGTTTCTAATGTCTAGCATTGTGTACAGTTATCACTGCATTTGAAACGTCATCTGTCTTACAATTATTAAATAAGCTTTTTTAAATGGATACATATACTTCTTTCATCACTACGTTATTCCCTATGACAAAATACATAAGTTTTGTTTGAAACATTTTTTATTCTATGAATATTACCTACAATAGAAATTCAAATGCTACCGAACTTCGCAATTAACATCAAATAGGCCGGATCATTTGTTTTGATTTAAGCATTAACCTTGCAATTGCTTGAAATGATTTTAGTTTATGGAAAAGTAGTTAAAGGTATCAATTGTTAGATAAAGAGCGAATTTGTAGCTAAGGAATATTTTGACAGATATGGATACTAAAACAACTGCCATCTATCAGTCTTAATATCTCCAGGTATTACGAAGTAAAATATTTCGTGCTACTTGTAGAGTTCCTTGGATTCAATTTGCATCGATAGTTAATTTTCTAGTTCTGTGTCTAGTGGTAGTTTTGAAGTTGAATTGTAGGTCTAGCCTTAGTTATACTTTTAGTTCTAGAAAAATTTAAAATAAGCTATAGTTTAACAAGAATTAAAACTAGAACTAACACTAGACATAGAACTAGAAAGATTCAGGTTTAGTTTAAACCGAAACTTTCTAGGTCTAGTGTTAGTTCTAGTTTTAGTTAGGGTGGAAGTACTGGTTGCACTTATTAAGAATTAAGTGTGAATTATTGGGAATTCAACCAAAAACGGGGAAGAATCAAAAAACCTCCTTTAACCAAAACCAAGCTTTCGATAATATATTTTTATCTTCTTCAGGGTATGCTACAACAATAACCGTTAACAATTTTTTATAGAAAAGTAATCTAACTTACATTTAGAGATCACAATATATGTAAAAACATGTTGTTAAATTAAGGGTCCCCAAAAGACATCAGAACAGAAGCGAACTATATTTCTCGTCAATTGTATCGTTCAAGACAACACTAAAAGGAAAGAGCGTGGTTAAGACCTCTTAACTACGCTCTTTCCTTTTGGGGGACATAATCCAACCTGGCTTCAGAACCAACACTATACCTAGAACTTAGCCGTTTTAGCCGTACATCTCTTAAGACTGCTAAATCTTAATGTTTCTATTCCTAGGTTCTAGTGTTAGTTCTGAAACTACATTGGGTTGGGTTCGGTTCCGTCTGAAAAGATATACGGCTAAACCCTAATATTTCTAGTTCTAGTTCTGAAGCTCGGTTGTAGGTTGAGCCTAAATTACACTTTCAGTTCCAGAATGATTTAAAACAAGCTAAAGTTTAATAAGAATTAAAACTGTATACAAGACTGTATACAAATATTGAAAGCAACTTAAAAAGGATAACATATCTAAAAAGGTATTGATTGCCATGTCAGTATTGGTCCTCTATGCAGAATATAATTTGTTTTCTTCAACAATTATTTATTTAATTTCGTTGTTACAAATTTAGTTAAATTTATGTGTGTATAGAAATAAAAACTCATGCTTCAAATGACTTAGGAATGAATGGCATCACTTAATTCCTATGATATATTTACAGAATATCATTTCTCAAGCAATTAAAATTAATTATTAGCAATTAAAAATTTTAACAGCAACATCTAAAACTTTTTCCATAATTTAACTGTCAAAGAAATCTACTTCACCCCAACTCTCTCAGGAATGTATTAAATCAATTTACATTTATTATTATCCCTAATTCATAATTATATTTATTGCTGTCGACATTTCAATTTAAAGAAACAAAAGTATTATATACAATAATAAAGTAAAAGATGATTTCCGGGGTAAAAATGAGAGAGTAATAACTGTGGGGTCAGCTATGGTTTCGCAAGATCATTAATATGCTAAAGTAGTCCCGCTAGGGGGGGCGAACGGAGAAAGGGGCGGTTGCGGCGAAAGAAGATACAGCACGTAGGTCACTAATGACCGATGCCTTTGTAAGCCGCTAATTTCAACCACTAATTATGTTTGTGGGAATCCATTGTGGGGCGCCTCGATATCGGGATCGGAATCTCAAGAATTATAATTACCTTTATCCCCCAAAAAAAAAGAAAAAAGTATATACTCATAATCCCATCAATGATATCAACATATCTGCATATTTTCTTTTATTAATTTTATTAAATTATTTTTTTTTGTAGATATGGACGAAGGCGATTTACCACTTCCAGTAGTTCCAGGGAATGATTCTCAACAAGCAGCGATCAATTATTCAACGTTAGCATCAGCAGTGGCATCGGCGAATGGTCAAAATCACCATCAAGATCCGAGTATTTCGTCGACAGAAACGCTTTTAAGAAATATTCAAGGTTTGCTGAAAGTGGCGGCGGACAATGCGCGTCAACAGGAGAGGCAGATAAACTACGAAAAAGGTACAAACAGCAACATGGTGTACTTGCTTTCGCTTGCCCAATACTATATGTATTTGGCGGCAACACAAAAATGCTAAACGCGTATTAACATTAAAACTTAAATCGATTTAAACACACAAAAAAATTTAAATAATCGAATCGGATTTAGATAGAAAAAGATGGTAAAATTGTAAATATAAAAATATACATACTTATATCGGTTTTTAGATGAATGGATTAAATTAGGTAACGTTGATAGGTAGCTTCTTGTGTTTTCGATCCCTTTTTTGGTTTGAAAGTTTAATGGACATACTCTAAGAGGGGTTCGTTTTATTTATTGCTAATCGTGCTTTAGAAGCGATCGTGTCCTATTTTCTGCTCCTAAAGCAATGTTATGTTTTATTCTTCTTTTGTATTTTACTAATTTATAAAGTAATTTTTGTCTTTGTCGAACGCTATTAAGCAAAATAATGGATGAAAAAAATTTTGTATCATATGAATCTACTTAACTAGAGAGGAAAAAACATTTTTAGAACAAAATTAAATTAACAGAAATGAAATGGATATCATAGTTCGTTTTTCTGTAATTGTAAATAATTTATATAAAACAAAGGAAACGTTGAAGAGTAGTTATTAATATTACTCACATAGTAAAATGAAGCTAAAACATGGTGTGCAGTGATTTTTTTTAAATAAAAGTTTTCGCGCACAAATCGTGTTGAAGAACTGCGAAATTATGAATGTTCTCAGTGATGGAATCTAGTAATTCTGTCCCTGTTATGGTGACGATCACTATTCATTGTACTTCTCGTGCCATCGCACACAAAGTGTTATTTAGCAGTAGGAATTTTTATTTTTAAGTTAATAATTTAATAAAAAAATAAAGGAGACTTGCGCATGAGTAGCCTATTTATCTCGGCGAAAATTTTGTTATATTCACTCACTTTGATGTCTTTTATTTAACAAAAAAAAACAAAATTATTGAATATACCAAAATTTTCCTTGCACCAAAAAAAGATCATATTTGATAATCAAGCGAATAAAAGAACTGTAAGACGGGAGAGAAATGAATTACAATTATTATTATTATTACTATTCGTTGTTTAGAATTAGGTTTACGACATATGTGTGATGTAAATGTTATTCAAAATTGAGAAATAAACGAAATTAAAAGAAGATTTTTTGCGTGTTTATTTAATTTTTTTGTTTCTTTTGAACCAATTGGCCATAAATAAAAAAAAAGTATTGGTACAAGGAAAATGCGCCCGAAATAGGTAGGTGAATTTTATTTATTTTTTCAGTTGTCTTATTTTTTCATTGATGTCACTAACAGAAAATAACTGAATAACTAAATTCCAGCACTGAACAACATGATAAACCACGTATATACAGTTCTTATAGTGGTAATAACTGTAAATGCCCAGTAGCGATGGCAACTACGTTAATAGCCCCTCATTTCCCACTCTGGCTAACGTAAAGTGACAAGATAGACCTTAATTGTGATCTATAATATTTTCCGTTATTAACCCAACAACTTACGCAATTATTCACGTAGTCATCAGGGTAAATTATTTATTTAAATGTGCCGTTTTTAATTGGTTCGGAAATTAAAAACAAATTAAAGCATAATTGCGACTTTCTGAAAATATAGTGGCAGCCGATTCGACA
This sequence comes from Onthophagus sagittarius, assembly GCA_036711965.1. NCBI lineage: Eukaryota > Metazoa > Arthropoda > Insecta > Coleoptera > Scarabaeidae > Onthophagus > Onthophagus sagittarius. Next base: position 10,484,054 of record JASERS010000005.1, on the reverse strand, counting down.
TTTTTTTTGTTGCATTTTGATAATTATTAAATTCCGCTCACGAGTCAAATCGTGGATGTTATATTGTAGGAGTTTGTGTGTAGGCCTCGTAAAACCGATCGGCCCTTGACCATATAAGCAGATGGGATCGCGATCGTGTACCGCTCACGTTGAATTAAGTCGTTAAGTGGCTTTAGTGTTTCATAATTTTTAATCGGGCCCGCACCGATAATTCGTGTTGACACGATTCGCCCGATACACGATACGCATCGACCGCGGAAGAGACACAAAAAGAGGAACGAGGAGTCTCCTCAGCGATTGTATCTTCTCCTCACTAAGTCTTTTCTCTTCGACTATATACAACCTACGCTCATCTTTGTTCTACCGTTACTATAATGTTAATAAATTTTAAGAAGATGAGAAACAAGTCTATATTCTGACAAATAGAGATAACATTTTTTGAGGTAGTTGTGTAAAATAATATTAAAGATTCAATAAGATTAGTCATGATTACAATAATCAAAAATCTTTGTTCTCGGCATGCACTGGAATCTGTTTACTGAATGAATTTATTATTGAGTTGTACTAATTCTGATAACAATTGCACCCATGATACAAGATATGCATGATATTGATCATGAGTTGGGTCAATAGGGTATGCAAATCGAAGAAAGGCATAAGGAATGAAAGAGTGGCAAAAGAAACTACTTGAACACAAAGTCACTGCTACCGACTATCAAATACAACATAAGCAATTATGTTATACGCATGTTACCTCAATGAAATAAAAAAGCCTACATTAGATAAGTGTAGGTTGATTGTTGTGAAACCCAATACACTACTATAAACTCTGTTACAGTATGATAGTGAAAATCAAAGAGGGTATCGAAAGTAATAGGATGGTAAAAGTAGATTAGAAGAAACATATTTCGCCATGATGAAACATTTTCTCCTACTTAGCCCTAAAGAAATGTTAGGTTGGGTTGATATCAATTCAATTGGGTTCTATTGTGTTAAATTGTGTTGGGGTGAGTTTTTAGTATTACGGACAACTTATGTTATATAATGAAGGACGGTGGAGTGTGTTTTCTTCCGGTACGCATCCTATTTGATTTGACCTCGTTATATTTGTAATGAAGACAATGAGTACTGGTTCTAAATTTTGGGCACATACGAAAAGAAAAGTTAGATTGGGTTGGGTTCATGTATGTTCAGATGGGTTGTGCTGATTTAAGTTGAATTAAGCTGGGTTGTGTTAAATTCTGTTGAGATGAATCTTTTGAATTATGGACAACTGTTTTGGGTAGTGATATACTGAAGGCACTTGTATATATAATGTTTTACAAGTAGTACTCTATTATATGCATATTTTAAAAACATGCATATAATAGAGAGTCTATAATGAATCGTAATAGTGTCGGCAAAATCAATAGCTTTTAAATAAGCTTTTCGAAATCGAAACGCTTTTGCTAACTCTCAACCGACCTATTCATTGGATAATAGTTTAGTATCAAACATCAGGAACAATATCCCTTATACAAGTAACCCTGTTTAACAACTTTCCTGCAATGATGTATTCAAAATATATGGGACCAGTCTTTTTTAAATATTGTAAAGGATTTTCTATAATAAGTAATGATGATATAGCTTGTCAAACAATATTGAACAACTTCACATAGATCTCGCTGAAAAGCAGAACAGGTATAATTGGACACACGGCAGTAGGATCTTTAGATCATCTGCATATATTTAGCAATTTACGTGCTTGAATCACTTAAATATGTAATTAATATAAATATTGAAAAGCAATGGACCAAGAATGCTTTCCTGTCAACTGCAAAAGATGTAAATCTATGTTGTAAAAGCTTTCACAGCACAAGTGACAAATATTGATATCGACCTGTGTGAGAAGGTGATAAAGAACTTTGAGGATTGACTGAAACAGTACATTGTATAAAACAGACAATCTGCTTGACATTATCACCAAAAATAATTTTACTTTTTTATTGTTAAATCAAATGAATTTTCCTCTAAATTTAAATGAGTTACTCTTATTTCAAAACACCCTTCCAATGTTCCCCACGTTATAGTTACAATTCAATATTAATTCGACAAAATTACTCAGTAGCTAAAATTAGTTGCCTGCTGAAGTGTTAGATGATGACTCTAATAGTGATGTTTTCGAAGATATGAATAATTCTAATCATGAGGTATTTTCAGAAGATGCAATAAGGCCAACAGTGAAGTAACAAATTGACCTTATGTGTGGTTAAATAGATAACAGCGATGATCTTGATACTGATAACATGCATTTTTTATCATTTTTTTAGCAGAATCATTCACTCGGCGACATTTTTCTATAACTAAAAAACTAAGCAGATTTGTTATTGCTCCTGTCCCAGGTGGCAGGAACAATAGTAAAAGCGGCCGACGTCTTTGAAGTCGACCGAGACCCTTTTTACATAAATTTTGTGCAGGGTAATCTTGGGTTCATGTTCAAAATCCTATTCCGAGAATTGTTCATGAAGAAATAACCTTGGCCACTTTAACAGCCACTTTAACAGTAGTTAAATATCTTCGAAGTCGGCCGAGATATTATTTCCATAAATTCTATGTAGGGTGCTATAAAAACTATATATATAAACTTGGGTTTATACTTAAAATCCTCAGCTTCGACTAGGTATTCCGCAAATTTTTGTCAACTCAAGTCGTTTACCCCGAGAATTGTTCGTGATAAAAAAAATTGTTTTGACCAATTTCGAACATGTTGGCCGTATTCAGATATCCGGAACAACATTTACCGTTGCTGATATCTTCGAAGTCGGGTAAACTTGGGTTCAAAAATTTACCCTGCTTAGAAGTTATGGAAAGGGCATCTCGACCGATTTTGAAGACAGCTGCCCAAATATGCAGATTGCTCAAATGTATACTGTATAATCCAGTAACAAGGAGCAGATTCAAAATGATAAATCCTCACAAAGAAAAAAGTTAACTCAAGATCCATAGATGTCATGAATCCAACTCAACCCAACTCTCTTTATATAAAATTACTAATTACGAAAAATATTAAAGCTGTAAAGAAATTGTATCATACCATAAAAGAAATTATCTCGGCCAATTTCGAAGACGTCGACCGTTTCAGATATCCGGAACAATATTTAGCATTGCCGATGTCTTCGAAGTCGGCCGAGATACCCTAATATGTTTTGAACATAAGTTTACTCTGCTTAGAATTTATGGAAAAGGTATCTCGGCCGACTTCGAAGACGTCGGCCCCTCTGAGTATTGTACCAGGTTACCTGTGACGGCCGACGTATCGTATGATAAACGAAATTATTTCGGCCAATTTCGAAGACGTCGACCGTTTCAGATATCCGGAACAATATTTAGCATTGCCGATGTCTTCGAAGTCGGCCGAGATACCCTAATATGTTTTGAACATAAGTTTACTCTGCTTAGAATTTATGGAAAAGGTATCTCGGCCGACTTCGAAGACGTCGGCCCCTCTGAGTATTGTACCAGGTTACCTGTGACGGCCGACGTATCGTATGATAAACGAAATTATTTCGGCCAATTTCGAAGACGTCGACCGTTTCAGATATCCGGAACAATATTTAGCATTGCCGATGTCTTCGAAGTCGGCCGAGATACCCTAATATGTTTTGAACATAAGTTTACTCTGCTTAGAATTTATGGAAAAGGTATCTCGGCCGACTTCGAAGACGTCGGCCCCTCTGAGTATTGTACCAGGTTACCTGTGACGGCCGACGTATCGTATGATAAACGAAATTATTTCGGCCAATTTCGAAGACGTCGACCGTTTCAGATATCCGGAACAATATTTAGCATTGCCGATGTCTTCGAAGTCGGCCGAGATACCCTCATATGTTTTGAACATAAGTTTACTCTGCTTAGAATTTATGGAAAAGGTATCTCGGCCGACTTCGAAGACGTCGGCCTCTCTAAGTATTGTACCAGGTTACTTGTGACGGCCGACGTATCGTATGATAAAAGAAATTATTTCGGCCATTTTCGAAGACTTCGACCGTATCAGATATCCGGAACAATATTTAGCATTGCCGATGTCTTCGAAGTCGGCCGAGATACCCTAATATTTTTTGAACATAAGTTTACTCTGCTTAGAATTTATGGAAAAGGTATCTCGGCCGACTTCGAAAACGTCGGCCTCTCTAAGTATTGTACCAGGTTACCTGTGACGGCCGACGTCTTTGAAGTCAGCCGAGATTATTTTTTCTGTATTGAACAGTTCTCGTTGTAAGCGACTTGTCATCTTGATAAGGAAAAAATATGAAAGCTTATACTAAACAAGTTTGACCTGAAAATGCCAAATTCTTATGGAGATTTTACTATACCGGCCTAGTACTTTTACTCTGATTTAGAATTTCTCAAGCTAGTGCAAAAGAAAACTTAGATTGGGTAGGACTGATGTAAGTTCAGTTGGGTTGGGTTGTGTTAAATTATGTTGGGATGGATCTTTAGAATTATGGACTACTTCTGTTGTGAGTAATAACCTACTGACAGTACTTGTCAGTGTTCATTTTAATCCGGAATTCAATTTGATTTATTTATCCTTATTACTGGGACATCAAAGATTGACGGCTGATTGTTTTCTTCCTTCCATAGTCACCTACCATTCGATGCTGCTTGTTTAAATAGCTTAAGAAAATCTCAAGCCTTTGTTTATCATATTTCCAAATATCAAAGGCATGCACACACCATAGCAACCTTAGTTTTCGAGAACATGTTGTAATAACTGCATTTTAAATAGCTATATATAATGTAGCTATATATATATAAGTCAGTTATTCCTCTTATAGTAAATAAAACAATTTTTTTCACCAATCATCACGTTACACTTAGATGTTGTAGATTGCCAAATATATACTGTATAATCTGATAACAAGGAGCAGATCGAAATGATAAATCCTCAAGAACAAAAAAGTTGACTCAAGATCCATAGATGTAATGAATCCAACTCAACAAAATCCAACCCAACTCAACTGTCTTTAATAATATATAAAATTACTGATGAATGCCAATAATATTTTTTTATATTTTTATACAAAATGTACAAGGATGTTTAACAAAAAGTGGATTCTGAGATAAAATTGCTCATAAAATACTTCTCATAGTGTCATTGTAGTATCATAGCGTATTGATCAGTTTTGCAGGATCATAAGTATAATTGAAAAGTCACTCAAAGGAAGAAATCTTTGTTCCTCTGTATGTACCTAAAATTAGGTTAAACTTCCACTGATATACACATTAATTGGAATTTTTACGTGTAACACATATAAATGAAAAGAGAAGGAAAGAAATTTTACCTAACACACGTAGATCTCAGCGCTGCTATCATTTCTTTTCATTTTTATTCCTGTCTCTATGTGTATTAGGTAAAATTTCTTTCCTTCTCTTTTCATTTCTACTGATATAATCGAGCCTAAAAGACTTCACTACAAACTAAATATGCTATTATCGATGTAGTCTATTTCTATCATTGCTGAAGTCTTATATGTTAGATCACGCTTTCAGGATTAAGTTTACTTTGAACTTATAGCAAGTAACGAAAGATTTTGCAACGCATTTGATTATCTGTTTTTAACTATATGCTTTGACTACACTCGCATTTTGATTTATGTTTAGAAAAATAAATAAATAAACCGATTAACACCCAATCGTTATAACATAGACTAGTTAAATGAGAAACGTATCATATAACATCGTATAATAGACTCTAGCAGCTCGATATAAATAATCGTCGCCTATAAAACTGTGTTTAGTTCTTTTTTTCAATATCTGTTTTTAGACGAAAAATTGCTTGATCGAAAGATTAGTTTATTGTCTGACAAACAAAATTATTTACACAGACCTTGTCATTATAACATTGCACATCCTATCTAGGAATCTAAGAAAGAACTGATGAAAACTTTGAAAATTAGGCAAACATATTCTATCACGGTTACGACACTCACTGTGCAATACTTTAAACTTAAAAACATTCTCTTTTTAGCAACGTTTTAGTATGTATAATGTATTGTACGATAACCCATTAATACAGCATATACACAGGGGGAAAAGCTACCCATGCTTTATAATGAAGTGCCGAATTATAGCTACAACGAATTAATTTGTCATAATAAATGATGGTACATTGGGATCCATTCATATAAGTTTATTTGTATCGAGTATGTAATAAGTTCATCATAATAATTTTTGAGACGTAGATAAAATAACTTTAATTCAATATTCAATAAATTTTGTAATGGTACTAGTAATATAGCTTCTAATTTCCTAGTAACCCATTTCCTAATACACTATGAAAAGATAATGTATGACTAGATACGCGATAATAGAGAATACATTAAAGATTGAACCAACATTAGAACTAATACTAGAAGTATTGCTCAGAGTAATACCGGAACTGAATGTAGAAGCGTTTTCGTTTGAAAAAATATTTGATGTATTAGATGCCATGTTGCAACTACGCCCTCGTTACGTACGCCTACGTAATTAAAAACGAGTGCAGTAAGACATACAAAACATCATTTTTTTTTTCAAAAAGCGCACGGTAAAATCCGAAAGAATATTATTGCTACCATATAACTTAGATCAGTGTGGCAACAAAAAAAAACAGAATAAAAACTGATGAATTTATTTGGTGGTTATGAGGAGACATAAATTATACCAAACCATGCTAAAAAAATATAAATTTTAATAAAACTAATTTTCTTTTAATAACTTTTTTATAATACGTTTTGTAATTGTAATAATAAAAGATATATCTATGAATATATTGATGGATAGAAGCGCGAAATATAAATCACATAAGCGACCATCATCGAACGAAGTAATTATAATAGGGGGGGTCGTAAAATTTTACGATCCCATTGATGGGTATTATTAAGGTCGCGCATACGGCCTCGTAATTGATATCTATAACAGAATCAAATTTATTAGGGCCGGTATTGGAATCAATTGACTGTCACGTTTTCTGTTCGAGCTTTTTTTGCATGGCTCCGGTAAAAGCTTTGTTGGTGGTAAAGAAAAATGAAAAATTACAGACTTACATTAATTAGCGAGTTTATCGCCCGGGTATAATGTAAATTGCGACGGAAAAACTAATGGATGCGTTTGTACGTCATATCTGATGTGTTGCACGCCACTATAAGAAATAATGTTTATGTGTGTGTGTGAGTATGTGTTCAGATGCGTTTCATTTTTAACAAACACGGAACTCGGCGGGCAATAAATTTTCAGTAAATTTACCTTTTTTTTTAATTTTATTTATTAAATATTTGTGGAAGAATTTAAATGAAATTCTGCAAGAATTAATTTAATATGAGTTTATTTTTTAAGATGTTAATCATAGCAAAATATTTAGCATCTTAATAACGTTTAAGGGACCGAGAAACGTAAATTGCGCACTTAGATAATTGAGGCGGATAATAATACCGGGCAATTATACCATCCTGGCGGCCGACATTGTGCATTAAAATTGCTTAGGTGAACGTGTAAAAAACCATCAAAACGTAGGCGTCCATTATATTCAATTTTATGCCCTTGCAACGCAACAACGTTCATCCTCGTCTTTACCTCCTTTTATTTTTATTTACTTATTTTTTTCTCATTTTAATATTGGAATGGTTCGTTCTCCGTAATAAATCGTAAGGGTCGCGTGCAATTTGCCCCGGCGCGTTGCAATCTCATAATACTTTGAGAATCTGTCTCCATCTCTCTACAGCACCACCAGGTTCAAGATGAATTTAGATTAAACCCAAGCGGCAATTACAAATTACGCGGAGATCAATTATATCCGGGCGGCAGCCTGTTTACGAATGCAGCTCACGGAGTGGCAGCAGCTCGGCATGAAAAACGCCGATTCCACCCATTCGGTTCTTCTCTGGCCCCCATGAACGTTGCTTTGATTGGACGGTATTTTTAGGTACATTAATATTTATAGTCTGTTTGACTTCGCAAATTTTTCGTTCGATACTCTCTTCAACGATTTTCTCTTACATATATTGGATGTACCGTCGTTGAGACGTTACCTAATGGGATACGACAACCATGTCTAACATGTTCATCGTGTTTCCGTTCATTTTAATCACTTTGGTATATATAATTTGTGCATGTTTTACTTATGTGCATAAATTTTCTTATTCGAATGAATATGATTCATTTGTTCCATAATTAAATTTCCAAAAAAATAATGCAATGTTAAAAGATCGCCCATTTGGCAAAATCTTTCATAAAGTATGGCATAAGGGTACAAATGTTTATATATTACGGTAATGGGTAGAAATGTTTAAAACGACTTTTTAGATGTAAGAAGAATACAGATAAAATGTGGAATCTACCAACGTGAAATATATGTATAATGTGTAATCTGGTAACAAGAAGCTGATTAGTAATAATAAATTCTCATGAACAAAAAAAAGTTGACTCAAGACCAACAGAAGTAGCTTATTAATATTTATTAACGAGATCGGGGAAGTCTGCATACAGACATCTGACCTATGATGATAGGCAGCCAAATGGTGTGGAGTTGAAAAGTTGAAAAGTTGAAAAGTGAAGAAGACGAGGAGAGCCCCTTTTCTTCATATTTCATACTTTACCCATCGTTTTAATGTACCATTGCATCTCGCCATTGTGAGATACATATGAAATATTATTCCTATACATAATGGGGAGAGGAGCATCCCCTTCCTTGCACTATTGATTTTGAAGATTTTCTTCCTTTCACATCTTGGCGATTTCCTCTTTCAGGAAGGAGAGTGACTTTGTCAAATCCATCCTCTTAGTATGCCGTTACGTCTCACCATTATCGGATACATATAAAATGTTGCTTTTTGAAATGATATTAATTTTATACATACCGGTGAGAGATTTGATCCCCTTCCTCTTGCTGCTATACTTCCTCCTTCAGTTCCTCGTTCCCCTCAACCCATATTTCTCTCAGAGCTCGAAAGGAGTCCACTCCTCATTTCTTCCTATAGCGGTTGTTTCTTCTTTATTCTTTGCTATCATTATAGTTTGAAGTTATCCTACCAGTTCTTCTGATTCTATATATATATATATCCACTGTGTTCTTATTCATTAATAATCCTATGTTCATTTCCGCTCTTTTTCTTTTTGCTTCGAATCTTAAGCAACCAAACAAAGAGTGTTCTGGTGAATCCGGCACCCCACATCCACACCAGCACAAGTCGTCTATCAATCTAGCTAGCCTGTTAAATCTACTTCAATGGACTGTAATCCCACCCAACCCAGTCCAACCCAACATAGCCCAGCCCAAGTCTCTTGATGTTATGAAGCCTGCTATGAACTGAACTATCATAATGAAGTGTAATACAGCTACAGAATGAAGAACCTGATTGAAGTTCCAATCTGATTTTTTACATTTAAATACTAACGTCATCATTTAAGCTGCCTAGATTCGTTCGGATTGGTGAACGTACTGGATACCTTGTTGATATTGGTTTATATTTATGTTATACCCACCAAATATATAATAAAAAGGAGATTCGGAATAATATATCCTCATGAACAAAAATAGTTCACACTAAATCAATAGATGTAAAATCCACTTTAATAGCATCTAATCCAGCATTTCTCGACGGGGTCGATGAATGATGATGGAGGGTCAATTTTCAGTCGTGAAAGTATTAAAGTACTGCTTCACTTGTTTTGTACACTTTACTTTCTGCAAATCCTGAATTATCGAAACTTCAGTGATTTTTTTTCGTCGTTAATGATAATGTTATGTATGAATTATATCAATAAACAATTAGATGTACCATAAGTTTTGGAAAACTGCAATGTTCAAAAATGAATGAAAAATGTATTTGATATACTTGACAAATGTTTTAACCACCAATATTTATACCACCAAATGTATAAAATGGTAAAAAGAAGCAAACTCATAATGATAAATCCTCATGAACTAAAAGAATTGACTCAAGATCAATAGATGTAGGCTATTAAATTTACTTTAATAGAAACAACCCAACTTAGTCTAACTCTACTCTAAGGTAAAGTACACAAGTTAATCGAAAATATGTATTGGTGCTGGGTGCTAAAAAAACTGAATTGAGAAAGGACTCAAACGACATATGACGGCTGTTAAAAAAAGAGTGAAAACATTCCCAAGTATGTATGAATCGTTTGCAATGGAAATCTCTTCTGTCAGAAGTTTTTACAATTTTACAAGCAGTATTCAGTCTTTAATGGACAGTTTTTGAAGAACTAACATGAAGGTTTGCTAATTTTTAACAATATTTGGTATTTTGGAAGCAAAATTAAATATTATTAACAGTTTCTTGCCTTTTGCAATAAATATGTCTTCTGCCAGCAGTATTTAGTCGTTTAATATTTAATTAACAATTTATAGAGTACTTACATCAAGATTTTACAGTTTAGCCAATAGTATTTAATAGGATGAACACATCTTATGCTAGCAATTTCTACAAGCAGTATTAAGTCTTTTAGAAGAAGTATCAAGTCTTTAGCAAGTATTTCATGTTTTCAAGAGGCAATGTCAAGTCTTCTGGAAGCATTCTAAGTCTTCTAGAAGCATAACCAAGTTTCATGGAAGCATTGGAAGTCTTTCAGAGGCAATATCATGTCTTCTGGAAGTATTTCAAGTCTTCCAGAGGCAATAACATGTCTTCTGAAAGCATTTGAAGTCTTCTGGAAGCAATATCAAGTAAAAACACGTGAACGTTTTGAATGTTTTTCTTTTGAAATCCTATTTTAATTTCGAGACTATTTTCGGGAATTTAGGAAGTTTTACTCCTAAAAAAAGTGCCTAATTTAGAAATTAATCACGAATCTTAAAAATATATTGGGCCTCCTGGAACCTATCAACCCTAGCATCTCTGTTTAAATAACCTTTTACTACTTCTAGAAGCAGTATCAAGTCTTCTGAAATATTACAAGTCTTTTTTAAACATTTTAGGTCTTCTGGAAGCAATATCAAATCCTCTAGAAGAGTATCAAGTTTTTTGAAGCATTACAAATCTTCTGGAAACATTTTAACTCTTCTGAAAGTAATATCAAGTCTGAAAAGATTTCAAGTCTTCTGCAAGCGTTTCAAGTCTTCTGGGAGCAACATTAAATCTTTTGAAGTATTATAGATCTTCTGGAAACATTTTAAGTCTGTGCGTTGACGTCATTATATTCGTTTATATTAGTGGTATCTGTTTTTTAACCGCAGATAGAGAGCTTGAGAGATACCCCCAATGATCTTTTTTGTTATTCTGTGTTTTGGACACCATATAATAGCCGAAGATATAAATCATTAAGTTCTGGCAATTCAGACCAATAAATGAGAATTAATCTACTCATATTTCAAACAAATAATAGTTATTGCAAAAAAATATTTTAAAGTAAAGTTTAGATAAAATATTAATATATTTCCCAACTGGTACAACTTATGTTCATTCGTAATTAAGTCTTATTCTTTATGTGCACATAAAAGAAAATGTACCTAATATTCATTTTCTGTGTTCATTGTGCTTTTTTTAATTACAAACCGACCTCAAAAAAAAGTACTCAAATTTTACGTTTAATTCGAAAGGGGGCGAGAAGATTAAAACGAAGCTGGAGAAAAGAAACTCACTGGTCGCCGACGTATCCGTTGGTTCTTCTTAGCTTGGTGAATTTGAAAAATTAATTTCCGATGTTGGTTCAAGAGTAACGAGCCCTGAGAGGAATTCTGTGTTTCATTTAATTATTACCCCCCGAAGGTCTAGAGGTCGCGGAGCATGAAAAATAGGAAGTAAAAAAAGAGAGGAGGAAACCGGGGAAGAAAAATCCCTCATTTAGCCTCCAAGTAGAAGGGGGCCATTAAAAAGTTTACTGCCAATGCGGTTTATTAACCGAGCTTATAATTCTCGTTTTTACTTTCCGGCCCCGTTCCGTCTCCTTGATACATTAGTACATTAGTATTCCGTTTATGGCCGCGGAATATTCAAAGAAATACGGCCTCCTCCCTTCGTCGTCGGCGACGACCACCGTTTTCGGCATTTAACTTAATAAATTTATTGCATTCCCGCCGTGAGAGGTCTTTGCCCACGGGTCCTTTATTGCCGCCGCACTTTACAGGCTATAAAAGTATCGATATAATGAAAAAAACAACGCAGACGTTTCTTGAGTTATAGTTTGCGATATCCTCCTTTTTTGCGAAACCTCGACTTTTAAAGTGGTTATTCTTCAAAATTATTGAGACATCAATCGTGAAACCATAAAAATTTATAATTCACGTGAAATATTATACTTATTACCATACTCTTCGTATATGCTAACTATACGAAGATGGTAATAGTTCTTGGTGTTAGCGTTATAGTCCGCGTTAACTCATGCTTTTCCCATCATTTCGCGTGGATGATTTACTGGTTTGAACTTGACCCGAGAGAACCCCGTCTTCGGCAGCCAATAAACACCCGCTCGTAAATAAGGTTACATCGGTACCAATTAAACGGGCCGTAACGAAATATATGTAAATTCGTGGACCGCGGGCGGCAAGCCACAGCCACTCTCTACACCGACGTTCTCTCTTGAATAAGTTGTTTCGGCGTAGGTGGACAGCCGGACCAGTCTACCGTTTCAGATGCCATCGGCTACTTGTTCGAACAAGCTACCGAGATCCCGGCTTGTGTATTTATTATCGGGTTCGATACGCGGAATTTATACACTGTTGCGTTCAACCAACAACAATGGAATTACCGTTTTCCACTACCAAACAACTTTTTTTCTGCTAAAGGCCAAAGAAATATTTTTGTATCTAATAGGAATTTTACTTCACAAAGTAACTTTGTTTACACTTATTTTTAAGAAATATATTTAACAATGCATTAGGAAGTTAAGCAAAAATCAATGCAAATGCAAATTTGGGAACATAGGAATTCAACCATCAACCTTACTTAAGTTACTTATTACTAATCTAGAAATCAGCCAGATTTATATAATGGATGTCAGAACGTTAATCTCTATCAGACCCAATAGAAGTTACGCTGTAAATGTCGATGATAGCTAATTAAAGAAAAGAATTGCCCATAAGGTTATCTCGGACCCCGTAATAGATGACAAAAGGTAAGAATATACGTACTGCGAAGTTTAAATGGAACATTTGGAACCAGAGAAGAGAACATGATTCGAAGGAAATTTGAAATAAAAACAGTTTATAATGATAAGTTTGCAAATTTTAAATAGCAGCCGAAAGTTGTATCCTGTTGATGCCTTAAGCAAAATAAAAGCAATGGTAATAATAGACGATCCTATTCAATATAGTGTCCTTTACAGATAGACTAATCACATGAGGTATTTATTGCATCCTTTTGGGAGTGAATGTATTAAGTACCAGAAGTCTCCATCAAACCTTTTTGGCATTAGCAAATAATTCGTTAAATATTACGTAACATCTAAAACATGTATCTTACCGATATCTGTTAAGCAAAACAGAAACTGTGGTAATAACAGACGATCCCATTCGAAGTAAGAGTTCGAGGTAGTTTATAAAAATAGACTAATCACATGAAATATTGATTGCACCGACTTGGGAGTGAATCTATCAAGTTCTAAAATTCTACATCAGAATTTCTGGTCTATAAACAGGCAGCTAAAGCGTCAAGTATGTCAGAACATGTTCATATCCTCGAAGCAACACAAAACCTTCCTCGAGTCCTTCTGCAATCGCGTTCTCCCATGTGCGTAAATACAGAAAAATAATTTTTTAAAATATTTCAATAATGGAAAACATTAGACATCTATAAAATTAAAAATGAATTTTCAGAAAACAAATCGATTTATCATTTCTTTTTTGTTATTCTTGCGACTATAAATCTGTAAGTTGAGAAATATTGTGTGAAAAATGAGTTCTATCGGCGTAACGATGAAATAGTTACCTAACATTTTTCAAAATATGAAAATCATCAAAATTCTAATGAAGCAATAAAGCTCCATTTTCGCGGTATTTTTCTTCTTAATTTACTTTTTCTTAATTTATGCGGTAAATATTTTACACGTGATGTCAGTGATATGACGTCGAATGAAACTTGCGAGAAAACTGACACAAGTCAAAAGAACACAAGAAAATTGTTTATCTGATTATTGCATATGGTTCCTTATACTTTCTTATGACTTTTTTTTCGGTAATGACCGTAAGTACGAAAGTGACATTGATTGTGTAAAAGGAATGTACCTGTTCGCGTATGTTGATGCATAAATCTCAAAATTCGCAGATTTTGAGTTGTGCCTGTATTCTAGCAAATGAGCGATCTTTTTAACAAAGTTGATATTACATAATCTATGTTGCAATTAATTTGTGCTTGAATCTAAAAACCATCTCACGATCTTCTTTTGATTAGTAAGATAAATCAGGATCATTATATGTATAAACAAATAATGGGTTAAATTATCTATCTTCATTGATAAACTTTAACCCAGACAGATTTTAATCAGTATGAAAAAATTGTCATCACTTTTATAAAATTGTGCGATTTAGACGATCTAGAGAAAGCAAAATTTAAAAAAAGCATTGAAGCTTGTTTAATTCAAACAAAATTTAAAAAAGAAAAATTTGAAAATACTTGATGTTATGAGTTAAGCATCAAATTTAAAAAAGAAGCAAAGTTCTAGACTCATTAGAGACAACAATATAATAATTTACTTATTAATTATAACTTAATTATTAATTATAATAATTTTATTACATGTTAACCTTTATCAAACTTTGTGTTAAAACCAAGTAAGGATAGGTTCGATAAATTTTATAAAATGTCACTGCCTTCATAATCTTAAGTCGATATCTCTAACGAGGATAATTCAAGACGATTTGTAACTATAAGGGAAGGTGAAGCAGCTTCATACAGTTTTTACATTTTGTCTTGTAGAATTCATTTGTGTGCTGATTGTTATCTGTCTAATTATCTCATTATCTGTCTTTATAATAAAGATAATGTTTGCATACATTTACTTGTATGGTTTGTTGTTTACTTATCAAAATCAAGGTATAAAAACAGATTCGTATAATTAGTAAGCATCTAGACAAGAAATAAAAAAAGAACTAACACTAGGAATAATAATAGAACTAAAACTGGAAGCTATCCGGTTTTGCCATCCCTTTGAATAAAACGCTTAACATTTAGGATGTCACGTTGAACCTTCTTGTGAAACTAGCGGTTATCTTCAAGCGGTGCAATGATATTGATGTCATGTTTTTTAATGTAATGTTTTTTAATCGTTCGACGCTACGCGGACCTGTTGACAACGTCCCTGGAACAATGTTTCAGATCGTTACCTTGTTGGAACAGCTAATCCCGTTCCATATTTTTTTATGACAAATTGTGTCTTTTCCGAAACATATAATGTTGGTCAGTCTTGATGATGTTGAAGCATCCCACACAATTTTATGTAACTCCCTCCTTAACAAAAACGTTGATAACAAAAAGTCAAAAATAACAACTTTTACAAGACATTTCACTAGACGTTTGACAAAGAATCTAGTCTCAGCACGATGGTACAACTGATTATTATGATAGGTTTTTTTACATCATATTTAAATAGAATTTTTCAAAAATTGTTTTCTTAATGGTACTGTGTGTGCACTGGTCTATACGTTTTCATCTTTTACAATATAAACTTAAATCTAGTTTAAATTTTTAGTTTAATCCCTAGTTTTAATCTTTAGTTTAAATCTGTCTTTTTCATAGCTTATTTCATCTAAAAATGAGAGGTAATTTATAAAGCCTTCTGAAGTATTGAAAAGTATCTGTGTTCCATTTAAAATAATAAGTCATGATCCCCCAAACATTTCATAAACCAATCTGTTCTGGTACCCATCCTGTATAATATTATCCAATAGTATTAGTGTGATTTGAATAACCAAAGCTTTGTTTACTTGGCATCTTCAGTGTGTTGTCGTAGTCTCCTGTTGACAGACTGAGTTTGCAGCAAGAGTGACAGATAAGGCTTTCCTTGTCTTGGAATCATTCTGTCTATCGGACTAATTTTGGGAATTTGAAAACTTCGAGAGACTTTTCTTATTCCCCTCCCATTATGGATACCGTCAATAATATATGTTACAAATATTTTTGAATATTTGTGAAATACTTTTTTGTTTGGTTTTGACATTTTTCTGAAAAAGCGTACATATCTCTATTATATATAACAGTCTTCTTAAAGTTGTTTCTGAGATTGAATATTTATATTTTTAAGCAAATTTTACGTATTTTAATAGGCGGTTTATAACTGGAAAACGTTTCCGACACTAACGTTTCATTAGTCGTCCACTATGGTTGACTAATAGAAGATTATAATAAGTATAAAGTGACCACCCGAAAAGAAGAATATGAATTATGTTTTTAACAACTTTATTTAATGAACTAGAGAAATGTTCTTTTTAAAATTGTGACAATGTCTGGATTCAAGTAAAACAAGATTACAATATTTTGTATGCTTATTTATGAAATACGTCATACCTTCACCTCGGTAAGCTTTCTTCTCTACAGACAAATCACGGGAGTACTACCAACCAGTATTTACGGAATTACAGTAAAGCTTCGCTAATCCGAATCAATTAGAACCAACTTAATTTAAATTATGGAAGCATGCGGATTATTGAAAATTATTGAAAAAAAAATTATTGTCCAAAAGTGTTATAAACACGATAGATTTATTGATTATAGATTTATTGTACATGATAATAATAATCTGTTTTTGAAATATAATCCTCTATTGTATTGCAAATATCAATTTTTAACAGTATGCAAATATTAATGTAAGAACACAGAACTTTTGTAACAAGACAATATGATTCCCCCCTCTACTTATCCTTCATAGCGTCTTAAAATTAGAAAACAAGTCGGGTTCATGCCAACTGATGAGCACAACATTGGAGATATAATAATTGCTCATGCTACCAACAATTTGGCAGTCCATAATATAAAATGTATGGTGTTTAGAACATTAACAGGCTAAACCTGCTAAAGTCCGCTGGTCAACCAGTTGGCAGACTTCAATATGATAAGCATGACACTAGAAACATAATTTATGTATAATTCATGCAAGTCCTGCTTCATTGGCAACACATGCTGTCCAATAAGTTGACAGTCTCTAATATAATGCTTTTTTTACGGAAATGTAAAGAACCACCATTAAATAAAACGACAACTTTATAGAATAAAGTATCAACAAAAAACTCACCACCAGTATTTTAGTATTTTTTGTATTATACAAGTTTAGAACTAAATGTTTTATGACGCCCAACTGATTAAGTGTTGGTTTTTAATTACTGTTTTATATTTCGACCTAATTTTTAAACAATATCTAATTGTTTTAAGAGATTTTATATGTTCTATTCTAAAACTATTTAAAACATGTAATTAGGGTAACCTATTAGTTTCAACAAATACATAATAACTTATTCAACTGATGAACAGGACTCTGGAAATATAATGTTCATGCTGCCAACATGTTGGCAGTCTAAAATAATATACAGTGTGGTCATCAAGATAATATATAGTCTGTACAACAGTAATTGCTCATGCTGTCAATAAATTGGCAGTTTTCAAACTAATGAGCAGGATTTTTGAGATAGTAAAGGTTATAATGCCAACAAATTGGCATACTTCAAATTGATGAGCATGACATTGGCGCTATACTAGCTCATACTGCCAACAAGTTAGCAGGCTTTAAGATAATATACGATGTTCGGAACTGTAATGGCTCATGCTCCCAAAAAGTTGACTGACTTCAAATTAAGACTGCTAATAAGTGGCAATCTTTAAGATAATGTACAGCTGTTGGGAACTGTAATAGCTCATGCTGTCAACAAGTTGGCAGACTTCAAACTGATGAGCAGGATTTTGGAGACATAGTAGTTCATGCTGCCAACAAGTTGGAAGATATTATTTTTGTTTATCCGATACTTTATTCGAAATTTCAATCAAAAAAATAAACGTTGAAAAATCATTCGAAATGTGAAATTTCTCTGAAAAATGTTCACTATATCACAAGATTTCACTAGATAATTAAAAAATCATCAAATATGGTGAGATTTCACCAGATCTGGCAACAATGTTAAGACTCATTGTAATATTAGATCAAGTCATTCGTAACATATAATTCACAATCGATATTTACAACGTTTCTTTGGAAGTTGCTAACTATATCGATGTTGTTTGAAATTGTGTTATATATTACTGATATTTCTGATGGTTTTTCAATCGTAATATGTAGTACTAAGTAATAATTATCGCTGGGAAAATTATGTCAAGGTACATGATTTATGATAGGCCCTTGTAACGAACTAACTCCAGGAGCTTCTTTTCTACTTCTTTTGTTTTATGCAGAAACTTATTTTACGCTTAAAAAACAAAAAAATTGTTATAGTACTATAAATTATTGTGTATTATACGGTGGGTCACGCATGACCCATCGTAACCCGGCGGGACACACGTAATTTGCACATATCTAGTCGACCCTAAACGTGCTTACCCTATAAATATAAAAAAAAATGGATACAAAATATTTTTACTTTGAAGGGATACATCATTTCTTCTACAAAAGTCCTGAAGAATAGAATTAAGTAATTGTTTAAGCTAGAACTTTAGTTTATAAAGTCAAATGTTGTTAAAACAAAACTTGGGGATATCTTTCTGTGTAAATTTTGTTGAAACTTTAACCCTCCGTCTGTCGGGCGCGCTTTCTTAACACTTTCGATCGAGTGTGGTCTGTGGAGTCCAAAATAGAAAAAACTCTAAAGGACGCCAACGTGTCCTCCAGTGCTAATTTCTCATAAATATGTTTTATATGATGCTTGTACTATATAATGGCCTAATACAGAGCCAATTCCAAACTTACGTTTTATGTTAATTTGATTTAAAGAAAATGCTTACAATTTAATCACATATTTTTCAAAATTTGGAAACAATGCCTAAATAAAGGAAAAGAAAATCGATCTATAATAATATTTATTTAAAAATGTATAAAGTGTTATAAAAAAAATGTCTTAACTAAAGAATAATATTCTATGCACAAACTGGAGGGCTTCAAACTATGGTCTCCATATTTCCCAAACAATCGTTTCAGCACGCTGTTATGTGATCCATGCACAACCAACATTTAAAAATTTTGCAAAAATAACGAGTTTTTCGTCTTTTGCAATATTTACAGTTTCCTCTTTTCCCTGGTTGTGGCTCTGGAATAATCTCCTCTTCAATACCTGAGAGCCTCAAGGCAGAATTACGCACACTTTTGGTCAAGTGCTTATCAACGGCTCTTCTTTGCATGTTATTTTTCATTAACTCCATACCAAGATTTTTTTGAAACAGTCTGCGAGTTTTAGCAAATTCGCCATCTGGTATGTTGCCTTTGTAGATAACAAAAGCGTTAATTGCTGCTATATTGAGGAGGTTATAGAAAATTACCATTGGCCAACGCTTTGTGTTTCTTGCAACATTGTATGATGTGATCATTCGATCAACAACATCTACTCCACTTTTTGTGCTATTATAGAAAGTAATTATTTCGGGCTTTTTCCGACCACCGGTAGCTTCATCGATATGATCGTCTCGGTGCATTGTTGAAACTACAAGCACATTCTTTCCTTTTTTGGGTATATATGAAACTGCAGTCATATCATTACTAAATGCGAATAACGAAGAATATACTTTCCTATTTTTAACTTGTGTTATTTCAAGAGGTAGTTCTCTTCTACTGGCTCTAATTGTACCAACCACAGTAAGGCGGTACTCTCTTAGCAGTTTCTTTACAATTGAATATCCTGTGAACCAACGATCTATTGTAACATTTCTTCCTGATCCTAATAAATGTAAACACATTCTTTCAGTTACTGCAGCGGTAGAGTTGTCAGTTTTATATGGACCATTGGGTTGAACACCAGCGTAAACTTCTATGTGTGAAGTGAAAAATGTTTTGGCATCAACAACGGCGAAGACTTTCAATCCGTATTTGTTTGGTTTACTTGGAATGTACATTCGGAAACTGCACCTACCCCTAAAGGCAAGCAGCATTTCATCTAATGTTACATACTCGCCCACAGAATAAGTTTTCTTACAATTGTCATTGAACTTGTCAACAATAGTACGAACTGCTGCTAGTTTGTCCATTTCTCTTCTTTGACCTCTAGTTGTGGTATCGTCTAAGCGAATGCATTTCAATAAGAAGACGAACCTCCGTTTTGCCATTGTAGCAGGAAATATCTCATATCCCATACCGTCTGATGACCAATACTCTGCTAGATGTGTCCTTGATCTATGATTACTAAATAAAGCAAACCCATCAGCGCTTGGATTTCTACAGAGCCGGTAGGTCTACACTCAGTCTTATCTTGGTATTTAACAGAAATTTTATCAATAAATAAATTAGTGTTTTCAACTACAATATCAATGCAGTTTCCAAGCATCTACATCCAGTATTGAATGGGAGATAATGCGTCACGTGCTTCGCTTCACCGATGACCCCTGGCAGGTGAGACACTATGTTTTCGTTGCGAGTTTTAATATTTCTAGGTGGGACAGCCTTTTTCAATTTAGTTCCATCTTTACCAAAAAAATACGAGCATCTATCACGAATCACGGGTTGTTCATCTTCATCATCCTCGCCGTCATCCTGATGCATAATATCTGCATCTTCATTTACGTTTTCCTGCTCGGTTTCTGTATCATGATCACTGATACTTACAAAA
Source organism: Onthophagus sagittarius (assembly GCA_036711965.1). Taxonomy (NCBI): domain Eukaryota; kingdom Metazoa; phylum Arthropoda; class Insecta; order Coleoptera; family Scarabaeidae; genus Onthophagus; species Onthophagus sagittarius. The sequence goes on along the minus strand of JASERS010000005.1, from coordinate 10,463,347 downwards.
TCTGGATCTGATATCGAACTATCGTCAGACTCTTCTATTTCACTGCCCGTGCTAACTTCTTCATACAGTTTTTGTAATCTTTCTCTCTCCTTTTCATAAGGATCCATATCACAATGCTATCAAATAATAAATCATTTATTTATTTTATCAAATCATATCAGAAAATTGTGTGATACTACTTACCTATTTGTAAGTATGCTACTTGTAGATTGCTAACTAGTTATTTGATATTAGTTATAAATAATTTTTATGCACTTTTCTATTCTCTATATTTGTAAAATAAATAACACATAACACAACGCCTTAAAATGGGGTTCAATAGTAAACTGGCGTGTCAACGATACGGTAACCGTATATATAGTAATTATTAAGGGAACTACCGAACTATATTGCGATCACTCCGAGGTATAGTTTTATAACTCGGTAATACCCCTACAAACACAAAAAGAACGCATAGAGTTCCAACTGGAATACGATTCTTACAGATTACATCTGCGAATATTGTTACACATTTGATCGGGAAGGGTCTGTCAAGACAAAATATTATGTAGCGACTATTTGGAATTTTGAAAAACAGTTTTTTATAGCGAAAACAGTTGATATTCAGATATTTGAAAGGTACTGTGACCGTAGAAGTTTTGAGCAAAATAATTTAAAAAATATTTCACATAATCATTTTATTTATTTATATTGGGGAGCAACAACAGGACAAACCCAATAAAGTTGCTCCACATAATTGATTATACATTTACAGGAAAAAAAATTACATTAAAAACTCAATATGTTAATAATCACCAAAAGAACAGAAAAATAAATAAGTTATTATTTTAAATAAATCTAACTAAATTATTTTATTTATTTAGTGTGATAGAAATATATTATATAATATTATTATTATAATGTGCAGTCTTCACAGCTTCACGGATTGCAAACTTAGTAGTGCGTGGGCTACTCGAGAAAAGATCGCAACTTACGCGATCCGCAGTTCTTTCCATCCTTAGAATGGGTGAATTACGATATGCATTTGTTCGTGGAGTGGGCATATAAAAAAGAAAGTCATATCGTAATTGACGAGGAGGAATGTGAAAATCAATTCGAGCCAGCAGTGATGGAGAATCAGTGTAACTATTTACAAGTTTGTACAGGCAGAATATATCATTATACGCACGCCGTTGGTAGTGCGTTAGCAATCCGAACATTTCACAACCAGACGCATAGTCACTGTATACTTGCTTGGTTTTATAACACAAGTGTTTAATTAGCCGTTTCTGGACTCCTTCCAACCTAGTGACATAAGCGGAGTATTGAGGATTCCAGATTACGCTGCCAAAGTTTAAGATGCTGTTGACATATGCATTATACATACTTATAATAGCGTTGTGGTTTGTGAAATCCTCGGACGATCGCTTTATAAAGCCCAGCATTCTATAGGATCGAGCAACCACACCATCTACATGAACATCAAAAAGTAGTTTTTGGTCTAATGTCAAGATCAATTGTAGATGTAACTCGACGCAGCTCTTTAGTGTCAAGACTGTAATCATATTTTATGTAATCCTTTTTTCTTGTAAACGTGATGGTGTGGCACTTAAAAAAGTTTAAGTGTAACTGATTACTAGTACAAAAATTATGAATTCTCACAAGATCTGCCTGTAATTTAACACAATCGTCAATGCTTTGAACAGGAAGATAAATTTTTAAGTCATCAGCGTACATCAGGCAACGCGAATAAACAAGAGTACTAAAAATGTCATTTACGTAAATTAAAAACAGTAAAGGACCAAGATGACTGCCCTGAGGTACTCCGGAACTGGTATGAATGAATCGTGACTTATAGTCACCAATATGTACAGATTGGGAGCGATCGGACATACCAAAAAGTTGCAATTTACTTAGCAGCAAAGAGTGATCAACTTTGTCAAAGGCCTTACTAAAATCGGTGTACGCTGCGTCCACTTGAATATTTCTGTCAATTGACGCAAATAGAAAATCGGTATACTCTAAAAGATTAGTTTCGACGGAACGCCCGGAAAAAAACCGTGCTGATTAGCATTAATATGTCCAAGAATCTGAAAAAATACACTGGCGTACACCAACTTCTCAAAGACCTTTCCAAGTATAGGTAATATAGATATTGGACGATAATTGGCAACGAGGTAGCGATCACCTGACTTAAAAATGGGACTCGTAGACTCGTGGACTCGTAGACCACACCCGACAGACGGAGGGTTAATCACTTCAAAAGACTGTGTTGAGTTAGATTGATTTAGTTTAATCGAATTACATAGTGTTCCGGGCGTTAAGGAAAAAAGACGTATGGTCAAGTCAAAAGTAAAAATGTTTGCGGATTGCGTTTTAAAGTAGAAACGCGAGTTCGGTAGAGAATCCGTGGGACTCTATTATATGCAAATGTGACATCCCCTAATGAGGTTCGCAGCGGCGAGATACAGATCCACCGGTAGCCGGGGCCGCTCTTAATCTCGACATCGAGATAATCTTTCTTTCCAGCGCGCGCCCCCTTCGGGGGGCCGCTAGCGCGCGCCTTCCTATCTATCGTCGCATCGGCGACTTATCGCCGCCCGGCGACGACTCACTTAAGGGGGCCTTCGACCACGCTACCGCCCGCCCGACTCCCGTGTCCCGTGTGTGTGTATATGTATGTGTGTGTGCGAGATCGTGCGGACCGGTACGGCCCTTTTTCTTATCGGAATCTCTTCTTCGCGGTGCCGCGGCCCGATTTACACGTGTACCGAGTCCCCTTAATGAGCGGAATTTTACGTTCGCAAACGCGCAATTATTCGATGGCAAAGCTACCGAGCTACGAAGGAACGAACGTTCTTTGGAGGTTCTCGATTATAGGGGACCTTACTGGGAGAACCCGAACAAGAACCGCATTGCTCCACAAGAAGAAGTGTCCCTGTTTATACTCTCTCTTCGCGTACCATTAACATTTTCACCAAGAAATACCAATCGTTATTTAAATTTTTTTCTTTACTTTTTTTAATCAAAAAGGAATAATAATGAAATTAAATGATTTGCGTTTAATTAAAAACGAAAAGGAAAACATAGCAGATTTCCATCCGGCAAAACACAGCTAAACGTCTTGAAAATGGCACGTCTCGCCGGGCGAGATACGTCGAGATTTATTGTCCATTTTATTAACATACTAAAAACTGTAATTTAACAGTTCCCGAGTTCAACCCCTAATTTAGTTCGTACGTACGTCTACGAACGCGGACGGACGTGCAACGCGACCAAAAAGAAACTTTGCCATCATAAAGCTACGGAACAAACGCATTTTGGATATAAGCTACAGATCCGGATTGAAACCCAATTCTATAAGATAACAAAAACCAATTTTTGTTAAGTTTCACTTTTAACATCGTATTCGTTCAAATCTACACCTCACAATGATAAATCAAAAACAAACACTTGAATCGAAAAAAGTCTCAAGTAAACAGTATTTGGTGATAAGTTGTACATTGTACATATGAACAGAATTTTCCTCAAGGTTACTTAAAGTGGCCTAAAGGCCCTTCCGACGTAATTTTTATTTTTTCAAATGACACATATACATTTTCCTTTCAAAGTCTTAAACAATTTGACAAACTGATTACTTTTTGCTTAAAAATTTTCTGCTTAAACTCGCCGTTTTGAAGATATCAACAAAAACAAACATTAAAATAAGATATTTCAAAATGTAATTAAAAATAATTAATTAATAAAAAACAATTTAATTAATCGTAAAGTAATATTAAAATTGTTCTTATCTTATGATTAAAAAAACTTTTTTTAATGTTTATAAATCTTGCGCGTGGGATAAAAATTTTCTTATAACCAGCCCGTTCTCTCGAGTGTACTCAAGTGAAAAAATCACTGTAGTCAAAGCAAAAATGGAGCACTTCTCTACTCCTAAGAAAATTCATATGGCGTTACTTACGGTGAAAGTCGTGAAAATTTTGCATCGAATAATTTAAAAAATCTGGAATGTGGTAACGTGGAGGAAAAAACAAACTCGTGCACGATCGGTAATGAATAAATAGAATCAAATATCTATTTCGCAGCTGTAGATGTTAATCCACTAGTAAGATGCCGTCAATTGTCAAATGATTCAGACATTTCGTTAACGAGTATACATCGGATTTTCAAACTTAGTAACTTTAATTCGTATCGTGTCTCTCTACACCAATAATTACATGGCGATAATTTCTGAAATCGTGTGAAATTTTGTACTTGGGCCATGGGAAAATTAAGATTGAATGCAACTTTTTTCTTCAACCATCAATCACGGCCAAGTAAATCGACATAACATGCACTACTGGTCACATGAAAATCGTCGTTGTCTAAGACAAGGTGAGCATCAAAAACTTTGGTCAGTTAATCTTAAGTCTGGTGAGGCATTATTGATAATAAAATAGTTGGACCTTTTATATTGATGGTAATTTAAATGAATGAAAATATCGGAATTTTTTGTTAAACAATTTACGGGTTTTGTTAGATCTTACTCTGGAACAAAAACTTGCTCTATGGTATCAGCATGATGGATGTCCATCTCATTACGATTTATCCACAAGAGACCCGACTTAACTTCTCCCGATTTCATTCTTTTGGGGATACCTCAAAGAGAAAGTTTACAATCAGGTTTAAATAACACTAAACAATATGGAAAACCGTATTTAGCAACTCGTGTCTGCAACTCAATGTTCTAAGGTGATTTCAAAATGAAGAAGAATTTTAGTACTATTTTACGATTAATTAAATCGTGTTTTAATAATCAAGTTTTTTGAATTACATTTTGAAAAATTTGGTTTAATTTTTCTCTTTGTAAATATCTTCATAACGCTGAATTTAAGTAAAAAAATTAAGCAAAAAATACTTAAATACTTAGCTTAGACGTTGAAAGAAAAAAGTATATGTGCCATTCGAAAAAATGAAAATGACGTCAGAAGGGCCTTTCGTCATCAAAAAAAGTTTATTTGAAACTTTGTTTGATTCGAGTTTTGGTTTTCAAGATACATGTCATTTTAAATGAAATACCCTGTATACAATCTAACGTTGAATAAGAGTTACAATCAGGCAATTAGCGCAAGAATTAGAACCAAAAACGTTCTCCGTACGTCTCTTAAGACGACTAAACCCAAATGTTTCTGGTCTTCTGTCTAGTGTTAGTTCTAGTTTTAGTTCAATGGAATAAATACAATCTAACAATGAATAGTAACAGCAACCAGAGCTAACACTTGCATTAAAGCTGATACTATAGGTACAACTAGAAACATACTATAAACATACTATAAACGTACTGCATCACGAGTTTAACTAAAACTAACACTTGACCTAGGATTTGATATTATTAAGTGACTAACCCTGCTTTTTGTTTTTTTACGAGATCGGGGAAAATTTGCGAAAAGACAACCGGCCTGAAGTTCTTGCGTGGCTGTATAGTGTGGGGTTGAAGTCCATCTTTGGATCTGCTTCCTACTAAAAAACCCTTTCCCCGTCTTCACCGGAATCACCTTCTCGAGCTTTCGTCGGTTTCCTTGCCGTTCTTCTCATCACTCTTCCATCTCTCATTCCTGTTCCTCCCAAGTTCCTGTCGAGTCTCCTCACGATTTTCAACACTCCTCCCGCTTCTCCCGATCCATGCCTCTTCTCTCTTCTTCCCACTAACAGTGTGTCACTTGGAAGATTTACTGTCGCTCTCCTCGCCGCCAGATTATAGCATGTCTATATTATCTTAGCTCGATGTACACCGTTTGCTCACCACCATACTAAGGTCCCCTTATATATTTTATATATACCGCTCATTAAACCACCACGTCACATACCTTCAATGGGGGGGCATGTTTCTGGCCCCCTGATGGCGTCCTCATACCTGTTTTCTTTTCTCCTCCTTTTCCTTGGTCTCGACCGCTTCTTTGACGAAACTTTCCACCAAATTCCACATACTCTCACTCTGTAGCATTACCAACACGCAGTTTTCCGGAGTCAGGACCATCCCCAGGATTTAGTGCAACTTCCTTCTCATAATATACACATTTTCGTCCTCCACCTTCTTATATTTGCACAAGTATGCTTTGAAGCACCTAAGCCCGCTGAAGAGCTGGCTCAGGTGGTAGGTAATTCCACCCCAGCGTTTTGGCTCCATCGAGCCTTACCATTGTCCTTCTTGTACCTGTTATTTTAGCTTCAAGTCTATATCCCCTGATTACTGTCCCCCTTCTTTAATGGTCTTTTTTTTTCATGTACATGATGTGTACCAGCAACATACTTGCATTAACCAGTAGAGCTTTAGAGGAAACAGTCCTAAAGGTACTCGTTAACCATATTAATTTCCTTCTTTGTATCTTGCTCAACTTTTCAACATGTTTTTTGACGTTGAACGCATCTTTTCAGGCCCGGCAGGCATACAACATTTGCAATACAACATATATAATATATTTGCAGTGAATTACTAACACTAGACCTAGGACTAGAAATATTATATTATCAATGAAAAATATTATTAATATGGTCCATTATTAAGGACATCTGTCGAACAAACATATTATGTTTTAGATTCTAATGAAAACGGTCAAAATTAATTAATTAAAATTTTAGCTGGTGAACAAAAAAAATTCTTAGAAAAATTATCATTAACTTTGACGATTCGATACATATTAATTCAAAGTCCGTCTCTGTTTAAATCCACCTGACAGAGACGAACTCTAAAAAACCAAAGTGAAACGTTTATAATTTGATACACCCATCTCTCTTTATGTGGACGTCTTTTGCTCCTCGACCGTGTATAGTAGTATGCATAAACCGATCGGACGGCGATGTGTATAAAGTTGAACACGTGTCGATTGCATCCAACAGAAGATGGTCACGTTGAAAGCGGTTCGGTTTGGTCGGTTGTAGAGGATGTGGCGCTGCCCGTTCGGACCGTCACATTCGACTAATTGTTCCTAGAGGGGCTTCGCTCGATCGCCCAGATACCGATCTGCTGGCGGCTCTCTTCTTCGAACAACCAACCCAACCCAAACCGAACGACTTACGATTGATCGAATTATGCGAAGAGAATATCAGAGATTACACTTTTTTAAAAAAACACTCAAAAAATGAACAAAAAATTTTTACTTTTATTCAACAAAAGGTGATAAATCATTTTGATTCTTGTTGAGGCGTTATTCATGTTCATATCTTTCAAGAGTAGAGAGAAGTTGAGAAACATGGTTTTGTGTCGGGTCAAGTTTTATAAAACGAGGCTCAAAGGTGCTTTGTATTTTGAAATGACTTACGAGTGGAGACCGTGTGATTACTACCGCACGAGTTATGGTGGACAAGATAATTGTTTAATTGATATAGATTTGAGACTGGACGAGCGAAGTTGTGTGGCGGCGCGGACTTCACTGTGGGAGATATGGTTCAAATGGGATTTATCGATTCCGTAGGTATTACTCAGTCGGTTATATTGCGGGGTTTAAGACTCTATGATTTGTATCGCTTTGGAACATCACCAACAATAATCGAAGTAACATTTTTGATTACATTTAGTTTTATAAAACAACAACTCGTTAACCTAAACAAAGTTGTAGAATTATGGCTGATAAGCAACATACATTTATCTATGTATAAAAAAATGAAGTTTGCAATAACTTTTAAGCACTTTAGATATAACAGAAAACAGTTAAACAGTCCTGATTAAACAGAATAATGGTTACTGCGTCTAGATATCTATGGACCTTGTGATATAAAGAAAATGTAAAGATATTTTTTGGCTTCTAAATGTAATAATAATAAAGCCATCAGCGACGTTATTATTCGATTTTCGTCTTCTTTTCTGAGATTTCCAAGTGTCATAACTAGACAAGCAACAAATTAATCAAATTAGCATATTTTTCTATTTATATCGATATTGAGGCTTGTATGTGCGCAAAAGTGTATAGTGATTTTGTTTAAAGTTTAAAATAAGACTGCCAACATATCTTGTAAAAGTTTTTGTATTACATGCTCCCACTCCTGACTACCACTTTTAAACCCTTAAGAATGCGACAAAATCATCAAATATAGATGTATTCATATTCTCTCAATATTGACGCATCTAATAGCAAAACTGCAAACAGCAATATTATTAAGAATAAAATGTGCTACAAGATTTGTTCTAAAAGTTTTTTTGTAGCATGATCCGATATGTAAACGTTATCATTAATATCTTGTAATTGGAGAGTTTCACTTTGAAAAACCAACTTATCCTATTTGCCGGAAAATTTTAAAGCGATAATAAAAAAGCTTTAATCTTTACGATAAAAAACAGTTCTTTTGGAACATTTGATGTGTCTTAAAGGTCTGATTAACTTGAACAATGTTGCAGAATTCTGGCTAATAGGCAATATAAATTTTGCATGTTTAGAGTATGGAAATAAAAGATAGTTTGCAAAAAATATTGGTAAGCACTTTAGACATAACTGAAAGCCTGTGCAGAACAGTGTTGATTAACTAATCTAATAATTTGCATCTAAAGAGCCATTAAATATAAATTTTGATTCAGATATAATGAAAAAGCACGGAGATATCTAGGCAATATTTTATGGCTTGTAAATATAAGAATAATAACAGAACAAAGAATAAAAATAACAATATTGTTCAGAATAACATTTGCTGCAACGTTTCTTCTAAAAGCTGTTTTGTAGCATGCTTCAATTTGCAAGTGTTACTCTTAGCAACTTGTAAACAAACGAAATGTATCAAATTTTTGTATTTTTCTCAATATTGACGTTTCGTAAAGAGTAAAAATATATGAGAACAGGATTGTTGAGAATTAACTTTGGTATAACTTTTGTTGTAGCAAGTTCCGATTCCGTAATGTTATCATTAGCAACATGTAAAATGGTGTTCCATTTGAAAACAAAGTTATGCTATTTTCTGGATAAAAAGCTTGAATCTGTATCTCCATAAACAATTTAGAACTTGCAGAAATTTGATATGGTTGGGTTGGTTCGGGTTTGGAATAATACTTTTCATTAATATATTAAAAGCATATTTGAGCACGAGATTTGTTGAATATGGGAGACTCGATTCAAAATCAGGAGAGGTGTTACTCAGGAATCGGTTCCTGGACCGTTATTATGGAACATTTTCTTCAACGAGGTATCGGACACTGATACATGATGATATACATTAAAATGACGCTCGATTGATGGTTGAAGTCATGAAGAAATTGGAAATTGAAGAAAATGGAGTGCATGGGGCTGCAAGTCACTAAAGAAAAGATAGAGGCAATAATAATAAAGAATAGAATGAGCAGGATGAAGAATGTGGAGATCACTTTAAAGACCTCAACCACGTATCTCGGAATCACTCTGAAGAAGGACCTAAATTGGAACAGGCATATCTAAGCGATAACGAAGAAAGCTTAAAAAACAGTGCACGCCTTGCACAGAATTGTGGGATCCACGGGGGTCCAACGGCGGAAAAAAGAAGGCTAATAAAATCGACAATTTATGCCCAACTACTGTATGCATGCAAGGTTTGGAAAGATGAGGGCAATGTCAAAAAGAACCTAACAAAGATAATACGTATACAGATGGGAATTCTAATAAGGGTACTAAGCGCCTACAGAACAAGCTTAACAAAAGCTCTGCAGGAACAAGGAAACTTGATACCTTTAGAACTAACCATTCAAAAGAAATGATGTAGGAGAGAAAGCATGAACTGGAGCGATAAATAAACACGAGTTCGGGCCAAATGGATTACCACCTGAGCAAGCTCCTGATAAGGCGTAGCTGCCATACGACATATTTATACAAGCGCAAGAGCGCTACAACTGACCAATGCGATTGCTGCGGAGAGATGGATGACATAAAAAAATATGTTGTACGAAAATATGTTGTACATATTTTCTACCATTGCCCCAGATGTAGTGAGGAAAGTTCTAACATAAGCAAACTTTTGATTGCATAGATAAGTCCAGAAAATATAGTCGATTACATGCTAAGCAGAACTGAGGAGTAGGACGCCATAGACGCCATACATTAAAGATAGTTCTGGTACAGAAGGAAAAAGAAGAGCGAACTAAAAAGATGCGAAGAAAGCATGTGACAAAACAAAAAACAATGAAAAGCATGAAAAACAAAATTAGCTAATTTACTACTACTATTTACTACATCCCGTGCATTTCATATTTTAATATATTAGGAATTATACTTGTCTTACTCTTTCTTTTGACATTAGCCAAATGACGTCTATTGAGAAATCGAAGAGTATTTTAAAAAGACAAGATTCAAAAAAGGAGGAAGAAACAAGGTGGATCTTGTGCAACACGCAAAAAGACTAAGCAGTTTTGCATTCAAAACATATCCGAATCACTAGAATACAGCAAAAATGTTTGTTGTATATCCTGCTATTGTACTTGTGTGTAACACTTGCTGCAAAGATTGTATAGTGTGTATGAAATGTAATCCTTGCGTCTATGAAAACTGTTTGTTAGAAATAATTCACGAGTACACCCTGTATAGTCTGAATGCTTGTGCCTAGCGCAATGAAATTTGGTATGGAAATAGCCCATATGGAGAGCGGTGCAATCCTGCTGGAAGAGGATTCAGCAATGATGAAAGAATCCCCTTCATCGGCCTGTATCATCGCTAGATGACGTGGCATGAAATCACTGTTATGCACCTTCCCCAGCGAAAGTTGAGAAGCTATGAAGATTAGTTGAGACGGCATGGTTGACTCCAAGCCACGTCGCGTAGCTGCATTTTCATCCAACAGGGTTTTGTCGCTCTCCATGTGTGGGTTAGGTATACTAGTTTAGTACTACTTCGCATTTAGATTATACAAGATGTGTTCGTGAATTAATTCCAATAGCGTAATAATGTCTTACTTGTTCCTTATTGGGGGGCAAGTGAGTCTTTTCCTAAATGTTTTTCAATGTAATATTATGGTATTAAGAAAAGCATGTTTTATTTCATTTTCTGTGTGAATATGTTTTGTTATTTCTTTAATATAGTTTAGTTTTAAACTTACAAACTGTGGCTTATTTTACCTAAACATGGCTCAGTTGCCCCGCCCTTTCCTGGTTGACATACAATCGTTGAATTAGGTTGGCCTCAATTTACTTCACTTTAATTTATCTGCACGTAATCAGTTAGAATTTTCTGAAATTCAGAAGTCCAGAAAACATTTGGATTATTCTAAATGATGGATTAAGACAGTCAACTTAGTCCAAAACATAAAACCCCATTACTCAAAACATTACCGATAACAACTTGTAGGTAGAGTGTTACATTTTAAAAGACCAGGTTATCCTAGCTGCAAAGGAAACTACACGAAAGAAGCACTTCGCTATTTGTCGGTATAGCTCATGTAAGAATGATTTGAAAACCAAAATGGAAACACTGTTTTAATCTACAGTGTGCGTCAAAATATGGAATATATTCAATAAACTTTTAGGAATATTGTGAAAATATATACAGTTACCATTTAAATTTATATATATACTGTATATACGTTTATAATACAGTTACCCAAACCATGTATATTTTGAAAACCTAAAATAGACTTATTTCACCGTTTTTACATAATGTTTATAAGTGTTCCGTTGAATTTGTTCCATAATTTTGCCGCACACTGTATATTAGAGTAGCTTCAGTAGCTTCATCGGGTACGTTTAACCCGATTATTAAAAAAATAATTAATGTTAAAATTCAATTCGCCATTTCAGAGGGCAAAAGCATAGTAAATATTTATATAAACATATATGCTTAACTCAAGCTATAATATAGATTAAAACAGTGTTTCCATTTTGCTTTTCAGACTTTTTCTCTTGCTTTTCTTACACGAATTAAAAAAGTGAAAAAATTAACAAAGTTCTTCTTTCCTGTAGAGTATTAGAGTTTTCTACCTTAACAAAATTATCTCTAAATAAAGTTCAAAGTGCATATTTTTTATCGTATTAACTCCTGCATCTCTACAATGTATGATTGAATCAAAGAAAACTTCATTATCGCTATTTTTTACTGCATTCACCTGTTGCTCCCCTTCAAGGCAAAACACACATAATTTAGTCTAGAACCTAAGACCACATTGGTATAAGCGTTGTCATTATCAACTTGTAAATATGATGTTCCACTTTAAAAGACAAAGTTATCCTATTTACTGAAAAAACTAAAACCGATAATAAAAAGCTTTAATCGTTAGTTCAATATACGATAAAGAACTGCTGGTTTAGAATTGATCTGCACCTAATCAGTTAGAATCATGATACTACAGCTAATTGATAATATCAAGACTAGTTCAGAAATTCAGAATCATTCTAAATAATTGTTTAAAAGTAATCAATCAAATGAGGCAAAAGCAAACACAACTTAGTCCAGATCTTTATACCGCATTCGTCATTAACAACTTATAAATAGAACGTTTCACATGCGTTAATCTTCAGCTCAATATATGATTAAAAACTAAATGCTTTTAATTAGTTCTGAAATTCAAAAGTCCAGAAAATATTTGGATTATTCTAAATGATTATTTAAAAAAGGCCGTTCATTAAGGCAAAAACACACAAAATTTTGTCCAGCACCTAAGACCACATTGGTCCAAACGTTATCGTTAATAACTTGTAAGTAGAGTGTTCCACTTTAAAAGTCAAACTTATCCTATTTACTGGAAAAACTAAAAGCGATAATAAAATAGCTTTGGACTTTAGCTGAATATACGATAAAGAGCTGCTGTTTTGTTATATAGATATATTAGACGTGCGATGATTGGGTTGGGTTGGGTTGGGTTCAATTTATCTATACCTAATTAGTTAGTATTACGAAAGTACAGCTAACTGCCAATATCAAGACTAGTTCTGAAATTGAGAGGTCCAGAAAATTTTGGCTAATTCTTAATGATGGTTAGATAATGTTCATACAATTAAGGCAAAAACACATAATCCAAAACCTACGACCACTTTGATTTTTCAGTTTGCTTTGTGTAAAGAATCTAATTGAGAGAATTAAACTTTTTTTTTACAAATTATTCGTTGAATTGAATGTTATTGTTAATTTCAATGAACGCAATAAATAAAAATAATGTTGATTAAAAAAATTTCAAATTTAATTTTTTAAATCAACTTTAATTTCTGTTTTGTATATTACAGCAATAAGCTAATTTTTTATTCACCCCGAACCTTCGGCGCCTTTAGGGTACCTCCCGGAATATATCTTAAGAGGGTGGGTTTTTTCAACCCAAAAAACGATAACACTAAAACGAAATGGGAATGAGGCCGCAAGAAGCGCCACTTGCGGCTTGGCTCGGCCCTTGAATATTTTATAATGGCGCAGAAGTGGAGTCGCGAGGAGCAAAAGTTTTCAGTGGCAATTAAACCTGAATAATTCAGTTAATGGTGACATCGCGGGTAATTGATATCTTGAGCCGGCCCCTAATTAGATTTTTTCCACACCATGAGGAAATGAATTAGTCGAGAGACGAGTTTTTAGTTGCAAATTTAATTATTACCAGACGTAATGCGAAAAACTTCTCCGATTTCAGGTGGGACCCATTAAAGAAGTTTTCGAAAGTGAAATCATCCCCCGGTTACAATTAGAGAAGAATCAATTTAAAATTTTAAATGATTATTAACCTTGAGAAAATGAATACAAAAGTAGTTACAACATAAAGGCTCGTCATTACGTCTTTAGTTTATAATAGTTTATATCTTCGATGTCAAAATAAGTGATATTAAGTATCATTAAACGTTTTAAGTAGTGTTTATAGAATGAATAGATTCGTATAAAACTATATATTGTCAACTTTAAGTTGTTTTTCTAAGGATGGGAATTAATATTTTTGCGTTGGAAATAGAAGGTTTTAAGATCTGAAAGTCTCGAGGACGAGTTCGAAACGATGCGCTTGGATTCCGTCCCGTTTTTCGGGACAATACTCCATTCAATTTCATTTTTGATAAATTTATGGTTCCTGAAGCCGAAGCTCGTTACGCGCTTGCGGATATCTCGCGAGGCCGCTCGCTTTCATTTCGATAAACCGAGCCATAAACGGGCGCTTTCAATATGTTTCTTAAATGTACCATTAGTTACGCTTGTTCTTCGCGAGCCGAACAAGCGCCCCACATTAAATCCCACCTGCTTGGGGATCTGTCGCTTGGTTTATGTCGGAATTGTCCGCGTCGTACGATTTATTCGACATCGGAAGTACACGCACCTTCTTTGTGAATTTCAATATGTTAAGGAAGAAAAGACTATTTAAAACCGTTAATAGACCTTTAAAACAACCTTTTAGGTCGGATCCTTTTATTTATTATGTTTAACCAAATATAGGAGTAGAATCAAATAAAGCTTGTTATTTTGTACTTATGGATGCTTACAAATAAAATTAACATCAATGAAATATGTTGCATTTACATCAATTATACTACAAGATCATTCATAAACAAGTTTATTAAAACATAATTTTTACAAAAGAGATTTAACAGAATAATACTATATATTTAGCCAAACCAATTTCACAATACCCTATGATACATTTAACTCCAATATTGATGAGGAACATTTGAGTAACGAGGGTTCGGCGGAACCCTATGGTTACACTCAAACACTTTACGAAATGGTGCTGAAAAAAAAAACAGAAATGGGGAAGGAATCAAACGACAAATTGAGACTGAGCTGAAACAATTCAAAATACATGATTTCCAAAGAAAGAATCGCAGCAGTTACTATACTAAATTCAGAAGAAAAACTCAAGAGTTCATTGAAATTACAAAATTAATTGAATGTAGGAACTTCAGTCCAGATAAAATCATTAACAATATTGTATGGGTGCTCGTATGTATGTTTTCTCATTTCAAGTCTTCGAGAAGCAGTATTAAGTTTTGAAGGGACAGTAGCAAGTCTTTTGGAGGTAGTTCAACTATTCTAGAAGCATTTCAAGACTTTTGTAAGCAGTATAAATTCTTGTGGAAATATTTCAAATGTTCTTAAAGCATTAGAAATATTTTGAAAGTCATTTAGAAACACTATCAAGTCTTCTAGAACCAGATCTAATCTTCTAGAAGCAGTATCAAGTCTTCCAAAGGCAATATCAAGTCTTCTCAAAATATTTCAAGTCTTCTAAAAGCAGTAGCAAGTTTTGCAGAGGCATTAGCAAGTTTTCTGGAAACAGTTCAAATCTTCTGGAAGCATTTCTAGTCTTCTGGAACAAGATCAAGTCTCTTAGAAGCAGTATCAATTCTCAAAATAAACTCTCAAAATTGTGAAATTTAACTATTCCCTATGGGTGCTTGTGACATGTCAGATTTCTGCGAAGCTTTTACATATACACAAGATAGCATTGGCCCATTTTGAATAAAATTAATGGATGAATTTCCGAAAATATCGAACGTGCCACAAAAGAATCTCTCTCATTTAATGTTCATATTGATACATATTGATCCAGATTTGACAGAGTCATTAATGTATGTAAGATTAAGCTTATGCTGGAACTACCATAAACGATAAGAGCGGCGATACGAACAGAGGAAGTCAGTACATATCTATTACTGTGCTTATGATATAAACTGACCGGCAAAAAAACTTGCCACTATAAATTAGGCACAACTTCAAAGCCAGCTTTCTTGCGAACTGTGCATTCGATTTTGCTGATACTTTTTAGATCGAAAGGTTGATTCTTCGGTAAGAATCCTGCGATAGAAATTGTCATTCAGATTTTAATGTGAGCATATGAAGGAATAAGGAAAACATTCTTTCTCGAAATTTGTAACACCCTGTGGAGTGCAGCTGCTATAACGGAGGGTACCTCGAATCAAACCGTAGTTCAATGTCTTCTCAGCACTTTGTTTTTCTTTCACACTGTTATCTCTGTTACTAACGAAGATACAGTTTATAAGACGAGTGATAATAATAGCTAATGACTGTTTTATCGTTCGGCATCATCTTCAAATCGTTCATGCTTCAAACTTACTAGAAGTTGTCTGGCTGCAAGAAGGCTGCAAAAGGACCGAGGCTGCTATCCAGAGAGCGAATATAAAGACGTTGAAATGAAACAATTCATAACTTCTGAAGGTTATCCGGTAAGACAGGACGACGACGAATGTGTCTTTGATGTTGTTCCCAAAGATATTCGATAGGGTTAAGGCCCACCTCATCAAGATATTCACTAACCAAAGGGACTACGTGTGGTCGCGTAGCACCATACATTACCATGAATCCGTCACCAATAAAATGGGAATATGGCATTCCTTCTTACTTACATACTTACTTACATACCTTCTTGCAGAATATCTTGGATATAAGATTGGGCATTTAGCGTGTCATTTTCAATAAAGATGAATGAATGCAAGATGAAAGGTTCTCTTTTCGAAATTGTGCAGGTTGAATAAAAATTGCTATCGCAAGAATATTACCGAACTTTTCGGTCAAAAAAAGAATCATGAAAATTGAATGCATGGTTGGCGAGAAAGCCAGCTTTGCAGTTATGGCTAATTTATAGTTACTGTTTTTTTTTTGCCCGTCAGTTGATTTATAGTTTATATGGCATAATTACGTTTTTATTTAAATCAGTACAAGTTAGTTACTCTTGCACAGAGTTTTTATAACAAAGGCAGAAACGTACCATTTCTAAAATCAAATCTGGGCGTGTTACTGAGGGAAAAGTTTCATAAAAAATTATTTCAACACAGGATTCCGAGCGATAACAAAAGTTGAAGATTATTGCTATATGATATCCACTCTCGGGATTTTAAGACAGAAATGATAGGTCTGGTATCCAATCGATGTTGAAGGTCTCGAAATTAAAAAAAAAATAAATCATCCAGAAACTTCTTTAACTTAACTTCCAAGTATTTAACATGGAACATTAACAATAAAATTCTAGTTGAGTGCTCTTTTGGAAATATTTTTAGATTTCTAGAAGCACTATGAAGCCTTCTATGCTAGCATTTTCAAAGCGTTTTCCAGAGGCAATATTAAGTCTTGTAGAAGCAGTGTCAAGTCTTCCAGGGATAGTATCAAGTCTGAAAACTTCGATAGTCTTCTGGATGCAATATGAAGTGAAGTATAAGCATCATCAAATCTTCTGGAAGCGCTCGAAGTCTTCTACAGGTAACACCAAGTCTTCTGCAAGCATTTCAAATCTTCCAAAGGCGATCAGATAGCTTTCGCAAGCATTTCAAGTTTTTCAGAGGCAGTATAGTAAGCCTTCTTGAAGCTTTTCAACTCATCTAGAAACAGAAGCAAGCCTTCTGGAAGCATTTCATGTCTTCCAGAGGCAATATCAAGTCTTCTGAAAGTATTTCAAGTCTTTTATGCAGTATCAAGTTTTGTTGAAGCAGTATTAAGTCTCCGTCTAACATATTAACCCTTGTACCTGTGATTAAACAATCCATTTTTGAAAAAAAAAAATACTAATTCTTGAGAATTACAAGAAGTAAAAAATAACCAGTTTTATTTGGTTTATCTAATTTTGATAAATAATCAAAAATTTAAAACATATGTACAAATATATGAAACTTAATTGAATTAAATTGAAAATTTATCTGGTTCAAAGTAATATTATTCGAATCACACCGCTTGAGGGTTTGTTTAGTTTCTAACATCTCGAACCCTTGCACAGCTCGGAAATCAGTTGTTGCTCTTAGGATGACGCCGGGGGCGCTTGCTTAGGCCCTAAGCTCGTCCGCCGAACGTTTCAAACACAAACACGCTAAATACTTGAATCTCCGTTCGTTTCCTCGCCCTTTCCTTCTTCGTCGCTCCGTAAAGAAAATAACAGAGCTTTAATCTCTTCTCCCGCTTGCACCCGGTAATGTTTTTGGATAAACTTTTTAATCGAAGTTCGGGTTAAAGTTAAGCGTTGCAGATGCAGACCAAGTAGCAGGTAGCCGAAAAAGACAGAAAAAGATTACCGTCCAAGGCAGATGTAGGGCCCAATTATTATGCCCTGGGTTGCAATAATTAATAAATTCCTGGAAAATTAACGCTATTAATCGGCCGCTACCGTACTGCTTCGACAATTTGTTGCCAGCTTTTGATTATCAATTACATCGAGCTCCTTCGGCGATGCCGAATGGAGATTAAAAAAGCTCGGACGACATCCCCTCGGTGCAGTTTAATGAACCCCAAAGTTATTGTATTTATTTATTTTTTTAATGAAAACGAAAAGAATCAACGTTGCACGAAACAACGCAATTTTCGATCGTAATTCAATTGGGTGTCCATATGTTTAGGGGGTACGATAAATAGCGCACTAGAGGCGGTCTTGACAGGTTAAACGCGAAGTTTTATCACACCTGGTGTTATAATTGCAGTTTATGTTGCAAACGCGACGATCAAATTTAATCATCTTCGGAGACTTTAATCTGCACGTCCAATAAATAATAATTTAAATACATTTCGTTGTATTATAGAATATTGTTTTTAAAAATAATTGTTTTAGTAAAATTAAATAAAAACGACATCGACAGGTGAAAAAAAAATTATACAAATTAAATTTAATAAGAGCAATCAATTTTCGTTTCGATTAAATATTGATGGCGTTCAAGTTTGAACTGGTCGGATGTACGAAATTAAGGTCGAAGTTGAAGACGACGGCTCCGTCGCTTCCCCTTTCTATAGCACATTACAAGATTAATTTCTTTTCGGTCCAATAATTCAATTAATTCGAGAGAGAAACAACGGCGGCGGAGTCGGGAATGTTATGTTAAGTAAACTCCAGTCCCGGCTTACGGTAACTAGTTTCGGAATTAACGCCCAACCCCCGCAGGCGAAACAACCATCCCCTTTCCAAACCGATATTAATATCACCTGTACGTCTCGAGAATCCCAACCGAATTTCGATCAAAATTCAAACATCTCACTGTTTGTTTTGTATAATGTCTCCTATAACTCCGCGTATAGGGTTTAAAACAAAACGTGATTTGAATTTTAGACAATTTATATTTAAAAAAAATGTTTCCATCGGAAAAATAAAAAGAAGTGGTCGTGGCAATTTATTAACAGTCGCTTCTAAATCGATTGAAAATCGAAAAATGCTCGGTCCCGAACTAATTTCAGAGTACAATGGTCTGAAGGGTTCCGTCCACGGCCGATCAATTTCTCGGGGATTATTATTTCGGGGCACAAGGCACCGATCGATCGGGACCCAACCTAACCGTGGGCCATTTGCAGGGTGTTATTATGTGCACAGCCGAAAATTGGTTTTTTCTACGAAAGCGCGAGAGATCAAATAGCAGACTTACTCATCAATTCGACGTGTAAGTCGTTTAAACACTAATCAACTTCAATCAAACTAACAACATTTAATCTTAACTTTAACCATACTGAACTCGTACAGAACCATTGATGACAATTAATTCATCTCTTTTACTACTTTTTTCATCGATTTATCATCATTTTGACGGCTTGATACTGGTAGTGAAACGAATAGTGATTTTATGAAGAACAAAATACCGGATATCCGGCTGAAGATGGTGCCGAAACATCTATCCGGACATTATGTTTAATTGTCAGTTTCAAGTATTTACATCAGTTTTATATCATATGCAGGTATCCGAATCAGAGGTAATATACGGATTTAGAATATATCTCGATAACATTTTTGGTTATTTATAAAGAAAGGTATGTTTGAATACCTCAATTCGTTTTTGAGATATCAAATTTTGATCTCAATCTAAATTTGTAGCATTTCACGAAAGTAAGAGTTTTCTTAATAATTTTTGAAAACTCGTAAAAAAATCAAATTGTTGTGATAACTTGATGAAATTTTTATGATTTATAAAAGAAAGTATGTAGTTTCCTCAAAATAAAATGACACGTTCTTGAGATATCTAATTTTGAACTCAATCTAAATTTGCAGCATGTGATGAGAATAACAATTTTCTTAATGATTTTTGAAAAATCATTAAGAAAAAAAGAAAAAAGAAATTCTTTGGGCTTATTACTCGCGTTAATAGTTAATATGTTTCCATAGTCTCACGCCGCCTGCATATGGTTTTATAGATCTTCGTTGCCGTTGGTGTGTATCCCTTCGTTTTTATAAGTCTCTGTTTGAGAAGTATTTTGCTCTTCTGATTACTTTGTCTTGTTTGATTTTATAATGCATGAATAGTTTTAGTGTATTATCCAAAATTATGTCCAGATATTTAATGGATGGGGATAGTTTTACGCGTAAGTTGTCAGCATTTAGTGTGGAGATTTTTCACAAATGCGATGGTTGGGAACCACGACTTATAATATAAATAAGTATCCATTTATGTAACTACTTCAATACTCTATTATATAGCGTTTGTAAATTTGATGCGGCTTTGTTCAATGTATTGCTATAGGAGATGAGCGTTGTCGTCTGCATATTGCAAGATAGAGGTCAGAATTGAAATAGTTAGGATCTTCTGCGGAGATGTCATAGCAATATATGTTGAATAAGGTGGGAGAAAGGAGGAAACCCTGAGGAATGCCTTGTTTAAATGTGAAAAGGATTACTTACTTGAAGCGTTCGATTTTTCAAAAATTCGTCTATTAGAATAATTATGTTTCTTTTGATGCCTGTTTGTTGCCATATATTCGGTATTTGTCTCGATTTTCAACAATAATTCATTGACTTTTACGTATGAATTTGTGTGTGTTGGAGTTGAGGTTCTTTAATAGGTGTTTTATTATCAAGTTTTCTCCTGGAGATGATTTTTTCCTTTATTGGTGTGGTCCAGGAATGTATGTATTTTCTTCAGAATAAACCGATACGTGAATATCTCAATTCGTTTTTCACATATCAAGTTTTGACCACCACGATACAACAATTTTCTTAAGCATGTTTGAAAAATGATAACAAATCGAATTTTTATGATATCTTCATGGAATTTATGTTATTTATAGGGGAAAGTATGTACTTTCCTCAGAATAAAATTATGTGTGAAGATCCCAACTCGTTTTTGAGATATCAGCTTTTGATCTCAACCTATATTTGCAGCATTTCATAAAATTAACGATTTTCTTAATCATTTTGAAAAAAAATATATAATAAATCAAATTATTAAGATATTTTAATGAAATTTTTGTCATTTATAACGATGAAAACCATGCCCTTTTTCGAGAACCAAACCATGTTTGAATATCTCTATTGGTTTTTGAGATATCAAGTTTCGGACGCAACCTACATTTGTAGGATTTCATAAAAATAACAAGTTCCCTTATTTTTGAAAATCATAAAAAAATCGAATTCTTATAATATTTTGATTAAGTTTTTTCTATTTATAAAGAAACGTACTTACTTCCTTTAGAGTAAAACCATGCTGTGTGTATCTCAATTCGTTTTTGAGGTACCAAGCGTTGAAGTCAACCTAAATTCGTAGCATTGCATAAAAATAACATTCATTCATAACAATAACGCTTCATGAGATTTTTAGTGATTCGCAAAGGAATATAAGTATATTCATCAAAACATAATCATACTTGAATATCTCAACTCGTTAATAAAACACCAACTTTGAACTCAAGCTAAATTTGTAGCATTTCATGAAAATAATAATTTTGTTAATTTTAAGTGATTCACAAAAATACACAAAAAGAAGTATGTATTTTTCTCAGAACAAAACGATTTTAAATATCTCAATTCATTTTTGAGATATCAAGCTTTAAATAATATATGATGATGAATAATATATGAAACTTATATATGATATAAGTTTAAAAAAAAATAATATCATAACATCTCCAACAATTTCCTCTTGTGATAAATGTTTTGTGTTCGAGTAATTTTCTATTTATAATTTTATTTAATTTTATTCCTTTTTTTCTAAAAATCTTTAGCAAACTATCTTTACACTTCTTCGCTTCATTTTAAGAGGGCACTCCGAATTCTCTAAGATCCAGTCGATACACGTGTTATGAGTCATATCGTAATTTGGCGTAGTTTAGCCATATTGGAGTTGAACGATTTTCATATCCATATTTTTTGGATACATCACCAGAAATACATTTTGAGAAAAGTGCTTATCTATTCCATAATAAAAAAAAAACCTTAATCAAACCTAATCCAACCCAACTAGTTAGCAATAGATATGAGTTGGGTTAAGGTTGGGTTGAGATAAAGTTGGTGGTTGAATCCTACCCTTAATTTGCCATTCTTTCACGTTCCCAATCCAATCCAACTAGCTAATTAACACTAGATATTGATCAGGTTGAGTTAATCCGTTAACTTTAACCCAACCCAATCCAACTAGATAGTTAGCACTAACTATTAGTTGGATTAAATAGAGCCATCAACTTTACACCAACCCAAATCGCATGTTAGACTAGATATTAGTTGGGTTTGGTTGAGCCATCAAAATTTAAATATGATCGCTCCGATCATTATTACCGATGAGCAATTAATATTAAAATGCCATCAACTTACTTGGTTATGTTCGTTGAATTGATAGCGCAACCCTGGGTTCAGAACTAGCTAGTTAACAATACATAGTAGTTGGGTTGGGTTAGGTTAAGCCATTAACTTTATCCCAACCCAACTAGCTAGTAGGCACTAAATATTAGTTGAATTGATTTAGATTGAGCCACCAACTTTATCCCAACTCCACTAAGTAATTGGCACTAGATATTAGTTGGATTGGGTTGTGCCATCAACATTATCGCAACCCAAATAGCTAGTAAGCACTAAATATTAGTTGGATTAGTTTGGATTGAGCCAGCAACTTTATCTCAACCCAACTCAAGTAGCTATTTACTAGACCTTAGTTGGATCGGATTGTACCATCCGCTTTATCCCAACCTAACTAGCTGATTAGTTCACTAAATCATTATTTGAGCAATCAAAAATTAAAATTGACCACTATTTTTGTCGATCAGCAATTATTAAAATATATATTGAATTTATTCCTTTCATCATAAACCCACTGTATATTTCCTGGTTTTCAAGTTTTTTGTGGCTAAATACCTCGGACATCTGAGATAAGCTGATCTCTGAGGGTTATATTTAATAATTTACACAAAAAGAAGTCAATTTCTACTGTTCAATAAAAAACAGCCGAATAGGTTGATATCTGTTAAAATCCTACTTGACACCAACAATATAATTTTACAAAGTTTCTATTTGTAAGATATCTAAGTAACGGCTTTTTGCTTGATAAATATACTTGAATTGATAAGCAGGGGTGTAGTTGTTTCTTCCTTTTTCTAATTGCAGTACAGGTCTAGAAAAATTGCTTACTGTAAATGCTCCATCTGGCTGTTTCCTTACGTAAACTTTCATATTACATGCGAAAAAACATACGTCAACAAGAGCATACATTTTTAAACCATGCTTATTTGGTTTACTCGGTAAGTACTGCTTTAAACTACACCAAAGCCGAAAGGCTTCTAGCTTTTCATGTACTGTAAGAAATTAGGAACGCAATCTTAAAACTGTTGACGAAAACTCAAAAATTTTTGAGTTCTTCTCGAATATGACTGTTTTGTACTACATCGTATCCTTATTCGCTGCTCACCTGGGTATGTAGTTCACCATTACATTTGATGTGGATCTTACCCAGACTATTATCGTTGACTATCTTCAATTATGCTTTCGATCAGCTGCATATCGAGTTGTTCTCGAATGCGGCCTTTGCTTCATTGTATCTTCATCGTATTTTTCCTACAAGATTCAGATTATAGTAACTTTTGGTAACCTTATCCATTCTGTTCTTGGCTCCATTAATAAGCTTGCTCATCTGGTGGATTATCATGTCCCTGACATTGTTAACTGATGACCTGGGTATGTACTTGATAATCACATTCGATGTAGTAATCACACTTATCGATCTGTTTATCCGCCCTCGTCACAACCAATACTTAACCTTTCACGTTGTTTAACAGCTTGTCGTTTGATTCCTACAGTAGTGCACACCAAATATCATATAAACAAGCCAATCATGCCCTTCTAAGACCTTACTGGAGTTGATTGTAAGTAATTGAAAGAGAATAACGTCTTTTGTAAGAAAATAAGAATGTGTAAATAGAGTAAACTTACCAAACCTCAAATATATTAGAAGGAGCAGTATATGATCTCGGGACACTACTAAAAAAACTTTTTAATTTCTGTTTAGTTACATCATAAACGTCATTCAAATTTAGTTAATTTACTTGACTTCAAAACTCCTGCTACATACAGCAATCCAGTCAAAGCTTGTAATTCAGTAACATTTTTATTTTCATTTTCATGATGTTAAAATTTTGTCAGCGACATGGTTCGACCATGTTTTGGTCGATCTTTTACTATATTATGAGCTTGTGCGTTTTCATTAGATAAGATACTGGAAATATGGTACTCCTAATATTGAATAACTACTCAAATTTGAGTTAATACCAGACCTAGAGCTAGAAATATTTAAATTCGCGTATGTGAAGTAATACAGATAAATTCGTTCAAACGAGATTCGTTATATTGAGATTTAACTGTATTTCATTTCAACCCCTCAGGTTCAATGTCTTGCGTAGAGAATAAACTCTGATTCGTTTTATGCTCGTGTTCAAGTACCATACAATATACAAAATATACGAACAGGAGACGTGGTTACATATGCAAATTGAGTCCGCCGACTTATTGCCTGATAAGCCGTAAAGAAAAAAAAAGTGGAATAAAGCGCGGTTAGAATAACGCCATCGCGTATCCCCCTCGGCGTGATAATTTCACGGTCTTTTCTCTCCAGACGGATCCAAATTAGACGTATGAATATTTCAGTCCTTCACATCAGACGCGTGGAGGAGAAAAGCCCGTGATCTAAATTCAAACGAACGCGCCCGCGACGTGTACGATCAATACTTCAAATATAATCGCGGTAGAAAAAGAAAAAAAAAGGAGAAAGAAGATCGAAATTTCAATATCAACAAAAAGAAAATAATCAAATATTTGCGAAAATGATTATTCCATTACGGCGAAATTTACACAGGTAGAGAAACGGGGATTCGTTTCTGTGGCGGTTTTTGCCTTGAATATTTAGTAAGCGAGTGAAAGAGAGAAAGAACCGAGTTAAAGTCGATTGAAGAAAAATATTGTTCCCCGTTCTTTTCGGAAGGGAGAAACGACGGTTCCATTTCCGACGAAAGCTCTGAATCAACACCTACAGGTAAATAATATCCGGTTACCCCCCTCTTGTTTTCTTTATTAAGTGGCGGAGTACATTATATTTTTGAAAAATAAAAAGTACTCAATTTCAATTTTAAATTTGTAAATGATGAGTCATTCATTCGACTCAAGAGATTAGATCATACTTCATTAATATGATTTTTCTGAATGCTGAAGGATTATTTGTTTAAAGATAGCAAATAATGTTAGTGATCAGTAAGTAATAATATCTGAATGAGTATATTAAAAAGCAATAAAAATTCCTTCGCAATTTCACAAATTATTCGCAATTGAAAAATCAGTGTGTAGGGCTTTGATAATGTTAACTGTATTTTCATGGTGTTATCCTCATACTGATGTAAGTACCTTTTGTTACTAGCAATCTAGTAAAATGCAATTGGATTTATGGTTACTTGTATCATAAGTTTGGCATATTGTTTGTTTATTAAAACTTCCCTTAATAACGGAACTTAATATTCATTATCTTTCTGGGATAATCCATTCACTCCTGATTGAAGTGCTATAATAAATAGCACTTCAAATAATATAAGAATAAGCTTTCCATTACAAAACCTATTTTGACAATTCTGATACAGAAACCTATAAGTTTTAAGTATCAGAATTGTCTGCATTTTTGAATTCAGAATTGTCTGTTTTTGAAATCAGATTTGGCCATGTTGGACATAGTAACATTTATGATTAAGTTGTGTTGTGTACGGAACATACGAAGGAAGAGTCATTGCCGTATCGTCCTAAACCTAAGGACTAATAACACGGTTTCTGAAATGAAATGCATAGTGTTCCCATCATACATGTACCCAGTGATCCCTCTAAGGTGCGGACATATTTCTTTGGCATTGAAATTTGTGTGCGAAGGAGTGTACTCGTTTCACTCGTCCAACGCAACCCTGGCGCGCCGAATATCTTAGGACGTGCATCTGAAGATATTTTCTTAGAATTAGAAACATTCGGGTTTAACTATACATCTCTTAAGACTGGTAAACCCGAAAGGCTTTAGTTCTAGGTCTAGTGTTAGTTCTAATATTTCCCATTCAAATCTATAGGGTTGGATTGGGTTTAGATGAACATCTAAAGTCATTTAGATGCTTTCTAGAGTCATTCATTGGGTATTATTGTTGGCTAAAATTAGAACACAAGTTATGTGATTGAACTAAACTTAGAACTATCACTAGCATTCAATACTAGAACTAACACTAAAAACTTTCAAGCTTTACCGTGCGTCTTTTGAAAAAATATTTGACGTTTCGAATGCCATGTTGCAATCTTCTTCAGAAACTTGGTCTGTGTCGAAATCGAACCAGATTCTGAAAAAGGTTGCAGCACGCATACAAAAAGCCAAATATTTTTTTCAAAAGACTATTCTTGTAGTATTAGTCCCACTGATAGTTATAGTCTTAGTTCTAATTTCTAACTTTCTATTTCTAACTTCGTACTTATAGTAATGCGATTGTCTAAAAAATCCTACGCGGTGACCACAATAACATATAACTTATACAAATGTTGAAGTTAACCAGAGGTCAAGAAAGTCATGGTTTGATTAAGTTTTTTGTAACCATTTATCAAGTGAATTTAAGAATTTTAAATGTAAACCTGCAGAATCATCATACAGGAATAAAAACGGTTGGTCTCGTGCCAAATACAATGCGGTTAGTTTCTAAACTGTACAAAACCGCAAAACCGGGATTACTTTACGCTTTAGTACTTATGAAAACCAACCGTCCGCGATATAATCGACAATTTTATACCTTCTATGGTTTTACTAGTAGGTAGGTGTAGATGAGAAGTTGAATTCCTTTGGCGCATCTGAAAATTGATATTAAGAGTGGAAATAAACAACGGTACAAAGCCGTGCGGTGGTTATCGGCGTTAATATGTAAACGCTGTAAATACAAGTTAAGGGAAGAGCCGAACGTGGTACGGTTCAGTTTATGACTCAGATAGGAACCTTAGTGTAATTTGCTGTAACCGCCTGGGCTCCATCGGGCGAGAAGTGCTGTAGAACTTGTTGTATTTCCCAAGGATCATGAATACAAAAACCAAAAACGAAGAGTTGAAATGAATTAAAAAGAAGGAAAAAGGATTTTGTGATTTTATGTTTGCAAACACTTTAACAAGAACAAATTGAAGCATCCGGAGAGCATAGATAACATTTTAGCCTGGTTAACAACGAGAACTTATCTACGTTTTCCAATCGACTGGTCACACGAGCTGTTCCAAAAACCATATAACGCGATTTATTTGTCGAACGAAATGGTGTCTCTGAATAAATGTATGGGGGGATTATTGTTAATGGGGCGCACAGATGCCTCGCGGTTTTGTCGAGTGCCCAACAACTAGAACTTCAAACACTTTTATATTTCAATTCGCGACGACCGTCAGTCGTGTCGGTCGCGTTATCTCTGTTTAACGTAATTAGCGTATTGTTTGTCCGCTTTCTGCCGTTTATTTTTCCAGTTGACGCGCCGTGCCGCCCCAAATGGGGATCCGATAATGTGAAACGCCGCTTTATCGCCCATCTGGTCCGATTTACATAACAATCGGAGTTTCGGTCCCCGATTTCCGAACCCGACATCGAGAAATATAGAAACGTGAATGGAATCGGATGAAACGCAACAAGTGTCACAAATCCGTTTACGGTTTTCGAATTTCACACTTCATCGAGTTAACCCCAAATAAACCGAATAATTGAGACGGAGAGATCGTATTTCAGATTTCCAGTTGATTCAATTACGATTAAACGAAAAATAATTGTTAGTTGCTTTTTTCTTACATTCTATTTCTTATATCTTTCGCGCAAAGTCTTATCTACGGTACGGTAAAGTAGATTAGGTCCCTGAGCAAGCTTTAAAAGCGTACACAATTCTCGCATTCCGCCGTTTATATTTATTTGGCCGTAAACTTGCCGCACACGATACGTGAGAGTGCTAAATCTTAAATCAGCGGACGCACACGATCCAAGTCTCTGTGCGGCTGTGTACCATGCGATAAGCCAAAGGCCAAACAGCAATCGTCGATACAAGACTTACGATTCTAAATTGTCTTATGCAATAATAACAATAAATCGTTTCTTCTTTAAAATTAATTTCATCTTAACCCATGTTTTATCAGTGTTTCATTATTAGAACATTATTAGAATAAATATATTTTTGAGAACGTTTATTTGTTATCACAATAATTTGATTAAAATACACTAATAGCAAAAAACGATTAGCTGTTGAGTGGAGACGTTTTTACACCATGAGATGGGGAAATACGTTAAAAAGACAATGGATCATGAAGAGTCAATAACCATTTGTCCAAGGATCATTTGTTAATAAAAGCCAAATATCACGCTACAATATCATCAAAAGGTGGAGTCCAAGGGTGCGTTCACAATGTATTATTCGAGTAGAGCATAAGTAGAGTCAATATGACATCGTGTAAACTCGTTACTAAACTCTGTAGTGCAATTTTCAAACTGTCATGAACGATTTATGCATGATAGTTATATGTGTGACATCAAATCATACTTAGTTCTAACCTGTAAGATTTATCTTTATCTTAAAGCAAAGTATTATCGAATACGGTTGCCAACTCTCCTTTTTTTAACAGGTTATTTCCTCTCTTTTCTAATATTCTTTAATACTCCTGTATTTCTCTATATTTAATATAAGAGGAAATTTGGACAAGTAAGAAATAAATCCTGCGTTAATTTAGTAAAGTCAGAATTACAAAAATTCTATGTCCTCGAAGTCAGCTGCCCAAATATTGTTCTTATATAACAAGTATTATTTACGATACGTAGGACGGTCACCGTCTTTGAAGTCGGCTGAGACTATTTCATTCTAAGTAATATTCATGATTTAATAAGAAATAATCTCAAGTAATAATATAATAACTCGCGCTGCCAATTTGTTTAATAATGTTTAATAATGTCTATTGATATCGTAACTCGTGCTGCCTATCATTCAAAATATAGTCATCAGAGTGTCATAACCCATGTTCTCATTCAAAATACAAGCATCAGGATGTCATAACAGATGCTGCCGATAAGGTAGCAGATTTTATCGTACAAAATATAGGTCTCAGAATATAGAAACTCTTGCTGTGCGCAAGTTGGCAGTCTCTCATTCAAAATATAACTACCAGGATGCTATAACTCATGCGGAAATGAATTCTTAATCACGAATAATATTTGGGCGTCCGACGTCTTCGAAATCCGAAATACTTCCCCAAAAATTTTAAATACACTTTAGCTTTTTGTAGTTCACAGGATTAAGTTTAGTTGGGTTGGATTGGGTTGGTTTCCACCAAAAAGTTGTCCGAGAAGCTTTTTCAATTCTTGGGGGGCCGACGTCTACGATGTCTGCCGAGATTACTCCTTATACCAAAAGCAATATCTGTGATTTTAATAGATATTTCTTTACACTGTACCAAATTGCAAAACTTTATCATAAATAGTGTTTAAGATATTTAAAATATTTCTTATAACTTTGATGGCCTGTACCTTTGCCATTATGTGTCTTTGACCAATTTCTTTGCATGAATCATCATCATTCACTCAAGTACAGCCTGTATAATTTTTGAATTTCCTATGTATTTTTAAAAAATCTCTGTACAGTTACTTTTACAAAAGTTGCTACCCTATTGCTAATATAATTGCGATGTTCATCATATACAATGTTGTTTTCCATATTTATTTTATAATTTTTATGTAAAAGACAACATAAAGAAATATCTAAATATGTGAAACGCATTTTGACTGATTCAGACACTTCCAAATCTGAATTTTCTAAATAAAATTCATTCGCATGAGGTGTTATTTCTACACACCGTTGGAAGGTGTTTTGAAAATGTTAACTCAGTGTTAAATTGCTATGTAATCGTGAACGATTTACCCAATCAGAAATGTAGGAATGGATGTTCTTGTAAAGAAAGAAGAGAATCAATATTAAAAGGAAACGAGAATTCATCGATATTCCGGAAATAGTGAAATGGTAACTGAATATCACTCCTGTATCAGTAACTGATACAGAATGTATTGGGAGCAAAGACTGTAACTATCAAGAATTTTCATCCCTTATGCCCTGAAATCTTCTTGAAGATCTTACTCAAGGTGATAGGTAGCATCCTACCGAAACTCAATTTTGAACCAAAAACCGAAACTTTTCCTATTTTTATGTAAAAACTGGATGACTTTTAGCTGTCATTCGATTTATTTTTGATTAGATTATTGTATACTTATATCGAACTAAAACTAGAACGAACACTAGACCTAGAACTACAAAGCTTCGGTTTAGACGCACGGCTAAACCTGATAGTTCTAGTTTTATTTTTGTATAGCTCTATATTGTTTTAAATTCTTCTGGAACTAAAAGTACAACTAATACTAGGCCTACAACCTAGCTTCATAACTAATACTAAACATAGGACTAGAAACAGTAGGGTTTAGCCGTGCGTCTCTTAACAGGGCTAATGCCTAATGTTCCTTGTTCTAGGTCTAGTATTAGTTCTGAGCTAAGTTGGGTTGGATTCGGTTCCGTCTTAAGAGACATACGGCTAAACTCAAATGTTTCAAGTTCTAATGTTGGCTCTGGTTTTAATTGTACAGTGTATAATGCTATGGTACTGGTGGATCATGTTTAAGGTCTGTGGTGCTCAAGATCATTAAAAGTTGCAGGCCCTCATCAAAGGTGCCGACAAGAAGCGTCGTATCTTGTTTACTCTTTAATCTTTGATAACACTGAAGTTTTGGTTCAAACAAATTGCTATTAACCTTAAAACCGGCCGAAACTAACCGAAACCGAAATTTCGATCGGACACAATTGATAGGTTTATGGAAGTTCATGCACTTTGGGGTTTGCTAAATAAGAAATGGTTGAAGTTAGAGCATTTAATATCAATATTACAGAATTTCAAATATTGGGACTACGGGTAAATTATGAGCAGCATTGAATACCGGTATTGTCCTAAAAATATCGGTGTTTGTACTCACGCTTCTTTCACAAGATATTTTGGAAGCCTCTCTATAATTGAGGAGCTCGCGTACAAAACCAGTTATATCCACATTTTGACGAAATTTACTTGGCATATGAATTCGCAAGCAAGATATGGCGTCTACCGCTTAGTAAATTCAATTACAGGAAGAAGCGGACATATCACACTCTAATAACTAGTTAAGAATATGCATTGCTTATCTTTAAAAGCAAACTGTGAAAAGTTTTTCGCGTTTTCTGACACTTTTTTAAAAATGGATATATCCGGTTTTGCACGCGAGCTCCTCAATTATATCAAAATATCTTTCAATGTATCTTCCCTCTTTTATCAGCGTCCTTCTCTTCCGTCTGTGGATTGTCATCTTCTCCGAAAAACTCCCTTCCGAGCTTTCCTCAGATCCTCTATCTCAGTTCTAGACTCCACGCTGTCATCTTTGACCTGTTCTTCGCTATCTTCTTTTTGTTGGTCTGTTCCCTAAAAAATCTTTGTCTCTTATCATCCACGACTCAAGAAAATAAGAAAAAAGAAACACATCTGTCGATCTATTCAAGGCATCTTTACAATGACATACCTTACTGAAAGAGAGCGTATGAACCATTTTGCCCTGCCATCCAGTACTTCCATATCTACCAACTTGTCATATCAGGCTATTTCTTCATGCGATCCTTGATCTGACAACTCAAGCTCACATCTAACATCATCCAAAGCTGACAGGAGAATCTACAATAATCGGTTTGAACTTCTCTTTTCCTTCGATCTCCACCCATCAACTTTTCTGTCCACTGTCCGTGTGTTGAATCGATAATTCTATTTCAGACATTAACAGTTCTAACCGTCTTATTTTCTATGCCCTCCATTTAAAATTTTTTACAATCATTACACCTGAATCTTAGACTCTAAACGTAGCTTCTTTTTCGCACATTCTGCTTTTCATTAGAATTGTATTCGTCTTTTAAGGAGCGACTTCTAGAGTCAATTCATCCATCTTACCCACCGTATTACCAAACAGTAGCTGTGTAGTTCGTTCAATTTCCCAACCACTAACTATGATTACAATACATCTTTGTTAACTCGGTTTTATTCCAGTATTTGATCGAACAACCCAACTAACCTCAATAAGTGGAACTTATGTATCAGTTCATTAGGCAAAGTAAACACCATGGACAAGAAAATCTATAATAAACGCAAAAATGAGCACGATGGACAGTCATGTTTATCTCTGTTCATACATATTTCATACACAAGATTTGGATATAGGACATTCCTTACGTCCATGAATGTTCTATACTTGTCTAAAAACAAGTATGACCCTTGAGTGAATGATAAACATAGTGCACCTAAACAATATTAACTTTACATTTTGGTATTGTACATTTCCGGTATTGAAAGCACTAGCTGAAATATTATACTGGCGACAGATACTTGAGCATCGACAATTCCCCGACACACATAAAGTTATTTTTAAAAAAATCTTGTTCTCTGACATCTGTAAGAATTAGAACTAAAATCAACCCATTACTTGGATAATCATAATCAATAATAAATCATTAACCTGCAAACGAAATTCTTCGAGAAATTCGTCTTTTCTATAACAAGACAAAACTTTTGAGTAGACAGCTGTTTTTCTTACAATTATTTGAAAAAATTGCCCAAGATGAGTAAACAGGTTATTCTTTTCTCTCATAGAATAGTCAGAATCTAAGGTTTCAAAAATCAACATTTTTCTAAGTTTATTTATGTAAAATGCAGCAAGACGGCCAATCTATTGGCGACAATTCAATAGAAAATATTTCACATTCAAGATTACCTATTTTCTGTTTCAACAAACCAGAAATTTGGTTCGCTCAGGTCGAGGCACAATTTGTCATTTTTAGAATATCGTAAATTTACCGATCGATGTAATTTCTCAAATTTATGACATAATAACTAAACTGTATCATTTTCTGAAACAAACATTAATTGAACGACTATGTGAAGATTTAATAATATTGATTTAATAATTGTTCCGGATCGTTATCCTCTGACACACATATAAATTTTGATTTATATATCCACGGATGTAAAATTTTTTCAAAAGTTGATTTAGTTCGAGCTTAACCACAACTCAATTTGGACTCTCAGAGTTCACCTTTTGACCTCAGAAATGCGGCACAAACTTTCCAATTAATGAAGTCACCAGAGGCAATAGAGGTTTAGATTTTATATTCGTGTACTTAGATGATATTCTTACTGCGAGTAAAGTTAAGCAATTTTAGTATAAATATCAAAACCTGGAAATGTATTGTTGGTATACAATCAATTGACTTTTTCAGTCACAACATTGACAAAAACTCTTAAGGACTAACGAAAGGGAAAGTATTCTTACCTTCCCTTGCATCTACATTCTCAAAGCTGTGGTGTTTCTCAACGGAAATCGTGAAAGATTTTTGGGCTCTGTTGCAGTGACACAAAACAGCATTTTTCGAGAAATACGATTATGTAAAACTATATAATAAATTACTTGTCTCAATAAAAAGCATCACCACTCTTCGTGCATTCAAAAATAAAGTTAAGGCGTACTTGATGGAAAATGTTTTTTTTATAATTTGCCAGAGTATGAGTGTGAGGTCACAGACCTATCACAGGTATAAAGTTATATTTAACTTTTATTTTCTTTTTTGTGTATTTTGTTATGTGTAATTATGTACTGTGTGACTTATCTCCATCTACAGTTATGTGGCACTGAGACAAATTGTTATTATTATTATTAGACATTAGTTTAAGGGAAACATTTTCAAAATTAAAGCCGTGCCCAACATAATCTCATTCTCCTTAATAATAACTTTTGTTCACCAAAATTTATTTAAATCAGATTTTATTTTGCTTAATTGGAGAGGCGTATTGTCCCCTAGGTTTGAAGGAGCATTTAAAATAATTAAAAAATATAACACTCAGCAAAATGTTACATTTATCAAACATTAATAAACAAAGTGTTAACAAAATTAAATTTACATATCTTGATTTTGAAAGTTTTACCTTTAATTATTTATTTTATAGATCTAGCAAAATATGGTCTAAGTTAAATAAACTCATGTTGTGTATCTTCATTGTTCTATGATAGGTTCAGATTTATATCGATGTAATTATTATTTCCCTTGGAAAGGTAAACCGAATGAAAAGCAAGTAATGGAAAGAAATTGATTCATTGTGAAGGTGCGAAGAAAATACGGCGATAAATCATTGGGGTGGAGGGAGAGT
Source organism: Onthophagus sagittarius (assembly GCA_036711965.1). Lineage (NCBI taxonomy): Eukaryota > Metazoa > Arthropoda > Insecta > Coleoptera > Scarabaeidae > Onthophagus > Onthophagus sagittarius. The sequence goes on along the minus strand of JASERS010000005.1, from coordinate 10,429,054 downwards.
TTGGTTGATAAAGATTTCCTTTCTGCGGGTTGCGGCGGCTGTTCCGGAGCTAATTCGATAAAAAAAAAGCGGCCGAGAAGGGAAAATTCAGATTATCATTCTTTTAATATTTATTTTCTCGTGAGGACGGCTTCAGGGAGCGCGCGGCTTGTAGAATGAATGGAGCCGGCTTAAGATCATCAATTATACCGCGCCATTTGCGTTTGTAAACAGGGCGAAGTGAATGGAAAAAGAGAAAAACGTCGCGGGCTCCCTTTACGCCACTTTAATTGCGTTTCTTTTTCAATTATCCCGAGGGTGGATAAGATAAACACCGAGAATTAGCCGCGCGTTAAAAAAGCGACTCACATTGCAATTATTTTTTAAAGGTAATCCTCTAATTAGCAAATTCTGCGACATTAATCATTGCGTTATATGCAAATTTTATTGTATACATAAACACCACGGATCGCGTAATTAGTTTTAATAAAAGTCTCATAAAAATCTCTTACATTGTTGGGTTACCTTCATTATCCGTATTCGGGAAATGGGTAATACAGAAATAATTATTTGTGGTTCAGATTAAAATAAAACCGACCTCAGCACATTATCCACGCAATACTGTCATTAAAACGCTTAATTTGTCTCGGCCACTTAAGGATTGCTTTCGACGTTTAAAAATTATCTTTAATAAAACCAGCCCCAAGGACATTATGTTTCGCGACATTGTAGATATTGGAATGAAAGATCGTCTTTGGTGGGCTGCGAAGACGGATTTCTATAAATTTATCGAAACCAGTCTTACGATACAATATAAGTGCATACCCACTAAAAGTAGTACTTATAACTCTTTACCGATTCTTATTCTCGTCGTCCTCGAAAACACATCAAATAAGAACAAAACCAGCAACCCTCTCTTCTCCGCTATTATTATACCCGTTGTAACAGTCTCTTTTTGTTCTCTTTGCAGCGGAACTCAAGATGGACGTACTCAGAGAACGCGAGGTAAAGGACAACCTCGAACGACAACTGATCGACGAACAAAAATTAAGAGGTAAGCCTTATAATCTCCCTTGTCTCGCGTCTCGCGTTATTTATAGAAGCGCCTCTTTCTCTTTTCCGCGAGATGAAACCTCTTCTCCTCTATTCCCGACGATGTTAGTAGGTGCACTCCGACGTTATTGTTACATTGTACGAAGCCACGTAGACATACGTTCATTGTTTTAATATCCCAACAACGCCGTCGACGACGGCGGCGAAAGAAAAATTTATAAGGGAACTAACCCAAGGGTAAAAATGCATTTCGTTCTCAAGGAGTGACAAGTGGGACGTAATTGTTACCTATATACCAGATGTAACACACCTTGTTGTTAATGGTTGATCATAAATACACTTCATGGGGTTTGTAGAATGCAATAAAGACTAGTTGACCTAAATTGTTTTACAATCTGTTTTATTGATACCTAAGTATTGCAAAACATAAAAGAATCAACATTATGTTAACTATAACCATGATAAAAGATTGATTAATATAAGTAAAGCTATTTATTTAAAGATTTTACAACATGAATTAATTACATAAGAAAAAACAGCTTTCATGTTACATTATAATTCTGTAAAATTGATTAAGATGAAGCAAAGATTGTTAATTACTTGCGAAAACAGGAAAATCAAAAAGCTTAAGTTTTCCACTAATACAAGATGAGTTAAGACTTAAATTAATTTATGTAGTTTTCATTAGTTCCTATCTCATCAAAAATTCCTATTTGAGGTTACTAAGAAAGAGATTAACAGTTAAAGTTTCCATTTCAAAACTTGCAGCGAATGGCTCACATAGTGCCATAGTTATTGTGAAATGCTTACATGTCGAATCACATTTATTATCGGTTCATTGTTACTGTGTTCATTTCATTCGGCATTAGACGTCCGAATTATGTAGTGTGATGCTAGAGTAGATAATCAAAAGCAGCGAATACCATCCACAAAAATCCGTGTATGCCCTCAACCAGCATGAATCATTTTCTCACACTTGCCTGGCATGCTTCGCATTAGCTGCGAAAGTATTCTTAAAGTATACTTTCCCATTCCCTAATTAGTTCATGTTAGGCTGATCAAGCTGATTCCACGTATACAGTAGGATTCTGGTCAGGACGTAACTCCGGCTATTTCATGACCTGAATTCTACATTCTTGCAAAAAGTTTTTGGTGATGTCGGAGGTAAGTGGTTATGAATTATCTTGCAATAGAATAGAATTTTGGAAGAATTATCCACGACCTATAACGTGGACGGCAAATTTTAAGTACTTTGATCAGAGTGGACGGTCAGAAATAATTCAGGAACAATTTTTCTATAAAATGCTTATATTTCGGTTGTCAATCCAAAAATTTTTAAACAACTACAAGAATTTATTTGAAATTGGAATAATGTTAAATTAAATTTAAGACAAACTTACTTGTTCTATAAGTTAGCCAAGTCGAAAAATATAAAAACTTTCAGTTGAAAATAAAACCTTCTTAGTAAAATTTGTTGATAGTATTATTTCAATTTAAAACACGTAACACATAAAAAATATAAAATTTTCCTAAAAATGAACCGTTAGAACAAAAGAAGCGTTGACGAAATAGTAAGACGAAAAAGACTCTATTTTCTGATCAGCATCAAAATAGCGGTCTGCATACACATGTTAGAAAGTAATTTAAACAAAAAGTAAAGAATGAAATGTAAAACAAATTCAATTGGAAAATTCGTAAAGGTACTCAACATTAATTAATTTATTTATTGAAACAAACAGGTTGTAATCCTAATTACATGTTTCAACTAATAGTAATAAAACAAATCATTTTTCAAAAAATAATACTAAAATCAGGCATATATTAAAATACAGTGGTAAATACAACCAATACTCAACAAAGCGCTACAAAGCATTTAGCTCTAAACTCCTTGTATAAAACTGAAAATATTGGTAGTGAGTTTTCTTCTGATAGTTTATTATATAATGATACCATTCTATTTAATGGTGAATTCCTTTTAAGTTCCGTAGAGAAACGCATTACACTAAACAAAGCCCTAGGGCGACCAAAATATGCAGGGACATACAAACCAGCACCTCTCAAAATTGAAGGAGCATCCACCTTATTGTTTATTATCTTGTACAAATAACCAAGACTTATCACCCCCCGTCTGGCCGATAATTTTGTCATATCAAAACCTCTACGAGCGAATTCGTAGGATTAAAAACCAATAAATCTATTGTATTTTTTGTAGAAAATATATTTTGTACTGTTTCAATTATAAGCGAATGATAGGCTGTTCCAGGGTCCCATTCCACAACAGCATATTCCAATTTTGATCTGATTAATGAGTTATACAGATACTTCATGGTGTCAATATTGGAAAAGGAGTGACAATTTCTTATAATAAATCCTAACAACCTTAGTGCTAATGCAGTTGTATCTCTCACATGCTCATCAAAGTTAAAGTTCTGTGTATATATTACCCCTAAATCCTTCTTCCGTGCAACGTTTTTCAGTTTATGGTTATTGATGTAATACTCAAAAACAATCGGTACTTTATTTAATGTAAAAGTATTTTTTTCACATTTTTCTTCATTAAGGTGGAGTCTATTCTCATCGCACCAAGTCATTAGTCTTCTAAGATCTGACTGTAGACATACACAATCATTTTCATTACGTACACTTCGAAAAAGTTTTAGGTCGTCAGCAAACAGTACCCATTCAGACTCCTTTATAATGGACGGCAAGTCATTAATAAACAACAAGAAAAGCAAAGGTCCCAGGTTACTTCCTTGCGGAACGCCACAGTTTATTTTAAATTTCTGCGACTCACTATTTTTGTAACTCACGTAGAAATGTCTATTCCTCAGATAAGATACAAAAAAATTTAATGTTTCTCTAGAAAAACCATACAAAGCTAACTTATCCTAAAGTACATCGTGATTCACTTTATCGGACGCTTTGGAAAAGTCGGTATATATAACGTCAACCTGACCTTTTCTATCCAATTCAGAAGTAACATATTCATTCAAAGTAATTAAGTTTGTTTCTACAGATCTGTTGGGCACAAATCCATGCTGGTTAACATGTAACGTCTCCTTAACGTGATTAAATATTCTAATATATATAATGCTTTCGAAGACTTTTGCAAAACATGATATTATTGAAATTGGTCTGTAATTGGCAATGTCACTTACAGAACCAGACTTATGTATAGGTACAACCTTTGCTCACTTCCATTGTAAAGGAAACGTACAAGTGGAAATGGCTAGGTTAGAGATAATAGAGAGAGGCAATACAAAAAACTCTTTGCAACCTTTTATGATGTAAGGGGGTATATTATCTGATCCTTGTGCCTTTTTTGGCTTTAATCTTCCTATTGCTTCCAATATTTCATTGTTCGAAATGGCATTAATTGTAAACATGTTCAACGAACTTTTCTGAAGGTATTCATCATGTTTATTAAGCATATAAGCAGAAACATTATCAAAAACAGAACTGAAATGTTCACCAAATGCCATACTTATATTTTCTGCAAAAGAAAGTGTTACACCATGTTGTTGAAAACACGTTGCTTTGATTAAATTTCTTTTTTTATTAGAAATGGAATTCCAGAAAGTATGTGGCTCATTCTTAATATTTTGCTCCACCCTTAACCTAAGCCTACATTATTAATTATGTAGGCATAAATGTTTCTTAAAAATTGAGAGTATCTATCTTAAAATTAATGTAATTATCTGTGTATTTGATGTACAGTATTTCCAAAAAAGTTCCGTCATAAAAATTTTATTATATATCCAAAACTTTAATGTTTTCAAAATTAAATTTGTGTCCTGTACCAGTTGAATGTTGTATAAGGGCACAAGTTGACTTGAGAAATCTACAATCACTTTTATGTTTGGCATCCTACTTTTTTAGCTAATGACTGATTTAGCCAATATATTGACCGTCATACAGACATCAAGGCACGCAGTAGACCACACCTTATTTAAGTTGGGTTTCGGTGATGTCTTTAACCCTAATGAATAATTACTAAATTGTATTGTCGTAGAAAGCAACAGTTTTCCTTCAAGAAACCTTCTTAATTTTCCCACGAAGATTGTTTATAAAAGGAATCTTTCGACATTTAATGATTTGATTCACAAATGTATTATTTTCAGGTGGATTGTTCGGTGGGTTTGAAGAGAACAATAATTTATTAATTAAATTCAGTAGGTACTCATTGTTGATAAATTTTTCTTGTAAATAATTAAGGTTTTTCTCTAAAAGCAGAGGGTTATTTATACATGTAACTCTGTGTTTCATCGTTTGTACTATCGCTATTTTGGGAGTAGCGTCACTTGTACTACCAATCAAACATAATAATATTTGCATCACCATGGATTATTTTAGTATCCAAGAAAGAAATCTCTTAATTCGTTTCAACTTCAATTGTAAACTTAATCTTTAGGTGAAAATTGTTAAAGCAATCAAGTATAGCTACTGTATCATCCTTGTGGATGTCCAACAATCAAGTCATCAACATACTTTTTTATGAAATTTATTTTAAATAATTTATTGTTATCTTAGCATAATTATCAATGGCATAATCCATAGCTAGTACAGATATTTTGGAACCCATAGGAGTAGCATCAATTTCTTAGTAAATTATATAATATACGTGAAAAGTGGGATGTCAAACACAACTTTAAGTCCTAATCAGAAAGTATCCTTATCCCAATTGCAATATTCAGAAACCAAATTCTGTTACTAATTTTATTTATAATTATATATTAAATTTACTAATTTTTAACTAAATCCAGAGGAATAACCATAAACAAGCTTACCACATCAAGTGAAATCAGTACAAATTCCTGAGAAAGCTAGTAACCTAGTAAAAGACAACGAGAAAATCAAAGTTGTTCCTGATTTTGCAGTTAGTTCTTTTTTGAAAGGCCAAACTAAGAGCTTTTGCCATATGTCTCGATAAGTGAAAGATGGTGCATTTTTTTGATTCTAATAAAATCATTATTCTTTTAAAGTTTAACGAAGTAATTGATCTTCTTTTGAGTAGTATATAATAGATTTTTGCTGATCACCTTATAAATATGGTTATCGGTAACAAACTTTTTTGCTTTATGAAGATAGTCAGTTTTGTTCATCAACACAGTACCTTTCACCAACAATGATTTTTTTGTGATTTGGATTCGTGCTGCTTTTTCTTTTAGCATTCGAATTCGCTTGTTTTAATATGTTTCTAATAGTTTGATGAAAATTTTATTGCATGTGCTCATCTTCGATATACAGGAAAAAACAAGAAATCATTCTTTTTCTGAGCTTTTCAATTTCTAACCTTATCCAGCTCTCCTAAATATTGGCCAGTCTGCCGAAATTACATAATAAACACATGACTAAATTCTAGATTAAGACATGACTAAATTCATTTGTCATCTTTACTAGGCTCTCTTTCGCGAATTCAAACCCAGTGATTGGAATTGCTATATTCCCAGTGTGCAGGTATTTATAAAATAAATATTTATCCCCAGCCCGGGGTAAATATGCAAACAGTAGGTATTTATAGTAGAAAAAATCGCGAAAAATCGAATACTTAAGATGTCTTGAAGAAACTTTCAGTTATTTATAAAAAAAGTATGTACTGTTTCGAGAAAAGAATTCAATATTATGTTTTGAATTCTAAGTAAATTTAAAGCATTTCATAAAATTAACAATTTCCTTAACATTTTGAAAAAAATCTTTAAAAATTAAATTCTTAAGATAACTGAAATAAGATATTTTGCATTTTATACAGGAATTTTCCTATTGCTGTATAAAATGCAAAATATTTTACATACTACTTTGGCAGGAAAAAAAACTATATTTGAATGTCTCAATCTGTTTATGAGATATGAAGTTTTGAACTCATTAATGATTTTCTTTGTGATTACTTTTTATTAGTGATTACTTTGAAAAAATTGTAAAAAATCGAATTGTTAAGATATCTTGATATGAGTAATGTAGCTAAACCCGTAGAGCAGAGGTGCTCAAACAGTCGAACACAAAAGTTTTATAAAACGATCGCCAAAATGTTAGTTCACACGATAAGTCTATGAGGTACAGAAATTGGGTTACGAGAGAATAATTTTTAACAATGACTCATCTGAAGGAGAAAACTCGTGGAAAAGATATATACCATGATTTCAAAAGTTTTGTCCTCAGACTCGCGGCTAAACCCAAAACTTTCCACTTCTAGGTCTAGTGACAGTTCTAGTTTTATATTAGTAGATCTAACTCTAGATCTAGAAATAGAAATTTCGGATTTAGCCGTAGATCATTCAAGACGGCTAAACCTGAATGATTCTAGTTCTTGATCTAGCGTTAAGCACTAGTTCAAATAACAGCGTTGGGTTGGGTTTAGCCGTGTATCTAAAGACATTTTTTTAACGAAGGCCTCTACAATGAATAGTTTCTGAACTAGAGTACTTTACAAACAGATTTGTCTGAGGACGCATGGCTAAACGCAAAACTTTTCACTTCTAGGTCTAGTATTAGTTCTAGTTTTATATCATTAGATCTATCTCTAGATCTAGAACTAGAACCATTCAGGTTCAGTAGTACATTTTTCAAGACGGCTAAACCTAAATGATTCTAGTTCTTGGTCTAGTGTTAGGTTCTGATTTAAGTATACATGGTTAGGTTGGGTTGGGTTTAGCTTATTAGTTATTGAATAGTTTCTGAAATAGAGTACTTTACAAATTGATTTTGCAACTCTGTATATTTGGATTGAAGTAAAACTAGAATTAACCCTAGTTTTATATGAAAATGGACGCATTCATTTTGTGCGTAAAATTGAAAATTGCTTGAAAATTGCTGCCCGCAATAATCACTTTTCTAGAAGAAAGTGATGTTACTGAGGCACTCAAAAACAAAAAATTGTTTTGTAATTTAGCTTTCATATCAGATAAAGCGATTATCGATATGATTGACACAATAAAAAGTTTGGCCTTTAAAAAATTTTTAAAAATTTACTTACTAAAGAACTAAATAGAAAAAGTTTAAAAAATTCTGTTTTGAAAGCAAGGGCAAGTTCCAAATTATCTTATGAGATTTATGGGGTAGAAACAAAAAATGTTTTTAAAGAAATTAAAAGACTTTTCGATCCATTTCCTTTCAATCATGACTTTTCTTCAATCGAAAATGAAGTATTGCAAATAATATATAAATATAAATAATATATAATCAAATATACCACAACCTCAAAACAAGACCAACTGATTCCATTTCTGCACTTTTATATTTGAAGAAAACTACCCTACATAAAGCAAGTTGCACTTCAAGTAACTAGCATTTTCTGAAATGAAAATTGTCAAAGCAAAATATCGTAGTCGGCAAATTAAACATATGTCATCATAATATTGAAATTTATGTTGTGATCCATTTTAGCAGTAATAGTAATGTCGTTTAAAGAAATGTAATCATTAGAAAGATATAAGTACGGATCCTTTCACGACCGGTGTTAATTGAACTAAAATTAGAACTATCACTAGAACTATTACTAGAACTATCACTATAACTATCACTAGAACTATCGCTAGAACTATCACTAGGACTAACACTAGATCTAAAACTAAAAACTTTCGGGTTTTGATGTGCGTTTTATTATTTATTATTGTAAATAAATAAATAAATATATAGGTCGAAAAAACTAATTAATAATTAATTTATATTAATTACAAGCTAATTACTAACTAATAACTGCGTCGCGTCCTGTTTGTCAGTCGTTTTCGTCTGCACCAACATCTTCCATGTTCTGCTGAGTTTCCAGCCATCTTCTCTGTTGACGTTTTTATATCGGTTGATTTTTATGGCTTCTCTTGTCAGCCGTTAATGATATTTATTAGTCCTAGCCAGAACCTTTGTTTTGTCGAAGTTTATTCGGTGTCCCTCTGAGTGGCAATGTTCCGCAACCGCCGACTGTTGAATCTTCCTCAGCCTCATATCCCTCTCGTGTACCTTGATACGGCATTCGATGTTTCGTCCGGTTTGGCCAACTTAAAACTTCCCACAACTGCATGGTAGCCAATAGACACCCGCTCCTTTTAATAGAGGTAGCTTGTCCTTGGCTATCGGGAGTGTATTCCAAATTTGGCAACGGTTCCGTATCGCACCACGATGTCGTTTTTCTTGAGGTGTCTTGCAATTCATTCCATTACACCGGAAACGTAAGGAAGACAGATAAAACCAGCTGGTTCTGTACTTGCCGCAGCTTCATCTCGAAATGCGATTTACGGACCTCTTCTGTTGGGGATGATAGTGTGATGTTGCCTCTAAGTACCTATTAGTGTGGGTTTTTTTTCGATAAACCCTCAGTGAAATGTCACCATTTGTCGTTCTAGTGACCAATACATCTAAGAAGGGCAACTGCTTTGAGGACTCCGTTTCCATGGTAAATTTGGTCATGGGATGTTGGGCGTTTAGATGAGCTAGAAATTCAAAGAGGCGTTCTCTACCATGTTGCCATACCACAAACGTGTCGTCCACATATCGGAGCCATAGCTCATTGGCTCTTCTTCAGAGCATTTTCTTCGAATTCCATGTAAAAGTTAGCCATCACCGGCGACAAAGGAGATCCCATGGCTGCCCCCTCAAACTGTTCGCAAAACTCTCCTTTCCAACTAAAATACGTCGGTGATAAACAATATTCCACTAAATCTGGCACATATTCTGGCAATCCCCCCGGAATGAGTTTTTGGCGAAGACCCTCTATCTCATCCTTAATTGGTACTCTAGTAAAAAGAGATTCTACATCGAAACTAACCAAAAGGGTATCAGCATCTAACTTTACATTTTTCACCGATTCCACGAAATGTATCGAGTCCCTCACATATGATTCTGTGTTGCCTATAAAGGGAGAGAGAATTTTTGCGAGATGTTTGGCTAGTAGGTAGGTTGAGGAATTGATGGGACTGACGATAGGACGAAGGGAGACGTCTGGTTTATAGATCTTCGGTAGTCCATAAATTCTTGGTGGTACCGGAGCCTGTACAAACCTTTCTGATGTTCTGCTGGAATACCTGTGGATTTTGCAAGGCTCTTCATATTCCTTACGATCTTGTCTGTAGGATCCTTCTTGATCTTCCTGTAGGTGGTCGGGTCCAGTAGGTCCATCATTTTGGCGTCATATTCTTCCTTGTCCATCACAACGGTGGCATTCCCCTTGTCTGCTGGTAATTTGTTTGGTAATTTGGCTGGTAATTGGTAAAAAACGACGATTTCTGACTTTTCTTTAATAGATCGGAGTGCCTTCTTCTCACTAACTGTCAAGTTGGATTTCGTGTTAGTCCTGGTGATAGTTCTAGTGATATTTCTAGTGTTAGTTCTAATTTTAGTTCATTATAAAGAATGATATTGGCCGTTATTACAAAGGCATTTTTTTCTGATGATGTTTAAAATGTTCAAGTGAAGCATGTAAAAATAGAACATATTGTTCAAAATAATATACAACTTAAATCAGTAAATTTCAAGTTTTCTCTGTATTTGTGTAGTTCGTGAAGTTGTGCTGTGAAATGTTTTATATATTTATTACCATTTATGTAGTATTTTAATATTTTGACATTCGGCTGATGAGTTTGTAAAGCTCAAAACCGCTACCGAATAAATAAACAAATAGCAAGTAAAGAAGTTGTTTTATTATATATCTTACATATTGAACCAGTAAACCAGTAACCCACTTTTGCACTTTTGAAAGTTATTTTCATTTCTTTAAACGACATCGTTCATCGTGTTTGAGTCTCTCGAGGAGTAGTGTCGACCTTTCAAAATCTAAGGATGTGTAACCACTAATAATATATATTTCTGGTTATAGTTGGGTATAGTTGAAATCAAATTGTGTTTTTTGAGTCGATCTTTTGTTGCTAACCTTTTTAGCGGTATATTACTAATGGCGCAAGAGTGAACATCCCTACGGTAGAAAGAAATAACTAAAATAAAATCCATCTATTTGTACCTATTCTAACCGTCAACTTCCGCCACTTCACACTCAAAGGACAACCCAACCCCTTGGTATCATCATTTACATTAACCACCATCGTTCACTTTTGTTTTCGACTTTTCAACTTTGCCTCTCGTTTTATTGATTGCAGTCTTCATGACATCAAATTCTGTAATAACGATGGCATCATCAGTCATTAAATCCATCTATATCTACTGGACCCTATTATAGTATCAATTAGCATGTAAAACAATTGTAGAATGAGGTTGTTGAATTCCGCTTTTCATTTTGATATGTGTCGAAACCTGTTGAATACCTTATCAAGCTCCATGAAATAAAGATATGCTTGTTTTCCTAGTTGATCAGTTAACGAACCGCCTCCATCTTTTATGAGTTCATTAAAAAAACTTTTCTTCATTCGCCACATTTATGCGGTATAAGCATACCTAATTGCTTTTAATAAAATGTATGTATATTTGATATATGATGGTTATTTTGAATATCTTTTTAAAGTGCGGTCGATTCCAAAAAACAGAAATAAATGTTGACCACTGCGTCAATTAGCGTATGTAAAGTGATATCGCAGACAATCATTTATTCCATGCATACAAATACAGGCAGGGCAAACAAACGATGGGCTACTAATATAATTGGTCGGCGGCCTCTCCCGGCCCTGAATATGAATGAACGGCGAGCGAGAGAGCCGAAGCGGAATTTAAAAACGCCGCTAACAGGGCCCGTGCTCTGACTGTTGTGTCCGCCGCCCCGAGGCATTGCAAGCTTCGAAAAGGGGCCCGAGCTTATTCAGCTGTCAGCTGGCCGCGGTTTAATGTGCCGTTTAAGGGGATTTCTATTCGGATTTTTAATATTTTCGTATTAGGAGGGAAGACGACGAATACGCCTCGGTTTTCGGATCTCGCATAAAAAAATTCAATACCATGATATTAGATTAACCTTTGAAATCGTGTAGGTGTCAATCACATTCAAATCGTGGATCTTAGCGGGTTTTAAACGACCCGGGCGACCCGATTATTAAAAGATTTTAAAGTTTGAGTTGGGATTTTTGACAAGATATCCCAACGTGGAATAAAAATGTGAGTGGGTTTATCGATCTAAAATCTGGTAATCCCACAAAATGAGACATTAACATTACGGATTTTAATTTAATCTGTTTTTATCGTTTTATTTTCTTTCTTTACATCGGAGTGATTTTTACAAAAGCATTATTTATCTTATTTATAATAAAGCAGAGGTCTAATGTCACAAAGTGCTGTATATAGACGAGCTGTTCAACCCCTTTAAATTAATCTCGTCGGGTAATTAAGCAATCCTGGTCGGCAGCTCGAACAGTCAACTGAAATGCCAAGTACAAAGGGGGCGTGAAGGCAATCGGTCCGGGCGATATATCGATTGTAGAAGGAGCACTAAACAGACATAAACATTCCCGTCTCGGATTACTGCACCACGGGTCTTCACCCCGTTTGAACTCGAAGCTATTCAAGTGTGCGGGGTTAGTTATTTTATTACAGCTGCATTGCCGGAATGACCTTTCCACGTGAAATGCCAAGTCGTCGTCCCCCTTAAGACGACGACGACGACATCGCACAATGAACAACAGAGACTCCCACATTTCCAGTCGGCGACGCACCACGAAAAAATCCATTGTTTTGTCAGATACGCCCTCGCAGCTTGTTCTCAATAATTAATCTTTATTAAGAAGTAAAATCAAAGAGGAGAGGTCCTTCACTTAAAACGAACCAACCAAAAATAGAACTGAAAGAGACGATATTAAGGGATGAAATATCATCTATCAAAACCCGAAAAGGTTCCAGTTCTTATCATTCAGCGCCGTGAGGTTCGATAGCCTTCAACATTGTCAAAACAACCCGTTACGATTGTCGCAGAAAAAGTCATCTGTCACGTAACATCACTAAAATATCTTTTGGGGTGGCGAGATTTCTTGTAGATTGATGAATCTTCGTGTCGAATACACGCTTAAAGAATAAATCATTAAAATTATTTTCTTGGGATATACTGGTTGAGGCATTTAAATCGAAACGAAATTATAATTTAAAAACTATCAATGTTATGAAAAAAAGATTGAGATAGAACTTTCATGATATCACGAGTGAAAACATTCTATATAGTTATCATAGTATTTTAGAAGTGCCGTTAGTAGTTAAGTAAAGTTTTTTTGAAAAATTTTTTATTCCAAGAATATTATGAATGACAAAAATTTACAACGCTACATCAAAATTAACATCAAGTGGTTGGAAATATTAAGTAGATAATAAGAGGTGAGAGCTTTTTAGTATCCATATTTGGAAAAATTCGCTGTAGCTATAAATTCATTCGTTATGATTCACAAATTAAGCTTGGCTTAAGCTAGGCATTCTTGTAAACGTACGAATATTGCAAAAAAGCAAAGAGATTTTTGTTTATTGATTTTTGTTTGGAGAAACAGTCAAAGGTATTATTGTTATGCTTATCTAATGCCGTAAAATTTGTAGCAACGGAATATACAGGTGTACAAAAAGTATGGCATAATGGTTCTACAGCCTTAACTTCAGCTTATATTAAAAAAAGTTACTTGAAACAAGTTTCCACATATGTTGGGGTAGAAATAAAATAAAAATGATGACTGTAGTTAAAGTTGCGAGTTGGTGAGTATGTTTTTAAATGGAACAAGCTGTATATTTTAAATTTTATTGATGCCTTTTGACACGGTGTTGCAAAATACTATAAGGTTTTAGTGCTTTAAACTGCAGTTATCTACGTATTGAAATTTTTATTTACAAAAGATTTGACATAGCGACAACCAGACTACGGTGTCATTATGGGATTGTCATGTGTGTTATTATAGTAATGAAAATAGTTTCCGCTCCAATTTTAAGCTCGAATTTGGAAAAGGCCTTAAATGTAAATATTAAGTAAATGATATTATGAACATGGATAATTACTACGTATAATTTTGATAGATAATAAAACTTTATAACGAACAATAAGCCCTCGTTCACAATGAACCTAAACGTAATACGTAAAACGTAATACATTATTCGTAATTATAAGTTTTAGGTGTGATGTTCACATAGAATGTAACATATACATAAAATAAATGTCATAGTGTTTATCTCATTCTACGTATTGTCTATTCAAAAGCCGTGTGTAGATTGTTAAATATAAATGGTATTTAAGATGTTCAAATAATGAATTCAGAAATAACGGCTTTATTATCAGGGTCAGGACTGTGTAAAAAACGGAAGAGACAAAACCAATTTAAAAAAAATACATATGTACAAACACAAATCGCCGTTGGTACGTCCTATTAATCAAAATTCTGAAGAAAGTGGTGAATTTACGAGGAATAGTTTATGTATACAAGAATGACCCTTGAATTATTTCAAAAATTATTAAATTTGCTTGGTCCAAGTTTATTAAAAAAGAGTGTACGAAAGGATTTATTAGTTTTTGTAATTTTTTATATAAATCAAAAAAAAGTACTATTTTTTCTACAACTATAATTTTCATTTATTATTCAGGTAATTCCTGCAATTTTTCTGTTTTGAAAATAAATTAATAAAAAGTATTAACGATTTTTTGACGTAAATTGGTCAAAATTAATCATACTAATTCCGAGTTTTTTACTGCCAATTTTGAATTAAAAAGAGTTCCAAAATTCACCAAATCAACACCCTGTCTCGACCCTACATCTCGACGTAAGCTAAACGTAAAGTTGAAATTAGTTCACATAGGTATGCGTTAAGAGTGCCCGTAATTTATACGTAAATGTAATTCTTACGTTTGCTAATTGTGAACATCAAAATATAAAATACTGTCATTTAACTTTTTACGAATTACCTACGTATTACGTCTACATTCATTGTGAACGAGGACTAGCAGGAAATAAAACAAAAAAGGGTAACAGTATTAAATTAAATGTGTAAAATCTTTTTCAATAGCAGCAACGCAGTGACTTGAATGATCACTAAAAGCACGAATTGTATTTTAAATATTCGAGCAATATTTGAGCTACCATATTCGTACCATATTCACCATGCTAATTCTATGCTAATTCTAACCGTTATTAGAGCGGTTTTGCAATACATTGATCTTTAGGTACGGCCTATCCAACAATTCAAAAATATGTACTAAGGTACATATTTTTGATAGTAAGGTAGTGCCCTATCTTGATGTAACCAGAGATTGTTTTCGACACGTTTATCAAAGTTATGTTTTTAAAGTAGTAAAGTAATTAATTATTACAATTACTATTTTTTGGGTAATTTGTAATTGTACTAAAGTACTTCTTTTATGGAATTAAATTGAAATTGTAATTGAAGCAAATATCTTTTTAGAATTGTAATTATATTATTCAATTACTAATTACTCCATCGGTATTAAAAGTAACATATCTATTACCATAGTAAAGGCTCAACCAGTTCCCAAAATACCCTCATCTCTAGAATATTTACCATAAAAGACCAACTAGTTGCCAAAGTTACTGCCCTTTCTAGAAATCTTTGTTGTTCAAATTTTGTTGTTAAATTAATTTTTGGTTTCCAGAAGACGTTTTTTGTTGAAAAAGAAATAAGATATAGTTAAAAGTGTTGCAGTACTTAAGATTTAAGGTACCATGCAGGGTGATACATAGAAGACGGACGTTTTTAAAACAAAAAATACTCGATAGATTTTAAACTTGAAATTCATTTATTTGTACAAAAATATAGGTCAAGACGCGCCCTTTAAGTTAGGTATTCAAGTGTGAAAAATAATGTGATGTAGGTGACGATCTTTCTCTTCAGTGCTTCGGTAATCATCTATCATTTGAGCTAAGAGTTGTTGATCAGTAGTGCGGACTTGTTACCGGATGGCACCCTACAATGATCTTCCTGAACGCCCCATTTTGCGTTTTGGCGATATTCCACGGTTCTCAGTCACGTGACATGCAAATTTTCTTCCTATTGGGGCCTCTAAAAAAACCATGTCTACACTCATAAACCACGAAATTTGGATTGGTTGAGGATTTCCTATCCGACAGGTAATACTCACGATTGAAGAGGATAGAAAACTGCATTCAAGAGACTCTTTATTTTTGTACAAATAAATTTCTCTCAAATCGAAAATATACTAAATTCAAGTGAAGTAAGACTCGTTATATTATCACATCAGATATATTTGTACTGGAATTTAATTAATTTAGGTAATTGAACTCTTTTAATAATTTAAAAAATCCAAACGCTATGTCTTCTCAACTCTGCCATAAATATTTTTTGTCCAATAAGTAAGTAGAAAAGTAATTGACAAAATAATTAATAACTCTTTTCTTAATTTGGTTTTATTTTATACCTTGTACTTATAATTAAATCCTTTTTCAAAAAACTATTAAGTACATGTAATTACCCAGCTCTGATAGTAGGTACTTTAAAATTAAAACAGTAAAGGCAATGGTAACTTTAACTAGAAAAACCTTATAAATATTTTGTATTGGCGCTGGTGTAATCAACACCAAGTCAGAAGTCAGCAGTATTTAGAATTTTAAACAAAATCAAATTTTGTTAACAATTTCTACATTTCTAAGGTAAAAAATTCTTCTACTATCTCTAGTAAGTCTTTAATTAATAGTTTTATGACTACTTATGCCAAGATTTTAAGATTTATGCAACAGCATTTAATAATTTCAAAGCAAAGTGGAATGGTTTTTGAACAGTATCCTACTTAGCAAATGTCTTCTACATGAAGTTTAACAAGCAGTATTAAGTCTTCTAAAAGTATTTCAAATTTTCTAGAAGCAGTATCAAAGTGTTTGGAAACATTTTAAATCATCTAGAATCAGTGTCAAATCTTCCAGAAGTATGCCAAGTTTTCTAGATTCAGTGTCCAAGGTTTTGGAAGCATTTCAAATCTTCTAGAAGCCGTATCAAGTCTATTGGAAGAAATATGAAGTATCTAGTGTTCCAGAAACAGTTCACATGTTCAAATGGCAATATCAAATCTTCCGGAAGCATTTCAAGTCTTCTCAAAGCAATATCAAGTCCCCTAGAAGCAACATCAAGTCTTCTACAAGTACTTCAAGTCTTCTGAATGTTTCAAGATAAAGCAAGTACTACTAAGCCTTCCAAATGCAGTTGAAATCTTCTGAAATTAATATCAGTCTTCTGGAAGCAGTATTAAGTCTTCTAGAAGCATTTTAAATCTTAAGGAAGACTTTCAATTCTTCTAGAAGCAGTATATGGACTTCTTGAAGTATTTCAAGTCTTTTGAAAGCAATATTTAGTCATCTAGAAGCAGTTTCAAATCTTATGGAAGCGCTTTAAGTCTTCTGGAAGCAATATCATGTCTTCTTCTGGAAGTAGTATTAAATCTTTAGGAAGCATTTCAAGTCTTCTAGAAGTAATATCAAGTTTTCTGGAAGCGATATCAAGTCATTTAGGAGCAGTATCAAGTTTTCCAAGGGCAATATCAAGTCTTTCAGGGGTAGTAGCAAGTCTTCTAGAACCATTTTAAGTATTCTAGCAGAATTTTAAGTCATCTTGAAGCGTTTTAAGTCTCCTGAAAACATTTTTGAAAGTCTTTTGGAAGGAGATCAAGCTTTTAGAAGGGTTTCTGGAATCATTTAAAGTATTCTGGCAGCAGTCCCGTCTCAATATTCTTCTCTTGTTTAATCTCACTTGGTAATAAATGTTAACAATACGTAATTATCAGTACTTGCGATATTCATCCTAGTAAAATTTGACTCAGTAACAATTATTTTTGTGTTTTTTTTGGTTAATTTGGCGGAGATCGCTTGTGCGATAAAATGATTCATTTGCTTATACCATTTTGTTTATATTGTTTAAGTTTAAGGTAATCGCCTATGATTGTTACTACATCTAATATTGCTTAAACAAAAAAATTCTAAGAGAAGATATTTATTTTGTTATTGAGAAATAGTGATAAAAACAATATATGTATCCATTAAAAAAGAACTTAACAATTGAAAAACATACAATAATACAGAATGTTTACCCCCTTTATATGATATAAAATCGGTGGTAAAGGAGATATAAGGTCGTCTTAATTTAAGTGCATTACCCGATATTTTTTTATATTTTTCTATTTAACATTACTTAATTCATTCACACGGTTATGGTAGAAAGAAATATTTGTAATAACTCTTTACGGTATAGTGACATATATTCATAAGAACTAGGAACCGTTGCACAATAGAACAATAAGCAAAGAGTGCAATAATTAATTTAAACAACACAATATTCCTATTCACAATAGTACACGATGTTTATTAGCGTGTCCATGGCAAGCGAATCCCATTTAAATAAATATTAATTAATATCTCGAAGAAAACAAAGGTTTCTCGCCTCGTTCCAGACAACGGAAGCGCATAGTTTCCACTTCCCGTTCTCTCGAACTGTCACGGGGCGCCGCGATTTTAATAAACGGTTGTTGCTTTGCTGCGATTTACGCCCTTTATTATTATGCGTTATTTTTTCCACTGTTTCTATTCGTTTACCGGCAACACGTACAATCTTTCTTTCTTTCTTGCCTTATTTATTATACGAATTATTATGCCACCGAGTGTGCAAAATTGTATGCAACCTCCCGGTTTCCACTCGACGCTTATCGCGTTATTAATTAATACGAGTAACTTGTGTGCGAGATGTTAATTAAATTACTATTATTAAAGCCGTGAATATCTGCAGTAACTCTTCGGTTTATTAAATTTAACCTTGTTTTCTTTTCTGACTAAAGAACAAAATAATTATTGTGCAATTCACGTATGTCAGATGATAGTAAAATATTCCATCAACGCATTCTCGGAGGGTCATACGTCGCAGGAATTCAGTAGGACTCTCCAAGACGTTTCTGGCGTCACGTCGCCCTGATGAGAACATTCCCAAAGTTCCGCGCACACATCAAAACCATTCCGAACCCTTTAGCAACGCTATTTACCCCCCAAACACCTTACCAAACTATTCTTCCAATCTACACAGCTAACAACTAAACCGTAGCCAAACAATTGCGGTTACTAAAACTTTAAAGCCATACTCATCAAGTCTATTAAATTCATGCATGGTACGTTTAGTTATTGTTTTTATTCACAACCCTCCAGCTTGCGTTATAAAACCAGTTTCTTCGCTATTCAAGACGCACCGTTGTAGACTTCCGTCTACACAAGAAATAATTACTTTCCGAGTCGAGGGGGGTTGGTTGCAACTTTCAACGTCCCCGTTTTCAATATTAAAACGCCTCTTATTCCCTACATCCACTTTTGCATGGTTTTGAAACCCGCCATGATGAAGATCGCATATTACATATCCAAAACTCTTGCGAGGATGGGATCCGATCCAAAACGCGATTGTACAGTTGGCAGCCCTTTCCTTACCCTTCTTGTTTGTCGTACCGCAACAACGTCCCTAAAAGGAACATCGAACCGGATCCTATCAAGTTCACCCCCAAGACGATAACAAACTTCATGGATTCCTATTGATTTACTTCAAGAAATATTCCTTCAAGTTAAACTTTACGAGATATTAATTAAATTGGAGTTTTAGTATTTATAAAGTATTCCAAGAATTAATTTCGTAAATTTTTTTGATTCGTACAAATTATTTTTTTCGTATTGATGTGTAGTCACGCTATCTCTCGTGCGCAACAAGAAAAAACAAATCCATTAGTGATACATTAGCAGGGCGATATTTACTAAAATTTCTACATATATAAACGACACATTAGTAGAAATCAGTGAGATACAAAAATAACCTTTGGCGACGTCTCCAGTTATAACACAATCTATTATCGTGGTCGATTACTAACAGAACAATTTAATACCATTACGAGTTCCGGTTACGACAACGACGCGAGCTTTGTGTGTCTCGGTTGGGTGTAAAGCTCGGACGTACGGTAGCCGATCCGGGCGCCATCTGGGGGGCCGTCGGGGACGTTCTGCGGCGCGGCGGACAGCGTCGCCTCCGGGGGCTCTACCTTTCGACTTAAATTGAAACGTGCAGGCGTGACCGCGTACACGTTATGTTACGTTGTTGTCTAATGATGCCGGCGGAACTATGCGTAACTCTCTCTATCTGACGACTGCCAGACCGTTAAATTGCTCGAATTTTTACATTAGATCGTCTTAAACGATTATAACTTAGTGTTGATATTAAAGGATGTATAGATGGTTTTGCGAATGAAAGTTATACGGAAGAAAATCATCAATCTAATTCATGCAGATTAATATTTACCTTCGATGTATGTTATTTTAAAACATGAATTTGTTAAATGGGTTGCCTATGTAGACTATAATAACACGATTTTCGGAATTATTGCTACATACGGCATGTATAGGATATAGCACGTATCTCCGTAAATATCGACTTTATAAAAAAACTTTTTATATAAAAATTGGTTAATATTTTATTAGCCATAGTATGAACAATTGGAATTAAAATTTCACTTTTGCGTAGTACTCTGCGACAAAAAAAACGATACTTTTTTGTTTACCTTCTACGTCCGTTTTCCCTATACAGGGTGTCTCACGTAACTGGTTCATTAGAACTTTTCTAGGTTCCACTATTAGTAGAGGCTTGAAATTTTGGTAACATGGGTTGTTCATTCCAATCTATTAATCCAAAATATTTTCAAGATGGCCATTTCCGGTCTACCGGAAGTAGACCTCAACTTCATTATTTTAAATGGAATGCTACAGATTTTATTGCACCATTCAATGCTATGACAATTTGACAGTTTATCGTTTAATTTATTTAAATTATCATTGGTATTATTTCTAGAATGATCTGCGATTGAATAAACTTTAGTTTGTTAGCTTTTATTTACTAAAAATAACCAGCAGAAGAACGTATAAATGAAACAATGAAAAACAATAATATGGCGTAATATTCGCCAAAATAATGGGCGAAATATTCCTAGAGAGTTCACTTTATCTATTAACGGTGCTTTCTTTGAAAATATTATTCATCTAAGTCGGTCGAAGCACCTCTTACCGAAGAATTTGGTAAAGCAACAAAATATTACAAAACATTTATTCCCTTATTTTAATCTGCTGGTGATAGAGATTTACGGTTTCTTGTTATTTTGATCTTTCCAAAACTAAGAAACAGATTCTATCCAAAACTTTATTACATCCGCCATGAATATAAAACGAATTTAAAATGTTGTCGTTCGAATAATTCGCGATGATATTCAAAGACATTAACAGAAGTAAGTGATAACACAACTAAGTAATGACATCAATAATATAAATATGGATGAAAAGCTGACAAAACTCCATGGCTTTTTAATATAAAACCAGAAGCTTTCCAGCATTGCATGCGTCTATTAATTTCCAGATATCAAGGCACTACAACAAATAGGCGCAGGAAAGTTTCTAGATAGTTTGTAGAGAATTAAATTCTCTTAATTTATTTTTATAATTTAAAGTTTTTGATACTTTTATGTTATTAATTTAAATTTTTGTCATTAAATTGTTGCTTTTCATTGTTTCATTTATTCGGTTTTCTTTCGGTTATTTTTGTTAAATAACAGCTAGCAATCTAAAGTTTATTCAATCGAAGTTCATTGTAGAAATAATACTAATAATAATTTAAATAAATTAAATAAAAAACTGTCAAAATGTCATGGCCCTCTAACAAAAACACAAACGGTTTTTAGCATTTTACTTATGGTTTTGATAAATTCCTCAATAGCAAGAAAACTTTAATAAATAGGTATAGGAATGTTTATAGAAAATTTGTAGATAATTAAATTCCCTTTCTGATAGGGTATGAAAATATGGGGCGTTCCATTTAACTCAATTTTTGACCATCCTGTATAAGATAAACTGATACAGTAAGTGACAATCTATTTAACAGCATATGAAGAGTTATTGTACCAACGCAAAACGTTTTTGAATTAACGTTGGCTGAGATATGTGCTTTTAAAGAGCATGGTGATAGTTGCTAAAAAACACTTAAAATCAAAATAACTCGAAAACAATAAACGCTAGGTACCAATAACTATTATCAAAGTCAACATATTTTCTTATGTATAATTGAATGGTATAATAAAAACTATAGCATTCCATTTAAAATAACGAAGTTGAGGTCTATTTCTGGTAGACCGGAAGTGGTGGCCATCTTGAAAATATTTTATATTAAAAGATCAGAATAAACAACCCATAATACCAAAATTTCAAGTCTCTACGAATAGTGGAACCTAAAAAAGTTCTAATGAACCAGTTACGTGAGACACCCTGTATAGTATCAAAAATAATTACTTTCAATCCGATTTACACACATCAGTGACGTGTCAGTTCCGGTTCAGTATCAATGAAATCCAAGAAAATAAAAGTATATCGGCAACGATATTTTTCAAATTTCACTGATGTATCTTTACACGCGCTTTGACGCGTAATATTGCAAAAAGAATTGAATCATATAAATATAAGAAGAACTAAAGAAAATATTCAAATTCTAAGTAAAGAAATTAATTTAATTATTAAAGATTAAGGATTAAGAAAATGTACAGGTTGGGCCAAATTGGATACATTTAAAGGGAAACTCTTATTTCTATAAGAGAGAGGAAAATGGGATCAGTGTCTGAGCCTCGATTTTTATAAGAACAGTCCCGTTCTAAGATATTTGACGGCCCAAGGTGCTGAGTTGGAAGAAAGAAGCGAGAGCGTCCCTTTTCATACACAATTAAAAAAAAGATGACTACTTCTAGGTTAGTATTCTTACTTATAGTTCTAGTTTTACTTCAATTCAAATACACAGACTTCCCAAATCAATTTGTAAAGTACTCTATTTCAGAAACTATTTATTGTAAAGACCTTCGTTAGAAATATTTCTTCAGATGCATGGCTAAATCCAACCCAACCCAGTATATTTGAATTGAAGTAAGTCGAGAACTCACACTAGGCCTAGAGCTAGAATCATTCGAGTTTAGTAGTCATGAGAGATGTGCAGCTAAGCTCATATTTCTAATCTTAGATCTAGAGTTAGATCTAAGGATATAAAACTAGAACTAACACTAGATCTAGAAGTGGTACGTCTTCAGACGTACGACTGAAGGTTTAGCCATGCGTCTTCAAGCGTACGGCTGAAGGTTTAGCCATGCGTCTTCAGACGTACGGCTGAAGGTTTAGCCATGCGTCTTCAGACATACGGCTGAAGGTTTAGCCATGCGTCTTCAGACGCGCGGCTAAATCCAAACTTTTCCACGTCTAGGTCTAGTGTTAGTTCTAGTTTTACTCTAATTGAAATATACAAGGTTGCCAAATAAGTTTATAAAGTAGTCTATTTCAGAAACTATTCGTAGACTAAACATCGTAGAGATCTTCGTTAAAAATATGTTTAAACTCAACCCAACCCTGTACAGGGTGTCACAGTTTTTTATAGCAGGACTGTAATAGTCGTTATCCTTTAACATTAACACAAAAACTTCATATAAACATACATAGACAAACGCTTCTTTTTGGAGATACAGGGTGTTCAAATAAAATTTTCAAAATTGATTTTTGTTAATATTACATGTGTATTATACCAATTTTGTTCAAATTTGGTATATGCAGGTTTTTTGACATGAGAAAGACGATTATGGATCTGTTTTTTCTCTATAACGTGTTCTGTATGAATTAAAATAACCATAACATACTAGCGGAATACTTTTTGAATAAAAATTCCTACTCTTTGTACATTTTTAAGTAAAAGTAAAAAAGGTACTCTTACCAAGGTGCGCTAAACTTGATCGTTTTCAAGATAATTCGCATTTTATTAATCAATATAGACCAAAATTTACAGGAATTTTAGTTAAAGTTAGGTATAATGATGTGTGATTTGTGTCATGGAAACTTAATTGTTCATTAATGTGTTAAATTCATTACTCTTTTTCCTAAATGTGTTAAGCCAACAGATATTCACTTTGTTTGTGGGTTTGAAATGGAAACTCAACGTAAGCAACCCGCGAGTATAGGCGAAGATATCCAAATAGAAAACATTCGTATCATTCTAGTTTGTGAAATTTCATAGACAAATAGTTTAACAATGGTTAATTAAAGATCGAGTAGATCGTAATAATAATAATGTTAGACAGTAAAAAAAATTTAGAAAAAGAACAGACAGAGACCTCAGAACGAATGTTAGAAGAGGTTCGAATGCTCTACGGATTTCTAGGGTATGTGTTAATCACGTTTTAAAACATGATCATAGACATGTTCCTCATTTAGAACCTGTGTAAGAATTGCAACCAAGTATCGAGTTACTTTAAATAATGTAATTGTTTAACTTCCAAAATTGACGCGAAAACCCCTATCGTAATTCGGCCACGAAGCTTTCATATGAAATTATTCGTATGAATTTAGTGTCAACGTCTGAATAGCGGTTTAAAATAATCATATTTTTGGATCTCACTTTTTGCCAATATTATTAAACGCTGTAACATTCTTGGAATTGTTGGAATTCAAACAGGCCAATATGTGGGATGACATTGATTTAAATTTAAGAATGAGACCTGGTTTCAACTTAATAATTGTTCAGCTCATCATGGTAGGGTGGTAAGAAAGACTACTATTCATTAGACAACCATTTTTCTACAAGATTACAATTTCCAGATCTTGGTCCTTTAGATTTTTTTATGGCTAATCCCGTACCTTTTTACTTCCAGGTTTAGCGTTATTTCAAGTTTTACTTCAATTAAAATATACAGGGCTGACAAACCAGTTTGTAAAGTAATCTATTTCAGAAACTATTCATCGAAAAGGTCTTTGTCAAAAATATGTCTAAACCCAACACAACCTCGTATATTTGAACTAGATCCGTCTTAATATATTCGGATGGGTTGGACGAACGAAACGAATGCGCCCCTTTTCATATAAAATTAAAAAAAGATTGTAGCTCTAGGTCTAGTGTTAGTTATAGTTTTACATTTTTTCAGTTGTTAAAAAAATGTCTTAGATGCACGACTAAACACAACCCAACCAAACGCCAGGGCTGGGTTAGATAAATGAAATGAATGTGCTCCTTTTCATATAAAGTTCAATGGCAAAAAAAGTCCACATCTCAGAGATGACGTTGAAAACATTTATGATGAGGATACAACATGCATTACTTTAAAGAATTAGGTGCCCTAACAGCCGTTAGGTTTAGGATGACGCTGTATAAGAAACCTAATGGTGAACACCGCACATCGGTATCTCTTATAGTTTTAGAGAATAAATGCAATTACAAAAAACATCTCTCGCTCCATTACCACTGTACACAAAAAACTGTGTTGCTTCATCCACTAATTTTTTATGCAAAGTTGCAAATTCTCCTACAGTGTCTCTTTTCTTCCATGCTTCTTGCATTCACTTTCGCTTTCTTGCCTGGTACAACTCTTACTCCTCTTCATCCAAAACTTTAGTAACCATTGCTAACTACTTCTGTAAACATCTTGATCAAAAGCATAAAAGAAAACAATCTATGTAATACTGATGGACGTGTGTAGATATGCGTCACTGATAAATCACGTATATTACTAACACTGACCTAATACGGAATTAATGTGGAACTGACACGTCATTGATGTGTGTAAATGGAAATTTGCACTGACTCTGATGCAATACTGACGGCAAAAATCGTTACTGTACGTGTGTGAATGAGTTCATATAAAGCAAATATTATTTATCACGGATACGGTACGGAACTGATACGTCACTGGTGTGTGTAAATGGACCTTTAAAATGATTTTACAGATAACATTGTTCTAGACATTTGAAATTATCAAATACGTCAAATTATTAACAGTAAATTAAATCTATATATTGAAATAAAACAAATGAATACGAAGTAGTTTTCACAGCAATAAATGTTCGTCACTAATTGTTATAGAGAAGCCCAATCTATCATACAAAGCTTGCAAGAATTTCATAACAATTTGGGAAAAATTTTGGAATTCTATGGAAATATCAAGCTTTTTGTCTTCATTTATTGCAAATTTATGCGGACCAGTCTTTGATAGATCTTTAACCCAACCATCATTAAATTTTCTTTCTAAGTTCGACTTCTATTAAATGAACCATTCTGTCACATTTAATAGCTTAAATGTATTTGTTAAGAAAAATAAGATCTTAGATACCTATACTCAGGTATGGTGTAATTAATTTAATTTCGCATTTTTTAAAAATTTTCTAGTGTTAACATTTCACGTCGTCGTAAAGATAATAAGTATCTTTTTCAAATGAAGCTAATAAAAGGATGTGTTGTCGTTTAAAAAAAGTCATGTGTCATTTTTTTCTAAAATAAAAATATTTGAATACTGTCTTATAAGTAGATAGATAAGTAGACTTCGCGGATTAAATACAATAAGCTTGGTTTTGCTATTGTTGCTAATTCGTAGTGTATGTCGCTGGGAATAGTCCACGATCGACGTCAAATGATTCTCCAGCCGATCGCATAATTCATACAAATTTTTCGTTTCATTACCCGATACATAAATCTGGGTGTTATCTGCATAATAGTGAAATTTAGAGTATTTTAGCCAGTTTGATATAATTCTACATAAACATAAAACAACTTCAGGGCTGATATGTTGCTGCTCTCGCCCAGCAACATATTCACTAAGCAAATGCAATGCATTCGGTAAAACTCCATTATGATACAATTTGGCAAAAAACAACTTATGATCGACCATATCAAGAGCTTTATTGTAATCTATAAGACATAGGATAGTTATATTGTGGTCATTTGCAGCCCTCAAAATATCATCCACTACACACAGAAGTTCTGTGGTGCAGCTAAACCCCGATCTAAAACCTGACTGCACTTGAGGCAAAATATCCTCACATGAAACTAACTAATCAGTCCTTGCCACAATTTTTCACACACCTTAGCAAAAACAGGGAGAATGCTGATCGTAAGTCCGAAATTACCGGGATTCTTTTTGGTACAGATATTTTCAACGACCTTTTCCGATCATTTATAATATTTACCAACTGTGACATCTAATATAGTATCTGTAGCTATTAGGCTGCACATGGAGATGTGTTAACTGACGTTTTTTGTATTACAGTTGTTATTCTCTCAGTTAACAGATCAACTTAGTTAATATAATAATTGATAATATGATATATGTTTTTCGCATTGAGAGATTTATGCTCCATCAAAATGTGCAAAGAAAACGTATGCATTCCATATAAAATAACAACGTTGGTTCTCACAGCAACGAAACAAAAGACACTACAAGCAAATAAACCGTCCTCAGAATCAATAAAGTAACTTTTACCTGAAACATTTTTCTTTACAACCATTAATGGCGAACTTATTGACAATATTCCAGATATTTGACACACCCTGTATATGAATTAATTAAGAGTCCTCCATTCTGGCTTTAGTCAATGTGTTGTTAAATAACTGGTGAGATCTTTTATTAATTTTGTTTTCAAAAGTTTTAATCAAAATATCGAAACGTTGTTTATGTTCAAGTGTTAACGTCATAAAGACCAATAGAGAAGATCAGTCGATATCTATGTTTAAAATCAATATTAGCATGTTGAAGTAGACTTTTCTGTGTATGTATGTATGTTACCTTAAAACAAGAATTTGTTATATTGCCTATATAAATATTAGTAACACGATTTTTGAAGTTATTGGTACATGATAAAACGTTCATATACGTTTAATTGAGAGTTCTATACTGTGGGTAAAAATAAAATCAAACTTTTTGTCAACGTGGTATTAGAAAACCTGCGAAATCACAAAGAAACGTTGTTTAATGGGCTTTTTTTTCAAAAGTTTGAAACTACAACATCATAACGTTATTTATGATCAAATGTTAATGTTATGCGTATCAATTGGAAAAATTATCGATATCTATGCCCAAAATCAATGTTAAAAGTTAGCATATTAAAAACAGTTGCGGGTCGTTCAAGGTCACTCAAACTAAAACAAAATCTAGACTATCACTTGTCTAACCCTCACCATATTAATAGAAAACTGAAAGAACGACAACAAAATATTTAAATAGAAATTTTCAAACAAGGTTTCTTGTTGTAGATATTCTGTGACCAAGATATCCTCATTCTTGCGTCTAAATCACTGTCGACGATGAGTTGCACATTAATCGTCAGTCGTATGGCTAAATCGAAATTTTTCCATTTTAATTACTATTCAGTGCTGACGTCACGAACGGGCCTTCTATGTGCGCATCTATCCCCGTGATAAAACAATTTTGGGAACAATCCCGGAAATAATACGAACGCTCGCTTCTCCATATTAATCCGCAATATCAAATTTTTGTTGAACTTTATTATATTTTCTATATGTTAGAGAAGTAAAGATGACGCAATTTATTTGTAAATAAAATTGCCTAAACGAATTGATTTATTTAAAAGGTATAAAGTATTTAATTCCCTGAAATTTCCTTAAGAGGTTTTTAAAAGACTTTCTTCGCCTCCGTTATTATCGAATTTGCAATTATAGTCGGCGTTAACGATCTTGTAACACGATCACCTACAAATAGTACCCGGAAATTCAACACCTTTCTCAAACAGTAAACCATTAGTTGTGTCACTTTACACCTTAGATAATTTTTCCCAACGAAAATATCTATTTACCTTTCTCGTAGATACATTTTCATGTAATTAGTAATTAAATTTTTCCTTGAAACAAATGAAAAATCGAAAAGTTAAACAGATTATCGTACCAAATTGAAAACCTTTTGGACAAACAACAAAGGCGCAGTAAATGTTCTGGACGTTTCAATCAGGCCGGTCATTTCGGCTGTCACGGTTGTTGCAAAAGGGAATCCCTGAATAGGCAAACAAGACTTTGGGGGGGCGTGGGGATCGTTTCAGTCGGCGTCGCGGTGTTTAACTATGCAAATTAAATAAAACTACTAAATGGGCGAGAGTCCAGCAACTGGGCAGTTTCGATTGAGCGAGGAAAACGCGATTCGAAAGAGGAGGCGTGATTCTCGCGCCCCCGTTCGTTGAAAGCGGGGGCAAGTCCTTTGTGGGGACCCTTTCATCTGAGGCGCTACTTCAAATCCACTCGCGCGCCTCATTTATATCAAACAAACGACGACGCGATTCCAAATTACGTGCCGGCGATTGCTTTTATTTCGAAGCGAGGAGAGAAAAATAAAACTGACCAACACCGCCCCGATTTTCCCCCAACTGGGAAATGAAATTAACTCTCGAAAACGACGCGTAAAGTGGGAGCGACAAAAACCATTTGTCGACGTCCAAATAACACAAAAAAGCTACCCTCTTGTTTCAATGATTTCTTTTAGGATTACATAATAATACTTTTTTGTATTAAGTCACAAAGAACTACAAAGTAATAATACGTTTGAAGCGGATTTTACTCCCGGAAATCACAAACGTTTTATTCGCCCGTTTTATTTTAAAATCCACCCTGATGAATTCCTACCCTTCTTAATTACTAGGAGTTCGCGGGGTGGTAGCGTAACGGGACGGGACTTAGCAGTTGGTAATCCGCCCTGCGGCTCCTCTTCTTTACCGTCCAGCGTAATCTGTGGTCATTTCGCTACCGCATAATGGACCTTTATTAACGTATTACTTATTAACGTACCTTTTGAGGGGCGCGTCGTCATCTTCGCGCTCAAAACTCGGCTCTAGAACAGAAAGAGACGTGTTTGACTTGCCGAGATTAATCGTTTTCAACTCTTTTATTCCTGCCGTTTTATTGAACCCAGGAGACTATAAGAAGATAATACAACGTGCTATACAAGCATAAAGAACCTAAAATGTTCAATAAACTAATTCGTTATACGCTAATTTTCATTTGAAGCTCGCTAAAATTCAAAGTACAATTTCTGAAACTTTTGTAAAGTAGTGCTTTATTATCAACTAAGAAACGATAAAATTTTCGCCAAAAAACTTGGATAGGAACCGAATTATTGGTATGAAAGAAGACTGACTTCAGGTGTATGTCGTCCAGGAATCGATTTTAAGTAACCAGGTCGATTACTATGGTTTGATCGAGTGCTTTGGAAAGTCGATGGCAACTGTTTACAGAAGAATCTCTTCCTTTGCGGCGACATTGAGGAGAAAAACGAATTTGGAATGCGTTCAAATACGATACACAGCCGTAACACCTGGGGTTATGATTTGGGGAGCAATATGTGCTGGGCGATGTCAACCCTTGATCAGATCGTTCATTCCAGGCACATTAAACGGACGTCGTTGTTCGATTACGTTCTGGAACAGGTGTTAGTACCTTTCATGCAGAAGTAGCATAATGCCACTTTTCAATAGCTAGACCCCATACTGCTGTCGTTAAAAAAAGGTCCCTGGAGCAGGTTGGATTACAAATTTTGCAACTTTTTGGATTCCTCGCTAATTGAACATGTCTGGGTTATGATGCAACTAAGACAAGTATCGAGACCTGAGAATCTGGAAGAACGTCAACACTATCTAGAGCAGGAGTGTTCACACTTGCACCGTTAGCAATCTACCATTAAAAAGGATGGCAACAAGAGATCGACTCAAAAAAAAGAAGAAATTCAATACAGAATTTTAGTTACTGATTACAAAGTAATAGTCTGAATTCTACTATACAACTCTGTAGATATTGCAAAATAAAAAAAAAACAATCATTTATACCAGAAATATAGATTATTAATTAGTTACACATTTTTAAATTTTGGTAAGTCGACACACATTGCATGTCGTCTGCGTACTTTTCGTACGTTGGCGTGTGGCTACTACTCATGAGAGTCAAACATGACGACAGATATTGTATAAAGAAATGTAAATAATTTATGCACTTTTACTGGTTGTAATTGTATATCAAAAAAATGCACCATATAAAAACATCCAAACAAAATCTACCAAATTATGGGAGACGCTATTATACGTGAAAGAAAAATCAACAGCAAATGACAATTTCTTATCAATAATTTCAGAACAGGGACTTCATCCATGCTTCAATGAACCATCTACAGTAGAAGGAGAAAGATGCATGGATAATATCTATATAGAAACATTGAATAACTATCTAGAAGATCACAAAGTTCAATTACTAACCATAAATCGAACACATGCAGATAGTTTTCAGAGAAAATTTATAAAGTATAGACAAACTAATAAGCGCATAGTAGAAAATTTTAAAACTCAAATTAAAAATAACGATTGGGGTATTTTATATGAAAAAAAAACAAAAATGCCCAAACCATCTACACCTTATTTCATGAAATTATCGGGCAGTGCTATGAAATGGCATTTCCTGAAAAAAACAAAACGAAAAGACAAAAACCCAAAATTTATGGGAAAACAAAAAACTTAAAACCAGGAAAAATTAACTAGACGCCATATAGACAATAATTGAGGTCACAGGACCGTTTCAATATAAAGATATGTATAACAGTTTAAAAGCAAAGTTGATCCCTAAACTCTGCTTTTACAGATAGAAAACAAAAAGAGAAGCGTATAAAAACTTTGTAAAAAATTTTGAGCACAAAATAAGAGCAGCATGGAATGTGGTTAGTAAAGAAATAGGAAGAGAAACCGTAAGAAAAGACATTGAAACGTCATTAAATGCGAACAACTTAAAGGGTTATTTCATACAGATTGGCAAACCAGATATCAAAGTCACATCTCAGTCTGTCAAAGATGACGACATTGATCCAATCAGCTATATAAAGAAACAGACAACATGTATTTCATCTTTTGATGAAGTGAAAGAAATGGATGTCATAAAAATAATAAACAAATTTAACAAGACAAAACAAAATATTGCTCTTTAACGAAACTATTACAAAATGTGGCTACAGAAGTACTAAGTCAATTTTGTACAGTTATAAACAAGTATCTAACGGAAGGTGTCTTTCCAAATGAATTAAAACATACAAAGGTCGCTCCCATCAAAGAAACTGGTAATGCGAACAAATGTGAGAATTATCATCCGATATCAATACTACTAATAATGCCCAAAATTTTAGAGACTATCATAAAAGGAAAAAATGAACTTATCTCACAAAACACGCGCTCATAACAGAATACCAACATGGGTATTAAAAAATATAAATTAAGAAATACCGCACTGCTAAGCGTAATAGAAATCATAGTCAACGGGATTGATAATCATGAGATTACGCAAATTGCGTTCTGCGATTTAAGCAAAGCATTTGATTTGGTCAATCATAATACTCTCTTACAGAAATTGGAAATGTATGGAGCAAGAGATTGAGGATGGTGTACTAATATCTGCAGGATAGATATCAACACGTTCAATGGAAAGAAAATTCTGAGTGGAGGAAGATAACTGCGGGAATACCGCAGGGATCAATTCTCGGTCCACCTCTTTCTTTTCTTCTGCTATATATTAATGATTTACCAGAAAATGAATACAAATTTAACGTGTCTATATGCAGTATCTAACTGCAACAAAAAACAGTGAATCTTTGGAACGAGCGAAAAATTGATTTGATTTTAACAGACTTCAGCTAAACAAAGGTATTAAACACACCAGGTATTCACAAAGGTAGTCTGTCAACAGGAGACTACGACAACGAAAAAGCACTGAAGATGCCAAGTGAGATCTTGGCGAAACGTCTGCCCCTGTCCACAGGGAATAACCAAGAAGATGAACGGATGATACCTCGGATCAACCAAAACACATACTTCTCCATCCGTGAAGCATTACGAATTATCATATATATATATATATATATATATATATAAAAGCAAGTTAAGAAGTTTAACACCACTTTTATTATTTTTCTATTCCATTTCACCTGCAACATGGATAATTCACAATGCTTTCATAAATTTTATCAGTAAACATGAGCTACCGATTTACAAATTTGCATGTATGTAGATGGAGCTTAAGTCATGACTGACAGTTAAAGAGAGTTTATTTCTTTATGTTATGTTAATGATGACTGTCCATCATTCTTCCTTTTCATTGACTTATCATTCATCAGCAAGTACATTGTTCAAAAACAATTAACGCACTTCCACTAAGCACTTCGATTTACTACTAAAGACAGATCTAAAATGATTGACATGTGGAATGTTTTTAGAAAGATTTCAAGAATTCCCAGCACCGTCCTAAATCTGGGGATTACAGCCCTGGGGATACCTTTTTTGCAATAAGATGGATGGTGTTCCTATCATAGATAAACCCATTTCGAGTGCCTTTTCTTGTGGCATTGAATTTTGTATGAAAAGGGGCGTACTTGTTTCGTTCGTCCAACCCAGTACTGGGGTGCTGAATATCTTAAGATGGATTTGGTTCAAATATACAAGGTGGGGTTGGTTTAACCGAGCATCTGAAGATACTTTTTTGTCGAAGGCCTCTACAATGAATAGTTTCTGGAATAGAATACTTTACATACTGATTTGGCATCATGTATATTGAATTGAAGTAAAACTAGAACTAACACTAGACCTAGAAGTAAAAATGTTTGGGTTCCACCCAAAACCTTCCACTTCTAGGTCTAGTGTTAGTTCTAGTTTTATATCATTGGATCTAACTTTCGATCTAGAAGACATTCGGGTTTAGCCGTACATCTTTCAAGACGGCTAAACCTGAATGATTCTAGTTCTTGGTCTAGTGTTAGGCTCTGGTTCAAATATACTGGATTGGGTTGGGTTAAGCCGTGCATCTTGGGACTTTTGTTAAGAAAGATTCCTACTGATTTGGCCACCATGTATATTTGAATTGTAGTAAATCTAGAACTAACACTAGACCTTTTCGTCTAGAAGCGAAAAGATTCGAGTTTAGCCGTGCGTCTGATACTCAAAGCATTCCACTTCTAGGTCTAGTGTTAGTTCTAATTTTATATAATTAGATCTAACTCTAGATCTAGAACTAGAAACATTTGGGTTTAGCCGGCAAAACCTGAATGATTCTAATTCTTGGTCTGATATTAGGTTCTGGTCAGATTAGTTTCAAATTCGGTATATACACATTATTTACTCTTTCAATTAGTTACTTTTGACAACCACATGTTTTCAAAATAAGTGGTACAACAGATCGTCCCCCGAATGAAACAAATATATATGGTCAATGCATGCGTACAACACGGACAGATGATATTTATACTTGAATGTTACCGAATTTATTTTTCTAACCTATCATTTCTGTTTTGTAGTGTTCTAATTTAAAATAACTCAAAAACTAAAAGCGCGAAAATCCATTACAGTTTCTTAATATGAATTTTCATTCAAAAGTTACAAATTTTGTTTTTTTGTTTTGTTCCAATTTTGTTTCGATTGTTCCATACCAATTCTCTTACTAAACAAATAACATTATTATCTAAAACAGAATTAGAATTATCATCAACAGAAAATTTAAAGTTGAATTTAATTCACGATTTGTTTGATTATTTGTCTTGTGTATCTTCGATTTTTTAATGAATCGATACAATTTTTCGCTTTGAAAAACCGGAAGTGAATCTAAGAAGTCGTTATTTTGATTTAATGTTGATTTCGCGTTTTAGGAAATAAAAAATGTTTTAAAATGAGTGTAAACTCGATGGGGTTATTTTAAATAACAAAAAGTTGACAAAAAATTAAATCAAAAATAAATGAAAATCGACTGTCAAAATATTTTTTTAAATTGACATATTTCAGCCGTTTTTTAAGATAATTAATTCGAGTTTGGACTCATTTTGAAACACTTTTCGTCTAGACTATGAATTTTTATTCAGAATTTACAAAATTTGTTTTTTTCTTTTGTTTCGATTGTTCGATACCAATTTTCTTACTAAACAAATATCATCGTTATCTAAAAATGAATTAGAAATCAATAAAAATCATTCATTATAGTGTCTGCTCGATTAGCTTCTTTTGACAGTAAGTTATTTTTTTAAATTGTAAATTTTATTATATAATTTTGAATCTGATTCACCCTCTTTGTAGTTTTCGGCTGAGGATGGAAAAATATTCCGAAACCCGTACATATAGATATAAACAAAGGCAAATTAAAAAATTTAGTACTACTTTTACATTTTTTTTTATTATGAAAGCTTCGTATATATGTATGCTACGCCTTTTTTTCAGAAGAATCATTGTCAAGAATTCTTCCCTTGTAACCGAATTTCTGTACTTCATAGACATATCGGGTGAACCAACATTATGGGCGATCGACTAGTTGATTACCTCTGATTGAATGGACCAGGATTACATGGACCAAAAGTTAATGCATACATAGTTTCATACAAATTTCATCGTTTATTCTTAGTTGACATTATTTAATTGAAGTTTCAAAATTATAATCTAACTATTAATGAGTATATTTCATGTGAACATTTTTGTTTCTCATTTATGTGTGATATTGATTTCATACAGAAATTTTATTGAGCAGAAGGAGAGTTGTTACGTGAGGTCCCGTTGGGAGAAAAGAAAAAGGGGAATATACTCACGCGCATTCATTTCATTTCCACTGAGAATTGGACAGGAAATTACGGAAATATTACTTCTAACCTATTAGTTTATTGTTTGTTTGATTTTGTAAAATGAAAAATAATAATTGAGTCGGTATAAAAAAAAATTAGCTTTCTTATTATAATTTCTGTATTTTTTGTGGGTTTATGAACATTTTTCGCCCGAATTGCTGGGATTAATTTACGGCTGGGATTATAAAAATTAGAGTTTTCGATGCGGAAATTTTTTCGTGGGATTATCTTTTCTATATAATCTCTTGGACCGAATAATTATAACCGGTTAATAAATTCATCTTGATACATTTACCCATGTTTATAATATTTGAGCACTTTTAGACGTTTTAAATCTTAATGAATAATCCGGTACAAAACTTGGGAGACTTTGGAAGCAGATGTCAATAGGGTCGGAAATCATCTTTAATCGGCGGCCGGTAAACCTGCCATAGGCAGCATCTGGTTGATATTAAAAACCGTCGACAGGATGTTCGCATATTTTGCAATCAACAGCCACCGGTATACGCCGAACGGCACCTAAATTGAAATTAATATAGGAAGACTTATAATTCACATTTTCGCATCCGAGTCCAGACGGTGCCCAAAGACATGCATTAAATTGCACCTATTTTTGGGAGTCCATGATACAAAACGCCGATTTATATAAGCTGTCATCTCCACATCGATAGGATCCTTTTTAAACTGTGAATTTCATCGACGGAAGGTGTTTCTGAATAATTGCTTGACAGGATAATGGGCGGAAGACAGCGACGTCCGTTTATCTTGGATCGAACGAAAGGTCCACAAAGATCCGCAAAACGAGTAATTGCCTTCCCGCTTTCAAACAAATGTAAATTTATGCCTTCGTAGGGTTCCCCCGTTATCTCTCCACTTCCCAAAAACCAGTCCACGCGACACACACCCAACCCAACCCGACATACGTTTGTGACAAATTCAAAAATAATATATATCCACCACTTTCTCGAGGGTGCAAAAAGCTCAAAGCTCTCTCGCCCTTCTTCTCTTCTGGTCGTAAATTCGATTTGGATGACCGCGTTTTTGCAACCCTCGAAAGATGCACGACATCTCCGAATTTACAGTTTAAAGTGAAAAAGACGACGAAATATGGCGCGCAAAACGTACATATTGCCATAAATCTGCGTCGGCGAAAGCTCGCTTAGACAAAACGATGCTAGTTCGCGACGCGACGGTGCGCGAAATCCCAACCGAGTGGATTCCGGTGTTGGATTACACGTAGATGCCATACGATGCCACTTGGGTTGAGAAACCAAATCGGACAGTTCTTTATGACCTTCGTTACAAAGGGTTAAACGGGTGCGACGAGCCGGAAGAATTGCCGACTTGTAGGCATTCGAAAAAGAGAAATATCGTTCCACATTTACAATAGGGAAACATTTGTTTGGTTCGTTAACTTCAAGATATTTATTTTTTATTACAATATAATATCGTTGTTTAGAAAGCTGTTTTTAAGCGGATTTTTTATGTTATGTAACTTAATTACACCCACGTTGATTAAAATCGCGACCATCTGTTGAAAGGCAATAAATTTTTGCATCCGGATTAGGCGTCGACGTGGGGTTTCGCTGACGCTATTGTCACAACCTGTCCCGTCATCCAAGAGTTTGCAAAATACCACCCAAGTCGAATAAGGCTCTATATTAAGAGAGTGCAAATACGACACCGACGAGGCCATTCTTGCGGCAAAATTCGGGGGGCAAAGTGCGACCGCGGTCGTCGGTTCACGCACGTTTGCCTTCGCCGATGACGACGCGTCTCGACGGCTGATCTCGTTTCTGACCGAGTATCAAGTGACCCGCGGCTTTTGTTTCCCTTATGCTATCTTGGATTTGGTCCAATTAAGATGAACAAACCTGTTGATACGTTTTCCTTTACACAGCATTTTCCAAAGTTGTACAGACCACGAATCATAGTAAAAGATTTTCAATGTTCGGGACTCACCTCACCCTAAATAGAAGGTAGTGAAAGGAAAGAGGCCTTTCATGGCTTCATCAAATAAGCTAGGGTGGGTACCAGCAAGCGAAAGCTAAAATTTCGTTAAATGCTTACAATTAAAGGCGGTGTGTCTTCTGAAATGTCAAGTTCTTTATTTGCTTTTAGTAACAATCCAATTGGTAAGTTTGAAACGAATTACAAACCCAATTCATTGGATCGAATTTCTTCATTTTTTCCCCAAAATAGACGTGAATGTTATTTTTTTAACTCCATTACATGAATAGAAATGGAAAACACTACATTAATATCAGGCTGTATTTCGCATTCTATGATAATTGTTTGAAACGCTTCAAAACAGTCGTATTTTCTTTACTAAAATATTTGTTTAGTAAAGATTCAAGATATTGATTTCTAATCTTGTCAAAACTTTTACC
This sequence comes from Onthophagus sagittarius, assembly GCA_036711965.1. Taxonomy (NCBI): domain Eukaryota; kingdom Metazoa; phylum Arthropoda; class Insecta; order Coleoptera; family Scarabaeidae; genus Onthophagus; species Onthophagus sagittarius. The sequence continues at coordinate 10,391,311 of JASERS010000005.1, read as the reverse complement.
TCTGGATAGCTAACATACTAATACCTATGTATGCAAAAGAAGAAATTTATGAAGACTTAACTTACCCAACTTTTCGCATAACTTTTAGAATAAACGGGTTTGTGAGGATTGTGTTTTTACCAGGGATAGAAAACTAAAATTGGTATTAATCGTAATTTTGTAGAGAACGTAATGAAACCGAAAATGATATCGAAAATACCGTTCTTTATAACCAAAAGTTTTAGGTAAACAACAGATTTATCTGGTTAAAATAAAGTCCTTTTTTATGTTGAAACCTTTTAGTCCAGTATTTCAAAAGAAAGTCATCTTGTTTTTTCACATTTTATATTAAACAAGAAATAATCAACAATCATATTCAGTTCATCTATATTTGTTTACATGGTAACCTTACACCCAATTTTGCAAAAATAAAATGTTCAATGAAGATGTTAAAGGATGAAAAGAGAAGACTTCATCGATCGCTCTGAAATAAATTCCACCATATTCAATTGGAAGAAATCATCATTGAATTCAAAAATCAAGCTATTTTTATTAAAAGACACGACAAATATAAGAAGATGAACAAGTTAAATTGCTTACGGAATAATTATTAAAATAGGGTCAAAGACATCTCTGTATGTCCACACATCAATGATAATATTTCACCAATTCCTATCATCAACCTTACTGACATCGCTTTTTCTAATAAAGAACAAGCTCTTTTAAATAAAGGTTACAAATTTGCCTTAACACCATGAATTAAACATAACAAATTTAACCATTGACTATGATGTAGCTATTCATAAAAATCCTTCATACTATAACATTAGAAATGACATTATTCCAATTTTTAAAAAGGAAAAAAAATCAAAACCCGACAATACATCCACTAAACAATGGAAAATACTAAAATCTGTAAAAGATAAAGTTAATAAGCAATTTGTGTGAAAGCCAATATAAATGCTGGGTTGGTATGAGTTGGTTAACTATATAAAACTTAAAAAAGAATCCTATAGAATCCTTCGTCAAAAGTACAAAGGACATTATAAAAACTAATAAACATGTTTTAAAAGATCATATCCCATATTGTTCGAATATCAATTACCTATCACAATTCCTTATTCCCATGAACCTAACTATCCCTCATATTTACTCACTACTTAAACTTCATAAGCCTGGAATTTCTATTTGCCTCATAACTTCTTATATAAATTCACCTACAATATTACTATCAAGGTTAAAGTTTAAATTCTTTAAACAAATCAAATTTACTCCCAAATATTCAAAATATTCATAACTCAATGTCCTTTATTGACTCCATAAAGGACATTGACCTCAGTAATAAAATCATGATATCTTTCGATATTACTAACTTATACGCCAACATCCTCGTACACTGCAACTTACATTTAAGATCAGTGGCAGGGAAACTTTTTTAGGACTGGCCGTTTGTAATAACTAGACAATCGTAGCGGGCCAAAGAATAAAGTTTTTATGCCGGTCGTCACATTACGAAGCAAGAACGCGTTCAAACATTCTCACGACGGCACTCTTATACGGGCCGGATTAAACCTTTCCACGGGCCGTAGTTTCCCTATCACTGTCTAAGATATTCAAGAACTTTTTTAATGATAATGATATTACCGATCACCTAGATAATATCCTAGAACATATAGTGAAACAGAACTATTGTACCTTCAACAATGAATATTATAAAGTTGCACACGGTCTCCCAATGGGAGTAAGCCTTTATCCGGCTTACTTGCCAATATATTTTTAGACTTCATTGAAAACACTTATATATGTAATGATGTGAATCCTTACTATCAGAATAATACTAAGTGGTCACGTTATGTTGATGATGTCTTTTGTATTTGAATTTGAGATATTGATTCCCTTAATTTGTTCCATAATTACATTAATGATCTTCACAATAGATTGAAATTTACAATAGAATTAGAGCAAAACAAAACTAGGAACTTGGATCTCACTATTTGCAATGAAAATAATCATCCTTGTTTCAGCATATATACAAAACCGTCTTCTATTCCTGTCATTATACCTTTTGATTCGTCTTACCCTTTATCTCACAAAATAGCCAATTTTAGATTTCTAATAAACAGAATTCATAATTACCCTCTTCAACAATCTAGTTGAGCTTTTGCACCGAAGCATCATAGAATGGATCTACTAAAATATCATGAAATCGATAAAAACAATAAAGACCCTAAAATAAATATTATAAATAATCAAACCACTTTTCATCTATCTTTGTTGATCTCGTCCCATCTCTTTTTAATCCTGTCTTATATAATTTATTTTATGTCTGCTCTTTGTGGTGTGTTTCTCGTGTTATTTTATCATTTTATAAACATTTATTAATATGTTTAAATCTTTTTTATACATCTGACAATAAGTTATTTTATTTTTTAATTTTAGTTTTATCAATTATTCAAGTTTTCTCGTTATCATTTAATATCATTGTAGATTCAGCTGATGATGGCTTATCAGCCAAAACCGGTTCTGAATAAATTAATGTTACAGCGTGATAGAAGTCACTTATTTATTTTTCAAATTTAAAGTCATCTTTTTTTGAGGAGAGGTTCTTCATACCAAGAAATCATGTCAGATATTAACTTTGGAATCAAATGGAATCAATTTGTGAATGCTGTCCGTCCTTTACACTCATCGATTTTGTCTTTTTTTTTAATTTTTCTATATTAGATGCATTTATTATATATTTTCTTGCTGTTCTAATTTGACCACTTGTTAAAAAAACCTTTATATCTGGGATTTAAGTATAACCCACCAAATGCAACCTCATTTTCAAATAGATTTTGTTCTATTTCGTCCATATACTAATTTAAGTTAAGTTTTGCAAATATTGATTCAATTTTTGAAGTTTCGTGTTTGCATTTAGACCACTTTTGGTAGAAATCACTGGCAAAGAATTATCTGCTTTGACACATTTTTGTCGCTACCTTTGCAGGATAACTCGATTACTTATTGAACTCCACTTTCTTTCGCATAGATAGAGTTCCTTATGAAATAAAAACTTGTCTACATAAAATTGCTTTACCACCAGTAGTCTTTCTAGCATATCATACATACTGTTCTTGTAGCATAATCTATTACTGACTTGGGCAAATTAATTTTATTAAGAAAGTTCATATTATTAGTGACACGTGCTTTCAAAACTGGATCAAAATCTTAACACCGGTTTTCGATATTTCTATTATTTTATAACCGGTAGTTATTGTATATTGGTACTATTTTATTCTCTTTTACTGCTCCAAGAATGATGATGCACGAAAGTATTTCGACAAGCTTTTAACTTTTATAGTTAAATAAATTTGTCTAATAATCTGACAGATTAGCTCCGCTTAAGTCATGCCATTGAGTTGGGTTGAGTTGAGTTGATTTGGGCACGACACAATAGAAGCAGTAATTGAAAAGGATTGTCACAGGATTCCATATTAAACCCCACATTACAGAATGTCTTTTTTAATCAAATATAGGAACAAGAGCGAAATAGCACTGATACACACTTGATCACTGATGCCGGCGAACTTGCAATCAGGCTGGCGTTGGATAATATAGTAAGTTAGATAGAGGAATTAGATCTAGAAGCCACTCCTGAAAAGACGGAGACAATTCTAATAAGAAGCAGCAAATGCAGAAAAGAAGCTATGGTTAAAGTCTAAGATCATGTAGCAGAATCAAAAAATTCGCTAAACCACTAAGGTGTAATGATTGAAAAAAACTTAAAATGGAGGGCACAGATAGAATCATGAGTCGGACCGTGTCAAAAATGGAAAAATCAAACCAATGAGGAAGGACTCTATTATAATTTTTCCTGTCAGCGTTGGATGAAAGCCAGAATTGTCAAATCAAGGGACGCACGAAGAACTGGCTTTGTATAACGAGTTGATAGATACAGAAGAACTAATATATACATCTCAATGACTGAGAGATTTGTTTCTTTTTGCCTATTTTCTTGAGCCGTGGATGATACGAAATGGGGGTTTTTGAGAAAACCAACCACCGAAAGGAAGATAGAGAACGAGATGCCAAAAATGACAATGTAGAGTTAACTAAGATGGAGGTTTCGAAGAAAGCCCAGAAAGGAGTTTTCGGCGAAGACAAAGAAAGGGGTTTTTAGTGCGTTGGGATGCAACAACTCCACCCTTCACTATTCAGCCATTCAAGATTCCAGGCCGGATGTCTGTATAGCAGATTCTCAGACATTATAAAAATATAATACAACCCGTATTAGGTTGGGTTTATTCGTTCTCAAGCTAAGCTGGATTGGATTCGGTTCTATTTTAAAAAATGTACCAAACCCAAATGCTTCTAGTTATAGGTCTAGTGTTAGCTTTAGTGTTGGGATTACTTCTAACTTAAGTAGTATTCGATTTTAGATTATTGTATGCCTGTATCGAACTAAAACTAAACCTAACACTAGACCTAGAACTAGAAAATTTCAATTCTTCGTGTAACGGTGTTGTTTGAATAGGTTGGATTTCCTTTTACTTGTTGTTCTCCAACACTAAATGACAACACTAAATTCTCGTCAATGATATGAGGTTTGCATGCTCAGGCAATTCTTAGACTAATAGAATAAAAAGCACAAATAGCATATTTATGATGAAAGAAGATTTTTTGTTCAATATATTCTTTTGAAAAGAAGTACTACTTCATTACCATATGGCGTGATAACTCACTTGATCGCATGCTTTAATTCGCTAATATTTCGCAGCAAATAACACATTGACGACGACGATCCACTGAATCTTAATTCCAGGTGAATCGTAATTTTAGGTATTAGAGAAAAATATTTTCTTGCAAATTTTCGACGTTTTGGTTCGTGTGAATTTGTAAAGGAAGTATAGTCTATTTTTTCATTTTTTGAGCACTATTTGTTGGCCGCTTTAAACACTTGTCAACTACTATAACACAGTCATCGAGGCACTTTGAAACACTTCACGAATTGTCGAACACAAAGGTATCACGTGATAAACACAAAATGAATTTGAAAGACAAAACTCGAGTTTAGTACTGAACTAAATTCGAGTCAGAGAATGAAATGTAATTCGAATCAGAAAATAATACTGCTAAGCAGCTCACAAAGTTTATACTACTATATTAAAGGTTGTCTAAGTTCCTATGTTATAATAGTTTGATTTTCGTTTGAGGGAAAAAAGATATTTCGTGATTTAATAAGAAGATCAAGAAAAGATCTATATGAAAATAAATTACATTAAACAAACATTAACAATCACAGTTCACAACATTACCACCATTCCGGGAAGCCTTTGTTCACCGATGTTAAAAAAACAATAGAATATCATGACGGTTTATCGGAAATGATTAAATTCAAATCTCGTATCTTGAAAGCACGTTTAATCCCGATTTTGCGGATGGGAAACCTCAATTTAGCTACAAATGGGTTGCGATCTCCACGACGTTCACCTCCAAAAGTTGCGCACTTTTCGATAATCCTTAAGCTCTTATACAAGTATAGAGAAAGAGACGAAGAAGGAACACGTTTTTATACCAAAACACAAGTTATTCGTACCAACTCATCCCAAATCGAATAAAATTTACTAACAATTTTGGATGAATTGATAAGATAATAAAGAAACATAACTCCACAAAAATTAGTTCTAATAAAACCGTAACAAGTGTATGGTGAAAATTTTGAATATTAAGACTGCGTTTATTCATTTTTTTATTGCCAACCAATGTTTTTAATAGAACTAGTTTTTATTAGAAGGTTGATAGTAAAATAAATCACTAACAATAACTTGCGACCCACATTTTGGGAAACAGTGCCCTAAGGAATAGTGTAGAAACCACTTTAAGAGTAAAACTGATTAAATCGAATAATAAATTCTGAACACGATTTCCACTCCTCGTCATCCCATCTGTAATTCTGAAGGGATATTACTGAGATTACTGTTCAAGTTTCTGGTTCTTCCCCCAGTAATAAACATATCCGAGACAGTTATGAGTGGGCCACGTTGGCGAAATGACCGAGGAACTTGACCGCGGTTGAGGTTTGGTATCCCAATGGTAGTGATTGGGGGAGTGTGAAGACGTCGGTCGCAAAGACAAAACGGGTCGATTAGATAGTTTGTATGTAGATGAGGGGGCCGAAGCGGTGGCAGACAACAGCTGCGGATCCGACCCCGGACGATAGTTTATGCAGATACGCGCTGCCTAAACGGAGAAAGAAGTCTTAATGCGGCCGTATTACGTGTTTAAAATAGATTATGGCCGTTGCGGGTAATTACGCGCCCCCGTTGCCATATGGGGCGCCGGTCGTATTTATTGCCCGCGGAGGCGTTGCGTGAGGGCCGTAATAGTTTAATGGCTTCTTCGTTTCTAGGAATTTACAGAGGATTACATTTCTGACCGCTTTGCGGTTGTTCCTAATTCCGGTTTGGGGTTGTTCAATTATTTCGTTCTTGCATAATTCATTTTGTAACATCCCCTACGCTAAAAGCATGTGATTCGCACTTTAATCTTTTTATAAAACGTGCGTTAAAAACCAATTGATGATTGTTGTTTTTCCGATAATAATGAAACGCATTACACGATAAATGGACCGCACCGACAATGGTACAGTATTGTCATGAACGAGGTATTGACTAGCTGAAAAACGTACGTTGGGGGGAAAGCTCGCGCCCTGAAATGGGGCATACACAATGCCTCCATTGTTGGTGCATATCTCTGTTCGGCCGCAAATTAGTCGCGGAATGTACTCACGCTTTTATTATCGACGCAATTAGTGTCGGATTGGAGCACGGTGAGGGTTTAATTGTCGAATTTCGACCATTTGAAGCAGAGCGGGTAATTAAATGTGATATACTGGAGTGAATAGAGCCACGAAAATTAGTTGGAATAATGCTCAAGATAGAGTTTTTAATATTAATATTGCCGTCAAAGCTTTTATGGGAAAAGTGGGTATTAAAAAATGTAAATATTTTAGGAAATTCTTGAACGTCGTGAGTCGTCAAAGCGGGTCTTAGAAATCGACGGCGATGTCGAGGCGTTAATTAAACCGGTGTACTGTTGTTCAGAGGGCTGGACGTCGGGTCCAGTGTCAAAGGATCTCTTTGACACTCGGTGAGACTGACCGCTGTGGACTTGCTGCCTCGAAGCTTTGATGTCCGTCGTCTTAGTGTTACCGCCCTCGACTATTTGACGCTTTTGCGGGAAAACCTCCCCATAAAAGCTCTGTTTGTGTATACACTTACTAACACGACCAAGCTGCAACGACGTGCCACCACCAACGACTTCTAGCCCCCGTTTGCATCCGACGCCTTCAAACTAAGGAAATTTTACAGAGTTACTAGAATGTTAGAACAAGCGATTCTCTGTGTTAATTTCATGTTACATCATAAAAAAGACTTTTAATCCGACATAGGTAGTCGGATAAAATACATATTACATTTACCTAGTTCCAAGAGAACAAAATAAAGCGCCATATTTCATGATAAAATTGTCGAACAAAAAGCATTTTAAACAGCTCTTTGAATATACATGGCGAAACGCTAACTCGATTGTCGGTTGAATTTTAGTTTGCGCTAAAATCGGCATGTACAAAGCCAGAAATTGCACAGTCGCGCAGCAAAATATCAATTTATTGCCGGTCGCGTTTCGAACGCAATACGCTGGATTGACGCTAATTCTATATGCCGTCCAATTCAAAGCGAACCCACCAAATTATTCCGGTTCATACTATAAAATTAATATCCAATTAAACCAACTGTTTCATTTTACTAACAAAAAAAGTTATATTAAACAATAGAAAACATTTAATATAGCTCTTTCTACATGCCATGACCTACAAAAGAAAAATCGATACTACCAAGGGGATGAACTCAAGCCCTTTCATATGGGGGCTCATCCCCTCCTTCACCACCCATTTCGAAACGGTCATCGACATCAAATAATTCCTTAATAACTCAAATAATCAGTGATGGGAGACAAGTATAGTAATACATAAACATATTGAATGTATTAATTTATTCTCAAAGAATTGATATATGAACTGATATGTTTCAGTTTGTGCACTTAGTAAGAAAAAATTTAAAAATGCCAAACGTTGAGAGTAATCCGCAAATTTTGCATTCAAAGGTATGTTAACATTGTGTACCCGGCAATGTTAATAAAATGACAAATCATATTCCACGCTACCAATTGTATCGCGGAAAGGCGCGAATTGGCCTTTCGGTTAATCAAAACTTTCTAGTTTTAGGTCTTGTGTTAGTTCTAATTTCAAGTCGATGGAAGTATACAACAATGTAAGACTTAATAACAACGATAAGTAGAGCTAATACTAAAATTCCAGATCTAGAACTAGAAACATTCGGGTTTAGCCGTACGTGTCTTAAGGCGCAACTCAACCCAATATGAGGAAAAACATTAGAAGCATTAGGGTTTATCCGTTTAAAGAAATGTACGGCTAAATCCTAATGTTTCTATTCTTTTATTTTATAGGAATGTTTTTCGTCTTGAATTAAAATATTTATTTAATAATTTTTGCACTTTATTAAGACGATAGTATTTCATATAATGTTTCTACCGGTTTCGGTCACGCTTAGACCATCTTCAGGATACACATTTTTAAAAAATTGTTGATCGTATTGACGTTTTATTTTTATTTATGTTGTGATTTATGACATGTGTCAATGTGAAATATTAAAATAGGATTAAAATAAAATAAAATAAAATTAAAATTAAAATTGAATATTTCCCAAAACAAAAGTTCAAATATCTATTATAAATTTGGGAAAAATGGGACTTCTTCTTTTATTCTTTTGAAAAAGAACTTATAATAAACAATAACAACCCATATAGACACAACATCATAACATGGTTAAGATATGTAGATGATATCATCGTTTTTATCGACAATGACAGACAAGAAACAATAACCAACTTACACAACTACATTAATAATTTACATAAAGACATCAAATTTACAATCGAAATAGAACATAACAACCGCATAAATTTTTTAGACTTAACAATTTTAAAAACAGACAACGGACTTCAATACAGTATCTATAGAAAACCAACGCAAACAGATACTATCATCCCAAATGATTCTTTTCATGATTATACTCATAAAATGGCAACTTTCAACGCATTTATACACCGTGCCTTCAACACAAAACTTAGTGAAAAAGAACTTAGAACAGAAATATCCATTATCAAACAAATTGGCCAAAATAACGGATATAAACCACAAATCATCAACAAAATGATTGACAAATACAGAAACAAACAGAATCACATAAAACTTACCACTCTTACAAATATAACAAATAACAAAAACAATATTTATAGAACAATAGAATATCAAGGTAAAAATTTTTAAGAAACACAATATAATTATAACATCCAAAAGCAACAACACACTAGATAAAATTTTAATTAACAACAAAGATAAAATCAATAAAATGAACGATAATGGAGTTTACAAATTAGAATGTGATACGTGTAAAGCCATTTACATTGGTGAAACAGGGAGATGCTTAAAAACTCGTATAAAAGAACATAGAACACAACAGAGATCTAACTTTGGAAGACATATAATATTTAACAAAGAACACCAATTTAATGAAACAAAAAACACAACATTACTTCATAAGAAAAATAAAAGTAACCTTTTGGAAATACTTGAACTTTATGAAATTAGAAAATTTAAACATAATCATCCACAAATTTTATGTTTGAATGACCAAATTAATTACACAGAAAAACCTTTATATATGTATTTGAAAAATCCTTTTACTCCACCTAAAAATAAAAATAAAAATAAAAATAAAATTAAAAAACCCTAACATACGCAATAACATTTTCCCATTTTTCCCAAATTTATAATAGATATTTGAACTTTTGTTTTGGGAAATATTCAATTTTAATTTTAATTTTATTTTATTTTATTTTAATCCTATTTTAATATTTCACATTGACACATGTCATAAATCACAACATAAATAAAAATAAAACGTCAATACGATCAACAATTTTTTAAAAATGTGTATCCTGAAGATGGTCTAAGCGTGACCGAAACCGGTAGAAACATTATATGAAATACTATCGTCTTAATAAAGTGCAAAAATTATTAAATAAATATTCTAATGTTTCTAGTTCTACCTTTAGTGTTAATACTAAAGATACGTTATGGGTCTAGTATTAGTTATTCTTTAGTTCCAGAAAAAATTACAACAATCAAGTACTGAATGGCTATTAAAATTAACACTAGACTTAGTACTAGAAAGATTAAAGTTTACGTCGCACGGTACTAGGTTTAGTGTTAATTCTAGTTTTAATTTGATACAAGTATACCACAATTTAAGACTGAATAACAACTAGAACTAGAACTAACACTAACGTTAGAGTTAATACTAGACCTAGAACGAAAAACATATAAGTTATATATATAACCTAGCTTCAGAACTAACACTAGACTTAGAACTTTTAAAAGCCGTTTCGACGTACGGCTAAACACTAATGTTTTTAGTTCTAAGTATAGCGTTAGTACTGAAGCTAGGTTGTAGATCTGGTATTAGTTATACTTTTAGTTCCAGAAGAATTTATAACAATCAAGCACTTGTAGAAATAAATAAGTACAAAGATTCAGGTTTAGTCGTGCATCTGAAGACTTGATACAAGCAATACCAATTTAGAACTGAATTCCCCAGGTAGTATTCCTGCTTTAGGAGCAATCTTTAAAATAGAAAAAACACATTCAGCAAATATAAAAATTGGGAAAAATTAGTGAATAGGTTTTATTCTGATCACAATATTCAACATAAAAGGAACTTTTTTAAAATTGAAAGGTACAATATTGATAAATTAATCCATGAATTAACCATGAATTAACCCATGAATGGTTTGTAAAAGCCAAGAATAAAAATATTTCACTATCTGGGTGCATAGTACGGTCAAAAGCAATGGAAATACCTCAACAACTAGAATATAAAAACTTTATTGCCTCATCTGGTTTGTTAAAACGCTTTAAAAATAGGCATAATATTGCTTTTAAAACAATAACAGGGGAAAGTGTAACTGTTAATGTTGATGATGTTAGCAATTTTAAAATAAAAATTCCAGCTTTATGTATTAAGTATATACATAATATTTATATAAATAAATATTTAGTGTTGGTATTAGCACTACTTTTAGTTATTATTCGGTTTTAGATTATTGTATTCTTAGCTAAACCGACAGTTAAACCGAAACTTTCTAGATCTAGTGTTAGTTCTAGTTTTTGTTTAAGTCTACATTGTTTCAAATTCTTCTGGAACTAAAATTATACATAACTAATACTACAACCTAGCTTCAGAACCAATGCTAGACCTAGAACCAGAAAGAGATCGCTAGGTTTCGGCCGAAATAAAACCGAAACCGAAAAACCGAAACTTCGCCGAAATCCGTATTTTAGGCCGAAACCGAAATTTCGGTCGGAGACTATTGTTGCTGCTTTTTATTAAAAATGTTTTTTTTTATGAAACTTAGTTACTTTTTTAGTGATTTTTGTCTTTGATTTTTGTTGTTTTTTTTTAATTTTATAAATATTTAAAAATGACCATTGGATAAACACCTCTGGATATTTAATAACACTACAAATAATACAAACCGAAATTATTACAGTTTCGGAACTCATATACAATACAGTTGGGATTCCCTGAAGAAATATCAAATATCTTCTTGGCAAGCTGAATCCTCTAAGCGTTACGGAGGGTTGTATTGCTCCAGAGCGCACACCGTTACCTCCCTCGCTCTGGCAACGATGGTAATTATTAAATTTATGCTGATTCTGCGTCTTAGTTCGTATTACGGCAAGATTTACAATATTACCTAGATACGGTGCCGGCCTAATTCTAATTTATCTCGTTGGGGGACGAGATATTACTGTATTCGCTTCGCTTTGCCGCTGGACCGTTTCCTTTGATTGCATTAAAGAAGTTTATTACTTTCACTGAAATCAATTAAATTTATCACTAGACGTAATATTGGGGTAATTAACACATATCTATACGTGCACCTGTAAGCACGACTTTATTAGGTGCTCACGCGATAAATTCATATAATCAATTACACGCAATACTAAACAGGACAAGATAGATTTACGCGCGAAACGCTTATAATTAACGACAATTAACCGGGACAGTGAGTTTTGCCAGGAAAAAACGTTATTTATCGTTGGATATCCGTAATATTACTGTATCCGCACATGATCCTACCAATAAATACGTCGATATTGAAAATTGATTTAATTAACGGCTAATTTATGCCCGGATTTTATTTCCAGGGAGCACGCGAACTGCATTAGCATATTTCATTGAATTATGACTGTTGGGACTGATTTTCTTAAGTCCAAGATCACGAATCTTCCAAACTATATATAGACCCGTTAATAGAAAAGTTAATATGTATAATTGAATCGTCAAAATTGTGACCACCTGCCAACGTGAAAAAGTCCGAGTCGTAAAACATTGGCCGCCCTTTGGGCGTGTGATTCGCAGCGCATGAATGTTTAAAAGGCTTTAAACGTCCGAAATGCGAATGAGCTTTCGTCAGCGGCTAAAACACAGTCAAAGAGCTAAACAAGAAGAAGAGGACGGCCATATAACCGGAGGGGAAAAAGCATAAAGCGGGTTACATTACCTGCGCCGCGGGGAGGGCGACTTGCGGTTCATTAATTATTTAATGATTTGTTAATTCCGTCGGCGAGAAACATCAATTCCGCGTGCGTTATGCGCCGACGGTCTTCTACTTGGACCCTTTTGGCCGTTCTAATTGATTTCACGAGTGCGTTTTCGTGGCCGTCCAGTATGGCGCCAAGAGCGAATCGATTAGTCGGCCGATAATTACTTACCTCGAGATGGTAATTTGAATTTTTAATTCTTAATGGACGGGGAAATAGGATGCGTCGCTGTTAGCCACGACGTCGTCTTGGTCAAGGTCAAATCGCAACCGTTTGAAAGTGAAGAAAGCCGATCATCCATTACTAATGCTATATATAATGTATATAGTATATCATAGGCATTGAATCAAGTTTGTTTACCAATGTGTGTTAATCAAACGTATTTGCGCGAGGGTCTGCATATGCGGCGAGACAAAGGGCCAATATGACCCTCGGAGCCACGTAGTACATCGCAAACAGGATCGTGGTTATGGCCAGTAAAACAGGTGATTGCGTTGAATTGTCTCGCGTTCCCTCTCATTTTATGAGCCCGAGGTCCTGCGTCACCCTTAATTACCTCCGCGTCCGTCAAATCCGACGGATTACCGAAGATCCTTCACCGCTTCGACATATTGAAGCCATTCGTCTTAAGCCCGGTCGACCCAACCGCGTCTTGCTCTCAACTTTTCTCGCATGGCAATGAAAGCTTTTTTACGTTTCCGCTTTTCGCCCCCTTCGACAACCCGATATTACCGAAGAGAACCCAAGGAAAAGCCCGCAGGAAAGCGGCATTGTTCGCAAGACGGGGCCGAACAATAAAAGGCACGAAATGAATAGCTTTATTCTCAAAAGGAATACGGAAGCAAATTTGATTTACATGTCTAATATGTAAGGTAGAATGATATTTTGCCTTTCTTGTGTAATATCCTTATGACGTAATAAATTATAAATCATTCAAGAAATTGGAAACTGGAAACTGTCTATTTTCGCATTTTGTTTTAACGTTATACATCAGCACACGCCATACACTTAAATATATCACCTACAAAGGGCGATATAATGGTTTTCAATATGAGCGGAGTTCCCCGCTGTGCTGGGGCATTAGGCCGCCCCGAGCCGCGGGGGGCCACGGTCGCCCCCGCCTCGCAACTAATTATAACACTCATTACCGAAGTTTATTAATCAATGTTCAATAGTAATCATGGCCATTGGCTCCGGCATTGTATGGGTTCGAGACCGCCCTCTAACTCATCCACCGCGATGGATAAGACATTAACTCAACTCACTGTTCGTCAAAGTATCTGCGATACTTAATGTTTGAATTTTATTACGTACTTGAATTAACGAATTTAATGTTCAAAGAAGACGAGGAGTCGTTTACTAGAATACGTGTACGTCAGGTGTCGGCTCATTGCTTTTAAAGTTTTAGCGAAAAATAGTTGATTATCGACAAGATAGACCCGTGTCAGATACATTAGAAGGGCCATTGTATCCACTAATTACACCACCTTGTTTTAGTAATAGGCAACCCCAATAAGGCTAACTAAAGACTTTGCAAAGCATCCATTCATATTATGAACAACCTATCATAATTACAAATTATCTTCTAATATCCACTTTACGATGTAACCGACAAAAGCACTCATTTCAAATATTTTACTATAAATGTTTATATACTTAAGCATTCCTTTCCCGTTAAGAACAAGACACATGGATGAGAACGACGAAAGAACGGGGCAAAGTGGCGATGTCCATGTATCGATCATATATCGGCTCGGTTGGGGTACCTCCATCTTGGACGGCCGTAATGGGTGTAAGAGAGAGGAAAAGACGCGCCGGCGCCGACCAGACAAGGCCAGACTGCGTGCACACATTATGCATTATAACCTGGCATTACCTTACAAACGCGATTGGTTGGCACGACAATCATTGTACGGACGGTCAGACCACTCCCATTGCTTCTCGTAATTTTTCCCTGGCGGCCACGACTTCGTCCTGCCAGGACTGTGGACTCCGAGCATGCATATGCATGAACGTGCTAGCACACGTGTAGTCCGACACGCGAATATGGTGGAAAACAAGAAGACTCGAAAAATAAAGATATAGTACATAAAATCCCATTTGGTGATTACCTACGTTCACAATTTATATTTAGAGAAAAAATCTTTGCATCCATGTGCATGCATAATTCAAAGATAATCCAGGATTATATTTTAAAATAGAAAATAATGAGAAATATTTTATGATTGTACTCTGTAAAAGCTCGGTAGCAAAAAATAGAATAAAAGTGAGTAAAAGGAGGGTGGTCCGCGGACTTATCGCCGGTCGTTGCCTTTTTATTGCAAAGTTCCCTTTTGCCGTCCTTTTTGCCGCACACATAAAAATGCGACATCGGTTCGAAATCTCCGCATATGTGAGGGACGCCACCCCCCATCGGAGTACATAAACATTCAATCAGCCGGCAAAATCTATAATACCTATAAATGCGATATCAATAAGTACCGTCTCACGGGATTCGGATTCCCTGGCTTTCTATTCCCGACCCGGACATAAAACTAAAATAAAAAAAAAGTAAAGCCCGTGACACGTGAGCGAAGATTATGTTTGTCTTGAAAATGTTGACCGTCACCTCACACTTGTATACTTTTATTGCGGCATCCTCACAGATTACCTCTCATAAACGTAATCGTACACTTGAAGAAACTTCGCCGACCTTGACTTGTCGTAAAAAAGGACGTGTTTCCGACTCCGAGAAGATTGGATGATGTCCGGAAGAGGGAATTTTATTTCCCCGGCAATCACATCTTATCCAAAAACACGTGTCACCCCCAACACGTTCCTAATAATCGTTTTCAAACCAATAAAATAATAAAATTTTCAATAATAATTTAAATTAATCTCCGTCCACAGCTTGTCTTAAGCCAACCAATCGCTGCAAGTAATTGTTCCGAGAAAAGACGATAAATTAAGTGGGATCGATCCCAACTTAATTTCAACTCCACGTCCTTACGCTGTAAAATAAAATAATTATAAAATCAAGAATTTTGCGATTCCTCAAGATTAGCGCGAAGGACGATCCGTTCGCAGAAACGCAAATACACCCTTAAAATTAATTTTATCGCATAAGATTCACGTTCGCCGGAAAGTTTGATTATAATACTTAATTTAAAGTTGGTGAGCGGAAAGGAATTAATGCGATGTTTTC
The DNA here is from genome assembly GCA_036711965.1 of Onthophagus sagittarius. Taxonomy (NCBI): domain Eukaryota; kingdom Metazoa; phylum Arthropoda; class Insecta; order Coleoptera; family Scarabaeidae; genus Onthophagus; species Onthophagus sagittarius. The sequence continues at coordinate 10,375,418 of JASERS010000005.1, read as the reverse complement.
TGTGAATTCTCTTCGCGGTGTCCTCAATTTCGAGAACATCAACTTTTATGGCCTTTGTTGTTAATGGTTTTTTAACATAATAAGGGTGTGTTTAAGATGTTAAGTGGACGGTATTCACTCGGCGGTAGGTTCGCTTTTAAGTATTATTATAATTTCAAGTTAATATTGAATATATTTTATTTCATATTGTCTGGTATATTGATGTTTTACATCATCGATTTGGGTCCGGTAAATGAACTATAACATCAAAGGCCGATAAGTGTTACTAACCAATATTACCGTACTATTTCAAATATAAATTGAATGTAAATAAAGTGTAATAATATCGTTAACTTAGATTAAATTTGTCAAAAGTATATACCATTTTTAATTTTCGAAATAATTGAATGTTTTATATCGTGATTTTTCGTTTAACTGGACTCGGAAATAAAATATTATTAGATTAGTGATATTTCAATAACAGTGATTTTTCACCGTTAGAAGGCTTCTACAATGACAATTTTCTGAAATAGGGTAGTTACAAACTGATTTGGAAATCCTGTATATTTGAATTGGAAGTTTTATGTGAAAATTTTATATTATTAAATCTAACTCTAGACTTAGAACTAGAATCATTCGGGTTTAACCGTACATTTTTCAAGAAGACGGCTAAATCCGAATGATTCTCGTTCTAGTCTATAATAAATAGTTTCTTAAATAAAAGTTTGATTTGGTAAACTGATTCGGCAACCCTGTATATTTAAATTGCAGTAAAACTAAAACTAACACTAGACTTAGTACTAGAAACTTTCGGTTTAGCCGTGCGTCTTCAGACGTGTTAATTAAAACTAAATTTGATACAAGTATACAACAATTTAAGATTGAATAACAGCTAAAAATAGAGCCAACACGAATGCTAGAGCTAATACTAAACCTAGATCGAAAAAGGTAATCTAGAGTTAATATTATTTCAATTCAAATGTACAGGGTTGAGTTGCTTTGGATTCAGAATTGTATCTGAAGATTGTTTTTAATGAAGACATCTACAATAAATAGTTTCTGAAATAGTATTCTGATTTGGCAAACTGATTCGGTAAGCCTATATATTGAAATTGCAGTAAAACTAGACCTAACACTAGTCTTAGAAGTGGAAAGTTTTTGTCTGAAGACGCACGGCTCTGTGCATCTGAAGTCTTTTTTAATGGTTCGTCGAGTGCAATGCAAATATGATCGCAATGTATTTACTATGTTACAAAGCCAACCAAACATTGTTTCATACAGTTTTGTTATTATATTTATGGTTATTTATGATATTCTATGAAAACGTAAACGTTTATCACTCATTTGATGATTCTTGAGATATTTGCTGGCTAACAGTAATAAGCTTTGAGCACAACTATGACAAAATGTCTGAATATGTGATAAACATATTAATTTATGACAATTGTTGCAATCGTATTTTATCAATTGCCGTTTATTCGCTGGAAAATTACAGTTCTCACACATTCTACTTTTGACAGCACCACCATCATGTTGTTCTCTGTTTTGAGTATCCTCCTCGTTATTTCGTTACCTTTCTTACATATCATTAGCCATTAGCAGAAATTGCTTATTTCTTCGCTTCAACTATTGCAAGACTGTGCTAACCTTTTGAGAAACATTTTTCTGCGAATAGATTTTTGATTATTCTCAAAAAAATTACCGGTGCATTTATCTCTGTGACGCATGACAAAAAATTCTACAGCTGGCCATCCTCTTGCAACATCATTTGAGTCTCACTATTTATCGGCAGTATCCACGGCTTCTTTTGAGCTGTTTTAGAACTCTATTAGTGATGGTTTTTGTAGACTTTCTGTGACGACATTAATTAAATTGTTTTTATGATGCGTTGAAGCAAGAAGCACACATTTCCCTTTCAACATTTTCTCCCAGACTGTAGCATTTTTAGCAGTTATGAATAATCTTTGTATGCACTTCATGAAATGCAGCTAATTCATTTGTACTTGTTTTCCTTCCCGAGTAGATTTATCGTTGAATCTTAAACATTTCATGATAAATGTAAATCCTTTAATGTTCATCACAAGTATAAATTTTTCAGCAAAAATTTTCAAAATCTCACAAATCTAAATTTTGTTTATTAGCCTTGAAAACACCAGCTAAGAAAGCTGGTGAGAGTGACAAACACAGCTAAGAGAGACCAATGAACACTTTTAATTCAACCAAATCGACAATTTTGGCTCGACTCTATCGCGTTGGAATTTCGATGTTATATCCTTAATAAACTGGTTCCTATACTTCACAATTGTTTCCAGAATATCATCTGTTACTAAACAGTTCCAACATTCTAAAAAATTACCTTTTCTCTACTAGTTTATAGTCTTCTTTATTCTAATTATAATTATTCACTCGTTCAGAATTCTCTACACTTCCTAAATTTGTACAAGGTGTACGTAATCATTAACATATCATCATTTCGTTTTGAATATGTTTTTCAATTTTTACATCCCGATGTATTTCTTGTTTGTATTTGGTTTAAATCTGATAAGAGTCGTGCGTTTTTGCGTGTTGTATCATAATGCTTAAAATGTTCACCGTATTTACTTAACTCATCAAAGCCATTGATAATCTCGAATTCCCATGTCGTCTTACTTTACATGAATTTTTAGTGACTTCTTTTATAAAAAAACATGCATTCCAATTCACTTATTTAGTTTCATTTCTTCACTTACATCCCAGTTCTTAATACTTTGCTTTTTTGTACGTTTATCATTATTATCCTATAGTTGCAAAAGTTGGGTCTGGTGATCTCATAAGTGTAAATTGATGGTTTTACCCAAGTTTAACTCAGCATCCCAATTAGTAATAATATTATCCATATATAAATATAAAGGGTTGGGTTGGTTTTGGTTTGGTCGTGCATTTGAAAACATTTTTTAATGAAGGCCAATGAACTATACAATGAATTATTTCTGAAACAGAGTACTTACAAATAGATTTGGCAATCTTGTATATTTGAATTGAAGTAAAACTACAACACTAGACCTAGAAGTGGAAAGTTTTGGGTTTAGCCGTGCGTCTGAAGAATTCAATTCAAATATACAGGTTGGGTTGGGTTCGGTTTTGATTTAACTATGCATCTGAAAAATTTTTTAATGAAGGCCTATACTATAATATGAATTGTTTCTGAAATAATGTACTTTACAAGCTGATTTGGAAACCCTATATATATCACACTGCGGAGTTATAAATTCAAGTTTAAGTCACACCTAATGCGTTTAAATTGAAAATCCCTGGACATTTTAATGGAATGAAATAGAAACAGGAGAGAAAGTTAATAAAAGATGCAATCAAACAACTATACAAGGCATATCTGGACACCATTTTTAAATATCTTCATAGAAATCTATAAACCGATCTACACTATCTGGAAATAGAAGAACTATACAGAAATTTACTTCAAGACATTATACAGTAAGAAAAATAAAAAACTTAAAATAGACTAATTCAAAATAAGGTTAACAATCATAATCAAAAATTCAAAAATCTTAATGTTAATACCAAAAAAACTATGACAAATAAAAATAATTTTTCAAAGAAAAATGAATTACCAGTTAAATTCTAATTTAAAAGAATTGAGGAAAATAACCCAAACTTACTTGTTGACACATCTAATCTCTATTATATTTCTTTTCCACCTCGATACACTAATCTTAGTAAAATTCAATAGAATGAAAATGAAGTCAATTTTCTCAATCTCGGACATAAAATATTGTCTTCCCTCTAAATCTATCCCCATGAATTTGCCATAAAAATAGAGACTCAACTATAATTAAGTTATAATTAACCCTAACACAAGACAAATATTTTATGAAAATTATGATGTTATCAAGAGCATTGAAAAATCTTCGTCTATTCTGAATCACCCAGTTCCTCTCAAAAACTATAAAGACTTATACAACAGCATTGATTCAATAAAAAGGAAAATTGTTGATAATGACTTTATACCTTGAGTGTCAAAGGTGATGCCACTGTCATCTTAGATGAAACCCTTTGTTAATAAGATTCTTTATTTTTTGAAAGGAAGTAATATCGTGAAAATTAAAACCAACTCTACAAAAACCTTCAATGATAAACTTAGAAGATTCTTGAGAGAAAACTCAACTCTTTTTACAAAATCAATTAAATCAACATCAGCCTAAGAAGTCTTATAAAATTGCACAAAAAAGAAAAAAGTATCAGATCAATTATTAGCAATTCCAACACTCCCACTAGTAAAGTATCGAAGGCCATGCAGAAGTTTCTTATTAACTATTTCCAAGATAATTTTACTTACTCTATTAAAAATTGAACAGAATCCACACGTTAAAAAACATAAAACTTAATCACAACAGCAAATTGATATCTTTTGATTTGCGTCTGAAGATGCAGAGCTAAATCCCAATCTTTCCACTTCTACCTCTAGTGTTAGTTCTAGATTTATATCATTAGATTTAATTTCTAATTCTAGTTTGACTCTAATTCAAATATATAGTATTGGGTTGGGTTTTAAAACATTTTTGCAATCCCCACAATGAACTGTTTCAGAAATAGAGTACCTTACAAACTAGTTTGGCGACCCTATATATTTCAATTGCTGTAAAATTAGAACTAACTATCGTTAGATATAACTCTAAATCTAGAACTAGAATCATTCGGGTTTAACTGTACGTCTAGCAAGACGACTAAACCCGAATGATTCTAGTTCTAGGTCTAGTGTTAGTATTAGTTTGATTTCAATTCAAATATACAGGGATAGGTTGGGTTTTGGTTTAGCTGTGTCTCTGAAAATATATTTCAATGAAGGCCTCAACAATGAATTGTTTCTAAAATAGAGTACTTTACAACTGATTTCGCAACTCTATGTATTTTAATTGACGTAAAACTGGAACTAAAACAATACCTTGAAGTGGAAAGATTCAAATGTTCCTACTTCTAGGTCTAATGTTAGTTCTAGTTTTATATCATTAGATCTAACTCGAGATATAGAACTAGAGTCATTCGGGTTCAACCGTCTTGAGAGATGTATCGTACATCTCTGAACCCGAACCTGAATGATTCTAGTTCTAGGTCTAGTATTAGTTCTAGTTTGACTTCAATTCAAATATACAGATTTGAGTTGGATTGGGTTTGGTTTAGCCGTACATCTGAAAACTTTTTTTAATGAAGACCTCTACAATAAATAGTTTCTTAAATAGAGTACTTTGCAAACAGATATGGCAACCCTATATACACTCGTTTCATTCATCGAACCTAGCCATCGGCGTCAAATATCTTAAAACTGCAATTCGTGATTGAGAAAGAACGATCACCGATCACTACATTCCTTAAAAATCACGTTCTCATCTCTAAAAGTTACATGATACACGTTCGGTAAGTTTTGTAACAGTACTTGTATAAACATTACTGACTGATAGACTGATTCGTACTGTTACAAGTCACATACCAGACTTATGATGTAAATAAGTATTTATTCACGAATTGGCAGTACCAAAAGCGTATAATCACCCGTAATAACAAATTAAAAGATTGATTAATAAATTCATTGTTAACAATTTCCCCAATATATGGATTTTGTGTAGCGGGGCGAAATGTATGTATTAATAATGCGATGCCCGACGAAACTAAATTAAAATAATTATTAACGAACTTAAATTAGACTGGAAACAATCGCTTTTCTCGCCCGTGTCAGAAGTCATATAGAAAAGTTTTAAAAATGGTTCGTCAGGTCACGGGCCGACGGCCGGGATAAAAAAGCTCGGGCCCCAGAAGAAAAGAAAATAAAATATTTAATTAGTTTCTCGGACAGAGAACGTTTCGGAATCGTATTAATCACGTAAAAATGATGAGCCCGCGTGACAGTTATACAAAAGAGGAGGTAATAACTTGGCCATTCGCTCCACTGCGTTTCTCAAAGGAACCGGTGGCGCCGTCATCACCTGGTGGTCTCTCAAACAATCAAATCACAGCATCTCTCTCAGCGGTATTTGTACAAATGTTTCTACCATTCTGCTACTACCTTTGTATACGAATTAAACGAATAAAAAGTGCTTCTGGTATTCTTTATATACTTTATGTTCTCAGTGTAGGGTAGAAAACGCAAAAATTATCGCGGCGCCACCCCAACCATTTGGGCCAATAAATTCCCCCAAAATCAAACACATTAACGTGTATCTTTTAGTGAAACAGTAAAAAATCATCGGGCGTTCAGTCAGTCGCTATCAATGATAACACTCACATAAAAGTAAATAGCTTTTGGCAGCCCTCGCATAGTCACGCAGGACCGGAATACGGTCTACAACCCTCTGTGTATTTAGGGAAATCGTTTGGAAAAGAAACTTTTCGGTATATATACAAACACTTCTACAGACATCCCTCAATATTTCTTATAAAAAATCCAAGACAAATATCTACTCGAAAAAAATCCAACTCAATCTATTTAAGTCCAGACCTGTGTAATAAGATATCTTTCGATATATTTTTTTACCCTCTCTCCATCTTTGTCTTTTTGTCTTTTTTTTCACTCCACCCCATAAGTCGTAATCGCATCCCCACGGTGTACACACTGACGCACGCCCCATAAAAACAATATTGCATTCGCATTGTGAATAAGACCCCGGCATTATGATATATGTCTCGTAAAAAAAAGAACGCAAAGACCCCAAAGAGTGAAATAGCGGGGTGGAACGCTACGGCTTTGGCCGACAAATCTCCCAGTATCTCACTTTTTTCCACTTTTTCGCCCGGATTTGCCGCTTCACCGCCCTCGACGATCTCTGATATACATCTCTCTCAGTTCTAATAGATTTCTACCCCCAAGATACCGTTTAGTGATAACCACGTTTAGTCATTTTTTCGATACGGAAACCTAAAAGATGTAAAAAAAACAAACAAATTTTTTCTTTCTTGTTTTAGCATTGGTTCAAAAACGTTTGCGAAGAGAACGTAGAGCAAGGAGACGTCTTCATGAGCAATTAGAAACGGAGGTTAAAAGAAGGTTGCAGTTAGAAGAGGCTTTGAAAGCTGCTGGAGCTGCGGATCAAGTCCGACTTATAAACGGTAAGAAAAAAAATTTGTATTTAGATCACGTTGCGTTGGAAATTACAGTGTAGAAATAACAGCCCCGCGGAGTTTGACTCGTGATAATGATTCGGTAAACGATCGGGGCATGTTTTGGACGTGCCCAGAAACGGAACTGTCAATCAGAACAGGCGAACCTTGGGGCTCTCCTGCCGTTCCGACCTCCTCCCGCTAACTAACTTGGGATTGATCTTTCGCTAACTACAAAACGATCACTGCGAGAGTGCCCGGATCTTAGGGCAACGGGATTGGCCGATTTTAAATTCAAATTTCCGACGGGAGGCAATTTAGGATTTTGGGGCTTATTACCCCCCCGAATCGACGACGAAGTTACCGCATCTTAGATTCTTAACCGAATCTTTGTTTCAGAAAACTTTGCACAGAACGAACAGCAACGTCAGAACAACCAAAAGAACAACAACAATTCGCCTTCGGTTCAAAGTTCGCTAACGGAACAACAACGACCCGAAAGACCCGAACGTCCCGAACGTCAAGAAAGAGTCGAAACTCCACCCACGAATTACTCACAAAGTATGCGAGAACAACAGTTATCTCAAGACACAAAACCATGGGGTTATTCGGGAATTGACCTTATTAATTCTGGGGCTGCTTTTTGGCAAAATTACTCAGGTAAGTTTTTTTTTAGTTTAAAACATTTCGCATTTTCTCGTGGATTTCGCCGGGTTGTTGTAGGTGGTAAACAATGCGAGGGGTCATAAACATATTATGTAAGCGACGATGGGTGCTCGAGGGAAATTACCAGTAGCATAGTAAGTTACCAAGGAGGAGAGATCTCATCCCCGCGCCTCTCACCCTACATATACCCCCCAAGTCAGATATATCTGCTAACCGCCCCGTGTCCTCGTCGTTTGCTATGCAGAATATTTCGCCGTTCGCTAACTCTGCACACAAACCGTTAGAAGTTAGGCATTAGAATTCATGGACGATACCCTACCACCTACTACTACGGCGTACGTTATAATTATTGCTTATACGTGGACGACACCCATCTACGTGTATGTGTATACATTATAACCCTTTGTTTGTTTGAACATTCTGTCCTGCTTATGGTTATTATTAGCAACACTCATCGTTAATATTTAACGATTTGACGTTTATATTATTTTTTTAAATTAATAGTTACTTAAACTAACAGGGGCGTCATATAGACCAGAAAGTTAAGTAACTTTCTGCAAATAATTTAACTTTCTTGAAAAATTGAAAATCTTTCCTTACTCCTCTTAAGACCGCTAAACCGTAATGTTTCTAGTTCTGGGTTTAGTGATAGTTCTAAACCTACATTGGGTTGGGTTAGGTTCCGTCTTAAGAGAGGTATGACTAAACTCAAATGATTTTAGTTCTAGGTCTAATGTTAGCTTTAGTGTTGATATTAAATCTACTTTTGGCTGTTATTCGGTTTTAAACTATTATATACTTGTATCGAAGTAAAACTAGAACTATCACTAGACCTAGAACTAGAAAGATTCAGGCGTCTGAAGACGCACGGCTAAACCAAAGCTTTCTAGTTGTAAGTCTAGTATTAGTTCTAGTTTTAATTGCCGTTTAGTGCTTGATTGTTATAAATACTAATAACTAAAAGTATAATTAATACTGGACCTACAACTTAGCTTTAGTATTAACATTAAACATAGAACTAGGAATATTAGGATTTAGTCGTACTTCTCTTTAGCCGACTAAACCCTAATGTTTTTTATGTTTAATAAAATCATATGAACTAAGTGGTATAAATTAATAAACAGGTTTTATTGAGGGAAGAAAAAAGGTAAAGGCAACCACTGAACAATTTTTACAAATACTCCAAAAACCAAAACAAAACACTGAAGAAAATAAAAGAGAAAATTAAAAACAATAATCTCATAATTACTAATGGCGAAAGAAACGCCGGTTTAGTTATAATGCACAAAACAGATTATATCCAGAAAACTACAGAATTCCTTACTATAAACAACTTTAGAACCATAACAAAAAATCCAGCTAATCAATTTCACCAGAAAACAAAGAAAATCCTGAAAGAAACTTATGATTCTGTAGCTAAAATAATTAGTTTCCCCAAAAACCTCTTACCCGTGAACTCAAAAATACTTAGTTTATACGCCTTGCCAAAAACATTCATAAACATTAACCATCCAATGTGCCCAATTATTTCTAGCATAGATTCCAGCACATACAGAATATTTAAATTCTAAGCTGGTTTCTTTAAGAACGTTATTAATTTTCACCCTGTACACACCATTTTAAAAGGAAAAGATTTAATAAATAAGATTAATTTAGAACCCCCTAACAACTTCACACTGATTTCATTTGATATAACCAACTTATATATAAATGTTCATATACAAGAATCACTACAAACAATCGAAGAAATCATTAATGAAAAACTTGAAGATAATGTGGATTCCAACAACTTCATTAAATTGTTTGAGTTATGTACTGAACAGAATTTCTGCAGCTTTCAGGACATAATATTTCAGTTCACAGAGGGATTACAAAATGTAACTTTCTTTGGAGATGGAAAAAGATAATAAAATTAACTTTTTGGATTTTACTTTACAAAAAACATAAAATATGGTTATATACATATTGCGAAAACCTACACAAACAAATAACATCATTCCATTGAATTCCTTTCATGATTATTCTCAAAAAATGGCATCACTACACGCACACATACATAGAGCTTACAACTCTCAATAAAATCCTGATAAACTCAATAAGGAAATTAGTGTTATAACTCAAATAGCCATCAATAATGATTTTAAAATTAACTCAATAGAAAGTTAATCAATATAAAACGAAATAAAATAAATTTAAGTAATGTTACATCATTAATTAGTTGCACAAATATAACCGCGGAAAACAAGAACAAAGAGTATAGGGGCACATTCTCTCCAGGTATTATGGCAAACAACTTAAAATTGATAACATTACATTAACTTTTAAAACAGGAAACACAACTATGAATATTTTAAACAATTCAAAAACAAAACTAACATGCTAGATGATAATATCTATAAAATAGATTGTGACACCTATGGTGCTACTTACAGAGGGGAAACAGAGAGAAATCTAAGTAAAAGGATTCATGAACATATAATCAAACCTAACTCAGTTTTTAATAGACATCTTAAATACAATAACCACGAGTTCAACATTAATAAAAATACAAAATTATTACATACAATGAATAATAGTTATAAAATGGAATTAATGGAAATGTACGAAATCCAAAATTTCATACAAAAAAACCCAAAAAACTCATTTCAATAATAATAATAATCTCTTTATCGGTCTTACAAACATAAATTGTACAATTTCTGTATCATATACAAGTGTAATAATTAAACTTATTTAATACTTGCCCAATTGGAACTGCCATCAGGTTACAATAGTACGCACCCTATTCTTCCTGGCAGCCCGTTGAAAATATAAACTAACTTAAACAAAACGCAAGAAAAGAAAAGTAATACAAAAAGAAAGAAAGAAAAAAAATAATTCACTAAGAAAATAAGAGAAGAAGAAAAAAGAACAATAAACTACTTACTTCAGTACTCATAAACTAGAGACAACAGTATGAAATAACCTAAAATATTATGGAGAATAATAAATCCCTACACGCACGCTCTCATCGCACAGCGCTCTCTCTTGTGATAGCCACAGTGATAGTTTACTCATCTTTGACCCAAGTCCTGACTTTTATAAAGCACATCACGCAACTTACGCTTGAAGATGCAACACGACAATACCTTAATTTCGGACGGACAGTCATTGTACAATTAATTAGGAAATAACGGATTTGTTTGTTTTAAATGAACAAATAAATCCGTTATTTTCGTACCTATATGACACTAAAAAATCCATTCACACCACATGTATAGTTATTGATGATCATCGTATGGCCTTCATATACTTTTTTGATTCCAATTTAATAATATATTGTGTGAAACTATAAGAAAATGTTTTTTTAAGTAATATCTTCAACAATACTAGTTTTCAGTTTTGCCTACAAGCAAATTTAGACTTATGTACTAATTATGTAAAATAAGTACTTTACCACATCCTGGAATATCTTTGAAAATATGTACAAATATGTACAGTACCTATATAATGTGTATCCATTACTTTGACAGCATATATGTCTATGTTTCACTTTTGATCCTACTTGGCTCAAGATTTGAAGACCTAGATTTAATAACAGATAAACTATGCAACGTTACTTATATCAATTATTACAAATATTAGGCAGTCCTAGTCTAACTCCTTAGAATTTCTTCATTACTTTGGAACTGACTCTTATAAAAGTACAATGATAAATCAATACAATTATACACATGCTTCCAGTATATTTTCAGTAGCACCAATTTTCAGCTTTACTTATAACTAAATTTAGACTTATGTGGTCTTATGACAAAGTTCATGAAATCCACAACAGCATCCTTGATATTTCGGCCAAAGCTGAAACCAAATTTGTTTTCATAAAGCATATTGTTTGACTCAACATGTGTCATGAACATTACAAGCTCAAATATTTTTGTCAGTGTTGGGAGTATGCTGATAAAAACAGGAATTTTAACACATTATTCCTAATATACCCTATGAAAGAAGATAATGAATTGTTGACCAGTATTTTATATATTATATGCTAATATCACTGCTTTTATTCTATCTGACTGGAGTTTTTGACTGTAACCTTGCTGAAACAAATTGACCAAGATGGTCGAAGATATTATTTATGATGGCACTAGACCCAACTATGCCTTGTTCTAATTTAACAAAAATGTTGTCCAGACAATTTTTACCCGAGTTGGATGTGAAATTGTCGGAGAAAAACCAAAGGCGGAAAAGATATTACACAGCTCGATAGGCCCTACTATCAGCAGGTTCCAAACTTCACATTATAATCACCTATTACCATAAGATTTCTGCAGTCGACCAAACTAGCCAGAACGCACAGCCGGATGGGGATCTATAAATACAAATAAATAATGATTGACTGATTAACATTTTTTATTTTGAAGACAATTTTAAGGTCAGGATGAGATACCATTTAGAGTTCTGCTAATGGTAAAAATCCTATGTATACATGAGGTTAAGATGAAATTTAGGATTTCTATAAATATGATTAAATGTTATATATTTCTATAAAAACAATGCAAAACAAAATATAAATATTTGCGGAAACAAACATCCGATAGAAATCTTGGTTAAAAAAGCTCCTCACATAGCTAACAAAACCGCTCCGTAGCTGAGTGGAAGCATAAGCTCCTTAAGAGTTCTTGAGATATTGGATGTCGATAAGCAGGCACAGCAATAACTCGCGCAAAGGGTACACAGTGTATGGGAGGCATCGTGGCGTACGCGGTCGTGTCGTGCACGCGTTTTTTGCAAAAAAGGGGCAGTCCGGGCGCAATTATTAATTTATGGCCTGCAACTGAGCCGGACCATTAGGCGGTCCCGCAATCGCGCGAATTCATTTTCCTTTGGCATGTTTGCACTGCGCGAGGGAGAGCTAGGACTGGCCGTATCATGAAAAACGACCGGTTCAGATTAGCTCCGAGTATGCTAGTTACATTGTTGAGCACCGCGAGTTTCCCCTTATCCTTTGATCGCGTTGCTTTAGGTGCTTTCGACTTACCGGGACGACGACGAATAGTATGTTTTCAGTAATGGGGAAAACAAACTGATCGGACGAAGACGATACCGGTCTGTTGTTAGAAGAACGACCGACGAGATGCTTCGTCACCGTTTAATAAGCTCTTAATCCGATGAAATTAACTGGTTTTATTCTTTATTCTGAAAGGACAACGTCCCAAAATTCTAAAGGATTTAATTTCTCGGTTACCCACCGACAATTTTCTGTTCCCCTGGTTTTTGGGGAACGAACGGAATTCAATCTAATGTCGCGCTATTAGGGGTGACAATAGATTAATTTTGTGCCGAGTGTGTTAGTTACAAAAGAACCCAAACCGATGGTATCCGTTACCTTTCGATTTCCAACGATAGGTTTATAATTATATGTTTGACTCCACAAACGGTGTGTTAGGATATGCCTTTCCGGTGATAAATAATACGGATTTTTCGCTCGTTTTTGCGGCTGAAGGTTGAGGACGAGCGCTGGGATGCCACCGTTTATCGCATAATCTCCGCGCCGTTTTACGTTTAATTAAACAAATCCGCCTTCTCGCTGTTCGGCACTTTTAAAATTGCGGATTCCGCCGCGTCGCGGATTTAATGCTCCTTAACGGCCAAGATCATATCTTCCCTGTTAACCTGCCTGCGGTTTCTCGCCCGTTTTTATCTTAAAGTTTTATGGTTTTTACGTATTGCAGTCGGCAAACCGTAGGACTTTTTAATAATTTTAAACGACCTCAATTAACACCGCCAAGTTTTATCCTGCGCGTCATCGATTCAAGATAATAGCAACTCTGTTGAAAAATAATGTATACTGACGGAAATGATTATTAACCTTAAACAGTGGATGGAAGTAACGAAAACATTTAATCATTTATATTTTAAACAATAACTGGTATGAGGGGAGAAACTTTACAACCTTATAAGACTGAAAACTAATTGCAGGTTTCAAGATTCGCATTAAATCCAAAATACATCTTAACTCAATTAGGCCTTAAGGTCCGAATAATGAATACACAATAGGGCGGGAAAGTTTACAACGGCCACCTAATCAATCCTAATACACCGAAGGTGGATATAGACAGGTGATTTTGGGGGTAGAAAGGACGAAGTCCCGTGCGTGCTCAACTTCTCGGCCCTGTCCATTAGGCCCCAGGACTAGCGCAGTTTCGTAGGGCTTCCGGTCCCCGCCGTCTTACCTCGCTTCCGGAACTTGGCCGCCCAAGTCCGGAATAATTCAACGCCAACTTGCCACTTTAAGCCGTAATGAATAGGTAATTAGTTAATATTGCGTTCTGGGGCCGCGCTGTCCGCACGCCAACAAAACCTGTATCCCAACCACCCCAAGACAGTCCTTCGGGACCCATTACACGGTACGCGGATGTGTGCGTGAACCCCATTGTCCTACGATCGGACCCGATTGAATTAACTCTAATTACACAGGATTAAGTCTCGTCTTGGATATATTCTCGAAAGTTCCTAGTAACAATCTTGTAACTAGGGGAAGCCAACACCAATCCTGTATTAATTCCACCAACCCAACTTTAAATCTCTTAAAAAGAAATTGGTTATTGTTTTATTTAGTCTCCGAATATTGGAAATATTAGACACTAAAATATAAAGATATAACCCATGCTTTATACAAACGTAACCTGTACACTTTTAGCAATCGAAACAACTATAGCAATCGTAACATAAAAAAAGATAATAATCGAAAATAACATTTGATAATTAGTTCGAATTACACCCGCATCATCTTGAATTTTTCCCATCAGTTCCTTGATCAAGTTAATTCTGTTCTTGTATATCATGAATTTGTGATATTGAAAAATCATAAAGTTGTTTAAATTTGTACTTCTCGGTGACCATGCGTATTCACTTCCACGGCCAATCCAACGGTGCGGAAAATGTTCATTTAAATAATTGCGCACAGGAAGACTATAATGTGATGACTTACCGTTCTGCGTAATCCACATGTCTCCTTTCGAAGCGTCTGGCAGATCATGTATAAGCTCGTGTAAATAATCTTCAAGGAAACTTAAGTACACACGTCCATTCAATTTGGGAGCGAATTCAAATGAATGAATTGAGATTAAAATTGGATGAAAAAATGGATGAATTGAAATTGGATATTACGCCATACCAAATATTTAGTTTAAACTCGTATTGAGGATGTCTTGTAGCTTCGCTTCATCAGTGAACAGATTCATGTGAAGAAAATTTTAATTTTCACGTAATTTATTTTGTAAAAAGTGGGCATAACGTAGGCGTGCTATACGGTCTTGTGGTAATAAGTTTTGAACGGGTGTATAATGATATGGCAGGATTTTTTCTTTTTTTAAAACTCCACACTGATGATTGGCTTATTCCGATTGCAATACAAAATCGGCAGATGCTTAGATGGATTTTCTGCAACTCGAAGCAGACTGTCTTCTTTATCGTCAACGTTAACATATTTTTGTTAAATCATAGCCAAGGGCGCCGACTACAGGAGGCCTGTGGGGCATGCCACCTTCCGTGGAAAATTTTAAAAGTAAATGTTTATATAATAAATAATTACTATTGAAATACAGTAATATCTGATACTGATTAATTGGCATCAAACAAGAAAAGGGTTAAATTTGTGAAATGGCAAAAATGTTTAATCTGTCAGAAACAACAGTCAGAAAATGCACCTCAGAGGGAACGCTGGGTATATACATGATGGGGACCATGCATTTAATTGCAACAACAGGCGCTTTCCAGAAGTTGGCGCCTCAGGACTGTAGTCTTATTAGCCCTGAGGTTTAGAACGGCGCTGCGTAAACGTCATGGTATTATCAAGCAAAAGTGAAATTTGTTCTGTTAATCAGAACAGAGAATGCTCGCAAGCTAAGTTAATTTTGAAAAATTAAAAAAAATAGGAGGGAACCCAGTATAGACCATTGAACTAAAATTAAAACTAACATTAGCACTAACACTAGATAGTTAGTCCTATCACTAGGATTAACACTAGATCTAAAACTAGAAACTTTCCGGTGTTACCGTGCATTTTTTTGAAAAAATGTTTGACGTTTCGGATGCCATGTTGCAAGCTTCTTCAGAAACTAGTTCGAAGTTCGAACCAGTGAAAGCCTTCGTACTTACACCAGTATAGACCAGTTAGACGTTAACATTGCAAAAAGTAGAGAGATAGTAAGCGCTGATAAAGAAACTGCGTCTCTTTATCCAGAGATGCTTAAAGCAATAACAGAAAAATTTACTATATCAGCCAAACGTAGATGAACTGATCTATTTTAGAAAAAATGTCTAAAAGCTTAAAGCCCCTAGAAATCGATTATTAGTGATGGTTGGAAGTATTTGGAAGTCGAATGCTAAAGCATGACTGACAGCTTCCCTTTTTGAGAACCAGATTGGTCATAACTTCATACAAGCTACGTGGTCGTACGTTATTAGGGTATTACGTGGTCGTACGAGGTCGTACGTTATTACCAATTAAAGCAAATGCCAGTTAAAGTTAATCTAAAGTAATTCTATTAATCAACAACGCATCATACCATCGTGCAACTCTAATTAATTTCGACTAACGTATGCAGGTTGTATTTTTACCATCAAATATAATCAGGTTGCTTCAACCAATGTATTAGGAAGCCATTAAAACATTTAAAGTTTTCAACGACTACAATTTATTAAACATTTTTCTTTTAAATCATTAATATCTTTAGTTTCTGGTTCTAATTGAATATAATTTGGATGTATTTAGATGGTATTCTATCTTCTTTTTTGATAGAGTTTGCTGTCGACCCCAATTTTTCTTATTTTTTTGAAACCTTTACTTGAAGGTACATTCCCGAGCTGGTGTAAAACAGCTTTTGTAGTTCCAATATTTAAAGCCGTTGTTATCAAATTACCAACAGATATCTATTCTCTCGTCTGCTCAAGGTGTTTGAAAAAATTGTTTATAATTATTTCAACCATCTATTATACACTCTATCATTATTCAATTACATGGTTTTCCTGGGTGATCGGTTGAGTCTAACTTGGTGTCTAATCTTAACTTTATAAATTTTGCCTTGGGTGAAGACTCACAGGTTGACGCAATTTACACCGATTACTCTAAAGCGTTCGAGAAGGTTGAGCACAGTATCTTATAAAAAAAGCTGCTGTCCTTTAACATTCATATTGACATCATAGAAGCTAGTAGTTAAGCTTTCTATCTGATTATAAACCCATCTCATTTGGAGAAATCACGTTAGCCCACATTACTTTTTAAGTTACAGAAATAACTTTCTTCTTCTTTAAAATTTTTCAAATACTGCTCTTTGTAAATAATAATAAAATATTTACTATCAGCTCAAGTCTTTACTGCTTAAGGTTCCAGCAAGATCTCGATCGTCTAAATACCAAAAAATAACGATCACATGAAAACGTTATCCTATTAGAAGGCCGACACAACTATTGAAATTGATTCTGTAACCACCGATGCAGAAATGCCAAAAAACAAAATACATTCATCAGAAGTTATCTAATACAACACCAAAAACGTTTTGGATGACCACGCGTTCTCTTGACATAATTGAAACTCCTTCCTCCTATTGCTTTGATTGTAATTCTTTAGGTGCTAATTTTGCTAATTTGCCCATTACTCTCGACGAATCAATCAAGAAATCAACGTTGCTCATTATCGGTGCTTCTGCACTTGTCAATTCTCGATTTTCCTTTCCCATGTTTGATGAGTCTCAGGTTCGGAGCGCTTTTGTAAAAACGTATATGTGTCGGTGCTGATGATGTTAGTATTAAGTAACTCTTTCCCATCTTGGACATAATTACTCTACCATTGCTTCATATCTTCAATTTCTCCATAGAGTCTTCGACCTTTCCTACAATTTGGAAACAGGCCCGCGTTGTACGCATTCCTAAGGTTAAGTGCCCTACTAACCTAAGTGATATTCGGTCAATATTGATAATTTCTGTATTATCTAAGACACTTGAACGCTTGGTGTACAATCAATTGCAGGATTACCTTGACGAGTATAAGTTAATTACGGACTATCAATCTGGTTTCTGACCAAGCCACAGTAAGACATCGGCGCATCAAGGTTACTGATGATATTAAGCGTGGCTACGACGATCGACTTATAACGTTGTTATAATACTGTGGATCATAGTTTACTGGTGTCGTCTGTATCTGCTATGGGCTTTGCCCCTGAGTGCTTTACTTTGTTTAGGTCTTATTCTTCTTCTGTGTTTTAAAGCCATAGTGGTGTACTTCAGAGAAGTGTATTGGGTCCAATACTATTTTCAATTTTAATAAACAGTATTACCAAATTCATTTCATGCAACTAACATTTATATGCGAATGATCTTCAAATTTATACATCAACAACTGTGAATGAGCTGTCAGTATCCATGGCGCAGCTTAATCTGTCCAGGATATTCTACTGGTCTAAACCTTTGTATTGAGTCTGATTATTACCAAGACGCAAGCTATAGTATTCGGTTTAAAACCATTACTAATAAAGTTTTACTCTTTTAATGACGCGCAACTGATACTTGGTGATAATGTTATACATTGCAACAGTCAAAAACTTGGGGGTGACTAAGCGCTGTCTTGGCGGTGTCAAATTTAGTCTGTATATAAGAAGGTCTATTTCTGTTTTCATTTTATGCGTAAACTTGGTCGTTTTCTTCCTCTTGCTATTTGTCATAATCTTTGTTACTCACTAATACTACCTCATATAGATTATGTTGATACTGCGTATCCCGACCTGGTAATTTCCCTGCGTAACAAATTAGAAAGATTACGAAACATATGTCTACACTTTACAATTATTTTCTTTTCTATTTGATATTTTCATCCCAGACCCCAGTATACTTGTACACGAACTTCCAATTTATGTCGTCTCGCGGTCTGTCTACTAGAGCACAGTCTGATACGTTACTATTATTTCCCATTCATCAAATCGAGATATATCATGGATCTCTCTCGGTGCAGGCTATAATGCTAATATTTTACCTATGAAAATATGTAACATTATACGTAGCAATACGTAAAATAAGATCTGCTTAAGGGAGATAATCCCTTATCACTACAACTAGCTGAATACAAATGAGCAGTGAATGAGCAATGAATGAGCAGTATGTATCAAGCGCCTCCTGTAAGCAATTATAAAGCAAGTAATTTCGACATAAGACTGTGTCCTTCAACACTCTGTATTTCGAAAACCAGTGAAGTTTGTATAAAAGATGTTAGGTTAAATCGTCATATTTTGGTGATTATCATCTCCAGTGTTGGAATTTCCCATTCTTTCTGACTCACACTGTATATAAAATGGCAAACACTGAAAGAACAAAAAAATCTCTTTTTGGATATATTCTCGAAAGTTTGTAGACACAATCTAGCAACTAGGGGAAGTACCTATCCTTTAGGAAATCCACCACCCCAACTTTAAATTTCTTAAAAAGAAATTACTTATTTTTCTTTATTTTGTCTATATATACAATGGCAAACACTGAAAGAACAAGAATAAAAAGAGTAGAAAGACCGCGTAATACGGTAGCCGTTCCGGTGAAAAGAACCGATCTGGATCTCTGCGGAGATGGTCTCATTCAGCGTCTCTTTCGCTCGCGAGCCGGCACCCAACAAAGCGAGCCAATCATCGAATAAAAGAGAAATATAATAATTGATATTTGAGAAATTTTAATTGAAAGCGAGGCGGCGGGCAGGGAGGGGCTCCGTTCGGCCCCCGACGACCGAGGCTGCTCGCGCTCGTAATGGGCCGGCTATGACGAGGCGATATCTCACCACGGCCGATGATAATAACCTCCATTCGAACGGAGACGACTCATGTACCTAATTAAACCAGGGAGTTCTCTTTCACTCTTATTGGTAGAACATTAAGGACTCAAACTATACAATTATAAATAAAACCAATAGGAAATCAATAACTTTTAAAAATATTAATTTAACATGACATAAATAAAACTTTATCTTTCTGAAGGCGAAAACGTTTAAATTTACGTGTTGTTGTGTCGTTGTGTGAAATCAGAGAATTCGTGTTGGGACCGGCCTACAAAGTAAAGTCATCAGCGTGTGACTAAACGGTCGGAAAATTATCTAATCTATCCCCGCATTCCGGCACAATACTTTCCGATCTCATACTTTAATCTTTCCACAAAAGGAAAGGAGCTACCGTTCGAGACCCTACAGTTTTCGAGATGTTGTTTAATCGTTTTTTTTTCTTTATCTTTCTTTGAAGTTATCCGTAGGTGAGCACCTCGCGCACAGGTTTTAATCCCGTACAACTGAAGGAAGCTCGAAAACGAGGGCGAAAAGCTCGAAGAGCTTTATTCAATTTCATGCACCGTCTCTCCCGCATTACGGACTTATATTTAAAAACATCTCTAACTCGCTTATGTTGCGACATTCTGCTGAATTTTGATTACGCGACTCTCTCGCCCGGGAACTTTCCCGAAAGCTCGAGAGCAATTTCGTTCGGAATTAAATTTCGAATCGTTGTGTGCGTTATTGTATGTCGCCGTCCTTTTCTAAACGGACTCAAATTGATTCTACATCCAAAAGCGAACGGTGGGGTTGTTTAAGAAGGAGTGTTCCCTGACCAGGGATTCGGCACAACGAGGCGCGAAATAACTAGAGATAACATCGGTGCTAAACGGCCCCAGGTTAGATGATGCTGTCGCCTCGCTGAGATAATAACGTTTTCGCCGTTCAGATTAAAGTCCTCGTCCTAATCTAAGCCCAAACCGGGTCGTCGGCTCTTTCTCTTGCGTGTGTGAGTGTGTTTACAGTGGTTGGCACCCCCGAAACTGTCATTTTCGAGGGATCCTACGCTCCGTCACTTACATTTGCATTTATATTTCTACCGCACCCTTCCTGAACGTTAACACGAACTTTGATCTTTACAAAGCGACGCATAATACGATTCCAATTTAATTTTTAAACCAAAATGTAATTAAAATTTGTTTTAAATCGCATTAAAATTGCTTAATTTTAATTTATATTATTTTTTTGCAGAATCTTTGGCTCAAGAGTTAGAATTGGAAAGAAAATCGAGGCAACAACAAGTCGAAGCACAAGATATTAAACCACAAATACCAGATCGCCAAAATTATTATAAAAACTCTGTCCTCTTTACAAGCAGTGCCACATAAAAAGTGTACGAAAAAATGAATGAAAAATTGTATGAAAAGTGCGAGTGATTAAAACGCGTCGAATATTTTTTAAGTAATCTAGTTACTCACATGACATAAAATAGCGATTAAAGCGTTTTAGGTAATGATTAGAACTCGTAATTTTAAGTATAAAAATATCGTGCATTATATACCCAATGCTAACGTAATGTATTAAGTGTTACTTTTAAAGACATATTATAAGAAAAGTACTTGTAAGTGGATAAAAAAGATCTTATAGCATATCAATTTACGGGAATTCTTTTTCGTACTGTAAATAGGTTATTGAGTATTTGATTACTATTACTGTTTAGTAAGACTGAACTATTGGGCATATACAACAAGTTTTATTTTGTTTTTTACAAAGATATTTTTTGTATTAGTTCTTGTTTCGAGTAAAAATAAGTAAAAATAAAGATGTATATACGCGAGGTTTTAACATGATTTTAGAACGGTATGAGTTAAAATTGCGATACGATTAAATAAGAATCTCTCATCTTATACAAAATGTTAAAGTAAACAACAAAAGATGTGTTCTTTTCTTCGCTCTTATACCTACAGCAAAAGTAATTGTATAATACATAATTAATTAATTAATTAATCCTTTTATAAAATAAATTAGCTAGTAAGTAAGCGAGTAGTGTTATTATCATTGCATATTGTATTCTGTAAGTAACTGATAGTTAGATCATTTCAAATGAAGTGTAAAGTTCTGACAATTTGTATACGCCATTTTCGACAATCATTGTCAGAATTGCTTTTTATTCGAAATAACGTAACGATTTTTCATTTTCGTGCAATATAATCCCACTTGTACTAAAAGCTTTCCGAAAAGATTTAAATTGTTCAGCAAAAGCGATCGTAGTGTTTTCATGAGACGAGTCGAAAAAGCAACATTTTCGACACGGCGAGTATGTATTTATTGTAAATATTTATATGTTTGCGAGTGTATCTGTGTGAGTGTGCCTTTTAGTGAAAAATAAAAGTCCTTAATAAACGAGATTACAGCGGTTTTATTATTGGAAAAGTTTTCCCGTCCCCGGATTCCGATTGGTTTTTAATTTTAACCGGTTGTAAGGAAGGATGGAATGGAAATATGGAAAATTAAATATCTCCCTTCGACTACCGGGACCGGAAAAAATACGTAACGTCTGTCTCCCCCTATCCAGAGGAATTCGCAATCTCCAGTCCCGAATTCCGTTACGACGAGAGAGGTTTGACCAACTGGACATCATTGACGTCATTTCATATTTTGATTCGTTAAATTTCAATCATCGATTGAGTGTGGTGGGTACAGTTGTGAGCTAAAACTTTTTCGTTTCAGATTTTATTTTAAACCTCCACAACACGGTATTAGTTATTTCTTGGACGATAAAACATAGAGACTATAAAATAAAGGATATCAAAAAGGGGAAAGAAAGCGTTTGTGGTTTCCCCCCGAAAAAAATTCGAATACAAATAACAATAACATTGTTTTCTTCCATCAAAGGGAAAAAATTCTCGTTCGAGCGGAAAAATTTCAACTAGAAATATGAAAAAGAACCTTCTAAAAGCTACCGATTTAAGATGAAAAATCCCCCAACTTTTTCAACCTTATTTTTTATTATTTTGTGCGTACAACCCCATTTTTAATTTTATTAATAACAATTCCACTTTAAAACCACCCCTTTTGGTTAAAATCCATCAATTATCCGTAAAGAGGGAAACAAACGCCATTGTATCCATTAGCGTCCGTCGAGGACCGCTTCAGATGGGATTTTTCGAGCCTCGAACAGTAGCTCGGTGACTTTTCATTTCCATTGTCGCGTACGTTGCGAGTCAGTGGCGTGCTGCGCGGGGCCGATTTTTTATTATTATTTATCCCGCAGCTACGAGGACAATTATATCATTGAATTAGGCCGTTTGGGCGCCGATAAAAAGCGATGAATTTTGCACGGTCATCGTTGGATCGTGGAGGGGAATAGTAGATGATTTTCAGTGTTGCCAATCGACGGAGCGCCGCCTATTCAACACCAGCCGATATCAATTTGAACTGTCAATCCACGTACGGTTCGTTGGCGTCTTCAAGATTGGCCTTCAAGGTGTCTTTCTTGGAAGTATTCATGAAGACTTATCACAATGAGCACGCTCTCATCTCGCTTTGAATCATCTTGATTATTTATTACTACATATAAGGAATTTTGTGTTATCTTTTAGCTAAAGATTCCGAGAATTGGATAATATTATTTGGAGGTATGTCTGAAAGCAGTTTCAGCGAAATGTTCATTGGCAGATGTTGAACGTAAAGGGAGGGAAAGAGATAGGAATTAAAATGTAGCCAGGCGGACCTTTCCATCAAAATCGTTTTCGACAACGAAGAGAACTGGGCGAAACAAAAAAAGAAATATTTTAAAATGCATTACAACAAAAGTATATTTCGTATACATATAGAAGATATTTGGACCGGTTCGGGTCCGTCTCCCTGAGACGCAAGATCCGATGGCATCATGATGAACCGAGAGTGGTAATAACAGGGTACGGGCACACATAATGGCCTACCCCAAATGGCCGGGCCCCATTTTATAAAATTTAATTTGTTTTTATAGCTTTGATTACTAGTTGCCGTAATTTGAAAACGTTTTAATAAAAATAATGTAATGTTTCTTAGGATATCGGGGCTTCGCTTTTATTTTATACCAGCGCAAAAGGCATCACCATCACCGAAAGGGAAGCAAAAAGTCTCTTTCCAGCCCCGGGAATATAAAGATTGATGTCGGTGGCGGTAATTTCTGAATTCGAACTGGTTATCGAAATTAAGTGGGGTGGGTTCAATCAATATAGGGAAACGATATTTTCGACAACTTTTTTAAATTAGTTTTATTAGTTATTTTCGTGCGTGATACCTTTTTTGCGTCGGCGGTGAGAGATTACCAACTAATTTCCGTAACTGTGTCGAAAAATGAGTTATGCCTTTTCAACACGAACTTATTATTGGCGGAACACTTCTGACAGGGCTATTTGTAACGTTTGTGTTTTCTCCATGGATTTTTACCCTAACAAACAGTCTCACCTAATAAATACTGATCACCCAACGATGCGTTAATATTCTTTAAAAAATAATCCACCCTATTATTATTTTTTATCTACTTTTTTAATAGTTCAGTTGTTTTTTTCAGTTTCAGCTTAAGCAGCCTTAAGAAAACATTTTCGCTTTACTTCTTCTTTTGCAGGATCACTTTTTTTCAGTGTAAATCTCAGTTAAAGTCAGTTATTGCTTAAATTATGCAATAAATATGCCTAAGGCAATGGTTTATCTTCAGAATTTGATAATTTTAGATATTTAGATAATCCGTTTATCAACACAATCCTTGATGTTACTAAATATCTTCTCTCCAGTATCTGTTATCAATACGGCATATTTCTCTCGAATATGTGTATCAATATCAATATTGTACCAGAAATTTTCCAATTTGCCCTGGTCGTCATAACTGTTCATAACCGCAGGCAAAGAATGGCAGCACTAACAAACTATTTCTAGTGAAAAATACAGAAAAAGGACGATTTATACTAAATTATTATTTTATATATTAATTATATTATATCCCATTTAAATTGACAAAACAAAAAATCACCCCATCTCTCCCGGGATGAGAAACGGAATCATTGCAGCAATGTCCCGCTTCAAATCGAACGAAGTTAATTCGGAAGTTTTAGTAATCCAATGTCCAGTTTTTGAGATATTCCGTTTTGCCAGGCTAAATGGAACCACAGATTCCTTGGCTCAAAACAAGTTAATTTAAGTTATCTACAAGGTGTTTAAGGTTTTGTGTTTTTATTTTCAAAGGGCGCTTAACTAACTCAAAAACAGGTTACTAACGCAAACATGTTTTAAGAAAAATAACTGTTAAAAAAGATTCTTGAAGTCTTCATCTTTTTCTTTTTGTTGAATATGGAATACATTTTACACTGATTGAACTTATTTCCGTGTTATGGAAAGCATAGTTGATGAATATCTTTATGAATTAGAATAAACTATTAGACAATGACTTTCCCTTGTATATTCTCTGCATTTGCCAGTTTTATGTTTCATCAAATCAAATTAATTATTTAAAGCAATAAACTTTAACAATAACATCTCTCTTATAATGTAGCTTTTGTTAAGACATTTTTATGATAATTACCATCTTTTAAGATGATTTAGAAAGTAAAATAAAATCATAAGATCGTAAACATATCTTCGTATATTCAAAGCTGCTTCATTACGCCGCCAGAGAACTTCAAAGTTAACAAAGAAAATTATTTTAGTCTTTAGAACTTGAAAACGCGTTAATAAATCAAAATCTTCTTTGAGAAGGGAATATAGCACCAATGACAAATAAACCACTGAATTCTTCTTATAATTTTGTTTGTTATAACTCGTAACTGACTCGTGACGCATACACGAGCGCTTTGGGTACGCAAGCAACAGAATTTTTAACAATACTGCTTCTAGTTGACATGATAATACTTCCAAAAGATTTGGAATGCGTCCACGAGACTTGAAGTTGTTCTAAAAGATTTGATTGCTTTCAAAAGATTTGGAATGTTTCCAGAAGACTTAAAATGCGTTTAGAAGACATAATATTGTCTTCTCAGCATGTGTCATTTGAAAAAATGTTTCCGGTTTTGGATGCCATGTTGCAACTTTCTTCAGAAACTGGTTCGATGTGACAAAATCGGGAATCATAAAACAATATATCGATCGAAAGCTAATTAATAATTAATTTATACTAATTACAAGCTAAAAACTAACTAATTACTACATCGTGTCAGGTTTGGGAGTCGTGTTCGTCTTCACCACCATCTTTCATGTTCTGCCGAGTTCCCAGCCATCTTCTCTGTTCACGTTGTTTTTATGTCGATGGATTTCTATAGTTTCCCTTGTCAGCCTTTGGTGATGTTTACTAGTCCTAGCTAGACTTCGTAGACGTCGGCCAGCCCAGGTAGCAGGAGCAATACTTTAAGTGACCACGTCGGTCAGAAATACTTTTTCCATAAATTTTAAGCAGAATAAACTTGGATTCAACTTGGGTTTTGAGCATAAATCCAAGATTACTTTAGTTAGAGTTTATGGAAAGCGGCTGCGGATATCTCAGGATATCTTTTCTTGTATAAGAAAAAATATAAAAGTCTGTCCTAGTACTTTCACCCTGCCTCAGAATTTCTCACCCCCCAAACAATGACAAAAATGTTCCATCGTGTTCCATCCTGTTTTGAGTTCTAAGTCCACAAAGCCTTTAAAACTTAAACAACATTTAGAAACAAAACATTCCGAATATATTACTAAAGATTTGAAATTGGATAAGGATAAAGATAAAAATTGGATTTTACTGAAACATTTTAACAACAAACTCAAACTATATATCAAGCATTATATGACATTGCTTTTTAAGTTGCAAAAAATAAAAAAACACATACAATTGCAGAAACCCTTATTAGTTTTCGTGAGATATATTTACTCGGACCATATCAAAGAAGAGTTTCTGTTTTGCAAACTTCTAAAAACAACTACGAAAGGTAAAGATGATAAATTCGTTTTTTAAAAGTAATGATTTATATTGGAAAAAATTATGTGGAGTATGCACTGACGGAGCACCAGCAATGCTCTAGCTTTCAATAAATGTTCTCTTTTTTATATACAGCTGTGTGTTGGCTGTCAAAAGAAAATATTATTGGTCGCATATATGAATTTCAAAAAGAAATAAAAAAGTTTTTAGTAGTAAAAGACAAACAAGTAAAATTTATGTAAACAAGCAAAATTGGAAAATTCAAGGAAAGGAAACAACTATTAATCAAATTAATCGTGAACATCTTTTAAAAATTCAAAAGGGTCACGCCTGAAAATAGCTTGAAATTCGCTGCTTTAGATACACTTAATATCTTCTTTAACAACAATCCTTCACATATCTAATAATCACCCTCGACACCTTTCAATGTCTGCACCATCATGGTTACTGGCTTCAACATGGTCACTGCCTGACATAACTCAATATAATCCGAAATATCTTTCAACATTAATTTCATCTCCGTGACCATTTTCTCCAATACATATTCCTCCATTGCATGTAAAACCATAAACCTCAAAACATAGGTTGAGTACTTAGGAGAACTACTAGACAGTAAATTAAGCTGGAACTGCCACATCAACAAGGTGAGGACAACCAACTATGTCACACGCTCCTCGGAAGAAACTGGGGTCTTAAATTACGAATGGCTCATTGGACCTGCGTAGCAATAATCAGAGCTATGGTCGTCTATACCTCACTGATTTAGGGAGAAAAATTAATCATAAGCCAACACAAAGACAGCTAGGTTAACTACATCGTCTAGGTATAACAGTTGCGATGAGATCCTGTCCGACAGCTGCCCTTGAAGGTTTACTCAGTCTCACACCATTCCATCTACACATACAAAAATTGGCAACTTTAAGTGCCACTTATTACTTAAAATATGCTCTTCACTCAAATTGATGCAGAGCAACCTTCGAGGACACCTTGATTGGTATAAAGGCGGATTTTATTTCAACAGAATTCAAATTCAACCAGCCTTATGAAATCAGCAGGGTTGAATAATAAAGATGCTTTTAGGTTTCCTGATCAGCCTGACCATCTTTTCGATATTAGGCAAGCTGGGGATCAAATATGTAGACTTTTCAATGACGAGTCATAAACAGCTAAACATATACTATCTAATTGCGTTACCCATTATAGCACCTACTGATATAAAGGAAGACGTGCTTTTTTGCAATTTTAATGTACGTAATTTGACTAGCTCGCGGTGACGAGAGGGGTTGTTCCCCATAGACCGGCAATCATAATAATAAATATCCCAACACAATTCTAACTTTCTTCAATCTTTCCTATAATCTATAAATATCGTTTATAATGTTGCTAAACATAGTCCACGATAGGCTTTAGTATCAAAATCGTCAAAACATTTCAAGCATAACCCATTCCGCTAGGCGTCACCCCAAACAACTCTCCATTTGACCATTGATATTTGTTAACATCGTGTCTGATGTACTGAGGTACATTATCCCATCCAAGAGTCATTGAGGAAAGCTCAAAAATCATGGTTTCCTGCTAATGCAGAAAAAATTTAGAACAGATATAAATTTTATCTTACTTTATAGATTCAGTACTTACTGGTGAGACAAGAAGTGAAGATCAAAATATTTGGTAATTTAATTTATATCCTCTGCATTTTTCGTAATAATATTAATGTGAAAATGATTATCAATCACGAAATAACTCCCATAAGTCTAATAGCTTGCAATTATATTATTGTAAATTTATAATTTAATTGCGAATAATTGCATTGGTTATCGTACGAGAATCTCGTCGCGGATGGATGCGAAAGATTCTGAAGAGACCAACGAAGAAGGTATAGCAAGGACGAAGAGGCGACCAGAAAAGAGGCCTGACAAGTTAATGCGTCGCAGCCTGGGGCAAATTATAGATGTCGCGATCGGCGTAATTTCGCGTCTGGCAGCGGCCCTCTCGTCCCTTTAAGGCAAGATTGAGTCTTCAATGCTAATCTGGTTGGGCTCCCAGTACTTTATTATACAATGTTGAAATTGATTTTGATACAAATCCGCGGCGTAATTGATACGCTTATTTTCGCCTTCCGGTTATTTCGCGCGGTTAATCCAACAGTCCGTCCTCGGTCGGCGTCATCACCGGCTGTCGTCGACTCACTTGCATTTTTCCTTTTTTTCGGCAATTTTTTTTTCAATCCATTTTTCTGGCCATCACTTCTTCGAATGGGCGATGAGCGGTTTACGAAGCGTGGAATTTTTAAAAGCTCGTCTTCATTGTGCGATTAAAGTTTCTTTATCGACAACTACTACCACTTTACAGTTTACTCATTTCAATTTAAGTATTTGCTGTGATTATTAAGTTTTTATAAAGAGTTATGAGAACATATTATTCTTTACATAAACTTTTTTTTTATAATGAAAAATAATCCAGCGCTAATTTGTTGTTAAACCACGCACCAGCCGAGAATAAAATTGTTCCGCTCACACCACAATTAACTCAAATACATATTTATATCAGAGATGGATTACAAAGTTCCAGTTTTACATTTTAATTCGCCATGGTAAAAGTTTCAAGATCTTATATTCTTGCTCTTCATTAGCGCATTCTTTTTTCGTTGAGCGTCTGGTTTCGTGCTGTAACTTTAAGTTTTGCATACGCTCATTACGAGGATAATTGCTGATTTAAACATTAGAAACCATGGGGCATTACGTCTGCGGTCGGCAATAATAACAACTTTATTCTAATGTTGCACGGACGCTATCTGTCTATTAATTATAAGACTAAAGAAAACTCAGTGTACGGTTTCACCATGTTTAACATGTAGTTGTTCTTAGGTAATTAACTGAGAAAGTTCGATATACGTGTAAGTGTAGGAAATATCACACGTGCAATTAAATAATTCCGTTATTGACCATGTGAAAACACTCGCTTTATTTTATAAACGATTAGTATGTAAAGTTTTGATTAATTATGTAAAAAATTTGAATATGGAATCTCTTGATCTTCGAATCTTACGCGAAAATAACATTTGAAACGGTGATTGTTAACGAGAAATTATATCCTTATTACGATAATTACCTTAAATCTGCCCTGCATTAGCCGATTATTATTAGATGTAATCTCAACTCTGCTACGGCTTATCTCCTTCTTAAATTAGCGTCTTTTGCGATACGATGGCTTGTTCTTTACTACAATAATTGCTCCGATACAAACAGCTGCTTACCAATTATGCTTGAAATCGATCGCACTCTACAACTTCTTTAACTCTTAATAAAGACGTTCAGTTCCGTTCATAATTATTTTTAATAGAACCCAAAACGGCAGAAAGAAACCCTCCATCGAGTTGTACTCGATTATTATTCCGAACGATCGGATGAAAGAAGTTTCCGTACCCGTTTCTGGCTTAGCGTGTGACAGATTTGCATGCAAATTTCTTTCCAACTATATATTACAGATTTAGCATGTAGGGGCGGATGGCGGGTGGTGGCGGCGGCGGCTTCGACGACGGTATTTCGTGACGGTCTATTGCATTCGGAATTTAAATGCGCCACAATTATTTGCCTCCCCGGAGCTTTACCGGGCGCCTCGTTCTCGCTTTCACCGGGCGCTTCTTCAATCCTCTTCTTCTTTCTACCTTCAACGCGATCGTGTCGGCACTGCATGAAAACGGCCAACAATAAGAACAAAATTATTTCGAGGCCAACCTATCCGCTGTTATTTACACTTTATCGGACGTTAGACAATGTTTTCAACAATTATGGTAATCTCAACTTTCAGATTAGATCTAAAGATCCATAAAAATCATTTATTTAAATTAAAGTTGACTATAGAGTCAAATCAAAGATCCCCAAAATGTGTTTAAGTAAAAGAAGCAAAGTCATTGCGGGACGTTTAAAAGCAGGAATGCCAACCCTCGCCCCCATATAGCAGGACGGTTTTTTAGCGTTCCAGAATGGATTGTGCATAACAATTGAACGGCACGTCATGGAACGGACGACGCCTCGTGGACGCCCGACGTCGCATCCGCCTGCGACGTTGGCATTCCGGACCGAGATTTAATACCACCGCCAGTTCGTATAAAACAGTACAAGCTCCCGAGACCATCTATCACCCGTGGAAGAAGAGAATTGACGCAAAACAGCCGAGTCACCTTGGAACGGCGAAGGACGGAATGGTGGATGTCAACCGAACGACGCTCCCCAAACGTCCCCAACACCAGGATTTAGACGCTGGTATCATAAATCTATCGTGGGTTCTATTGTACGGGTTAGCAAAACTGTGAGAAGCTAAGAGAATCTTTCCATTCTCCTCTTCTAATCACGATTTCAGAATCTGCTTTAGGAAATTTCAAGTGTGGTGATGAATTTTGTTAAAAAATACAAGAGGGGAAAGAAATAGATACACCCTTCACCACTAATAGCACTCTTTTCGTTGTCGAATGAAGCGTCATCACCGTTTGGGTGGAAGTCGACCAGATATTGCGCTGGGAATCCATCAATCTTATAATTAATTCCATCCGTTTAATTCTTTTGAAGATGACGTTAATTCAAGTCTCCTTCTCTCCCGCGATTCGTGTCCCCTCTTCGTCATCCCGCATGTTCTCTTTCTCTCTCTTTTCGTCTCATTGCACGTGGTCGATAATGGATCAAGAGCTCACGGCCGCTCGGCGGCGCGGTGATTTATTCCATCACGGCCTCTTCTCTGGCGCGCGATTCTCCGAGAATGAAAGAAGTTTCGAAGGCGCTCGGCCCCAAAGGCTGATTAATGCCTTTCTTGGACTTACCGTGGAAGGCAAATAGACGCGTGCGAGGGTTTAATTTTCTTTAATCAAAAAATGCAAAACGGCCGTCGATTCAATTAAAGCGCCACGGCTCCGTCAACGCTGTTTATTTATTTTTTTTAAGGGAAAATTGGATTCATTAACGTTTCTCCTTTGACGCCGACGCTTGCTTCTAGGGGGAGGAAAAATTAGTGGTGATTGGCAGCAATTAAGTATCCGAAGGTAAAATTACGAATTCAAAAAATAATTTTTATTAACGAAAGAACCACACTTAATTCTTAGTAAAAAACACGTTGTGAAAATAAAATGGGGGATCCCTAATTCGGTAAACCGGCCAATTGGGTTTTCCGATCAACTTCTATTCGGCGATCGGTCTTCTCGGAAAAAGGCCATAAAAAAGCCATCCATCTTTACAGGGTCCCAATGGAAAGCCTGGCACGGTTCTCTCGTATCGATAACTGAATTGCAGACAATAAAGAAACAATGGAGATAAGCACTGTCGACAGCTGACAGTCGTGAGAGATTGCCTCCGAGATGTATTACCTAGGATGACCCCCTCATTGAAAATCTCCGTTCATCGACCACAAAATTACGCTACATCTGCTTAAATTTCATATTTATCCCGAATACTTATGCTAAAAAATGTATTCGTTCAGTAAATGGACTACTTTAGTTACAGCAATTATTTCCTGATGAAATTGGTTTAGGCATAATTTCCACATTAAACTCGTTTAGACATAACCTATATGAAAAACGCAATGCATTACATTTTTCCCCTTGCGTTCTCTGAACTATATTTAAATATTATTTCATGCGCAACAAGAACAAGCAAAATCGTCTATAATTTCTTTTAATAACATTTAAATAATTTACATTAATGCGGGTTCTTATTCGAATTTCGTTCCACTATAACCGGGTACAAAAAAGCTGAGTTTCTGTCGAAATTGGCCGAAAAACTTCGGCGCCAGTCTACGTGGACATGGCTCACTGAGAGACTGATGCTGCTACCGCATTCCCGGACGAAACTTTCCGGTTTCGACGACGCGTTTAGCTGAATCGGATTACACAGCGTGTTAACTGGTACTAATTGAAAATTGAGCGGCGTATACTGTGTTGCTTTTGACCGATGGAATAAATTACGATATTATCGATTTCGAATATAACACAATAGAAGATAATAACTTTTAAAAAGAATTTTAAAAAAAGTAACCAAATAACCATGACAATTATGGGTTTACCCTCAAGTGATTTTAAAACGATTAAAGCGTAATTTTTTTAGAGTGGAAGAGAACTCGAATTTCGATCCATCTCGAAATGCGTAATGGACTAAAAATTGTAACGGCCTCGGAAAATCGCAATTTACCCAATTATTAAACCATCAAGTCTGTGATAATTCCCTTTCCTCTTCGCTTTTACCCGTCTCGCGTTTCAAACCAAACCTCTGGGCTCAGACTATAAATTACAACAACGCCCATTATGAGACCGCGCTACCAACAGCAGCGGATTCTTGTTTTTGTTCTTCCGGGGTCCGGCCCTGCGGTTCTTAAGGGAGGTGGTCGTTAATGTCCTTCTTTGTTAATATAGCAGGGTGTGAAGATAAATATGATACCTAAAGGAAAGTCACTAAAAAAATGGTTTATAAACTAAGATAGATTTTCAATGGTTATGATTCTACCTCTTATTCTACATCTTTGCGGTACCATTAATATCATTTTTAGTTCTATTTTAATGGTTCTATTTCAAGACAAGGGCATACATGCTAGAATGTAATTTTGCTGATTCGACAGGGTCCATATAATCATGTTTATTTGGATGGCGCGCTTCTGCGATGGGTGAAATTATTTAAATTGCAGCGTAGAGCTATTAGAGTGGTTGCGAATGTTGAGATTCTGTCATTGGTGTACATACTAAGGGCTACAACATGTTGTATTAAAACACACTATTCCTATCATAGCCACTTCGGCTAGCCCTATCATATTTATCAATGTATAGCATGATTACAATCGTTTGATGAAAAATTATTAAAAAATTTTACAATAAACTGCTGTTCTATGTTAGGACTTTCTCGGTAAACATGTTTGAAAGGAAATTGAAAAAAAAATTAGTATAGACATTGCATACCGTTTTTTCAATACAGCAATAATAATTATTGTATCATTTTGACATGTGTAAACCTCTTTGGTATTTGGCACGAAATAAAGATTAAAGACGTTTGGAAATAGAGAAAAATTAAGAAAGGATTGAGCATCAATTCAAAAGAACGGGCCTGGAAGACCGCTGTTACAACGGCGGTTGGATTAGGATGTCCATACCACAGAACAGAACGCCCTTAATACTTGTCACAAACTACTGCACGGTTTTATACATGGAGAAGAGACAGTAAGTGCTTGTCAAAGAATGTACCGATATCCTAAGAAAACTCTCCAGGGGTAATAAAGTTAAATTATAGTGGGTTTCAGCATACAAAATATTGTGGGCAATGAAAAAATGGACAAATTAGTCAAGGAGATAGCAAGGATGGTTATCAACAAATCAAGGGTTGGGTTGTAATAATAAACTTGTAAGAAAAACCATTTATAATAATCAATTAGTTTATATAAATAAAGTAATAAAAATAATAGGATATGGGTCCTGTGAGAGTAACATCTAAGAGTGGTAACTCTGTAAAAAGAAAGGAAGAAAAACTAACCTAAAAAATGAATTCCGTATCGATTATAACTGTGCCACAACTAAATTCGGAAAATTTCGGCAATTGGATGTTTAGAATAAAGATTTTATTGGCAGAGAAACAATTACAAGATACACAAAAAAAATAGTTGATGATTTTACTGAAGAAAACAGAAGAATGAAGATAAATTAGACTATTCTTTTGGAGAGAACGAGGTGACCTGTGTATTACTGACGACCTGGACACTCATATAGTGGTGTCTCGTCGTCAAACTTTGTTACTTAACCAATCAGAAACATATGATATTATTTTTGGTACAAAGAAACTTTGAAAGAGAAGGAAAGATAAAATTAACATAAGATTAGGAAACAAACAATTGTCATGTAAAACTTTAGTGAAGATTCTTAGTATGATCATTGATGAGAACCTAACTTTCAATGAATACATCAATAAAAAGATCCGTTCTGCTTACAATTAATTAAAAATTATTTATAATGCTCGTCATTTTCTGTCTGGTAGCAGTAGACATTTGCTTTGTGAAAGATTGACTTTTTTTTCTAATCCAATAACAAGCAAAATACAAAAAATTCTAAAGTTAACTAATTTTCGGGGTAAGACGACGAGAATACATTATTCAGAAAAAGCCAATGCATTCTACGTCTAGTGTTAGTGCTAGTTTTAATTCTTGTTTAGCTCTAGATTATTGTAAATTCTTTTGGAACTAAAAGTATAACTAATTCTAGACCTACAACCTAACTTCTAAGCAACTTCTGCTGCTAATTCTAATATTTTTAGTTCTAAGTCTGTTGTTAGTTCTAAAGCTACATTGGGTTGGGTTGAGTTGGGTTTCATCTTAAGAGAGGTACGGCTAAAGCTATACCTCAAACGAAAAGTGTTAGCTCTAGCCTTAGTGTTGGCTATATTTTTAGTTGTAATTCAGTCTTAATTTTGTATATACTTATATTGCTAGTTCAATACACCAGCACTAACATTACAACTATCACTAGGACTAATACGAGGTCTAAAACTAGAAACTTTCGGGTTTTGCGTGTGTATTTTGAAAAAACTTTTGACGTTTCTTAATTTAATAATATCCTTTAATTTAACTGGAAACAAATACTTAAAGATTCAAGAGATCGCCAATGGTTGTGGACATGATTTGGTGACGTTTTAAAATGTGAAAAAGAGTTTTGACACCTGTGAAAAGATATAGAAATGTTCCAATGTATGGTCAGAAATAGAATGAAATTTTGTATGGTAGTTGAAGTCATACTTAGAAGCAAAAATTCCAAAATAAACGTGAGGAAAGAGATGACTCCGTATTTCTGTCGTCACCAGTCCCATTACTAGTATAGTTCGTGCAAAAAGTGAAGACCATTTTTTGTCCAGATTCTTTTATCGCGAGTTAAGTAAAACAAGTACCCTGATTTTGAAAGTGGCAGTAACTTGCGAGTTTTGTTTTCCAAAATTATTTGACGAAAAGAATTCATATTTAAGTTAGTTATAAACCGATGTCTTCATAATGTATGGTATATTTTATTTTATCGTAATTTCATGTAGTTTCGCGGAAAATCATGGTTTTGCTGGAATGTGGTTATTTCGAAAACAATCTGGCGAATATCAACGCTATTTTTACTAAAATATGTCATTTATCGGATTCCTTTATCAGTTTTTCCAAATTAGGGCTCAAAAAACCACAAATTTCCAAATTAACATATGATATGCAGAAACGTTCACTGATTATAACAAACTTTATCGCATTTTTTTTATTAGCGGTTACGATGATATTGATCTCTAAATTGGTCTTAATTTTTTGCACAGAGTTTAGAAGATAGTACCCAGAATACGCAGAAAATGGTTATAGAGTCGTTATTACCAATTGAAGGGTTGTCTGAAGGGGTTCAAGAGGCGAAAACACGCAAGACTCAGCTCTGATCTATTAATTAGTAAGTATCATAAACAAAGGGAAAAAATGTTAAAAAAATCAAGACGCGAACAATTTAATCATATTGGACAATCTCCAGACGAAAACGGTAAAGAAGGTGATGATGAAGAAAGTGAAAGTAAGCATATCAGCATATTATACAGAAGTAAATTCGATATTTCAATTTTTTTCCTTCAAATCTTAAACTATACAGCAGACTTTCTGCGTCAAACTTCTATAGAATTAATGTATCCAACTACTAAAGCAGTTATTTCTGGTATAAGCAAGTATATATATATATATAGTTTTATATTGATTTTATATATATATATATATATATATATATAAAAGTGATAGAATGCTACTAAACACAAAAGAGAGGCTTGCCTTTTACCTTACATTGATTAGTTAAATAAGTACCAATTTTTTTGCTACTATATAATTTGTCGGTAAAACAATTTAGATATGTGTTTTGTAACTTCCGGTCACGTAAACTCATGAAAAAAAAATGATATATATGTCAAATGATTTGTTCGATATTTCCTATTAGTATTCTTCCTTGAGGTTCTAATATATAAGAAAAGAAAATAAACACATATTTAAGTAAAATATTACATCTGTAGTACAACTTACGTTTGACGAATTTAATTCAAATTTTGAGACAACGTTACCCCTTTGCTTTTTAATGATATGCCAAGATTCATAATGATAACTAATTGTTAACAGCAAAATAATATTCTCGATCGGATTTTCATGCTGTTCGGATCACTATGCAGCGTTCGAAGGATTCAAATTTTTTGAGATGTGTGTCGCGGGTTTTCTTGAATTCATAAACAGCTATTTCCATTGTTAGTCTATATCTGTTAAGTCTTTGTTATTTTATAAAGCTTTAGGTGATACTATGAAAGGCTTGTCATCAATTTTCACATTGATGATACTGTTGCTCATTGTAATATTTATTTTTTAACAAAGCACTACACTACATCTTACATTAGACAAAAGTAAAACCCGTATTATTATTTTCATTTTGCCAATGTTCAACACTATCTACTTTATCCCAGTCTTCCCCGGACATACTATTGAAAAGTGAGAGGTAGAGTCATACTAACCTCTCACTTACTTTCTGTAGATCACTGTAGGTCTTGTATAGCCTTTGTCGTAGTAGTACCTGTTCTATCCTAATCAAGAATCTACAAGCTACAGCAGAGTCAATGTGTTGTTTCACCTTCAGGAATGTTGACATAACTTCTCACTGCATTTTCGTAGAATAAACTGTTTAATAGTTTGCGTTGTCTAATCCGTGAGTTATCCAGGTCCTTCATTTGTTTGTTGATATCCTCCCCATAAAGGTTAATAATATAAGTACAAAAGCTTTCACGACCGGTGTTAATTGAACTAAAATTAAAACTAATACTAGCACTAATACTAGAATTACCACTAGAAGTACTACTAGGACTAATACTAGATCTCAAAACTAAAAACTTTCAGACCAGTTTCTGAAGAATGTTGCAACACAGCATCGGAAAAGTCAATTATATTCAAAAAAAGGCACGGCGAATCCCGAAAGTTTCTAGTTTTATATCACTAGAAACTTTCTAAAATACGTCTGTTAAATACGTCTGTTATGACGGCTAATCCCTAATGTTTCAAGTTCTAAGTCTACTGTAGGTTCTGAACCTAGCTTGGGTTGAGTTGAGTTCTGTTTATATTCTGGATTTTCGTTCTAGGTGTAGTGTTCGCTCTAGCGGTTGTGTTGGCTCTATTTTTAGTTGTTATTAAGTCTTAAATTGTTATATACTTGTATCGAACTGTGGTATAAAAGTTTCGTTATTAAGTTGTAAACAATAAATAAATTATTATTATTAAAATATTATAAAACTTAAGTTAACTACTATTAAATGCGCAGTATCAAATTAATGATAAAGAAAATTTTATTACATTGCGGTGGCAAAAGATCTCATTCGGCTGTGGTTTATAAAACAGCTACTTAAAACAAATTATAATTATAATGAATGATTCAAAAGTAAACTTGCGCTGAAATAAATTTCTAAAACATAGGCAAGCGAAGGAAAAATGACATTCATAAATGAAATTTTAAGATGAATCAAGATTGTTGACTGACCACACCATATTTCCCAAAACCATATTTCGTCAACATTGGACAAGTTGAAGAATATTATAACGACTACTAAATTAATGATGAGATATAGAAAATTAATTTAAGTTTTTTCAAAATATGTATTATGTAAACTAATTTTAACCAATTTTCTAGTGTTATAAAAGTAAAGCAAAAATTAATTTACGCTTGACTAGTTAAAACGAATTAGAAATGGCGGTGTGAAATTTTATTTTGTTTTGCTCGTCACGGGTTTCCTCCGGAATCATTATTTCACCTTAATCTATCGGTTCGCTCGTGCGGGTCGACACGCGATGCGGATGGACCCATTTTTAACGCCGCTTTTTTTCTTCTTGTAACGACCACTTTTCTTAAAACTCCGTTGCACTTCAACCCATAATTACCCCGAGTCGCCCATTTTTATTTCTATCTCACTTTTTCGTTACAATGACAAAGTACAAACTGATGACACCCAGATAAATATCATCCTTCCTAAACGCATCAGTTACGGGTTATTACCAATTATGCCACCTTTCTGTTCTAAGATTGAAATTTATCACCTCCTCCTGTATAGATATCGTGATGACGCGGTTGGAATAACTAGATTTTGAAGGAAGCGTATAGATTAATAATTCCATTACGTTTAATTCATTGGGACGCGTCGGAGATCCGACCGGGAAGCCAGTCCAATCGCAGCTGCGATAAAACACATTAACAAATTGTGTCCTAATTAGATTTGGCGGCAATCTGACGTGTTGTAGTTCGGCTAAACGGGGCGGAGGCGCTGGAGTGTAATTAGCACCACCTAACGCTTCTTCCTCGAAACTCAACCCTTCCTCACGGCGTCAACGTCCGACGACCGGAAGTCAACCTAATCGGATATTATTTTCAATTTTGCCCAGATTGATGAAAACAAACTCAAATCTTTGCAACATCTAAACATTAATCTAATGTTTATTAGAAACTTTTCTGTCTTTGTGTTTATTATAAACTTATTCGTGATGGTTACGGTTTTAGACAATTCGAGGACGTTATTTGACCGACCGAATAATCGAAGGGGACGTCGAAGTTAATGGAACGCAAATTATCGCGAGAAGAGATTTGAATATTGCGAGCAGTGAATTAGAGCGCCGTTAAAGGAGTTTTCGTTAAGCTTTTGACGTGCGACTGCGGCTATGAATAAAAATAAACTTATTTCTTTCGCAGGCCCCCCTTCGTTTCTCGAATATAAACACTCGCTTTTATTATGAATCTTTTTTATTACAATAAATAATTCGACCTAAAAGATGTTTTTCTTACCGCTGTATAGAGGCATCATCACGCACTGTTCAACGGCGTGTCCGCTTTTTGTGGTCCATCCGGTCGCCGAAATTGGTCCATAAATCGCGCTTTTTGTAAATCGCGCGCTCGTATGGGCCCCCGACACGCCACCGATCTGTTGACGGGGGGCCAGCACATAATTTCAGGATTAGCCCTCGTCCTGCGGATACTTAAGTAAATAAACGTCTCAGCCGGACACCGCTATCATATTTCATTTACTACTCGGCGGCTCAGGCGACTCCCGCAGCAGTGGTCCCCTTTATATAACGAAACCTTTAGTGTCTCCCTTACGGGGATGGAATCATCTGATAATGTCTGTATTCAACCACGACATACATATATTGGCAATTGACACGACACAAAAATACACTCATTTTCACATAAAATACACTACCCATTCTGAATTAGACTACGATGTTGAATCTTCGGTAAAATAATGCTTTATTATAATAATAATAAATGTAGTATTCCCCAACATAATATATAACATAACAGATAACATATTGCGAGAACCTTAATAGGCGGATCAGATGAATGTCTCGTAAAAGATTCCCTGCTTTTTAAAGCATGTTAGAATACAAACAAAATTGCATGCCTAATCAGCCTATTCTAACAGTCCGCAAGCAAATTGGAGCATAATAAGAAAAACGCAAAGAAAAATAAATTACTGAAATTAAACATATAATCAAACGATAAATAAGGAAAGTTGCTATTACCTCGCACTGCTGTTAAACATAGTAGTTTGAAAAAAATTGGACGTCCTTAACCTGTTAATATGATAAGGGAGAAATTGTACAGAGCAGATGTTATAAATAAAATGAATATTAATATTATGAATGTCGCTTCTAAATGAATTATTCCTTTCGAGACAAATATGGAACACTGCCGATAACTACTATCTTATGAAAGAATATTATAAACTGCAAAATGATCCTATCACGTATGGCAATATGATCAAATTTCCATACATACAAAAGTTCGAGACATAATCGATATGCTCGTGCCACCAAGCTTAATATCAACATTACAACTCACAGATTCCATCACGCTTACCAAATACTAACACCAAAATTTTTTCTTGATTCAAGATTAATAAATGCCTTATTACGTAATCTGACAGATGAAGCAGAATCTCGTTAATACCAGCTACTGTTGTGTCTAACTAATATCTAGGAAATCTAAGGTATACTCGAATATCATCAGCATATTAGTGCACATAAGAGAATTTAAAACACTTGGGTAGCAAGAACGTGTAGAAGAATAAAGATCCTAAGACACAACTTTGGGGAATTCCCCTAGTCACATCTCTAAAACTAGAATACTCAACATGAGGAGGATCTGCCGATAAGATACAATTGTTGACATTATCAAATGCCTTTCTAAAGTCTAAATGAATCATTACGCCGAGATCATTTTCATTTTTTGTTCTTATAAGGTCATCCGTAACATGAAATAAAACAGTTGTACTTCTATATTATTATAAACTAAGCTACTATGAAAGATTAAATGAAAAAAAAACATAAAATAATTAACATTTTTCAAGAAAAATTTTCTTTTTTCTTTCCAAAAAAAATTCTCACGCGCTACAATTAATGCGCTATGCTTGCATTAACTCTTCTACCCATTTTTTCTATTAAGTGGTCAATGTCCTCCCGAGATATCTCGTTCCATGCAACCTCTAGATGGTATCGAGGTTCGCCCAGATTCTCAGAAGACCGGGTACACTTTTTAGTCACCGACCCATCATATCTCAGACACTTTCAATCAGCGATAAGTGCGATTACCATGCAGGCCAGAGCAAAATCTGTAATCCAACCTGCTCCAGGAACGTTCTTGTAACCATAGCATAGTGGCACTCTGCAACGTCTGCATAAAAAGTACTAACACCGATTGCAGAACTTGTCGATATAACGACATGCGTTTGATGCATGTCAAACGTCAATGTCAACTCCAAATTCCATCTTTCCCTTCGATGTTGACACACCCTTCTACGACTATCAAACAGAACCCACCCTTACCTTTCTCGAAACCATGCTTGTCTGGATGCTTTGTGAAGAGGTGTTAATGGAAGCCGAAGGTAAGGACGGTATGAATGAAGCTCAAAGAAAGAAATTCTTCTGCAAACAGTTGCCATCGAAAGTGTCATTTCACAGAGATTTTGTTGGTTGAAATCGATTCCTGGAATACTGG
Organism: Onthophagus sagittarius; assembly: GCA_036711965.1. Taxonomy (NCBI): domain Eukaryota; kingdom Metazoa; phylum Arthropoda; class Insecta; order Coleoptera; family Scarabaeidae; genus Onthophagus; species Onthophagus sagittarius. Next base: position 10,333,949 of record JASERS010000005.1, on the reverse strand, counting down.
CAACGCGACGGTATTCCAGGGATCGATTGCAGCTGGAGCGTGAAACGTGAAACAAAAGTGAAAAAGGGTGGACATTTATTCATACTATGCTTCTCTTTACAGATTATTGCTGCAATAAATTATATAATATTACATTAATATTATACAGGTTGAATTTTTTAATTTAATTTAAAATGAAAATAATACCAAAAATGTAATGGTTAAATTTTGCTCATACAACATATAAACACCGTTTATATGATTATCATCTTTCGGTTAATTACTACTTTCATAAATCAAACAGTTTCAGAGAAAATGACGAGAAAACTGGTATTATGGGGGTGTTATGCATAATATTTTATTTTTGTTCACGATATTGAACAAGTTTTCATAAGTTTTTAAATCCATAATCACTTTTTACCACTGATTTACACAATAATCAAAAACAGCAAAACACAATAATCAAGAATTAAAACTTTTGATTTCTCAAAAGTTATGATATATTATAAATTATAAAATCACAGCCTCTTCCAATTTAAAATTGAAGAATGACAACGCAGAATACAATATAAAGGCTGGGTTCACATGGCAGATTTTTTCTACAAAATATATTTTGTTTCGTTTTCCAATATAAACGACGTGTGAACAACAAGTATATGTCTACCTTGGGCTACCTTTACTTAAATTAAATAATCGGATAATTACCATAGTATCTGGTCAAATTGCTTATCATGAAAAGTAAAATTGCATTAACCAATAGACAATACTGAGCCTTACTCAGTTAAAAACTGTGTTGTAATGTGCTGTGTCAATCCGGCTTAAGCCTGTAATCTTTGGTTAATCTTTTTGTGGTAGTAAATATTCATATGTATATAGTTATTTATCCGAAGTTACTTGTGGAATAAGCTTTTATGTTAATTTAGTTTAGATCGAAAATGTTTAGTTAATCTTATGATTTAAAAATCTGCATTTTGCTTTTTATCCTAAATTAATAAAATTCAGTATATCGCTATTATTTAACATAATAAACACTTTATCTCAATCAACTTCTGTTGAATATACCTTAGAAAGACCATTTTACCTGCAACGGTTAACAAACTTTTTGCGTTAAGTTTGGTACTTTGAGACATTTGACGCAAATCTTGGTTATGTTTCGTTTTATTGACATCCATTACAAAAGATGGAATTTGAATTCAAAAATTTATCGTTAATTATACCTTACAGGCACAATCCGGGAAACTGTATATGCCGTTGAAAAGTGAGATTCTGAATGTATGTGAGATTAACGTATGTGAGCAACCTTGGTGTCGTTTACGACTGTATCGTTTAAAATGGGATACCCTAATTGGTATCGCATCAATGTAGCGTTTCGGCCACTAGTGACCTTTAAGAGACAAGATACCTTTAAAAATAAGCTAGTCCTCTATTAAATCCACAATAAACATAGCGTCTCGCCCGCATACAACCCCGGCTTAACTCAAAAATATATCGTTTAAAATAGGATACCTCTGAAATAGGATATTCAGAGGTATCCTATTATCCTATTATTGTATTGATCTAGCGCCCCGCCCGCAAACGACCTCGGTGTAGTTTGGAAGTATATCGATCAATGTGTCATTGTTAAAAATTATAGGTAAAAAGTTATAAAATTATAGTTTAAATTTTATAGGGTGGTGGATTTCATATGAAACTGAGAATATCAAAAAGAAAATTAAAGAGATTTATCGAAGAAAGAATTTTTTTTGGCAAGGTTTCTTTCTTTTTAGTAATTCGTCTTTAATCATCCTTGTTTTAAGCAATTAAGAGAAGTTGTGATGATTTATTCCGACGGTGGAGGCAAGCCCCAACCCAGTCCTTGCCTGTCCTTCGTTACTGTTCTATGCAAATACACGGACCGTATCTGTTATAATTAAACCTGTTATATGTATTTTTTGGTCGCAAACTCGCAGGGTTTACCGAGAACGGACCACACCGGAGCGTGGCGCTCCGCCGCACCGAAAATTTATTGCCAAAGTTTTTCGCCAAATTTCGAGCTTGTTCGCTGTTAACGCAAGCTTCACCCCGCGATTAACTTTTCAGAAGAAAGGGGGATTATTAATTGACAACACCGTATAAATATTTTAATGGATCAAGTTATTAATGCTCCAATTGAAATTAAAGCCAGATGGCGATTGTTATAAAAATCACAACACAACTTGAATTATCGCGTTATTCTCAAACCGTTTTTCCTAGAAGTAATAACCGTTATAAAATTACTGTAAGTTTCTATTAAGACTCTGGCTTTTTTAAGTAATCTACCCTTATCCGGAAAATACGAATAAGAAAGCAATGATTTATGGTGTCGGGCGCTGTGGTATCCATAGCGAAGGGTCATTTCAGCAGCCCCCCACATGGCACTGCAATTTAGTGCAATTAAGTTTTGCATATCTGTCTATGGGATAAGGGGAACACTAAACAGAGCTTTCTGCACGAAACCAAATGCCGCCGTACATTGTACTTTTAGTATAAAAATACAAAAAGTAACCCAAAGGGAAAAAGCTAATAATGTTTAATACTTCATAATGTGTTCTCGGCATGCACGAAAAAAAATAAAACCATTTATTGTTTCTAAAGATTCCAAGCTTAACCAATTGGAAATAATTTGCTCCATGATCCAATTTGCTTTTGCCATTCCGTAGTGAGTAATCCCCTATTAAGAAATCCGTCGGCCGTTTCTACTTCCATTGTTCACTTCAAAGCGAATTAAAATGAGTTAAAGAGTCGGCCGCCCCCGGCACGGAAAGAGAGACCTCTTTCGTAATCGAATTCGAATACACTTTGAATACACACTTCGAAAGCCAGGGCGAGGAGGAGAAGGCTTCGAAACTTTGTTACGACCGAATCGGTCGGCTTGGAAAAACAGAAGTATCGATTGGAAAGTTGGAACTCCCAGTTCCTAGCCTAATTTAAACTTCGCCTTTAAACGATCAAAAATATGAAGCGAAGCCTTCCCGTCAATTCTATCGAGTAAAAGCCTTGTGCTTTTAGCTAGTGTACTAGGAGCACCATTGAAACGGGGCTGTAACCGACAAACGTTGGGGCGCTCTCGATTTTCGTAATTAATGGATGGTCGGACAATGGCCATACCCCCAACTATCCCCAATTCTTTTTTTTGAAACTTTTTTACACACTTGTTTCTGATTTTTTGTTTTTCCCACTCGATCCTTTTCACGGCAGAACGCCACGGGATCCATTCTTGGTCGCGGTCAAACGCTCTGTACCTTATTGGTCCCATTGTTGATGTAGGTCCACCGCAAAATGGCCGACTAATTGCGTCCACTTGTGCAGGCTTTGTGCGTTCCGACGCGTCTGCAACGTTTCAACGCCATCAAAGCCACCGACAGTAATTAATTCGTTTTTATTAATTAATCGCGAAAGAGGGGAAAGAACAACTCCAACCATAAAGCAACGCCACACATATAAAACACTTCAGGAGAATTCATCTCAAAAGAAATGGTTAAAAATTGGACAATTACTTAGAGTGCCCACGCAATCTCTTTAACCATTTTTTATTTTGTACCATAGGTGGGTGTGCACATCCGAACGGAACCAATCACAATCACTACATCGCTTATCAATCAAACTAACCCAATAATTAATATTGATTGGGTTAGCGTTGTATGAATGGGTCTGTGGCTTGAAGGAAAATTATCGATCGCATCCGATTGTCGTTTGTGTTTAACGTGTGTATGGGCGGCCACCCACACGTGGACGTGCGCTTCCACGTGAGTGACGACACAGTGCGCTTATCTCGCCTTGAGATCACCATGGAATTTATTAAAAAAATGCGAATAATAAAACGGCCTATTTATAATAAATCATGACAGAGGTAACAATGAAAACATTGTTACATAACCATCCACACAACAGCTCTCCACACCGAAGCTCTCATTATTAGTTAGTCTTAATTTTAGTACAATAAAAATATTTAACAATTAGCACTAAACATACAATAGAAACAACTTAACAGGCTGTGGAGACATAAAGTTAAACGTAAAGCTTTTTTGTTCTTGATTCTGTTAGTCCTAGTTTAAAAATATACAATAATCTAAAATCATGGTCTTTTATATCGAGATTATACCGATTGAACTAAAATTAGCACTAATACTAGAACTAAAATAAGAAGCTTTCAAGTTTTGCCGTGCGTTTAAAAAAAATGTTTGACGTTTTGTGTATCATTTTGTAACCTTCTTTCAAAACTGGTTTGAAACTCGAAGAAAACATGGACAATTTAAACAAGAACAACATTCTATTATTCAAGACTTGGTACTGCTTTTAAAAGAGTTGACACTGTTTCCAGAAGACTTGACCTGCCTCCAGATTTACTACTGCCCCTGGAAGACTTAATACTGTTTCTAAAAAACTTGACATTGCTTGAAGAAGACTTGAAATATTCCTAGAAAAATTGATACTTCTTCTAAAAGATTGCAAATGATTCTAGTGACTAGAAATTGCCTAGCGAAGAATTGTTATACTTCTAAAAGACTTGATATTACTTCTAGAAATTTTGAAATGCTTCAAAAAAACTTGATACTATGTATAGAATACTGCCTTCAGAAGATTTGAAATGTTTCCAAAAGATTTGATACTGCTTCTTAACGAGTTAAAATGATTCCAGTAGATTTGATACTATAACTCTGAAAGGCTGGAATACTACCAGAAGAGTTGACACTTTTTCTAAAAGACATAACATCACTTCCAGAAGACTTAAAGTACTTCCAAAAGATTTGATACTGCATCTAGAAGACTTGAACTGCTTCCAGAAGACTTGATAATACCTCCGGAAGACTTGAAGTGCTTCCAGAAAACTGATACTGCATTTTGGAGATTTGATACCACTTGCAGAGGCATTCAAAAGAGTTGATATTGCCTCTTTAAGACTTGTAATGCTTCCAGAATGTTTTTTTCTGGACTATTATAATTTTCAATTAATTTTTTAGTTTTAATGTACTGTTGAGCTTTTGGATGCTGTAGAACCTTAAACCGAAATTTACAAGACAAAAGTGAAATTGTATGCAGAAATGTTGAACATTTTGCAAAGCAGTACAGGATTCCAACGCCTATTTACATTCCGTTTGCATCGATACTAACCAACTATCTGGTCTAACACAAAATAAATAACTAATTTTATTGTCTAGCACCCATTTCCATAATATCCGAATTCGTAAATTGATACTGCTCCCTAAATATCTAAACTATTGCTAGAAGAATTGATAACGCTTCTAGAAGATTTTATAATGCTTCTAGTAAACTTAATATTATTTCCAGAAGCGTTAAAATGAAAAACATACAATGCAGCCAGATGACTCATCAGATGACTTGATACTCTTTGTAGAAGACTTGATCTGCTTCCAGAAAACTTGATAAGCAGTATCAAGTTATATATCTAGATGACTAATAAGTAGTAACTATTTTCAAAAGATTTAAAATGTGTCCAGAAGACCTGAAATGCTTCCAGAAGACTTAATACTGTTTCTAGATGACTTGAAATATTTCGGAAAGACTTGATACTGCTTGAAATGCTGCTTAAACATTTGATATTGCCGCTGGAAGTGTTAAAATGCTTCCAAAAGACTTGTTCTTACTTGTAGAAATGATAGTAAAAACCATTTTCATCGCAAAGAAACAAGATATTGTATGATGATTGTTGATATTGTGTGCAAATCCTTTGAATTTGCCTCAAAATATTAAATAGTATTGGACATAATGCAAAATCTTGACGTAAATTGTCCAAAAACTGTTAATTAAAAACTAAATACTGGTGACAGAAGTAAATATAAAATTTAATTTTGCTTCCAAAATACCAAATGCTGTTGTTAACGGGCAATATCTTCATGTCAGAAGTGCAAAAACTAGCAATTAAAGACTAGATGATGCTCTTGCAAATTTTTTCATAGTGACTGACTATCTCGTTATATGTAGTATTTAGTTTCGATTTTTACAAATAGTACCTATGATTGTCATGTGATGTGAAAAAAATTACCATTTTCCCCTAACAAAAGAAAAAATCTCAATAAGATAACTATAATATACAGAGAAATTATAAAGAACAACACGTTCATCTTGATTTGTTTTACGAGCAGAATTTGTATCACTACCAATTATATGCATGGTACGTCTCAGAATCAGCTGCAACCCATAAAATGGAAAGTAATTGCGCATCAACAGCAACAAAATCTCCCGTCGAATCCTAAACAACTGTTGATACCTTAGTATCACCAAAGCACAAATATTACACGTGTTTCTTTAAAAGTTTCTCTAAATGAATTGATTAATTTTATTTGATGAGATGATTTGATGAAATAATTAAAGATTTTTCTATTTCCACCCTCTAGATAAGAATTACGGCTAAAACAAAAATGGAAATGTAAAATAAACAAAAGTTTATTCACTGAGCTGAAATATTTAATCAATTCGGTTGTAAATAACAAAAATTAATTCTGAAAATTGTGTCAATTTGATATAAAGTCAGGATTAGGATTAGTAAGAACAAGATCACAACGGAATTGGTCGACCAAACAAAAGAAACTAAACAATTTGAGAAAAGAAAAAGAATACAAACATTACCATTATGAAAATATTGAATAAAGGATACAAATATGCACAACCATCTAAACCTAACTTGAGAAGAATAGCAATTCAGCTAGAAGCCGTGCCAATTTTATGCCAAACAGAGAAAATTTAAAGAAGGAACTACAAGCATTAATTACTATCTTTTCATAAACTCACAAAAATAGTTATAAACGAAACCAAACACACTCTAGAAAAATTCAACAACCCTAAAATACCACTGCTATACAGTCTAAATAAAATTAAAATAATTGTCTAAATTGCTTAAGCCCGGCATACCAATGCAACCAATAATTTTCTTAATTAATGTCAGTACCTATAAAATTTCAAAGTTTTTACTTAATATATTCAAAGACATTACAAATTTTAAACTGAACTATACGATAAACAGCGAGAAGAACTGTTATATGGACTTAATCTTTTGAAACTCACAAAGGAAAACATAATGCTATCTTTTAACATAATGAACATATATACCAATATACCTACAGGTCATACATTTGAATTTTTGGGGGAATGGTTGAATAAAAAAATAATAAAAACAATAAAACTGATAGAACATATCAATAAGAACATATACAGGTTGTTTGACTTATGCACAAAACAAAATTTTTATATGTTCAATAATCAGTCAGCTTGCAGACATATTCTTAAATAAAATAGAAAATGAAAAAAAAATATGAACGATAATAACCTATACAAAGGTCACATTTTGATTTGGCACCAATATGTTGACGATGTTTTCGATATCGTGAATACAAAAGACAACAAAATTATCAACGGCTTACACACATCAATAATCTACATAACGACATAAAATTTACAATACAAACGGAACAACAAAATAAAATTAACGTCCTAGACATCACTATACAAAGAGATATAACAAACAACAAGCTTCAAACCGGGATTTACAGAAAAAAGACAAACAGAACCCAAAAAATAACTGCTATCAGATCCTATATCTATAAAGCTAACCTAAAACCTAAAAGAAAGTGAACTCAAAAAGGACATAAACATAATCAATCAAATGTCACTAAACAATGGTTTCATGATAGATATTATCGACAAAATAATGGATGAACAAATGACCAAGCACCATCTCAGTGGTTATACAATACTCAACAAGATAACAATAACAACAAGATGTACAGATCGCAAGAATTTCAAGGGAACATCAACAATAAAATAAAAAAGATCTGCAATAAACACAACATCGTACTTACATCTAAAAGTAATAACATATTGGGACAAATTTTTATTAATAACAAGGCCAAAATAGATAAAATGGATAACAATGGTGTTTATAAGTAAGAATGTAAAACATGAAAAGGAACGTACATCGAAGAGACCCTAAGACCCTTGAAAACCGGGATAAATGAGCAGGAGACCTTTCATTTTACACCGTTATATATATACCTAAAAATTCCTTACACCCCTCCTTCAAAAATTTAATTTCTTCTCTCAGATGTACGAGCAGTTCAAGATATTGTTGAATATCGCAACGCATTGGGTATTTTGGCTACAATTCTTTCCCCGCCCTTTATTTCTATATTATTTTCCCTTTTTCGTCTTTTTTCGCTTTTATACCCATTATTCTCATACTTATTTTCTATCCTAATCAAACAAATTTTACCATTTATCATCTATAGTGAGTTATTTTTGACTTTTTTGTCAAAAATGTTAGAATATAATAATTTATTAACCTATGGGTCATTTAAAATGTCAATTTGACGTAATTTTCGTATTCTTTATTTTCTCATTAAGTATAGAATCATAACTTAGCAATTCTCAACCCCTGGACCGGTGGACCTGTACCGGTTTGCAGCGAAATTTGACCGGTCCCTGGATAATTTTTATCCGAAAACGGGACTTTTCTTTAAACAAAGCAAACCTGATAACTTCATTGCGGTTCCTGCTGGTAAGGGACAAGCGACAGAGATTCTTAACCAGTCTCAGTACATTGATGGTTCCCTGGCTTTATTAAATAACTTGACCAACTACAAAGCATTAAAGATAGATACCGCATACCGTCCATCCAAAGAAAACAAAATAAATTCTTTAATCTTCCTAAGTGGGTCCCTAAGATCCACAAGGTCGGAACACCACTTAGACCGATCATTTTGTTTATTGGCTCCCCTGTTTACCAGTTGTTCGGTTATCTAGCCATCATTCTATTTTTGGTCCTTGCCAATAAGACCAAGTACAACATCAACAACTCATTGGTTTTTGTTGAAGAGATGAAAATGCGACGTTATCTCTAATTTTGTACTGATTTCATAATAACAAAGCCAAAACAGATAAGATGGACAGCAATGGTCTTTATAAGTTGGAATGTGAAACATGAAAAGTAACGTACATCGGAGGAACTGGAAGACCCTTATAGAGTGGAACCTGATACAACCTCACACTGATATTCCCAACGATTTTTTTCTTGATGCCATTGAGTTCTTGTTCAATGGTTCTGTATTCTCCTTCCAGAACATATTTTACAGACAGAAGTTTAGTACCCCCATGCATGTCATCTTAGTCCCAACCTATCTTGCCCACCATAGTCATGGATTAGATCTTGGACTAGTGCATCTCTCAGCTCACTTTTCAGTTACCCTTCATTTACAAGTATGTCGATGATATTATTTGTCCTGTATGACAGATTACTGTATGTACAGCAGGATTTCAACTCCGTTGATTGTCACATCCAATTTACAATGACAACAGAAACCAATAAAAGTACCCTTTCTGAATTCGCTTGTCATCAGAAAAACACATCGTTTTGGGTTGGTGTAGGATGCCCACCTTTGCAGGTCATTTTATCAACTTCTTTTCTTGCTATCCCATTCACATCAAGGTTAACACCGCCAAGAGCATAAAAACAAATGAGTTTAGAATACGGAATCCTTAGGTTTCTAGCGGATGTCTTCTACAATAATAGGTTGGGTACTCAGCCACATTATGGTCCCAACCGAACTGCCTTTTCTCAACTTGATTGGTCCTTGACATATCCCCTGATGATGAGGAGCCTCCAACACTCTCCAAGTTTGTCAAGGTCCCCTTCATTCCTAGCTTCACTAACAATCTAGTAAAAATGTTTAGTGATTGTTCTTTAATGTTTACAATGCACACCTACAAACCGTTGAAAAGTTTTTGCACTGGGGTAAAAGATGTCACTCCCTTCTCCACCTGTCTAACCTGGTGTATACAATCAAATGATAGTTGCTATGTTGGTACTTCTCAAGCTAATCCTAATCCAACCTCAAATCCACAGTATGCAACGGACTGTGCTATAATGAAGTCGAGGGAGACTGCTTTGGTTGAGCATGCTGAGTCAGCAGGCCAAAAATTTGATTTTATTCGGACTAAAATTCTTTGTAGGTAGTCAATTGTTGAACTGACATCCAGGGACATCATAGAAATTTACTGCCATCTGTTCATTATCGGTTCAATATGGTTGTAGTTGACCGTTGATGTTTTCTTCTTTCATGATTGTTTTGTTAACACCGTGGTTCAGTTTTAGATACAATTAATACTTAGTAATTGTTGATGTTTAATTTGTTAAAATACCGTTTGTAAGTCTATGCTCCCTTTGGTTCTCTCGGTCCTGTGCTGTTTTAATCAATTTCATTTTAAAGATTGATGATTACCTTTTTCAATTTTAGAACGCCGTCTTTCTGTCGGTGATATATTTTTGGTTTTATTTGTATTTTATATTTCATTTATATGTCATAGTTATTAACAATTGCTTTCTCCGTTATCTTTGTAAAAATAGGAGTTGAAGTAGTCCTGAGGATGGTTCATGGATTGAACCGAAACCGATAGAACTGAATACATTTATATCCATTTTAAATAAAAAGTACAAAAAGACATGCAAAGTTTGTAATAATTATTTCAGAGAACCGTCATCGTCGTTTGAGTCTTGAATTCTCGCGTTAGTTCTAATTTCAGTTCAACAAACACCGACCGTGAAAGCTCGTAGTTATGAGATTATACAGTTTAAATAAAAAATACGTTTAATATTAGTTCTTGTTGGAGTTAAGGAAATTGAGGAGACGTTGTAATAACATTCATTAATTAATCTGGTCAATTACGAACGGATTGAAGTTTTAGAAATGTAGAAGGTTGAGGTTTTTGGGCGGGGCAGGAGTAGCGCCGCGGCGGTAGCGGTGGTGACGGCGGCGCCCAAGATAGCCGCCTCCGCCTTCTTCTTCTTCTTGGGCCGGAAACTAAAAACTCGTCTTTGTAATTTTAATTTTATCGGCCCCTTTTGCCCAGTGTTAATGAGTTTTCTCCTACCTCAGACGAGATTCTTATTACATTTTAATTGAGGTGATGTGTACCAGTATTGATGCTCACAATAGCCGCTTCCCTTTGTGCCCGCCCATTGTACTCCAAGTTTTAATAGATACCCACTTCTTTTCGGGATTCATTATCAGTTCGCCGCAGAAGAACCAACCGCACCGCGGCAACTTCGATGTCGTTGTCTCCTTCCTCTTTAAATCTCCTCATTTCGCCCTCTCCTTCCATCGCTTTCTTCTTAATCAACCGAATTTTGTGTTTTTGCCCTCTGCTGGATTTTAATTAATTTTGATCGGATGGAAAAACAACATTAAGTGAGAGGGCGATGGAACTGATAGCGGTTAGACATTAAACTTTAGGTTTTGAACCAAAGAAGTTAATCTACTTAGAGTATTGTTTTCGTCTGCGTCAGAGAGAAAACACGGCAAAAGAGGGGAAGGTCAATTTTTCCAACCAACACGTTTCGCGATATTGAAAAATGAACGGCTCCGGGGAGCGATACATTCTCGCCTAGATAGCAATACAAAAATGACCAATCCCTCCGCCACGTCCAGAGGATATCTTTATGTACGATATATCGCCTGTCCGAAAAGCTGAAAGAGGAAAAATAAACCGTACAGCTCCTTCCCTTACAGCTCTTTTATTGCTCCGGTCGTCCCGGTGGGTAAAACGGACAGTTCAAACACAGTTGATGGATTAGAAACATAATACATAAGTTTAAAAAAATACCACATCACATTAAAAATAAAAAATATTAATAAAAAAATTTAATATAAAAAGAAATCACCCCCGCGTTTTCTTCGACTCATTCAAGAACAAAAAAGAAATGGTTGTGCCATTCGATATTCAAATTACCCACGTCATCCAACGTCAAAACGCCCCTTGTAACGCCTCCACGTGCGTATATTTAAATAAAAGAATCATTTTTCTGATGGCACAAGCACCGGGAGTCAAACTACGCCGCAATCTCGTTAGAGCAAAACGGAATTGAGTGCGCGGTTTCTTTTCCCTCTCTCTCCTTTCGCTCCCCTTTCCCTATTTAGGGATCGAGACAAATCGTTTGCCAATAGCGCTATACATTTGAATACCAATTTGGTTCACCCCAGAGCAGAATTCTAATCAGTTTTTATAGTGGCATTTTTATAATAACGGCCCATCGACACACCAGCCGAAAAATTGGCCCTCCTGCTTCGAATGCAATCGTTAACCGTTACGGTCAGTGACATTTTATTGTTATTGGAAGAAACTTTGCCACACTTTCCGTTATAAAGTGGGGTAAATTTTGTGTGTTACAATAAAATTAATCAAATGCAAATAAGAACAGTACCCAACGAACCATTAGGAATGATTTTGAGGGCTAAGACCATTAGTTGAACACACACGAAAAAGAAGTTACACACCGATCATCTTCTTTGATAATCTCCAGCTGGGTACCTTAGCTATTAAAACGTTGTTAAGAGGTCGAATTTTACCTCTTTATATAAGAACATTGTAGCTCAAGCGATTAGTCGGCACGTGTTTTGTTTGGAACTGTTAAAACGGGAAACGCCCTTAGGAAAACAAAATCGGGTCGTTATGCAAATTGTCTAAAATTGGGGTTTGCTTTCATAAACTAGCAGTTGGATTTACTAAATTTACTATAAATACAATCTGGTAATTTGGTATTTAAAAATAGAATTATAAATATAGTAAAATCTTGATATAATGGATAAATATGAAGAAAAATGTTTTTACCTTAAATATTTATTATTATAATTTTATAATAATCAATTCAAGATTCCTCGCGATTAATCTCAAAAACTTCACGATGCGTGACGATCTCATCAAATAACAATAAATAACGATTATGTGGCCACCAGCATTGCCACAGAGGGGTTGGTGGTGGTTGTAATATTTCGACTTAGCAGGTTAATATTCGTTTTCCGTTCGGAAAGAAAAATCATGAATATGTTTCATTTTTATTGGCCATTTGGCCTCTCTGCAGCCCCGGGGCTGCAGGGGCAATCGGTGGCGAACGGTTGCCCCGCAATATTTCTCTCTTCATCGTCTTCTTCTACTTCGGGGGTTGCGCTCGCGTCCCATTTGCATTTTAATAGTTCGAAGTTATGCCTTCGTCGAGGAGATTTTCTACGTTACGACTCCTCGGTTATAATCGAAAGAGGAATTATGCGGAATGACAAAGGTTGTTGTCTTTACACTTCGTTTTCCGCCTTAGTGTTGGTATCCACATCCGTTTCCCCCCTTGTTTCGGATTATATTAACCACAATAAGAACAGGAGATTGTAATCGATTTGTTTTTGAATATATTATTCTACACAATTGTCCCCAGATCGATTTAGAGAATGTTCGATTTATGATATGTAACTATGGAAAGGCTATGTTGATCGTATAAAATTTGAGGGTACTTCATCAAGTCTATTAAAATAATTTTCTCTAAATTAAGATATCTCTCTGATAGCAATATTTAAAAAAATACTTAAAATAACACTTATGTGTAAGAGACTGCACAAATATTATACATAAATGATATTTTAAGTATTACAATTTTTTATCAAATATCTTTAATATTTGAAGTAAGTAGGACTATAATTGATCACTTTAAACAGTTAATTTGATGTATTTATTTAGGGGTTAATTCTGAGGATGGCTATTATGAGCCGAAACCGGTAAAGAAAAAAATAAATTTATAAAATGATTTTTGTTTAAACATTAATATTTAAGCGATAAATAATGGATAACATTGATTCATATCATAAGCTTAGTACAACCAATCTTAATCAAACGTATGGAGAAATATTAACCAAGATTAATATCGAATTATCTCACATAAATTAAATAAAATAAATTATTTGCAAATAATTATAAAGTTTATTGATGAGCTATTGATTTCGGTTATATAACCATCTTCAGACTCAGCTGAAAAGAACGTATCCGATATTATACTTTGAATTAAATTTGTTTACAAGTAAATGTTATAGACAAAAAATTTACGATACAGATAATAACAAGCGACGACGTAGAACATGTGCTTACGGAGGTTAAAGGCCAATTGGTTCTTTAAAATATTTTATTTTATTTGATCCATTTTTTATATTTTCAATGATTTCAAATATCTCATAGTAGTCTATTTTAGTGGATTTATTCATACTACGGAGCAATGTTATGTTAATTATGTTAGTATTATGCTTGTTTTCTTGTAGGAGAGTTTTAAAAAAGTTGATGTTGTTTGGGTGTTGTGCTTCTTAAACCCAATTGCTAAATTTCTACCCATCTAACCAATATATACAGCATAACAATCCGAACGAGTGAATTTGTATATACCGCTTCTTTTAATTTTATCTTTGTTATTAATTAAATATTTTCGATGGTACAATTAGTTTTTGGAGTGAACGTAAAGGTATATTTGTTTGCTATATGATTTATTGATTTGTGGTAATTGGGGCTGTAAAGTATTGAAAGAAATTTCGTTTCTTTAAAAAATGAGGATAAACTTTCTTTATTATAAGATGTGTTATTTTGGTTTGTATACATCGTTTATTAATTTAGGATCAAATGAAACAAAAACTTGAAGTTGCACTATTGGCGATGTATATTATGTTATTAATTTTCTACTAGTTTCGGGGCTTTGTTGTCCCCATCTTCAGGAAAATACGTCAATATTTTGAGAATGTGTTTAAAAAACAAAGTTTCATTCCAGTTTTATGAAACCTAAAGTTAAATTTAACATAAACTGAATGTAATTTTTTTATATTTCACTAACATGTAACACAAAATACTTATTTGTTAAAACACTTTGCGCGGTAAATCATGATTTACCTCAAAATATTGACGTATTTTCCTGAAGATACGACAAAGCTCCGAAACTAAAAGAAAATTAATAACATAATATACATCGCCAATAGTGCAACTTGAAGTTTTTGTTTCATTTGATCCTAAATTTCTTTATTATATGTTTATCTTTAATTAATTTAAAAATTTAATCAATGTATTTTATATTGTAGCCATTATTACGAGGTATTTGTATTATTATGTTATATTCATTTTCAAAATCTCTCTTGTCAACTAATGTGTGGAGTAATCTGTTAAATAGATAATTAAAGGCTTAAGATTTTAAGTTATATGCATGTTGGGAAGATGCTGGAATCGTGATGTCTGTGCTTGTAAATTTACAAAAAATGTTATATTTACGGTTATTGCTGGATCTGATGATCTTAAATCTAAAAAGTTTTGACTTTTATTGATTTCGTTTTCGTATGTAAAGGTAAGTTTAGATAGATTATTTGTGTCATGCAGAAACTCATTCAGGTTAGGTTTTCCATTCCAGATGCAAAAAACTAAAATAAATAAAAAAATTTTTGACTATAAGTTTTACTTGTAAGAAATTTTAATTCAAAGTATAATCTGATACTATAATCTACTATAATCTGATACGTTCTTTTCAGCTGAGTTTGAAGATGGTTATATACCGAAATCGATAACACATAAATAAATTTTATATTATTTGCAATTTTGTTATTTAAACTATTTCATATAAATTGTAAATACTCAAGAAATAAAAAAATAAAATCAAATACTCTTTCATTAATTTAATCTCACATTTTTTTTAAACATATCTACAAGAAGATCTAACACCAATCAAATAATAATGTTAATATGCTTAAAAGAAAACATATTAATTATGAAATTAACAAACATTATTCAATAGTTAATCATAGCAATATTAACAAATATTACTTTCATTAATACTGTCTTCATTACTTGGAATTGAATATCATTAATAATTTACACAATAACTATAATTGGAGAATCAGTGACAATAAAAAGCGTAAAAACAAAAAGTTCCACAACAACCTACCTACAGAAAAGAAAAATCCAACAAATGAAGAGAGGAAAATCCTAAAATCACTAATTTGACTACAATTAAGTTCGAAAAAAATGAGATGATTCTACTCAATACAGAAGGAAAATTTGCATTTATCAATGATGGTCGACAGATAAATACCGGGTGGGTAGTTTTTTTACTCCTACTTAGAGTTAAATAGAAAAATAAAAGAAAAGTATAAAAATGGCAAAAGTTATAAACGATATAAACACGGCAATGTTAAGTAAAAACAGTTTTAAATGCCCATAAAATTTATAAAATTTTCTTAAGAACTATGTAGTTGTCAGACGGAATGATGTTTATACTTAATAGTATGAAAAACTATTCTTATATAAATAAAATAAAGATTTATTTATTTATTTTTTATTTATTTATTTACTTCAAGGGATGTAAACAGGGTGAACCCCCAGCGAAGCATCCACAGTACAATTAACAAAATTATAATAAAGAACAGAACATAAAATAAAAATAGAATACACAATAATCATACAATAGCTCTAACAAAAAAAAATAATAGAAAGAATCAAGAATTACATTTTTTTTAACTTTATTCAATTACATCCCACAATTACGAAGTAGTAGGTATAAACTGCAATGAGGTCGTTCCGCTTATGCCCCACAAAAACCGCCTAACCCCAGTATACGAGGTATTAAACAAGTCGATACTTCGACAGTGAAAATCAAATGAGTACATAAGTCTTTGAAGAGGCGAGTTAAAATGAGCGTTGGTATTTGATCTATTAAGTCTAAAAACCTGACCACATCTAGTACGATAAGACGGCACCGAAAAGCATAATCCGGTGAGCAACACCGAAGAATTGATAAAATTGTTTGTTAACTTAAAGATGAAAAGCAGATCATATCTCAACCGCCTATCTTGCAATGATTGTAAGCCTAGCACCCTGCATCGCATCTCGTAATCGCAATATGGTAAGTAAACTTTATGGGCTAAATACCACAAAAAACGGCGCTGAACAGACTCAATGCGATTAATGCAAACAGAGTACTGAGGATTCCATACCGCTGACGAATAACCGAGAACACTACTCACATACGTCAAATACAAACTCTAATGCAACTAATATTCGAAAAAGAACGACAAGTTCTAATGACAAAACCCAACCTCTTCAAAGCTTTGGATGTGATATAATCTACATGCAAATTATATAAAAGTTTCCTCACTATATATAATATATAATCCCCAGATCGCAGATGTGGTCGACAAATTGAAGATCTGTACCGCCTAGATTGTAAGAAAACTTCAGGGGGTAACGTTTACGCGAAAATGAGATTTTAGAACACTTTTTAAAATTTAGGAAAAGAGTGTTATTGAAACAGTAGTTGTAAAACCGGTTCAGGTCACTCTGAAGTTTAAGACAATCAGGTTACGCTTTATATTTAGGTTACGCTTAAAGTAAAAATCTTGCGTGCTCAAAGCAGGCCATCACGTCATTAATATATACCAAGAAGAGGATGGGATCAAGGTGACTTCCCTGGGGAACACCAGATGTGATTCGGCGAAAAGCGGAGACACAATTGCCAACACGTACGGCCTGATAGCGATCAGTGATATATGAACTCAATCACGTTAAGAGACCTTGGGGAATATCAAAAAGTGAAAGCTTGTCCATCAATATATTGTGGTCAATCTTATCAAAAGCTTTGCTGAAGTCAGTGTAGATCACGTCAACCTACTCAGATGCGACCATAATGCTTTTAAGCATTATGTATGAAGATGGTGTAGGTCATTAAGTTGGTTTCTGCAGATCTACCCGGAAGAAATCCATGCTGCTCAACAATCAAATGCGGCTTCAAGATGTACAGTAATTTAGAATAAATAATTTTTTCAAAGATTTTAGAAACTAAAGATAAAATTGAAATTGGACGATACTGACAAACATCACTACGGAGACCAGACTTTAAGACAGGAAAAACAAAGGCCCTCCGCCATTCGCCGGAGAAAGATCAGGAGTTCAAGGAAATAGAAAATATTATAAAAAGTGGCTTTGCTAAGCTAGCGGCACAGTATTTAATGAAGCAACCGGGCAACTTGTCCGGACCAGCTCCAGCTTTAGAATCAACCTCCCTGACAGCACGCAAGACATCCTCCTCGCAAAACCAAGGCGCCAGGCCACCACCCGATGCGATACGCGAAGAATAAGTGTAGGTACCGTCAATGAAAACAGAGTTAAAGTATGGAGCGAATAAGGAACAGATACCCTGTGCATTATCGCTAGAATCGTCGAATAATTTCATCTTAGCGGGAATATCGGAGCATTCGACCCTTTTAGGTTTTACGAAAGACCACAAGCGGTCAGGGCATTCAATAAGCTGCGATTGTATTGACCTGACATAATTGTCAAAATCAGACTTAATTAAAACTTTGGAACGCCTACGCAAAATTGTAAATGATAAATAATCAGTTTTATTTCCATAAATTTTCAACTTCCGGTAGAAACTAAGTTTTTCCCGGATAGACCTCACTGTTGATCTCGAGTACCAAATTGGAAATCTGCGCTTAGATACTGGTCGATGCGGGACATGAACGTTAATTAGATTATTAATAATGGTGTAAAAAATGTCGACCGCGTCATCTACGCTCCGGCCCGCAAATTGTTCAGACCAATCAACCAAATTAAATCTGAATAAACAAATTTTCGATATAAAGCGGATATGATCAAAAGCCATTGTATGGGACGGATACGATTCCATCCTACCACTTTTATGGTGAAGTGCGAATTATGTCGATACGAGTGTAGAACAATCTAAGAATGAATAACAACGAGAAGTAGAGCTAATACTAAAACTAGAACTAATACTAGATCTAGAGCTAGAATCATTTGGGTTTAGCCGTACGTCTCTTAAGATGGAACCCAACCCAACCCAGCCTAGCTCTAGAGCTAAGGGTTTAGCCGTACGTCTCATATTCAGGCGATATACTTTTCTTTGTTATTTTTTATTTTATAGGAATATTTTTCGTCTTGAATTAAATATTTATTTAATAATTTTTTGTACTTTTATTAACAAGACGATAGTATTTCACACAATGTTTCTACCGGTTTCGGTTACGTTTAAACCATCTTCAGGAAATACATTTTTAAAAAATTTGTTGATCTTATTGACATTTTATTTTGTGATTTATGTCATGTTGTGTCAATGTGAAAAATTAAAATAGGATTAAAATAAAATTAAAATTGAATATTTCCCAAACCAAAAGTTCAAATATCTATTGTAAAGGAGGTAAAAAAGTAAAAAAAGGAAATTTGAATTTGGGAAGGGAAAATATGGGAAAATGTTATTGCGGTTTGAGTTCATTGTATATGTTAGGGTTTTTTAATTTTATTTTTAGGTGGAGTAAAAGGATTTTTCAAATACATATATAAAGGTTTTTCTGTGTAGTTAATTTGGTCATTCAAACATAAAATTTGTGGATGATTATGTTTAAATTTTCTAATTTCATAAAGTTCAAGTATTTCCAAAAGGTTACTTTTATTTTTCTTATGAAGTAATGTTGTGTTTTTTGTTTCATTAAATTGGTGTTCTTTGTTAAATATTATATGTCTTCCAAAGTTAGATCTCTGTTGTGTTCTGTGTTCTTTTATACGAGTTTTTAAACATCTCCCTGTTTCACCAATGTAAATGGCTTTACATGTATCACATTCTAATTTGTAAACGCCATTATCGTTCATTTTATTGATTTTATCTTTGTTGTTAATTAAAATTTTATCTAGTGTGTTGTTGCTTTTGGATGTTATAACTATATTGTGTTTCTTAAAAATTTTTTTGATTTTATTATGTATGTTACCTTGATATTCTATTGTTCTATAAATATTGTTTGTGTTATTTGTTATATTTGTAAGAGTGGTAAGTTTTATGTGATTCTGTTTGTTTCTGTATTTGTCAATCATTTTGTTGATGATTTGTGGTTTATATCCGTTATTTTGGCCAATTTGTTTAATAATGGATATTTCTGTTCTAAGTTCTTTTTCACTAAGTTTTGTGTTGAAGGCACGGTGTATATATGCGTTGAAAGTTGCCATTTTATGAGCATAATCATGAAAAGAATCATTTGGGATGATAGTATCTGTTTGCGTTGGGATGTATTACGTCTACCAAGAATTAACAAAGACCTACCACAATATAGAAATCCAAGAAATAATGAACAACAAAACCATTTGGAATGAAGATAAAATCAATCAAAAATGGACATCAAAAGAAAGGAAATTAGATAACCTTAGAAAAGAAAAGAAAACACAAATAATAAAAGAAAATAGAAAGATAATTAAAGATTACAACATGAAACAACATATATTTCATAAACGGATAACTAATCTAACGAACATAACATTTAACCCAGAAGAATTAGAAATGCTTAATAAAGGCCATAAATATGCATTAACAACTAAACCCAATTTGAGAAAAACCCTTATTGAATTGGAAGCAATAACGAAGAAAATGGCAACCAAAGAAACAATTAATAGAGAACTTCAACAGATATTAATTAAAGAAGAAACAAAAAGAACAACAAAAAATAAAGAGTTAATGAAAGAACGAAAAATTAATAAAGAAAAACGAATAATTAATAACATAAAATCAAACAAAACAATCTAACTATCACCAAAGCTGATAAAAACGTAGGTTTAATAATAATGAACAAAGAAGACTACATAAAGAAAACTGAAGATTTTTTAAAAGAAAACGGCTTTACAACTATTTCAAAGGATCCAACTACAAGTTTCCACAAAACAGCTAAAAAAATTATATTTAAATCCAAAGAAACACTACAAAAATTTAACAAAAACATTTATTTTATTTTACCAATGAATCCCAAAACACCAACATTGTACGGTTTGCCGAAATTACATAAACAAAACATACCGATTCGCCCTATCATTTCCTCAATCGATTCTTCCACTTACAAAACAGCAAAATTTTTGGTCAACATATTTAAAGATATAACAGGATTTGAAACTAGACACACCATAAAAACAAATACGATTTAATTAATAAACTTACAAAAATTAATTTTCCTGACAAATACATAATGATCCCATTTGACATCACTAACCTTTACACTAACATTCCAACTGATGAAACCCTTCAAATTTTAAACAACATTCTTAAAGATGGAATTAATAATGAAACCGACAGAAAAAATATATTTAACCTTTTTAAAATTTGCATACAGCAAAACTTTTGTAAATTTAAAAACATTACTACACCTACAATAAGGGCCTTCCAATGGGATCATCAGTAAGTGGATTACTAGCTGATATATTCTTAGACAAACTTGAAAAAGAACTTATAATAAACAATAACAACCCATATAGACACAACATCATAACATGATTAAGATATGTAGATGATATCATCGTTTTTATCGACAATGATAGACAAGAAACAATAACCAACTTACACAACTATATTAATAATTTACATAAAGACATCAAATTTACAATCGAAATAGAACATAACAACCCCATAAATTTTTTAGACTTAACAATTTTAAAAACAGACAACGGACTTCAATACAGTATCTATAGAAAACCAACGCAAACAGATACTATCATCCCAAATGATTCTTTTCATGATTATGCTCATAAAATGGCAACTTTCAACGCATATATATACACCGTGCCTTCAACACAAAACTTCAACCATTATCAAACAAATTGGCCAAAATAACGGATATAAACCACAAATCATCAACAAAATGATTGACAAATACAGAAACAAACAGAATCACATAAAACTTACCACTCTTACAAATATAACAAATAACACAAACAATATTTATAGAACAATAGAATATCAAGGTAACATACATAATAAAATCAAAAAAAAATTTAAGAAACACAATATAGTTATAACATCCAAAAGCAACAACACACTAGATAAAATTTTAATTAACAACAAAGATAAAATCAATAAAATGAACGATAATGGAGTTTACAAATTAGAATGTGATACATGTAAAGCCATTTACATTGGTGAAAAAGGGAGATGTTTAAAAACTCGTATAAAAGAACATAGAACACAACAGAGATCTAACTTTGGAAGACATATAATATTTAACAAAGAACACCAATTTAATGAAACAAAAAACACAACATTACTTCATAAGAAAAATAAAAGTAACCTTTTGGAAATACTTGAACTTTATGAAATTAGAAAATTTAAACATAATCATCCACAAATTTTATGTTTGAATGACCAAATTAACTACACAGAAAAACCTTTATATATGTATTTGAAAAATCCTTTTACTCCACCTAAAAATAAAATTAAAAAACCCTAACATATACAATGAACTCAAACCGCAATAACATTTTCCCATATTTTCCCTTCCCAAATTCAAATTTCCTTTTTTTACTTTTTTACCTCCTTTACAATAGATATTTGAACTTTTGGTTTGGGAAATATTCAATTTTAATTTTATTTTATTTTAATCCTATTTTAATTTTTCACATTGACACAACATGACATAAATCACAAAATAAAATGTCAATAAGATCAACAAATTTTTTAAAAATGTATTTCCTGAAGATGGTTTAAACGTAACCGAAACCGGTAGAAACATTGTGTGAAATACTATTGTCTTGTTAATAAAAGTACAAAAAATTATTAAAAAATTTTTTTTCTTTGTGTTGTCTTATGTTTCGTTGGTATAACAACAAACATTGTTATTTTAAATGGAATGTATATATATTTTTTTGCATATTCTGATAGAGCACAATTTTCTCTACACGATGAACGCATGTACATTTTTTTAAAACATTAGGTTTAATATTAATCTAATGCCTCATTAATTTTAGGCATTAAAATGATGTCGTTGACAGATTTAAATGTTAAAAGATGGCAGTATACGCCAGTATTAGCCAATATAACCAAATATAGAGTAATTAAGCGAACGACAAAAATCGAAATAATATTTCGATTATGATTACGATTAACGATGTATGCGTATGGTGATTGAGAACAGTCTCAAAGTGAAGTTTGTGCACTGTTCAATAATATTTACGCCGATACACGGATTAAACAAAAAGTTTATCTGTTAACATCATTTCAACGCCTACTAGCTTGCATTTTCTGATTTAATATTTTTAGAATATGAATCTTTTCTTATACAACCTTATGATTGGATATATTCATCGCATATAGGGATTTATGCCGTCTCAAAATATGCAAAAAAAACATATGCATTCCATTTAAAATAACAATGTTGGTTGCCATAGCAACGAAACAAAGAACAATACAAACAAGTAAATATTGTTATTGTAATAAATTAATTTGTTAATTGTAAGAGATACAAAAAGATGCATCAAAGCGGATTCGAACAAAAATACATTATTTTTAGAAGATACTTTACAGTTTACAAATAAGACATAAGAAATGTTAAAAACTTGTAGAGAAAAAATACAACGAAAAATGTCTGATAACCACCCCATTTCAACACCTTGTGATTACAATAGAAAAATTAAATTAACAGTGCCCGAGTGGTTATTTGAAGCTTAGACAATGAGCAAAATTTAAACTTTTTAGGTAAAGTCATTTTTGAGGAATGTTGAAAAAATTATCTCAAGGCTTGCTGCCTTGAAAGAGCTCTACTTCCGTTATTAAGCAAATTCGGATTAAAGTAATTTAGGTTCAATCATTAATAATAGCGATATATACATGATACTCTATACTCAAAAGTGACAAACCACACAATCTACTCTGTGACATTGTTGATCTTAAATAGTAAACAACTTATTAAAAAAAGCCCTTTTAGGCGCCCGGGTGTAGTGCAACCCTTGTACCACTTTGCAACCCTTTTTAGTTCGATACAAGTATAAAATTATCTAAAACCGAAAACTAAAAACATTTGAGTTTAGCGGCACGTCTCATAGGATGGTTAAATCTAAATATTTCTAATTCCAAGTCTAATCAAAATCTAATGTATGGAAAAACTTTATTTTATGGTTTATATGGTTATACATTATATATTGAACTTAAAAAAATTCAATGTATAAAAGCCCCAATTATTACACTAAATGATTAGTTAACTTCTATAGTTAGAGTATAAAATGCATGTGATTTATTGATTTAAACATATCAGACGCATTATT
The DNA here is from genome assembly GCA_036711965.1 of Onthophagus sagittarius. Classification (NCBI taxonomy): domain Eukaryota; kingdom Metazoa; phylum Arthropoda; class Insecta; order Coleoptera; family Scarabaeidae; genus Onthophagus; species Onthophagus sagittarius. The sequence goes on along the minus strand of JASERS010000005.1, from coordinate 10,310,078 downwards.
TATGCTGAGATAAATTTGAAAAACTAATAATAATTTTTTTCCCTCGATTCGGGCACATACTATATACAGGTAGTTTTTGTGTAGCAAAAAAAGAAAATTGGATATATAGAGAAAATAGAGAATATCCTTGATTTTAAATAGATTTTCTTTAATTAATATGCTAATAATTTTGCATAGTAATTATCGCGCGTAATCCAGCGTCGGACGAGCGATAGATGTCGCTTTGATGTCGCGAATTGTATCGAACCGGGGAATCCCCAATTGGTTTCGAACACGTTTGATTTACAAATGCGACCCGGCCGCATCGCGAACGGCTTATTTAGTGATGGGATGTCATCAAAAACTTCAATTTGCCACAACCTCAATTTAAATAAATATACATTTAGGTATCTAACTTTTTATGGACGGATAAACTTTTTTCGTTAAAAGTTTCTTTGGGTCCGATTCCTTTTCGGGCTCATTTAAAGAGACCGAATATTATAAAAGAGATCACCCGACCGCGCCCTTTTTTCGCCGGAATTCGTTTACATATTAATCCTTTGCCGTGGAAATAAGTGGCGGAGGCGAGGGGCGGCACAAAGTGAACTGTTCCATTGCAGGCACTCGTTATTAAATACTTTGACACCCCACACGGTTCTAACGCTCGCCTCGTTCTCGGTGCAAAACGTTCCCCCAAAAAAGGAACTCGACGAAATGAACCCAACCCTGTGTAGATTAATCAATGCTTTGGATAAAGTTTACTTATTTCTCTTTAACACCTACTTCAAACACTACAAGCATTGGTGAAAATTGTTTAATCTAAGGGAGTATCAACCCAAAGGCTATTGTCCGTTTATAATGTTAGTTGTTAGTAGATAGATAGATAGCACATCCTGCGGTTTTGGTCCGCGTACAAACGTAGTCCTAATAGGAGATGTCCGAGGAAGGAAGCTTCTGGGGTTAAGATCCGGTCTGCGGTCGGTATCTAAGACGTCGATTTTAGTTTCGCAACAGCAGGATTAATCCTACCATGGGGGGTCAAATCTCTTCTTCGGACCGCGCCCCCGGACTCTCGTTCCACGTAACCCCTTTTACAAGAAACACTGCTAATACTGTGCGATTATTACACGACGCCGGCGTCATTAATCAATAGTCAGTGAATGCGGCCGCACAGAACTTCGCGCCCGGTAATTAGTCACGGGATTAGATGCGTACGGCCCGGGCAGGTAATTAACCGCCTATTTTGCATCGATAAACGCCGTCCCGGTGATAAAAGTCCGCATTCACTACGGCGACACCGAGAAATTGCCGCGAAGAGACCCTTCTCTCACTCGCTTCGTATGGTACATAGGGTTTAGGACGAATCTTAGCGAACCCTAAGGCCTGGATTAGGCTCTATTTGTTCTACATACACGCGCGAAACGCGGGTCGCTCCTGAAACTCCTCCTAAGCTTACTTAGTGTGGGTTACGACGGTGAATTGTAAATGTAACGAGAGAGGAGTTGTTTGTTTGGCGCAGCTACTCTAGAGGTGCGTCTAACAAAGTCCCGTAGTTAACTAACTTGAATCATTTAACAAGGTAAAGATGTAAAAGTTACATACAACATCAAATAACTGCATAAATAAAAAGCAGTTTCAATATTTAAGGATATAATAGTTACAAAACGATCTCGTTCAATTACGTAAAGTATGCGTTCAATAACTCGTGCTGATACAACAGTCCATTCACGTCAAAACGAAGGTAACCTATTCAAACGAGAAGAATGGGTAAGTATCAAATAGACACCCAATGCTCTTTGTTTCTAGAGTAGAAAACATGTATTTCGCTATTAGTAATAAATACACGTTCCGTTTTATGGTATTCAATAAATTTTTTTCGCAATTACACAAAGTAAAATTACTCGCCTCGTAGAGTTGTTTATGGAATCGTGGATTTCAAACTCGCAATCTGGTCTTAATCAATAGAATTTTTTTTCTCGAACGGGGCGATTCAGCACCAAATCGACCGCCATTATCCCGGTCATTCAAATAACCCGTCATTACGGCTTGTTAGCCGCACCGTGCCGACTTCGGCTCACCGTCTTCTATGAGTCCCTCTCTCGTCTCGATGAAAATTGGCGGTCGTAAATATGACCATTCCTAGATTGCTTATCAATTGTCGGTGCACAGATGTTCTTCTCTCTTCTCGTCGAACTGATGCTCTCGTCCGACCCGACTTCTTTTTTTCAGGCCATTACTGAAAAGGTTTAGATAAAGGTTACCACTAAACGCGTAATTATATATAATTCCATGGTCCTCTCTCGGGGCTTGAAAGACCCAGGCGGCGCACGGCCACGGATCTCGCGTGGATCGTCGTTATTATCCATCTATTTTGTAAATTCGAACGTTTTATTAGTACCTTCGGTTTTAAATTTTTCCTTTTTCATAACCAATAAAATATAAAATCAGATTCAAATATAAAGAATGTTAAGAAAAGTGGTAATAATTTTTTTTTTTTTTGTTAAACGGTTATAAAATGAATATTTATCTAATAATGTAACAAAATATTAACTTGAAAGCTCAGTTTCCAAAATGCCATTGAGCTTTACAACTAGATCCCATTTCACAAAACTACAAATTACAATTTTATAATTACAAGTACTTGTAATGCATCATCTACAAGTACTTACAGAAATTTTACAAAAAATCAGGAAGTTTAATTCTTTAGTTTGATCTTCAAATTTGCAGAATAAATAAATATTTGCATAATATTTTTCTCGTTAGCGTCATCGACTCTGGCAAGGTTGCAAAGAATGTTGCAAACGTAAACAGTTTAGAGATGAAAATTTTCTTTTAATATTCTAAAGTCCCTAAACAATTTTCTACTATTCTTCGTGTTGACTTATGAACTTCGTTAATTCTGATCACTCATACGAAATGAGTTTTGCTGGCCAAAATTTAATAACTTTTACATAATTGTTTTTATCGTAGTCAGTAAGCATTAGTAAGTGACCAGTTGTCTGATCACAACAGTATCGCGGTGAGGAGTCATAGTTAAATAAAATTACTTGTATTAATATATAGATTGTGTTCTCAACACAATCTATAAAGTAATGAACAATAACAAAGTAAATAATGTGAGCAATTAAAAATTTAAAGTAGCTAAAATAGAATATAATCATAGACTTATCAATCGCAATGTTCAGGGAAAATAATGTGGCAAATTATTAACTAAAATCGGTCCAGTACCTTTCACTAAAATAAGTCGAATTTGACCCTAACGAAGTTAATGATTTTTTCTTAATTTTTTTTGATTTTCTCTTTTGACATGATTAATAACTTAAATAGCTACTATTTAGAAAACAAATTCACTTATTTTCTTAATAAAATTGATGCAAAACATTTTAGTTTTCATTCGGGAAAGTATCTTTTATTGATGTACGTAACATTATTGATTCGCTTAAGCCAAAATCTACTAAAAACATATATGGCCTAAGTGTAAAATTAATTAAACAATTTAAAAATTTAATGATTGAACCTCTTACTAAACTTATTAATTAACAATAATGCTTTGAAAATAGGTCTAATAGTTTCGGTCTTTAAAACGGGAAGTCCTGATCATTTGGAGAATCATCTGAGTAATAAAATTGTTGATTATTTTGAGGATAATTCCTTGTTTGCTGCCCATAATACGGATTTCATAAGGATAAATGCATATCTGGAGCAATAGCTGACTTTATTGAAAGAACTCTTGAGTGCTTTTAGCAAGGGTAGTATTTGTTGGAAGTTTTAATTTGAGTAAAGCTTTCGACTGTATACAATATGACCTTTTGATTGAAAAATTAAATAAATATAATTTTGATAATCCCAGTTTAAAACTAATTAAATCCTGTATTACATGTAGAACTCAAACTGTTAAATGTGGAAATAGCTTTTCAGAAAAGAAATGTTATTAATTTCAGTTGTATTTGTCCCTCAAAGGTCAATTCTAGGACCCTTATTATTCTTGATATATATCAATAATCTTGCTCAAAAGTAAGTCAATCAAAATCAAAATGTAAACACAATAAACTTTGGTGATAACCATGAAGTGATACAGTCAAAGACGCATACTGCGCTTAGTGGTGCCGAAAGGTGGTACACTGAAAACACGACAGTTATTGCGTTTAACATAAATTCTGATTATGTAAAATTTCTAGGCATTTATCTGGATCCTAAATTAACTTGGGCTAAACATATCCAATAAATCATCTAGTAGTATATATCTACTTCGGCTCTTAAACAATAATGAGTCAACACAAGTATTTAAATGTGCGTATTTTTCACTCTGTCAAAGTAGAATGACATATGCACTTCTGGTTTGTGGGTATTTTAGATTTTAGATAACTTAAAATAAAGAGATGATTGCCGTAGCTCTTTTATAAAACAAAAAATTTAAACCTTCCCGGGATTGCACATCCTGGAATGTCTGTTTGTCAACATGTATTGTTTTATACCGATTATGACAAGTGTGATATAATGTTTTATATTATTGTATACTTGTATCAAACTAAAACTAGAACTAATACTAAATCTAAAACTAGACAGATTCCGGTTTAGTTTTCATTTTTGTTTTGCTCTAGATTGTCTTAAATTCTTTTGGAACTGAAAGTGTAACTAACATCACTAGCTTCAGAACGAATACTAAATCTAGAAACATTAAAGTTTAATCGTACATATCTTAAGACGGCTAAACTCTAATGTTTCTAGTTCTTAGTCCAGTATTAGCTCTGAAACTAGGTTGGATTGGGTTGGTTTCGGTTTAAGAAACGTACAGCTAAACCGAAATGTTTTTAGTTCTAGATCTAATATTATCTCCAGCGTTATTGTTGGCTCCATTTTTAGTTCTACAGTATACAGTACTATAATACTGGTTGAACATGTTTTCGTGTAGTTAGGAAAAATATCCGAACACAAGAATATCTTACGTTGAATTGGGTCGGGTTGGGTTGGGTTGGATTTTCAAAAAAATGGAAATAATTAGTTAACTTCTATAGGTAGAGTATAACATTAGGGTAATTTAGGGCCGGTTGTACAAAATACCGATAAATCTGTCCGACAACTATCCGGCCGATAAACTTATCGGGAGGATATAAATATTGTACGTATTGTTTTTGTAGGGAGAATTGCTATCGACTAAAGAAAAGGTGATTGGTAAAACTTTTTTCCTATATCTGTTAATATGTGTAGTTGAATTGGCAACACTAACGCCATTATTTGTAATTTGAATTATGATTTTGACGTTTTTGACAATAACATTTGTGAATATTGCACCCTTGGCATCTGCAAAAATATTGAAATTATGTTTAATTTGAACGATACTAGTAACAGCAGCAAGTTTGCAAACGATTTTTTGGTTAATATGTAAAAAAAAGAAAGGAAATGGTAATCGGACAACGATCTAGCCATATGGAACAGAAGATGATACCGATTTTTTTACGGTTTCAAGTGATAAAAAATGTTAAGTAACTATTCTTTTGGTTCTTTTGTTATAAAAAACTTGGGCAACAGAGATATCTAGTGGATAACTGTCTTATCGGGTACCCTGGGTACCCGATAAATTATCCAGCCGATAATCTCTTCGACAAAAATATCCATTCATTGTAATACAGTACAAACTAACTTATCGGCTGATAACTGAGATAAGTTTGAAAAGTCAATAATCAATTCTTTTTCCATTTTCCTTCTATGTAACTCGGTCCGGAGACATACATTGCTCTGAGTTTCTTTTTCAATTTTGAGAGATTTTTTTGAGAAATTTGAGAGATTGTAGGAAATATAAAGAACCAACTCCATAAATCTAATCCATGCGTGTAAAGTAAAGAGACTAAAATTATATGTATCTACCCAAAATAGTCTTATTATAACCTTCTCCAAATTATTCATTTCCGTTGTATGGTTCGTATGGTTGGGTTGGGTTGTGATGAACTTGTATGGTTGCAAAGCATACCATACAAGTAGATGTAGGAGGAGTGTCTTAATATGCTGCATACTTTACCATCGATCATTGCAAAAAATAATTGAAGCTAACTTATCAATTTTGGATTCTATATTTGAAGCTAAACATTCGATTATCTCGGCACTTTCTTTTGCAAACTCTATAAATATGGATATCCAAAATCGAGTCGAAGAAGGAGTTGGGTTCTCCCACATGATATATACGATCTCGATCTCGTGATTTTCTGGATGCCCAGTCCCTCTGCGGCCTTAATCAAATTAATCGCCATTTTAATGCCTGCAACCATACTTTGGATCTTATTATTGCAAATTTTTGTTCTATCTCTGACATAGCGCTCAGCGATAGCCCTTTAATTCGTGAAGATATATCTCACACTACTCTTGAGTTTTCCTGTCGGGTAATCGCACCTCCAAATCTTAAATATAACTCTCCCGCTTGCTATAACTACAGAAAAGCAAAATTTGATTTATTCAATTCACATTTTAATGGGGTTAACTGGGAAAGAGAGTTGGAGGGCGATGATGTTGATGATTCTGTGGATGCATTTTATGCTCACTTGCATCGCGGTATTGAGAAACATGTTCCCAAAATGCATAAGAGAGTGAGTGGTTTTCCCGTTCAGTGCTGTGCGGACGATTAATGAAAAGAGGAAGGCGCATAGGAAATGGAAGCGTTATGGAAATCACGTTGATTATCTTACCTTTTCTCTGCTGAGAGGGCGAGCAAAATTCCTTATTGATCGGGATTATAAAAATTATGTTAGCCGTGCAGAAATAAATATAACGCACAATCCCAAACATTTCTGGTTATTCTTAAAACGAAGAAAGGGCAGCAATAATATACCGTCTGCGGTACACCTGGATGATTGCACAGCTTCCGATCCTTCGTCCATCTGTTTATTGTTCGCAGATTCTTTTCATTGTGTGTACTCAATCAACTAGACTGATGCGGTGTCTGGTGTCTGTCGTTCGACATCAGTGGTACAGTTGCAACGTGCTTCGATCAGGTTGAGGTTGAGGAGGTACTGGCAGGAATTGATGCTTCAAAGGGTCCGGGTCCGGATGGTATACCAGCAATTTTTATTAAAGAATGTTACGCGTCTTTGTCGATACCTGTAACTATTATACTGAACAAATCCATTGAATCTGGAGTTTTTCCACGTTTTTGGAAGCGGGCACATATAGTTCCTATCTTTAAATCTGGTAATAGAAGTGATGTATCCAATTATAGACCAATATCTTTATTATCGGTGACGTTGATGGAGTGATATAAAGGCGCTGCGAATGTTGGGCTTTGTCATAAGATCCACAGAATGTTTCAAAAGCGTAGAAGCAGTAAAAGTTTTATATTTTGCTTTCGTATTCAGTGTACTAAATTTTTGCACTACCATTTGGAACCCACAGTATCACACTTATATAAATAGAATTGAAAGAATTCAAAAGAAGTTTCTAAAGCACTTAACCTATAAATTTAATTTAAGCTATAAAGATTATAATTCTGCGTGCAGCTCTTTCCTACTTCTTCCACTTCACCAGCGCCGCTTTTGTAACGATGCTCTTACATTTCATAAGATTGTCAACAATAGATGTGCCTCCTCGGTATTATTGGGATGTGTGAATATACGTATACCTTCCCGATCTTTAAGGCATGAGTCAATTTTTTATACTCCCATTCCGAGAACAAATTTATTTCAAAATTCTCCTATGATTCGGATGGCGATTGCTTGTGATCGGTTCCATACTACTGGCAACGGTATAGATGTGTTTAGTATAACTGCCGTTGAGTTACAGAAAGCACTGATCAACAGTAGCGTAAACAAATGTATGCTTTATTTTATTTTCTGCTTTATAGAATAATTATTGTTTTTAGTTAATTCATTCGTAATTAACCGCACAATGTATTTGTAATATAGTAGTTTTTGTCAATGTAGTGACACAATCTTTTGGGTTTGTCCCGTTTTGTGTCCACTGGCAGCAATAAATAAATAAATATAGATGTACGGTCGGTTAATCGCAAAGGAATTAATGATGAAATCAACAAATGAAAATCTGATATTTGATCTGTTTGATGTCAGAGGATCCATCACATCCCCACTTACACATTAATACGAGATCAGTTTCATCATATTGGCACTTACTGGGATAGTTATCGAGAGAGAATCAGGGTAATAATCTTTCTTTGTGCTCTTTAACTTGGTAATAACTAGATAATAATTTGCATCATTGTGTTGTAGCATACTATATCGCCAGAGCTAACGACTCTTCTGTATTCAATGGACTTTCACTTTCATTTTGGAATAATATACGATAAACCAAATCTTGCAGATCCGTTGATATGTCTTTTATTACTCAATAATATTTACTCATTAATAAATTTATATATAATAATTTATATACTGATTAATATTTCGCAGTTCTTGAAAAAATGCATTGGTCCAAATCTTCAGTCTGCAGCAAGCGAGTGGAATTTCTTCTCTTTGTCCTTTCGCTGAAATCACGAAATGTTTTACACGGACGGCCTACTTCTGAGGCTTCTGCAGATATAGATATAGTTGCTATATACTTTCCTCTTGTAAATTCTCAAGGATATCTTTATGTAACCATCCAAAATATTGTTCTAAAAAACGTTTACGACAATAGCAGACGTTGTTGACTAGTTTGAACAACACAATCAAGCTCTTCTTGAGATAAATGAAAATGGCCTGCGATATAATTAAGCCACATACTATTGGTAAAACACTTATTAAAGCAGCGTTCATGGAAATTGCACGATTGGTGTTTGGACCCAATGATGTTAAGGAAATGAGTAAGTTATATCAAAACCTCGAATATAATATCTGGATGGCCAAACTTGCATCCATGGTCGATATATCCAAACATTATAATGAACTTAATAAAAAATGCAGAGACAAAACGAAAACATATTAACGTGTTCTGATAAATTGCAGGGATTAAAAAAAGCTCGTACCCTCAAAGCAGGAGTTACACCACGAAGCTGTAGAAATGTTTGAAAAAACCAAAGAGTAAACAGTTGAAAATAGGCAATTAATTCTCATTTATTAGCTCAATCACATTTATTTTTGCTGAAGAATAAATTCTACCACTATTTTTACTCCATTAATACAGAACAATACTATGATTTCATTCATATGTATGCATTTTCAGGCTACTTTACAATTCTGGGAAACGCTAATTTATTCGCATTACTTAGAATAGAATGAACACGCTTTGATACAACATGCATATCTGCAATAGCGTGATATTGGCTATCTGTACCTACCCAGTGGAAAGCAATAAATAACTGCATTTCAGATGATAGTGCTTTACTTCGTTCTATAGGGTGCTCCAATCTATGTGTAATAGGTCCAAAAAGTTCTTGAAGTTTCTGAGTCGTCATCCTAAAACAATCTAAAACTACATTGAATTCGTAAACCATCATAAAATTATAGAATAATGTTTCATCTTCGGAAAATATTTTCCACATTTTCTTAAAAGCAGACTTGCTCTAAAGAAAACTACAAGAATCAAAAACTAGGTTAAAATTAAATGTTTCTTTAAAGAAGTAAAATTGTAAAAAGGGCCTATAATCCACTAAAACTTACAGCTTTACAACTGTAGTATTTTCTAATAAAATTTCATTACAATATTAATAAAAAATCCTATAAGTTTAAATCCTATAAGTTTAAACATTTCCTCCTGTACTTAGAGCTGTTGTCGTGGCTCTTGCGTATTACGAGAGAACCCTGCACTTCATCTGCTTAATTACAATGCACGATCCTTGTATACGGGCTAGATTATTACAGAATAACCTGAAATGTTGTGTTACTTGGAGAAGACGATCCGATTCATGCACTACTAAGACAATAAAAATGCAAAAAATGCAGAAACAATTGTATGGGACATCAAAAAATACTTAATATTTGGAGGTTTTATATTCCTACTAAAGATTCCTTATATGTTGCTAAATTAATTTAGACTTTCGGTACCGCTGACAAATCTAACTCAACCTGAAACTAAAATCTAAATACTGCAAAAATGTTTTTACGCATGATATTCATTAAGTAGAGTACTTTTATAAAAGTATAAACTTTCTATACTTTGGGAAGAACGTTCACATATTGAGTTTGATAACATAATTTATTATTATTTTCTCGTCATACACACTCAATCAATACAAAATTAACGTTAACGTAACACATGTCATTCTGAAACGTTACATAAGCATTAACCTATGTAAATATCTTAACTGATTTAAAGATGCGTTACAACTAGGGATTCGGCCGTCTCGGCTCGTTGTTTTCCTAAGGTCCTAAAGGGAGGACAAAACGGGGGCCGGCAAACGGATTGAATACTTAGTACGAAATCCATAAACCAGAGAGGAAGTGTTAAGCCCCCATTTAGTCTAAGTCTGATTCCATTATCTGTCGGGGCGCATACAGCCCGCGATCTTAACCCTTCGGTTTCGGTTCCTTGGGGTTTCCGCTTTTAGACGTTGCCGGCCCCAAAAGGGAAGGGGTACGCGCTCGTTGCGGCCTCTTCCGCTCTGCGGTGGTAAGCAGGAAAAGGCTCACAGTTTTCTTTTCGACTGAGAATGAAAGGGGGACGAATTTCTCACAAGTCAAGAGATTAAGTGTGCAAATTATTAATGGTAATGTTTTAATTGTTTTTTAGGGGTCGCTGAGATTTCTTTACATAAATTTTGGCGAATTTAAAAAAAAATGTTTTGAAATGATAACTCCAAAAGTGAATTTATGTGAAACAACGTAGATTGTAGTTTATTATGATATAGGGGAAATTGATTTTATTATGCGGCCATTCGACGAATTTAATGCCGATGGCCGCGCAATTTATGGTCGATATAAATTACTCATTTCGGACGGTGGCCCATGCGCTCGCACAGAGCGTCTGCTAATTGATAATTAGCAATAAATTTCAGGCGATCGGTTCCACGTACGTGGTCAGTTTACATCTGGCAGGCTTTTAAGGACGGTTTCTCGTCGATTTCAATATTTGATCAAGACTTTTTACTACCGAATATTATCTTTATATCGTACCGTTATTTGTAATTTAATACATTTTGATGGGACCCCTAATTGTAGATGGCATACCATGTTGGGAGGTATGGATCGGGGGAAATTTTAAATCCTAAAGATGCCTTTAATCACCGCCTCGCTATTTCCCGCTGCAACAGCAACGGTCGACGCTAACTCAATTAATAGTCCATTTTCGCCGTTAAGTTTGTTATTTTCTTGATTAGTTTGTGCAGCTGCCGTCGAGGCTCTTTCCATCGGTCGCATCTTCCTCCTTAATATTCTCTACCCCTTCACACTAAATTACCACTTTCTGGCATCCATTTTTACACCTTGTCCAATTAATAAAATCTCATCAACATTTTACAATCCGTATAACCACTTCTATACGTTTTAGTGTAGTTACTAATAATTTTTAGCGCTCATAGGCACATAGGGTCATAAATGATTCCTTAATATAGGGAGTAAAAGTATCTTTAATTATCTGCAATAAAAAGTCTTTTTAAAAAATTTTCTACGCCACTGCTAATTTGACCAAAAGAGTAGCACCAATTGTTTATCAAATTGAGTCCTGCAAAACTTTATTTTAAACAACAATTTTTAAGAAAAACAAATTTGAAGAAATTAATTACTGAAAATTTAAACATCACAGTCATTGGTATGGAGAATATTTCACGACGACCTACCAAGACTAGAATGGTCACGGCTGCTTGGAAAACGTAAATGCCTCAAAAACCGTTGCTTTAATCAAACATCTGTAAGAGAATTAATACATGATTGCAATTTACACAAAAATGTTTCCGATTTGACAAAATTAACAGTGGCGAATTTTTAAAACAGGATATTTTTAGTACAGTTAACGTTTAATTTTAAAGAATCCTTAACATCCTATATCTCGTTAAAAGGCCATTTGGGAGCCCATGTTAAGACTATTCATCTTAATTTTTCTTGTATTACCTGCCCTAGCAGTATGTCAACAGTTTTGAATCACTCTGTATTATATACACATACATATATTCCGTAACCTTACCCGTATGTCAAAATTTTCATATCTCAAAGCAATTTTCCCCATTGAAATTGGTTGAAATGCCATTAATCTGTTCCAGCTCCTAAAACATCACCTTAGGGTGGAGATATAGGGAAAGGAGAGACGTTGGCGATCGAAGAATACTGTGAAGGGATGGGAGATACTGAATTGGAATAAAGAGAAGAAAGAGAATACTTACATCGGGGCGGGGAGGGGACATCCGTGATTGATTATTTACCGGTGGATCAGAAAATGTTTTAGAGGATAGAAAGGTAGAAAGTGGGAGAAGCGGTAGAGTCGGATCACCAACCGTTCAAGGTGGAGCTAAAGGAGATGGGCGGCAGAAGGCCATCGGAACTGGAGAGCAAGTTCATCAGGACAGACTGGACGGAGGAAGGGGTACCAGTTAAAGAGAAACCTCGACACTTGTCAATAGAGGGTACAAGGAATCAAGAAGTTGGTAGCCCTTAGCCAGGTAGTCCGGGAGGCTAAACTGAAAAGGGACTGTGCACATAGGGGTGAGAGAGTGGAGAGGAAGGACTGGTATGATGGCGAGCGCAAGAAGGCGAAGAAGGAGGCGAAAGGAGGTTGAGACAGTGGAGACGGAGGAGATAGGGGTAGATAGATATAGATTAGAGGGATACCAAGGGAAGGGGAGGTCTACCGGCATCTGAAATAGATAAAGAAGGGTAAGGACAGGATCACCAGCGAATGATACACATGACAGAATGGAAAGGGTACTTTATGGGATTATTAGGAGGGGTTGAAACGAGGCTAATGGAATTGAGAGGCTGTGTGAGATATGGGGGACAGGAGATAGCAGAAAAGGAAATGGAAGTAGTGCTTAGGAGATTAAAAAGAGTAAGGTGCCAGCGGTAGATGGGATCCATACCGAGGCATGGTTGGAAGCATCAAGGGTGATGAGAATGAAGTTATTGGAAGGGCTGAATAGCATAAGAAGAGGGGATGGGATTCCGGCTGGATAAAAAGTGGAAGTAATTTCCCCAGTATATAAAAAGGGCAATAAGGAAAGTGTAGATAGCTATAGGGGAATTAACCTACTTGACTCGGTATACAAAGTATACACGATATTGTTGGGAACAATGGAGGAGGAGATGGGAGCTGGGGAAAATTTTACGCTCTGTTTATAGATCTGAAGGCGGTGTTTGAAGGAAAGAAATGGAGACTATGGCTAGGGTAAAAGTGGCGTATAAGGTGAGCGACGTGTTCGAATGCTGCAGGACGTGCAAGCTAGATATTGGAGATGGGTACTTGGGGTGGCGAGAGACAGATTACGTACAGGGATATAAATTACGGAAGGGCTGCGTAGATATTTGGTATTGGAAGGAGATAAGGAAAGGAAGAAATTGGTGGTTAGGTTCCAATGTGGAAACAAGGAGCGTGCTAATAGATACCAGCCGATGAGAAGTGGTGTTGTAGGCTGTGCAAAGAGAAATAGGAAACATTGGAACATATGTTGAAAGGGTACAGTGAGTTGAGGAAGGAGGAGATGGGGAGAGGAGAAGGGAAACGATGGATGAGAAGGGATGAGAAGAATAGGGTTTTGGGGTGAATGGTGGGGAGGTTAGACGGAAAACGGATTCTGGGAGGAATGGATGGTGTGAAAATGGAGGAAGAGAGTAGAGGGTGTAAATAATATTTCAATGAGGGAAAACATTGTAAACATAATAATGTACACAATATAACTCTTATAATAATATCTCTTTTAGATATAACCCTTTTCATCTTAGGCTCCTCTTCAAAACTAATTTTTCGTTGAACCACCGTATACTGCTGTGACTGTAGATCGTGTAACTCCTCAGTTGTCAGCTTCTAAAAGTGTTCCTCGATGAGTTCGTTCACATCTCTCCCCTCCACCTTCAAATCCATAGATTATCCCCAGAGAAACAAGCTCCTCCTTCACTCAAACTTCGGGTTTCAATCTTTCGAAGGCCCTTTCATCTACAGCCTCAGGCCACAGCTTCTTTCATGTACAGGTTAAGGTCCTCGTTATAACACCAAGCCAGTCTGGGTAAATAATATTTAGGCATATCACAATGTTAAAGTTGTCCTCTCAGAACGTTCGAAAATTAAAGTTTGTGTTCTCCATCACCTAAAAGCTGCACCGAAACATGTGCTTGGTGTACAAGTTCTTACAATCAGAAATCACCTGCTGATCCATGGATTACAGGATAGGAGTGATGTTGGGTGGTAAGTAGAGGACCTCTATAAACTTGAACTCACAACAAGTGTTGCTCGATGAGTTCGTTCACATTTCTCTCCTTCACCTTCAGATCTATGGATTATCCCCAAAGAAGCAAACTCCTCCACCACTAAAGCTTCGAGTTTCAATCTTACGAAGGCCCTTTCATCTACAGCCTCAGGCCACAGCTTCTTCCATGTACAGGTTAAGGTCCTCGTTGTAACACCAAGCCAGTCCAGGTCAATAATCCTTAGGCATATCATAATGTTAAAGTGGTCCTCCCAGAACGTTCGATAATTTAAGTTTGTGTTCTCCATCACAAATATGTGCTTGGTGTACAAGTTCTGACAATCAGAAATTACCTACTGAACCATGGGCTACAGGATAGGGGTAGTGTTGGGTAGTAAGTAGAGAACTTGAACTCTTCGAGTAAATCATCTTCGAGGTTTGGTAGGTATGTCGGGACAATGTCGAGGACGAGAAGGGCTTGTATGGCTTGCAGGTTGTTTTCCTGTAAATATTTCTTAATACTAGTTACTACTTAATACTAGCAGAGGCTTAATTTTGCAATTAATCTATCCTTCATGGGTTTGTAACCTGAAATCGTCTTCTCCTCTGCCGTTATGTAAGTACTATTCGGCATGTTTTTCCAGAAAAGCCCTCTCTCGTCACAGTTGAAAATTTGCTGAAGGATGTATCCTTTGACTTCCATTAGTTAGGAAAACGTTTTAATGTAAATCTCACAATCAGCCGCATTCACCATGCCTGATGATGAAGTGAATAACGGTCCATTTCCTAAAGTTATCAAACCAGCCTCTAATGGCTCTACTATACCTCGTTTGTGGAGGTATGTTGGAGCTGCTTCAGCAAATCACCGTAAATCGCTCGTGGCTTCTCAATTATGATGCGCTGTGTTAACGTTCCTCATTGAAGCTGCTTCTCTGCCATCAATACTACCTACCAGTCCACATTTTAATGTCCAAAACCCAACTTATCAAAAATGCGTCGAAAACGAGGGAAGCAAGCAAACAGACTGAGGTCTAGTCTGAGGTGTGAGAAACTTTAGAAGCTGCATATGACCCAAACATGCGCCCCACATGTTGTGCAACGTGTATAGTAGTGTAATGTTCAATTCCTCGTATCTCAAATCTGAAAGCAAAATATCGCTCGATGGCGGCTCGTATCTCAAAACAATCGTATATTAAGGCACTTATATAGCGAGATACCACTGGTTATACTGGTATTTAAGTGCTTCCCGGATGAAGAAGTATGTGTCACAGCAAACAGCAAATACTTCACCATCCGGAGTATCCCCCGAGTTTATATTGTACGAAAAGCGGAAAGCATAAAATTATTCTCGGTCTAATGTTAGTTCTAATGCTAGTGTTCTTTCATGTTTTAGTTATTATTTGGCGTTAGGTTGTAGGAAATTTTGAGTCTACTAAAAATTGAATTACCATTAGACTTAAAAATTAGCCCGTGCTATTCGTTAACAACTTTTTGTTTATAAATTTGGTTTGACAATTTTGCGAGGCAAGATCTTGGATACAATTATATTGCGTGATAACGAACGTAATTGTGACTTGTTTACTATGTAGCACTTTGTACTTGTTACAATAATTACCGGCGTTTAAGTCCCGCTCGGGCAGTTTCTATTTGCATAAGAAAATATCCATTATCCAGCAGCGCTTTGTGGCTACGAACGAAGCCCGCCTTATTGCCGCCGTTTCCAATTCGTACAAAAGAAAGAAATAAAAGATATTAAAAAGAATTGAAGGAAAAAATCATTTATAGTCGGTCGAAATGAAACTGAACAAATCGCGTGGCGCCACGGTAGCAACCGTAACAAATCGACAAAGTAAGCGTGACGCGAAATCGGACAAAAGAAGAATGCGCGGCGGCTTTTCCATAAATCGTTTTCCATTTCCATCGGACGATTCGTTTAATACAAACAGAGTGAATAGGCATAAAACGGGTACCCCACAAAAGGTGGGCGGGCACAAACATGTTTAATGGCGACGGAAATTGAGTTCTTTTTTGTTTGTAAAAATGAAAATAATAAATCTAATAATAACTTGGTGAATAATAATAGTTATAAAGAAATATAATTTTGGGCGTACGAAAGAAGTCACAGGGGGAGAGAAATCGATTATTATAAATATTAATTTCATAGTTGTCGATGCCTGACCGGCGCCTGTCATCCCTGGTTTTGTTTTAATACGTTTCGTTCTCTTAATAACGTCCGTCGGCGGTCTTTGTTGTTTTTTTCCTCCGACCTCCAACATTTTTTTTACATTTTCTGATCGGGCTATCAACGTTCGAAGCGATGAGATAGGCTTTCGATCGAAATTTAACTCTCAGATGGATTGATTGGATATAACAACTTGTTCTTCTTCTTTCTTTAAATTTTTTTTAACCTCTTAACCTCAACAACAATTTACTATCAGCTAAAACAGAACGTAGAGGTAAGATTTCGTGATATCTTCTATTTCTCTTATTCCCACCGAAGTACGCGGGCCTATAGCGTCGCGACGCCTCAGCAATGACAATGCGAGAAATTCGCCCGATTCGCGGAAACCAAGGTCCAATCGGGACATTCGGCAAATACACAGCACACAGCCAGACTCGGAATTTCTACGAGTGTGGATCTTATTGCTCTGGTCCGCGTTTAGTGATTGGGCGGCGGCGTCGGCGTCGCGACGCGCCTATTGGATGCCAACATCGGGCAGCGATCTCTTTCTTTTTTCGGGTACAATTGTACCCAGCGACGACGACGACGCCGAGTCGATTGTAGGAATGTTATTTGTGCGCAGGAATTGTGTGCAATTGTGCGAGCGAGAGGGCGTGAGACTTCTATATCGATCGTAGAAACGCGGAGGAGTCGGCGTCGTTGTCCTCGAGGAAGAGAGTCGAAGCTGGGAAGTGGTAGCGGCGTCGCGACGTCGAATGGACCCGATCTGAATTTTCCAACGAATACAATTTCAAAGCAAAACCCATCATACTTACGAGCACCTTCAAACTCCCCAGTGCCTTAATAGCAGCTCTACAAGACTTTTTTACTTTATGTTTTGAGACTTCTAATAAAAATGACTCATTAATATGCAGTAAAGATAATAATGAAAACTGCAAAATTTGCATTTGGTGAGTCAAGAAAGAAATTATTGCCGAGGTGATACAATCTCGAGACTTAAATTAAATTATAATCGAGGAGTGTTGGTTGGGCTGAGTTGAGTGTGAGTTGGATTGGGTTAGGTTATTATGGATTGAGTTACATATGGTTTGGGTGGTCAACTCAACCAATTAAAATGCCAAGTTGCCAAGTTTCCAGCGATACCATATTAATTGCTAAAACTAGATTTACTGATCTTCTGAGAATAAGTGCTGATACCGACATAGCCGCCGGATACGTGGGTGTTCTGGATGCTGCAGCACCCACACAAAAGTTTGCATGGGTGCTGAGAACCCAAACGTATAAACGACCAATAGGTACGTGGTTGAAATACAGACATGCGTATTATAATTTTTTTCACAAAGCAGCCTTTTTTCTTTTCTGGATATCATTTGTTTCCAGCACTAAGCACACATACATATTTTCAAAAACAGTACCTATAGACAGACAGCCATAGACTTTGCTGGACATTCTAAAAACAACTGTTGGCATGGAAGATGCATATAAACTGGTAATTACAAAGTCAAAATATATTATTAATTCTGGTGGGTTTAGTTGAATTAAGTTTAGGCTGACTTGAGTTGGGTTATAACGTTGGATTGAAATGTTTTACTTTGAGTTGCATTAGCAGCATTTAATAGCCTAGGATTTTATATGCTCTTCCGAATTGATATTTGCAAAAGTATCGGTAAAGTATTGCTTTTGATAAAGTTAAAATCAAAATATATTATATTACATATGCAGTGCGTCCATAAAGTATGAAATCAATTCGATATAAATTTGGGAATGTTCTTAGAGAAAAAGGCCAAGTGATGTATGTTATATTTTTAACGCGCATCTTTTGAGTTAAAATTGAAATATATAGGATTGAGAGAAAATTGAAATACTTTAATATGATCTATAGTAATTGCAATTTGAATCATTTAATACACAATGTTCCACTAAGCTTAAAATGAACAGAAATACAGAAAGCAATATTTTCGAAGACATCTGAATATATCGATATCAGCTCAGCTGAAAAATACTCAGATTTTAACGTAGAACCCATAAATCCAACAAATATGGAGTTATTATTTAAAAATCTCTCAATTTTCAGACACCTGTACATTTTAATTTTATTTAAAAAATCGCCCGTAAAAAATATTTAAAAAATACTTAGAATTTGCTGTAGAATCCATAAATCTAATAGAAATGGGGGTTTCTATTTAAGAATGTCATCTTAGGCATGGTATCTGCATTTTGGGATATTTCAATTTAACTAAATAATGCGCGTTGAAAAAACATAATATAAATAGCCTTTTTTCTCTAATAACACTCCCCGATTTTTTATCGAATTGATTCCATACTTTACGTACAAACTGTATATTATTATTCTGTTAGGTTGGGTTGGGTAAAGTTTGAGTTGGGTTTTCTATTGAGTTACATTTGGGTAGGGTGGTTGCAGCATTTTTTCCTTTCGGTCTATTTTTAAATCCTTTCTAATATTGTTTCTTCTATTTAGGTTACAGTTGCACATCACCCTCTAATTTTCTTCATGACTCTCCTTATCTAGACATTTACGATCTTTAATTACTCTCCTCTCTGCCTACTTTTTTCCCTGCATTTTTGGTTTCTGTTGTAGCTTTTTATCTGTTCCAATTTATTTTTCTTTATAATCAGTATCTTCATATCTTTCATTGCAACTTAGTCATGTTCAAATGAACTTAATTAATTAAAATACAAGCTTTCAGCAAAATCTACACTGATGGTTCGGTTAGTCAGAAAGGAGCTGGAGCTGGAGTTTTCTCGTACGATCTCCAACTCCACATATCTACTCCTTTAGGTAAAGGTACCACCGTCACACAGGCAGAATTAATCGCCATTCTACTTGCCGCTGACTTTATTGTCAGATCCAACTTGCAAGGTAAGTCTTTCACAATTTATACTGACAGTAGAGAATCCATTTCAGCCCTGAGTAGAATAACTATTACCTCAGGACTTGTCATGGACTGTCACCTAACATTGGAGAAGGCCGCAGCACACAACTGTGTTTCACTTCAATGGATAAAAGGACACTCGATCTGTTCAGGTAATAAGCACGCTGATAGGCTTGCCAAAAGAGCTGCCAAGCGAGCTATCTGTTCACCTGAACCGTTAATCGCTCCGTCCGTATCAACTCAAATTGAGCTTATTAAAGATTTCACCCACAGGAAATTCACAGACTGGTGGGATAGGACAAAGGGCTGCTATCTGTCCAAAGAACTGTTGTGCTATCCTTCAGCTAAGACAGCCTTGTCTTTCGTAAGACTCGGTAGAAGCGCCCTACGTATTTTAACGGGACTCATCACGGGTCACTGTAAGGTAAACAAGCATCTCTACAACCTTAAGCTTGCTACTAATCCCCTCTGTCGCTTTTGTCAAGAGACCGAGGAGACTGTTCGACACATCTTGTGTGAATGCCCCACTCTACAAGACCTCAGAATGAGAGACTTTGGAGAGGAATGGCCGAGCACAGATGGCATCAGGAACACACCTCTGAGCTGTATCCTAGCCTTCGGAAAATCCTTAGGCTGGTTGATGTAGCCAGAGAGAGTGTAGGAGGATGTACAAGGGGCCCGTTTGGGCCTAGGTGCCGTATGCTTTAGCGTACCCCCCGCTTTCCTACATACATACATAAGCTATCAGCGATCGACCTTTTGTTAGCCTAGTACTAATATTAAAGAATAATGTATATATATATATATATATATATATATATTTTTTTCTCTCTTTTTGTATTTCTATTTTCTTTGTGGCAATAAATCGTATTGTATTGTAAATTTTTAATTTTTTAATAAAAGAAACAATGGTAATAAATATAATTGCTGCCACTCAAAGATATTTTTGAACCATAGATATTTTTTAATGAATCTTTTGAAAACTTGCCCTGCGTTTCATTTTATACATCCACATGTCGCAGAGTTTATAAAATATAATCTCTTGGAAAGTATAGAACACAAAATTTATTATGTTAGCACAGCAAACATTGTGACTTACGAATTTTTAGAATTAGGGCGAGGATATACAATTTTATTCCCTTACTACATTCTAAAACAAGATGCTATGGATAACGATTACAGTACAATATCTTCATTAAGTAAGTAACTGCACATGGTAAGAATGTGTGTTTCCTGTATTCATTGTATACATCACTGAGGAACTGAATAGCTTGCTAAAGTTTGATGTGGAAAATAAAATGATATCTTCACCATAATAAGAAATAAAATGATAATAAAGATGTCAATTAATGAGTTTCTAACCAGTTATTAGAAGACATAAATTAGTTAAACAAACAAGATTGTGCCGCGTTGAAAAATCAAATATCTGGATAAAAAACTCTGTCATAAAGAAACTACATACTTTATGCCTGAACTGGGTACTATAAAGCGATGCACGTCTCCCAATAAACTTTCATCGAAGTTCTATCTAAAATAAAGCCGCCGAGCGGGTTGTGGGTAAAACTTCCGGCAATCGTCGATTGCGGTTTTCGCAACTAAACCTTACAGGGGCGCCTTTTAAACTTTCAGGCCGTGGGGTAAGTTTTGAAAACAATCCGGCTTCGACGTGCACCTCTCCTAGATACACAAGAAGCAAACTTCGCAACGTATAAACTCCCAGCGCTCAGTTTTCGATGCGACTTCCCGATCGGTTCTAGGAAAAAATTCACGAGAAAAACCACGTATTATACGTCTTCTTGTATATCCTGGCTGAAGGAAGAATTTGAATATACACGGCCCGTCTGGACGGAATTAGAATAAAAGCGGGAGAGAAGGAGAGAACAGGCGAGAGAATCGGTCGATGGTGGGGAGGAGTATCGTAGCTCTGCTCCGGGTAATGTCCTTATCCAGGGCATCGGTCGATACCAGGGCATAGAAACGCCCTTCCGTCCAAAAAGAAGGAGAGCAGCGTCCCGACCAGACGAGGACCGCCGTCCAGAAAACGGTTCCAACTTCCTTAACGTTATTATTGCCGTTTTCCCGGACCGCATTGTCTTTATTAAGTTTTAGTTCTCACCTCGATGGTCCTAAGTCCGACCCTTCCTACTAACGCTGGTTCACTTTTCTAACTTCTATCAATTCAGAAACTCTCTCTCTGTCCTTTCGGACACCATCACAAAGGATGTTCTGGAATATTAGCAAAGTTTTATACCGCAAAAGAAATATTACTAAAACATTTTTAATACTAATCATATTTTCAATTCAAATTCTTGAGACGATAAAGATTCTTTTGCCAGCTTATACTTTTCCTCACTTCTTAATATGATGCAATATTTTAAGAAATATTACTTATGCTCTAAAGACAAAAAAGAACGTTCAGTGTAAAAAAAAGATAAAGTAACAAAACATCCGATGTTACTTGGGTTTTGAGAGACGGTAGAGAACGTAATAGCAATAAATTCCTGAGGACGGCGTCGCTGCAGGACGGCGGCTTTTAGCGATCCTGCGGGGCGCTGCTGCCGTCTCTCCGGGGGCGCCTCTCGCGCCGGTCTCTCTCCTCCTGCAGAAGGAGAGCACGACGGCCATGTTTGGAAGTCTCTGCAATACTCTCGGTCACATTATTGATATTCCACTTCTAGTCCTCTCCATGTCGTTTCCCCCCGCGTCCTGCAGGACTCGCGCTCTTGCGATCCACGACGAGTGTGCGCCTCCAGCAGCCACCCACCCACCACGTCGGCCACCCGCACAATTGCAGCACTTACCGTTCTTGTTCTCAAAAGGCAACCTCTGGAGAAGTGGGGTTGAGTCCAACCTCCAACACCACCTCCACCATAAATATAAGAACGAAAAACAATAATCCAAGTGACAATAAACAAATCGCCACAATTTATTTCTTTTATTGTTAAATGTAAATTTTGGATTGGAGATCTAAACGGACGAATCGTAATCCGAGTTTCTCGGATTTCGCTTTGCGAATGCGCTGAACGCGTTTGAAGGGGTCAAATGGTAGAAACACCAAAACCGTTTAAACTTCCGATAGGAAGACCGGAAACGAGGCGGTGTTCGTCGTTTGGCGGTTAACGCCCGCCGGAAATCGATATCGCGCCTGTTTACGCAAGCACTCCGCAACGAGAAGACAATGCGGACGTCCGATAAACAAATACCGCATTAATATTCATCGACTCCAACGCGCGAACGGTATCGACTTATCTGACAGATTCGTAATTTTCAACGAATTAGGTCTCGTTTATGAACAGACGAGGGGCACGTGTAAATTCGTGATGTTGGTGTTGTTGTGATGATCATGTATCTTGTATGTGGGATGATTAATTTCTTGTACGTTCAATTTGATACAAAGTAATATAGCAGCAATATAATACATATTCGGGATTATTTATGCAAATTAGGAAAGCTTATATTTCATTTGTTTTTATGAAAGGAGTAATTATGATCAAAATCGATGATTAAATTATTTAATATTTATTGTATGTTAAAACTAAATCAGAACGCGTTTTGTTATTTAATGTTGATCAGACTGTTTAAACTTTTAATTCTACTACTGCCATCTTTTGCATGGAAGTGGTATTAAAGTCTTACCAGAAAGTTTTAAACAAGCATACATAAAAATTACATCACTTACAAGTAATAGAAAGTTTGACTAGCTTTTTTGTTAACACTAGCAGTACAAACAAAACTAGATTTAGAACTAGAATCGTTTAGAGCTAGAGAACAAATTGATTCAAAACGATGATTCAATTATTTAATATTATTACTTTAACATGATGTAATTATTCATGATGTTAAAATTATATTAGAAGGCGTTTTTGTTATTTAATGTTGATCAGATTATTTAAACTTTTAATTCCACTATTGCCATCTTTTGCACGAAAGCTGTCTTAATAGCAAAGCTTTAAACAAGCATACTGTAATTTATTAGTTAAATGACAGATATTCTATATTAAAGCCAACAAGCTTACTGAGCTGATGGCTGAGTGGAAATTATTCCGTATTTAATGTACAGATCGCATCGAATGTATCAGAAGTAAGGTATTAACTATCGGAAGCGAATGTGTTAGGCTTAACATCTGCTGCAGGATTATAAAGGAGCTACAGCTCTAGTAAGCACTTAAAGCCTTAAGCTCTAAGAAATAACTTAAGGTAACGCTACACTATTCAAAAAATTAGGATTTCTACTTACAGAGTACTGCATGATGTTGATAAAGAAGGAATCTGAAACAGCAAAAAATGATAATTATTAATCCAGACATGTTATTATCATTGTTTATAGATATACATAGTTATTCAACCGGTCGAGTTGGGTGCTCTAAAGTCGCTAGATTACTAGAAATATCTAGGGACTTTAGGATGCTCTAGCTCGTGGTGGCTTCAACGGCAAACAAGAGAAACTTGAGTTATTAATGACATTGTAATATACTTTCTACTCAAATTAGAAAATTAATATGATTGAATAGTGAAATTTTTACTCAAAAGAGACGGTTCATAGATAATATGGAATTAATTTAGAAGGACCAATTATAGATATCTACTTTCTAAAAATAATATTGTATTTAAGCAATATTCATCTTATTTCAAACGTGGTACTGCCCACAAAGGTAATTAAAAAAGTTGAACCAAATATTAACAAAGATCTGTTTTGTTATAAAAAATCTGGCGGAGAGACTCTTCCGAAAGAACTCAAGCTGGCGCAGACAACACCCACATACAAGAAAGGTGACAAGGGCATATACAATAATTATAGACCAATATCTATTTTATCAACTTTATCAAAACTACCAATAAAAAGATAATAGATTATCAAATAATAACAAACTGCTTACAATTTGTAAACATGGTTACCAAAAGCAAGGGTAATGATCTACGATTTTCATCAATGATTTCTATCAACAAAAATTCAAGTTTTCTGAAAATCTGTATGTGTGCTGAGTGATGGAAAAAAGTTAATTAAAAAAAAAGATCCGAACCTAACACCCAAGCAAAATGAACTTGAGCCAAACAATAACTAGTGTTAACTAGTTGGGTTAGGTTGGCTGAGCTGGGTTAAGATTGGTGGGTCAACCCAACCCGACAATATATAATAATAATATTTTATGCTAGATAGCTATTTGAGATTATACATTCTATATCATTAACAATTTTAACGAAAAAATAATCTCGGTTGACTTTGAAGACGTCGGCCGCCCCATGTAAAATGCAATACTTTGAGCGGCCGGCATCCTTCCCATATGATGATAGGAAAAACCCAAACAAAATCAGTTCAACACAACTCGATCCACTCTCCTCCTGAAATCATTCTTCAGAGTATATCTTCGGGGTTTCAACACGTGCCTCAACTTTATCCCATGTTGTCATATCTAGCATCTTTTGGGCTTAGACATTTTGTCTTCAATTTCTTTCAGTTCATACGTTACATTTCTCTTTGGGTAATTTCTTTTAAACTTTTAGGCACTCCACTTTAATACTTGGATCTGCTATGATAACTGTTTCATGACACTCTTCTCATGCAACTCCCCAATTCTGCATAATATAGGAAGACATTAACTTTTTGTTTGTTCACTATTACAAGTCATTTCTTCCCATATATCTTGCGTCTATGTAACCATTTGCCAAAACATTTGATTCGGTGAACCATTCAATGTTATTACCAAATTAGAAAAATATGGAATAAGAGGAAGTGCATTAAAATTTCTTGTATCATATTCGCGGGGAACAAAACAATCATGTTTTTGACGAGGTCAACAATTAACATGGAGAGAAATGGCTATACTTCTCACTGTAAATACTTGTCATCGATGACGTGCTTAAAGAAACTGTTGATTTCGAAACAGAACCCACATTTAAGAGAGTTTCAGAAGTAACATCATAATTTCCCGTTTTGGATATCTTTACAGGACTTCACACTACGATGGTTTTAAATACAGCGACATGTATTTAAAACCATCCCCATTGTCTATATATAGAGAATTGGATTTTAAATATTAATCTTAAATAAGGTATTGAGTATCAATACCTTCGTGGTATCGATACTATTCAAAGTATCGAATTATTGGAAATAATATTTTATTAATACAGTAAGTACATATTAAGTATTTCTTTACATATTTTACTTCGTAGATTTTAATTTTATGGTGAAAATGGTGGAAAGAATAAAAAACAAAAAGAAAGAGAAGTACTTTACGCACCCTAACTTGTCGAAATTGTTGATCGGGTGATCTAAATTGAAGATTATCACCATCTTGCATTAATTTGTTAACTGCTTCTAGAAAAATTGAAATGCTTCCAGAAGACTTAAAATACTTCCAGAAGATTGGATACTGGTTATAAAAGACTTGAAATGCATTCAAAAGACTCGATACTACCTTTGATAGACTTTAAACTGCTTCCAAAAGACTTTAAATGCTTCTAGAAGACTTGACACTTCCCCTGGAAGACTTGATACTGGTTGTAGAAGACTTGAAATACTTAGAGAAGACTATATACTGCTTCAAGAAGACTTGAAATACTTGATATTGCTTCCAGGAGACTTGATATTGCTTGTGGAAGACCTGAAATGATTCTTGAAGGTTTGAAATGCTACCAGAAGACTTGAAAAGCTTCCAAATGACTTGACACTGCTGCTAGAAGACTTAAAACGCTTCCAGAATACTTAATGTTCTCTTTGGAAAACTTGGTACTGCTCATAGAAGACTTAAAAGGTTTTCAGAAGTCTTTCAATAGATTCAGAAGATTTGATGCTGGTTATAGAAGCCTTGAAATGCTTCCAAAATACTGGGTATTGTTTCTAGAAACTTGAAATGTTTCCAGAAGACTCGATATTGTCCCTGAAAGACTTTAAAGTGCTTCTAAACGATTTGAAATGCTTCAAGAAAACTTGTTATTGCTTCTAATGAACTTGATACTTTTTGTGGAATACTTCACATGCCTCAAAAAGACTTTATATTGCCTCTGGAAAACTTGAACTACTTTTAGAAGACTTAAAATGCTTCCAGAACGTTTAATAATCCTTCTGGAAGACTTGATACTGCTCCGAAAGAATTTAAAAACTTTCCAAAAGACTTACAATACTTTTACAAGATTTGATACTGCTTCTAAATGTCTTGAAATATTTCCAAAAGAGCGGATATTGCTTTTAGAAGACTTAATAAAATGCTTCCTAAAGACTTGATACCGGTTATAAAACTGCTGGCAGAAAACATTTCCATAGCAAAAAACAAGATAATCCATTTCAGTTTGCTTTGAAAACATTAAATACTATTGGATAAAATTTAAAATTTTGATGTAAGTTAAAAAAATGTTAATTAAACACTAAATTCGGCTGGAAGAAGACATTTTTAATACAAAAAACAAGTTAATAAAATTTGATTTTGTTTCCAAATTACCAAATACTGTTGGCAAAATATCTATCTTTATCTCAGAAGTTTAAAAACTGCCAAGTCAAGACTAGATACTGCTAGTAAAACTCTAAACACTGCTCACAGAAGATATTTCTTTTGCAAGCGAATCATAGGCGCTAGATACGTGGTTGCTCACACACTCTTGTTCCAAATCAGTTGTTTTCATCACCCAGTATCCATGTTCTTGATAATTTTTCTCAATTATTGTACTCTCGTCACATATCAATTCCTTCTGTTTTATCAAAAGCTCCAGAGCGTGCCGTGTATACACAAGTACACTTATCTTGACTATACACTTATCTTGACGAGCATAATTTGATAGATGAGATGAAATCTGGTTATTATAAATCTTTGTTAAGATTACTGATGACATCAGGCATGCCTGTGGTATGATGATCACGATATTTTTTGGTAATTTTCTCATCTATTGGTTTTTCTCCTTCTACTTTGCTGTGGTTTCAATCTTATTTCGCCCATCGAACTTTCATGTGGTACTGCAGGGAAGTGTTTTGGGTCTGCTGTTTTTCTTCATTTTTATTAATAGTATAACCAAGGTAATAACTTCCAATTATCAAATATATGACGTAGTAAAAAATCTAGGAGTTATGATGGACTCAATACTCTCTTGACGGCCCCAAATACAACTTATCTGCAAAAAGATGTATAACTGTTTTCATTCTATTCAAAAACATAAATGCTTTCTTCCTTCTTATGTTCGTCGTAATCTGTGCTATACATTAATATTTCCCCATTAAGATTATGCTGATACTGTTTGCACTGATTTATCGATTACACTGAGTAACAAGTTACGAAGATTGCATTCGTTTCATGTTCGACTTAGATCGGTATAGCCACATCTCGCCTTACTTATACTATAAACGCAATTTCTTGTATATAAAAAAGAACAATTTTCGATATTTCGACATATTCGATACTTCAATACCGATACTTAACGGGTATCGACGACAAGTATCGATACGTTACTCAGCATTAGTTTTAAGAATATGCTCGTAACTTTGTGGTCAGGATATAATGATAGCCATTTTCTTTTTTTTTTCTGATAAAACCATTTTACAGAATTGATTATATGTCATCTAAACATATCGAGAGTCGGTTTGTTCACCGGTGGACATCAGTGATGGGTACTGATGGCATGAACAGGGTTATTTAATCTTGGTGGCATCAGTTTCTCCACCGGTTTGGTGTTGGTGAGATTCACCAACTCACCAACTTTAATTCTCGGTGAGTTTGATGGATTGAAGAGGGGGAAACAGATGACATTTGTTATTATTTGACGGCGGCTTTTATTTATTTCATTTTCTTACATTTCTGTTAAATAATTCTATTAAACAATGGAACCGTCAACATCGTTTTCCTTAGTGCTACAGCTGTTCGATGCAAATGAAGACAAATTATATAACATTGCTGTAAACAACGAAGATTTTCATAAAGCACATGAAGATAAACTTTAATAATCTAACATACCTTTATTTTTAATAGTAATGATTTTGCAGATGTTGCATTTGCACAAAAACTGTTAAATGCATTTAAAAATTCAACAGCTAAAACTCCCGAACCAAACAATTTAAATATAAAATTCAGCTGGGATGTACCTGCAATTAATTTGTTGTTGGACATGAGGTTAGGAATGAAAAATGAATTTAATAGGCCATCAACACAGAAAAAAAAATTGTGGGAAAAAATTTGGGAAAAAATTGGGAAAAAATTAGAAATTGATGAGGAAGATAAAAGATTAAAGAGAGAGTGGCAAAGAACTGTGTGGGAGGAAAAAAGACCTTAAAGGAAGCAGAACTACAAATATTATAAGAACTTGTTAATGTTATGAAAAACAATCAAACAAAGTGATATGAATAGTGAGAAATTATCATTTCAGTTTAAAAATATTTCTTTTTTTATTACAAAGTGACATTGTTTTCATTATGGTTTAAGAATATTATTTATTTTTGGTTATCATTGAGTTGTGATATTGTTTTAATGTTTATTATTTATTTTGGTTTCTTTATAGTGGCCTCTTTTAGTTTCTTCTTATAGTGGCCTTTTATGGGTACCCTTCTTTGATCAATTATCAATAAAACACTAATTTGGTCTAAATAATGACTTAATATGTATTTATTTTCAGTGCTACAATTGTTTCAAATGCTTACCATTCTTTTTTAGGCACGACATCATTCAGGCAACCTGAATGTAGAATTAATACTCTTAAATACCTTTCTTTGAGACTTTTTTGATGTTTTCCATCACTTTATCCGGTCTGACAAAGTCTGATATTACTACTGATATTACGTCACTGAGTTGGGAGATTGGAAGGAACGTTACAACGCAGTAACCTGTCAAGTTTAATGATCTGACACCTTTGGATTCACCTTTGAAATTCAAATATTTATACAAAATCTGTAGACACCAATGAAGAACAAACGCCAACAACTTTTGATTATTTTTGCCGCAGTCATAGAAAAATGATATTCCATATCAGGAAGAGAAAACACTGTTTTGAGAGTTAAATAGGAATCGGAGGAAAAATTACCAAGAGATCGAAACTGTCATCACTATACATTTTGTTAGTAAATGATCAGTTAATACGATTTACGCGATCAATAACAAGTTCTGCTAATTACTAAACAGTGATTGTGAAAAACTTTCCATATGCCTACTGCGGGCAAACATGAATGTTACATGAAAACATGCCCTCTACTAATAAATAAATACATCGTGAATCTTATTAAAGTGTGTAGAGGTATTCTTCAGATATAGTACAAAATATGTTCTTTTTCAAGAACTTTTTTTAATTCCTAAAGGAGATATTTTTTCCCAATATCTTTTTGAACCAATCTTAATATTTTGGCCCAAAAAATCTATTGTTGAAAAAACTTTAAAATGTTGTTGCGGAGTATTTGTACGAAAAAATAAAAATACGAGAGATATGGTTCTCTGCAGCTCAATAAATGTACTTCCATTGCTTTCAAACATATTTGAGAAACTTCTGTTGAAGACACGTCAAAGCATTGTAGTAAGTAAAAAAAATATTTAGTTCAGGAACAGCATAGCACTATGGAACAAGTTCATAGAGTAGTAAGATCAGCTAAAGATGCCTTGAGGCCAAAAAATTGAAAAACAGCATATTTAAGCTGTTTTTGACAGAGTATTGCAAATGACGGTCCTATACCCAAACTGAAAACTTATTCACTTTATCCAGTTTGTACAATATTGGGACTAATTCTAACAGAGAGATACTTTTTCGTGAAATAAAATGACACTAATTCGCAGTTGCTACCGACACCTGTTGGAGTTCTTCAACGTACTATTTTGGAGCTAACCCTATACACATCTACAATCAACATTATGATAGCTACTTATGTGGATGATATTGTAATTATGGCTACTCACACATCACTTGAAATAACATCTCAAAACTTATAAAATGATTTATTGTTGGTAGAAAAATGGCTTGAACAGTGGCGAGTAAATAAAAAGCCGTACAAGTCCACTCACATTATATTCATTCTTAAAAAGGGAACACAATTAACCTAGAAAAAAACATGTATGGACCAAACGGCTTCAACTAAGACTTTTATACAGAAGAATGTACTGGTTTATGAATTGACATTCACAACTCAGTCAAGTCAATAAATTGTTAACGTATATTGTTACACTCATACCTCATTATACGGCGGTGATACGTTTCTCAAAAATCGGCCATAAAACAAAATGCCATATAACGAAACTATATTTTATTTTTGTCATCATTTTAAATAATAAATCATTCTATAAACAATTTTAATAAGCGATATACAACAGCCTAAAAAACTTAGTAAAAATATTATAAAAACTGTAAAATAAATTTATTTTGATTCGAAGGAACTGTCTAACCAGTTTTTTTTTTTAAATACGTATGGGCTCACACGATGAATGAGAATTCTCAAAAAAGAAATGTCTGAATTGGGTTCAAAATACTGTGAGCGTCAAAATAAAGTAAACAGCTGTTGTTTTTCTATTAAAAGGTTAATAAAAATGCAGTTAATAACGAAAATCAAAAAGATTTATTGCAGTCTTCACAACTCATCTATACTATATTTAAATCAATAGAAACATGAAAAAAAGAAACAAATCATTACCCGTAATAATTCAGATTATTGTAAATATCTACCGAATTTACGCGTCAAAAGAAAGTAAACAGAATTCGGAACTAATAGGTATTAAGTACAAAAATAAATATAATATTAACTTTTAATACTTGGTTTGAGCTCCTTTGGCCTTCAACACCTCCCTTAATCTCCTTGGCATGGATTCCAACAAGTTTTTTGTAATATTTTGAGGGATTTTTATCCATTCTTCAGTTAAAGCTTTTTTAAGGTCGTCTTTATTTGAAATTGTCCTTTCTCTGATCTTCCTGTCAAGGTGATCCCACAGATGTTCTATAGGATTAAGGTCTGGGGACTGCGGTGGATGATCAAGGGTTTTAGGGACTCGGTATAGCATCCATTCCTTCACAATTTTGGAAGTGTGCTTTGGATCGTTATCCTGTTGGAAGATCCAGTTCTCTGACAAGCCCAATTCATTAATACTCGGGGAAATATTGTTCTTTAAAATGGTTAAATAGTCCATTTTATTCATTGTTGATTCAATAAAAACTAGATTACCGACCCCTGACGCCGCCATACAGCCCCAGACCATAACCGAGCCTCCACCGTGTTTGATGGTATTGGTAACAAATTTCTCTTTGAATGCCTCATTTTTTTTGCCGCCATATCTTGGGTGGTTTTCTTTTACCAAAAATTTCAAATTTACTTTCATCACTAAATAATATATTTTTCCAAAAATGTGGAGCTTCGTTCTGATATTTTTTTGCGAAATCAAGACGTTTCTGTTTATTTATTTTCGATATGTAAGGCTTTTTACGGGGTGTTCTTCCATGCAGGCCACTTCTATGAAGTGTTCTTCGTATGGTACTGGAACTTATGGTTGTGTTTGCTATCTGCGATATGTCGTTTGCTATTTTAACCGCATTTGAACATGGATTATTCTTCACTTCTCTTACCACTGCTCTAGCCTGTGCTTCTGTAAGGCGCTTTGGTCGTCCAACGCGTTGTAAATCGGCTACAGTATGATGTTTTGCGTATTTATCCAAATTTTTTTTATTGTGCAGTGATTTCGTCCCATTATTTTAGCTATTTCGCGTAAGGATTTACCTTTTTTATTTAAACTTAATATAATTTTACGCGTTTCTATACTTGTTTGTTTTCCCATGATGATTTTTGGTATTTATAATTAATTTCGACGTTCAACCACTTGCTGTTTCTTCTAAAATGTTGTTGTCCTGGGAGGGGTTTAAAAGTATTTATACGAAAAGTGCGGTACTTCCCCTAAATCTAAAATGAATTTGCAACAACCGGACCGGCTGTTTACTTTTTTTTGACGCGTAAAAATCGGGGTATTTTTACTCTAAAGCGGATTTACCATATTTGTGGGGTTTTTTGCTTAACTATTTTTTACGATAGGATTGCTCACAAATAAACTCGTAAATTTTGGTATATAAATTTTTATTGTAAGTTAACAGAATCGTAGTAAAAAGGGTTTTTAGAAGTAAACAGCTAGTGTTTACTTTCTTTTGACGCGCACAGTATAAATGACTATGGTAAATGCTTTCAAAGTTCAGAAATGTTTAAACATTTTCTTAAATATTTTCAATATGGTTTCAAAATTGAACTAAAATTAGAAGTAACAGTAGAACTATTAGTAGGACTAATAGTATTTAGAACTGCACTACAATCTTTCGGATTTTATTGTCCGTCTTTTGAAAAAATATAAGTACGTGCTTTCCAAATATATTCGTAGTAGATGCTTGAAGTGAATTGCGAAGAATAAGCTCAGTAGTTTATTTAAAATAAAATATTATTTCAGGAAGCAATATCAAGTGTTCCAGAAGTAGAATCAAGTTTTCTGGAATCAGTCCAAAACTTTCAGAGGTTTTTCAAAAAATACAATATGAAGCTTGGATGTACCTGCAATTAATTTGTTGTTGGACATGAGGTTAGGAATGAAAAATGAATTTAATAGGCCATCAACACAGAAAAAAAAATTGTGGGAAAAAATTTGGGAAAAAATTGGGAAAAAATTAGAAATTGATGAGGAAGATATAAGATTGAAGAGAGAGTGGCAAAGAACTGTGTGGGAGGAAAAAAAGACCTTAAAGGAAGCAGAACTACAAATATTACAAGAACTTGTTAATGTTATGAAAAACAATCAAACAAAGTGATATGAATAGTGAGAAATTATCATTTCAGTTTAAAAATATTTCTTTTTTTATTACAAAATGACATTGTTTTCATTATGGTTTAAGAATATTATTTATTTTTGGTTATCATTGAGTTGTGATATTGTTTTAATGTTTATTATTTATTTTGGTTTCTTTATAGTGGCCTCTTTTAGTTTCTTCTTATAGTGGCCTTTTATATTATTACCATTTATTAAAAAAAATAATAATAATAAGAACAAAATATATGTACACATAATCCCGTTGTCGATTGTTAGTCGAGCAATGAATAAACTTAAACAGTATAAGCAAATGGATCATTTTATCGCACAAGCGATATCTGCCAAATGACTCAACAGAACAAACAAAAATAGTATTTACTAAAGCAAAATTATCCTAGGATTAATATGGCAAGTAGTGATAATTAGATATCAATAACATTTATCACCAAATAAGATTAATCAAGAAGAAAAATAAAGAAAAAGATACGACAAGAGAAACAGAAGCTAAAAAAAACAAAAGAATTTGCCGGATATCAGTTGCCAACAAGTGAGAGCAGTTGAAGAGAGGAAAAAGAGAAAGACAAAGAACAAAGAATCAGGAAACAGACAATTGAAGGGCAAGCAAGTGGCTCTTTAAAACACGTCTAAAATTAGCAATATTAGAAATATTACGAATTTCAGAAGGCAGTCCATTCCACAGCGCAATCGACCGTACTGTAAATGATCTGTGATAAATTTCAGTGCTATGAACGGGAAATGTAAGAATAGCATCAGAACACGAACGAGTAGCAAACTCATGAGATGATAATTGCTGGAACCTATCTGATAAGTACTTTGGGCTGCAGTTATGAAGAATTTTAAATAAAATGTTTAATAGACGAAAGGATCTACGTCTCTCACAAGTTAACATCTGAATGTAATTGCGATACGGCGTTACATGCTCAAATCTATTTATGTCAAATATGAACCGATGCAATTATTTTGTAGCCGCTGCAATTTATCCAGGAGAGTTACCGAGAGATCGGGATAAACCGCGTCCGCATAGTCGAAGTGAGGAAATATAAGTGAATAGCAAAGATTACGACGGACCAAAGGAGGAAGAGAGCAACGAAGTCTCTTTAAAGAGTGGAAGCAAGCATAAACTTTTCTGCAAACATGTTGAATTTGCGGTCTCCAAGACAGTGAAGAATCCATAAAGACTCCGAGATTCTTAACTGTGTCAGAAAATCACTGCAGCTAGATGGATTGATCTTACCAAGTAATTGACGAGTACCAAACACAATAGCTTGCGTTTTAACTGCGTTCAACTTAAGTCCATATCTCCGAGACCAGTTCAAGACGTTAGACAGATCATTATTAAGTCGCACAATAGCTTCCGAAAATTCAGCAACAGTTGTAGTAGTGTATATTTGGAGGTCGTCAGCATACAAATGATAATTACACGAGATATGATCAGTAACACTATTAACGAACAAAGAAAAAAGTAACGGTCCCAACACACTGCCCTGAGGAACACCACATTTGATTGCACAAGCAGAAGAAACTGAAGAATTAGCGCGTACGCACAAGGATCGATGGGAAAGATAGGAATGAAACCAAGAAACACAGGAAAGAGTGAATCCGTAGGCAGAAAGAGATGCCAAAAGTAGGTTGTGGTCGACAGAATCAAAAGCCTTGCTGAAATCGAGTAGAACTAGCACAGTAACACATCTGTTGTCACAGGCATACCTAATATCATCAGTAACTTTAATGAGGGCAGTAGTCGTGCTATGCCCACTGCGAAAACCCGATTGCAACTCATTGTGTAAATTAAAGCTCTCGAGATATCCTTGGACTTGTAAATAAACTAAACGATAAAATTGAAATCGGATGGAAATCAGTGTTACATAAAGGGGACTTGGATTTAGGTATGGGGACGACATGAGCTACTTTCCAGACAGAGGGAAAATTATAGGTACCCTTCTTTGATCAATTATCAATAAAACGCTAATTT
This sequence comes from Onthophagus sagittarius, assembly GCA_036711965.1. Taxonomy (NCBI): domain Eukaryota; kingdom Metazoa; phylum Arthropoda; class Insecta; order Coleoptera; family Scarabaeidae; genus Onthophagus; species Onthophagus sagittarius. Next base: position 10,275,061 of record JASERS010000005.1, on the reverse strand, counting down.
GGTCTAAATAATGACTTAATATGTATTTATTTTCAGTGCTACAATTGTTTCAAATGCAAATTCAGGCAACCTGAATGTAGAATTAATACTCTTAAATACCTTTCTTTGAGACTTTTTTGATGTTTTCCATCACTTTATCTGGTCTGACAAAGCCTGATATTAGATATTAGAAAGACCGTACTGTTTCACCCTTTCCTATTTTAATTCGCCTGTTTCAATGGCAGTAAAAGTATTGGTGTATTCAAATTAAATTAATTCAAATTATTATTACATTTTAAAAAATTATAAAGTACCCTGCCATCTAGGAATCACGAACACAAACTAACTTCAGTTGAATAACTATATATATCTATAAACAAGGTTATTATCCATCAATTATTGTTTATTACTATATTTAATAATTAAACATAAAAATATGTAATAACAAGCCTAATTAATTAATTGATTTCAATTTTTCATGTATAATAAAAAAAATATATTTTGACATTGCCGGTAAAAACAAAACCTGTAATGTCACGTTAACCTGAAACATCAACAAGCCGCAATAATTATTAACAATAACAAATAAATGTTGTAATAAATGCGGGATTAAAATAATCATGTCGTATTCGGTGAATATATCGGTGGAAGCACCCATCGAAAACCAAATACAAGAAATAACGTACGATGGGCAAGAAATTTACCAAGCGTAAGTACTCAAGTTCAATTTTTAATGATTATTTCTTCATAATAACCAATTTTCCTTTAGTCCATTAACTTTATCGGAAAGCTTAGCGAAATACGCCCAAAAAATCGATTTTAGTAAATTAGCTGCTGATTTAGAACCTAAAAAAGAACCTGTTGACTCTGACGAGTCCAAATCAGATAGTGATAGTAAAGATAGTTTTCAAGCAAATTTATGGCCATGGGATTCGGTTAGGAATAAATTAAGAAGTGCTCTAACTGAAGTGTGCGTTTTAGCAGATGTTTTGGCTATTGCAAAAGATAAGAGGTACATGGTTTTGGATCCGGTACAACAAGAAGCTTTAGATACAAAACCTATTGTGCAAATGCATGCGAGGAAGAAAGCTTTAGCTGGTGCAGCTAACGTTCTTTTAACTGGGGCGGAAAGATTGAAGAACTCTCAAAGTGAAGCTGTCCAAAATCGATCTAACTTCCATTTTGATCTGTTACGTTTAAGACAAAATTGGAGACTGAAAAAAGTATCTAACAGTATTATAGGAGATCTAAGCTATCGAACGGCAGGATCAAAATATTCTCAAACAGGAACATTTGAAGTTACTAAAGCTGAAGATGAGGAAAAGAATAGTAGCCCCCCGAATAGTCCATTACCTGGGGCTCAACCCAGCAGCAATAAAACTAATTCCTCATTAAGGGTCACAGTTCCAACTGAATTACAGGGTGTTGCTTATATTCAAGTTATATGCAAAAAAGATCAGGAAGATTTATGCAGTGCAAACATTAATTTATTACCTTCTAGTGCTTATACTTCAGTTACAGATGTTCATTGGCAACAAAAATTGGAATCAGCCCAAAATGTATTGTTTTGCAAAGAATTATTTAATCAATTAGCAAAAGAAGCCGTTCAATTACAGGCTCCCATTCCTCATATGGTAGTTGGAAACCAAATCATGGCCACTGTAATAACTAATAAATTAAATTAACACAAAAATTTGATTTATCTTTTTTTAGGTATTGCCTGGAATTCAGCTGATAATCTCTTTATATCACTCAACGAGTGGTGAAAAGAAATCATCAGCTCCAGCACCAGCCAAAACAGAACACGATCACGTTTTGGAGCATTCTTTACATCAACTTTTAAGGGAAGTGCATCATAAAAACACTCATCATCCATTTCCACATCCTGCAAGTGGCCCATTGGGCCCGTCTAAAAAACGGAGCCTTGCAGGACCACATGCAATGGATAGACACGAATTGGTTGAGATGACGAAATCTGAAACACTTTTGGAACAAATTATCAAGCAAGCGCAACATTTCTTTTTAAGAAATCGTACGAGTTACGTTTTAGATACCATCGCTAAAGAAGTGAAAGATCCCCTAATATGTTCTCATTGGAATACTTTGAACAGCCCCACACAGTCATGTGTTAAAATAAACATAACAACTCACGGTTATGATGTTGTTTATCGCACCCCTTTGGTTATACATATTGCTGAAAAAACTTTGAAATGTATTTGTAGAGATGGAAAAGTTATGCATATGAGTTATGAACCTCAGGAATTAAGAGATTTAATTTTTTGCCATATTAATCAACATCAAATACATTCTGTTCAAAGTTTAGCCAAAATTATGGGGTGGACTGGGTTGGCTAATTCAGCTCATTTAGGTACTGGTGCTGTTGAGTTACTTGGAAACGCAAGTTCTTGTTTGTTAGCTTCTCCTAATGGAGATAGATTAATTGCTGTACGATGTGAGCCTCAAGCCGGTGTTCAAGTCTCTGTTGCTCATTCGCCAAGAGCAGATTTTTTCCCAAGTAGATTGGTAACAGAACGAAAATGGGAACATTTGGGGGGACAATTTCGGGAGGTTCGAATGGATAAAATGGAAGGGAGAAATTTTTTGCATAAAATGGAATTATTAATGGCTAGTTTAACTAGTAATTCTTAGCTGTAGGATTCGTAACAAAAATTTATACGTGTTTTATGATTTAAGATTGTACTAAAAGAAATAATTAAATGTTTAAGATTTGGTGTAGCTTTTTTGTTACTCCCTCTTTCAAAGAACATCCTAACTAACAATAAGATAAGAAACAGTGAGAATATTTCGCCTAAATTTCTTTTTTCCCTTTCGATGTACACTAAACGCAAAACTGCGCGATATTAACGGGATAGAAGATGAGCTAACAATTCAAGCGAATCGGCTGTTTGGTTTATTCTGTCTGCTGCGTTCGCGATCATAGCGATGCTGTATTTGAACAAGAAAACTATAAAGCCGGCCAGTAAGGAATTGATGGCCGTTTTTAAATTGGTCCATCCGAAATGGACTAAGGAATTGTATCGTCAGCGTCGTCAATATGAGAACCAGCTTTTGAAAGAACTACTTCAGCCTGTTGAATATGTCGTGAGTGCAGATCCAAAATTGCAAGATTTGCATACCAAGATATTTCAGATTGCAATGTGCTGAGACCTGCCTCAGAAGATGACCAGTATAGTTCTTGTGGCCGCAAGTTATTGTAATAGCAAAGCTTGATAATCACACCATAATAATCAGTTTATCTTGTCGTTTGCCTGTCTCCAACTGTAATGCAGTGGTTCTTCTTTCTGTTCCTTCTTTCGTATAACTCGGTAGACCCTTGTGATACGTTAGGCAGAGAGGATTCTCCTTTGGCATCCCAATTTAAGACACCATATTTTATTTGTTTACAATTTAGATACAGTACAGGATGAACCTAGTAAAACCGTACCACGGCATTAACGAAAAAGAAAAGTTATATATAAACATGTAAATGACCAAAATTAAACATATTAATAGATAACAATAAAAATGAGAATAACAATAGCGCAGTTAAAGCAACAATAAGTAACAAAAAATAAATACTAAAAGGACAAAAGAACAAAGGGAGAAAAAAAGGGAAACATGAGCTTTATAATAAAATTATCTAGAATATCTAAAAAATAAACCGATATTGATACAAGTAAATAAGAAGCGAACTATAAGCTAGTGCATGTATAAACATGCACTAAAAGTATATAAAATAAAGTAATTTTATGCTCACATACGCTTGGAAATAATCAGAAAATGACAATATGATCCAATATAACATAAATTGCGCAGACATGTGCGAGGCTAATTGCGAAATGAGGCAAAAAGAGCGCGCCTAAAAGCTATCAATGAAGACGATTGAAACCAAAACAGGTTCACATCAATCTCGTCCACAGCTCTAGCCATTCGAATAATAGGAGAATTAAGGAGTGCGTTTGTTCGGGGTGTCGGTATGTAAAACAAAAAGTCGAAACGGGGAGGAACATAAAGATTTATAGCATTGAGAATAGAATGAGAATCACGTGTATTACGTAGCAACTTAAAAAAGAAGAGTACATCACTACAGACACGGCGCTGACTCAAGGTTAAAACGCCAAAATATTTACAAGAAGAGAAATAGTTTGAGTAGTCGATTGAACATTTAAAACATAAGCATTTCATTTTTTTTTAATTCTTTCTATCCTAGATATGTATGTTTGATACTGAGGGCACCAAACAACATTGCAATAATTAAGTATGCTATAAACGAAAGCTAAATGCAACACTTTAATTGCAGTAATACTTGAGAAAGAAGCAGTAGATCTCTTCACAAAACTTTATCAAATAATAATTTATCGTCGAAAGTAACACCCCGACCCTTAATACAAGTCACACGGGTAAGAGCCTCACCAGCAACCGTATAGTTGTGGCAGATTGTACTCCCCTTCCTAGAAAAGAGATAGCATTACATTTAGAATAGTTTAGAGTGAAGTGATTGTTTAGGCAAAACACCTGAAGGTTATCAAGATCACGCTGCAATCGGGAACAGTCAAGAGGGGACTGAATTCGAGTGAATAATTTCAAATCATCCGCGTACATAAGACAATAACAGCTTGGAATCACATCAAATATATCATTTATATAGATGTTAAACAATAAAGGGCCAAGATGACTGTCTTGAGGAACTCCGACTCCTTAATAACTTCTTAATATGCTCACCTTGGTGTATTTTAGCAATCATGGATTCTAAATTCACCTTGGTGTAAGTGATCACTTTTGTATTATACCAAAGAGTCAGAACGAAACACTTTGATTCGCATCAAAAAATTGACAAGGTGGATACTATTAGTCTAAATCTACCTCTACATAATATGTGAAAGAAGTGAAGAAAGATTTTTCCAACTTAAAAACTCAGAAGGAAACTCTCGAAGAACGAATTCTGGATAGACTTGCTGAGGATGGAAATATTAGTGATCGGCCTGTAGCTGTAGAGTTTAATAAGATGACAACTTCAACACCAGTACCATGTGACTAGACTACAAAAAAATCTACCTAATGGTCTCGAGCAAAGGTTACATATTTACAGTTTTATTCAATATACGTGTGCCAGAGATACTCAATTCCATCGAAAGATTGTATTCACCGATGAGACCAGCTTCACTCGCAGTGGAATTTTCAACTTCCACGAATATGCGGAAGCAAATCCACACGCTTAGAGAGTTCATCATTTTCAGCGAGAATTTCGAGTGAATGTTTGGGCTGAAATCATCGATGGATCATTCTTGGTGTATTTATTTTGCCGCTACAATTTAATGGAGCGAATTACTTGGATTTCTTTCACAATGAATTACCCGCCTTATTGAAACATCTACATCTTCACCTTAGACACAACATGTGGGTTATACTTTTTGAACATCAGCTTTCACGTCACTGGGTTGGGAGATTGGAAGGAACGTTACAGCGCAGTAACCTGTCAGGTTTAATGATCTGACACCTTTGGATTCACCTTTGAAATTCAAATATTTATAAAAAAATCTATAGACACCAAGGAAGAACAAACGCCAACAACTTTTGATTATTTTTGCCGCAGTCATAGAAAAATGATGTTCCATATCAGAAAGAGAAAAACATTGTTTTGAGAGTTAAATAGGAATCGGAGGAAAAATTACCAAGAGATCGAAACTGTCATCACTATGACAAGACACTTTGTTAGTAAATGATCAGTTACTAAAAAGCAATTAATACGATTAATACGGCTTCAACTAAGACTTTTATACAGAAGAATGTACTGGTTTATGAATTGACATTCACAACTCAGTCAAGTCAATAAATTGTTAACGTATATTGTTACACTCATACCTCATTATACGGCGGTGATACGTTTCTCAAAAATCGGCCATAAAACAAAATGCCTATGCAACGAAACTATATTTTATTTTTGTCATCATTTTAAATAATAAATCATTCTATAGACGATTTTAATAAGCGATATACAACAGCCTAAAAAACTTAGTAAAAATATGATAAAAACTGTAAAATAAATTTATTTTGATTCGAAGGAACTGTCTAACCAGTTTTTTTTTAAATACGTACGTATATTTTATAAACACGATGAATGAGAATTCTCAAAAAAAGAAATGTCTGAATTGGGTTCAAAATACGTGCTTTCCGAATATATTCGCAGTAGATGCTTGAAGTGAATTGCGAAGAATAAGCTCGTTAGTTTATTTAAATTAAAATATTATTTCAGGAAGCAATATCAAGTGTTCCAGAAGTAGAATCAAGTTTTCTGGAATCAGTCCAAAACTTTCAGAGGTTTTTTCAAAAAATACAATATGAAGCTTGTTTCAAATAGTAACAACCCCATAGAAAGAATTTTAATTAATAATAAAGATAAAATTGAACAAACAAGGAGTATACATAATTACAATGTAATGCGTACTTATTATGAAAAATCATTGAATACAAGAATAAAAAACATAAAACCCAAAGCAGGTCCGACTTTGGTAGACATATTATTATCAATAAGAAACATTAGTCGAAAATAAAAACAAGCATTTCAACCTTTTAAAAGAGGCAATACCAAGACTTCTGAACGCATTTTAAATCTTCTAGAAGCAGTATCAAATCATTTAGAAGCATTTTAAGTCTTTTGGAAGTATTTAAAATCTTCTAGAAGCTGTATCAAGTCTTCTGGAAGCATTTCAAGTCGCTCGGAGATAATATCAAGTCTTTTAGATGCAATATTAAGTCTTCTGGAAGCCAATCAAGTCTTCTAGAAGCAGTATCAGTATACACTCAGAGAACCCATATATTTGGGGCCTATTTTTATGGGTGCTTAGCACCTATTAACGATTTTGTATGGGTGCACAAGCACCCATACAAACAGAAAACCCACGTATAACAAAACATAGAAATAATATTCTTTTTTCAACTAGTGGTAGCAGCTTATAACTGCGGTAATGTTATGATAAACGTACTTTTATTTGTGATCATTTTAAAGAAGGATTCAAAATGTGTGAATTCTCTGTTTAAAATGTGTAGTTATGCATTGATAACTTTTTTTAAATCAATGTCTGTTTGTACTGTCAACTATTTCTTTCTCAACTATTTCGTTCTCTGCAAGTTCAATTAACCCAACATGTGAAAGTGGCCAACGATCAGCATCCTACATAATCACGTCATCATCTTCCAAGTCTTTAAAACCTATTTCTTTTGCTAGCCGTAACATATTTTGTCTAATTGGAAGCAAATCAGAGCTATTGTTATCAGTTACGCAAATAACACAATCGGGGAAATTTTTCTCCATTCACGGTTCAATATTATTGATTTCAACCCATCCCATGATTTGCCAATATTGTTAGAGTATCTTTTATGTTGCATTGCTTCGAAAACTCATTAATTAACAATTTGTTGTGAATGTTAACTAATGTGCCATTGATGGTGAAAAATGGATTTCACCATCAATGGCACATTTCCTCATCGTTTTCCACGTCATTTAATTGTATAACAACGTGACTTTCAGTCGTTTCGATTTTTCACAAAATTTTCATTTCTTTCTATTTTTTCATCAATTAGTTTAAATATTTTGGAAAAACTAAACATTTTAGAGAAAAACGGGTTTTACCATCGTGTTCCACGTCATTTAATCATACAGTGTGAATGTCTGGAATATAGTAAATAACTTCGCCATTCATTGTTTTAAGCAAAAATATTTCAAATAATAGTTTCTTTATAAATTGCGGCGCAAGTTATTATATAATTATTCCTATTCTGTTCTAGGTTTAGTGATAGCTTTAGTGTTAGTATTAGCTCTACTTATTTGAAACATTCTAGCTGTAATAGGGTTTTAGACTATTATATACTTGTATAAAACTAAAGCCAGAACACTAGAGTTAGAACTAGATAAGATCTCTGAAGACGCACGGATTGATCTACTGTAGTGTGTAATGTTTCTTAACTGCAGGATTTGCAATAAAATCTACGTGTTTTATGATTTAAGATTGTACTAAAAGAAATAATTAGTGTTTCAAATTTGGCGTAACTCTTATTACTCCCTCTTTTAAAGAATATCTCAAGTAGGATAACAAACAGACACAACAACATGTTACATCTCACTCCATAGGTAAACAAACTATACGTTTTATCATAAATTTTTCTAACCTAAAGCCCAGACGGATTACGTAATAAATTTATTTTTATTATTTTTTATCTATTAATAATCAATTCGAGTCAATTAAAACACTCATAACTTAAAAATAACTCATAAAAATCCTCTTAGTAACAAATTCCTTTTAAAAAATTCGCTGCACGTAAAGCTTCGATGTAACTTGCAGCATTTATAATTTTATTCCATATGGTGCATTTAAAATTTAGTAAATATACATTGTAGTGAAAGAGCCTTGATCGTGCTAGAACCGCGTTTAGTGGACTTTGATCATATTGTAATTGGTGTGGGGCTATAATATCAAGCGTATTTTTATAAGCCAGCTGATTTTGTTGCAATTCAATCGTAAAAACGCGTTCCCGGATGTGTGTGTCAAGCATTTAATTAAATTTGGCTACCGAAGACATAAAAGCGGAGTCACGGTCGTCCTCGACCCTCAGAAATTGCTGAATAGTTCTAATCAACTAATTAAAAAGCAGTGAGTATATTTCATTACTGCTATCGTCTCAATCTGAGTATATCATTTCGGAATATTCCTATGTTTAAAGATAAAATGAGTAACAAATTGTAAAAAGTCGCTTATTAAATTGTGCTATTTCATTGTAGATAATGATTGTTACTCAAACAATTTCATTAATCTCTAAAAACGCCAAAGGTTTGCTCATGAACAAGGTAATTACAGTGTTTACTTAAGCTAATACCTTTTTGTAATTCGCTTTTTTTGTTGCAGATGACTTTGATTGTTAATACCCAAAGTATAAGAGCTTTATCAACATTGGAATTAACCAAAAATATTACTTTAATAAGCAATGAAAAGAAGGATGTTAGTGTTAAAAATTTGAAGTTAAACCCACCACAAAATAGACCTTTGGTTGTGATGCCTATTTGGTTATTGGCACAAAATAAACATATATATAAATATTCAAAGTTTTATATTGATAAAGGTTTTGATGTTTTAAGCATTAATGTTACTCCATGGCAATTACTTTGGCCTGTTAAAGGAACACAGGTAAGCTTTCATTTTTAATATAATGAAATGAACTAAAATGACTCATCTATTTTTTTAATGGCAATTAAAATTTTAATTTAATTGCCATTGAATATATTTAAAATGCAATTTAATGATTTTCCTCTCTTAGTACAATGATATCATCTCTTTGTTATAATACAAAAAATTGAGAATAACTTATGGTAAATTTTTATCATTTTTAGGTAGTAGCAGGCGATATATTAAAGTTTTTAGACTCCAACCCAAGTTATGCCCCGTTAACTCTCCATGGTTTCTCAATTGGAGCATATTTGTGGAGTGAAGTTTTAGTAAGAATTGCAGCAGAGAGGCAAAGATATCAACCAATAGTTGACCGTATAACATCCCAAGTTTGGGACAGTGCAGCTGATATAACTGAAATCCCAATTGGGGTTCCCTTAGCTGTTTTCCCCAAAAACAAAGTTATGCAATCAGCTTTAAGATCGTACATGATGTATGTCATATCCACTAAAACATTTAGATGTTGAAATTAAAAACTAATATTTTTAGATATCACTTAAAGACTTTTGATAAAGTTGCCACTTGCCACTATATTCGAGCTAGTCAAATGTTTCATACCAACATGGTTCATGCGCCAGCCCTATTTTTTGTTAGTAAGAAAGATCCAGTTGGTGCAGTAACTTCAAATGTACGTGTTAGAGACAGTTGGGAAAGTGTTGGAATGAAAGTAAGACTCAATTATTACAAAAAAAAAGATTAAATTCTTTAAATAATTTCATAGATAACTTGGAAATGTTTTGATGATTCTCCCCATGTAGGACACATGCAAAAACACCCCGAAGAATATTTAGATGCTTTAAATAAGCAATTAGATAATGCTGGGATGGTTACCACTCGTGAAAAGCTACAAGCCAAATTATAAAAAGTTCTTAATGCCTGGAATTCAGTTTATTTCGTGTGTATTACTTTTAGTTACGGTGAATTTACAGTATATTACTAAATGCAAAGTATTTTTCGTGATTGTAATATCTAAATTGTGATAAACACCACTTTTTATACTATGTATAATTTTTGCACTTAATAAATGATTGTTGGAGGGAAAACGTCAAATTTCGTTCTATAAAAAACGATGACGATGACGGAACTGCTCCGAAAAAAATCTACAACGAATCTAAAACGTGTACCTGCCATTTATAGATTTTTTTAACAATAAAATATTTTTATTATAATTATATTTCTTAAAAAATGTACAGCGTGTATGAGGTATGAATAGAAAAAGTTGAAAGGTTATAGGGCTCCTTTTTCTGAATAAAAAATTATAACACAATATTCCATTCTTCATCCTTTTTAAAAATACAATAAAGTTAAGATTAAAGTTACTGAAGTACTACAGGATGATTATTATGCCGGATTTGTTTTTGATTTAATTTGACACAGAAAGGTCTTTGACACAAAACTTTAGATGAATAATTTTCTAATAAGTGAAGAGACATGGTTCGGACTCCCAGTAAAAAAAAAGTAATATAAGATAGGGAATAGATCAAACAAGATTAAGTTCTCATTTTTGCATAGTTGTTGTCGGCAGGTCAAATCTACAGCAAACGCAAAAGATTGAGGTTTCGGCTGTAAACCTATACCTAAGTGTATGCTGATTTCGCTTGAAAGTGAAAATAATTATTTTTGATACATGTTGGCGAAATTACACTTATTAACACTTCTTATTCAAACTTTTTTTAAACGATAGCGAATTTCTTATGTCATATGAAGCACAGAAATAGAACGAAAATAGTCAGCGGCGTTGCATAGAGTGTAAATACTCAATAAAACCATAAGTAACCCATAAAATTGTGTATATCCCATTGAAAAATGTAGTAAATAACTATAAAATGGTTTCTTTCTTCAGAATTTTAACGTTTCAAAGTGAAATAATAGTCGTAGGCGCTGATTATTGAAAATACGCAATTCTTTGTGAGACTGAAAAGGTCTAAAAAATTCTAAATACGTGCTCCCTAACAAAAAAAAAAGTTTGCTGCATATGTGTCTTCAGGAATTATTTTAAGTCTTTTGAAAGCTTTTCAAGTCTTTTGGAAGCACTATCAAGTCTTTTAGAAACAGTACCAAGTCTTCTGATACTGTTTTGAAGCATTTCAAGTCTAATGGAAGCAATATCAAGTCTTTTAGAAACAGCATCAACAAGCAAGTATGAAGTGCTGCCAAAAGCACTTCAAGTTTTCTGGAAGCGATATCAAGTCATTTAGACGTACTTCAAGTCTTCTGAATGTATTTCAAGTTTTCCCGAAGCGATACCAAACATTGTAAAAGCAGTATTATGTGTATCACGGGTAGTAGTAAATCTTCTAGAAGCATTTCATGATGTGATGGGCCAACTCGGATTTTCGCCAAACCTAGTTAATCGAGATGAAAATTTGCGTTAACCGAGTTCAATCTAAGTTACTCGAAATCGGGTTGATATAATATATGTTCCATACACTAAAAAAAGTCAACAGAATGAACAAACACAAACCATGTATTATATCTAATTGCAAAAAAGAACAAAAATAGGCGCCCCAAAAAATATATAAGTCCTCATCTTAGCTGTATACAAATCCATAAATTGGATCAAAAACAAATAAGTTTAGCGCTGTTCTTGTCACTGCTTTACAGCTGCTTTTTGTGCGAGGGAAATTTGGGTATTTGAAGATTCGTTCGGATAGGTTTATGGAAATCACGTGACACCAGTACGTTTGCCATCAGCAAACCCGAACGAATCTCCAAATTCTCTCGTATTAAGGCCTGTTTATATCTACAGACATCGAATGTGGCAGACACCGACAAAAGCTATTTACTCACATATAACGTGCCCCATAAGACGTATGATAGGGGATAAATCACAATTTTACTAGAGGAGGGAGGATCAAGATAAACTTAAAAGAGACCACACTGTATGGTTGTACATCTTACGCTCAACAAAATTAGAAGCAGAATGTTAGGCTCAGTCTAAAGAACTTATTGACGATCAAATATTTATATATGAATCAGTATCACTTTCAAAACAGAGATAATGCGCTCGTATACATTAGCAAACAGTGATCAACTTAACAGTGATCGTCTATGCTCTAAAACTGCACTTGATTTTGCACGTCCCATCATGTGCAAGGTTGTGAACAATATTATATTGTCTGTTACGTTACGTGTCTGACACATTCGATGTCTGTAGATATAAACGGGCCTTTAACGGTACTTTTATCATTTATTACAGCTTCAATATAAACGCATACGCGATCTATAAGTCTGAAATACATCTTGTTTCAATCCAGAATTGGATGAGATCTAATATTCTAATGTATCATAATATCAATGTATATCATAATACTGCCAAAAACAGTGGATATAGAAAATTGGTTGGTTGAATTTAAGGTTTCCGTTGATATGTAGGCGTTTAGTTCATGTATTATCGACATTTGCGCATTGTTTTCTGAACTATATGCTGATTTTTTTATACCTCAGATCAAGGAAAGTAGTTTTTGTCGCTGTTCCATTAATCTCATAAACCCTAAAGCTGCTTTTTATGCGAAGGAGATTTATTCGAGTTGGCTGATGACGAACGTGAAGCCAAACGAATCTCCAAATTTTCCTCGCAATAACAACTTTAGAACGCATCTTTATTATAGCAGCAAGACTTCTTCAAGTCCTTGGTTGGTTGTGTCATCGAAGTTTTGCTGTTTATGTATGTAAACCGAACACGAATTAGTAACAGTCTAACCCGAATTGACTCGAAATAATCTCAATTCGACTTAGATCGATTTGGTAAATCGGGTTGACCAATCCCTAATTTCAAGTATATTGAAAGCATTTAAAGTCTCTTGGTGGCCTTTCAAATCTTCTAGAAGCAGTATCAAGTCTATTAGAAGTCTTCCTAAACCATTTCATGTCTTCTAGAAGCAGTATATAGTGTTCTGAAAGCATTTCAAGTCTTTTAGAACCAATACATAGTTTTTTGGAAGCATTTAAAGCTTTATAGAAACAGTATCAAGTCTTCCAGAGGTAGTAGCAAACCTTCAGGAGGTATTTTAAGTCTTTTGGAAGCATTTTAAGTCTTCTAGTAGCAGTATCCAGTGTTCTGGAAACATTGCAAATGTTCCGGAAGCGATATTAAGCCTTCTAGAGGCAGTATCAAGTCTTCCAGAGGTAGCAGCAAATGTTCTACAACCATTTCAAGTCTCCTGGAAGCATTTAAAGTTTTGTGGGAGCAATATCAAGTCCTCCAGAAACAGTGTCAAGTCTTTTGGAAGCATTTTAAGTCTTTTGGTAACAGTATCAAGTCTTTTGGAAGCATTTTAAGTCTTTTGGTAACAGTATCAAGTCTTATGAAAGCGATATCAAGTCTTCCAGAAACATTTCAAGTCCTTTAGAATCAGTATCAAGTCTTCTGGAAGCATTTCAAGTGTACTGGAACCGATATCAAGTCTTCTAGTAGCAGTATCAAGTAGTAGTAGCAGTATCAGATACTGTCAGAACAGTATTTCAAGTTTTCTACGAGCAATATCAAGTCTTCTGGAAGTATTTCAAGTGTTCTAGAAGCACTATAGAGTATTCTTTAAGCATTTCAAGTCTACTGGAAGTGATATTAAGTCTTCTAGAAGCAGTATCAAGTCGTTGAGGCATAGTAGCAAGCTTTCTAGAAGCATTTTAAATCTTCCGAAAGACTTGCGATACAAGTCTTCCAGAAGCAATATCAAGTTTTTTGGAAGTGATATTAAGACTTCTAGAAGCAGAATCAAGTCTTCCAGGGGTAGTAGCAAATAATTTAGAAGCATTTCAAGTCTTCTGGAAGCGATATTAAGTCTTCTAGACGCAGAACCAAGCCTTCCAGGGGTTGTAGCAAGTTTTCTAGAAGTATTTTAAGTCTTCTGGAAGTATTTGATGTCTTCTAGAAATAGTATCAAATCTTTTAGAAGCAGTATTAAGTCTTCGGGAAGTATTTTAAGCCTTTCAAAAACAATACCAAGTTTATTTCAAGTCTTCTAGAAGCAGTATACAGTCTTCTTTAAGCATTTCAAGTCTTCTGGAAGGATTTCAAGTCGTCTAGAAGCATTATATACTTTTTGAAATATTTCAAGTCTTTAGGAAGTAGTATTAAATCGTCTAGAAGCAGTTTCAAGTCTTTTTTTTATTTCAACATCCTGCTTTCTCAAAAAGTTTTGATTTTATTAGTACATTATTATCATTATTAAGTGAGTTTCTTCATTCGTACAAAAAAATTAATTTTTCAATAATTTTATGATTAATATATCAAGTTGAAGGTTTCAACCGACACAGACGTAGACTTAATAATATTGTATACCAACAATGAATACGCTGACAAAATCCTGCTGTGTGGTCAATGTGAATTTCGCGATAGTGGTGCAAGATTACAATATTCTGCGCAATTTTCTAATCGCCGGTTGCTAAATTTACAAATATTTATGAAACATTTTAGAAGAGATATGAGTATTTAGTTGAATACAACAATCTCCAGCCGTTGCATGTTACGATCTTACAAATTGGCCCGCTTGAAGCCCAGAATTAAATATGATGGATCTTCTGGATCCTGGATTTTTCTGGTGCTGTATAAAATTTTAACCGTACGTTGAAGAAATTGAAAATGTTAGGCAAGATCTGAATAATTTCCTTATTTGAATATTTCCTTACTAGCATTTTCATTATGCGGAGAACTGCTACCAATACAGACAGTAAGCTTAAAATTTGATTCTAGTCTTCTATTGTAATTTGTTGTTTTTAACATAAACAGGTTTATTATTAATCTAATATCATTAAAAGACCTAATTATCTTTGAACATTTTTACATTAAAGTAGTCTTAAAAGAGAATTAATGTGAAGAATGTTAAAGATACTTTTGTAAGCAATGTTAAATTGCCGCAATACTAATACTTTATCCTATCAAACCTTAACCCTTCGTTAGTCGCTGTGGGTCTGATAGACCCATAGCATTTTTATTTGCTAATTGTTGGAAAACTATTACACTTACATCATTGTCGGTTTGTGACATCTCAGAGGGATGTTCTAAGAATGGTTTACCCGAGTTTTATACCCCGGTCGTGTTTTATTGCGGTTCAAATTCTTGAAAAGTGTTGGCATCTGCCGACTTGGGTCTGCCAAACCCATAGCGACTAACCGCGTCACAGTTGTACGAAGTCTTTCGCTCGAGTGTTTCGTATTTTGAACTTCTTTTTTCTTAATTTCGTATTCGTGTTCACAAAAATGGATAAGAAATATTTCAATTTTGATAACGCTGCCGATATTGAAGAACTGAATCGGCTGGCTTTTGAAGAAATTGAGGAAGGCGTAGGTATTGTTGACGAAAATTTTGAGGAATCGGATGAGTCAGAAATCGAAGATTATGTGGAAGAAAGACTTGTCGATTCTGATACTGATCACGACATCGATAGTGAAGAAGAAGGTGATGAAGAGGATGCTGACCAAGACGCTGATTTTTATGCTGATAAGTCAACATTTTATCAAGTTTGTTGATTCACAAAAATAATTATAGCTAGAGACGGTATAAAATAGAGGAAAAGGGGCTCCACAATATTTTAGTCAAATTGCCTGGCGTCGTCGGAAGGCAAGCAAAATATGCCAACATAATATACTAGCCATTATTGTTGAAAACACCAATAAATATATTGAGAGTGTGCGAGAAAATTTCGTAAGGGAACGAAATTGTAAACTAACAGATATAGTAGAAATGCAAGCCTTTTTTGTGCTCTTATATCTGGCAGGAGTATTTCGAGGAAGTCACCAAAATGTTTCCGATTTTTGCGCAACTGATGGGCTAGGAATTGACATTTTTAGAATGGCTATGTCAGAAAAACGATTTCGTTTTCTTATAAGGTGCATTCGTTTTGATGATAGATCTACACGAAGACAAAGGAATGGAACTGACAAGTTAGCAGCCATACGAAAAGTATTCACCTTGTTCAACGAAAATTGCAAATCGCATTATCATCTCGGTCAAAATGTGACTATAGATGAAATGCTTCCTGCTTTTCGTGGACGTTATGGCTTTCGACAGTATATACCATCAAAACCTTCAAAATATGGTATAAAAATTTTTAGTTTATGCGACGCAAAATTGTTTTATGTCGCATTCATGGAAATATACTGCGGCCTACAACCGGAAGGCCCATTCAGGAAAGGAAATTCAGCGGGAGAAATTGTCCTGCGACTTGCTGAATCAATTTATGGCAGTGGAAGCAACATTACGGCAGACAACTGGTTCACGAGTCTGAAGCACTTGAAAGTAAAAAGTTGTCGTACGTGGGATCTATGCGAAAGAACAGAAAAGAATTACCGACGAATTTTATTACACCAAAAAATCACCTACGATATAGCAGTGTGTTTGGTTTTTCCAAAAAGGAAACTCTTTGAACTAAAATTAGAACTAACACTAGAACTATCACTAGGACTAACACTAGATCTAAAACTAGAAACTTTCGGGTTTCGCCATTCGTTTTTTGAAAAAATATTTGACGTTTCGGATGCCATGTTGCAACCTTCTTCAGAAACTGGTTCTAACTGACAAAATCGGGGATCGTAAAACAATATATAGGTCGAAAAACTAATTAATAATTAATTTATATTAATTACAAGCTAATTACTAACTAATTACTGCATCGCGTCCGGTTTGGGAGTCGTGTTCGTCTTCACCACCATCTTCCATGTTCTGCTGAGTTCCCAGCCATCTTCTCTGTTGACGTTGTTTTTATGTCGGTGGATTTCTATGGCTTCTCTTGTCAGCCGTTGATGATATTTATTATTCCTAGCCAGAACCTTTGTTTTGTCGAAGTTTATTCGGTGTCCCTCCGAATGGCAATGTTCCGCAACCGCCGACTGCTGAATCTTCCTCAGCCTCACATCCCTCTCGTGTTCCTTGATACGGCATTCGATGTTTCGTCCGGTTTGGCCAACGTAAAACTTCCCACAACTGCATGACAGCCGATAGACACCCGCTCCTTTTAATAGAGGTAGCTTGTCCTTGGCTACCGGGAGTGTATTCCGAATTTTGGTGACGGTTCCATATCGCACCACGATGTCATTTTTCTTGAGGTGTCTTGCAATTCGTTCCGTTACACCGGAAACGTAAGGAAGACAGATGAAACCTGCTGGTTCTGTACTTGCTGCAGCTTCTTCTCCCTGCTTCCGCTGCTTGGTGGCTCGGTTGATGTCCTTTAAATTATATATTAATACTATAACTATATATTAAACTATATATTAATTAGTTTTTCGACCTATATATTGTTTTACGATCCCCGATTTTGTCAGTTAGAACCAGTTTCTGAAGAAGGTTGCAACATGGCATCCGAAACGTCAAACGTTTTAGTTCAATTAACACCGGTCGTGAAAGCCTTCGTACTTATAACGAAACTCTTGTTTCTTATTGTCCGAAGAAAGGTAGAACTGTTGTGTTGCTATTAAGTCTACATGTTTTCTGTGATGAAGTGGCGGATGATACTGCGAAAAAGCCCAAAATAATAAATTTTTACAACAATACCAAGTCGGGTGTTGACGTTGCAGATAAACTCTGCGCTACATATAATGTAGCCAGATCTACAAGAAGGTGGCCAATGGTGATTTTCTATCACATGTTAAATGTGGCAGCAATCAACTCGCAAATAATTCACTTGAGGAATGGAAAAGAATATATTTCTTGAAGAGAATATATCAAAAATATAGTTTTTAGTTTGCTGTCAGGACAACTAGAAAGAAGATCGCAAATACCAAATTTGTCCAAACCTGGAACCAGCACACAAACAAGAAAAAGAAAACGATGTGAACCATGTTATGAAGAAACGAAAAACGATGCAAAAACAAAGTACATGTGCGAAAAATGTAATGTTTATTTGTGTTTGAGTCGACACGTAAGAACAATATGCCAGAATTGTTTAGAGGAAGAAACAGATAGTGAATAATTTTTGTTTATTCTAGGCAGTATCAATTGAGAAAAGTACCTTAATCAATTTCTTCCTGTTAAAATGTTTTTTTATTTTTTCAATTTATCTAAATAAAATTGGTAAAATATTTATTTTAGAGCACTGTGTATAGAACAGAAAAAGAAGTCGTTGATCATAAAAACATCGCAAAAGTTATATATATAACGGCGTTCCGTCAGACCGCGCGCCTAATGGAAGGTTAAGAAGGACAAGCAATAGGACATTGTGTTATAAAAATTGTTGTTTACAAAAACTTATAAATAAAGACCGGATTTATAGAAAATATGCTTATGTTCAAAATTAAAGGCATTACAAATATATTTAAATATCTTTACGAATCAGTTAAAAATAAGTGAAATAAGACCAGGTTAGTTATGCCTTTTTTGAATTTTCATGCCTATTATTTTTTTATGCCTATTTAAAGCCTTTTTCCAACTTTTTGACGTCTTTTCCCCAAAAATTGGTTGAATTATGAAAAAATATTTCCCTGCGCCTCTGTACATTTCCTCGTCGGAAATTATAAAGAATAGCATGTCCCAAAATTCACTAGAAATAAAATTCACTATTGATTCAATGTAGTACTTCGATCACTAAAATTAATAGAACAATATATTGATTGTTTAATAATTATGGAAGATATTATAAAATACTGACGTTATTAAATTACTGTTAACAGATTAATTGTGACAAGAAATACTACATAATTCAGCATGTCAAAACATCATTGCATCAGGAAAAATTAAAACTGACTAAAAGTCAATCCAAAAAATAACAAACTATAAGTACAGCTATACAATCTGTGGCATCAACATCCGGCTACACTGAACAATCAAAATTCAATTTTGATCTTTGCAAAGCTTTGATAAAAGCAAACATACCAATCCATAAAGTGACAAATAAATATTTCTAAACTTTTTTACAAACAAAATATGTTTGTAAAAAACAACAATGCATATTCCCGATGAAAGCCATCTCCGCAAAAATTATATTACTTCAGTCTACAAAGAAGTTATTCAAGAAATAAAAAATATTATTGGAAATAATTATATTTGGATAAGCGTAGACGAAACAACTGATGTATGTGGACGATACGTGGCAAATTTAATACTTGGAGTATTAAGTGATGAAAATTCGTCAAAAAGTTTTCTAATAATTACCAAAGAATTAAGTAAAACAAATAATAATACGGTAACAAGATTTATTCACGACGAATTAACGCATTTTTTCTTACCGGAGCCGGTACCGAATGATAAAATTTTACTGATGGTGTCAGACGCGGCGGCATATATGGTAAAAGCTGCGTCTAATATGAAGATTTTTTACCCTCATTTAATTCATTGTACTTGCTTAGCACACGGGCTTAATCGAGTAGCAGAAATTATAAGGTTACAGTTCCCATTAGTTAATAAATTAATAAAAAGCGGTAAACAAATATTTGTTAAAGCCCCTTTAAGGGTAGAATTATTTAGAGAGAGGTTACCAAATACTCCATTACAACCACTACCAGTTCTAACAAGATGGGGAACATGGCTAGATGCCACTATATACTACACAAACGCCTTAGATCATTTTAAACAATTAATAAATGAATTTCCGGCTACAAGTAGTAAAGCAATATAAGATTGCCAGGCCGTCCTAAAAGAAGTGGAGCTACAAAATAATTTGGCATTTATAAAAAGCAATTACAGTTATATAAGTGAATCTATAAGATCACTTGAAAAACAGGATTTACCTTTAGTGACTGCAGTAGAAATGATTAAAAAGTTTCAAGACGGCACGTATAGCGTACCAGGACATATTGGTCAAATAATTACGAATAAATTTAATGACGTTCTGTGTAAAAATGAAGGATTTGCCACATTACAAAAAATTGCATCAATTTTAAGTGGTGAAATTGTTACTGGATTTATTATGCATCCCGCATTAATTACAAAGTTCAAGTATGCACCAATTACAAGTGTGGACGTGGAGAGAAGTTTTTCGGCTTACAAGAATACGTTAAGTGAGAGAAGACACAACTTCACAATGGAACATTTAGAACAGCATTTAATAATTAGTTGTTTTCGTGATTAGTGGTTTAATAATTATATATGAATGTTAGTTTAACGATGTATTTTTTAATGAAAACGTTATTAAAATACATTATTAATTGGGTATAGCAATTTTTTCGATTTTTAATTTTTATGCCCTTTCAATGCTTTTGTTGCCAAAATTTCATGCCTTTTTAAGTGCCTTTTTCCGTCTTTTTTGTGCCTTTTAATCCGGTCTTTACTTATAAATCAACAAACGATCCAACTCATTGTGTACTCCTTAAATATAATCAAAATAATCACTTTCAACAAATGATTCCATACACGTCAGTTTTTTGAACATTAGCACAGCTACCTCAGCAGCTACGCTGCCTCCGCTTCTGATATTACACGTCTCTGTTGAATAATGAGGTTTAAAGTTGATTTTTAAGTATTTGCGCTGCTGCCTCAGCTTTTTTAAAATTAACGCTATTACCTCGGCAGCTACGCTGCCTCCTCTTTTAATATTACACATTTTTATTGAATCATAAGGTTTAAAGTTAATTTCCAAGTATTTGCACTATTGCCTCGGCGATTAAATAATAACATTACTTTCAATAAATGATTCCATACAGGTCAGTTTTCCGAACATTAGCACAACGGCCTCAGCAGCTACGCTGCCTCGGCTTTTAATATATATCACATATTTTTATTTAACAATAAGGTATAAAGTTGATTCTCAAGCATTTGAGCACCTACCTCAACAGCAGAGCTGCTTCGGCGATCAAAATAGTAATATTAACTCCAACAAAACATATCATATACAGTGGCTCCAGGCCAAACTCGGACAGTAGCGTAATAATGGTATTGTATCAAAAATATGCGAACTAAAGCAGATAGAAAAAAAAAGTAAATTGATTTTCAATAGTTTATTTAACGCATTCTTATAAAATAAACATAAAATTACATAAATTCATTAGCTATCACAAATGAATAGAAAAAAAATCAAAAACAGTTAATAGAATAATTAAGAAGTAGGAGATAAGTTAGCACCTTTGTACAAAGGACCTTACAAAGTAATTTCAGAAGAAACACCTAATGTTAAGTTAAAAATAGACAATAAAATTGAAATTGTTCATAAGAATAGGGTAAAGCGATATTATAAATAAAAAAAAATTAATTACTACTGTACTTTAGTATATATGTATGTGTTTAATTTTTTTTTTCGTAATAAAGGAGGTGTAGTAATATAAGATTGTTGAAGTAGAGTGTCCGGTGCAATGACCTCCGCGTCGTAGTGCTGAATAGACATTTTGGGCGACCGCGGAAGAATACTCGACACTAGCGATAATAAAATTAAATAGTAATTAAGTAACGTTAATGTAAGCAAGACCAATAAAGTGGGATATAATAATAGGGATTAAGTTTCTTAAACCTAACCATCTTCCCCTTGAACCATAAGATGTTACAAAATTACTGATTTTAATAGTAATAGATTATTTGTAAAATACTCTTACAACTTTATATTCCGTTTTTTATAATAATTTCTAGATGTAACCTTTACAAAATACTGCACTTGCGCACAGAACCTGATCTACAAAAATCCACGGTAAAAATTTGTTCGTTTTTGTATTTCAAGATATCGACTTCAAGTTAAGTTTAGTTTTTGGTTTGTATTATTTTAGCTCGTTTAACACCGTCTTGTTGAATTTCGTTTTTTCATGTGTTTATAAATACTAAATATCTTTCGACTTTTACTTAAACCTTTAACTTTATATAACTTAAATAATTGAATTTGTGTAATGAAAAATTCAGGTAAAAACACTTTTTTCTTAACATATTTATTGTTCCACTATTGTTCCAAAAATTCCTGTATATAACACAAATTTACTTATTTTTCCAGAATACGTTACAATAGTTTCAATTTCTCTTTATCATGCGATTTGCGTAATCTCTTATGACGGTAAATAACTTCTTACGTTTTCATATATATTAATACTAATTTTAAATCCTATAGTTGTGGCTGAAAGTGACCGTAAGGTCGAAACATATGTACACATAATTTAAGTTAAATATGTATCATTATTTAGCCATTTAAATGTTTTTTTCCTGAATTTCCTTATATTGTATGATGATATTGGAGAAAGGACTTGAGTTCTTAAAACTAGGAACTATCGGGTGTTGCCAAGATCATAGTAGAATTATAACGTTGTAACGTTCTTGAGAAACTGGCTCGATTGATTTATTTGAGCCAACGAACTGACTCAAAGTGGTGCAATGATATTTATGTCTAAGGATAAGCTTGGCCAGTAAGGTTTTAATCACTCCACGCTACGTGAACTTGTTGACAGCATTCCTGGAAGAACGCTTCAGATCATTATCCAGTTAGAACTCCTCATCCCATTCAATGTTTTTGACATTTGTGTTCGGATTTTGGGTGATTACTTCTTATGATGAATTGTGTTTCTTCCATACCATATACAATACGATTTAACACAAATCGTCGAGGTCACCTGTAGCTAAACGTATTTGAAAGCATATTGATCAGTCTTGATGATGTTGAATCATTCCACACAATGATGTGTACACAACATGCCATCCATTCCAAACATCAAACATTCAAGCCAATTTCTAAAGAACTTTGTAACATGGCATTCGAAACGTCAAACAATTTTTTAAAAAGTACACGGTAAAACTCAATAGCTTCTAAAAGGCACCGTGAAACTCCTCGTATTTCAATCATTCATTGCTGTTTTGTTAAAGCTTAATGATCTGGAAACATTTTTCTTTATAAACAATACAATATAAGCAAAAATAGAAACATGGGGCGCGTTTCACATCGACTGCTGTTAAACTCCGTGAGAAACCACGTACACCATACATAGCTATGCAGAAGAAAAAATATCGTCATTGAATAGCAGATAACATTAAGTCATTGATAAAACTTAGCGATAATGCTTACACGAGATATGGAACGACTAAATGTGAACGCGCTCATTCACAGAACCCTGGAACGTACTAACTTAGACATTTTATGGTATGATTTAGGTAGTTTTAAGAAAATCAACGCAAAATCAATCAAAGTCAACGCTTTGAACGACTAATTTCTGTGCTCTTGGAAATACTCGCCAGGTGATACTGAATTACTGAAGCACAGTTTCTTGTCGTTAAATATATTGCTTACGGATACTGAAAAGCTTGCATTGAAGCAGGAGGTCGTGGACATGTTATTTTCAAGCAAGATATCCGTGCAAGAGTTCTGATGTTGTGTTTTCTCGTTATCGTACCTTAAGATTTTAGAACGAATTGTCACTTATCGACTAAGGTAACATTTATCATTTGGATACATTTTCCATACTATCCGATACACAGTCTGTATTTAGACCGATTTACAGTTGTGCTTTTGCATTCTTGTAAGTTATTGATAATTAGTCTTCTTCTCAAATTAGTCGAAATATACACAGAAATTAAGAAATCTATATAATAAACATTGGTTTATGTGCATAGATATAAACAAGGCGACGCCTAGTCTAAAGCGCACATCAGCACAATATTTTCAACTCTGTTCGGATTGGAAGAAACCCTAATCTCCCCGCATGGCGAGTTGCTGATTCTCTTTCATTTATAATCTCTCTACGAAAATTAGGGAAAACAATTTTGAGAAACAGAGTCTGAAAACCGAAATTATTAAACATATTTCAAAAAAACCGCGTTGAAATTCGCCTGGTCGTTTATGAAATAACCGCAACCTATTAAACCGCGAAAATTATTCGCGAAATTATTTGAAACATTGATAAAATAATATAAGCCCCGCATTAAGAACACATCAGGTTACTACCAGTTTAAATTTTCATTTTTTCGCCACAGTTTGTGAGAAAAAAATCGCAAAGTTGAGCTTCTTCGCAGATCGACTGAAATCTGGTACATTTTTCATTGTACCCGTGATATTGAAATTACCACACATAATAAAGAATTCATGAAAATGAATTCTTTATTATGTTATCATTTTCATTTTCTTCTATGGGGTAGTTTCTTTGTTATTCGCCTTCAAAGTGAGGAGTAAAATCTTTTGAATCCGATAATGGTTCATGTTCTGACGAGAAAACAAAGTCACCGGTTCATGATAAATAGGTTTGCTCAAATCTTAGAAAGACAACATTAATCTCATCGACCCATTATTTATTTTTGAATGGATTGCAATTATTAAGATTTATTTATTTATATCGTTCTTGTTGTTGTGACTAAGTTTGATCATTTTATCTAGATTATTCGCGTTTCACTATATAAACCTCCTATTTGGTTGACGAAACCATTGCGGCGGAATATTATATCCCTGCTTACCGCAAGTACAATTCAACTTCCCTTTGAAGTGATCTGCGCGAGACTTCATAATAAGACAATGGTATTCTAACATTTCCAAACATATTTCCGTGAAATTTAAACTATGCATTTTAAAAACATTCATTTCACTCGACCATATGAAATTAAAAGAGGAAACATAACTCAACATTATGGCTATTTTAATAGACATTAACCAGATTATTTGGCTGCTTATCCATTAATGATGTTTCAGTCATGATTGTTTGAGCTATAATATTTAGAGATGAGCGATCCTATGTTCTTTCTTAACCATCGTGATTTTAAACGGTGACCATATTTCCCCAGGCGTACAACAAAAACACCATTACAAATAACTGACGCAGAATCAGTGGTAACAGGGTTATTGAAAATTTTTTTTAGAGTTGGTTACCCTCCAGAGAAACAAACAAATCTGGGAAGAGTGTTTGTTAGTACAAACATACTAACTACAACAATTTTGCAACAATGTGGTATTAAAATACACAACAAGTCTGCATGCTATCCTCGGTCAAATGCAGTAGAAAGATTTCATGGAGAATCTGAGTATTGGATCTCAATATTTAAGACAATACTCAAAGTATTGTGCTATGAACAAGAAAAGAAAAGTGGGATGAGTATATTGACGAGCAAAACTTGCCATAAAACCTGTAATACATGACTTTAGTCCTACGGATTTGTGTTATGGGAGGCAAATTATATCTCCGTTAAGAATGTTAAAGGATTTATAGACTGGCAGATATACTAATGAAGTTAATTATGTTTCGAAATTACTAGAAGCATCGAAAAACATGCAATAATTGTAGAAATTAGTATACCAAAATCACAGAACATATCAAAGTAATGTTATGATAATAGACCAAACGAAGTTGAACACAAGACGAGGATAAAGTGATAATATGTCAACCACACCCAACCCAATTTTATTTCAAGATATCAATCATGGAGATATTTTTATTCGGTCAACAGATGTCAAAGATAAGTTTTGCTTCTAACAAATGAAACTTGTAGTAAAAAGTAGATTTGAGAGATTTTAGGAATTTGGTTAATGTACGCAATGATGGTTTTAAATTGATATAAATTGGGATTCTTTTGCAATATTAAGCATTAAACCATTAATGGCTAATAATTAAGGCAGCCATGAGTAAAAATTGTAGTTAACTTCATGTTGAAGTTTTGACAGTTGACAAGGGGAATTCCCTAACAAACTGTTTTGTATTATTCGCGCGATAATTGAGTTTTATATTTGAAATGTCTAGACAAAGAGGACAAACAACTATTGAACTTAGAAAATTAGTTCTTAAACATTTCCAGGATGGAAAATCGGAAAATAGCAAAAATTATCGACAGAAGCCATTCTACGGTGCACGACATAATAAAGCGCTTCAGAAATCACAATCGGGTAGCAAACAAACAAAAAAGCGCTCACAATAAAATTTTTACTGAATTGGATGAACTGTATTTAATAAGAAAAATGAAAGCAAATCCGTTTCTTAGTGCACCAAAGTTGGCTGTTATTGCTGAGAAAGAATTAGGGAGAAAAGCTAGTGCGTCAACAATTAGAAACATGCTACATAATGCTAATTTACATGGTAGAAAGGCGAGAAGAAAACCGTTCATTAGTAAAAAGAATCAAAATACCAGATTAAGATTTGCAAAAGAGTACGAAAATAAAGATTTTTCTTTTTGGAAAACCGTTCTATTTACTGATGAAAGTAAATGCAATATATTTGGGTCAGATGGTAAACCATATGTATGGAGAAGAAAAAACGAAGAGATGCATTTAAAAAATTTAAAACCAACAGTAAAATATGGTGGTGGATCAGTGATGGTGTGGGGATCATTTTCAGCTGCTGGACCAGGTTGTTTGCATTTTATTGAGGGAATAATGGACCAGCATGCATATTTAGACATCTTAAAAACCAATTTACCTCATAGCGTGGATAAACTATCTCTTGGATGCGACTGGCGATTCTACCAAGACAACGATCCGAAACATAAAACGTACAAAGTACGTTCTTGGCTCTTATATAATTGTCCTCATGTAATGGAAACGCCACCCCAAAGTCCAGACATCAATCCCATTGAAAATTTATGGAATTATTTGGACACTAAGGTTCGGGAACATCAGGTTTCTAGCAAAACTCAATTGAAGACCGCCTTGTTAGAAAAATGGGAGAAAATTCCACCAAGTTTTTGCGAAAAATTGGTAAATTCAATGCCTACCGTCTTAAAATGGTCATAAAAAACAAAGGCCTCCATACTAAATATTAGTTATTAAAAACATAAATTAGTTTTATAAATTTTGTTTGCTGTCCGTGTTTGGCTTGCGCCTAGTTGTTGTAGTGTTTTCGTTTATTTTTATATTTTTTTTATTATAGTGAATAAATGTTTCTGTTTCATCTTTGTCTTTTGAATAAGCAATTAATAAATTATTGAAAATCAATTTACTTTTTCCTCCAGTTGCTTTAGTTTGAATATTTTTTAGTAAGAAACTATTATCACTCCAGTGTCCGAGTTTGGCTTGGAGCCACTGTATTATCATTTTAAGAGAAGAAATTTGAATTATGTTTAAGCCAAAAAGGAATAATTTTTTTAGCTTTCACGATCGATAAAACATAAACAAGTCATTTACACTCAGCAGCAGAAGTCTGCGTACAAAAAACTTGTAATACTTTAATTGAAAAAATAAGAGTCATAATCTAATGTGATAAACTTGATTCTTTTTTTATTTTGTATATTAACTACATATAACTCTTTTAACAAAATATGCTTCAACAAAACAGAAACAGTAGTTACAGAAAAAAATCAAAACTAAAAATTCTACAAATAACGGGTATGCAAAAATCTGCGTACAAGTCAGGACAGTATTTATAAAAAAATTCATAAATGAGATCATTGTTTCTATATTAATATAAGGTCGGATAACCTTTACGTTTAATGACCTCCCTTAAACGTTTAGGCATGGAGTGCACTAATTTCTTCGTTTCGTCCGAACTGATTTTGGCCCATTCCTCAATCATAACATTTTTTAACGTTTCCTTCGACGTTATGTTGTGTTGCCGAATCCTGCGTTCCAGTAAATCCCAGAGGTGTTCGATGGGATTCAAGTCCGGCGATTGTGGAAGTGTTTTAAGTTGCTTTGGGGTATTGTATAGTAGCCAAAGCTTAGTGTTGTGGGCGCAATGTTTGGGGTCATTATCTTGTTGAAAAAAGTATTCGGGCCCCAAGCCCAAGTTTTCGATGCTAGGCTTCAAATTTTCTTTTAAAATGTCTATATACATTTTATGGTCCATTGTCGATGTTATGAAAACCAACCTTCCCACCCCTTTGGTGCACATACACCCCCAAACCATAACTCCACCACCTCCGTGTTTTACAGTCGCTTTCAAATTTTCGGGATTAAGGGCAGTATTAGGTTTTCTCCATACAAGTTGTTTACCCTTAATGCCGAAAATGCAAAATTTGCTCTCATCTGTAAAGAGAACTTTCTTCCAGAATTCAATGGGCTTGTCTAAGAGTTTTTTTGCAAAGGCGATCCGCTTCTGACGATTGACCTCTGACACAAATGGCTTTTTTCGTGCAACGCGACTGTGATAGTTAGCTTTTTTTAACGTCCTTCTCACCGTATCTTTGCTGATAGTTTTATGAAATTCTTCTTGTACATTTTCTACTATTTTTTTTGCCGTCAGCCTAGGTTCTTTTCTAACCTGCTGTACAATTTTTCGCTTCTCTCGGTTTGTTAAAAGGGGTGGTCTACCAGATCGCGGACGTGAGAGGTAATCTTCAGTGTCTTTATAATTATTAATTACTCTCTGAATGGAAGAGTGTGACCTGCCGACAGTTTCTCCTATTTTTCGAAAAGATTTTCCCTCTTTCCATAACTTTACAATAATTTTTCTCTCTCCCAATTCAATGTCCTTTCCTTTCGTGTCCATTCTAACTTTTAGCTTCTAAGCCTCTGCTAATATAATTGACACCGATTATCTTTTATTTAAATCGGAAAGCGTACATCGCCAACTACGTATTTAAGTAAATAAGTATATTTTGGAGAAGGCGTCTTTATTTGTACGCAGATTTTTGCATACGCATTATTTGTAGAATTTTTAATTTTAATTTTTTTGTAACTAATATTTTTGTTTTATTGATGCATATTTTGTTAATAGAATTATATGTAGTTAATACACAAAATAAAAAAAAATTGAAGTTTATCACATTAGATCATGACCCTTATTTTTTCAGTTAAAGTGTTAGAAATTTTTTGTACGCAGACTTCTGCTGCTAAGTGTATTTATGTTTTATTAGTGGCAGAAAGCTTTAAAAATTACTTTCTGTATAATAATATTAATATAGATTAGGTTTCTGATATGCATGTTGCCTATCTCTATATTTCCATTATCTCTGTTCCATCTCATTATTCCCATTACTTGACATGGGAAACAAAGCTCTAAATTAAAATATAAATTAGGTGCATTAGCGCCATCTCTTCTTTGGCAAAAGAACCCGTACTCACATGTACTCATGCGAGTATGTGCGAGTACTGGAGGGTTAACAACTCATAATTAAAGCAATAACAATTAAATAATAAGTCGAAACGTTTTCAACGTCAATTTATTCAATTGAATATCCCCTCTTCGAAACCCTGTATTGTAACCTTCGTTCTATATCTTTATTGGTCTGAATTAATCACACGACCAAAAATCAATAAAAAAAGAAGCTTTGAACTCGTTTAAAACTGTATGAAGATAAACTATCAATAACCAAGCCTAAAAACAAACAAGAAGACGAAAAATTTGACAACAAATCTTATTATTTTAAGCAAAGGTCAAAAATTATTTCAACAAAACAGATAAACGTCAATAATGTCACAACTTTATGAGTGTTTGTATTCGTCACGTCTTTTTACAAAGAACTGAGGATGATTATCGTTAGAACATTCAAGAACTTCGTCCAGTTAAAATGGATTGTCGTTTGAGATGTATTCATATAAGCCTCTTTTTGTTGTTCTTTGTGGGGAACGTTCATGAGTCTCTACAGCAAATATTTTATTTCCAACCGGAACAAATACATTTATCATATGGAAAGAATGTATCAGAAATTACTGTTACCTGGTCCACTAGGAATGACACAAAATTTTCTGCTGTTGAGTATGGAATTGGAGGACTCGTATTAAGATCTGAAGGATACTCAACTATGTTTGTCGATGGGGGACCTGAAAAACGAACACAATATATACATAGGGTTGTTTTATCTGAATTAACACCAGGAAATACTTACGGTGAGCATCAATTTTTATAAAAACGTCGCTTTGTCATATTTATTTCCGCGTAGTGTACCATTGTGGAAGTGATCAAGGTTGGTCCGCGGAATTTTGGTTTAAAACACCCCCAGATAGCGAAACTTGGCAACCGACTTTAGCGATTTTCGGTGATATGGGCAATGAAAATGCTCAAAGTTTAGGTCGATTGCAAGAAGAGACACAAAGAGGTTTATATGATGGTATTTTACATGTAGGAGATTTTGCATATGATATGAACACAGTAAGTTAATTTTTTATTCCTTATCACTTCTTCTTGATCCGATGAGGATCACAAACAAAACTGTTAATGTTGATAAAAAGTTTAAATTTTAAGTGTCAAAATTCATTTGTTTTGGTACCAACCGCAAAATTTAAAAATTATTGTTTTTTAGGAAAATGCCCAAATTGGGGATCAATTTATGAGACAAATTCAATCAATAGCTGCTTATGTACCTTATATGACCTGTCCAGGGAATCATGAAGAAAAATAGTAAGTTATAAAAAATTTGAAATAAAAATATTATTTAGTTACCAACATTAAGATATTAAAAAATTAATATTTATATGTATTTTTTCATTTTTTAGCAATTTCAGTAATTATATTAATCGGTTTTCAATGCCAAATAAACGCGAAGATCCTTTTTATAGTTTTAACATTGGCCCATTACATATTATCTCAATTTCAACAGAACTTTTTTACTTCTTAAACTACGGCTTAAAGCAGCTAGTTTTTCAATATGAGTGGCTTGAAAATGATTTATTTGAAGCAAATTTACCAGAAAATCGTGAAAATCAACCTTGGATTATTGTAATGGGACATCGCCCAATGTATTGTTCAAATACAGACAAAGATGACTGTACTCATCATGAAACTTTAACAAGAGTCGGATTACCTTTTTTGCACTTCTTTGGTTTGGAAAAATTGTTGTATGATTATGGGGTTGACTTAGTTATTTGGGCTCATGAACATTCTTACGAAAGATTGTGGCCTGTTTATGATTATAAAGTGTATAATGGAAGTTACGATGAACCTTATACTAATCCAGGGGCCCCAGTTCATATTGTAACTGGTTCCGCTGGATGTAAAGAAGGACGAGATAATTTTACAGTTCCAAGACCCGAATGGTCTGCATTTGCAAGTTCTGATTATGGGTATACTCGATTGAAAGCGTATAATGAAACACATTTGTATCTTGAACAAGTTTCTGATGATAAAGATGGGCAGATTATTGATTCTTTTTGGATTTTGAAAGAAAATCATGGACCATATCAACTATCTGGAATGGATTTTATGGGAGCTTATGCGAAAAAGAGAAGAGAAAATAACTAAAATTAGTTTAGAATGAAAGGTATTTCTTGTTATTTTTATTTATTTTAAATAAAAAGTGTTTGCAATATAAAAATTTTAAATATATTGGTTTGGAATTTAAACATTAGTAAAGATGGGAGCCTAATATTTGAAGATTATTTATTATAAAGTACTTTGATCTCAACTGATTCAACAAGATCAGTTGCATCACTTCCATTAATGGATCGATTATTGATTTTTATGGATTTTAAAGGAAAATCTTGGGCAATGTTATCCAAAATGAATTTAATGGGAGTTTATACAAAAAAGAAAAGAAAAAATAACTAAAATTTATGTAAAATAAAATGTATTTTTTGTTAAACTTATTTATTTTAAACAAAACATGATCTGAATATAAAAATTCTATAAATATTAATTTGAAATTTAAACGTGTAAAGGTAGTTGCCTAGCACAACATAATTACCTAAATAGAATTTCGAGATTATTTACAATAAATAAAGCACTTTACCCAACTAACTTATACTATTCAATCACAGCACTTCCATTAGATTTACTTATACTTTAACAAGAGTCGGAATACCTTTTTTGCACTTCTTTGGCTTGGAAAAATTGTTATATGATTATGGGGTTGACTTAGTGTAAAAGACACGGAGCGGCTCGTGTAATTTACTGGGGAAGGTCGTGCACTCTGCTATCGCGCTCGTTTGAAAACGAACAGCAGGACTCGAAAAAGGCAGGTGATAAGTGAAACAGACAAACAAAACAAAGGTTTAAAAATATATATAATATGATTTAGCTAATTAATCTCTTCAACAATTTACAAACTATACGATGGTAATCTTCGATAAGAGGCGCTGATGTTCACAATTTGAGAAAATTCTACTTACGGAATCACTTTCTTTTAAACAACAAACAAAAAAAAACAAATTAACCTTTTCCAAGAATACTGCTCAAACTTCAAAGTTCAAACAGTAATAAGAAAGATTACTATTTTTCGGAAAATTGTTGCAATTCAACCACTCAAGCTCACGTTCTCGGCTTGTCTCTCCTTTTTATATTCGACTCCGTACCTTTATTACTTTCTCACCCTTCCTTTTCATCTCACCCTCTTATCACCACTTACGGGACGGCTCCCACGGCCTAAGAATGTTAAGTTTTGTTTAGTCTACGCACTAAACGAAACTCAGCGATATTAAAATAAATCATTAAGGAAAGGACAAAGTGTTTAAATTTACTGAACTGAACCAAAAAATAGATTTAGAAAAAAAAATGACTCGAATTTCATCCCGTACCGTGGAGCCAACGCTGTCAGTCTACAATGATCAAATTAAATCGCTTAACTTCTAATAAACAATATCTTATATCTACTAGATGTAATGCGGTTTGTTACATTAGTTATTTGGGCTTATGAACATTCTTACGAAAGATTGTGGCCTGTTTATGATTATAAAGTGTATAATGGAAGTTACGATGAACCTTACACTAATCCAGGGGCCCCAGTTCATATTGTAATTGGTTCCGCTGGATGTAAAGAAGGACGAGATAATTTTACAGTTCCAAGACCCGAATGGTCTGCATTTGCAAGTTCTGATTATGGGTATACTCGATTGAAAGCTTATAATGAAACACATTTATATCTGGAACAAGTTTCTGATGATAAAGATGGGCAGATTATTGATTCTTTTTGGATTTTGAAGGAAAATCATGGATCATATCAGCTATCTGGAATGGATTTTATGGGAGCTTATGCGAAAAAGAAAAGAGAAAATAACTGAAATTAGTTTAGAATGAAAGGTATTTCTTATTATTCTTATTTATTTCAAATAAAAAATGTTTGCAATATAAAAATTTTAAATATATTGGTTTGGAATTTAAACATTAGTAAAGATGGGAGCCTAATATTTGAAGATTATTTATTATAAAGTACTTTGATCTCAACTGATTCAACAAGACATCACTTCCATTAATGGATCGATTATTGATTTTTATGGATTTTAAAGGAAAATCTTGGGCAATGTTATCCAAAATGAATTTAATGGGAGTTTATACAAAAAAGAAAAGAAAAAATAACTAAAATTTATGTAAAATAAAATGTATTTTTTGTTAAACTTATTTATTTTAAACAAAACATGATCTGAATATAAAAATTCTATAAATATTAATTTGAAATTTAAACGTGTAAAGGTAGTTGCCTAGCACAACATAATTACCTAAATAGAATTTCGAGATTATTTACAATAAATAAAGCACTTTACCCAACTAACTTATAGGGTTCAATCACAGCACTTCCATTAGATTTACTTAAACTTTAACAAGAGTCAGATTACCTTTTTTGCACTTCTTTGGCTTGTAAAAATTGTTATATGATTATGGGGTTGACTTAGTGTAAAAGACACGGAGCGGCTCGTGTAATTTACTGGGGAAGGTCGTGCACTCTGCTATCGCGCTCGTTTGAAAACGAACAGCAGGACTCGAAAAAGGCAGGTGATAAGTGAAACAGACAAACAAAACAAAGGTTTAAAAATATATATAATATGATTTAGCTAATTAATCTCTTCAACAATTTACAAACTATACGATGATAATCTTCGATAAGAGGCGCTGATGTTCACAATTTGAGAAAATTCTACTTACGGAATCACTTTCTTTTAAACAACAAACAAAAAAAAAACAAATTAACCTTTTCCAAGAATACTGCTCAAACTTCAAAGTTCAAACAGTAATAAGAAAGATTACTATTTTTCGGAAAATTGTTGCAATTCAACCACTCAAGCTCACGTTCTCGGCTTGTCTCTCCTTTTTATATTCGACTCCGTACCTTTATTACTTTCTCACCCTTCCTTTTCATCTCACCCTCTTATCACCACCTACGGGACGGCTCCCACGGCCTAAGAATGTTAAGTTTTGTTTAGTCTACGCACTAAACGAAACTCAGCGATATTAAAATAAATCATTAAGGAAAGGACAAAGTGTTTAAATTTACTGAACTGAACCAAAAAATAGATTTAGAAAAAAAAATGACTCGAATTTCATCCCGTACCGTGGAGCCAACGCTGTCAGTCTACAATGATCAAATTAAATCGCTTAACTTCTAATAAACAATATCTTATATCTACTAGATGTAATGCGGTTTGTTACATTAGTTATTTGGGCTTATGAACATTCTTACGAAAGATTGTGGCCTGTTTATGATTATAAAGTGTATAATGGAAGTTACGATGAACCTTACACTAATCCAGGGGCCCCAGTTCATATTGTAATTGGTTCCGCTGGATGTAAAGAAGGACGAGATAATTTTACAGTTCCAAGACACGAATGGTCTGCATTTGCAAGTTCTGATTATGGGTATACTCGATTGAAAGCTTATAATGAAACACATTTATATCTGGAACAAGTTTCTGATGATAAAGATGGGCAGATTATTGATTCTTTTTGGATTTTGAAGGAAAATCATGGATCATATCAGCTATCTGGAATGGATTTTATGGGAGCTTATGCGAAAAAGAAAAGAGAAAATAACTGAAATTAGTTTAGAATGAAAGGTATTTCTTATTATTCTTATTTATTTCAAATAAAAAATGTTTGCAATATAAAAATTTTAAATATATTGGTTTGGAATTTAAACATTAGTAAAGTTGGGAGCTTAATATTTGAAGATTATTTATTGTAAAGTACTTTGATCTCAACTGATTCAACAAAACATCACTTCCATTAATGGATCGATTATTGATTTTTATGGATTTTAAAGGAAAATCTTGGGCAATGTTATCCAAAATGAATTTAATGGGAGTTTATACAAAAAAGAAAAGAAAAAATAACTAAAATTTATGTAAAATAAAATGTATTTTTTGTTAAACTTATTTATTTTAAACAAAACATGTTCTGAATATAAAAATTCTATAAATATTAATTTGAAATTTAAACGTGTAAAGGTAGTTGCCTAGCACAACATAATTACCTAAATAGAATTTCGAGATTATTTACAATAAATAAAGCACTTTACCCAACTAGCTTATATGGTTCAATCACAGCACTTCCATTAGATTTACTAATAAGATGTTTTTCTAAAACGCAAGTTTTATTTAAAGGGGTAATTCTTTGAGTACAATTTTTGATTTGACACTCATTGGATAATTTGTTAAACTGATAAAACATGTTATTATCCCCGCCGTTTGGGCCAACAATAAAGTCGCAATCTATGTTTGGTAAATCTCTTAAGCAACATTGTAAAAGTTCGGTGTGGACGGCGAATAAATGGTTTAAATTAATAAAAGATAAGTTTAAATTTCGCGCTAAAATCCCGGTAATGTAAAGATCGTCTATCCAAAAGTACTGATTTTGATTGGAGATTTGGACTAATTTTTCCGCCACTTTTGGAGTTGTAAAATAAAACCAGCCAGATAAGAAAGGTGGGTAGTATTTATCTGGATATTCCTTAAAGGAAACGTACCATTTATTGGCGGGATCCCGTTTCGGCTGCATGTTTTTTAAAACGTGACCTGCTAAAAAATTATCAACAGAAATGTTGCTATTATTAAGTAATTTTAAAACTTTTTTAACATCAATAACAATATCATCGTCCATTTTGATAACAAATTTAACATTTCTACAAAACGTTGAAGCCCATTTTAATCCCATAACATGTTTATAGGTTAAATTCCTATAAGCTTCGTGGAAATTCCCTTGAACAATATCCCCAAATCTTTCCGCTTCATTTTCTAAGGCCTCTTGTGTTAAAAACTTATCACTTTTCATTTCTCCCAGTAAAAATACCCTTCTTAATCCCAACTCTTTCAATTCCTGTCCGCTAAAAGCTCTCCTCATCGCACTTCTCACTTCAACATTACCAAAATATGATGTTACTATAATCACTCCTAAGTAATCATCGTTATCTTGACAACCTTGTGCGTTTAAAGTATACGAAAAGTTTAAATCAAACATCTTGTTATCGCGCCGATTATAATTATTTAACTCTACGTCGTAAGGCTGAGTAACAAACGAATCTTGTTTGTTGTTTATGCTTAAAAAATACACTATTACTACTATTGTTAAAATTATTACGCCGTAGAGAAAATATCGGTACTTCTTAGACATTTTGAAAGGGTATTTTTAATGATTTGAGTTGCATGGCACTGTGCCAAATTTGGATTTGTACACAATTTTGAGGTTATGTTTTGATTTTATGTAGGTCATAGGAATTGATTTTCTAATGAAGTTTAATAAATATAATATTTTAGTTGTAAATTGATTCATACTGTTGATAATTTTTTATGAATGTTGAATATGTATAAACAATAATTAAATATTTAATAATAAAATTTGAAATTGACAGATAACCTATAAAAGATAAATGTAACACCGGTTGCCTATGTATTAAATATTGATTTTATTTAACAAATTTTTTCAAATTAATAAACAAGAAAACCTGTTAAAGAATAAGATTGATGAAAATTTGACCGCTTAATTCCTTCTTTTTAATATTAAGTGGATAACTAATATATTTTATATTAGTTTTCAAAAATCATCCTCTTCGCTTGAAGTTTGTTAAGAGTGAGGTTAAAGGAATGAGTTAAGATCAATTTCTCTCAAACGATTAGAATTTAAGGAAAAAAAAACTTTTCATAAGGTTATAAACTTACATTTCAGGATATATTATACCAAATTAGAAGATTCTAGGATAATCGATACATTTTATACTAATTTTCAAAAATCGTTTTAATTGACGTTTCTTAAAAGTGAGGTTAAAGAAACAATCGATTTCTCTCAAACGGAAAGTCAATAAGAAATGAAAATTTTTGAGGTTATAATGTAGCATTTCAGATTAAGTTATACCAAATTTGAAGATTCTTTGATAATGGATATTTATATTAATATTCAAAAATCGCTCTCCTCATTTGACATTTCTTAAAAGTGTGGTCGAAGAAAAAATCGATTTCTCCCAATCAGTTAGAATTCAAGAAATGAAACATATTGAGTGATAACGATAATCAACACATTTATATTGGAAGATGGTCAAGGTGCTGAAGGGGAACACGTCACGCATGCCGCCCATTCACGGTGAAACCGGAATGGCTTTCACTCTCCAGGAGAAGGCTGAGGCTCATGCAGACAACTTCGAAACCCAGTGCAACCCGCTATGCGACGATGACGAAGATGAAGATTTCATCGATCGAGTCGAGCGCGTAGTGAGTAGGCGACTGGCGGTAGAAGATCGTTTGCATATCGAGCCCTCTTCCCCGACCGAAGTGAAAGAGGCAATCGCGAGATGTAAGTCGAAGAAGGCATCGGGACCGGACGGAATCGGAAACGCCGCTTTAAAGGCCTTGCCTTTAAAGGCGGTCGTTTCGCTAACGGGGATCATCAATGCGACGCTCCGACTGCGCCACTTTCCCACCACGTGGAAAAGCGCTGACGTCGTCGTGTTACCGAAACCCAGAGCGAACCTGACGTTCCCGTAAAACTACAGGCCCATCAGTTTGCTTTCTTGTCTCGGCAAGGTATGCGAGAGGGTCGTCCAGACGAGGCTACAAAGATCCGTTAGAGATCTTAAGCTCATCCAGGACGAACAGTTTGGTTTCCGACCCAAACATTCGACCGTACACCAGGTACTGCGACTTGTCGAACATATAACCGAAGGCTTCAATCGAAAGCAAAGCACTGGTGCTGTGTTTTTCGATGTTGCCAAAGCGTTCGACAAAGTATGGCATGAAGGACTTTTGTTCAAAATGCTAGAAGCGGGCGTGCCCCTGGGATTAGTCCAATTGATCGCCTCCTACCTTGACGGCAGGAAAGCGCGCATCAAACTGGAAGGTACGCGTTCGAGAGAGCGAATCCTAACTGCTGGCGTCCCTCAGGGGTCGTTGCTTTCACCGATACTTTTTTGTATCTTTGTAAGCGACTTACCCCATTACGAGGGCACACAGTTAGCGATGTACGCCGACGATGTGTGCATCTACAGCAGATTTTGGTCCCCCGAGGTCGCCGCTCGTAGACTGCAGGCAGCATCGGAGTTGTTCGACTACTTCGCAAAGTGGCGGGTCAAAATCAACGCTGATAAAAGTACCGCAGTACTTTTTACTCGGCGTAGACAGAGACCCCCCGATGCGTTGGTACTGCAAGGGGACGAGGTCCCCTGGAGTCCAGAAGCCAGGTATTTGGGTGTCAATCTGGACTCTAAACTTACTTGGAAAAGTCACATCGACGCGATGGCGAACCGGGCGAAGGCAGCTCTGGTCAATCTGTACGCTCTGATTAATCGTCGAAGTAAGTTGAATCCTCTTCGGAAGATTCGACTCTACAAAGCGGTTATCAGGCCTACGATGACTTACGCCTCCTCAGTCTGGGGTTACGCCGCGCACTCGCACGTGCAAAAACTCCAAGTGGTTCAGAACAAGGTCCTAAGGATGGCATTTGATGCACCTTGGTTTGTCAGTAATGCGACACTGCACAATGATTCTCAGATGGCGACCATCGAGGAATTCATTCGGGACAAGGCCAGTACCGAGTTGACGCGACTCGAAAACCACCCCAATCCCCTCCTAGCGGGATTAATGGATTATGACACAGAACACCTTCGCTACAAACGGCCAAGGTTGCTTCTAGTCTAACAATCCAGGACCCGACAATCCTTTCAATACCTACCCCCGATATCACTAAATCAGTGAACATTAATTAATATATTTTCCGTCTGTTTTAGATCCGATGAAGAGGGTTAAAAAAGAAATTCTAGGAACCTCAAGAGGCCCGTCAAGTTCACCGTTCACCGTTCACACTTTATATCAATTTAAATTGTCCTTTGCATTTGCCTTTTTTTAAAAGTATGGTCGAAGAAAATATCGATTTCTTCCAATAGGTTAGAATTTAAGGAATGAAACTTTTTGAAATTGTAAAAGAACATTTCAGGTTGGGTTATGCCAAATTTGAAGATTCCAGGATAACCGATACGTTTTATATTAGCTTTTAAAAATCGTCCTCTTGATTCTTGACGTTTCTTGAAAAATGAAAGTGAGGTTAAAGAAAAATCTATAAGAAGATAATGGCGGAAGACAAATTTCCTTCCAAGCTCTAGCGAACGAACCAAATGAAGAAAAACAGAGCTTATTTTTGATTTTTCTCTTGCAGAACTTACATATGCTGAACAAATGGAATTTAGGCTGTAAGCTAAATTAGATGCAGCAGACGTAATAAAGCAAACAGTTTTTTCTACTACCACTTGAGCATCAAGGTTCAAGGTTACTTTTCCAAAAAAATTACTATCCAAACAATTTGTTAGATAAAACGGAAGTCTTTTTCAAAACTTGTTGACAGCAGGGGGCATAAGTGGCATAAGACATGTTCCACCATTTTAAAGACACCCATTAGAACTCTAATATCAGCACATTTAAGTTCTAAACTGTTTCTGGGTTTGGCAGAAACGATATTAAATAATCTCACAAATTTCATTCCAGGAGAACTGGTCTACAATAGACGAAGTCTATCTTTGGCCCTTAGTCCAATTTTGTTTTTGCCCCTTGGCAAATGATACATCAACTGCTGGCTCTAGTCTAACAAATGCATTAACGTTGCCTTCTCGTGCTAGCTCATCTGCCACTTAATTACCAGTACTCTAATCTGACCTGGGACTCAGATCAGAAAGACTCTGTTCTCACTCTTAGGCCGCTCGCACACCAACCCTACGCGATCGCGACGATACCGTCACGCTATTTTATTAGAAGGGACCACGCGGCGACTGATGAACTAGGAGCTCTTACACCAACGCTACGCGACAATATTGTAATACAATAATTCGATAGTCTTTAAGTAGTGAAAGATATGAACTTACGGAAGAAGGTCTTGAATAAAGAATTTGCTGTAACTCAGATGCATTTGGCTCCTGATTAATATATACAATTTTGGAGGAATTTACATTAGTGGACAGATTTGATGTTGCAGAAGGTCGTGAATAATTCATGAGTTGTAGACCAGACGCAATTGAAAGTAGTTATGAGTTGGACGCATATGTTGTAGAATTAGGCAGATTATCGATTAATTGTAATACTTGTCTTTTAAATATTCAAAAAGTATTTTCTGGCATTTCATCTATTTCAGGCAGAAGACTATCTAAAAATAATTTCCGGAGATTATTAATGCCACCAGTGCAGTGCAAGCTTTTTTTGTTTTGTCTGGAAAAAGTCGATACATGCTTTATCTACCGATGATAGTTTTTCCTTCATTCTTTTTGGTTTTTGTTCATCGGACGCGATAGCTTCTTTGGTCGTAGTTTGCCTTTCTTCAGGTACAATATTTTTCGCTTCCTCAGTAATATTTTCAACAGGTTCTTCAGGTGGTGATGGTTATGGTAAATTCCCTACATCTTTGTTTTGACCTTTTATAAAAGGATTAATAAAATCCATAAATTGATTTAAATAATAGGGCTTAGCGGATTTCCTTCCAAATCCACAACTAAAAAATTAAAGTACATTGTATATTTTTAGGTATTTGGCTACAGGTGCAACATTTAAATCGCTTTCATTTCACTTTGCTAGAGGCGATAGTACCATTTCTAATATTGTTGCTGAAACAACTAAAGCAATATAGAATTTATTGCAGCCTGAATATATGCCTTTACCAATTACCGAACAATGGGA
This sequence comes from Onthophagus sagittarius, assembly GCA_036711965.1. Lineage (NCBI taxonomy): Eukaryota > Metazoa > Arthropoda > Insecta > Coleoptera > Scarabaeidae > Onthophagus > Onthophagus sagittarius. Next base: position 10,234,335 of record JASERS010000005.1, on the reverse strand, counting down.
CAGAATATCTGAACGATTCTATGAAGATTGGAATATTCCAAATTGTTTGGGAGCTTTAGATGGTAAACATGTACGAATTCAAAAACTTCCTAATACAGGCCCAGCAAACTTTAATTATAAGGGTTACCATTCTATTGTATTGATGGCTTGTTCAGATGCAGATGGATTATTCACGACAATTGAAACAGGATTTGCTGGTAGAAATAGTGTGGGATTAAATTTACCACAAAATAAATGTCTACCACATGACATCTCCAACCAAAAAATTCACCATTATTTTGTTGGAGATGAAGCATTCCCATTAAAACATTATTTAATGCGATCATTTCCCCAAAGAACATTAAATAATAAAAAAAAATAATTTTCAATTACACATTAAGTAGAGGACGAAAATGTGTAGAATGTGCTTTTCGAATGATGGCACAAAAATTTCAGTTGTTAAAAAATACGATTCTTTGTACAAACATTCAAATTATAACAAATATTATACAGTGTTGTTGCGTACTCCATAATTTTATTCGTAAGCGAGACGGTGTAATGCACGAAACGCTTAATAGAAATGACGATAGTATTCATTCAGAAAAACCAATGAATATTACTGGTAGTACATCAACATTATCAACGAAGACTGCACAATCTGTTCGAAATTATTTGATCGAATATTTTATTACAGATGCAGTTGCATTACCTTGGCAAGGGCAATGCTGTGTATCTGAATACAGAGTTTATTCTTATTGTTACATTATAATTAAATAAAAAATTACTGTTCATCAAACATAAATACTTCATTTGTTTAGAAATCTCAGTTCATGCCTTTTCAGTAATATTTTTTTGGGAATAATCGCCTAGATTATGATTATATAAACAGGGATATTTTTCGATAGTTTCTACAAAATGAACGTTCTTTTCTTTAATCATTTTATCAACTGGTCGCCAGGAGACTCGACATGCTGAGTCGCCAGCGACTGGTCACTTTTTGATAGAGTAGCCGTCGCGTCGCAGCAGCGTTGGTGAAGAGATCTCTATTTAAAATAATGTGTCGAGACTGCAATTCGACATCGAGTCGCGGTCGCGTAGCGTTGGTGTGCGAGGGGCCTTACAGTCATTAGCTAGAGCCGTCACTGACTCCATCATGTATTTGATTCATCTGTGAATATGAAAATATCTGCATGAACCAGTAATTTTTCGCTTTCAAACCACAACTGCCATCATATCCGACGATATTGATAGCGCTATATTAATACCTTCAGTATCTTCCGCAGCCCATTGGTAAAGCATTTTGGAACAGCTTTAAGCATATTACTTAAATCTTTAAATGGTGATCTTGGCTACTTTTTGTATATGTACGTGTAAAAGAGTTAGGGAAGTTAAGTCTGGGAACTTAACATATGACAACTTGCTAGTATATCGTAAAGTACTTCATATTTGTTAATTTTGTAGATATTTTTTTAAATTTCCACCAATTTTTATAACTAATAAATAAAAATATCCTTTCGTCCATGATTTCTAACTAATTCGCTTCTGTGAAACGGTTGGAATACAAGACATGAAACTTGTAGAGGTTATAAAGGAACATTTCCGGTTGAGTTATACAAAATTTGAAGATTCCTTGATAATCAATACATTTTATATTCTTAAAAACTGCCCTCTGCGTTTGACATTTTTTTAAAGTATGGTCGAAGAAAAAATCGATTTCTCCCAAAGGATTAGAATTTAAAGAATGAAACTTCTTGAAATTGCAAAAGAACATTTCAGGTTGGGTTATGCCAAATTTGAAGATTCCAGGATAACCGATACGTTTTATATTAACTTTTAAAAATCGTCCTCTTGATTTTTGACGTGTTTTAGAAGTGAGGTTAAAGAAAATATCTATTTTTCCCAAACAGCAACTGAAACTTTTGAGAATGTAAAGTTGAGCTATAAATCGCCCACTTTATTCTTAATGCTTGTTAAAAGTGAGGTTGAAGAAAAAATCAAATCCTCCAAAACCGTTTTGAAGAAAGGAAACTTTTTTAAATTATAAAGCTTGGGTAAACCTTAAATACAGTGATAAATTTATTGCGTCAGACTGAAATGAATAGATTTTTTTTGTGTATAAAAGGTTTTTGGTTACTGCCTATGCAAGGTTAACTGAAATGATGTAATAGCAGCAAAACATAATTTTAAACTTAATAATAATCGTTCTGATTTCATTATAGGTTGAATATGTATAAAAAATTCTCCTACCAATGTGAGTGCTTGACCATGTACCAATTCAGCGGATGAACAACCTGAGTCCTCCTTCAGAGATGATCTTTGACCAAGTAATATCAAATGTAAGTTATGGTTTCACCTAGCAAAATTACCTTGGGCAATATAGATATGATAATCGATTTGTGGGTGATAAGGGGAAGTATATATTTGATAAATACCTAACCCAGCAGAAGTCTCACGTTATTTTGACGTCTATTTTTAGTCATAGATGGTCAGCGACGTCTTATATCCCATAATATACGTCATAGCTAACGTCATTTTTTAAATCATTTTGAGAAGGTGATAAGTGACGTGATTTAGACGTTCGAAATTACGTCAAATTTTATACCACATTTTTTTTATAAATGCCGTTAAAATCAATTTACTTCAGTTACATACTACGTTTTCGTATTACACTGTTTTGTAAATTATTGGATGTCCTAAGATGTTTTTGCAAAAAGTAGTATTGGTCCAAGATTTTTGAAGAATGTTATGGGTTGGGTTGGATTGTGCTCCAACTTCACACTACTTTTCATATTAAATGGCATGAAACTCAACCCAACTTAACCAAACCAAACGCAATCAACCTAACTCAACCCATAATAATCTTCATACTGAATGATATGAAGTTGGAACTTAACCCAACTAAACCCAACCCAATCTAACGAATATCCTATATTTTTAGGAAATATTCCATGATTTTTTCTTCTTTGGATGGATTGGATTGAGCTCCAACTTTAAATTATTAAGTATGAGAGATGGTGTGATGTTAAGCTTCAACTTCATATATCCCTCATATAACAAAAAATCAAATATAAAACAACAAAGTATGAAGTTCAATTCAATATGAGGGATGGTATCAAGTTGGATCGAGTTGATCTCCATAATATTCAATATGAGAGATGGTGTGAAATTGAAGCTAGTACCCAACGCAACTTGACACAATAATATCAGACCGATTTTTTTAAATTTCTTCCCAAATTTCTTTTATTTAACCAAATTTATTGCACATTTTACATAAATATTATCTAAGTTTACCAATGGATTTCTGAACTTTGTTAGGGCCGTTATTACCATCTTCTAGTTAAATCTATCTCATAGATAAACCCATCTATAGGCCAATCAGAGCGCGTAAAATAGCCGTAACCATGGTAATAATCTCTTAGATAGCTTAACTAGAAGATGGTAGTAACGAGCCTTAATAATGCCCCTCCCCATTATTAACGTTTGGATTAAAATTACTCCAATAGGGTCAAATTCTAACCGGTTCTCAACTAACTTGTCAATGTGTTCGGAGAGTTTATTCAATAACGAATCCAAAAGATTTTGGTTTCCAAGGACTTTTTCAACGATTTTTTGTATAAATGTTTCATCTTCGTTACCGAGCTTACGGTTATGTCTTGAAAAAGGCATTTTTAATTATAATTAGTCGAGTTTAAATGAATAAAACTAGAGAAATACACGCAGCAACAGGTTAAACGACTATTGACGACAACAACACATCGCTGAATGATATTAATATTCAAAAATCGCCCTCTTGATTTGACATTTCTTAAAAGTGTAGTCGAAGAAAAAATCGATTTCTCCGAAACGGTTAGAATTTAAGAAATGAAACATATTGAGATTATAATGAAGCCTTTCAAGTTGAGTTATACCAGATTTAAAGATTTTTGATAATCAACACATTTTATATCAATTCTTAAAAATTGTCCTTTGCATTTGACATTTTTTTAAAGTATGGTCGAAGAAAATATCGATTTCTTCCAAAAGGTTAGAATTTAAGGAATGAAACTTTTTAAAATTGTAAAAGAACATTTCAGGTTGGGTTATGCCAAATTTGAAGATTCCAGGATAACCGATACGTTTTATATTAGCTTTTAAAAATCGTCCTCTTGATTCTTGACGTTTCTTAAAAGTGAGGTTAAAGAAAAATCTATAAGAAGATAATGGCAGAAGACAAATTTCCTTCCAAGCTGTAGCGAACGAACCAAATGAAGAAAAACAGAGCGTATTTTTGATTTTTCTCTTGCAGAACTTATACTGAACATAGAACATACACTGCACAAATGGAATTTAGGCTGTAAGCTAAATTAGATCCAGCAGACATAATAAAGCAAATAGTTTTTTTTACTACCATTCGCGCATCAAGGTTCAAGGTTACTTTTCCAAAAAAGTTGCTATCCAAACAATTTGTTAGATAAAACGGAAGTGTCTTTTCAAAACTTGTTGACAGCAGGGCAGTGGCATAAGACATGTTCCACCATTTTAAAGACACCCATTAGAACTCTAATATCAGCACATTTAAGTTCTAAACTGTTTCTGGGTTTGGCAGAAACGATATTAAATAATCTCACAAATCTCATTCCAGGAGAACTGGCCTACAATAGACGAAGTCTATCTTTGGCCCTTAGTCCAATTTTGTGTTTGACCGTGGCAAATGATACATCAACTGCTGGCTCTAGTCTAACAAATGCATTCACGCTGTCTTCTTGTGCTAGCTCATCTGCCGCTTAATTACCAGTACTCTAATCTGACCTGGGACCCAGATCAGAAAGACTCTGTTCTCACTCTTACAGTCATTAGCTAGAGCCGTCACTGACTCCATCATGTATTTGATTCATCTGTGAATATGAAAATATCTGCATGAACCAGTAATTTTTCGCTTTCAAACCACAACTGCCATCATATCTGACGATATTGATAGCGCTATATTAATACCTTCAGTATCTTCCGCAGCCCATTGGTAAAGCATTTTGGAACAGCTTTAAGCATATTACTTAAATCTTTAAATCTTGGTGATCTTGGCTACTTTCTGTATATGTACGTGTAAAAGAGTTAGGGAAGCTAAGTCTGGGAACTTAACTTATGACAACTTGCAAGTATATCATAAACTATTTCATATTTGTTAATTTTGTAGATATTTTTTTTAATTTCCACCAATTTTTATAACTAATAAATAAAAATATCCTTTTGTCCATGATTTCTAACTAATTCGCTTCTGTGAAACGGTTGGAATACAAGAAATGAAACTTATAGAGGTTATAAAGGAACATTTCAGGTTGAGTTATACAAAATTTGAAGATTCCTTGATAATCAATACATTTTATATTCTTAAAAGCTGCCCTCTGTGTTTGACATTTTTTTAAAGTATGGTCGAAGAAAAAATCGATTTCTCCCAAAGGATTAGAATTTAAAGAATGAAACTTCTTGAAATTGCAAAAGAACATTTCAGGTTGGGTTATGCCAAATTTGAAGATTCCAGGATAACCGATACGTTTTATATTAACTTTTAAAAATCGTCCTCTTGATTTTTGACGTTTTTTAGAAGTGAGGTTAAAGAAAATATCTATTTTTCCCAAACAGTTAGAATTCAAAAAATGAAATTTTTTGAGAATGTAAAGTTGAGCTATAAATCGCCCACTTTATTCTTAATGCTTGTTAAAAGTGAGGTTGAAGAAAAAATCAATTCCTCCAAAACGGTTATAATTTAAGAAAGGAAACTTTTTTAAATTATAAAGCTTGGGTAAACCTTAAATACAGTGATGAATTTATTGCGTCAGACTGAAATGAATAGATTTTTTTTTGTGTATAAAAGGTTTTTGGTTACTACCTATGCAAGGTTAACTGAAATGATGTAATAGCAGCAAAACATAATTTTAAACTTAATAATAATCGTTCTGATTTCATTATAGGTTGAATATGTATAAAAAATTCTCCTACCAATGTGAGTGCTTGACCATGTACCAATTCAGCGGATGAACAACCTGAGTCCTCCTTCAGAGATGATCTTTGACCAAGTATTATCAAATGTAAGTTATGGTTTCACCTAGCAAAATTACCGGAAAATTATTAGAAAATTAAGCGGAAGTGTATATTTGATAAATACCTAACCCAGGAGAAGTCTCACGTTATTTTGACGTCTATTTTTAGTCACATTTTTTTTATAAATGCCGTTAAAATCAATTTACTTCAGTTACATACTACGTTTTCGTATTACACTGTTCTGTAAATTATTGGATGTCCTGAGGTGTTTTTGGAAAAAGTAGTATTGGTCCAAGAGTTTTGAAGAATGTTATGGGTTGGGTTGGATTGTGCTCCAACTTCACACTATTTTTCATATTAAATGGCATGAAACTCAACCCAACTTAACCAAACCAAACGCAATCAACCTAACTCAACCCATAATATTCTTCATACTGAATGATATGAAGTTGGAACTTAACCCAACTAAACCCAACCCAATCTAACGAATATCCTATATTTTTAGGAAATATTCCATGATTTTTTCTTCTTTGGATAGATTGGATTGAGCTCCAACTTTAAATTATTAAGTATGAGAGATAGTATGATGTTAAGCTTCAACTTCATATATCCCTCATATAACAAAAAATCAAATATAAAACAACAAAGTATGAAGTTCAATTCAATATGAGGGATGGTATCAAGTTGGATCGAGTTGATCTCCATAATATTCAATATGAGAGATGGTGTGAAATTGAAGCTAGTACCCAACGCAACTTGACACAATAATATCAGACCGATTTTTTTTAATTTCTTCCCAAATTTCTTTTATTTAACCAAATTTATTGCACATTTTACATAAATATTATCTAAGTTTACCAATGGATTTCTGAACTTTGTTAATAATGCCCCTCCCCATTATTAACGTTTGGATTAAAATTACTCCAATAGGGTCAAATAGAGAATTTGTCTATTTTGGAATTGAACGTTATCCTAAGTGTTGCCTTCATATGAACTCTTCACACTCTAGTACACTACCTGCTTTGCCTCCGGTTTTCCTGTTTCCTTATTTATATTATCTGAAAAGTGCATTGCGGATATGAGCAGCACTATTTTATGTTCCTTTGGGACAAAAGAAATTAATATCTTGTTTTTGTCAAAAGTTCCTTCTTTTTTTTCTGATCGTTCCTAACATTGTAAGTCTATCTTGAATAAGCATTTTATCAAATAGTTTATATAATGAACAACAATTTTCTGACATAATCTGAGGGTACTGGCTCATTATTATTTGTTAACACATTTGTTCTTGCACCATAAAGCATAAGGAAGATTAGATGCCATATAAATGCGAAAGGCACACTTATCTCTATAACCCATGAATTGTTCATTGGTAGTGCAGTATCCATATGTGTATAAAGATCTCTGCAACGTGAAATAAACAAATCCCGAATTTAGCGAATAGGTGCAAACTTGTCGGTTTCATTGACATGGGTGCTCTAAAAAGGAAAGTGCCGAATTCCTTTGACCAGAACTTCTTAAAACTCTTAAATTTCTACTACTGCAATCTCTAGAATGTCCATAGATTTATCGTAAGCTAGTAAATAGTCAAAAACATAGTAAATTGTCTAAAACATTAGAACGACGAGCAATTTCTTCATTAGAATGAGTTACAATGTTATCCAAAATTGCATTTGTAAATAATAAATTCCAAACTTCCATTGGATTTTTAGCATTTCTAGCTTCACCCTTTGGTCCAGACTCGTTTTTTTCCTCCTAGAATAGACAGTCACAGGAAATTCTTTATTTTCATCTTCTTCTTCACTTTCTTCATCTATCACATCCTTTTGAGTTCTATACAATTAGGATCGTCATTAGAGTCATCTCCACCAAAAAGCACATCCTCTTGTTCATTTTCACTACTACCATCAAATTTCAGCGCCATTTTTTAAAATTATTACTTGCTCAAGAATTGCTACATGTCCCGAGAAGTGGACACCATTTCGTATTTAGAAAACTGCTACTGAAAGTGTTAAAATTGTTATAAATGTTCACCCAAATATATGTAATAACCTTAAAATATATCACCATAAAATATGAGTATTCCACCAAAAACTGTTATTAACGCAATTGAAATAATCACTTGCAACATACACCGAGGTTCAGCGCTCCCCAAGAGAATTTTAAAGTATATAATTCATTCCGTTTGCAAAGTGATAAGAATCACATTGATTTAATATCAACATTTTCAACAAATTGATGAAACTTGCGGATGTGATGCGCAAATTATTGAATGAGACGTCATTAATAGGTCAGAAATTCTCGTTCAATATGACCAATATGACGTAAACGAGACTTTTTAAATCACGATAAACTGACGAGAGTCTGCTGCCTGGGAATATTTTGAAAGTAATAGCGATTCGAATTACTATCCTTGGTTTTGAGTGAAGTAATGACTGAAAAGAGTATCCGTAATAAATTCTGCAGATTTATCATTTAATGGAAAATCATCCGGCCACCGAGTTAAATGCTCAATGATTGTGACTAGATAAACACATCCAAAGGGTGGAGCTAGTGTGCTGATCAAATTAACGTGTTACCTTAATTTTGAGAATTGGTGATACATTAGCATAAGAATTGCAAATATGATGCCGAAAGTATTTTGTTTTTACTAAATGAATGTTAAACTATATACTTATTTCTTTGAATTGCGGTGGTATACAAATGCGCGGAAATTCCTTTAACATTTCATACCATAATTTAACATGCCTTTTATTGAAAGCAATGACTTAGTCACAATTGTATTTATAATAGAATGTACCAAGCGAGGTCCGAATCGATACATATAGTGTACCCCTGCTCATACCTCACCTATTATAGAAAATAGAAAAGCAAAATGCGAGATAGCTAGCACTAATATGGCAAAACAAAACAATGAAGGCGAAAGGTAGAGGACTACGCTCCAAGAATACAAAGAAAAGCGATACAAAAGGATTAGTGATAGATAATACATATTGCTCTCTAATTAACAATTTGATAAGGGTAAATTGGAAGGCATTAAGAGATAACCTCTTCATATCCTTGTAAAGTACACAAATGTAATACCTAAATGATCTTCTAAACAGTAACACTTATACTTTGGAGGAGAAAATCTACTCCTGAACTAGAAATGAACTAGAATTTTCCCGTTTTTATGTTATTGGTACCGTCATTCTGAACAATCTCTAAAACGTCCCTTTTTCATGATCACATAAAAACTAAAAAAAATAATGATTACAGTTTTCTATTTCCAATGTCGCTTCTACTACTGTTACAGATAAGTATTACCAGTACAAAGTGCATACATCTTATTAAGTATCTAGCTGTATATATACTTATATTAGGCATATTTCTCTTTTGTTTCTTTGTTCGCGAAACTTATTCCAACAATACCTAAATATAAGTGTACATTTAATACAAACGTACAAGCAATATAATCGTTTACAAAACAAAATAAAACTCCCTCAGATGTAACCTATGATAAGGGCTGTTCGAACTTTGTTGCATACGAAGGTGTGCCAGTGACATTAAACAACATTTAAAATCAAAAAGGCATACATTATTAGATAAAAACGCTGTATCAAGCACGTAAATACTTAATTTTAAGTAACTTGAAATGGAAGGGGGAGGGGGATATAGGAAAAGTGTTAACAATATTTATACAAAACCGACACATTGCTGGAACGAGAACTTATAGTGATTGGCTGTGGAGCTCATAATGTCCACAATGCAATTAAAACTGAATATTGTTTACCTATAATATTGATTTTGAATGCATTATTGCCAAAATTTACTCTTTTTTATATTTATAGTATACACACGAAAACTAAAAGAATTATATGACTTGATAGGTACATAGTTGTGCTACAGTAGAACTACATTACTTGCATTAATACCTGCACTTAAAGAGTAGTTAAAATGTTTATGCCATTAAAAAAACTATTATCTTTCCGCTCGAATATATTGAAGTTGTTTTTGGCAATCTCAGCTCCTAATACTAAAAGTCAGATTATTCTGACACAAACACACAAAACTGTAGCTTATGACATAGGTATTAAGTTAAGACTATTTAGTAATTTAAAATTGTTAAAAGTAAAAAATAAAAAATATAATAAATAAATAAACGTAAAATCTTGTAACTTTGAACGATTTTTAAGTTGGTTTTTCTTTAAAAAAACCAACTGTTCAAAAAGATTGTCAGAGATAGCATGTCTTCTTGATGAATTAAACAAGGATGCATAGATGAACATCCGTTCGACTGCAGCTGATGATGGTATTTTATTTTATAAATATTTGTTTAATTAACATATAATCATGGCGCATTTCTTTATTAGTTCTTCTATTTTCCATGTACTGTAATCAGTTGAACTAAAATTAGAACTAACACTAGCACTAACACTAGAACTATCACTAGGACTAACACTAGATCTAAAACTAGAAATTTTCGGGTTTCGCCGTGCGTTTTTTGAAAAAATGTTTGACGTTTCGGATGCCATGTTGCAAACTTCTTCAGAAACTGGTTCTAACCAGTTTCTGGTTCTAATCAAATTAACACCGGTCGTGAAAGCCTTCGTACTTATACTGTAATCAGTGTCGGTAAACACCCGGGAATTTATTTTCAATTGAAAATTTCCAGGGTATGTACCCAACCCAACCAAAGAAGTGTATTTTGAGGTATTTTAAAATGTAAAATCTGTACAAAAGCAAAACCCAAATTTATTAAATTTTATTAACAGTTCCTCGCCTTCTACAATAAAAATGTCAGCTGCCAGCAGCATTTATCCTTTAATTAATAGTTTATGGACTACTTCCATAAAGATTGTCCATTTTGTACAATAGTATTTAATATTCTCAATCCAGTTTTTATAAACAATTTTACAAGTAGTTTCAAATCTTCTGAAAGTAATATCAAGTTTTCTAAAAGCATTTCAAGTCTTGTGAAAGTATTTTAAGTCTTCTGGAAGCTTTTCAAGTCCTCTTGAAGCAATATCAAGTGTTCTGGAAGTAGTATTAAGTTTTCTAGAAGTATTTCAAGCCTTCTAAAAGCATTTCAAATCTTTTGGAAGTAATAACTAGCCATCTAGAAGCAGTTCAAATCTTCTGAAAGTGTCAAGTTTATCGCTTTTTATTTTTATATTAATTATAATGTACTGGTTATATTTAAAACCAATAGATCTGAATTTATTTAAGATAATGATGTTCACCTTTGAAAATTATTTATTTGACCAGAGAAGCAATATCCTTCACTGTAGAGCTCCTACATTCGACATTTCTGTCGGTTACTGCTTATGGCCACAAATTTCTCCAACCGAAATTCGTTCTTTTGTGCGAATCTTCCTATAACTCCTCAGTGATCAGTTCTTGATTATGTTCTTCTAGTAATTCTTCTACATCATCATCACATATATCTAGTTCATTGGATCTGGCCAGGGATACAATATCCTTCAATATAGAGCTCCTGTATAGGACATTTTTATCGGTTATTGGTTATAGCTACAATAAGCAATAATTGTTCTGTAAGAAACTTCCTATAACTCCTAGTGGTGAACCCTTGATTATATTCTTTTATAGTCTGTTCCAACATCATTAAGTCGCACGTCATCAATACGTCACAGCATTGCTTTAATAACCAATAATTTATGAATTTTAATTGTAATAAATGCGGATAGTTAATTTCTAATTTGTTAATATAGTGTAATCAAATACTATTAAAAATATATAATAATCAGATAATCTAATAATCAAATACGATTATTCATACAAATTAAAAAAAGAAAAATGAAAATAAAATGTACTGTAAACTAGATGAATAAAGCAAAATGCCACGTTTCCGTTCAGTTTACGAACACCTGCAATCTGTTTTAAACACTAAACTTTAAAATAACACTTTTAAGGTTATGTTATTTACAACAACAATAAACTGCAGATAAAAAAGCGGTTTAAGGAGATTAACGAATTGCAAATTGGGTGCGTTATCCATTCATGCATCGAGTTGCTAAAATAACGCTTGGCAACGCCGTTCCTGACTGGGCATGTTTTCGGTATGATGTGCGACTTAATGGTCGTAGAACAGACTATAGTAATTCTTCTACATCATCACTACATACATCCAGTTCCATGAATCTGACCAGAGAAAATGTTATTCTCTAAAGAATTTCCACATTCGATGTTTCTTTCGGTTACCGCAAGCAGGTCACAAATTTCTTCGAGCAGAATTCATTTTTCAATTACAAATACAGAGTGTCAAAAATTTGAAGGGGTGATTTTTCAGTGGGTGTCTTTCATATAACTTTTTGTTCAAAACCCCTTCTTTTCCAAGTTATAGCCCTCTAACTTATTATTTTTTTTATGGCCAAATTAATGATATTAGCAGAAATGTGAACATACAAAAGTTGGGCAACCTCAAATTCTGTACGAAAAAAAGATCCAGCCATTTCTAAAAAGTGTCTTCATATTCAATGGATAGAAAGTCGAAAATTTTAAGTAGCATATTCCATATCTTATACCCTCTAGTGGCTAAGAATCAAATTGTTAAAAATTACATTTATCACAAATAAGGTAGGATTTGTAGCCTAAGAGAGGCACTTTTCAACAATACCAAGCTAAATAAATTGCAGTCAGCCATTTTGAAATGATTAGAAAAAGTGTCTTCATATTCAATGGATAGAGAGTCGAAAATTTTAAGTAGCATGTTCCATATCTTATACCCTCTAGTGGCTAAGAATCAAATTGTTAAAAATTACATTTATCACAAATAAGGTAGGATTTGTAGCCTAAGAGAGGCACTTTTCAACAATACCAAGCTAAATAAATTGCAGTCAGCCATTTTGAAATGATTAGAAAAAGTGTCTTCATATTCAATGGATAGAGAGTCGAAAATTTTAAGTAGCATGTTCCATATCTTATATCCTCTAGTGGCTAAGAATCAAATTGTTAAAAATTACATTTATCACAAATAAGGTAGGATTTGTAGCCTGAGAGAGGCACTTTTCAACAATACCAAGCTAAATAAATTGCAGTCAGCCATTTTGAAATGATTAGAAAAAGTGTCTTCATATTCAATGGATAGAGAGTCGAAAATTTTAAGTAGCATGTTCCATATCTTATACCCTCTAGTGGCTAAGAATCAGATTGTTAAAAATTATATTTATCACAAATAAGGTAGGATTTGTAGCCTAAGAGAGGCACTTTTCAACAATACCAAGCTAAATAAATTGCAGTCAGCCATTTTGAAATGATTAGAAAAAATGTCTTCATATTCAATGGATAGAGAGCCGAAAATTTTAAGTAGCATGTTCCATATCTTATACCCTCTAATGGCTAAGAATCAAATTGTTAAAAATTACATTTATCACAAATAAGGTAGGATTTGTAGCCTAAGAGAAGCACTTTTCAATAATACAAGCTAAATAAATTGCAGTCAACCATTTTGAAATGATTACAAAAAGTGTCTTCATATTCAATGGATAGAGAGTCGAAAATTTTAAGTAGCATGTTCCATATCTTATACCCTCTAGTGGCTAAGAATCAGATTGTTAAAAATTATATTTATCACAAATAAGGTAGGATTTGTAGCCTAAGAGAGGCACTTTTCAACAATACCAAGCTAAATAAATTGCAGTCAGCCATTTTGAAATGATTAGAAAAAATGTCTTCATATTCAATGGATAGAGAGCCGAAAATTTTAAGTAGCATGTTCCATATCTTATACCCTCTAATGGCTAAGAATCAAATTGTTAAAAATTACATTTATCACAAATAAGGTAGGATTTGTAGCCTAAGAGAAGCACTTTTCAACAATACAAGCTAAATAAATTGCAGTCAGCCATTTTGAAATGATTAGCATTTGTTTATAAACATTTTCAAACCACTTTATTTTTAGAGATAAAGCGAAAATGTTATAACAACAAAAACTAATTTATCTAAATTTTAAAAAGCATATACTTTTGTGTTATGTTAATGTTAATATAGCGAAATTCCGAGATAATCCACATGTTTGAATTCAAGTTATGTTTACAAAAAAAGTACGGAAAATAGCACCCCGTTGAGGATGATTCTGTAATCACCCCTGAAAGAGTGTTATGCAGAACAGTTTTGTTTACAAACATTAATTGCATCGTGAAGATTTTTTTCATACCCCAATTAAAGAGTGAAGAAACGTCCATTATAATAGAAAAATGGGTTATTGGAGATGTAATAATTCGGAAATTATTTAATGGTTTTGGAAATAAACTGTGAAATACTGCTTCTGGTACTAGCTTCCATTTGTACCCCAATTAAAGTGTGAGATTTTCTTTTGACCTGTCAATCATCCCTCGAAAAAATGTTAAGTAGATCAGTTTTGTTTACAAACATTAATTATACTATAAAGATTTCTTTTGTACCCCAATTAAAACGTGAAGAAGTCTCCATTGTAATATAAAAAGGGTTAAAACAGGTAGCTCGCTGTTGTACCCCAATTAAAGCGTGAAGTTTTCTTTTCAGCTATCTATCATCTGTCGAAAAAATGTTATGTCTGGAGTCAGACGGTGAACTTTTCGAAAAGAATTCTAAAACGGTTTTCTTGCGTGGAGTCTTAGGAGAGTCTTGAGTTTGATATCGAGAAGTTTAACATGCAGCTCGAGGAGAAGTGTGTAAAGTATGAATAAATTTATAAAGATTAAAGATTGTAAAATACAAGGATTAAAGGATCTGATCCTAGGTGACTTTAATATTCTATCATATTGCTACCATAAACGATGAACGAACTGCTAGTCTTTGTAACGTTCTTAGTTTCAACAATCTTTTATAATTGAATAACGCCTGTAATATCATAGATAGAACACTCGATCTGATACTTGCTTCAACACGTATAAATCTTAACGTGAAACACACCGATTTTGCCTTGGTTCGCGAAGACAATTACCATCCAACATTGTTGAGAACTCAGTATTGTTTCAAAAGAGCTAACCCGCCCAATCAATACAGTGCAATGTTGAGTATAAACCGGAATTACTTGATATCTTTGTCATCAGTTGGAGTATCCTGTGATGTTTCCTATACAACATTATATAGCGTATTAGATAAGTATGTTCTAAAAACCAACGGAAAACGCATAAAGACTAAAAGACTAAATATCCTTTGTGGTACTCGCTTAATCTAAAACGAATGCTTAAACTAAAAAAAACATTACCACAAACTGTCTAAACGAAACAATAATTCTTTTTATCGAAAAAGATATGTTCGGCTCCGCCGGGACTATAAATCACATATGCGTGAAGATTGTCGGCAATACGTAAGATCACTGGAGCGGAAAATAAAAGTAGACCCAAAGAGTTTTTGGAGATATATTAATATTATAAGAAATAGTACTGTTTCGCCAAATATTCTTAAACACGATGACGAAATTATTTCGGATCTACAGACTGTGGTCAATATATTTGCCGATCATTATGAGGGAATGTACCTTCATGGTCAACCTTGACAATTCTTACAATTTTTTTTACAATTTTTAGCAATGATGAGATGATGAAGGCATTTAAGAAGTTTAAGGCAAAAACTAAGACTGGTCCAGATGGTATCCCCGCATATATAATCAAAGACGCCTATATTATTACAGCCTTTGCAGCATATTTTCAACTTAATAATTAAAAACACTTTTATTATTAATCTTTAATCTTTGTAAAAATAAAGATTGTGGAAATACAAGGTGTGACTGAAAATGTTATTGCAAACAATAAAGTAAGTTTACAAAAAGTTAGATGCCAACTTTGTCCAAGACAAAAAGATACAAAAACCAATAAATTGTGTATAAGCTGTAGTAGATCTTACTGCATTGAGCATAGAGCACGCATATCCAGCGAGCGTGAACAACAAATGCTTCACTAACAAAAGTTTAAATAGTTATCCAACTTAAGCTTATTTTAATTGGTTCGTGTGATATTATTTTGTAGTTTGACTTCATTATTTGATAATAAATGCCATATGTTTTTGTTATATTACGGTTTTGACAAAATATGTTATTTTTATAGAGTATTCCTATTTTTGTAAATAAATAATGTTCTAAGAAATGATAAATGGTTTCTTTGGCTGTAATCTTTAAATTGGGCAATATGTCCATAGTAAACAAATAAATTAATAAGTTCCTTTTATTGTTCAAAATTTGATATGAATTAATATGATTTGTGGGGTTTTTGGAATCCCAGAGTTCACTTAATGTTAATTTTAACAGACGGTTCAGAAGCAAGTTAAGTATGTCTTGGTATTTTTTCTATTCATGAAAATATTGCTGTAGTTATAGGTTCGTGGTCAGTAAAAATGTAAAATGGTTTCCATGTAGGAAACGTTTAAAAAATTTTTTGGTGGAATAAAGCACCAATAGCTCTAATGAAATTTCTCATCGATTATTTGAGCGAGTACTGCCCTTATATGCGTATTACAATAAATAATTTGAAATGGATAACTATATTTGGGACTAGAAACATTCGAGTTTAGCCGTGTATCTCTCAAGACGGCTAAATCCGAATGATTCTAGTTCTAGATCTAGTGTCGTTTATTGTATCAACTAAACTATTACTACCACGATCAGGATTACGTAGATCAAAATCCTTCCTATTAACCTATTGTACTTATTTTCCGGAAAACGGAAAACACAAATTATAAAAAAATTCCCGGGTAACTTTAACAATTGCTATCTTGGTAGTTCAAATCGAGGTAACCAAATTGTGGAATCAAAATTTTATGACAATTTTAATGTTGAAAACCGTTTATTTATGTTATAGTTAAAGCATTCATTACGTGAATGTATACACTATCTAGACAATGCATACATTAACTAATTTACTTAGTTACTAACGGTACTCATTTAAAGTTTAATATACGTTTAAAATGTATTATATAACAAAAGTTGTAGAAGTTGTTTTAAATAAAAAACGAAGCGAAGGCTCGACTATGACGTGACCGTATGAAGAAAGAACAACAAAGGTATAAAAATATTTCAACTCCAGAAATACAACTATTTTTAAATTTATGCGAATTATGTTTGAAAAAGCGAAAAAACGAAAAGAAAGGGTTGGTGGTTAAGCTGATGATATTTTCAAACTATAACTCTAGATGCCAAGAAGACTTAATAGACTTTCAATCACAACCTGACGGAGAACTTAAATTTACATTGGTCTATCAAGATCATCTGACGAAATTTCTGATACTTAGAGCACTTAAAAGTAAGCAGGGATTGGAAGTAGCAGATCAACTACTTAATATATTCTTATTATTTGGTGCCCAATCCATGCTGCAGTTTGATAATGGACGAGAATTTGTAAATAATATAATAAAAGATTTAAAACAACTATGGCCTGAATTAAAAATTGTTCATGGTAAACCGCGACATAGTCAATCGCAAGGCAGTGTAGAACGCGCCAACCGAGATGTAGAAAATATATTGAACGCTTGAATGCTACAAGAAAGATAAGTAAAGATAAAAACCTTTCAATCAAATCTTTCTTTTTTTCTACAATAAAAAGCGCTATATAATAGGGCGCTTCATGCAGGAATCAAAAGAAGTCCATATGAAACAATGTTTGGAGAGCCAGCGAATGTTGGACTTACTTCTTCTTCACTATCACGAGATGTTATTAAAGAAATTAATACTGAGGACGTCTTGGACATATTAATAAAGACTTCTAATGCATCTAATACAGAAGAACAAGGTGAAAATGAAATCACTTTTCATAGCAATATTGCTATTTTGTAGGAATCTATCCCAGAAAGTTCTTTGGAAATCTTAGAAGAAGCTTTGCAAGAAGAAATTTTGCTAGTAGAGGAAATAGCAACAACGTGTGTTGATAAAGAAGAAAATAACGATATATTGAAAGAGAAGAAGTGCAGAAAATGTGAGGTTTTGTTATTGTCGGAAGATAATTCAATTTGTAATGTTTGCGTGCGTCTACATGAAATTAATAATAACAGAAATGAGGCCAAAGAAAATTTAAAACTTTAACTTACACGTATGAAAACAATATCTGATGCTTCTCATATGGCAGCAGAAAACGAAATGACTGTCCGGATTAAAATACCTGATGTAGACCGGGGAAGAGGAGATTCTCGTTCAATCTTAGGATGTATAATGAAAAACACCGATGATGGTTATTTTCAAATAGGAACAAGGAATGCCATTTTGAAAGGTCTTTACACTAGATCCCAATTTAGTGTATACCCAGAGAAGGTACTAAACATCGATGATATTCCACCACAACAATTACCTCTTAGAACAGTGGTCACAGAGAACATTTACAGATATTTATTAGCAAATGTATACACTACCTAGTATATGTACACATTCACTAGTAAATGTATACACTCTATGATTAGTAAATACTTTTACTAAAACGTTACGTAAATGTATACATTGACTAGTTAATGTATACATTAATTGAAATGCACACTTTAGCTGTAACATTTATATCTCGATTGGTTCTTGAGGAATTAATCTTTGAAGTTAATCTATAAAAGACAATCGATTGATTTTGATGCGTTGTTGGTGTTGATTTCAACAAATTCTGTCTGGGTTGTGATTAAAATCGAAGTATCCATATTGTGTAAACTGAGTAAGAATTCTGTGACAATTGTAATGGTGAATCTTTCTAGTACTAGGTCTAGTACTATTTTGGAAATTCTTCGGGAACTAAAAACATAACTATTACTAAACCTACAACCTAGCTTTAGTATTAACACTAGCCCTAAAACTAAAGTGAACCAAAACTGAAACTTTGGCACATCATTGTAAATTTAATTAGACCATTAGGCGCTGTGAACGAAATTTTATGTTCGTTGGACTAAAATAAAAAAATTTGATTTTAATTTAATTTATTTTTTATCTCTCTGTAGATAAATCTTAATAAATAAATTTGAATATATTAACTCAAACTCAACCAAGTTATTTTTAACCAAGATAATTTTTTGTCACCCCCAAAGACTCGGCAAAAATCATAAAACATGATAAGTAAAACCTTCTGATCACCGCTCAAAGGTTCTATTTAGCGAATCCACTCCTTTATCGTTAAGTATATGATTATAATTATGACATATCTTCCAAGATTCCTTATCATTTTTTTCTATTGATCCGGAAAGTCTTAAGAGAAATTAGCTTTATCTATAAGAAGTAATATAAATACCTTTTTTTAGTGTAAATATTATCTTGATGAGATAATATTTATGATTTTGATGATGTTAGCCTTCTTGTCTGAAAGGTGCTATTAAATAATCTTAATTTATTTTCTTTATCTATAAAGCGTACTTCAACCCATCATCTTCAAACATTCATTTCACGTTTTAAAGGTTCTATATATTCATGAATGGAGCGCAAGCGCTCGAATTTGGAGGCCGAATGAAAAAACACACCTCCACATCTCCACGGCAGTCCGGTGTTGTCTCTCGCGTGTTGTTGAGGTGCTCGTTCCAAACTTAAGACACCAAAGTAATTTACATTAAAAGAAATAAATAATTTGGTAAGAATTAAATTAAAAAAGTCAAGTTTTAATTTAAGTTATGTATTCGTTTTCGATTTTGAAATAACAATTAAGTGAATTTTTGATTAAACGGTCTTAATCAACATTTCTAACCGAAAGACTTTGAACTTTGTATGAATTAGGGGTCAGAAGAGTGGAAAACAAAGATTTTTTTCGTTTTAATTGATAATGAGCTAAAATTGTTAATTTTTGATGTAGATTTTTTTAACGATAAAATTTGTTTTTGAACGCAAAGTTCAATCTGTTCAAGGAATAAAATCAATATTGTTGTAAATAATATTGATTTATTATGATTTATTTTTTTGTGTTCTTGTTTGCTTAACACATTAACCGCCCCTGACACACTAACCCTGGATTCCATCGGCATGTATTGATTGTCTTCTCGTTAACCTTCAAGCTGATGTGGGGATATTTTTTCGCTTTAGTTTGTCTTGGAGCAAAAAGTTGTTTACTTTCAATTATGTAATTCATCTATTTAGCTCCAATTGAGTTAGACGTAACCCTTTTAATAAAAATTTAATTTGATTTATATTCCGGTTTTTAAATGCCCCCTTTGTTTGGAATTTTTTTGAATAACTTGAGAAATTATACTTGGAAATCGCTTTCTAGGTACATAGAGGTAATTTGAATCACAAATGTATCGTAACAAAATCAATTTCGATTTTTTTTAAGAAACACCAATTCCAAATTATTTTTAAAAGTTATTATTGTGTAAAATATGGTTGTTTTGATAAAAGTTGAAGTAACATCGTCCTTGACAAAACCTAAAAAACTACTATTTAATTAGAAAAAAGAAAGTCAAACGTGATTCGAGTCTTATCAAAAGTGTGTGGGAAATCATAACAATATTTACTTAACGTGTCTAAAAATAGTGTAAATAAATAGATATAAAAATGATTTGTGAGAGAAGATTTAAAAATCTGGAAATAATTCAAAAAATTATAGAAACGTTTCAAATTATTTCGAAAATACCAATGATAAACGTGTTTTGCTGTAATTTGCATTTTGAACCTTAAGTAGATATCGACTTATTAAAAAATGTAGCTTGTTTATAACCTTTTCAAAATATAACATTATTTGAGTGGGCACATTTTTGGTTTGTTTCCATCAAAACAATATCATCAAATAAATAACCTACGCTTCACGAAATTTTGGCCAACAATTTCTACCTGTATAATCGACTTGGCAGCGAACATCCTTTTTCAAAAACCAGTTCAAAATTTCTCCAGCCGTCCCTGAACCTGAGGCATGTGAGTTGGAAGTTGGGATTGGAACGAGCAAAGGTCAGGGAATAGATGGGGAAATAAAAAGGAATCTATTAATAGGACCATGAAAAAAATTTGGCAAAGGACTTTAGCATTTTTACGTCACAGTTATTTCATAAGGAACGAGTTGAATCATATAATCATAAATTGTAAAAAAAATTAATTAAAGAGAAACCCATTTCAAAATAATTATTACTTTAGACTCTATTTGGTATCGGAACCAAGGTCTTTTGGTATTTCACTTCGACTAAACTGTTTCACTTCTGATTTGTGTTCTCTCCAGATGTGCAATAAAGCGATAATTTCGTAACCACAATAATATAATGACCAAATAAAAGATTTCGATGTTTGTCTATGAAATTTAACATGGAAACAAGAGGTTCTCATGAGATAAACGTTTATATTTTTAGCTGAGTAAATGTTTGTAATGCACTCTTTAGTAAAATCATTATCAATATCTATTCAAATTTGTATTTGTTAACTTTTTTAAAAACAAATTTTACAAAAATTAAGATCTTTTGTATTTTATTTTTAAGTGGTCTATTTTGATTCAATGAATAGATAATTGCTGAATTATTTTTAAAGTATGTTTTAATATTACATAGAAGGTCATTTGAATGTAGATTGCGTGTTCGCGACATATTTGAATTTAAATTTATATTTAAAATCAACATGAATACCAAAATTTATATTACATATATCATATATTACAACACTAATATTATAACCATCAAAACTATTGATCGAAATCATATCAAGTAAATAATAAATTAGCATTATTGAAGAGTAGAACTAAATTATTCGCCAATTCAAATGATATTAGCCATGTCAAAAATAGTTGGCTCAGAATGTTACTTAATGTTAATATCACCAAATTGTAATTTACACTAATTACCGCAACGGGTCATTTGATCCGTGCAAAGATTCTTTATCTTGATTTGTACTTTTTGTGATATAAAACCGTTGTATTGGACATTTTTGCTATTAAATGATATATGGTGCTACATTGTGTAATAGTTTATGTTACGCAATGTTTTTCTGTTGGCTGATGGATGAAAAACCAATTTCTCAATTTCAATTTTTAATTGACACGTTCTAGAAGACTTGATACAGCTTCCAGAAAACTTAATATACCTTCTAGAAGTTTTGCAAAATGCTTCCAAAACACTTGAGAACTCCTTTCTAAACACTCATAATGACTTAATACTCATTCGAAAAGACTTGAAATGCATCCAGAAGACTTCATACTGCACCTAGTCGACATGATACTGCCCCTGATTCTAGAGAAGCAGTATCAAGAAGACTTGATGTTGTTTCCAAAAGACCTGAAATGCTTCCAGAACACTTAATACAGCTCCTGGACAGAAAACTTGATAGTGCCTCTGCAAGACTTCATACTACTTCTGAAAAGTTGAAAAGCTTTCAGAAGATTTTAAATTCTTTCCACAGGGCTTGTTTCCAGAAGACTTGATATTGTTTCTAAAAGACTTGAAATGCTTCCACTCGATAATGCTTCTAGAAGATATAATAGTGATTCTAGAAGATTTGAAATACTTCCAACAGACTTGATATTGCTACTTGAAGGCTTAATAGTGCTTCCAGAAGACTTGATACTGCGTTCAAAGGACTTAAAATACTTCCAGTAGACTTAAGACTGAATGTTTGTAATGTTTAGAAGGCTTGAAATACTTGACATTATCTTTGAAAGACCTGAAATACTTTCAGCATTGCAATGCTTTTAAAAAGCTTGAAATGCTTTGAGAAGACTCGATACTGCATCTGGAAGACTTCATACTAGTTGCGGAAGACTTGATATTGCTTCTAGAAGATTTAGAAGGCTTGAAATACTTGACATTATCTTTGAAAGACCTGAAATACTTCCAGCATTGCAATGCTTTTAAAAAACTTGAAATGCTTTGAGAAGACTCGATACTGCATCTGGAAGACTTCATACTAGTTCCGGAAGACTTGATATTGCTTCTAGAAGATTTGCGAAATGCTTCCAAAACACTTGAACTCCTTTCTAAACACACATAATGACTTGATACTGATTCGAATAGACTTGAAATGCATCCAGAAGACTTCATACTACACCTAGTCGACTTGATACTGCCCCTGGTTCTAGAGAAGCAGTATCAAGAAGACTTGATGCTGTTTCCAAAAGACTTGAAATGCTTCCAGAACACTTAATACAGCTCCTGGACAGAAAACTTGATAGTGCCTCTGCAAGACTTCATACTACTTCTGAAAAGTTGAAAAACTTCCAGAAGATTTTAAATTCTTTCCACAGGGCTTATTTCCAGAAGACTTGATATTGTTTCTAAAAGACTTGAAATGCTTCCACTCGATAGTGCTTCTAGAAGATATAATAGTGATTCTAGAAGATTTGAAATACTTCCAACAGACTTGATATTGCTACTTGAAGGCTTAATAGTGCTTCCAGAAGACTTGATACTGCGTTCAAAGGACTTAAAATACTTCCAGTAGACTTAAGACTGCTTTATCTTGACATTGAAATACTTGACATTATCTTTGAAAGACCTGAAATACTTCCAGCATTGCAATGCTTTTAAAAAACTTGAAATGCTTTGAGAAGACTCGATACTGCATCTGGAAGACTTCATACTAGTTTCGGAAGACTTGATATTGCTTCTAGAAGATTTGCGAAATGCTTTCAAAACACTTGAACTCCTTTCTAAACACACATAATGACTTGATACTGATTCGAAAAGACTTGAAATGCATCCAGAAGACTTCATACTGCACCTAGTCGACTTGATACTGCCCCTGGTTCTAGAGAAGCAGTATCAAGAAGACTTGATGCTGTTTCCAAAAGACCTGAAATGCTTCCAGAACACTTAATACAGCTCCTGGACAGAAGACTTGATAGTACCTCTGCAAGACTTCATACTACTTCTGAAAAGTTGAAAAGCTTCCAGAAGATTTTAAATTCTTTCCACAGGGCTTGTTTCCAGAAGACTTGATATTGTTTCTAAAAGACTTGAAATGTTTCCACTCGATAGTGCTTCTACAAGATATAATAGTGATTCTAGAAGATTTGAAATACTTCCAATAGACTTGATATTGCTTCTTGAAGGCTTAATAGTGCTTCCAGAAGACTTGATACTGCGTTCAAAGAACTTAAAATACTTCCAGTAGACTTAAGACTACTTTTAGAAGGCTTGAAATACTTGACATCTTTGAAAGACCTGAAATACTTCCAGCATTGCAATGCTTTTAAAAAACTTGAAATGCTTTGAGAAGACTCGATACTGCATCTGGAAGACTTCATACTAGTTCCGGAAGACTTGATATTGCTTCTAGAAGATTTGCGAAATGCTTCCAAAAGATTTGAAGTTTTCCCTGATATGATACCTCTGGGAGACTTGAAAAGCTTCTAGAATACTTGATACTGATTCCAGAAGACTTGAAATGCTTCCAGAATACTTGATATTGCTCCTAGAAGACCTAATAGTGCTTCCAAAAGACTTGAAATATTTCTTTACTGTTCTTTATACTGTTCCTGGTCGAATTATTCTGCTTCAAGAAGACTTGATGTTAATTCCAGAAGATATGGAATGCTTCCAAAACACTTAATACATCTCCTGGCTACAAGACTCGATACTGTCTCTGCAAGACTTCGTACTTCTTCTGAAAAGCTTGAAATGCTTCCAGAAGATTTTAAATATTTCTACAGGACTTGTTTCTATAAGACTTTATGCTGCTTCCGGAAGACTTGATATTGCTTCTAAAAGAATTGAAATACTTCTAAAAGACTTGAAATGCTACCAGAATACTCGATAGTGCTTCTAGAAGACTTGAAATGCTTTCAACAGACTTGATATTGCTGCTAGAAGACTTAATAATCCTCTCCTCCAAAAACAAATACAGTTATTACTCTTCTATATTAACCAGGAGGAGCCCATTGAGTTTCCAATACTCAAGAGGCTTCTTTTTCTGCACATTTTCTTATGTACTCCAGTACATGACTGTTCATAATTAAAGAAAATGCAGTTGTTATTTTAGCCTTTATAATATTTCGTACTTGCAAACCCAGAGCATTAACATATCTGACGTCTATCTGACATCTATCTAAACGCCAACAGCGTTTAGTTTTACAAGCAATAATTAGTCTTTAAATGACAATTTTTGAAGTTATGATTTTGAAACGTTTATGTATGTTTTTTATTAGCATGGTTTATATTCATTGTATTCTTCTAACTCTCCACTTTTTTAAGTTATAATCAAATTTAATGTCAAAATCACCACATTTATAACATTTAAATATAACAGCTCGTAGGTTAGCATGAAGTAGTAATGAGAAAATAGTTAATACAGTATTTGTATTTTTTGTTGATTTGCCACGTTT
Organism: Onthophagus sagittarius; assembly: GCA_036711965.1. Lineage (NCBI taxonomy): Eukaryota > Metazoa > Arthropoda > Insecta > Coleoptera > Scarabaeidae > Onthophagus > Onthophagus sagittarius. Next base: position 10,209,187 of record JASERS010000005.1, on the reverse strand, counting down.
TTTATTAAAAAGAATGTTCCCCAACTATTTTATATCTATTCTATATTTTGTATTAAACAATTTCATATCTGATAAGTTGGCAAAAATGAATAACAAAATAAATCGTTTATAGATGATGTTTTTAGATTAATGATTTATTTTCTGTATAAAAAGCTTTCTTCTAACTCAAATCATTTTTAAGTTTTAACCAAATTTATCATCGAATTCCTTATTATTTTTTATTTCCCTTTTATTCATTATTTCTAAATATAACATCTCGTAGATTAACAAGAAGTAGTAATGAGATAAAAGTGAATATAGCATTTATTTTCTGCGTCAATTTATTTGATTCTGTACGCTTAGAAAAATTTCCCCATTTATTTTAGATCACCAGATGTATTAATAATTTAATACTGTAACCTCAAATTTGGCAATTTGAACTATAACATTTCATCAAAGTTGGCAAAAAGTTAAATCGTTTTTGTACGATGTTTCTTTGGTTAACTTGGTTTATTTTCGGTACAAAAATTTTCTTTTACTGAACTCATTTTTAAGTTATAACCAAATTTAATACTGATTTCGTCAAATTCATAATTTTCAAATGTAACATCTCTTTGTGTTTTGTGGTAATTTACCACGTTTTCTATAAAAAATCTCCAACTATTTTAGATTTCCTGATGTATTTCATTATATAGTATGTTCCAGGATCGACTTACAAAGTAGAAAAAAATTATTACTGATTTTTCAAACTTATCTCAGCATAAATTATGTGCCGGATAAATCTGAATCTTTCTAGGTCTAGTCTTAGTTCTGGTTTTAGTTTGATACAAGTATACAATAAACTAAAACCGAATAATAGCTAAAAGTGGGGCTAATACCAACACTAAAGCTAACACTAGAATCATTTGGAATCAGTCGTACATCTCTTAAGATGGAACCGAACCCAACCCTTTAACCAACTTTAAGAAACAACCGTCTTACGAGACGTACGGGTAAACTCTCATATTTCTGGTTCTAGGTAGGGCTGGGCGATACCTTAAATATCTAATATTTTAATAATATAGTAAGTACATAACAAGTAAATTTTCAATTTTTTTTATGTACATATTTTTCTTCATAGATTTTAATTTTGAGGTTAAAATGATGTTAAAACACATTGGTGGTAAAACAATAAAGGTAACAAGAAAGAGAAATAAACTACGTACCCTAACCATATACACATATCAAATTGTTGATAGTTTTATCTGAATTGAAGATTATTATATTCTTCAATCATTTTTTTAATTTTAATGTACTATTCAGCTTTTTCATACCAATCCAGTTTTAACATCTGCTGCGAATGTTTTTTGGAGAACACGTATTTTGAGACTTAATACTGCTTTAGGAAATTTGATGCTTCAAGACAATGTTTCCAGAAGACTTGAAATGCTTCTAGAAAACTCGATATTGTCTCGAAACGCTTCCAAAAAACTTGATGTTGCCTCTGGAAGACTTAAGATTGCTTCCAAAAGATGTGAAATGTTTCCAGAAGACCTGATACTGCTTCTAAAATACTTTAACTACTTCCAAAAGACTGAATATTGTATCTAGAAGACTTAAAATCTTTCCTGAAGACTTGATTTTGATTGAGTTTATTTGAAAGACATTAAGTCCATTAACCACTATTGGACAAAATACAAAATCTTGATGTAAGTAGTCCAAAAACTATTACTAAATAATGTTGGTAGAAGGCTTTGTTGTTACAAATGACAAGAAGCTATTTATAATATTTGATTTTGTAAAACTGTAAACACTGCTGGCAGAAGACGTTTTTGCGCTACTATCCATAGGCTCCAGATACGTGGTTGCTCATACAGCCTTTTTTGCAACTCAGCTTTTCGGCACCCAGTTTTTGATATCATCGCATAAAACCATATAAATACGTAAAATTTCGTATCTTTAACACCAACGGGTTTTATAATATTCAGGAATTACCACATATTGAATGTCATCTTCAAAGTATCTTGGTTCCCTTAGGACCACTTTTACCAACCTTCAGTTAAACTAACTAGCGGCGGTTAAAGCGATTTTAGGTGCGCTCATTAGCTATGAGCCGGTTTTTAACTGTTAGGCAAATTTACCAAGAGGTGGTAATAGTTGCCCTTAAAGCACTTTCAGACACATCTTTTGAAGAGAATTTTTTTTAAATATTTCTTTATATAGAATCACCCCTTTAAATATAATGTAAACGCAGTATCCAAAGTCTTTGAACGAGACATAAAGATGCGACTGATTGATTTTCTTGAAAGTCACAACATATTTAGCACCGAACAAGACGGTTAGCGAGAGCTAAGATCCACATCATCGGCTGTTACGAGTCCTTTGGAACTGATAGCGAATGCTTTCAACAAAAAGGAATAAGCACTACTCAAATATTGTAATCTAACAAAGGCTACTGATTTGGTCGATCACCGAATTCTGCTCGCTAAGCTAGAGTACTACGGTATAAGGGGTACTTCACTTCCAAAACATTTTTCCAGGATACAACACAAATGGTTTACTGGAAAGGAAATTCTCGACAAGAAGACAGATAGTACAGCGAGTGCCACAGGAATCTATTCTAGGCCCGGTTCTGTTCCTAATCTATATCAATGACTTAACACAAAACTTACTGATGATTTGACATGCCTTTTCGATGTTGGTGACATCTAGACACAGACAGAAACTTCTCAGAAGGTTCGAAGAAGTCGAGCTAATACTCGAGCTAATACCGAATGGAGAAAAGACAAAATTACTCATAGGGAGCCAGATACGGGACATACGATAAAATTCCTTTGTTTTAATATAGATTCCCATCTGAAATGGAATTCACATATAGAATACATTACAAAGAAGTTTACCACAGTATCCTACCTCATCAGAAGAATAAGGATTATCTCAACCCATAAACCTGCTAGAAGCGCCTACTTCAGCTGTTTTAATTCCATACGTCAATATAGTATCGCAGAATGGGGATCATCGTCTCAAAGTTCTAAGCTCTTAATCCCGCAAAAGAAAACCTTTAAAGCTGTGGTGTGTGTAGAACAGCGTGGTAGCTGTAAAAGTATATTTAGAGCGATGTAAATATTAATTGTACTCAACCCATGAAGCTGCAAGAAAATTTTCAAGAAATAATAAGCTCCCTTTATTCATCTATAATTTTATTTTCAAGTTTTTAGTTCATAGCCAATTTAGATCTAAATTCTTTGTCTTTTATAAGACGTTGATCCTGCAGCAAGAAGGAAGAGTCTGCAGGCCTGTAAGCAGGACAGTAATTTCTCTTAGGGCATTGAAGTCAAAAGTCTTCTTGCCTATACAATCGATAGTGAAGAGAAACGAGGATTTAGGAAGAATTTAATTCCTTAGTTAAGTGCCAACTACGTTGAGATTTTGTAGTTGAAATGACATTAACAAGACTTGCATATACTGAAAGCATTTCTTCTGGATTAACCACTTATGTAATCAAAATATCATAAGAGAAAAAACAGCGTCAGAACTAAATGCTAATGGAGCTGAATCCCGATTCTAACTAGATAAAATTATTTGAAGGGCTTAATAAGGGCTAGAATGCTAGAATAGCCTAAAATAATAATAAGATGGCAAGATCCAATGATGTTAAAACCCTGTGAGATCATCAAGAGTGAGATCATTTAAGAGTCTTATACTACAAAAATTAATAAAAACTGAAAAATTAAAATCTAAGGATGCATAGTTGCAGTCGTTAGAATTAGGCTATTACATTTTTTCAGTAATAATGTCAAAATCTCTAAAATATTATAATTGATGATTTTTATAGCAAAACTCTTTCATTATTCAAAAATCCAAATGTATGCTCGAAGACCTCATTTACTAAGATTGTTTATAATAATGTAGAAAAGCATAATCCATAACGAGTACAACCTAGATATGAGAAAATTGCAGGAATACAGCAAAAATTGTCAAAAAATCATAATTTCTATTTCTAAGCATAAAAATCAACCAAAACTAAAAAACTGAAATAGACAAAGAGGCTTTTTGCATGAATATTATTGGCAATGAACCATAAACGCTTAGTCCATAACCAGATAAAACCTATTTTGGTTTCACTGCGGGATTTCTCAAAAATCTCAAAAAGTCGTCATTTAAGGGTTGTAAGACTAAACAATAAATTTTTATAATACATTTCTTGTGAAATAAAATTTCCTGTTGCCCGATTAAAGTATAATTTCTTATGACTACAGACCGTAAATTCACACGTTTCCTTTTTGACATTTATCCAATTAGATAAATAACCATCAAACCCCCCGAATGTCAAGTTATTCGTAAATAACCTTGTTTCTTGCAATTTTAATTCTGTATGTTGTATCTACCATCTTGATTTTTGAAAAATTTATAAGTTTGATCCCAAATCCGTAATCAGCATTTTAATCAGCACTAAATATGCATATGGCATATAATCACAACTTTATTTATAAGCCATAAGTATATTTAGATATATGCTGGCAGCAGTCACCCTTGTGTATAAGAAAAAAAATGAGATATTCATTTGACAGTGATATCCACCAACATGACACTAGGCATAAGAAGAGGATTGTAATTCCACAACACCGCATTACGAGAGCACAACAATTTATGCAATGATATGTGCATAAAATTATACAATAAGTTGCCACTAGTCTATTATGGGTTGACGTTGCCCATCTTCAGAGGGAAAGTGAAGCTGCAACACTCCTTCTACTCAATATTTTCTTGTATTGTTGACTATTTTACGCACATTTACAGTGAGTGTCAGCTTATTTGATGCAGGCAACAAAATTATGTTTCAAATCACTTAGCTTCTGAACCAAATGAGATATCGAAAAACCTGATATGGTATTTTAGAGGGCAAACATTTTTTATAAAATAAACATTTCAAATAGTTCAAAATTTATTTGTAATTTTTATAAAATAAAAAGAAATAAAGAAAATAGTATTTTTACAATGAGCTGCTTATTTGATGCAGCCAACTTTAGACGGTAGAATATGAAATTTGACAGTTATTACACCAACACATATTGAGTAATTAGTTGTCAGTATATATGTTAAATTACATAGTGAAGACAGATTAATTTTTTAAACATGGGTCGACGTACAAACGTAGAGCAACGGGAATTAGTAATTCACCACTTTAAACATGAAAAAAGCCAACGTTTAATAGCTCAAATGGTAAACATACCATCATCTACAGTTCAACATATAATAGAACGATTCTTGAAGGACAACAGAGTGAAAAATAAAGGCAGAAACGCACCAAATAAAATTTTTACACCAAGTGACGAAAGATGGATCATCCGAAAAATTTGTGAAAACCCCAAGTTATCGGCTCAAAAATTAGCTGATGAGGTACACAATTTTCTTGGTAAGAATTGTAGTGCATCAACAATTCGCCGTATCTTGCGATCACGTGATTTTCATGGTCGAGTACCACTCAAGAAGCCCTTTATCAGCCAACGCAATAAAATCAGCCGACTAGCCTTCGAAAAAATCATGTGCCGAAGGATTCAAAATTTTGGAACACCGAAATTTTTGCTGATGAGTCTAAATTTAATATATTAGATTCTGATGGAAGGTCGTTTGTATGGCGGAAGCCCAATAAACAGCTCGATTTAAAAAATTTATCCGCGAGTGTAAAACATGGTGGAGGAAGTGTTATGGTTTGGGCCTGCATGCCAGCGTCAGGCGTTGGAAACCTTGTTTTTTGTAGACGGGAACATGGATAAAACCATGTATTTAAGCATATTAAAAGAGAATTTGCTACAAAGTGCTGAAAAACTGGGTCTGCGTAGCAACTTCAGATTTTACCAAGACAACGACCCTATACATAAATCGGGAATTGTACAGACCTGGCTAATATAGAATTGCCCTCACCTCATGGCACCATCAGCGCAATCTCCGGGCTTAAACGTTATTGAGAATTTATGGGCATTACTAGAAACCAATATTAGAAAACATCACATTTGTAGCAAAGAAACATTGAAAAAAGCATTAGTTGAAGAATGGGCTAAAATTTCGCCAGACGTAACAAAAAGCTCATCAATTCTGTGGAAAAAAGGCTAAGGGCAGCAATCTCACAAAAAGGGTACCATACAAAGTACTGAAGGTACTGCAAAAATCAAAATATTTGTTTCGTTTTTCAATTTTATAATGTTACATCAAATGAGCTGCTCATTGTAAAATATACTGTTAGCTTTATTTCTTTTTATATTATCAAAATTACGAATAAAATATGAACCATTTGAAATGTTTATTTTATAGAAAATGTTCGCCCTCTAAAATACCATATCAGGTTTTTCGACGTTTTTTGACACTCACTGTATTTACAACGACTAAACATTATTATTATTATAAAAAGCAATTTTTGATACTTTGACATTTTCGATACTCCCATACTTTCGATACTTCGATACCGACACTTTGCGGCAATAATATATCGATATCGTGGTAGGTATTGATACTCTTCGGTTAGTTCTGTAGCTGGAGTGTAGATCTATTATTATTCGTATTAGTTATTCTTTACTTGCAGAAGAATTTAAAACAGTCTAAAATTAAATAAGAATTAAAACTAGAATTAACGCTAGGTTTAGTTCGATATAAGTATACAATAATCTAAAGCCTAAATTAGTTATAATAAATAATAACCAACACTAAACCTAACATTAAATCCAGAAATAGAAACATTTAGGTTTAGCCATCTTAAGAAACTTAAGGCTGGAAAAATCAGTAATACATTTTTTTCTGTTTGTAACTCGATCGATTTAACTTTTACATCTCTTATGAGATGTAATGTAAGTTTTTTGGGTTAAATGGTTTACTTTCGCCAATTTTTACCCAACCCGTTTTTGAGTTATAACCAAATATAGTAAGAACTAACTAACTATGACAGAGAAAAGTTTGCTAGTGACATCTTTAGCCAATCATATACGAGGATATCTAAAACAATTTATATCATGCGGGATTCCATGACTAAAAACGAATGCTATTATTATCAATAAATAAGGAAAAAATTGTGGTTAAAGTGGTTAAGCATTTTGTCCTTGTAAAATCGATTTTCTAAGATATTGGAGAACGTTGACGTCATCGGAGTTTTCGTGTTGATAATCAAACCGTAGCTAATTTAAAATGATACGTTCTGATGAATGAAGGTTCAATAATGTTAATCATCCATTAAAACTTGATTAAGTTTCTATTTCGAACTTAACACAGAAAAAAATTCTGGGTTTTACCTTCATTATTACGACCATTAATGTTCGTGTTAACGTTAACGAGACATCATTTACCTATAATCGGTGATTAACGACATTATGAAGACTCAGTTAAGTCTCGATTATGACAAAATTATCATCTTAATAATTTTAACACAAATTTGAATTATTATACATCCACTTCCGGAATAATAAACATTTGATACAAAATATTTTTAAATTTCATTCTTTAAATCATTCTTCTGCATCGGATGTGCTATAAATACATTAAATATCTAAAAGTGTCGTTCCACTGTTTTATTAAAAGACGTGGTCATTGGGTTACCGGTACCATGTCTAGAAGCACCTCGATTCGAGAGTCATATACAATTATAAATAGAACTCGTCGCCTATCAAAGCCAAGATCTTAATAACCTTTTTATTTTGTTGCAGATAAAGAGACAACACCGCCAGAAAGATGCTGGTTAGATTGGTTACAGGTTGTGCCGGACGAAGGGCTATAGGATGGCAATCGAGATCGTACTCGTCCAAGCCAAGTCGATCAGTCGAATACAAACCGATTCGAAGTGTTTTAGTAGCAAACAGAGGTGAAATTGCTGTGAGAGTCTTCCGGGCTTGCAACGAATTGGGTATAAAGTCGGTTGCGATTTATTCGAAAGAAGATAGGTTGTTGACTCATAGATTGAAAGCTGATGAGAGTTATTTGGTTGGAGAAGGTCTTCCTCCGGTACAGGCTTATTTAAATATCCCGGAAATTATTAAAGTTTGTGTTGATAATGGCGTTGATGCAGTTCATCCAGGTTATGGATTTCTTTCTGAAAGGTCAGATTTCGCACAAGCTGTTGAAGATGCTGGAATACGATTTATTGGACCATCTCCGAAAGTTGTGCAACAAATGGGTGATAAAGTAGCTGCGAGAGCTGCCGCGATAGCTGCAGGAGTTCCAATCGTCCCCGGAACAGATGGACCTATCACAACTAAAGAAGAAGCAAAAGAATTTTGCGCAAAACACGGACTCCCAGTTATTTTCAAAGCTGCATTCGGCGGCGGAGGTAGAGGTATGCGTGTTGTTCGAAAAATGGAAGAAGTTGAAGAGAATTTCGTGAGAGCCTCTTCGGAAGCTAAATCAGCATTCGGCGATGGTTCAATGTTTATCGAAAAATTCATCGAACGTCCGAGACATATTGAAGTACAACTTTTAGGTGACAAAGCCGGAAACGTTGTACATTTATACGAAAGAGATTGTTCGGTGCAAAGGAGGCATCAAAAGGTTGTTGAATTAGCTCCTGCACCACATTTAGATCCTAAAGTTCGCGATCGTATGACTGAGTATGCTGTTAAATTGGCTAAACACGTTGGTTATTCAAATGCAGGAACGGTTGAATTTTTGGCTGATGAAAAAGGAAACTTTTATTTCATTGAAGTAAACGCTAGGTTACAAGTAGAACATACTGTCACTGAAGAAATAACTGGAGTCGATTTAGTTCAATCTCAAATTAGGGTAGCTGAAGGAATGACTCTTCCTGAATTAGGTTTATTCCAAAAATCGATAAGCACTAATGGTTTTGCAATTCAGTGCAGAGTAACTACAGAAGATCCAGCTAAAAATTTCCAACCCGATACAGGAAGAATCGAAGTGTTTAGATCTGGTGAAGGTATGGGTATCCGTTTGGATGGTGCTTCCGCGTTCGCAGGAGCAATTATCACCCCATATTACGATTCTTTACTAGTAAAAGTAATAGCGCATTCTAGAGACTTACAATCAGCATGCGCAAAAATGACGAGAGCTCTTCGAGAATTTAGAGTGAGAGGTGTTAAAACTAACATTCCTTTCTTATTAAACGTGTTGGAGAACCAAAAATTCGTTAACGGTGCTGTCGATACTTATTTCATCGACGAAAATCCGCAATTATTCAATTTTGCACAAACACAAAACAGAGCACAAAAATTATTGAATTATCTCGCTCAAGTTTTAGTAAATGGACCCCAAACACCTTTAGCCACACCAAATAAACCGGCAGAAATTAAACCACACGTCCCAGAAATTTCAAAAGGTATGTGATGATTATGTAGGATTCAACATCTTCGTTAAATGTCTTTTCTTTATGTGCGTTAACAAAAATATTTAAATAATTAAGTGTAGATTTTTTCAGCGCCTTCGGATTATTCTACTGGTCAACGGAGAGGTTCGTTAGTCTCTTAAGAAACTAATGCAACCCTTTATTTAGAACTTTAGAAGTTTTGTGATTTTGTGACTAATTTTGCAAGTTTTTTTAGATAGCATGAATCAATTTTTATTACACAATCATTTTAGTACACAGGCTTAGGAAGAAGGGACCATCCTGTAGCTTCTTGTTGCATAATTTATTCATTTTTTTCTATACAATAAAATAAGCATTTTAAAACCTTGTAATCGATTGCTTTCATTACCAACATGTTTAAAATTTATGCATTATTAATTTTGTGTTTTTAAAAGGTTTTAGAATGACGCTGATTAAAAAAACGCAACAGCTTGAAAAAACATACAATGAAACAATGAATGATTTGATTTAATTGAATTGTTTCTTTGAAAAGAAACAAGATAAGTGTTTCGTTTTTTTTAACTCTTTAATAAGTAATATCCTTTTTATGTGTTACTATACATTTATTTTATGTTTAGGTAGTTTTTGAACACTTTTCATTAGCAAGCTTTGTTTTTATTTCCTACAGCGTACTTGAGTGCCACCGCAGACGACAGACCAAGTAAATTTCTTTTTTTTTATTATATGTTGCTTCAAAATATTTATATATTGCTTTTATACATGGTGTTTCAAATATTTAAACTAGATTGTAAAAAGAAACCGACAAACATTATCGCCGTGATAATCACTAAACATACGTACCTGTTTACCTACAAATTTATGGTGACGATTTTTCTCCATCCAAAAATATTTCTCGTTAAACTTTATATTTTCTGTAAAGTTTGTCTTCGTGATGATTATCTTGTTAATTGTCTTATTTCAAGTATCTCGTAGTCGAACTTTCTTTCTATTTTCTTTACAGTTTCTTACAGATAACAGGAAATTTTGATAACTTTTGGCAAATGTCACTTCGAAACAGTTTCCAGGTCCTGATTCTGAATCAATAAAAGTCAAAAAAACAAAGTCAAAAATACACTGGAAAATGCATGGTTTCCGCATTATACATGTACCCAGTAGAGATGTACAAATTACGTGAGTCCCGTCGGGTCACAATGGGTCATACGTGACCCACCGCGAGCGGACATCAATTTTTATACCACTATCGTGAGCGTGCGTGATCGTGAATGACTTTCGACGGGACCCAACGTGACCCGATTGGAATTTTTAAGGTAGTGATTAAATGTCCATTTTCATATATACCGGCAGAGGCGAGGTGGCCCACGTGGGTCTAGATCGTGAGCGGACATAAAAAATCTTCCCTTTGGCAGTGAATTTTGCATCAATAGGGGAGCACTCGTATCGTTCGTCCAACTCAGTCAGAATATCTTAGGTTGGCTCTAATTCAAATATACAGGGTTGGGTTGGTAATGATATAAAACTAGAACTAATACTAGACCTAGAAGTTTAGCCGTGTGTCTTCAGACGCACAGCTAAACCCGAATCTTTCCACTTCTAGGTCTAGTGTTAGTTCCAGTTTTATATAACTAGCAAAGCACGGCGATTTTAGCGTAACGGTTCTAAAATTCGCCTCACTGATCTGGCAACCCTCTATATTTGAATTGAAGTAAAACTAGAACTAACCCTAGACTTAGAATTTTTTTAAAGTTTTGTATACACTCGTTTCGTTCGTTCAATCCAGTCGAATATCTTAGGACGGCTCTGATTCAAATATAGTTCTATATATATTATATAGAACTAACACTATGTCTAGTGTTAGTTCTAGTTTTATATCACTAATTGAAAAGAAAGAAATGGTCAAAAAATGGAAAAGATGGGGTAATCACGCGGATTTTCTTTCCTTCAAAGTACTACGTAGCAGGTCTAAAGCATTGATCTCGAATGACTACAAATCCTATTTAATCAACATACAGTCCACTTTGATCGTTTTGCTCTCACAACTGTGGTCCTATGCAAAACATAAAAAACGTTGTTCTTACAGTTTTCCGGCTTGTATGGAACACGATGGCAATTTGGCAGACGATGGTCAGCAAATATCGGAACTATTCGCCTCTTTCTTTACTTTGGTATTCATTGACGACAGACTCCAACAACTCCCACATTCTACTATATCATCCAGTTTCCAGCCATGGTTCTCAATCGAAGATGTAGCGCAGAGCCTCACTAGCATTGATAAAAAGATGAGTTCGGGGCCTGACGGGTTGCCAGGTATTTTTCTAAGGACATGCGCCTCTGAACTGACTGAACCGCTCTTCATAATCTTTAGTCGATCAGTATTTCCATTAGAGTGGAAAAAAGCATTTGTACTTCCGATCTATAAGAGTGGAAATAGAAATTGTGTTTCAAATTACCGTCCAATTTCTATTCTCTCCATTTTATCTAAGGTTTTCGAAAGAATTGTTTATGATTCAAACTTTTCTTATCCAGCAGCAACATGGTTTTATCCGTGGCCGATGTATGGAATCCAATCTCGTATGTATCCTATGTAAACTACATTCAAGGTTGTCTGAATGAATATCATCAGGTCGACGCGGTTGACACCGATTTCAGTAAGGCCTTTGACAGGTTGCATCATGAGGTACTTCTGGCTAAATTTCATAGATTTGACTTGACTGATGGGTTATTAATGTGGTTAGCATCTTATATATCTGATAGGTGCCAGGCCGTAAAAATGAATAATTACTTATCTAACTTTTTTCCAGTCACCTCAGCAGTGCCTCAAGGTAGTCACTTGGGTCCGGTTCTATTTGTGGCTTATATAAATGAATTTAAACCTAATTTAAACCGTTTACAAACCTACTGTACTATTAATTATCTCTTTATAAACTATGATAAATGCAGTCAAATAACTTTCACCAGAAAGAAATACACTATAAATCGTAACTACAACCTTGGTCCTGGTCCCTTAAGCGTGTCGTCTAAAGTAAAGGATCTGGGCTTAGTACTAGATTCCAAGCTATTATTCTTCTATCATGTACAAGAACTAATTAGCAGGGCGTACAGAAGCCTAGGTTTTATTATTAGGTTGTCAAAATCATTTACCAATCTACAGTGCATCAAATCTTTGTACATGGCTTATGTGAATAGCATTCTTAATTTTGCTTCAGTTGTTTGGAATCCTGCATACGCTGTGTACATTGATCGCATTGAGGCCTTGCAGGTCAGATTTGTGAGATATCTAGCTCACAAATTCGCATTGCCCAATTGCTCCTACGAGCAGAGGTATAACCACTGTATAACCACTGTATTTGGTTTACGTACACTGCGTGAACGTCGTATACTGCTACTGACTTGATGTTTTTGTTCAGTCTAATGAACAGCTTTGTTGACTCGCCAGAGCTTCTGAGACACATTCCTTTTTTAATTCCCAGTTATCCCACTCGAGATCAATTTTTTTTCCGGTTGTCTTCTTCTATTACTAATTATTATTACAACTCACCTTTACCGCGATTGATGCATTGTTATAACAGTCATTGCTCAACGTGCGACATTTTTAATTCTTCATTGACGTCTTTCCGCAAGAGTGTATTAAGTTTGACAATATGTCATTGAATACATTCGTGTTTAATCTGGTTTGTATTATTAACTGAGAACGATATTTTTTATTCTATTTCATCTAGAGTTGGTTACTTATCTTTACTGTTACCAGATTTTTATGTGGAATTGTTTGGTTGTTAATTTACTGATTGCGTTTATGTTGTTACTGAATATATTCTGTTAGAGGATACTATTGTGGGGGGAAACCCTGCTTATATCCCGAAATAAATAAATAACTCTATACCTAGAACATATATCTCTCAAGACGGTTAATCCGAATGATTCTATTCTAGATCCAGTGTTAGTTCTAGTTTTATTTCAATTCAAATATAAAGACTAGGTTGGGTTAGGTTTAGTTGTACATCTGAAGAAATTTTTTAACGAAGTCCTCTACAATGAATAGCTTCTGAAATAGAGTACATTACAAACTGATATGGCAACCCTATATATTTGAATCCGTTGATATACTCGTATATTGTTTTATTTCAATTTCATTTTAACCAACCTATATACGCTACTTATTTTAGCAGACAGAAAGTTTATCATTCCTTTTTTCAGTTGAACACTTCATTTCTTGCAGATCCTTAAACTCTTTGTCCAGATTAGGTAAATGTTGAATGTGATTCAGTCTCAGACTATATCAAGCATATAAATAATTGAGTTCCACGCGCATAATAATCTAATGTTGCATAAACTTGTGCAAAAAAAAATAAAAACTTGAAAACTATTTTTGAAACACCTGTATAAATTTATCAAAAATAGCTACTTATAAAGATCAACGTTAAAAACTAAAAATATTTATATGCTTCAGCGAAATTCATTTTGTTTTCATTTTTAATTAACAAAACCTTCTGTTTTTTTCCTTTTTTAATTTATGCATGCTTTTAATTTTATTTTTTCAAATTGCATGAATTTTTTCGCAAATCTATCAAAACAATACTTCAAAGATTGATTCTAATTAATACTTTTTAATTAGACATACAACCACCAAAAGGTTTACGACAAATCTACAAAGAACAAGGTCCCGAAGCCTTTGCAAAAGCTGTGAGGAATCATAAAGGACTTCTGCTTATGGACACAACATTCAGAGATGCGCATCAATCGTTATTGGCAACAAGATTAAGAACGCACGATCTTTTGAAAGTATCTCCATACGTCGCTCATAATTTCAGCAATTTATACTCGATGGAAAATTGGGGTGGAGCCACTTTCGATGTGGCTTTGCGTTTCTTACACGAATGCCCATGGGAGAGATTAGAAGAGATGAGGAAATTAATCCCGAACATTCCATTCCAAATGTTATTAAGAGGTGCGAATGCTGTTGGATATACAAACTACCCCGATAACGTGGTTTATAAATTCTGCGATCTTTCGGTTAAAGCCGGAATGGATATTTTCCGAGTTTTCGATTCGTTAAATTACCTTCCAAACTTAATCGTTGGTATGGATGCTGCCGGAAAAGCCGGTGGAATCGTTGAAGCTGCCATTTCTTATTCTGGAGATGTTAGCAATCCGAATAAGAAGAAATACGATCTCAAGTACTATCTCACATTAGCCGACGAACTCGTTAAAGCTGGTACTCACATTTTAGCCATTAAAGATATGGCTGGCTTACTCAGACCAAGAGCTGCTACAATGTTAGTAGGTGCTATCAGAGACAAATTCCCAGACCTCCCTATTCATATTCACACCCATGACACAAGTGGAGCTGGAGTTGCTGCCATGTTAGCTTGCGCTGAAGCTGGAGCTGACGTTGTTGATGTTGCCGTTGATTCTATGTCTGGAATCACCAGTCAACCGAGTATGGGAGCAATTGTTGCTAGTTTACAAGATACTCCGTACGACACCAAAATCCCGCTTAATAAAATATCAGAATACTCAGCTTATTGGGAACAAACAAGAACTTTGTATGCTCCATTCGAATGCACCACAACAATGAAATCTGGAAATGCGGATGTTTATACTAACGAAATTCCCGGAGGACAATACACTAATTTGCAATTCCAAGCTTATTCTTTAGGTAAATTTCACAAATACAATTAAAAAAAATATTAATTTGGTGAATTTTTATTTAGGTCTTGGAGATTTCTTTGAAGATGTTAAAAAAGCATACGCTGAAGCAAACATTTTATTAGGTGACCTAATCAAAGTAACTCCATCATCAAAAGTAGTAGGAGATCTTGCACAATTCATGGTACAAAATAAACTTTCCGCGCAAGACGTAATGGATAAAGCTGAAGAACTTTCATTCCCTAAATCGGTTGTTGAGTTCCTTCAAGGTTCCATTGGGCAACCTTACGGGGGATTCCCAGAACCTTTAAGAAGTAAAGTTTTGAAAAATATGCCCAGAATTGATGGAAGACCCGGCGAATCAATGCCACCATTTGACTTTGAAAAATTAAAGAAAGAGTTACAAGAAATTTTCCCAACCGTTGATGAAATGGACGTTATGTCAGCCGCTTTGTATCCTCAAGTTACAAAAGATTTCTTAGCTTTCAACCAACAATATGGCCCGGTCGATAAATTAGATACAAGAATCTTTTTGGTTGGACCAAAAGTTGGTGAAGAATTTGAAGTGACCATTGAGAAAGGTAAAACTTTAGGAATTAAAACGTTAGCTATGGCCGAAGATCTTACCGAACAAGGCGAGAGAGAAGTCTTTTTCGAACTCAACGGCACTTTGAGATCGGTCTTTATTAGGGATAAAGACGCCGGAAAAGAAATTCACGTCCATCCTAAGGCTGATAAAACTAACAAATCCCAAGTTGGTGCTCCAATGCCTGGTACGGTTATTGACGTTAGGGTTCAACCTGGAGATAAAGTTGAAAAAGGAACTCCTTTGGTTATTCTTTCCGCCATGAAAATGGAAACCGTTGTTCAAAGCCCCGTTGCCGGAAAAGTAAAAACGGTTGAAATTGAAATGGGAATGAAATTAGAAGCTGAAGATCTGTTGATTACCGTAGAATAAAAAAAAATGGGAAAGGAGAGAAAACAACTATTACTGAACGTTATGAAGACTTTTGGGTGCGGACCTCATATTTTTCTTGGGGACCCACGTCTACTTATGCGTTGATTTGTAGATTTCGTTGTTAATTTTTACACAAGTTATAATATCCTCTATACAGATACTTTTATTTCCTTTGTAATTTTTCCATGATTTTTTTTTTGTTATAATTAAATATATTTTTTATACGTAGACAAATTTGGTTTTTCTTGTGTACATTATAAAATATTCTTATAAAAAATTTCCTTTTGAGTGTTATTTTCAAATAAACCCAGTGACGTGCCCCTTATCATTTTCAGGCAAGTTATTATTATGAAGGCGTAAACACATACTCTTGCAACTATAACAAATTTAAATTAGTTAAATTGTTAAAATTTAAAATTTACTTACTTGATCTAAGGGTCATATTTTAATTCAAAACGGTTTAGATTTAACTAACTTGAAATTTTGACCAATTTGTCAAAAAAAATAAACAGTGATTTGAATGACAATGTTAAATTTAATTAAATGAATTAAATAACCTTTTTTTAAATTTTTTATTTAGGTGCATCAAATGATCAAGACTCAAACAATGTATTGGTTTATTTTATACTTCCACCCACCATGGTCTACCACACAAAAAAACAAAGACTAACGGAAGCGATTAAGATTTCTTTCCATTTTTATGAAATAAGTAAAATTCCATATTTTTTCGTACTTCTTTATTAATTGGATAAATTTTACTTTAGTCGATTATGAGAACCCGGTAGAATTAAAAGTAAATTTATCCAGATACAAGGAAGAATAAATAATAAAGAAGCACGACAAACAAAATTTTTTTACTATTTACTATAGTTATATCATTTTTTTTTTGTTCTGGTTTTTTATTTTTCATCTCTATTGTTATAGTGATTTACGGAACTAATTATGAAAATTATAAATGAGATGATTTTCTTTTTCTTTTTTTCTTTCGCACAATTTACTGGTTTAATTAATGTAAATAATTCGAATTCAATGAAGAATTGTTAAATTATTTATTATTATTCTGTTTGACATGTTTCGCCCAAACAATGTAGGCATCTTCAGAACTACAAAAGTTGAAATTAAATTAATATAATATTATTCGTTAACTAAGAAACAGATAAATAAATAAAGCTTAAAACAAATATACTACTTACAAACGAATAAATTTAAATGTTGAAATTCTTAGGAAACAGATTGAGAATCGATATTTTGATAAAACTAATATGTTACTGTTTTTTAATTAAAACTATTATCAACCAAATTAAAAACCACATGGAGTTGGAAAACATTTGAGACGGAGCCGAACGTTGGACATCTTGTAACATTAAAAAATAACCTGTTCTGAAGCAACAAGTCGTAATAAAAATAAAATGAGCATGTGTCTAAATATTATATTAAAATCCGATTGAAAATTTCTTTTTACTGTTACTTAATAAAACAACAGAAATTAAACCAACAAGGACGACAATAGAACAAATATAATTGCTATGTTATATATAAAAAATGAAATGCAATTAATACAATATACAGTAAACTCGCGATAATGTGAACTTACGCTAGTGTGAACAACTCTATAAAGGCGCGTACACATACAGCGAACGAACGGTCGCGAACGAATTCGTTCGGTTGATGTGTACGTATCAACGAACACGTTTGAACGTGTTCGCATTCGTTGCGGTTCCCTTGCGAGGCGGTAAACTGGTAAACATAAAAGGATATTTGCCATAAAATTCGTACGAGTTTGTTTTAATATATACGTGATTTTGTGGCGATTGGCCGAATATTCATTTCAGTTCATAGTACACTTTCTGATACTCGTAGTTTAAAATGGAATGGAGTAATTCTAAACCTCTAGAACTCATTAATGAGTACCGCAGTAATGAATGCCTGTGGAATCCGGCTGACGATAATCATAAAGATAGAATAAAAAAATGGACGCTTGGAATAAAATTGCTAAGCAGTTTAATTGTGAAGCAGACGCAGCAAAAAAAAATGGAGTCCCTTTTAAGTTCATTCAGGCGAGAACGAATGAAACACGAACAAACCATGAAAACTGGCTCTGGCACCAGTGATGTGTATACATCAACTTGGTTTGCTTTCAAACCTATGTTATTTTTAATGGATAAGTTTATTCCGAAAAAAACCAAAAATACCGAGGTAAGTGAAGACATTGTTATATTTTAGTACACAAGAATACAGTAGATAAGTATAGCTAGTAACGTACATATTGTTGAAGTTTAGGCAATATTTTATTAAATGTTATAGAGTAATTACAGAATATTTAAGCGTAATTGTTTTGCCAGTCAACTCTCCCTTCGTTCATAAAATAATCTGCAAACTCATTTCTTATTGCTTCACAATTAGCTGAAATTTTTCTTCCAACTTTTGCCATTGGAACAAACGATTGTGACGTCATATCTGTGACTTTGTGCCAACTTCCAGGCATAACGGTACCGTCTTTATCATCATCAAACGTTCCGGGCGGTGTATAAAGGTGTTGGGAATGTCTGCTTTTTCTTAAGAAATTATGTAAATAGACACAAGTCAAAACTACTGTCGTAGCCTTTTCTGGGGATAATAACATTACTTTTCTTAACACTCTGAACACAGCTGACATTATCCCAAACACGTTTTCGATTACTCGTCGGGCACGACATAATCTGTAATTGAAAATTCGTTTTTTTGATCCCTTTTTTTGTTCTACTGGATATGCTTTCAGAAGATGTTCATGAAGGCTGAAAGCATCATCGCCAACGAACACATACGGAACTTTTGTCTGCCTATTAGCTAGAACTTCTTCAGGCGGTAAATTTAAGTCACTGGTTTGTAGTTTTTTCCAGAAAACTGAATTTTTTAACACACCAAAAACATAGAACTTATAGTCAGTACACTAGAAATGTAATTGAACACCTAATTGGTAATATTTTATTTGATGCTGATATGGGTAAATACAATGCCCCTGCTACAGTACCCATTCCTTCACCTTCACCCACAGATTCATCATGCTCACAATATGATCAAAATTTATCATACCCACGAAGTATTTGTTCTTCTGCTCCATCACCCTCAAACGCATCAACGACATACAACCAACCCTCATATATTAACACTCCCTATCAACAACCTCACACTGATACTACAACTTCTTTGGCGCCTTTAGTAGATTACATTAATACTTTTAACGATGTCGAAAATTAATTTAATTTAATTCAAATATTAATGACTGTTTTTTGTATTTTTGGCAATAAACTTGTATTAAGAAAATATATTATTTTTACTTATTTTTTTCACTTACCTTCACATAATCATCGAGGCTTTCAGTTATTGCTGAACAAACTTCCGGTATGATGTAAGAAATTAGTTGTTTGGAAATTTTAAAGGTGTACATTAAACTAGTGAATGAGTCCCCGGTGGCTAAGTAGCGTAATGTAAGCATTAATCTTTCCGTTGGTGGTATCGCTTCTCTGAATGATGTATTTTGTTTTGCTAGTTTTGGGCCAATACGATTCAGTAGCCATTCAAAATCTACAGATTTCATTCTACAGAAATTTTCAAAGAGCCCATATTCTACTTCGGTCGTTAAATCTTTCAATAAATCCATTCCCCTATATCTGCTTCTGCTTTTAAATAAAGATGTCATCCACCAGCGTCGTCTTCGTTTCTGCCTTTTCTCTTCGTCACTTATAATTATACATGCTGCACTTGCAACAATAATTAAGTCATCATTTGTTGCCATTATTACTTCCACTAATTATCGAAAACAAGCGAATGAGCGCGAAACAATTCGTTTGCTACACATTCGTTTTTATGTGGACGCAAGCCGATATTTTCAGCAAACAGCGAACGAATTCGTCCAAATCTGTTCGATTGAATTCGTTCGCTGTATGTGTACGCGCCTTAACGTGAACGCCAAAATTTTTGTATATACTACTCTGTAACATGAATTCGTAATCTCGATAACGTGATTCATAACAACGAAGTCAAACACGTTTTGTCTTGTTAGAAAAGTGATGGCTGCTGTGTAGTAGTGGAGACGAAATCGTCGTTTGTGAGTCTTAGTTTTCTTAAAAATGGCGAAAATAAAAAGTAAGTGTTTATCTCTCTGCGAAAAATCTAAAGTAATTGAAGAATATGAGAAAGGAGTAAGTGTTTCCGCGTTAGCTAGAAAGTACGGCATAGCAAAATCAACCGTGTGTTCAATAAAAAATAAAAAATCAAAAATATTAGCAATGCTAGGTCAACCATTAAGATCAAGTCGAAAATGCACATTGAAAAAAGCAGAATATCCAAAAATGGAGAAAGCGTTGTACAAATGGTTTCGTTGCTAGCGCGAGAGGCAAGCGCGTATTAATGGGAACATAATGAAACAAAGAGCCATATATTATTTTAACAAATATTATACAGGAAGATTTAACGCTAGTGATGGTTGGTTTCAAAAGTTTAAAATGCGATATGGAGTAAGGCTGTTAAAGGTCTGTGGAGAAAAACTGTCATCTCAACCTGAACTTGTCCAGCCCTTTAAACGTAAATTGGAGAATCAGATTCATGAACTGAACCTATGTGACCATCAACTTTACAATGCTGATGAAACGGGTTTATACTGACAACTGTTACCAGACAAAACTTACGTTTCTCTGGACGAGAAATCAGCTCCTGGTATGAAATCGGCAAAACAACGCATAACTTTTCTTGGATGTGCAAATGCGTCTGGATCTCATAAATTACGACCTCTAGTAATTGGCAAAGCAAAAAATCCCAGATGTTTTAAAAATTTTAATAACCCAGTTATTTACACCAATACCAAAAATGCTTGGATGACGGCGGCAGTTTTTAAAACTTGGTTTTTTGACAATTTCGTTCCAGAGGTATAGTTGATCGAATTTTAGGTTAAAAGATATTTAAAAAATGAAAATCTTCCACAAAGGGCGTTACTCCTTTTAGATAATGCGCCTTCACATCCTTCCGAAGAAGAACTTAAAACTGAAGATGGAATGATATCTATCATATTCTTACCATCAAACGTAACTGCTTTGAGCCAGCCTATGGATCAAAACGCATTAAAAATCACGAAACTGCATTACAGAAATAGCTTGTTAAGTTTTATTTTGTGTCATAGTAAAGAAGAAGTTGGAAGTGCACTGAAAAAAATATCACTTAAGTTTGCTGTGGAAACTTTGGCAGCAGCATGGCAGAAATTAGAACCAACAATTTTACAAAAATGTTGGAAAAAAATAAGAAGTAATGAAGAGTATGATGGTGAAGATGAACTACCGCTGTCAACTTTGCAAGAAATCTGGAGAAATGAAACGGAACACATCGTTCAAGACACCCTATCACTTCTACAAGAAATTCAACCTGTAAGTAGTGCACAATTTGGTTACACACTTTTCAGTTGAAATTATAATCTGTCCAAATAATTTTTAGACCAACTACAATTTTAAAGATGTTGAGCTATGGAATAGCGACGTTTGTGAAATTCAAAACATTTCAGAAGAAGAAAATATAACTGAAGAAGAAGCCGATATTTTCGAAGAAGAAAACGATTCCAGAGTGGATACCACCCATACAATAACCCAATTAAGTGTTTAGAAACTGCAATACAATGGGCCGAAAACAATAATATCGATTTTAGTGAAATAATTGTTTTAAAACGTATTCATGAAAAAGCTGTCCTAAGAAGCATTACAAGCAAGAAAGTACAAGCGAAGATAACTTCATATTTTTTAAGAAGGATGTATTTGGGATAATTATGTCCGTTTGAGTATTTTTTCTATAAATATCATACTCTATTGAATAATTATTGTTGATCAAAGTAAGATCTAGAAAGTTTAATTTATTTTGTTGTTCTACCTCTATTGTAAATTTTATCTTGTTATGTAAATTATTGATATGAGAGTGAAATTCTTCGATCATGTTTAAACCATCATCGTTCCATACCACTGTAATATCATATATCATATCACTATATATATAATTTTTTGTATAAACATGGCTACTCTTGTTTAAGTTGATTAAAAAAATTATGTATCACAGTAGTTTCTTCAGTTAATGTTTCGAATTACTATGTTATATATTATATATTCCGTTGTTAATTAATTTTGAATTATTTATTATTAATTATAGATATACAGGGTGTCTCACGTAACTGGTTCATTAGAACTTTTTTAGGTTCCACTATTCGTAGAGGCTTGAAATATTGGTAACATGGGTTGTTCATTCCGATCTATTAATCTAAAATATTTTCAAGATGGCCGCCCCCTCCGGTCTACCGGAAGTAGACTTCGTTATTTTAAATGGAATGCTGTAGTTTTTATTACAACATTCAATTATACATAAGAAAATATGTTGACTTTGATAACAGTTGTTGGTGCCTACCGTTTTTTGTTTTCGAAATATTTTGATTTTAAGTGTTTTTTGGCAAATATCACCATGCTCTTTACAAGCCCATATCTCAGCCAACGTTAACTCAAAAACGTTTTGCATTGGTGCGATAACTCTTCATATGCTGCTAAATAGATTGTCATTTGTTATATCAGTATATCTTATAGAGGATGGTCAAAAATTGAGTTACCGTTTCTCTGTATTCAATTGCGTGAAAGTCGAAAATTTTAAATGGAACGCCCCATATTTTCATACCCTATCAGAAAGGAAATTTAATTCTCTACAAATTATCTATAAATATTCCTATACCTATTTATTATAGTTTTCTTGCTATTGAGGAATTTATCACAATCATAGGTAAAATGCTAGAAACCGTCTGTGTTTTTGTTAGAAGGCCATGACATTTTGACAGTGTTTTGTTTAATTTATTTAAATTATTATTAGTATTATATCTACAACGAACTGTGATTGAATAAACTTTAGATTGTTAGCTGTAATTTACCAAAAATAACCAAAAGAAAACCGAATAAATGAAACAATGAAAAACAACAATTTAATGATAAAAATTAAAATCAATAACATAAAAGAATAAAAAACTGAAAATTACAAAAATTAATTATGGGAATTTAATTCACTACAAATTATTTAGATACTTTCCTGCACCTATTTGTTGCAGTTCCTCTCATATTTGGAAATTAATGGCCGCATGCAATGCTGGAAGCTTGTTGTTTTTATGTTAGAAAGCCATGGAGTTTTGATAGCTTTTCAAACATATTTATGTTATTGTTGTCATTACTTAGTTGTGTCATCACTTACTGCTGTTAATGTCTTTGAATATCATGGCGAATTATTCCCACGCCAACATTTTAAATTCGTCTTATATTCATGGCGGGTGTAATAAAGTTTTGGATAGGATAAGATACGTATCTCTTAGTTTTGGAAAGATCAAAATAACAAGAAAACATAAATTTCTATAACCAGCAGCTTAAGATAATAGAATAAATGTTTTGTCATATTTTATTACTTTACCAAATTCTTCGGTAAGAGGTGCTTCGGTCGATTTAGATGAATAATATTTTACAAAAAAGCACCGTAAATAAATAAACTGAACTCTCTAGGAACATCTCGTGCATCATTACGTCGAATATTACGCCATATCATTGTTTTTCATTGTTTCATTTATGCGTTCTTCTGCTGGTTATTTTTGGCAAATAAAAGCTAACAAACTCAAGTTTATTCAATCGCAGATCATTCTAGAAATAATACCAACGATAATTTAAATAAATTAAACGATAAACTGTCAAAATATCATAGCCTTCTAATAAAAACACGACCGGCTTCCAGCATTTTGTGTAGGATTTTGATAAAATACTCAATATGAAGAAAACTATAATAAATAGGTATAGGAATATTTATAGAAAATTTGTAGAGAATTAAATTCCCGTTTAGATAGGCTAAAAGGATACGGTGCGTTCCATTTAAAATTTTCGACTTTCTCGCAATTGAATACAGCGAAATGGTAATTCAATTTTTGACCACGCTGTATACGGTACATTGATATAACAAGTGCCAGTCTATTTAACAGCATATGACGAGTTATTGTACCAATGCAAAACGTTTTTGAATTAACGTTGGCTGAGATATGGGCTTGTAAAGAGCATGGTGATATTTGCCAAAAAACACTTAAAATCAAAATAACTCGAAAACAAAAAACGATAGGTACCAACAACTGTTATCAAAGTCAACATATTTTCTTATATGTAATTGGATGGTGTAATAAAAACTATAGCATTCTATTTAAAATAACGAAGTTAAGGTCTACTTCCGGTAGACCGGAAGTGGTGGCCATCTTGAAAATATTTTAGATTAATAGATCGGAATGAACAGCCCATGATACCAAAATTTCAAGCCTCTACGAATAGTTTAACCCAAAAAAGTTCTAATGAACCAGTTACGTGAGACACCCTGTATATATAAGTACTTTCCTATATCGTTTTGTGCCCTTTTTTTCAGATAACAGTATGAGTGAACCAAAGAAAAAATGCAGACAATACAGTTTTAAAATAGTACTTTACCTTTCTGTCTTTTATGTAATAAAACTATGTCAAACGATTCAATGAAACCTTCTAAGCTTAAGGAACATTTAATAAAAATCCATAGTGACAAAAAAGATAAGGATTTAACGTTTTTTCAAACACTCAAAGAAAAATATTTAAAAACACCGAAATTGCAAGATCTCATAGGGACAACATCTCAGAAGATGACGATGGACTGCGTGCTTCTTATAATATCTTATCTTTAATGATTGCGAAGTCCGGAAAGCCGCAAACTATTGGCGAACAACTTATTCTACCAGCTATAAGTGAGGTAATACGCACCGTGATGCACAAACCAGCTTACGATATTATAAAAAGAATTCCATTGAATAATAATACAGTACGAAGAAGGATCGACGAAATGGCTCAGACTGTGGAAAACTCTTTATGTGACTACTTAAAAACATCTCAATTCTCTATACAGATTGACGAGTCAACATTACCTGGAAATGAGGCTTTACTTTTAGCTTATGTGAGATTTGTGAAAGAAGAAAAAATTTCCCAAAAATTGTTATTTGCTAAATGTTTGGAAACTGATACGAATGGTGAAACATTATTTACTGCATTAAAAAGATTTCTAGATGTAAAAGCTATACTTAGCTTTTAGTATAGCTTTATTAAAGCTATACTAGATGATGACTATAATCGTTTACTACTTAACTCAGAAGTACGATGGTTGTCTAAAGGTGCGTGTTTGAATCGCTTTTATTCGCTTTTTGATTCAGTGTTGGAATTCCTGGAGAGTAAAGACAATGATTTGCATCATAATTTAATTATCTCGAAAAATGACATCCCTTATATGACTGATTTATTTTCCAGATTCAACGAGACTAATTTGAAACTACAAGGTGACACACTAAATTTAATCAAAACTAAAAGTGTAATATCTGCCTTTGTTGCAAAACTTTTGCTACACAAACAAAACTTGGAAAGAGGAGAATGTTCTCAGTTTCCAAATCTTTCAAAATTGCGAAATAGAGACGAAGATTTGCTTGCTTATTGTCAACACTTAACGGCACTCCATTCGAACCTTGCTCAAAGATTTTAAGACATTCTTCACTTTTATATTCCCGACTGGGTGTTGAACCCTTTTGTAAGTAGTCAAATTCAAAGCACAAATGCAGATGAGTACATGCCAGTACAGGAGTAACTTAAGGATTACTCCTCTAAGGATACGAAAATTTGTGGTTACAAAAACAGATCCCAATTTTATATTCAGCATTATATTAAATTTATTAATAATTATTAAGCATTGTTCTCGTCACAAAGAAAAGAAATAGACTGGAAATTAGTAATCGGGGGGATTTGCGATTGCTACTGACAAACATCGAGCCGGACATAAATAAACTCATAACATCCCATCAGGTTCATACAAGCCATTAATATTTTATTGTATTTTTGTACAAAAATTATAATCAATAAATACATTTTCAACAAAATGTTTACTTTATATTTTATTTTTACGTCACCATTTACCGTTAAAACAACAAAGTTAAAGTCTTTATTTTTTCTATTATGTATTTAATGTAGTTTTTCACCCTGGGGGTCCGTCGGCAAGGTTTGACTAAGAAAAGGGCCAAAAGAGTTTGGGAAACACTGCTCTAGAGCATCCGAATAGAGAGCCGTGCCAGGATCCCACACAACCGCCGCATATTCCAACTTTGTCTAATTAATCTAATTAATGAATTATGTAGTAGTTTCAAAGTTTCTATATTAAGAAACGAGTGGGCATTTCTAATAATGAAACACAAAAGTCTTATGCTACCAATACCTCAAAATGTTCATCTGGATCTACACTATGTTAAATAACAAATATACTGAACATGAACTGTTACTGTGTTTTTTAAATTATGATTTTCCACATTTTTGGGAATATCTCGAAAACGGATGTAATGGAAAAATATGTTCAAAATTGATTATGTAATCCATTTACCAGTATTTATTATAATAATGAAATGAAATAAAACAAAAATAAAAATTGAAAGATATGGAAAAAAAAATTCACATTACTTTCTTTTGATATAACTAATTTGTATACCAATATTCCAGTTAAAGAAACTTTAATTATAATTAAAGATCTTATCAAAGACAAACTAGAAACTGAGAATGTTACACACATTTTAAATTTACTTCATATTTGTACAGAACAAAATTTTTTCCAATTTAATGATAAATTTTATAAATATAATGAAGGGCTTCCTATGGGTTCCCCACTGAGCGGTCTTCTCTCCGACATATTCCTCAATACAATAGAAAATAAAAGTTTACATAAAGACAATTTAATTAATAATAATAATGTAGTTCTTTGGCGAAGATATGTTGATGACATTTTAATAGTATGGAATGATGATGGCATAAATCTGATAGATGAATTTCACAAATATATTAACAGTTTACACAGTAACATTAAATTTACTTTAGAAGTTGAAAAAAACAAAAAACTTAATTTTCTAGATCTTGAATTGATTAACACTGATAATTCAATTGAATTCAATATTTTCAGAAAACCAACACAAACTGATGTTATCATTCCTTCTAATTCATATCAT
Organism: Onthophagus sagittarius; assembly: GCA_036711965.1. Classification (NCBI taxonomy): domain Eukaryota; kingdom Metazoa; phylum Arthropoda; class Insecta; order Coleoptera; family Scarabaeidae; genus Onthophagus; species Onthophagus sagittarius. The sequence goes on along the minus strand of JASERS010000005.1, from coordinate 10,182,262 downwards.
ATCAACACACATAAAACTGCTGCATTTAATTCATACTTACACCGATGCTTTAAGACACCTCTTTCTAATGAAAATAGAAATTTAGAATTGAATATTATCAAAGAAATAAGTCTAAACAACAATTATCAACTTTTTGAAATTAACAAAATCATTAATAGATTCATCTTCAAACAAAATTGTAAAAAAAGTACTAGTCTTCAAATATTAAATTCAGAACCATCTATATATAGATCCATATCATTCCCTGGTAATATAGCTTACAATATCAAAAATATTTTTAAAAAATACAACATCAACATTTCATACAAAAACACTAACACATTACATAAATCATTATTCAATGCTAAAGATAAATTAGACATATTGGAATCAAATGGAGTTTATAAACTTGAATGTAACACCTGCGGAGCCACATATATTGGTGAAACAGGAAGATCTCTAAAAACAAGAATTAGAGAACATATAATCAAAGCTAATTCTAATTTTGGTAACCATTTAACATTACAAAACCACAGTTTTGATATACATAACAATGTAAGTTTGCTTCACAAACAAAATAAAGGATTTAAACTCAATTTATTGGAAAGCTACGAAATAGACAAGTTTATGAAGACTAACACACAACTTGAGTGCCTTAATGATCAGTCCTTCATGCAAAACCACCACTATACAACTGTCTGAAGAACCCCTTTCCCCAAAATACCGAGGATTAGTGAAGTTAGCCACAACACTAATCGCAGATTTTCGTTTTTCGTTTCGTTTCTTCCTTTTACAAAGTGATTAATATTGTAACACTCTGTATAATATTCTCGATACAGAAACGGATGCGCTTTAGTTGTTATTCTGTTCTTTCGAACTAAAAAGTGGTTTTTACTTAGTTTCACCCATTTCAACTGTTAACGTAATTTGTACAACAATTTATCATGTAACTTTAAACCTCAAAAATCTTTTAAATTTTGTAACGTTTTATAAAAAAGATAAGTTTTTAAAATTTTGTGATGATTTTGAAATATCAAAAGTTCTTGATGAATACTACAACAATCTCTAACATTTATTGACGAGTAAGTTATTATTTTACCTTTATTTTGAAAACGAAAAATTTTACTTTAACACTAATTAATAAAAAAAAATTTGTAGCGCTTCTGAAGATGACCACGTGTCGAAACATGTCAAGCTGAATTTTAAATACAAAAACCAGTAAAAAAGTACAAACCTGCTATTGTTTTATTTCATTTCATTATTGTAATGGAAAAAAACTGAAGATAGTTTCGGAATCAGTACAACATTCTACGTTATAACAAAAATATCACAGCTTTTGAGATTTTTCTTCTAAACTAGTGTTATATGTGAATGTAATGCTATACTTTGTCCATAATTATTTGATTGCATAAATTAGCAATTTTCAGTTTTACCCAAGTTACGAGATAGTAGCAATTTAGATTTACATCTAATTACATGTATCTCTTCTACATTCCACCAGCATCATAGGAAGAGTCAGCATACAAATTTAATGTCTCATTTTTCATAAAAGTGGCTTTGCATCAAGTGCTATTTATAACAAATTTTAGGATGTTATTACTACTTCAATCCGTAGAACAATGTGTGTACTTCAATTCTGTGTATTTACTTTTTCATAATAATATGTGGTGAAGTTATAATTGGGGTAAAACCTCACCTCTGCCAGTGCATATAAAAATCGCCATTAAAACGCCACCTTAAACACAACTTTTCGTATTATGGTGGGTTCATGCAACGTGTTTTAGTTTTAGTGGTAGTTTTAGTCTTAAACGTTTGCGTTAGCTTTGGTTGTAAGGAAAGGTATTGGTTCATGCAATATTTCAACACAACATATTAAAGCAAAATTTTGACATATAAACAGTCGTGCAAAATTAAAAATACAAAAAGAAATCTGGGGGATCAGGAGTGAAACCGTTTTGTTTTTTTAGAAATATTTTGTTTCTAATATTATTTGATAGTGATCATAGTGATTTAATATGAATAAAAAGAAAATTGTTGTCGCTGCTAGTGCAATGTGTTTGAATGCAGCATAATTAATCGCACAAAGATTGAAGAATAAAAGACGATGGCGTTTTGGTAGAAGGCCCATCAATAAGAATCGAGAATTAGAGGGGAATTATGCCACTCTTATTAGAAATATGTTAGAAAAAGAAGAGGACGATTTACAATTTTTTAAATATGTCCGCATGTCATTCCAAGAGTTTAAACAATTGTTAAAACTGGTTACTCCTTTTTTATCAAAAACACCAAATAAAGGTGCAATTTCACCCTCTGAAAGGTTGATAATAACCCTACAGTAAGTTTTTATTTAAACCGTGTGCATTAGCTTTACTAGTTCTAAGGAAAGGTATTGGTTCATGCAATATTTAAGCAAGTACATTCAAGTATAATTTGAATTTGAATTGAATTGAAGTTTCTAGAATTCTTGAACTTCTTCTAGAAAAGTCTATATAGCTTCTGAAAGCCTTGTTGCTGTTTTTAGAAGAATTGAAATGCTTCCAAAAAGACTTGATATTGGTTCCAGAAAACTTGACATTGTTTTTAAAACTTCTGGCAAAAAAACATTTTCATTGCAAAAACAACACGATATTGTTGATAAACTATTTGAGTTATCTTGACTGGCAGATTGATCTAGGCAATTTTGGTAGCAAAATCCGATGTGGTAGCAACCAATACTAAGCGACTTTTACTTCCTAAGATTTAATACGAGTTACTTTAAGTAATAGATTAGGAATTGATAAAGCAGCAAAAACAGTCTGCATATTTCAAGAGTAAAATGGAGTAAATAGTGCATCTAGCATAAACGAGTAATGAGTTTTTATTACTCGTTTTATTATTTTTTATTTTTTAGTTGTAATGTAAGTTTGGTGATAAACATACGTAAAAGGAAACTAAAACATTCTAATTTTTAAACAAAACTGTTCTTTCAAAAAAACACCCCATGTTTTAAATCACCTTTTGAACTGTTTGATCATTTTAAAACATATCATACAGTTTTAGAAATGTTTGTTTTAAACACTTTATTTAAAATATAACAACCCTGATTGAAATTATTATTATAATGGAGGCGCTGATGCATTTTTCATTAATTTGAATGTTTACGATTTGTTCTATCTAACAATTATATTAAGCCCTTGTTTCCCTTCAAAAATTGAATATCACTCAAAACCGATGTTTGATTTTAAGCAATACGGCTAAGAGTACAAACGGCAAACACAACACGTCTAACCACTGGTTTCATTTTGGATTATGAATAATAAATAAATTTGCTTATTCTATTGAATCAAATAGAATAATCTTTTTTTTAAGTAATTAAAGCCTGTCTTTGGTGAAAAGTAATGTCTTTGGTAATGATACAAAATATCAAAGTATTAAAAACTATTAAATAACGTTAGGTAGTTTAAATAGAAAAAACTGAATACTGCCGGATTTGAGTTGATTTTTTACCTCATAACTAAAAAATGATTATTAAAAAACATTTATTTTGAAAAATTCGCCCTTATGCTAAATATCAAAAACAGGGATTTCTCAAAATCATACTTTGTTGAATTCGCCCTTTCTATTCTCAACGCCTCAATTGCAACATAATAAAATCAAAAAATTAACCAACTTAACTTTTATTTATAAAATAAAACGAAACACTGCCATTAAAAGCATGAATGAGAAAAGTACGCATGCGTTAAGGTGCAACCGAGAAGTTGCTTTAAGTTGGGAACTCTTGTGACTAGGACAAAAACCGTTTTAGTCGTAAAATGTCGCATGAACAGTACTACTATAACACAATACCTTAACTTTTCACTCTTATGACTATAACTACGACTAATACTAAAACACGTTGCATGAACCCACCATAAGACAAAAACTGTTTTATGCATGAACAGTACTACTATAACACAATACCTTAACTTTTCACTCTTATGACTATGACTACGACTAAGACTCAAACACGTTGCATGAACCCACCATTACTGTGTTTTTTAATTTATGATTTTCCACATTTTTGGGAATATCTCGAAAACGGATATAATGGAAAAAAGAAGATAGTTATAACAAATTCTACATTATAACAAAAATCTCATATTTTTGAGATTTTTCTTCTAAACTAGTGTTATATGTGTATGTAATGCTATACTTTATCCATAATTATTTGATTCCATAAATTCCCAATTTTCAGTTTTACCCAAGTTACGAGATAGTAGCGATTTAGACTTACACCTAATTAAATGTATCTCTTCTACATTCCACCAGCATCATAGGAAGAGTCAGCATTCAAATTTAATGTCTCATTTTTCATAAAAGTGGCTTTGCATCAAGTGCTATTTATAACAAATTTTAGGATGTTATTATGTTACAAATACAGCAAGCTTAGAACACAGAATACTTCAATCCGTAGAACAATGTGTGTACTTCAATTCTGTGTATTTACTTTTTCATAATAATATGTGGTGAAGTTGTAATTGGGGTAAAACTTCACCTCTGCCAGTGCATATAAAAATCGCCATTAAAACGCCACCTTAAAGGGTGGATTACACGGAGCTAGTTTACACGCCACAGGCACGCTTTTTTACTATCCGGCTAGTTAGATAGTTGGCGAGTGAAAAGCGCGCATGACTAAACGTAGCTAGTAAACAAGTTTGAACGCCCACACTCGCAACCACCGGATTATTGTGTGACTTGTATTTATTCGTACCTACAACATGAAGTGGAATTCGAATGACATCGTAAAATTTTTGGAAGTTTATGAAAATTTTCCAATATTATGGAACGTAAAATTAAAAAACTATCACGATACAAAATTAAGGGACTCGGCTTTCGAGAAATTAACTGAAGAATTGAAAAGTGAAGGTTTGCTTGGGGATATGACAGCGAGGCAGGTCAAATCAAAAATAAAAGATAGCCTACCGATTCTTAGTAGATGCCAACCGCCAAGAATTGGTCAAAATTGAAAAGTCGAAAAAAAATGATACGGGAACCAGTGATATATACCCTCCTAAATTGGTTTGGTTTGATAAAGCTGAGTTTCTACGGGAAGTTACATCAACAAGCAAATCAAAATCAAATCTAGTAGCATCGTTCATATTTATTCAATAAAAAAAAACATAATAATTATTATTTATTATTGTTAAGTCCGTTAAATTTCAATACCAATTTTTCCCCATTGCCATGGAACAGAACCTTCTGTCATAAAATATTGGGTATACGAACGAAATTATTGCTGCCCAAGTGGCTCACTGACTGTAGTCCATTAGTATGTTTTCGCCACAGTCCCGATGTTACTTCAAATGTATTTGGATTCTCACTGTCAACTGATTGTGAGGTAAGATAAGTATTGGAAGTCATTCGTAACCAATTGTGTAAACTACAGGCAGCCCAAATTACTTTATCAATAGTATCTGTTTTTAATTCTATTGGTCTCTGAAATACTCGAAATCGCCAGACAAGTATGCCAAATACATTTTCTACTACTCGCCTCACTCTGGAAAGCCTATAATTAAAAATTTTTTCTTCATTTGATAAATTGTTTTTACTATATGGCTTCATTAAATTTGCTCTTAAGGGAAATGCATCGTCAGCAGTAATAACAGATTTGTCAGGGAAGCCTAACAACTTATTCTGAATGGCTATATTTAAAGTTGAATCTCTGAATATATCACTATCGCTTGCACGTCCATTGCCTCCCACATCTATGTATCTGAAGCAGTAAGTTGCATCCACCATAGCGAATAAAATTATGCTGTCGTGCCTTTATAATTATAAAATGATGAACCGCTGTTTGGTGGACATTTAATTTGAACGTGCTTACCATCAATTGCACCACAACATCTAGGAAAATTCCAATATGCCATGAATTTATTTTCTATTTCTTTCCATTCATCAATTGCTGAAAGCACGTGAAAATCAAAAGGCTTTTACTTGTTTCTTATCTCAAAGCATTATCTATTATTTTTAGGATATACAGCCCACAATAGAAACGCAAGGCAATGCAGAAGAAGGAGAAACAGAATTAAATACTATTAGGAATACATTGGGCGAAGAGTCCTATTCATCAAAGAAAAAAGCTCTCCATGAACCAATCACCAAACCACCTCCCAAAAGAACGCAAGGTAAAGAAAAACGATCATGCGTAGAGAGAGCCTTTGAAGAATTCAATCAAATTGTTTCTAAAGTGAACAAATAAGACGCATTTGATGTTTTTGGGCAGTATGTTGCCATAGAGCTCCGAGAATTGTCCAGTAAGGAGGCAATAATACTGCAACAACAAATTCAAAATCTCATTGTTAACGCAAAACTTTCATGTCTGCCGTCTTCATCATCTATGCCATCATGTTCACCTTCCACATATGCTCAATCAGTACTTTACCCCACTCCACAACCATCACCCGATCTTGAGAGTATTATTACTGAAAATCATTCATCTACTGCAAATATCAACACAAATACTGACTACGCCAGTGTCATTCCAAATACTGTTTGGAACAATAAGAGTTCTGATGTTCTACAGGAAGCCATGCAGAATACTTTCCTTAACAATACCGACAATGCAATTTATATGTCATTATAATTTCTTTAAGAAAGACGAGAAAAATAAACTAATTTCATGCTCATGTCTAGTTTTATTTATCTGCTATTTCTCTAGGTTTAACGTTATTGTGTTAACTAACTACTAACCTTTAGGTAGGGTTTTAGAACTTCTGATATTGCAGTCAGGACTTCTGGTAGAAATTTCGAAATTGTGCATTCCGGGACGCGAAATAGATATTCCAAGGATTTAAAGCTATCACCAGTGGCTAAATAGCGTAGCGTTATTTCAAGTTTAACTCTTGAGGGAATAGCCATTCTCATTACGGTATTCCTTTTTTGGATTGAATCTTCTACCATTTGCAGCAAATTATTAAAATTTGTAGTACTTATTCTTAGGCTATTCCTGTAAGCTGTCGGATCTTCTTCGGCTAATTCTTTTAAAAGGGTGCAAGAAGCACCCAACGTATCCCTGCGAGAAATCTACTCTCTCACCCATTTCCTTTTCCGTTTCTCGCAAATCGTGTTTTTTAATTCTTGCTGTAAAATAGCTCCAAGAACCAAGGTACATCCACGTAACACTTCTTTGGATATTTTATTAGGTGCCATTTTGACTATATGGCAACTGAACTAACCTTGGTAGTACAACCGGCAGTGTTGTAAAATCCTCTCCTTTGTGGCTAGTTTACTAGCCGATATAATTACACGATTCTTTTTTAATATCTAGATAGTAAAAAAGCCAGCTAGTGGCTAGTAAAGTTGACCGGTCTCCAACTTTACTCGCTCAAGTATTTACTAGCAAACTATCTGGATAGTTTACACGCTACCATAATTACACAGAGCTAATTTACTAGCAGCAAGTAAAAAAACGCGCAAGCCGCGTGTAAACTAGCTCCGTGTAATCCACACCCTTAAGTTGCGAGCGGGGGTTTTAGCTTTAAGAAGTTAAAAGTTGGGAACTCTTGTGACTAGGACAAAAACCGTTTTAGTCGTAAGATGTTGCATGAACAGTACTACTATAACACAATACCTTAACTTTTCACTCTTATGTCTATAACTACGACTAATACTAAAACACGTTGCATGAACCCACCATAAGACAAAAACTGTTTTAGTCATAAGGTGTTGCATGAACACTACTACTACAATGCACTACCTTAACTTTTCACTCTTATGACTATGACTACGGCTAAGACTCAAACACGTTGCATGAACCCACCATTACTGTGTTTTTTAATTTATGATTTTCCACATTTTTGGGAATATCTCGAAAACGGATGTAATGGAAAAAAGAAGATAGTTATAACAAAAATCTCAAATTTTTGAGATTTTTCTTCTAAACTAGTGTTATATGTGAATGTAATGCTATACTTTGTCCATAATTATTTGATTGCATAAATTCCCAATTTTCAGTTTTACCCAAGTTACGAGATAGTAGCGATTTAGATTTACATCTAATTAATTCCTTCTTGATGTAAATAAAAATGTACTTCTTCTACATTCCACCAGCATCATAGGAAGAGTCAGCATTCAAATTTAATATCTCATTTTTCATAAAAGTGGCTTTGCATCAAGTGCTATTTATAACAAATTTTAGGATGTTATTACTACTTCAATCCGTAGAACAATGTGTGTACTTCAATTCTGTGTATTTACTTTTTCATAATAATATGTGGTGAAGTTATAATTGGGGTAAAACCTCACCTCTGCCAGTGCATATAAAAATCGCCATTAAAACGCCACCTTAAACACAACTTTTCGTATTATGGTGGGTTCATGCAACGTGTTTTAGTTTTAGTGGTAGTTTTAGTCTTAAACGTTTGCGTTAGTTTTAGTTTCACAACATATTAAAGCAAAATTTTGACATATAAACAGTCGTGCAAAATTAAAAATACAAAAAGAAATCTGGGGAATCAGGAGTGAAACCGTTTTGTTTTTTAGAAATATTTTGTTTCTAATATTATTTGATAGTGATCATAGTGATTAATATGAATAAAAAGAAAATTGTTGTCGCTGCTAGTGCAATGTGTTTGAATGCAGCATAATTAATCGCACAAAGATTGAAGAATAAAAGACGATGGCGTTTTGGTAAAAGGCCCATCAATAAGAATCGAGAATTAGAGGGGAATTATGCCACTCTTATTAGAAATATGTTAGAAAAAGAAGAGGATGATTTACAATTTTTTAAATATGTCCGCATGTCATTCCAAGAGTTTAAACAATTGTTAAAACTGGTTACTCCTTTTTTATCAAAAACACTAAATAAAGGTGCAATTTCACCCTCTGAAAGGTTGATAATAACCCTACAGTAAGTTTTTATTTAAACCGTGTGCATTAGCTTTACTAGTTCTAAGGAAAGGTATTGGTTCATGTAATATTTAAGCAAGTACATTCAAGTATAATTTGGACATATAAAGTCGTGCCAAATTAGAAATACAAAAATAATCTGAGTGAAAAACGGAAGAAGAGAAAACGGAGTGAAACCGTTTTGTTTATTAAAAACATTTTGTTTGTAACACATTCTAACATTATTTAATATGAATAAAAACAAAATTGTTGTCATTGCTAGCGTAATGCGTTTAAATTAGGGATTACAATCTCGGGATATCGGGATCCCTGCATCTCGGGATTGTTCCTATAATAACCAATTTGTCCGAATCTGGGATTTAAATGTCGTTGATCAATGATGGTCAGAAAATAACAAAAATCACTAACAAAAAACCAAGTTCGTTAATGTCATCATTAATGACAGTGAGTTTCAAATTATGAGAAGTTAGTTTGACTTTTAGATCGGGTCTTATTTGTCATCGAGACATAAATCTTAATAAAGCAGATATTGCTTCCAAAAGACTTGATACTGTCCATAGAAAACTTAATACTGCTTATAGAGGACCTGATACTGCTTAAAAAGGATTTGAAATGTGTCCAGAATACTTCAAAGAAATGCTCCCAGAAAGCTGGACATTGCCTTTAGAAGACTAAAAATGTTTCCAGAAAATTTCATTCCAGTTTTCGAAGACTTTCAAAAGACTTGATGTTGCCTCGAAACGGCTTAATACTGCTCCTGGACGACTTGAAATGCTACCAGAAGACTTGATACTGCATTCAGGAGATTTGATGTCGCTTCCAGCAGACATGGATTGCTTCTAGAAGGCTTGATACTGCTATTTGAAGACTTAATACTGTTTTTCTTTTGCTTATAAAAGACTTACACTGCTTCCAAAAGATTTGATAAGCCCATAGCAGACGTAATACTGTTTCTAAAGAACCTGATATTGCTTCCAAAAGACTTGTCAAAATAGAAAGGAGAAATGTTCAAAATTCTTGTAATGTTTTAAACAATTTAATACTGCTTCTAGAAGACTTGAATTTCTTCCAGAAAACTTGATATTGCTTTTGGAAGAGTTGAAATGTTTGATGAAAAAACTTGATATGTTTCTAGAATTCTTGAACTTCTTCTAGAAAAGTCTATATAGCTTCTGAAAGCCTTGTTGCTGTTTTTAGAAGAATTGAAATGCTTCCAAAAAGACTTGATATTGGTTCCAGAAGACTTGACATTGTTTTTAAAACTTCTGGCAAAAAAACATTTTCATTGCAAAAACAACACGATATTGTTGATAAACTATTTGAGTTATCTTGACTGGCAGATTGATCTAGGCAATTTTGAACTGTGGATTTTTTTAACTCTTTGGATACTATTACATAAAAATTATTTTAATAGCTACATCCGATGTGGTAGCAACCAATACTAAGCGACTTTTTCTTCCTAAGATTTAATTCGAGTTACTTTAAGTAATAGATTAGGAATTGATAAAGCAGCAAAAACAGTCTGCATATTTCAAGAGTAAAATGGAGTAAATAGTGCGTCTAGCAGAAACGAGTAATGAGTTTTTATTACTCGTTTTATTATTTTTTATTTTTTAGTTGTAATGTAAGTTTGGTGATAAACATACGTAAAAGGAAACTAAAACATTCTAATTTTTAAACAAAACTGTTCTTTCAAAAAAACACCCCATGTTTTAAATCACCTTTCGAACTGTTTGATCATTTTAAAACATATCATACAGTTTAAGAAATGTTTGTTTTAAACACTTTATTTAAAATATAACAACCCTGATTGAAATTATTATTATAATTGAGGCGCTGATGCATTTTTCATTAATTTGAATGTTTACGATTTGTTCTATCTAACAATTATATTAAGCCCTTGTTTCCCTTCAAAAATTGAATATCACTCAAAACCGATGTTTGATTTTAAGCAATACGGCTAAGAGTACAAACGGCAAACACAACACATCTAACCACCGGTTTCATTTTGGATTAAGAATAAATAAATTTGTTTATTGTATTGAATCAAATAGAATAATCTTTTTTTTAAAGTAATTAAAGTCTGTCTTTGGTGAAAAGTAATGTCTTTGGCAATGACACAAAATATCAAAGTATTAAAAACTATTAAGTAACGTTAGGTAGTTTATTTAGAAAAAACTGAAAACTGCCGGATTTGAGTTGATTTTTACCTTATAACTAAAAAATGATTATTAAAAAACATTTATTTTGAAAAATTCGTCCTTATGCTAAATATCAAAAACAGGGATTTCTCAAAATCATACTTTGTTGAATTCGCCCTTTCTATTCTCAACGCCTCAATTTCAACATAATAAAATCAAAAAGTTAACCAACTTAACTTTTATTTATAAAATAAAACGAAACACTGCCATTAAAAGCACGAATGAGAAAAGTACGCATGCGTTAAGTTGCGACCGAGGGTTTTAGCTTTAGGAAGTTAAAAGTTGGGAACTCTTGTGACTATGACAAAAACCGTTTTAGTCGTAAGATGTTGTATGAACAGTACTACTATAACACAATACCTTAACTTTTCACTCTTATGACTATAACTACAACTAATACTAAAACATGTTGCATGTACCCACCATAAGACAAAAACTGTTTTATGCATGAACAGTACTACTATAACACAATACCTTAACTTTTCACTCTTATGACTATGACTACGACTAAGACTCAAACACGTTGCATGAGCCCACCATTACTGTGTTTTTTTAATTTATGATTTTCCATATTTTTGGGAATATCTCGAAAACGGATGTAATGGAAAAAAGAAGATAGTTATAACAAATTCTAAGTTATATCAAAAATCTCATATTTTTGAGATTTTTCTTCTAAACTAGTGTTTTATGTGAATGTAATGCTATACTTTATCCATAATTATTTGATTCCATAAATTCCCAATTTTCAGTTTTACCCAAATTACGAGATAATAGCAATTTAGACTTACGTCTAATTACATGTATCTCTTCTACATTCCACCAGTATCATAGGAAGCGTCAGCATTCAAATTTAATGTCCCATTTTTCATAAAAGTGGCTTTGTATCAAGTGCTATTTATAACAAATTTTAGGATGTTATTATGTTACAAATACAGCAAGCTTAGAACACAGAATACTTCAATCCGTAGAACAATGTGTGTACTTCAATTCTGTGTATTTACTTTTTCATAATAATATGTGGTGAAACTGTAATTGGGGTAAAACTTCACCTCTGCCAGTGCATATAAAAATCGCCATTAAAACGCCACCTTAAAGGGTGGATTACACGGAGCTAGTTTACACGCCACAGGCACGCTTTTTTACTATCCGGCTAGTTAGATAGTTGGCGAGTGAAAAGCGCGCATGACTATACGTAGCTAGTAAACAAGTTTGAACTCGCACACTCGCAACCACCGGATTATTGTGTGACTTGTATTTATTCGTACCTACAACATGAAGTGGAATTCGAATGACATCGTAAAATTTTTGGAAGTTTATGAACATTTTCCAATATTATGGAACGTAAAATTAAAAAACTATCACGATACAAAATTAAGGGACTCGGCTTTCGAGAAATTAACTGAAGAATTGAAAAGTGAAGGTTTGCTTGGGGATATGACAGCGAGGCAGGTCAAATCAAAAATAAAAGATAGCCTACCGATTCTTAGTAGATGCCAACCGCCAAGAATTGGTCAAAATTGAAAAGTCGAAAAAAAATGGTACGGGAACCAGTGATATATACCCTCCTAAATTGGTTTGGTTTGATAAAGCTGAGTTTCTACGGGAAGTTACATCAACAAGAAAATCAAAATCAAATCTAGTAGTATCGTTCATATTTATTCAATAAAAAAAAACATAATAATTATTATTTATTATTGTTAAGTCCGTTAAATTTCAATACCAATTTTTCCCCATTGCCATGGAACAGAACCTTCTGTCATAAAATATTGGGTATACGAACGAAATTATTGCTGCCCAAGTGGCTCACTGACTGTAGTCCATTAGTATGTTTTCGCCACAGTCCCGATGTTATTTCAAAAGTATTTGGATTCTCACTGTCAACTGATTGTGAGGTAAGATAAGTATTGGAAGTCATTCGTAACCAATTGTGTAAACTACAGGCAGCCCAAATTACTTTATCAATAGTATCTGTTTTTAATTCTATTGGTCTCTGAAATACTCGAAATCGCCAGACAAGTATGCCAAATACATTTTCTACTACTCGCCTCACTCTGGAAAGCCTATAATTAAAAATTTTTTCTTCATTTGATAAGTTGTTTTTACTATACGGCTTCATTAAATTTGCTCTTAAGGGAAATGCATCGTCAGCAGTAATAACAGATTTGTCAGGGAAGCCTAACAACTTATTCTGAATGGCTATATTTAAAGTTGAATCTCTGAATATAGCACTATCGCCTGCACGTCCATTGCCTCCCACATCTATGTATCTGAAGCAGTAAGTGCCTTTATAATTATAAAATGATGAACCGCTGTTTGGTGGACATTTAATTTAAACGTGCTTACCATCAATTGCACCACAACATCTAGGAAAATTCCAATATGCCATGAATTTATTTTCTATTTCTTTCCATTCATCAATTGCTGAAAGCACGTGAAAATATAATTAAAAGGCTTGTACTTGTTTCTTATCTCAAAGCATTATCTATTATTTTTAGGATATACAGCCCACAATAGAAACGCAAGGCAATGCAGAAGAAGGAGAAACAGAATTAAATACTATTAGGAATACATCGGGCGAAGAGTCCTATTCATCAAAGAAAAAAGCTCTCCATGAACCAATCACCAAACCACCTCCCAAAAGAACGCAAGGTAAAGAAAAACGATCATGCGTAGAGAAAGCCCTTGAAGAATTCAATCAAATTGTTTCTAAAGTGAACAAACAAGACGCATCTGATGTTTTTGGGCAGTATGTTGCCATAGAGCTCTGAGAATTGCCCAGTAGGGAGGCAATAATACTGCAACAACAAATTCAAAATCTCATTGTTAACGCAAAACTTTCATGTCTGCCGTCTTCATCATCTATGCCATCATGTTCACCTTCCACATATGCTCAATCAGTACTTTACCAAACTCCACAACCATCACCCGATCCTGAGAGTATTATTACTGAAAATCATTCATCTACTGCAAATATCAACACAAATACTGACTACGCCAGTGTCATTCCAAATACTGTTTGGAACAATAAGAGTTCTGATGTTCTACAGGAAGCCATGCAGAATACTTTCCTTAACAATACCGACAATGCAATTTATATGTCATTATAATTTGTTTAAGAAAGAAGAGGAAAATAAACTAATTTCATGCTCATGTCTAGTTTTATTTATCTGCTATTTCTCTAGGCTTAACGTTATTGTGTTAACTAACTACTAACCTTTAGGTAGGGTTTGAGAACTTCTGATATTGCAGTCAGGACTTCTGGTAGAAATTTCGAAATTGTGCATTCGAGGACGCGAAATAGATATTCCAAGGATTTAAAGCTATCGCCAGTGGCTAAATAGCGTAGCGTTATTTCAAGTTTAACTCTTGAGGGAATAGCTATTCTCATTACGGTATTCCTTTTTTGGATTGAATCTTCTACCATTTGCAGCAAATTATTAAAATTTGTAGTACTTATTCTTAGGCTATTCCTGTAAGCTGTCGGATCTTCTTCGGCTAATTCTTTTAAAAGGGTGCAAGAAGCACCCAACGTATCCCTGCGAGAAATCTACTCCCTCACCCATTTCCTTTTCCGTTTCTCGCAAATCGTGTTTTTTAATTCTTGCTGTAAAATAGCTCCAAGAACCAAGGTACATCCACGTAACACTTCTTTGGATATTTTATTAGGTGCCATTTTGACTATATGGCAACTGAACTAACCTTGGTAGTACAACCGGCAGCGTTGTAAAATCTTCTCCTTTGTGGCTAGTTTACTAGCCGATATAATTACACGATTCTTTTTTAATATCTAGATAGTAAAAAAGCCAGCTAGTGGCTAGTAAAGTTGACCGGTCTCCAACTTTACTCGCTCACGTATTTACTAGCAAATTATCTGGATAGTTTACACGCTACCATAATTACACAGAGCTAATTTACTAGCAGCAAGTAAAAAAACGCGCAAGCCGCGTGTAAACTAGCTCCGTGTAATCCACCCTTAAGTTGCGAGCGGGGGTTTTAGCTTTAAGAAGTTAAAAGTTGGGAACTCTTGTGACTAGGACAAAACCCGTTTTAGTCGTAAGATGTTGCATGAACAGTACCACTATAACACAATACCTTAACTTTTCACTCTTATGTCTATAACTACGACTAATACTAAAACACGTTGCATGAACCCACCATAAGACAGAAACTGTTTTAGTCATAAGGTGTTGCATGAACAGTACTACCATAATGCACTACCTTAACTTTTCACTCTTATGACTATGACTACGACTAAGACTCAAACATGTTGCATGAACCTACCATTACTGTGTTTTTTAATTTATGATTTTCCACATTTTTGGGAATACCTCGAAAACGGATGTAATGGAAAAAAGAAGATAGTTATAACAAAAATCTCATATTTTTGAGATTTTTCTTCTAAACTAGTGTTATATGTGACATAATTATTTGATTCCATAAATTCCCAATTTTCAGTTTTACCCAAGTTACGAGATAGTAGCAATTTAGATTTACATCTAATTACATGTATCTCTTCTACATTCCACCAGCATCATAGGTAGAGTCAGCATTCAAATTTAATGTCTCATTTTTCATAAAAGTGGCTTTGCATCAAGTGCTGTTTATAACAAATTTTAGGATGTTATTATGTTACAAATGCAGCAAGCTTAGAACATAGAATACTTCAATCCGTAGAAAAATGTGTGTACTTCAATTCTGTGTATTTACTTTTTCATAATAATATGTGGTGAAGTTATAATTGGGGTAAAACCTCACCTCTGCCAGTGCATATAAAAATCTAAGCATGCAATTAATGACTTTAATTTTTTGTAGCTCGAAGAAGATGCTGAAAATTGGTTGTTTTTTAAAATGATGGGAAACCGCTTAATGCTACGTACGGACGTTGTCCCTCATTTAAATATAGATACCCATAACAAAATATGTTCACCTCAATTAAGTGATTCAGCAAAAAAAAGAAAATTACAAAATATAGATAATTTTAATACACAAAAGGCAAAGCGATGTGTATTTGTTGATGATGCCGGGTGTTCCTCAAGTGCTCCTCAGGAAGAACCTGTAATTAAGGAAGAAGTGTTGGATTTACAGATAAATGCAAATGTAATCCAGAAAGATCAAGGAATACAAGTCAATATCAAGAAAAATTACCGGAGTGTTGCTGTCAATACAACAGCAATTAAATTCAAATCACAGGCAACATCGCCAATACGACAAGAAACTGGGCTTACAGCATTAGAGTCAACATATGTTATTGAACAACATTCTGATAGTACACCAACCAAATCTGCTGATCCCAGTAGTAGTTATATTTTATCCACAACATCTGACAGTATATATACATCGTCTCTTCCTACAAAAAAACAAAATGAAAGGTTACAGTCAACAATTTTTGTTATGGAAACAAATTCACGTTTTTACTTAGGATTACCTCCTGAGGTTTATTCCTATGTAAGTCATTGTAGCTTATACTGTCTTACATCTACACGCAATATACTGATAACTTTAAAAAAAATTCGTCTTGATGATGTTTATGAACGTCTAAGTCATGATTTTGAGTTATCATGTACAAGCATTCAAAATATATTTATCGACACCATACCAAAACTGGCAAATGTGGCGCAAGAATTGATATTTTGGCCTAATTCAATATCAATTAAAAAAACGCTACCTATATCTTTTCGTGCGGAATATAGGGATGTACAATCAATAATTGATTGTTTAGAAATTGAAATCGAAAAATCTAGTGACCCGATCATTCAAGCTGCGACTTGGTCAGATTACAAAAAATGTAACACTTTGAAATATCTAATTTCAAGTACTCCTGGCGGGTTTATTAATTATATCTCTGGAGGTTATGGAGGAAGAACCACAGACAAAGAAATTGTTGAAAAAAGTGGATATCTAAATGTATTACCACCCAGAGGAAGAGTAATGGCTGATAGAGGGTTTAAACATATATTAGCGTTACTGGCAAAACGTAATCTAGATCTAGTGAGACCTCCTAGTGTGTCAGAAGGCCGCCAGCTAACAAAACAGGAAGCAAAAGTCAATAAACGAATTGCAAGCCTTCGAGTTCATATAGAACGTCTGATTAGGCGAATACGGGAATTTGCCATGTTAAGGCCCCACTCTAAAATTAATAACAAACTGTGGTACTTAATGAACCATATAATAATCATAGTTTGTAGTATTGTGAACACACAAGGCCGGTTAGTGCGTTAATATTTTATCTTATATTTATTTATATAATATTATATGTATTTGTAAATATTCATTAATTTAATAAAATAAACAAGTTTCTAGGTTTTTATTATATATTATTGAATTATTTATCATAAATTTTAATTTAAAAATTTAAATAAAACTACAAATTTAATTAGAATCACTTTATTCTTTTTTTTCAATAATTTTGGGGAAAATAGCCTGTGTCCAAAATTCTTTACATTTTTTTATTTTATTTTCACAAAAATCTTTATCAAACTTAACTTCAATAACCGTTAATTTTCGATTATTTTCAAAATTTGGGTTGGCCACACAAAATATTCCCTTGCATTTATTTGCAAATAACATTTGTATTTGTATTTGAGTTAAATACTTTTCTTTAATTTTATTATTATCTATATAATTTTGGACCGTTTTGTCTGTAGATGGACATTTAATTTCAATAACATATTCGTCTGATATGCCATCCAGGTGATGCTCCAAAAATCGGGTAATCTTGATTTAAAATCAAACCTGACTTCTTTATAATAATATTTCTATCAATTTGTAATTGAGATATAATCTCTTTTTCTAAAGAAAGTCCTCTTTTCATTGGTTCCGTCATTTTAAAGTGAGATCCTCCCAAGATATTCTATAATAAATTATAATGTTTATGTTTTCATTAAGACTATGATTAAATTAATAGTACCTGTACCAATGATCCACTTAATGTATTACATACAGAAGCTTCATATATTTTAGATGCGGTTATTCTCCCGTACCTCATTTCATACCACAATGGATTTTCTCCTTGGTCTTGGGTACGTTCTTCAATTTCTTTTAATAATGTTGTATCCATTTTGTCTAATAAAACAATATATATACATATATAAAAATTAATAAGTTTTATAATAAAAAATTATACCTTTCATAAATTGAAAGAATTCTTCAGCAATCGGATCTGCATTTATATTTGGAATGTAATTTATACCTAGATGATGTACACCGACATCTTCATATGAGGATTTTGAGCAAATATCAAAAATACCTCCTTCAGCACCTTTACATGTTTCAATCAGAACAGTTCTAAAATTTTGCCCAGTTTTTTCTATTGGCGGAACTTTACCTCCGCAGATACTATTTAAATCTGATGGATGGTCACGTCCCACAGAAGAGAGAACTGATTTCTTCCAATAACATTCTTGAGAGGTTACTGAAGGTTCTTCACTTCGTCGGTGTAACCAAAAAATAAATGCTATAGCGTGTTTACAATGATCTACAAATAATTTTATTTATTTATAACTTATACTTCAATAAATTGGTTTTGCTTATATTAAAATCACTCTCAAAATATTTACCTGCGCAGGCAGCACATGAAATACATTCGCATGATTGAATTTCATTTTTTTCCTCATTAATTATGGCCGTTATGTGATAGTATTTGTTATGGATTTTATGTTCCGGTGTTATTCGTGCTTTTACCGTACATAGCGGCCCTTCTCGTTTTATTTGAACATATGCAATAGCATTGTCCCCCATAGGTCGCTCTGGTAGATCTACAATAGATATGTGTATTATAATAATTTTATAATAGAAAAACATCACCATTATTACTGCACCTTTTTGCTTTACTAAATTTTGTTTCTGTACTACTTCCTACCATTTTCATATAGAAGCTATCTACCATATTTACATCGACAGTTGGTAAATTATCACTAGTTCCTCTTTGGAAACCTATATCCACCATTTTATCGAACACTAAAATGAATAAACAACTATATTTTTAAAATTTATTAGTATATGATTAATTTACCTTAATACTACTATAACTACTGTACAATATTTTGTTCTGAAAAGAACAGATTTTTAAGTAAATCGCAAATCCAACTAACGGAGTAAGACGAGGAAATAAACACAAATAACAAGTGGTAAATCGTAAACAAGAAATAACATAACCCCACTACTACACTATTTGACAGGTCTTTGTAGATAAAGAAGCTACCTTTACCTATTTTCAAGGCACATTTTATATAGGAAGGGTGAAAGAGTAGCAACCAATCCGATACGAGAGTTCTTGCTACGTCACAGCAGAACCGCGCCATGGGTCCGTTTAAACGTATTTTTTAATCAGACGTTTTCATGATTTTTTTTTGGGATGTTAGGAGCTGATTTAAAGAAAATAAAAAAATACGGCAAAATTATTTTTCTCTGTACTATTATATGCAACAATAAAAAAAAATGACTGATGTGGCCCATTGAATGTCTCATTTTTCACAAAAGTGGCTTTGCATCAAGTGCTATTTATAACAAATTTTAGGATGTTATTATGTTACAAATACAGCAAGCTTAGAACACAGAATACTTCAATCCGTAGAACAATGTGTGTACTTCAATTCTGTGTATTTACTTTTTCATAATAATATGTGGTGAAGTTGTAATTGGGGTAAACCCTCACCTCTGCCAGTACATTTAAAAATCGCCATTAAAACGCCACCTTAAACACAACTTATCGTATTATTTGACAGATGTTTTTTAGGTTAATTATATAGGTTATGCTTGACAGATTTCGTCCGACAGATGTTATTTCTAAATTTAAGGTTATGTGAAATTTAAAATTTTACTTAGAAAATCGTTTTTATTATTATTTACCAATTGAAACTACTTGTCTTTAATAAAAATAAAGTAGTATCGATTTTTTTAACGCAATTTGACTCATATCTGGTATTTCCAAACAAAGCATCACCTTGTGAGTCAATTGGAAGGTGAAAGAACAAAGAAAACGATTTCGATCCAGTTCAAACCGAAAAAACAACCTGTTCAAGTCACTAAATATGGAAACTCGTTTACAGTTTTGTTAGTAAACAAAAAATCAGCTGATAGAAGTGTCACTCGTCTCATCATCCACCCAGAAAGTGAAATTCCCGTACAAGAAACCCCACCAAATTAAAATCCGGTAAGTTTAAATAAAGTCTTAAACTCTCTCTTCATCAATTTACTTTCAAATTATGATCGAAACCATAATCGACATCGCTTGCGTTTCCCGTTCTTTGTGTTATTTCGTTCTTCCTGGTTTTTGCGTCATCGTTGTTGTTGAGCAATTCGCTCTTTTTAATAATAGTTACTCTTAACGCTCCGACCTATTTAAACGTATATCTATTTTAATCGGCGTCCTACTTCTTTAGCAGTGGAAACGCCACATCAAAAAAATCGGAAAAGTAATTAATTAAAAAACTAGTTTAAAAAAAAATGAATCCAGAAAATAATAGCGGAACTCCACGTAGTGAGCCTACTGATGTTAAAGGAGCTGTCCCCAGAGTTAGAACAGAAAGTGAATGTTCTGGTACAAGTGAAGATGGGTCTAATCACACTCCAGGAAAACGGTGAGAAAACATTAATTATTAAGACTCGATTAAAATCATTTTTTTTTGTTTAGTCAAAGAACAACATCCCAAACTTTTATGGTAGCAGGAAGTATGACAGCGGCATCACCCCCAAAATTCGTTTCTTTAGAAGAAATAATTCGAGCTGCTAATGGCATAAAAGATATGGCCTTGGTTCACCAGATTGTGGTTGACAAAGATTTTAAGTTACAACGATACGAACCAGAACCAAACACTTTACATCGAATGGTTAAAGACAACATGCAAAAAGCGTTTTGGGATATTTTACGCCAAGAACTAGCCGAGGATCCCCCAAATTATAATCAAGCCTTCGTTCTTTTGGAGGACATTAAAAACGGATTATTTTCACTTTTGCTACCTCAACATACCAAAATTAAGCAACAAATTGCGGATGTTTTAGATACGGATTTGATTAAACAACAAGCTGAGAAAGGAATATTAGATTTTGGGGTAAATTTTAAGATTATTTTTTTATCAATTAACTTTTTTAATTTTTTTGGTAGCATTATGCACAGTATGTTTTGGGAGTTATGTCGAAACTGTGTGCTCCAGTTCGAGATGATCAAATAAAGAGCTTGAATGATAAAAACGATATTATTGATGTATTTAAAGGAATTTTAGAGGTAAATATTTTTTGATTTTATTCATCATGTATACAGGGCGTTTTGTAAGTCATTATTGTTATATTACATTTTTGTTGTAAACCTATAAGTGGTGAATTTAAAAATTTTTTTGTCTTTTTCTTAAATATTTTCACTATGGTTTGTCTTAGAAAGATAAAATTTGAGAGTTATAATAAATCACTTTTCAAAATATGAAACACATACTAGAGTGTAAACACGACAAAAAGTGTTTATTGTAAACCTAGAAATGGCAAGGTTAAGACATTTTTATTTTCAATATGGTTTGCTAATTAAGGCAATGATATCATAATAATTCCTTAAGATCACTTCTAAAAATATGAAGGGGTAGGGGAAAGGGTGAGAAAAGGGAGGGTGACAAATTATAAATCAGGGTGAAAGAATCCTAAATGAAATCCTCAATTGCCAAATTATTTGCAAAGAAAATAATAATCTTTGAAAAATAACGTCTTTACTCGAATTTAACGAATTATAACCACAAGAAAGTATTGATTGTGAAATTACCAACAAAAATTGTTGAAAGAGTGTTGTTTAAAAGAATAGTTTTGTTCAAAAATTATTATGTTCTATTTGTCTTTATGTATTATACAGAGTGTCTCACGTTAGGGGGGGGGGGGGTTCATTAGAACTTCTTTGTGTTACACTATTCATAGAGGCTCGAAATTTTGGTAATATGGGTTGTTCATTCCGATCTATTAATCTAAAATATTTTCAAGATGGCCACCACTTCCGGTCTACCGGAAGTAGACCTCAACTTCGTTATTTTAAATGGAATATTATAGTTTTTATTACACCATTCAATTATACGTAAGAAAATATGTTGACTTTGATAACAGTTGTTGGAATGTATCGTTTTTTGTTTTCGAGTTATTTTGATTTTAAGTGTTTTTTGGCAAATATCACTATGGTCTATACAAGCCCATATCTCAGCCAACGTTAATTCAAAAACGTTTTGCATTGGTACAATAACTCGTCATATGCTGACTGCCACTTATTATATCAGTGTACCTTATACAGCGTGGTCAAAAATTGAATTACCGTTTCGCTGTATTCAATTGCGAGAAAGTCGAAAATTTTAAATGGGACGCCCCATATCTTTTTAGCCTATCTAAACGGGAATTTAATTCTCTACAAATTATCTATAAACATTGCTATACCTATTTATTAAAGTTTTCTTCATATTGAGTATTTTATCAAAATCTTACACAAAATGCTGGAAGCCGCTCGTGTTTTTATTAGAAGACTATGGTACATTTTGATAGTTTATCGTTTAATTTATTTAAATTATTATTGGTATTATTTCTAGAATGATCTGCAATTGAATAAACTTTAGTTTGTTAGCTTTTATTTGCCAAAAATAACCAGCAGAAGAACGCATAAATGAAACAATGAAAAACAATAATATGGCGTAATATTCGACGTAATGATGGGCGAGATATTCCTAGGGAGTTCAGTTTCTTTATTTATGGTGCTTTCTTGTATAATATTATTCATCTAAATCGACCGACGCACCTCTTACCGAAGAATTTAGTAAATCAATAAAATATGACAAAACATTTATTCTATTATCTTAAGCTGCTGGTGATGGAAATTTATAGTTTCTTGTTATTTTGATCTTTCCAAAACTAAGAGATACGTTTCTTATCCTATCCAAAACTTTATTACACTCGCCATGAATATAAGACGAATTTAAAATGTTGGCGTGGGAATAATTCGCCATGATATTCAAAGACATTAACAGCAGTAAGTGATGACACAACTAAGTAATGACAACAATAATATAAATATGGTTGAAAAGCTATCAAAACTCCATGGCATTTTAACATAAAAACAAGAAGCTTTCCAGCATTGCATGCGTTCATTAATTTCCTAATATGAGGGCAACTACAACATATAGCCACAGGAAAGTATCTAAATAGTTTGTAGAGAATTAAATTCCCATAATTTATATTTATAATTTTAAGTTTTTCATTTTTATTTAGTTATTGATTTTAATTTTTGTCATTAAATTGTTGTTTTTCATTGTTTCATTTATTCGGTTTTCTTTTGGTTATTTTTGGTAAATTACAGCTACCAATCTAAAGTTTATTCAATCGCAGTTCATTGTAGAAATAATACTAATAATAATTTAAATAAATTTAAGAAAAAACTGTCACAATGTCATGGCCTTCTAACAAAAACACAAATGGTTTCTAGCATTTTACCTATGATTTTGATAAATTCCTCAATAGCAAGAAAACTATAATAAATAGGTATAGGAATATTTATAGATAATTTGTAGAGAATTAAATTCCCCTTTGAAGCAATCTCTTGTATTCTAGGAGCAGTCTCGAGTATATAGGGGCACTATCAAGCGTTCTAGAAGTTTTCATTTGAAGTTTTCTGGAAGCGACATCAAGTCTTCCAAAAGTAGTTCAAGTCTTCTGGCAGCAACATAAGGGCTCCTTGATGCAACATCATGTCTTCTTGACGACAGGAGCAGTATTAAGTGTTTTGAAAGCAATATCAAGTCTTCTGGAAGCATTAAAAGTCTTCTACAAGTAATATTAAATCTCTTTAAGCATTACAAGTATTCTGAACATTTCAAGTCTTTTGGAAGCAATAAAAGGTCCCCTAGAAGCAGTATTAAGTCCGCTATGGGCAGTATCAAGTCTTTTGAAAGCAGTTTAAGCTTTTTGGAACCATTGCAAGTCTTCTGGTAGCAATACAAAGTGTTCTAAAAACAGTACCAAGTCTTCTAAGGTCAGTATCAAGCCTTCTAGAAGCATTTCAACTCTTCTGGAAGCGATATCAGATCTTCCAAGAGAATTTCTCTCCCTATGTATGCTAACTAAATCTATAATTATTTCCAATTTTATTCAACTATTAGCCAAAAGCTTATGTTTTGTAATAATTTGACAGCTACATTACCATGTTTTACTGCTTTCTTGATTTTAGAAAGAAACAGGCTTTTGGAATCATTTCAAAAATGTAAAGGTTTATGGCTTAATAAAGGAATGAATGAATAAAGAATTTAAAGGAAATAACTTTTATGACCACTAGTGGCAATACAAAGTGTTCTAAAAACAGTACCAAGTCTTCTAAGGTCAGTATCAAGCCTTCTAGAAGCATTTCAACTCTTCTGGAAGCGATATCAGATCTTCCAAGAGAATTTCTCTCCCTATGTATGCTAACTAAATCTATAATTATTTCCAATTTTATTCAACTATTAGCCATAAGCTTATGTTTTGTAATAATTTGACAGCTACATTACCATGTTTTACTGCTTTCTTGATTTTAGAAAGAAACAGGCTTTTAGAATAATTTCAAAAATGTAAAGGTTTATGGCGTAATAAAGGAATTAATGAATAAAGAATTTAAAGGAAATAACTTTTGTGACCACCAGTAGCAATACAAAGTGTTCTAAAAACTGTACCAAGTCTTCTAAGGTCAGTATCAAGCCTTCTAGAAGCATTTCAACTCTTCTGGAAGCGATATCAGATCTTCCAAGAGAATTTCTCTCCCTATGTATCCTAACTAAATCTATAATTATTTCCAATTTTATTCAACTATTAGCCATAAGCTTATGTTTTGTAATAATTTGACAGCTACATTACCATGTTTTACTGCTTTCTTGATTTTAGAAAGAAACAGGCTTTTAGAATAATTTCAAAAATGTAAAGGTTTGTGGCGTAATAAAGGAATGAATGAATAAAGAATTTAAAGGAAATAACTTTTGTGACCACCAGTTGCAATACAAAGTGTTCTAAAAACAGTACCAAGTCTTCTAAGGTCAGTATCAAGCCTTCTAGAAGCATTTCAACTCTTCTGGAAGCGATATCAGATCTTCCAAGAGAATTTCTCTCCCTATGTATGCTAACTAAATCTATAATTATTTCCAATTTTATTCAACTATTAGCCAAAAGCTTATGTTTTGTAATAATTTGACAGCTACGTTACCATGTTTTACTGCTTTCTTGATTTTAGAAAGAAACAGGTTTTTAGAATAATTTCAAAAATGTAAAGGTTTATGGCGTAATAAAGGAATGAATGAATAAAGAATTTAAAGGAAATAACTTTTGTGACCACCAGTAGCAATACAAAGTGTTCTAAAAACAGTACCAAGTCTTCTTAGGTCAGTATCAAGCCTTCTAGAAGCATTTCAACTCTTCTGGAAGCGATATCAGATCTTCCAAGAGAATTTCTCTCCCTATGTATGCTAACTAAATCTATAATTATTTCCAATTTTATTCAACTATTAGCCAAAAGCTTATGTTTTGTAATAATTTGACAGCTACGTTACCATGTTTTACTGCTTTCGTGATTTTAGAAAGAAACAGGTTTTTAGAATAATTTCAAAAATGTAAAGGTTTATGGCGTAATAAAGGAATGAATGAATAAAGAATTTGAAGGAAATAACTTTTGTGACCACCAGTAGCAATACAAAGTGTTCTAAAAACAGTACCAAGTCTTCTTAGGTCAGTATCAAGCCTTCTAGAAGCATTTCAACTCTTCTGGAAGCGATATCAGATCTTCCAAGAGAATTTCTCTCCCTATGTATGCTAACTAAATTTATAATTATTACCAATTTTATTCAACTATTAGCCAAAAGCTTATGTTTTGTAATGATTTGACAGCTACGTTACCATGTTTTACTGCTTTCTTGATTTTAGAAAGAAGCAGGCTTTTAGAATCATTTCAAAAATGTAAAGGTTTATGGCGTAATAAAGGAATTAATGAATAAAGAATTTAAAGGAAATAACTTTTGTGACCACCGGTATACCATTAATCCTATGGGCAAGAAGTATCCAACGACCGTACGTGGGCAATAAGTATAAAAATGATTTATTCAGGATAAATGGTCCACAAAGTAATTAATGTAACAACTTTTTAAAATTGCTAATATATTTCGAATGTGTTTTTCATTCTTCTTCAGAGCAATTATGTTGCTAAAATGGAGTTTTTTTTACAATTAATGAAAAGGTTTTTTAACATGAGCATCCAACATATGTTGAAGACGCCAAAGAACAAAATAAGATGAAATTAAACTTACTTGTTTTAAAAAGCATGAAATATAAAAAATCGTCTTGGTCATAGTAGAAAACAAATTAAAATAACAAATAGTAAAAAAAAGTAAAAAAAAGTTCAACAAGAACGTGTAAAATTTAACAATACAAAGTTAATACAAAGTAGTGCTCTGAAGAAGAATGAAAAATACATTCGAAATATATTAGCAATTTTAAAAAGTTGTTTCATTAATTACTTTGTGGACCGTTTATCCTGAATAAATCATTTTTATAATTAATCCTATGGTCTCATATTTTCGAAAGCGATTTTAAACAATTTTTCGTAACAACATTGCACAATTTACAAAGTTTTATCTTTCTAACACAAAATGTATTGAAAATGTATAATATCATATCTAAACATTTCGTCTATAAATCTTAGCTATTTATGGGTTTAGACCAAAAATTTTCACGCAAAATTTTATTCAAAATTATGTCACGATTTACAAAAACCGTAATGATTTAATATATGATTTTAGACCTTGGATTTGATGGCATTGGATATGGCAAATTTTACCATCGAAATGGTTAAATCGGAAATAATAGCGCACAGTGTCGAATTGGAACGCAAAAAATTTGCCGATTATTTAAGCATCCAAACGGATGGCTTAGAACATACCCGAAAATGGCTTCTTTCGCATTTAAACCCTAATTCAATTATAATTCCGGAAAATATCGATCGGGTTTCTTTCGTTAAAACGACTACAAACAAAACGTTTACCCAAGCTTGTATTGATTTATTGGAATGGGACGATAACTCAACATTTCCTGAAGTAAATTTAATAACATAAAAATACTAATAATATAATTTAATAGTTCTACTTCTAGTATAAGTTGTTATTCAGTGCTAGTTTATTGCATATACAGGCTGTTTTAAAAAGCTGAAGTATTTATTGGAGTAGTACTACAGTAAATTAATCTTTGCTGACTACAGATCGTCAGAAGTAGTCTCTGAAGATTTTTAGGATTTGAAACTAGTTAGACTCGTGGTCTTTGTGAAATAAATATCGGAACTTCTAATTTTTGCCATGCAGTTTCCAATAAACATGTCATAATGTAATTAAAAGGCGCTACCTTAAATCTTTAAGGCTGTAGTCTCACAGTCACACAGTTTCTGAGGGGCGCAGGAGACGGCCGTCCGGAAGCAAGAAGGCTGGCCTTATTTTTCGATATGCCCAGCCCCTTATAGATAATGAACAATAGTCTTTTGGATGCTCTCAGTCTGTTTACATTATAGAGAAAGACGGGAATAGTATGTGGTGTTTTCATCGTTAAAAGACAAACTCAATTTTTAGAATTCTATATAAAACGGGATATTATATTGTAATTAAAAATACTGCTAATAACAAATATTGTTAATATTTTTGCTGACTTGTACAGGGTGGTTCATATTTGAAGTTCGAATAGGCTATTTCGAAAACTAGAAGAGTTAGATAAAAAGTAGCTTACATGTCATGCTCCCTTTTTTAGAAAAAAATCCAATGCTGAAAATCTGAAGGCGCTATCGTCTTTTGTTTTTCCGCTTTTGAATTTCCAAAAGTGAAAATATCGTAAAACCAGCAACTGCTATTATCTTGGTTAATATTATTGGTAGAGTATTATAATTAAAACATTATATGGACACTTTTTTACGGAGATTTTGAGATATTATAACAATTTTAGATTTTTTAGAATGGAAACAGTCGTTGATTTGCGGCTTATTGAATTTGTTATTTGTTTCTGATTTCAAAAATATAGGGATTGATAGCTCTATATTTTATTGTTTTGGAATATAGCTAAAAATTAACTTTATTATAAAATATTCAGGCACCGCCATCTAGTGTTATTTAATGTAAATAGTTTATTAACAATAATAAAAAAAGTAAAAATAGTAATTTAACAATAAAAACTAATTATATCCACCCCATAGGTGGTGAATTTTCGCATTTTTTATAGCACTATCACAATATTTTTTGGAAAATTTAGTTTCTTCGAAAGCATCTAGTGACGGCATTGTTTGATTTATTTTGTTTTTAATTAATTTATTAAAAAGGTTATTTTTAGTTTTATTCTGAAACAATAAGAAATATATCTGTCGAATCTTATATTTTTAGAATCAGAAAAAATAACAAATTTAATAAGCTAAAAATCAAGCAAAACAAATGTTTCAACTACACCATCAAATTCTCCGTAAAAAAGTGTCCATATAATGTCTTAGTTATAATACTCTACCAATAATAATAACCAAGATAATTGCAGTTGCTGATTTTACGATATTTTCACTTTTGGAAATACAAAAGCGGAAAAACAAAAAACGATAGCGCTTTCAGATTTTCAGCATTGGATTTTTTTATAAAAAATAGAGCATGTTGATATGTAAGCTACTTTTTATCTAACTCTTCTAGTTTTCGAAATAGCCACATGAAATATTATAATGTTCTTTGAATGGTTTATTTATTCATAAGATGGCCTTAAGGGAATCTTCAAAGACTTCGTCTAAAATTAATTTACAACCCAATCCTTAGAAATATTTTAAAATGTTTATAGGGTGTATAACAAAAACACTCCAAACTGTAATTCTGTTATTTCGATTTGCATGAACCAAGCATCAAAGAAATGGTTTCATGAATTCTATGCTACAAATAATCTTTGTCCAGCACCGTCTTCAATTTCCTGCGTATATCATCTTTTGTTTTTTAAAATGCTTGGTATATAGTTTTTCACGTTATTGGATAGAAATTTTTATGTTTGACTCCATTGATGTACAACAATATAAAAACAACACATCAATATTAATTGTAATTTTAGTAGAGAAACAATTTAAATATTTTTAAACATTACCGTAAAGTAATTGTAGTATGCCATGGAAAAAGATAAAAATAACGCCCAATGCTGGGAACAAGCATTAAATGTTATTTTAATTAATTTCGAAACAAAGCACTTAAAATCTGACTATTTCAACCACTTTTAAATCGTAACTATTTTAATCAAATTTTTTAACAATTTAAGTGTATTACAGAATTAAATGATATTTTTAATATGTTTCTTTAAACTTCCTATAATGTTTTTGAAGATTTAGTTGTAAATTAATTTTAAATAAACTCACTGAAGATGTCATTGGGACGAAACTAGTCAAACAAACATATAAAACAAAGTAAACCAACATAGAATAAAATATTTTAATCGAACCTGATTATATGTACTAGTATAATGGATTTATTCAACATTATATTTTAAAAGCCATAATAATTCTATAGAACCAACTTTCAAAAAAAGGAAATAAGTTGTAATTTTAATAAAATCTGTATTTTTTGTAGTTAAAATAGGATAAGATCGGCGAAGATATAATGTAAATAAACAGACCGCTCACACAAATTGTTTGGCCACACCATTCGTCCGTTGTCGGCGGAGCTAAATTGAAATTAGCAAAGAAATTGAATATTCTTACCGTGGGAAATTCCAATTTATCTCATTTGTACCGAAAAATTTCAAAAAAGCTTATGTATAAAAAGTAACCGAAAAATTACTATCTACGGCACCAAGGTCTTTGTTTCGAAAATTTCTTTAAATTTTTTCTTAATCTCCGTTATTATCAACAATTATCTAAATATCTCACCGTGCGGCCCTAGAGTTCGTCATTGTAGACATTTTTTATTTGAAAAATTTTTGGCTATATCAAACGGTAAACAAGTTCTATTGGAATCAAATTTTAAACCCTGAGACTACAGCCTTAAGGGCAAAGAAATCGTAGAAAACATTATTGTGGAGTTATGAAAAAAGATTGGTTTTTGAAATTTTGCATAGATATCACATGATATAGTTGGATATATATACATATGTTAGGAGGCGCGTATCTTTACAGGGTATATTATAAAAAAGACTGAAAACGCTAAACTTAGAGACTGTTTTAAACATGTTTAAAACTGTATGATATATTTTAAACCAAATTTGTTTTAAACAGTTCTCATATGTTTTAAATATGATGTTGCTTAAAACAATAGCTTCATTATTTTTAATTGTTTATTGCCAAACCTACATTAAAACTAAAACTTAATATGTGGTTAAAAACTACTACTGCATTTAACTCTGGAAATATGCTAACTACTTTTGCTACATTATCAGTTCCTAATCTATTGCTTAATGTGCATCAATCTAAAGAGCTAAAAAGTTCCACCAGGCAAATGGTTTGATATTATCTCTTAACTATTTTGAAAATATCTAAGCACATCTTAAATGGTGGACTGTTTGCCAACAAATTTATAACAGAATGTATATATTGTGAATTTGTGATATGAAAATTTAATATTTTGCCAGTATATTTATATATGCCAGTATATTATATTTTAAGAATATGTATGGTATTTCAGAAGCAAAATCAAATTTTATTAACCGTTACTGCTTCCGTTGTCTTTTACAATAAAAATGTCTTCTGCCAACAATATTTAATATTTAATTAACAGTTTTTGGACTTAAGTCAAGATTTTGTATTTAATGTTTTCGATGCAATCTTAAACAGTTTATCAACAGCATCTTGTTTTTTACAATGAAAATATTTCCAGCAATGTAAATTACAAGTGGAAACCCTGGTAACATTTCAAGTCTTTTGGAAGCAATATCACGTCTTCTAGAAGCAGATTAAGTCAACTAGGGACGGTATCAAGTCATTTGGAAGCAGTTCAAATCTTCTGGAAGCATTTCAAGTTTTCTAAAATCATCATCAAGTCTTTTAAAGGTATTTCAAGTCTTCCAGGGGATCTATCAAATGTTTTGGAAGCAGTTCAACTCTTCCAGGGACAGTATTAAGTCTTTTGGAAGCAATATCACGTCTTCAAGAAGCAGATTAAGTCCTCTGGGGCAGTATCAAATAGTTTTGAAGCAGTGTCAAGCCTTCCAGAGGCAGTATTAAGTATTTTGGCAGCAGTTCAAGTCTTCTAGAAGCAGAAAAAAATAAAAGGTTTGATTTGAATGATGGAAAAATTATTATTAATGAATATCGGTGTATTCGCTTTTCGAACGTCAATCTTTTATGTAACCTTTTTCACGATATCGTGCCTGAAAACGGATCCGCCGAGGACCTGAAACATTTGTAACACCGATATTCATTAATAATAATTTTTTCATCATTCAAATCAAACCTTCTATTTTAATATCATAATAATGAACTTTGAGAACCTAATTGCTCCATGCTAGAAGTAGTATCAAATTTTTTTGAAAGCAGTATCTAGTATTTTGGAAGCAGTTGAAGTTTTCTAGAAGCAACATTAAGTGTTCAGAGACATTACAAGTACTCTGCAAACATTTCAAGTCTTTTGCAAGCAATATCACGTCTTCTAGAAGCAGATTAAGTCCTCTAGGGATAGTATCAAGTCATTTTGAAGCAGTATCAAGTCTTCCAGAGGCAGTGTTTAGTATTTCGGAAGCAGTTGAATTCTTCTAGAAGATTTGATAAGCAATATCAAATCTTCGGAGGCATTACTAGTACTCTGGAAACATTTCAAGTCTTTTGGAAGCTATATCACGTCTTCAAGAAGCAGATTAAGTCCTCTGGGGCAGTATCAAATGGTTTTGAAGCAGTGTCAAGCCTTCCAGAGGCAGTATTAAGTATTTTGGCAGCAGTTCAAGTCTTCTAGAAGCAGAAAAAATAAAAGGTTTGATTTGAATGATGAAAAAATTATTATTAATGAATATCGGTGTATTCGCTTTTCGAACGTCAATCTTTTATGTAACCTTTTTCACGATATCGTGCCTGAAAACGAATCCGCCGAGGACCTGAAACATTTGTAACACCGATATTCATTAATAATAATTTTTTCATCATTCAAATCAAACCTTCTATTTTAATATCATAATGATGAACTTTGAGAACCTAATTGCTCCATGCTAGAAGTAGTATCAAATTTTTTTGAAAGCAGTATCTAGTATTTTGGAAGCAGTTGAAGTTTTCTAGAAGCAACATTAAGTGTTCAGAGACATTACAAGTACTCTGCAAACATTTCAAGTCTTTTGGAAGCAATATCACGTCTTCTAGAAGCAGATTAAGTCCTCTAGGAATAGTATCAAGTCATTTTGAAGCAGTATCAAGTCTTCCAGAGGCAGTGTTTAGTATTTCGGAAGCAGTTGAATTCTTCTAGAAGATTTGATAAGCAATATCAAATCTTCGGAGGCATTACTAGTACTCTGGAAACATTTCAAGTCTTTTGGAAGCTATATCACGTCTTCAAGAAGCAGATTAAGTCCTCTGGGGCAGTATCAAATAGTTTTGAAGCAGTGTCAAGCCTTCCAGAGGCAGTATTAAGTATTTTGGCAGCAGTTCAAGTCTTCTAGAAGCAGAAAAAAATAAAAGGTTTGATTTGAATGATGGAAAAATTATTATTAATGAATATCGGTGTATTCGCTTTTCGAACGTCAATCATTTATGTAACCTTTTTCACGATATCGTGCCTGAAAACGGACCCGCCGAGGACCTGAAACATTTGTAACACCGATATTCATTAATAATGATTTTTTCATCATTCAAATCAAACCTTTTATTTTAATATCATAATGATGAACTTTGAGAACCTAATTGCTCCATGCTAGAAGTAGTATCAAATT
Source organism: Onthophagus sagittarius (assembly GCA_036711965.1). Taxonomy (NCBI): domain Eukaryota; kingdom Metazoa; phylum Arthropoda; class Insecta; order Coleoptera; family Scarabaeidae; genus Onthophagus; species Onthophagus sagittarius. The sequence continues at coordinate 10,149,359 of JASERS010000005.1, read as the reverse complement.
TTTTTGAAAGCAGAATCTAGTATTTTGGAAGCAGTTGAAGTTTTCTAGAAGCAACATTAAGTGTTCAGAGACTTTACAAGTACTCTGCAGACATTTCAAGTCTTTTGGAAGCAATATCACGTCTTCTAGAAGCAGATTAAGTCAACTAGGGACGGTATCAAGTCATTTGGAAGCAGTTCAAGTCTTCTGGAAGCATTTCAAGTTTTCTAGAATCATCATCAAGTCTTTTAAAGGTATTTCAAGTCTTCCAGGGGTCTATCAAATGTTTTGGAAGCAGTTCAACTCTTCCAGGGGCAGTATTAAGTCTTTTGGAAGCAATATCACGTCTTCAAGAAGCAGATTAAGTCCTCTGGGGCAGTATCAAATAGTTTTGAAGCAGTGTCAAGCCTTCCAGAGGCAGTATTAAGTATATTGGCAGCAGTTCAAGTCTTCTAGAAGCAGAAAAAAATAAAAGGTTTGATTTGAATGATGGAAAAATTATTATTAATGAATATCGGTGTATTCGCTTTTCGAACGTCAATCTTTTATGTAACCTTTTTCACGATATCGTGCCTGAAAACGGATCCGTCGAGGACCTGAAACATTTGTAACACCGATATTCATTAATAATAATTTTTTCATCATTCAAATCAAACCTTTTATTTTAATATCATAATGATGAACTTTGAGAACCTAATTGCTCCATGCTAGTAGTATCAAATTTTTTTGAAAGCAGTATCTAGTATTTTGGAAGCAGTTGAAGTTTTCTAGAAGCAACATCAAGTGTTCAGAAACATTACAAGTACTCTGGAAACATTTCAAGTCTTTTGGAAGCAATATCACGTCTTCTAGAAGCAGACTAAGTCCTCTCGGAATAGTATCAAGTCAATTTGAAGCAGTATCAAGTCTTCCAGAGGCAGTATTTAGTATTTCGGAAGCAGTTGAATTCTTCTAGAAGATTTGATAAGCAATATCAAATCTTCGGAGGCATTACTAGTACTCTGGAAACATTTCAAGTCTTTTGGAAGCTATATCACGTCTTCTAAAAGCAGATTAAGTCCTCTGGGGCAGTATCAAATGGTTTTGAAGCACTGCTAAGCCTTTCAAAGGCAATATTAAGTATTTTTGAAGCAGTTCAAGTCTTTTAGAAGCAGTATCAAGTCCTTTGGAAGCAGTGTCAAGTCTTTCAGCGGCAGTATTAAGTCTTTTGGAAGCAGTTTAAGTCTTCTAGAAGCAGTATCAAATCTTCTGAGGTATTACAAGTACTCTGGAATATTTCAATCTTTTTCTAGGCAAAATATCACGTCTTCTAGAAGCAGATTAAGTCTTCTAGGGACAGTATCAAGTCGTTTGGAAGCATTTCTAGTCTTCTTAAAGCAAAATCAAGTATCCTAGAAAGACTATTAGGCTTTCTAGAAGCATTTCAAGTTTTTTGGAAGCCTCGTCAAGTCTTCTAAAGGCATTTCAAGTCATCTGGAAGCAGTATCAAAGCCTCCAGAGGCAGTATCAACTCTAATATAGAAGCAGAGTCTTTTGGAACCATTACAAGTTTTCTGGAAACATTTCAAGTCTTCTGGGTGCAGTATCAAGTCTTTTGGAAGTAGTTCAACTCTACCAAGGGCAGTATCAAGTCTTTTGGAAGCAGTTTAACTCTTCCAGGGACAGTATCAAGTCTTTTGGAAGCAGTATCAAGTTTTCCAGAGGCAGTATCGAGTCTTCTAGAAGCATATCAAGTCTTCTCGAAGTGACATTAAGTATTCTGAAAACATTTGAAGTCTTCTGGGAGGAACATTAAGTCTTCTAGATGTTGCTCCCAGAACGCGCACCATGTCTTGAATGCAGTATCAAGTCTTCTGGAAGCATTCCAAGATTTCCAGACACAGTATCAAGTCTTTTGGAAGTAGTTCAACTCTACCAAGGGCAGTATCAAGTCTTTTGGAAGTAGTTCAACTCTTTCGGGGACAGTATCAAGTCTTTTGGAAGCAGTATCAAGTTTTCCAGAGGCAGTATCGAGTCTTCTAGAAGTATATCAAGTCTTCTCGAAGTGACACTAAACTTCTGAAAACATTTGAAGTCTTCTGGGAGGAACATTAAGTCTTCTAGATGTTGCTCCCAGAACGCGCACCTTGTCTTGAATGCAGTATCAAGTCTTTTGGAAGCAGTTCAACTCTTTCAAGGGTGGTACTAAGTCTTTTGGGGCATCAAGCGAATTCACCTATTCGGCGATTATGCATATGGGTGCTCTGCACTCATTAAATATTTTGTGTGAATACTTGTGCATCTAAAGCACCCACACATTCCACCGTCTATGCTTCCGGATAATTCATTTTGACACACTCCATTACACTATCTAATTGTCTCTGATTGAGATTTGCTCCTCAAAATCAATGATCTAGTATACTAATGAGTGATAGTTAACGCCATTTCTAAACAGTCTTAAACCTTCTATACACCCATTTCGTTAAAATCACCATTAATAAGTTCATCTTTAAATGATTTTAATAATTTTAGTAATTACTTTTTAGTTTTATAATGGCTGGTGCGGTTGCTGGTTTAAAATACATGTTTATCACCTTAAAATCTTTAAACTAGTACAGAAAATGGTTTAAAATAATAAAAAACATGTATTTTGTTTAAAATTAAAAAATAAGAACAAGCTTTTTTCAAACCCTGGTACGCATATTATTTTTTGCTAATGATGACAAAGCAGGAAGAATCATGCATTTTGCTCTCATTTATTGAGATATATGTTTTGAAAGATTGCATATAAAAATTCTTGGCGGTTGAATATGTGCGAAAAAATATCGCATTTTTTAAAGTAAATTCTTAGAAAAATTATAATGGCAAAATGTAATATTAATTCTTTGGGCTTTTATATGTTTATATGTAATATACCATTAAAATGAAGCTTTTCACTGAAGATGTTCAAAATGACGACCTGCAACAGTAAGAGTGTTATTCTTAAAGAAATTGTATGCATAGAAGCAGTTGCAAACACTAAAATTTGAAGCCAACACAAGACCGGGGTTGTTTATTGATATCGCCGAGCATTCCGATGATTGACCGAATCGATAGGCCGATCTGTGCGCGTTCTCGGTTTCGCTTAATAATCAAATCAGGTCTTGCGTTGGCTTCAAAATAGTATCGAGCGAATATGGGTGATTTACAATTTCGTTATACACAAAAAGAAACAGTTTTATTATGTATGAATGTTTCAAGTATCAAATTTGTAGTAATTTGTAACGATGTATTCGTCCGTGGTACTACCCCCATACATATTTAAACATTGTTTAAAATACACCTGTATTTATTGCACTAAGTAGAACTAATCTAGGCTTAGTTCATAGATTCAGAATCAAATTTGGTTTAGTCCAAATTTGTCTACAAATTTTTAATAACTATTTTTTCATAAAAATTAATTTTTAGACTTTTATGTTAGATCAAGCGAGATTATCAGATCTACAATCTCGCACAAAAAAACTAATCTTAACTGGAACTGTTTTATTAATTACCGTAAGCAACGTTGGCCCAAATTTGCAAAGCTTAGCAAGTTTTAAGCAAGCTGTTAAAGATCATACAATAGTGTTACTGCAATCTCAAAAGACTGAGAAGTATATTTTTAATTTTAATTAATTCTTAATTTATCACGAATTTGTTTTATTGTAGGGAGATGATGGATACTCTTCAAAATATTGCTGAACAAGTAATAAGTGATATAAAAGAAGCACAAAAGAATCATGATTTTTTGGAGATTGGCGAAAATGCAGCCCATGTTTTGAAAGACCAAATTGTTTTAATTTCGAAACCTGATAATCGGATTAAACAATTGGTGAAACAAAGGGTGAAAGAATTTTTCTTGCAGATTATTGAGTCATCGACGGCGGATCCACAGAAAGTTCCATCTGGTTTGACGTCGTTACAAACGGAACTTACGGCAATAGCTGGTCAATTTTTACGAATTGTTACTCATAACAGTACAGTTTTTTGTACTTACTACTATGACATTGTAGATGAAGCCCTTACGAAAAAAGATTAGTTAAAAATATAACGAGCTATCAACTGAAATTAATTTTCAAAGTACTTTCCTTATTAAGGGTACTTTATTTTTCTTTTATTATTTTTGATTTATAGTGAATTTATGAATTATTAATTTAATTTTCTAACAAATTTAATGGTGTTTTTAGTGGAATTCTTAAATAATTCATCTTTTTATGTGATAATTAGATAATTCTTTTATTTTTTTCTTTTTTTTTTTTTATTTAACTTTTTTTAATTAACAAAAGTAAGATTTGTTAATGTCTTTTTTTATTAATTAAAATATTAATGTAAGACTAAAAAAGAATGAATAAATCGGAATATAACGGCTTTACATTAACAAACAACGTGATTGAATTTATTTCAACAAATAATGTTTACTATAAAATATTAACAAAACGAGTATTTACAAAAATGTATTATGGCTTTTTTTCATGATATTTGTAAAAACAACTTGCTAATGTAACGATAAAAATAAACTATTCAAGTTAATTATTTTGTCCTTATCAATCTTGTACCGACCTGATTACCCGTATCAGTATTTTTTTAAGAATGGTGAGTTGTAAAGAGTCGGGATAAAAATATTTATTATAAAAGTCATACTATACAGGGTGAAAAAGAAAGGTGATCCGATTCTAAGGAAAAGATGTTATATGAATATGGGTCCGATTCATTTTGGTTAAAGAGTTACAAGCTTTTGACAATTTTACACAGTTTAATTACAGCCGATAGAATCAATAACTCACTAAACAAAACTCGAGTGCTTTGGTGTTGCATTAATGAGCAGCTAGGACGTCTCAAGAAGCAAAATAATGCTATCGAGTTGTCAATTGAGGGAAAGTTGACTGTTAACGTGGCGGAGTGTTGTAATTATTTTAGTAACTATTTTTCATCAGTCGTTCAGGAAAAATTGATTGACGGGTCATCATTGTCTGATATGTGTACAGTAGGCATCTCTCTAAGCTCCTCTTTGTACTTTTCCCAGGTTACACATGTTGAGGTTTCTGATGCTATACGAGATCTGAGAACTGTTAGAAGTGTGGCCTATGATGACGTTTCCGTGGAATGTATTAAATTTGTAAAGGATACTTTATGTAAGCCGCTAGCAGTTATTTTGAATCGATCCATTGAGTTAGGTTTTTTCCAAACATGCTAAAAGTGGCAAAAGTAACTCCTGTGTTTAAAAAGGGAGATTCCAAAAGCGTCGCAAACTACATGCCCATCTCTGTTTGCAGCGTCTTTTCGAAAATATTTGAAACAATAATTAAAAAAGTTTGTTTGATTTTTGTGACACATATAAAGTCCTCTGTAAGTCCCAGCATGGGTTTCGAGAAGGATTGTGAACTGAGACTGCGACTGTTGATTACTTCACCTATGTTTATCGGCATCTTGATAGGGGGGACTACGTGGTTGGTCTCTTCTTTCCCGCGCTTTTGACTCTTTGCCTCCTCACTTTATTGAACAAAAATTGTATACTGTTGGAATCCGCGGAAATATACTTAAATGGTTAACTTCCTTTATCACAGATCGTAAATTGAGAGTAGTTCTTTCGGGGACAGCGTCGGAGGAGTCATCAATTGATCTTGGTGTGCCACAGGGCTCAATTTTGGGACCCTTAATTTTTTTAATATTTGTGAACGATTTGCCGCGTTTTTTGGAGGATGTACATGTAGTAATGTATGCGGACGACACCTCCATCGCTGTTGCTGCTCGGGATCGGAAGGAGCTTGCTGTTAAAGTCAAAAATGTAATTGAACGCTTACGGATTGGTGTACTAGAAATAGAATCATTTTAAATATTCAAAAAACGGTTTGTGTTAATTTTAATATTAGGCGTCCCCTTTCTATTGAATGTTTTGTAGGATTGTCTTTACAGAAACGAGCATATTTCTTAGGCTTGACTGTGGATGACGGCGTGACTTTTAAACCGCATATAGACAGCGTATGTAAAAAACTAAATTCAGCTTATTTTGCGTTGCTAAAGCTTAAATCGTCCCTGTATAGTCAGTCTCTCTTAAATGCTTACTATGCTTTATGTTATTCTCACTTATCGTACAACAATCTGCTGTGGAGTAGGAGTATAGAATGGCGTCGTGTGTTTGTTGCTCAGAAGCGAATAATCAGATTAATATTCGGATTGCAGAGTAGCGACTCTTGTAGAGAGGTTTTTAAGATTCACGGCATTCTAACATTTCGATCCATTTACATTCTTAAAGCAGTAGTATACGTCAACACCAACCGCAATAGATACACCACTTATGTAAGTCAACGCGAAACTAGACACCTTGACTTGCCATTGCTGCAGCACCGCACAACGTTTTTTGAGAAAAGCCCAGAATATGATTTTGTCAAATTATTTAATAAACTACCAGCTTCCATTAAAAAAAATTGCCACACCGAATATTTTTAAGAATACAGTCAAAACTTTTTTGCTCGAAAATGTATTTTATAGTTTGCGGGAGTACCTCTCTGATGGTTGAGGCCGGTTGTAGTACCCGAACGCGAGTTAATTATAATTTAATTATGTAAGAATTTTATATTGTATTTGTGTTGAATGTATTGACTTGTCACCACCTACTATTTGTGGCACTGTGATAGAATATATTATTATTATTATTATAGGCAAATGAAAATGTAACGTAAAAAATAAGTTTAAAAATTGTTCGAAATGTCCGCCTTCAGCTTGAATGCGGGCCTCACATCGACGAAGTAAAGATTAGCTGCATCTTGAACTCTGTCCAGTAGTTGCTGACGGGTATTAATTTCTACATGGTACGCAAGCTGCTTCATGTGTCCTCAGAAATAATAATCCAGCGGATTTAGATCTAGGGATCGTGGTGGCCAGATTACTGGACCTCCATTGCCAATCCATCTGTTTGCAAAATGTTTATGTAACCAAGCGATGACTATTCTTCCTCGATGTGGTGGTGCACCATCGTGCTGATACCACATATTTTGAACGATGTTAGGTGATACGTCGTCGATAAAACCGAAAAGGTTATTTTCCTTTATTACAGGTATTATTTTCATTTAAGCGTTCATTTATCACCCATACAGGTAGCAAAGAATTGTTAAAAATGCCACCCCAAATGTTTACACTAAACTGTTGCTGAACATCTAGAGTCATTCCTAAGCAATCTAGTCCATGGATTACTGATAATATAAAACTTTTGATATCGTTACGTGATAAAGCTTTACATACGTTCAAACGTACAAATCAGTTGGCTCACTGGGACTATTATAAACAATTGAGAAATTATATAACCAATGTAATCAAAAGTGAAAAAAGGGCGTACTTGACTCATCAAATGAGGGTTGGTGGCACTCAAACTTTATGGAAGGAATTGCGCAAATTGAATATTTGCAATAAAAAAAAAACCTGTCTACCGACGACTTTGCATGATGTTGATGGGTTGAATGAGTATTTCTCTTCGATTTCTGGACAGATTGCGGTGGTCGACCAAGATGTACACAATTTTGATGCCAATAATATAAGACCGGGGGTAGAGAATTTTTCCTTCAGAGAGATAAGTGAATCAAAGTTAAATAACATATTAAACAAGATGACGAGTCAGGCCGTAGGAAGCGATGATATAAATCTTAGAATGATAACTCTTTGCTGTCCGCATTTGACTCCGTACCTTCTGCATGTGGTTAATTTCTGTTTGGAACATGGTTAGTTTCCAGAGAAATTGAAATCTGCTAAAGTCATTCCAATACCTAAAGTATCAAACGCCTCTTCTTTTTTGGATATAAGACCTATTAGTATTTTGAGTACATTGTCGAGTATTTCGGAGAGGGTTGTAGCGGAACAAATGCGTGAACACTTGGAACATTTTTATATTCTGCCCTCCATGCAGTCCGGTTTTAGACCTGGGTATAGTTGTGCCACCGCTCTATCGACTATTATTTATGATGTTATATCTGCAACGGATAATGCCATTGCTACAATTTTGGTTCTGCTCGACTTTTCTAAGGCATTTGATACCATTAGTTATCAACTTCTTTTAGCGATTCTCTACTACATTGGGAGTAGTAGTACCGTTCTGATTTTTTTTAATAGTTATCTACGCGGAAGAAGCCAGTATGTAGTTATAGATGAGGACGCATCGGATACTACTACATTGGGATCGGGTGTGCCACAGGACTCTAACTTGGGTCCCCTTTTATTCACTGTTTACACGTCTCAAATGCTCATGTTTGAACACTTTTCTTCAAAATCTCGTGTTGGAGTCTGTTGCCGATCTAAACGGTGATTTAGAGAGATTTCTGTCCATTACCAAAAGGCATGGACTTTTATTGAACGGGAATAAATCGGTATACATGATATTCGAAGGTAGGGAGTGCAGGGCGATGGTTAGTAATATGACTCACATTTTTGTGGATGGAATTGAATTGGAGCAGAAAGATTGTGTTAAAGATCTCGGTCTTTATATTGATGACAGCTTGAGGTTCACCCGTAATACTACTGAAATCATCAGGCGCGCCTACGGGAACTTGAAAATGCTTTATGCTCATAGACAAGCTATGGATGTAGAAATTAAGAAGAATTTGTGTGAATCTTTAATTTTGTCAAATTTCACATATTGTGACACGATTTACGGTCACTGTTTGCTGGCCACTGATGCTCGGCGTATTCAGGTGGTACAAAATTCTTGTATCCGGTTTATATTTGGAATGCGCCGCCGCCAGAGAATATCGCACAAGCTGACAGAATTAAGGTGGCTCAATATGTCAAAGAGACGTCATCTACATTTTGGCTATTTCCTTTATAATATACTGTCAAGTAAGTTACCATCATATCTAACTAACAAGATTACTTATAGGACAGATATTCATAATATTAATATACGGCGTAAGCACCTCATTGATATCCCTCGCCACCGTACCCAATTGTTTGTGTTCTAAATAAGTATAGCACGGTCTTTGCTCAACCATCATTTCACACTTTTAAAAGATTTTTGTACCTCAATTTGTTTAATGGTTTCTCTTCATTCTTTTTCTTTTTTTTTGTATTTTTTTATTGTTTTTTTTTGCAAATATTTCATGTCTCCGTCACTGTATAATACAAATTTAGTTTTGAGAATAACGGGTTTTCCAGGAAGACCAGGACGTCTTACTTCAAGGCTTACTGATGGAAATACCTTTTGGCAAATTATGAATATTATACTCTTTATTTATTTACTTGATTTTTTTTTGTAATTTAGTAATTGCCAATAAACTATTAAATCTGTCTTGTCTAATTGCATGTGGATTTTGCAAGGACCACCCATATTCATTATGATAATTATTGTGAAACACACTTCATCAGACCACAGAACTTGGGAAATGAAGTTATTATTTTGAGCATGTTGCTAAATAATCGAGTGGCAAAATGCTAAGCGTTGCTCAGTATCCCCAGGATGTAATGCTTGAACATTTTGGCGATGAAACGGAAGTAACATTTCTCAATTCAATACACGTCATACAAAACTTTGAGATATTTGTAAAATACTCGCTATACGTCGAGTACTAATTGAAGGGTCGTCAAATACTAAATCAATTACACGTTCTTCATTTTGTACATTCACCCCATGGGGACGAACGGAATGTGGTGGAGCGGGGTTACCTGTTTCTCTCGGTCTGCGAAATAATGCACTAAACACTGTACAGACAAGTTGATGCCTATTTAGAAACTTACGAAGGTATTCTCTTGCTGCTTGCCGAGAGTTTCCGTTACAAAGCCCGTATACAAAAATAATATCTGCATATTCTTCAGTCGTAAATACATGCATTTCCGTTTTCGATCGAAACTCTGACAACTATAAACTTTGAAACACATAGAATAGAATAAATTGAAATGTTTGACATAAAGAACTCAGTTTTGTTATCACAGCTAACTTTGTATTTGTGTTTCATAATTATTGTTGCGAATCATTCCTATTAAACTGTAAAATTTTCAAAGACTTGTAACTCTTTAACCAAAATGAATCGGACTCATATAACATATTTTCCTTAGAATCGCATCACCTTTCATCTGCCAAAGTTCGAATGGTGATATTATTATTTCTCGAAAAAGTCAACATCACGAGTAGTTTTGTCAACATTCTCCAGAAGTTTTACGTACAGTTTGACGGGGCAGCCATGGAATCTCCATTGTCGCCGATTATTCATTCGAAGAAGATGCTTTGAAGAAGAGCCTGTAGAAACCAAAATTATGGCGTCCATATATATTATATTATGAATGCCTCCATGAGTTCTTAGATCACTTAAACGACGTCAACAACATCCTACGATCAAATTACCATGGAAACGGAAACTACCAAATAGTTGCCCTTCCTAGATGCGTTGGTCACTAGCAAGACAAATGGTGACATGGAACTTGGAGTGCATAGGAAGAGGACCCGCATCAATCTCTACAGAAGAGATCCGTGAACCATATTTTGTTTCAAAGAACAGCAAGAATTTGTAAAGGAGATAACCTAAAGAAGGAGGAACGGTTTCTATAGGAGGTACTGCAGAAAATCGGATATAGTTTGAGGGACGAAGATGAAGTAAGTACATAATCAGCTGGATTTATCTGTTAGTCTGCGGTCGGCGGTTGCGGCCGCATTACACCTAGTAGATATAAGAAATTGTTTATTAGAAGTTAAGCGATTCAATTTGATCGTTCTAGTCTGACAGCGTTGGCTCCACGGTACGGGATGAAATTCAAGTAATTTTTTTTCTAAATTTATTTTTTGGTTCAGTTCAGTAAATTTAAACACTTTGTCCTATCCTTAATGATTTATTTTAATATCACTGAGTCTCGTTTAGTGCGTTTCTTTACAAAACATAACATTCTTAGGCCGTGGGAGCCGTCGTGTAGGTGGTGATAAGAGGGCGACATGAAAAGGAAGGGTGAGAAAGAAATAAAGGTACCGAGTCGAATATAAAAAGGGGAGACAAGCCGAGAACGAGGGTGAGTGGTCTTATCAAAGATTACCATCGTATAGTTTGTAAATTGTTGAAGAAATTAAGTAGTTAAATTATATTATATATATTTTTAAACCTTTATTTTGTTTGTTTATTTCACTTATCACCTGCCTTTTACGAGTCCTGCTGTTCGTTTTCAAATAAGCGCGATAGCAGAGTGCACGACCTTCCCCAATAAATTACACGAGCCGCTCCGTGTCTTTTACACTGCATAGACTTCGTCAAAGCAAAGGTACTGGCTAGAACTAAGAAATATCACCAAAGGGTGATAAGAGAGGCCATAGAAATCTACCGGCATAAAAACAACGTCATCAGAGAAGATGGCTCGGAACTCAGCAGAACATGGAAGATGGTGGTGAACACGAACAAGACTCTCAAACCAGATGCGACGCAGTAATTAGTTAGTAATTAGCTTGTAATTAGCATAAATTGATAATTAATTAGTTTTCAACCGATATATATATATATATATCTATAAACAAGGGTAGAACATAGGAAGTGGGGAGAGGTCACTTCCTATGTTCTCGTCAACGCCTACTATACTGTAGTCAACCGCGGGTTTTATTAAATTTATTGATTGATTTTAGAATTGGTTTTCAATTTTTATTCGTTAATTTAAACAAAACAAAAGGTTCCCTATATGATTTCTTCCTTTACATTTAGTTTAAGAGCGAATGGGGTTCGTCCGAGTTGTAGGACCAATGAAATTGATTGTTTAGATTAAGAGCGCTCGGAAAAGAAGGGTTATAAAAATCTCAGACGGGAAAAAGAAAGGGCAGTCTTTGGTGAGTCTCAAGAGCAGTTTTTAGTGGATCTTCAGTGAGTCCCCAAGGAATCTCAAGCCGTGGTCAGTCTCAAGGTCCAGTGCCAAGGAAGCAAAGAAGAACAAGAATCCCTCACCAATCCGGGGAGCTTTGAGAAGAGTTCCAAATCCGGCAGCAGAGATTCATCTTCCGGGGTAAACTAAATACCAAGGGTGGCGCTGGGACCAAGAGCGAGAGTCGATCATTAACCGTTACCACGATGAGATTTTTAACCCTCTGTAAGTTGATTTCTCTAAATTTACTAAGAGCCTCCGTTCTATTAGTTTGGTATGTCTATTAACCCTCCGTCTGTCGGGCGCGCTTTCTTAACACTTTCGATCGAGTGTGGTCTGTGGAGTCCAAAATAGAAAAAACTCTAAAGGACGCCAACGTGTCCTCCAGTGCTAATTTCCCATAAATATGTTTTATGTGATGCTTGTACTATATAATAGCCTAATACAGGGCCAATTCTAAACTCACGTTTTATGTTAATTTGATTTAAAGAAAATGCTTACAATTTAATCACATATTTTTCAAAATTTGGAAACAACGCATAAATAAAGGAAAAGAAAATCGATCTATAATAAAATTTATTTAAAAATGTATAGTATCATAAAAAAAATGTCTTAACTAAAGAATAATATTCTATGCACAAACTGGAGGACTTCAAACTGTGGTCTCCATATTTCCCAAACAATCGTTGCAGCACGCTGTTATGTGCTCCATGCACAACCAACATTTACAAATTTTGCAAAAATAACGAGTTTCTCGTCTTTTGCAATATTTACAGTTTCCTCTTTTCCCTGGTTGTGGCTCTGGAATAATCTCCTCTTCAATACCTGAGAGCCTCAAGGCAGAAGTACGCACACTTTTGGTCAAGTGCTTATCAACGGCTCTTCTTTGCATGTTATTTTTCACTAACTCTATACCAAGATTTTTTTGAAACAGTCTGCGAGTTTTAGCAAATTCACCATCTGGTATGTTGCCTTTGTAGATAACAAAAGCGTTAATTGCTGCTATATTGAGGAGGTTATAGAAAATTACCATTGGCCAACGCTTTGTGTTTCTTGCAACATTGTATGAAGTGATCATTCGATCAACAACATCTACTACACTTTTTGTGCTATTATAGAAAGTAATTATTTCGGGCTTTTTCCGATCACCGGTAGCTTCATCGATATGATCGTCTCGGTGCATTGTTGAAACTACAAGCACATTCTTTCCTTTTTTGGGTATATAGGAAACTGCAGTCATATCATTACTAAATACGAATAACGAAGAATATACTTTCCTGTTTTTAACTTGTGTTATTTCAAGAGTTAGTTCTCTTCTATTGGCTCTAATTGTACCAACCACAGTAATGCGATACTCTCTTAGCAGTTTCTTTACAATTGAATATCCTGTGAACCAACGATCTATTGTAACATTTCTTCTACTTCCTAATAAATGTGAACACATTCTTTCAGTTACTGCAGCGGTAGAGTTGTCAGTTTTATATGGACCATTGGGTTGAACACCAGCGTAAATTTCTATGTGTGAAGTGAAAAATGTTTTGGCATCAACAACGGCGAAGACTTTCAATCCGTATTTATTTGGTTTACTTGGAATGTACATTCGGAAACTGCACCTACCCCTAAAGGCAAGCAGCATTTCATCTAATGTTATATACTCGCCCACAGAATAAGTTTTCTTACAATTGTCGTTGAACTTGTCAACAATAGTACGAACTGCTGCTAGTTTGTCCATTTCTTTTCTTTGACCTCTAGTTGTGGTATCGCATTTCAATAAGAAGACGAACCTCCGTTTTGCCATTGTAGCAGGAAATATCTCATATCCCATACCGTCTGATGACCAATACTCTACTAGATGTGTCCTTGATCCATGATGGAGCCCAGCTAAATGAAGCAAACCCATCAGCGTTTGGATTTCTACAGAGTCGGTAGGTCTACACTCAGTCTTATCTTGGTATTTAACAGAAATTTTATCAATAAATAAATTAGTGTTTTCAACTACAATATCAATGCAGTTTCCAAACATGTACATCCAGCATTGAATGGGAGATAATGCGTTACGTGCTTCACCGATGACCCCCGGCAGGTGAGACACTATGTTTTCGTTGCGAGTTCTAATATTTCTAGGTGGAACAGCCTTTTTCCATTTAGTTCCATCTTTACCAAAAAAAATCGAGCATCTATCACGAATCACGGGTTATTCATCTTCATCATCCTCGCCGTCATCCTGATGCATAATATCTGCATCTTCATTTACGTTTTCCTGCTCGGTTTCTGTATCATGATCACTGATACTTACAAAATCTGAATCTGATATCGAACTATCTTCAGACTCTTTTATTTCACTGCCCGTGCTAACTTCTTCATACAGTTTCTGTAATCTTTCTCTCTCCTTTTCATAAGGATCCATATCACAATGCTATCAAATAATAAATCATTTATTATTTTATCAAATCATATCAGAAAATTGTGTTATACTACTTACCTATTTGTAAGTATGCTATTTGTAGACTGCTAACTAGATATTTGATATTAGTTATAAATAATTTTTTATGTACTTTTCTATTCTCTATATTTGTAAAATAAATAACACATAACACAACGCCTCAAAATGGGGTTCAATAGCAAAGTGGCGTGTCAACGATACGGTAACCGTATATATAGTAATTATTAAGGGAACTACCGAACTATATTTTAAAACTTTTATACTTAAATATCCCAAATGGTATTATTCACTGGATCATATCATATTTATCGGATAGAAGTCTGGCGGTCAAGATTGGTGGCTTTCTGTCCGGTTATAGACCTATCACATCAGGAGTACCTCAAGGTAGCCACCTTGGTCCAATATTATTCTTAATTTATATAAATGATATTGCTTCTTGTTTCAAATACTCCAAATTCTTGTTGTATGCTGATGACAATAAAATATTTACAAAAATTGGCTCAAATCTTGACTGCCTACGGCTTCAGGAGGACCTTGACCGGTTGCATGATTACTGTGTAATCAATAAACTTCACCTTAACTATGACAAGTGTCAAAAAATATCGTTTTCGTGTAAGCGTTATCCGATTAATTTTAATTACAACTTTAACGGTCAAGCTATTGTGGCCACTGATAGCGTTAAGGATCTCGGCATTGTGCTTGACTCCAAACTGCGATACCACTTGCACATCGAATTTATGGTGAAAAAAGCTCTGCGCAATCTGGGGTTTGTTATCAGATTGAGCAAGAACTTCACCAACTTGAAGTGTATTAGGTCTCTTTATATGGTATTTGTTAACAGTGTGTTGAGCTATGGTTCTGTAGTGTGGAATCCCTTGTACGCAGTTTGTCGTGACCGTATCGAATCAGTTCAACGTCGATTTGTCCGTTACTTAGCGCGTAAGTATTATCTTCCGCACTGCGATTATATTATGCGTTGTTCAGCTTTTAACTTACTACCCTTAGGTCAGCGCCGTCTTTTATCTGATCAGATTTTTCTTTTCAAACTTGTTAATGGCATGGTTGACGCTCCTGATCTGCTATTTGTGGTGAATTTTAACGTACCACAGCGATTTACTCGGAACAATTCTACTTTTCGTTTACAAACACCTAACACAAACGCTTATTCTAACTCTCCTATTATACGGATTCTTGACACTTATAACCAGAGGCTCAATCATGTTTCTCTATTTGCCATCCCGTTGCAATCGTTTAAATGTATTTTATTCAGACTCGTTGGTAGCGGAACACTTGGTATTTAATTAGATTTTTTAATACTTTTTAAGCATTATTATTTTGTATTGATTATACTTGTTCATATTACTTGTTTTTAATACTATACTGTATTAATTGTATTGTATTCTTGTATTTTGTAAGTGGACGCTTTGCTGGGGATGTTCTCCCTGTTTGCGCCCCAAATTGTATAAAATAAATAAATAAATAAATATTGCGATCACTCCGAGGTAGTTTTATAACTCGGTAATACCCCTACAAACACAAAAAGAACGCATACAGTTCCAACTGGAATACGATTCTTACAGATTACATCTGCGAATATTGTTACACATTTGATCGGGAAGGGTCTGTCAGGACAAAATATTATGTAGCGACTATTTGGAATTTTGAAAAACAGTTTTTTATAGCGAAAACAGTTGATATTCAGATACTTGAAAGGTACTGTGACCGTAGAAGTTTTGAGCAAAATAATTTAAAAAATATTTCACATAATCATTTTGTCGTGGACTCGTAGACCACACCCGACAGACGGAGGGTTAAAGTGAAAGTATTTGGTAACTTTCGTTAGGAAAATTATGTTCAATGAATTCAATTGATAACTTTTTGTTCAGTAATTTTTAATCATTTAATAAGTTTTGATCGAAAATATTAGTTTACTCTCAATTTTGTTTAATTAAAAGTTTTAATTCATAACATTTTTCTTTTATATCTTTTATAATTTGTTTGATAATTCTATTCATTAAAGTTTATTATATTAAATTTTATTTTTATTTGTTTATCCTTTCTGACCAAATAAATATTTGCACGCCCACCCGCAACGTAAGAGCGTTGACGAGCTACGGAATCTATGTCAGATGCTTGAAGACTATCAGCAAGATTCCAGATGAGAATTACTGATTTGAGAACAAGAAAACATTTTAGAATTATATTTCAGAAATTCAAATTTCCCGCTATAAATAGAAAAAAGCCCTCATTCTTCCATCAAATTTACAATCTGTTCAAAATGATTGTAGATTAGTAAATAAGATTAATTTTCTTTTAATTATCAAGCTTTAAATAATTTTATAAATAAATATACATTTATTTTCTATAATACTTATCAAATTGTTATAAAGTTTGCGACATAAACAGGGTATTTTATTTTATCATGTTTTGAAACAAATGTCACTTTGACATTTGTTTGAGTTTTCATTATTCAAGAAGTCGAAAGTAATAAAACTAAAATAAAATGAACACAAAAAAGCCAGTTTATTCGAAATTGTACGGGTATGTAATACTTCCTTTAAAGATCTTTCTCCTTTTTGATTCATCATAAACTTCGAAGATTCTGATTCGGAAGGTAATAAAAATAGATTCAGTGATGAAAAATGTTTTAGGCCTGCAAAGTTTTTGATAAAGGAATACGTATTTTGTTAAAATCGTATTTATCTACATGTTTAGTAGTATTAACAGGTAAAGATTGCATAGCACTAACAGGAAAGCCACAAATTAAAAAAAAACAAACAAAAATTTACTTTAAGTTTAAAAACTATTATTTACTTTAAGTATTATAGGAAAAAACCCAAATATTTTTATGAAATTTTAAAGAACCACCCTTATTTATAGATATCCATAATTTCTAAACAAGGGAGATTATTTTATAAAATTAATTTAAAAATCATATGTCAAAATTCTTTGTAAAACTTCAAATTCAAATCTAAATCTAATACATACTTAATATAATTAATAAATAAGTTTTTCTTAATTTTATGAACTTATACGCCTCTTTATAATCACCTTCATAGTGTTTTTGTAACGGATTGTCAAAACATTACCAGTACATTAACCCTGAAAAAAAGGAGGATTGACCTTGAGCATCCTAAAAGTCGAACTGGATAATTGCGATCAGAACAAAGTGTTTATTACGGATAGTATCGAACAATGACAAAGCCACAAACAACATAAAAGTGTAGAAATATAAGTTTAGTAATTGAAGGAGTAAATTATTTTAGTTATTTACCATCAACCGAGGCTTATTGTGAAGTTTATCTTACGAGGTCAACGCTTTATTGATACAGTTCCTTATCAAAAATAAAATTAAATACTTCGCAAGCACGCACCTTTTTAGTTCAGTTCCAGTCTCGACTCAAATTTGAAAAGATGAGGTTAGTTATTTTAGATACTGCTGGTGCGGTAGCAGAATGGGCTGCAAAGTATGTTATGAAAAGGATTAATGACTTCAAACCAGGACCAAATAATTACTTTGTGTTGGGTTTACCCACAGGTTAGTTATCACAATTAATTTGATTGTTTTTAAAATCAAAATCACGTTTTTTTATTTTGTTACAGGTAGCACCCCTTTTGGGATGTATCAAAAATTAATTGAATATTACAAAAACGGACAAGTTTCTTTCAAATATGTAAAAACGTTTAATATGGACGAGTATGTAAACATTCCGAGAGAACACCCAGAAAGTTATCATTATTATATGTGGAACAATTTCTTTAAACATATTGATATTGAACCCCAAAACGCCCATATTTTGGATGGAAACGCCTCCGATTTAGTTCAAGAGTGCAACAAGTATGAAGAAGAAATTACTAAAGCTGGAGGAATTGAATTATTTATTGGGGGTAAAATATTAATTTAAATACTTTAAAAATTTATTTTATTTTATTTGTTTAGGTATTGGCCCTGATGGTCACATTGCTTTTAATGAACCCGGATCATCATTGGTATCACGTACAAGAGTAAAAACCTTAGCTCAAGACACTTTAGAGGCGAATGCTCGATTTTTTGGAAATGATATTAGTAAAGTACCCAAACAAGCTTTAACTGTGGGGGTTGGAACTGTAATGGATGCAAAAGAGGTAAACTCATTCAAATTGATCTAATCTGTAATTTATAATTTAGAAACATGATTAAACAATTAAGGTTAATCTTACTTATCTTTATTTGAGTTTACTTTAGATAATAAAAGTACTAAGAAAACAATAAAATAATAAGTTAGCTTTGTCGCAAATGTTTATGTATTAATGATTTTTAATTTTATTTATTTATTAGGTTATGATATTAATAACAGGGACTCATAAAGCTTTCGCTTTATACAAAGCAATAGAAGAAGGTGTTAACCACATGTGGACTGTCTCTGCATTCCAACAACACCCTCATACACTCATGTTATGTGATGAAGATGCAACTTTAGAACTTAGAGTAAAAACTGTGAAGTATTTCAAGGTAAAACTCTTCAAAAACATTTTTAATTTTTTTAAATCTTCCCATCCTACTTTTATATCATCATGTTAGGAAGTTGGTTTTGACCCAAAAGATTGGTTAAACTATGGAACACCCCGTAAATAATATTTAAGAGGTGGTGGTTAATGCTTTTGTCTGTAACCTTAATAAGGTTTGGTGGTGGTTTAGGGTTAGAGTGTTACGTGAATAACACCCAATTTTTTTCTTTATACACACAGGCTCTAAGTAACGTGCACCACAAGTTAATTGAAGAAGATCAACCCATCGAGCAGTTTTGGAGAATTCATTAAGATTTTTTAAAATCCCCTTTATGGTACAACCTTATTTTCTTATTATTTATCTTATATTCTTATTATTGTTATCATATTACCAATTATTTAATGAATAATGATGAGTTTTCTTATTTTAAAACTTATTTTTGTTTATTTTTCAGAGCTTATTTGCGCTACATAATCAATTGGTGGAATAAAAAAATGGTCCAAACTACAGTAATCATTAAGATAAAGTGTATTAAAATTGTATTGCGTTTTATATTATGTTTTTACATATAATAATCAAAATAGTTTTTTTTTTTTTTTCACCTAAAATTGAATTTGCCATTTTCCCAAAACGTTTATAGATATGCATAGTTATTCAACTGAAGTTAGTTTGTGTTTGTGATATCTAGATGGCAAGGTACCTGACGTGTGCCATTCATTGTAAAATAAACTACATATATTTCAATATATCTTATATATTTATAGATTCAAAGTTAAGCATGCAACGAAGCTAGACGTGCGCGTGCCTCTCCGGGTGTTGTCGGCGAAAATTATCGAAGTAGTTTGAGTTACCGATTAGTTTAACTTGACTTTGTCTTTTTAAGTTTGTTTTTGTTTGTTGTTTGAGTGTGTTACTTAGTTAAAAAAAATGGTGGTCACCAAGAAAGAACTGAGTGGTTTTGAGGAGGTATTAACTGAGTTGTTCAAGAAGGAATCGTTCATTACCAATATTGCAAAATCAATATCGAGAATATAAAGAAAAGGTTAAAATTCTTGAAGAATAGATCGTACTTTTGGAGGCGGAAGTTGCTCGTTCGAAGTCCGAAAATACCGTATGTAGAGCAGACCATGCAGAAAAACTAGATCGACTTGAGCAATATACTCGTCGGATTAGCCTTCGAATTTTTGGGGTGAGCGAGACAGATAATGAAAACATCGAACAAGTTGTATTAGATATTGTTAATAAGAAAATGAACCTCGCATTGATACCGGATTCTATTGATCGTTGTCATCGAATTGGACCGAAGCGAAATGGGAAGACCCGACCAATTATAATAAAGTTTATAAGTCACAAGACTAAAGATACCGTATTTTATCATAAGAAACTGTTAAGAGGAACCCAAGTTATAATTAGAGAAGACCTTACGCACCACCGGATTTGTGAATTTAAAAAACTGGAGGAAGAATATGGTAAAAGAAGGATGTGGAGCCGAGATTGGACTCTGTATGCAGAGGTTGACGGGCAGAAGAAAAAAATATTGATATAACTATTTCGATCTGTTGTTATTTTTCTTTCTCTTTTTTGTTTTTGATTCATTTTTTTTCTCTCAACTTGGTTTAATTGACATTTCTAGTTGATTTATTACCTGGAGGCAAAGCACTAGAATTTGGTTTATATATATATTTTTTTCTCAGTAGTTAAATTTGATTTAATTGCTAATAGTTATTTGTTTATTTATATTTTTTGTTTTTATTTTCCTTTTGGTTTTGTTTATTTTTTTTTTATTTTTAAGCTCATTGCGCCCAGATGCGTCATAAATATTTTTGCCAATAAATTGGTTATTTTAGTTGTTTCTTCACATATCACGTAATATTATATGATACTTCTATTTATTATTTTTTCTTCTATTGACATGTTTTTTTGTGAGAACAAATACTTTATCTGTAAAACCTAGTTATAGTAAAAAGTTGTCGCGACGTTTTATACTTCTCAAATCAAATAAAAAAGAATTCCCACAATTTCAAATGTTGTTCTGAGTCAAAAAGGTATAAAATAAGGACACTATTTACTGAACTAAAATAAGTTCTAAAATAAATATTTTTTTCCACTCAACACTAAGATTTGTCCGTGATCCCTCAATCACCGATGTCAAATAAATTTGTTAATATAACTAAAGACCGGATTAAAAGGCACAAAAAAGACGGAAAAAGGCACTTAAAAAGGCATGAAATTTTGGCAACAAAAGCATTAAAAAGGCATAAAAATTAGAAATTGAAATAATTGCTATATCTAAAATCTAATTAATAATGTGTTTTAATAACGTTTTCATTAAAAAATACATCGTTAAACTAAACATTCATATATAATTATTAAAGCACTAATCACGAAAACAACTAATTATTAAATGCTGTTCTAAATGTTCCATTGTGAAGTTGTGTCTTCTCTCACTTAACGTATTCTTGTAAGCCGAAAAACTTCTCTCCAGGTCCACACTTGTAATTGGTGCATACTTGCACTTTGTAATTAATGCGGGATCCATAATAAATCCAGTAACAATTTCACCACTTAAAATTGATTCAATTTTTTGCAATGTGGCAAATCCTTCATTTTTACACAGAACGTCATTAAATTTATTCGTAATTATTTGACCAATATGTCCTGGTACGCTATACGTGCTGTCTTGAAACTTTTTAATCATTTCTACTGCAGTCACTAAGGGTAAATTCCATTTTTCAAGTGATTTTATAGATTCACTTATATAACTGTAATTGGTTTTTATAAATGCCAAATTATTTTGTAGCTCCACTTCTTTTAGGACGGCCTGGCAATCTTGTATTGCTTTACTACTTGTAGCCGGAAATTCATTTATTAATTGTTTAAAATGATCTAAGGCGTTTGTGTAGTATATAGCGGCATCTAGCCATGTTCCCCATCTTGTTAGAACTGGTTGTGGTAGTAATGGGGTATTTGGTAACCTCTCTCTAAACAATTCTACCCTTAAAGGGGCTTTAACAAATATTTGTTGACCGCTTTTTATTAATTTATTAACTAATGGAAACTGTAACCTTATAGTTTCTACTACTCGATTAAGCCCGTGTGCTAAGCAAGTACAATGAATTAAATTAGGGTAAAAAATCTTCATATTAGACGCAGCTTTGATCATGTATGCCGCTGCGTCTGACACCATCAGTAAAATTTTATCATTCGGTACCGGCTCCGGTAAGAAAAAATGCGTTAATTCGTCGTGAATAAATCTTGTTACCGTATTATTATTTGTTTTACTTAATTCTTTGGTACTTATTAGAAAACTTTTTGACGAATTTTCATCACTTAATAGTCCAAGTATTAAATTTGCCACGTATCGTCCACATACATCAGTTGTTTCGTCTACACTTATCCAAATATAATTATTTCCAACAATATTTTTTATTTCTTGAATAACTTCTTTGTAGACTGAACTAATATAATTTTTGCGGAGATGGCTTTCATCGGGAATATTCATTGTACAATATGTTTGTAAAAAAGTTTTGAAATATTTATTTGTTACTTTATGGATTGGTATGTTTGCTTTTATCAAAGCTTTGCAAAGATCAAAATTGAATTTTGATTGTTCAGTGTAGCCGGATGTTGATGTCACAGATTGTATAGCTGTACCTATAGTTTGTTGTTTTTTGGATTGACTTTTAGTCAGTTTTAATTTTTCCTGATGCAATGATGTTTTGACATGCTGAATTATGTAGTATTTCTTGTCACAATTAATCTGTTAACAGTAATTTAATAACGTCAGTATTTTATAATATCTTCCATAATTATTAAACAATCAATATATTGTTCTATTAATTTTAGTGATCGAAGTACTACATTGAATCAATAGTGAATTTTATTTCTAGTTAATTTTGGGACATGCTATTCTTTATAATTTCCAATTTTTACCGTAAAAAGATTTAAATTTCGGTTTTAAATATTTAAAAATCTTTGGTATTATACATAATTTAATCATTATTTAAAAATATAATTAATATAATTAATTGTTTTTACTCGATTAACTCCATCAATACTTACGATTTTTGAACAGGCTTGGCAAAATAAACGATTGCGTTCATATTTCAATTCCTTGTAATCTTTAATTCATTCTTCTACGGTTGGCTTCGGCATTGTACTACGCAAGAACTTCACACTGTCACTCGAGTAACTTTAATACAACTAAATGAATTGAAGACTCGACGCAAGTCAAACCACATAGGGGAATCCCGTGTAAGACGACACGACACGGCACAACGGGGAATTTCAAAGCTTAAATTCGGATCGATGAAAAACGCGGATCTTACGTCAGATGGCACAGCGAGGAAATGTACAGAGGCGCAGTGAAATATTTTTTCATAATTCAACCAATTTTTGGGGAAAAGGCGCCAAAAAGTTGGAAAAAGGCTTTAAATAGGCATAAAAAAAATAATAGGCATGAAAATTCAAAAAAGGCATAACTAACCTGGTCTTATTTCACTTATTTTTAACTGATTCGTAAAGATATTTAAATATATTTGTAATGCCTTTAATTTTTAGCATAAGCATATTTTCTATAAATCCGGTCCGTAATTATCACTAACCTTTTTCCAACTTCCCCAAAAACTGGTTGAATTATGAAAAAATGTGAATCTGTACATTTCCTCGTTGTGCCGTCTGACGTAAGATCCGCGTTTTTCATCTATCCGAATTTAAGCTTTGGAATTCCCCGTTGTGCCGTGTCGTCTTACGGGATTCCCCGTATGTGTTTTGACTTGCGTCGAGTCTTCAAAGATTTTTAAATATTTAAAACCGAAATTTAAATCTTTTTACGGTAAAAATTGGAAATTATAAAGAATAGCATGTCCCAAAATTCACTAGAAATAAAATTCACTATTGATTCAATGTAGTACTTCGATCACTAAAATTAATAGAACAATATATTGATTGTTTAATAATTATGGAAGATATTATAAAATACTGACGTTATTAAATTACTGTTAACAGATTAATTGTGACAAGAAATACTACATAATTCAGCATGTCAAAACATCATTGGATCAGGAAAAATTAAAACTGACTAAAAATCAATCCAAAAAAACAACAAACTATAGGTACAGCTGTACAATCTGTGGCATCAACATCCAGCTACACTGAACAATCAAAATTCAATTTTGATCTTTGCAAAGCTTTGATAAAAGCAAACATACCAATCCATAAAGTGACAAATAAATATTTCAAAACTTTTTTACAAACATATTGTACAATGCATATTCCCGATGAAAGCCATCTCCGCAAAAATTATATTACTTCAGTCTACAAAGAAGTTATTCAAGAAATAAAAAATATTATTGGAAATAATTATATTTGTCAAAAAGTTTTCTAATAAGTACCAAAGAATTAAGTAAAACAAATAATAATACGGTAACAAGATTTATTCACGACGAATTAACGTATTTTTTCTTACCGGAGCCGGTACTAAAGAAGATTTTTTACCCTAATTTAATTCATTGTACTTGCTTAGCACACGGGCTTAATCGTGTAGCAGAAACTATAAGGTTGCAGTTCCCATTAGTTAATAAATTAATAAAAAGCGGTCAACAAATATTTGTTAAAGCCCCTTTAAGGGTAGAATTGTTTAAAGAGAGGTTACCAAATACCCCATTACCACCACAACCAGTTCTAACAAGATGGGAAACATGGCTAGATGCCGCTATATACTACACAAACGCCTT
The DNA here is from genome assembly GCA_036711965.1 of Onthophagus sagittarius. Taxonomy (NCBI): domain Eukaryota; kingdom Metazoa; phylum Arthropoda; class Insecta; order Coleoptera; family Scarabaeidae; genus Onthophagus; species Onthophagus sagittarius. The sequence continues at coordinate 10,124,908 of JASERS010000005.1, read as the reverse complement.
AGATCATTTTAAACAATTAATAAATGAATTTCCGGCTACAAGTAGTAAAGCAATACAAGATTGCCAGGATGTCCTAAAAGAAGTGGAGCAACAAAATAATTTGGCATTTATAAAAAGCAATTACAGTTACACTCAGCAGCAGAAGTCTGCGTACAAAAAACTTGTAATACAGTAGAACCCCTCATATCCGACCTCGGGATATCCGACTCCTCGGGATATCCGTCACCCCTCCCTACTCCCAATTTTGTTCAAATGCTCTAATGTACGTTTTTGTGAATCCCAAGAGACCCGACTTTCCGTCGGGGAATTACTTGATTCGCTCAATCTTGATGTTTGCCAAGGGTTGCGCAACTGTGTTCATCATTGTGAATATCAATTGTATGCATATTTACAATTGTTATAGTAAAAGTGATTATGGCTACCCAACAAAAACGAAAACGTATTGTATGTACACTACAGAAGAAATTGGAAGTTATTCAGAGGCTAGACAATGGCGAGTCAGTTCAAAAATTATCTTCTGAATTAGGAATAGGCGTCACAACTATTAAAGACTGGAGGAAAAACAGAAAGAATATCGAATCGTACTCTATGACAGTGGAAGGGGAGGAGGGTTTAAAAAATAGAAAGATGCTTAAAAAGCCTAAATTTGATGTTTTAGATGATGCTCTCTGGATATGGTTTTGCCAAGAAAGACGCAAAGGAACTCCTTTGTCAGGTCCTATAATTAAAGAGAAGGCAGCGATTTTACATAAAACAATAGTAGGAGAGGAAGGGGAAAATTTCAGTGCAAGTGAAGGTTGGCTTCACCGATGGAAACGTCGCCATGGTATACGTCACGTTGTTATTTCTGGAGAAAAGCTATCAGCTGATGATGACGCAACCAAAGAGTTCGTGAAGAAATTTGAAGTTTTTATTAAAGAAAACAATATGCATCCGGATCAAGTGTATAATATTGACGAGTCAGGGTTAAACTACAAGATGCTCCCACAAAAAACTCTTGCTGCAAAAAATGAAAAAGTAACAGGGACAAAATTATCCAAGGATAGACTAACTTTTGCAACTTGTAGTAATGCAAGTGGAAACCATAAAATGCCATTGTTTGTCATTGGAAAATCTAAAAAGCGCAGAGCGTTCAAACATGTGAACATGGCATCATTGCCTGTTTATTATAAAAATCAAAAATCTGCTTGGATGGACAGTTCTTTGTTTAAACAGTGGTTTTTTGAAAAGTTTGTACCAGATGTAAAAAAACATTTGAAAATGAAAAATCTACCACTCAATGCAGTCTTGATTCTTGACAATGCTCCCAGTCATCCTTCGGAAAACGAACTAACAATGGGAAACATCAAAGCTATGTTTCTACCTCCTCGTGTGACACCTTTAATCCAACCTATGGATCAAGGGGTTATTGAGTGGTTGAAGAAAAGATACAGGCGAAAATATGTCAGCTTCTTATTAGAGCAAACGGAAGGAGGCAGTAACCTATTTGAGGCAATGAAGACTTTTAATATAAAAGATGCCATTTACATTGCCGCACAAGCCTGGGACGAACTCAATCACACCACTCTACAAAAATCTTGGAGAAAACTATGGCCAAATATTATTGAAGGTGAGAGCGCAATCTCTAATGAGTCTGAAACTTTAAATACAGATGAAGCAGAAATTCTACAACATTTACAGACCATCGATGCCCAAATCCAACCAGCGGATATAGAAGAGTGGCTATTGGGAGGGGACATAGTTGAAGTCACTAACGAGGATCTGAACGACGAACAAATCGTATCCGCAGTTTTTAAAGTTGAAACAGAGGAAGATGAAACGGATGATGAAAAAGAAGAACCTGAAAATATCAGTCATACGACAGCTACAGAGGCTTTCGAGATTGCAATGAAATACGTCGAGCAACATCCAGAAGCAACACCGATGGATGTGCTGTGCATTAAAAAGTGGAAAGATATCTCAGCTAAAGCAAGATTTGGTAGATTAAAACAAAAAAATATAACTGATTTTTTTAAATAAATTTACATGTACATACATGGATTTGTATACATAATTAAATATATGTACTCGTTTATGTTTGTCTTGTTCATTTTTGTTGTTCCTCGGATTATCCGACCTTTTTTGGTAACCGACCATGCTCCGGTCCCATGGGTGACGGATATGAGGAGTTCTACTGTACTTTAATTGAAAAAATACGAGTCATAATCTAATGTGATAAACTTGATTTTTTTTTATTTTGTATATTAACTACATATAATTCTATTAACAAAATATGCTTCAACAAAACAGAAACAGTAGTTACAGAAAAAAATCAAAACTAAAAATTCTACAAATAACGGGTATGCAAAAATCTGCGTACAAGTCAGGATAGTATTTATAAAAAATTCATAAATGAGATCATTGTTTCTGTATTAATATGAGGTCGGATAACCTTTACGTTTAATGACCTCCCTTAAACGTTTAGGCATGGAGTGCACTAATTTCTTCGTTTCGTCCGAACTGATTTTTCATAACATTTTTTAACGTTTCCTTCGACGTTATGTTGTGTTGCCGAATCCTGCGTTCCAGTAAATCCCAGAGGTGTTCGATGGGATTCAAGTCCGGCGATTGTGGAGGTGTTTTAAGTTGCTTTGGGATATTGTATAGTAGCCAAAGCTTAGTGTTGTGGGCGCAATGTTTGGGGTCATTATCTTGTTGAAAAAAGTATTCGGGCCCCAAGCCCAAGTTTTCGATGCTAGGCTTCAAATTTTCTTTTAAAATGTCTATACACATTTTATGGTCCATTGTCGATGTTATGAAAATCAACCTTCCCACCCCTTTGGTGCACATACACCCCCAAACCATAACTCCACCACCTCCGTGTTTTACAGTCGCTTTCAAATTTTCGGGATTAAGGGCAGTATTAGGTTTTCTCCATACAAGTTGTTTACCCTTAATGCCGAAAATGCAAAATTTGCTCTCATCTGTAAAGAGAACTTTCTCCCAGAATTCAATGGGCTTGTCTAAGAGTTTTTTTGCAAAGGCGATCCGCTTCTGACGATTGACCTCTGACACAAATGGCTTTTTTCGTGCAACGCGACTGTGATAGTTAGCTTTTTTTAACGTCCTTCTCACCGTATCTTTGCTGATAGTTTTATGAAATTCTTCTTGTACATTTTCTACTATTTTTTTTGCCGTCAGCCTAGGTTCTCTCGGTTTGTTAAAAGGGGTGGTCTACCAGATCGCGGACGTGAGAGGTAATCTTCAGTGTCTTTATAATTATTAATTACTCTTTGAATGGAAGAGTGTGACCTGCCGACAGTTTCTCCTATTTTTCGAAAAGATTTTCCCTCTTTCCATAACTTTACAATAATTTTTCTCTCTCCCAATTCAATTTCCTTTCCTTTCGTGTCCATTCTAACTTTTAGCTTCTAAGCCTCTGCTAATATAATTGACACCGATTATCTTTTATTTAAATCGGAAAGCGTACATCGCCAACTACGTATTTAAGTAAATAAGTATATTTTGGAGAAGGCGTCTTTATTTGTACGCAGATTTTTGCATACGCATTATTTGGAGAATTTTTAATTTTAATTTTTTTTGTAACTAATATTTCTGTTTTATTGATGCATATTTTGTTAATAGAATTAGGTGTAGTTAATACACAAAATAAAAAAAAAATTGAAGTTTATCACATTAGATCATGACCCTTATTTTTTCAGTTAAAGTGTTAGAAGTTTTTTGTACACAGACTTCTGCTGCTAAGTGTATGAATATCTAGTTTAACGATGTATTTTTTAATGAAAACGTTATTAAAATACATTATTAATTAGGTATAGCAATTTTTTCGATTTCTAATTTTTATGCCTTTTTAATGCTTTTGTTGCCAAAATTTCATGCCTTTTTAAGTGCCTTTGTCCGTCTTTTTTGTGCCTTTTAATTCGGTCTTTAATTATCACCCCTTTGAGCATATAGACGCAATTTCCGGACACCTGTATAATGGATAATATATATCATCCCCCACTACCGTCATATCCGCAGGCTATGTCATAGTCTATGTATATCTATAAACAAGGCTTTTAGGTTATGTTGTTTGTATCATTGGAATTAATGTTGTTATAATATAAAAATTAATCTAGTAAAATTAAAAAATGGCACAGTTATCAATTGGTAGAGTTAAAACGATTATGAAAACGGCCGATGGTGTTAATAATGTTGGTCAAGATGCAGCTGTGTTAACAACAAAAGCGACGGTAATGTTTCTTTATTGATAATTGTTGTTTATTAATTTCTGATCACTTTTAGGAGTTATTTATTAAATGTTTAGTAAAGGAGAGCATAAACGATATGGTTAAAATGCAAAAATCAAAAAAATTAAACTATAACAATTTAGTGAATGTGATTCATAAGTCGGTAAAGTATGAATTTTTAGAAACAATTATCCCAAAAAAAATTACCTACAAAGAGTACAAGCAATTAATGGCCAAGAAAAAACGGGAAAATGGAGATAATAGTGGTGCCGATTCAGGGGATGACGAATCGGATAGTTCTTAAGATAATAAAATTTTAATGTTTATAATGTTAAATGAAATTATTGGTTTCGCATGTAAAAAAAATTAAAATTTCAAAGAAATCTATTACAATTTCAAGTTATTGAGTCTTATAATTTCTTAGATACAGTGGTTCACAGCTTATTTCAACCAGCCTCTTTTAAGAACATTTAGCCCTTATAATTTCGTAACAAAACAAGATATTGTAAAAAAATTAAATGAGGGCTTATATACTACTATCCAAACTTATAAAAAGAAGTTTTATTCAGTCTCAAAGTTACATTTTCAAGAATTTACAAACTAAAACATAGGTAAGTAAGTAGTCACAGTTTATTTCAAGCAATTATTATAAACAAAGATTTAAATGATCAACTTACATATTCTTTTTAACCCTCCGTCTGTCGGGCGCGCTTTCTTAACACTTTCGATCGGGCGTGGGCTGTGGAGTCCAAAATAGAAAAAACTCTAAAGGACGTCAACGTGTCCTCCAGTGCTAATTTCTCATAAATATGTTTTATATGATGCTTGTACTATATAATAGCCTAATACAGGGCCAATTCCAAACTTACGTTTTATGTTAATTTGATTTAAAGAAAATGCTTACAATTTAATCACATATTTTTCAAAATTTAGAAACAACGCCTAAATAAAGGAAAAGAAAATCGATCTATGTATAATAATATTTATTTAAAAATGTATAAAGTGTTATAAAAAAATGTCTTAACTAAAGAATAATATTCTATGCACAAACTGGAGGGCTTCAAACTGTGGTCTCCATATTTCCCAAACAATCGTTGCAGCACGCTGTTATGTGCTCCATGCACAACCAACATTTACAAATTTTGCAAAAATAACGAGTTTTTCGTCTTTTGCAATATTTACAGTTTCCTCTTTTCCCTGGTTGTGGCTCTGAAATAATCTCCTCTTCAATACCTGAGAGCCTCAAGGCAGAAGTACGCACACTTTTGGTCAAGTGCTTATCGACGGCTCTTCTTTGCATGTTATTTTTCACTAACTCCATACCAAGATTTTTTTGAAACAGTCTGCGAGTTTTAGCAAATTCATCATCTGGTATGTTGCCTTTGTATAAACAAAAGCGTTAATTGCTGCTGTATTGAGGAGGTTACAGAAAATTACCATTGGCGCTTTGTGTTTCTTGCAACGTTGTATGATGTGATCATTCGATCAACAACATCTACTCCACTTTTTGTGCTATTATAGAAAGTAATTATTTCGGGCTTTTTCCGATCACCGGTAGCTTCATCGATATGATCGTCTCAGTACATTGTTGAAACTACAAGCACATTCTTTCCTTTTTTGGGTATATATGAAACTGCAGTCATATCATTACTAAATGCGAATAACGAAGAATATACTTTCCTATTTTTAACTTGTGTTATCTCAAGAGGTAGTTCTCTTCTATTGGCTCTAATTGTATCAACCACAGTAAGGCGGTACTCTCTTAGCAGTTTCTTTACAATTGAATATCCTGTGAACCAACGATCTATTGTAACATTTCTTCTTGATCCTAATAAATGTGAACACATTCTTTCAGTTACTGCAGCGGTAGAGTTGTCAGTTTTATATGCACCATTGTTGACTATGTATGAAGTGAAAAATGTTTTGGCATCAACAACGGGGAAGACTTTCAATCCGTATTTGTTTGGTTTACTTGGAATGTACATTCGGAAACTGCACCTACCCCTAAAGGCAAGCAGCATTTCATCTAATGTTACATACTCGCCCACAGAATAAGTTTTCTTACAATTGTCGTTGAACTTGTCAACAATAGTACCAACTGCTGCTAGTTTGTCCATTTCTCTTCTTTGACCTCTAGTTGTGGTATCGTCGTTTTGCCATTGTAGCAGGAAATATCTCATATCCCACACCGTCTGATGACCAATACTCTGCTAGATGTGTCCTTGATCCATGATGTAGCCCAGTTAAATAAAGCAAACCCATCAGCGCTTGGATTTCTACAGAGTCGGTAGGTCTACACTCAGTCTTATCTTGGTATTTAACAGAAATTTTATCAATAAATAAATTAGTGTTTTCAACTACAATATCAATGCAGTTTCCAAACATGTACATCCAGCATTGAATGGGAGATAATGCGTCACGTGCTTCACCGATGACCACCGGCAGGTGAGACACTATGTTTTCGTTGCGAGTTCTAATATTTCTAGGTGGGACAGCCTTTTTCCATTTAGTTCCATCTTTACCAAAAAAAATACGAGCATCTATCACGAATCACGGGTTGTTCATCTTCATCATCCTCGCCGTCATCCTGATGCATAATATCTGCATCTTCATTTACGTTTTCCTGCTCGGTTTCTGTATCATGATCACTGATACTTACAAAATCTGGATCCGATATCGAACTATCGTCAGACTCTTCTATTTCACTGCCCGTGCTAACTTCTTCATATAGTTTCTGTAATCTTTCTCTCTCTTTTTCATAAGGATCCATATCACAATGCTATCAAATAATAAATCATTTATTATTTTATCAAATCATATCAGAAAATTGAGTGATACTACTTACCTATTTGTAAGTATGCTATTTGTAGATTGTTAACTAGATATTTGATATTAGTTATAAATAATTTTTTATGCACTTTTCTATTCTCTATATTTGTAAAATAAATAACACATAACACAACGCCTCAAAATGGGGTTCAATAGTAAATTGGCGTGTCAACGATACGGTAACTGATATGAATGACCGGTATTTAAACATGCTGAACATTTTAAAATCTTTTAATGATTTTATAGGATTCATTAAAAGATTTAAAAATTATCAAGCACGCATCTTTTAAATTGCCAATCTGATAGTTTTTAAGTTAATTAAATTTAAATTTTTGTATGAAATTGGTTTTGCTTGAAATTAATTTAAACTCCTTCAATTTTTTAGATTCAATATATTATCAAAAAGCATATTTATAATTTTGTTAAAGGAACATTTTCAAAGCCTTTTTAAATCTTTTAATGTTGTTATAGGATAATTAGACTCATCAAATATTTATTTTTACCAGGCACACAATCCTTAAATTTATAATACTAACAATAAACTACAAAAAAAATTAAAATTTGTCTTAATATTCCTTAAAGTCTACATCTACATTAAGAAATACTGTTGAAGGCTTTATAAAAATATATAAAATAAGTAGTGTATATTAGCACTTTTTGATTGCAGCTTATTAACAAGAATAATTTATCCTTAAAAATTTTTATATCACATTACACGTTTCTTGTTTATTGATTCAAATCAAACCTATTAATTGAAATTAATCATTTATGCTCTTTTTGCGGAGGTATTTTTTCATATAATAAAATATCAGCATGATCATGCATACTATCCCTTTGAGAATTGCTTCTTATATAGTGTGGACTCGTTGGTGATCTATCTATTAAATTTTGGTGCTCATTAAAATCAACGTTGCTGCTTAACGATCTACCCAAGCTCAACATCAACCTGAAAATAAACGAGAAAAATTAATTTTAGTTTTAATAACCCTAATTTGCATACCAAATCATCCATGAAGTACCTAATTTTTTTAAATGAGGACAATCACATCACAAAATGATACAAAAAAATTTAATCACTAACCTACTCCTCCTTTCTTGTAATCTTTTCCTTCTTAATCTTGTGAAAGCATCCTCTTCGCTGTCATCATCCGTAGCAGACCCTATACTGATGTTATCACATTGATCTTTTTCTTCATCACCCTCAGGAGCTGATTTTGAAAAAGGATCGTGTGATGTTTCACCATATCTAATTAAAAAAAAATCAAATTTATTTTCTTTTAATTCTTGTTTAAATCAAATTACTTATTTAATTGTTGCGGTACAGAAATGGGTTGTGACCTTGCAGGAACGCCAAACACGTTAAACACCGTCGGTTTCAGATCGTTGGTCCCCTTCATTGACGTTATAGTGGTTTGCTCATCTACTTCTTCAATAACTTGGTCAGTAAGTTTCGTCGCCCCTGGTTTTAATAAAACTTGATTCGCCCCTGGACTTCCAGCATTCGTTTTTGGAGTTGTTGGAACTGAAGTACCTGGAGCTAATTCAATTGGAGACTCTCTTTGGGGCTCAGATTCTGTTCGACTATTTTCGCGGTTAAATATTTTCTTCAACATGTTTGTTACAGAACTTACTCGAGATATTGAATCTAAAAATTAATAAATAAATAAATTTAACGCTATCACTAAGATTATTTTGGTGCAAAATTCGATCAAATGTGCAAAAATCTATTCTACCTGGAACAGTTGTACCTATATTAGAGGATTGCGACGTCCCCCTTTTTAAATGAGATGGTTTAGCAGTGAACATAATCCCACTATTCATATCGCTGTAAATTTGGTTATCATCGACTTTAACTGAAGTTGGGGGAAGAATATCGTCCCGATAAACTGCAATATTTGCGGTAGACGGTAAAGGGTGTGATTCCCGAAACGGTTCAGCAGCTAACGTGTACGGAAGTTCAGTAGGGAACACTTGGTCCCAATACTGATCTCGCACCAATTCAGGATGGGAGTGATGCATTTCATCAACTATTAAATAACTAACCTAAATTATAAAAAATAAATATTAATTCATACAACTTTTTAAATTTAATCTACCTGCAAATTTCTATCAATCATCCAATTAATTTCAAAATCATCGTCATCATCGCCAAACGGGTTAATAAGTGATTCAGCAACTTTTAGCCAACCCATATAAAAGAAAAATTGTAACAAAGTAAAAATGGGCAAATAAATATTAAAATAATTATTATCGCTCGTATCAATAAATTGGTGACCCATCAAAGTAGTTAAAAAATAAGTATACACCGCCAAAGTCACCACTTGGGTGTAAACCAAAGGAACACTAATAGTATCAAAACTCAGCAACAACCCACATTTTCCTCTTAACTTATTCAATTCATCCAACATCGTTTTAACGGCGAAATCGTCGCGGATTCGACCCTCTTTTCGAGCTCGCGTTATTATGCTGGCTGCCCAAACGATGGGCATCCAATATTTCGAGTATTTCGGAAATTTTGCATTTAAATCAGTGATGATTTCCCTTTCGCTGTCCTGCAGCAATCCCGCCTCGACCAAATGATCCAATGAAGGGAAACGTTTTTTTACCCGTGGAGAAATGCCAGTGAACATTATCGTTATGCATAAACAGACGTAACGCATTATTGTACGTCGCATCATTCGACCACCTTCATCCTAAAACAAAAAAAAATGTTTACACAACAATTTAAGCTTAAGTGTAATGTGTTCTCGAAAGTAGGCGATTTCGTTTTAAAGTTATGTAATATGTTTGTTTCGAGTAATTTAAAAAATTGGGCATTTAATGATAGAATAAATCGTGAAAAAAGAATCAAGGAAGTAGAGTATTTAAAAAATTATTTCCTGGTTCTATTTATATAGAGAAAAAAAGTGTATTGAGAATTATGAAATCCAAACCAAATTTGTTTGATTTATTACAAATTGGATTAAGTTTATGCAAAGAAATTGTACGTATGTATAGAAGCCGTTTCGCCTATATGTATCTGTTTGCTATTTAACAAAATCGAGAATATAACAGATCGGGCCGATTATTTAAATGCTCGGCGACAATCGACCGAATCGATAATCCGATTTGTGCACGTTCTTGGTTTCGTTGAGGATGTTAATAAAGAAAGCGGGTTTTTAGTGTTTAGAGTATACATTGAAGCAGTTTTAGATAAATTCTGGGAAATACTGTTATAACTTGTGGTTAATTAAAATCTTAAAAAAACAAGAATAATACACAGTATATTTCTTCCAGTCTTACCGACTCTGATATTTTGTTTTGTTTGTTAGTTCCTTTTAATTATATCACTTTCCTCAATCACAATCCTATGCCTATATGTAACATATACAAAGTTACTGGTAACTCGATGTATTCCCTGCAGGAAGTTAAAGGGCAAACAAAATGCATCAATTTAAACCCCCTATTGTATATCCGAAAATTAATAATTTTTCAGATCTCTTTTTCATAACCAAATGTCCGAATATGCTGATCAATTCAAAATAATTCATTGACAAAGACTGATATTTTTTTTATAGAAAAAGTAGTTATTCTTGTAATGAGGCGCTTTATTTCAAAAAATTATTATGTCACCAAGTGTGCGAATTGCTTTAATAATTTCCTTGTTTTGTTAGCTTTCTAAAAAGATATGAATGTTCAAAAAGAAGCAATTGAATGTTAATCAATAACTGGTTTTCATCTAATGTAGGAAAAATGGCATGATTTGGGGGCTGTCCTTTTTTACTTGCTTTGACGTTTTGTGATTGGTTTGCTATCCAACTTATTTACTTAGTTACGACTTCAGCCACTCAATCACAAATTTTTCCATCTGACTGTTATCCAGTTATCTTTTGCATTATTTCGCTGTTGTTCACTGCTGTTTTTCTTGGCATTGATATCATGGCTATGTACTCCAACTGTGAATATGCCGATATTATGTATTGCTACGGACTTTGCGACGGTCATGCCGCTAAAGCCAGAGGGCCAAACGGACTACTATCGTCGATTCTCGAATCGTGGACGTCCACATGTTAGCGTCTACGACAACGAAAAGACACCGGAAGGCCAAAAATGAATGCCCCTGAAGACGAAGAAGAGATACTTCGTCATTTCACGAAGACCGACGTACTTCAACATTTCAACCAACGTAGTGGCGGGCCAGTTTGGGATATCGCAGTGGAAGGTATGGAATGTACTGCTTGAGTCAGGTCGCTATCCTTTTCATTACGAACCAATGCAAACACTTGAAAATGGAGATCCATTGAGACGCTAACAATTTTATTTTCTTTATCTTACAAATTTTGAGAAAAAATTTAAAGACAGATGAGTGTAATTTTGACAGAGACGGAGTAATTACGGAAACCCTAAAAAAAGTAAAACCAACCATCTGACAACGAAGATTTTCGGTGAACGTCTGGATGGGTGCAATTGACGACGAACTAATTGGACCACATTTTTTACCTCCCATATTAAACGGCGAAAATTATGGAGAATTTTTACGAAACAATTTGTGGGAGTTGCTGCATCTTTAATTATGACAAAAGATATGATAAGAGGTGGTCTTCAAGTACAATTCAAATCGATACCATTATACAAGCAGTTTTTTTATTTAACACAAAAATGTTTTTTTTGTAAATAACCTAAAATTCCAAATATCTTGAAAACTATTAATTTTTGGATATACACATATGGGGTTTAAATTGTAGTATTTTGACTGCCCTTTAAACTCCTGTAGGGAATACGTAGAGTTACCAATACTCAATAATACAATTTGTTCACGATGAAAGAAATCAGTCCAATGAATGACTTGAAATTGGTCTTCAACAAAAAGGTTAGAATGCTGGTGATTATCAGCTAAACAGTGAGATTTCGTCAAACGACGAAAAGACTATATTTTTTGAAAATATTGTTAATTCTGGCGAAGAAATTGATTTTGATTGTGCTCGTACATTCTGCCAAAGAAATTGTACGTATGTATAGAAGCCGTTTCGCCTATATGTATCTGTTTGCTATTTAACAAAACCGAGAATATAACAGATCGGGCCGATTATTTAAATGCTCGGCGATAATCGACCGAATCGATAATCCGATTTGTCCACGTTCTTGGTTTCATTGAGCATGTTAATAAAGAAACCGGGTTTTTAGTGTTTAGAATATACATAGAAGCAGTTTTAGATAAATTCTGGAAAATACTGTTACAACTTGTAGTTAATTAAAATCTTAAAAAACTAGAATAATACACAGTATATTTCTTCCAGTCTTACCGGCTCTGATATTTTTTTTTGTTTGTTATTTCCTTTTAATTATATCACTTTCCTCAATTACAATCCTCTGCCTATATGTAACATATACAGAGTTACTGGTAACTCGATGTATTCCCTGCAGGAAGTTAAAGGGCAAACAAAATGCATCAATTTAAACCCCCTATTGTATATCCGAAAATTAATAATTTTTCAGATCTCTTTTTCATAACCAAATGTCCGAATATGCTGATCAATTCAAAATAATTCATTGACAAAGACTGATATTTTTTTATAGAAAAAGTAGTTATTCTTGTAATGAGACGCTTTATTTCAAAAAATTATGTCACCAAGTGTGCGAATTGCTTTAATAATTTCCTTGTTTTGTTAGCTTTCTAAAAAGATATGAATGTTCAAAAAGAAGCAATTGAATGTTAATCAATAACTGGTTTTCATCTAATGTAGGAAAAATGGCATGATTTGGGGGCTGTCCTTTTTTACTTGCTTTGACGTTTTGTGATTGGTTTGCTATCCAACTTATTTACTTAGTTACGACTTCAGCCACTCAATCACAAATTTTGTCATCTGACTGTTATCCTTTGCATTATTTCGCTGTTGTACACTGCTGTTTTTCTTGGCATTGATATCATGGCTATGTACTCCAACTCTGAATATGCCGATATTATGTATTGCTACGGACTTTGCGACGGTCAAGCCGCTAAAGCCAGAGGGCCAAACCACAGAATAACCAGAAAGGACAAAACCGGCGGTGCCTTTGATGTTTCACCAGCTATTTTGTTTGACCTTCGGCCATAGCGTTGGCGTGTAGGCGCCAATTTTAAACGAAAAGTACTCCTCTTTGTAGGAGAGTGTCCACTAAAGTGATTTTGAAATTTACTTTTACTAAATTCTATTGAAGATATAATTATGGTTATTGTTATGAAAATTTAATACATTATATAAAATTCATTTAGTACAGTATATTGTTAATTAAAAATATTAAAAATTTTTATTTTATAAATTATTTACAATTTAAAATTTTGCACTAGGTGCCTTTTTCATATTCGGATTGTGAAACGTTATGGTATAAAATAATCTTAATCTGATAAATTAGCTTAATGAATTAATTAAAATAGTAACTACTAAAAAACTATTATTAAAAAAATTGAAAAATAAACTACGCTAAAAAATAAAAAAACCAATACTACTTTAAAATATTAGAAAAAATAGAATAATATACTAAATAACTAGGGTATAACTAGAAGAAAAACTTTCGCAATCAAATAATTTCAACAAACGTACGTGGTAACAGTGATGTAAATAAACTCCAACGATATGGCGGACCAGCACATGCGCATAAAAATGAGTTTTGGCGGGAGAGCCTCTTTGTCCATTCTGGTTATTCTGTGGCCAAACGGACTACTATCGTCGATTCTCGAACCGTGGACGTCCACATGTTAGCGTCTACGACAACGAAAAGACACCGTAAGGCCAAAAATGTATGCCCCTGAAGACGAAGAAGAGATACTTCGTCATTTCACGAAGACCCACGTACTTCAACATTTCAACCAACGTAGTGGCGGGCCAGTTTGGGATATCGCAGTGGAAGGTATGGAATGTACTGCTTGAGTCAGGTGTCAGTGAGTCAGGAAAATGGAGATCCATTGAGACGCTTACAATTTTATTTTCTTTATCTTACAAATTTTGAGAAAAAAATTAAAGACAGATGAGTGTAATTTTGACAAAGACGGAGTAATTACGGATACCCTAAAAAAAGTAAAACCAACCATCTGACAACGAAGATTTTCGGTGAATGTCTGGATGGGTGTAATTGACGACGAACTAATTGGACCACATTTTTTACCTCCAATATTAAACGGCGAAATTATGGAGAATTTTTACGAAACAATTTGTGGGAGTTGCTGCATCTTTAATTATAACAAAAGATATAATAAGAGGTGGTCTTCAAGTACAATTCAAATCGATACCATTATACAAGCAGTCTTTTTTATTTAACAAAAAAATGTTTTTTTGTAAATAACCTAAAATTCCAAATATCTTAAAAACTATTAATTTTTGGATATACACATAGGGAGTTTAAATTGTAGTATTTTGACTGCCCTTTAAACTCCTGTAGGGAATACGTCGAGTTACCAATACTCAATAATACAATGTGTTCACGATGAAAGAAATCAGTCCAATGAATGACTTGAAATTAGTCTTCAACAAAAAGGTTAGAATTCTGGTGATTATCAGCTAAACAGTGAGATTTCGTCAAACGACGAAAAGACTATATTTTTTGAAAATATTGTTCATTCTGGCGAAGAAATTAATTTTGATTGTGCTCGTACATTCTGCCAGATCGATCCTGACAATCCAATATCAGCTCCACCACGTTTCCCGTTTACGGATACACCAAGAGCAGAAACTTCCGATGATGAACTTCTGGTAACACCGCTATCGGATATTACCGTTTATTTTTTACGGACCACCTCTTGCAAAGTATCGCACAAGAAACCAACAGATATGCAGAACAAATCATAGCTGATTCAACAGCAAAAACTTATTCACGATTAAAAGCTTGGACAGCAAAATCCGTCAATTAAAATAATAGTTTTCTTTGCCATTATAATAATTCAAGGCATAGTAAAAAAACGATTTTTTTTCGCTAATGTGATGTCCTATTCAAGATTTACGCTATTGAAAAAGTTTATTCACCTTAAAGAAATGGCATCCGTAGAAGGTCATAATACAAAATTGAAAAAAAATGCGCAGTTTACCATTATCTAAATTTATGTTTTGCCAAGATGCTTACACCAAAAAGGGACATTTCCATAGATGAAAGTTTGTTACTTTATAAGGGGCGATTAAACTGGAAGCAATTACCTCAAACGTGCTAAGTTTGGAATAAAGTTTCTTACTTTGTGTATCGAGCTCTGGATATATATGGAAAATTATTATATACACAGGGAAAGACACTGCATTGATAACGGAATATAATAATGATATGCTTAAAACCACACAAATTGTTTGAGTTTAATAAAAGACCTGCTAGGAAAAAAGATATTGTGTAACTTTGAATAATTTTTATACTTCTTCTCATTTAGCAGATCTTTTGATGACGTATAAGACAGACACATATGGCTATCAGTGAGATAAGGTCTGTACATTCAAATGGAAAGATAAAAAAGATGTGGCAGTACTAACGACGATTCACAATATGGAAATGGAGGATTTAGTTAAAACCAATAAAATGGTGAAAAAACCTAAGGCTGTTGATCGCGTCGATCAACATTTTATAGATTACCCAATTATCAGAAAAATAGGGCAAAAGTTTTATATGAAGATATTCCTGCATTTGTTGGACCAAACAATTTGGGATTGTCATGTGCTACATAAAAAAATGGAGGCAGCAAATCACATGCACAATTTCGCTTAGATCTGGCAGAGATGCTAATAACGGAAAATAAACAAAACGCGACAAGAAGATGTGCTGTTTGTTGCTCTAAAAAATACGAACATGGAAAGAAAGTTAGAAGGGAAACCAGATATTGTTGCAAAGAATGTGATGTTGGATTTTGTGTGATTCCATTAATATATGATTGATACATGGATAATTTATCACACGCAAACATATTTTTAATAAATTTCCTTTACGCAAGTTTTTTTTGTTTCTTTATGTTTATCTTGAAAATAATCATTACATTTGTTATTTCCAACATAAATTCTACCAAAATAATCAATAATAAAAATAGATAATTTTATGAACATACCTTCTAAAATTTATTAATCAGTTAAGGGGTTAATTTATGACTTTTACGTATTTTACAGTAGCACTAGGTATTAGTTGCAGATCTTAAACCTAACTTACTAGTTAGTTAGCACTATATACTTGTTGGGTTAGGTTGGGCCAGTAATTTTAATCCAACTCAACAAAATTGCCTAGAACATTTTCTAAATAGATAATAGAATTATGACCTTATCTTGCTATTTGTTTGCTTGGTTACAACTCAAGAACCATTCATGATTTTATATTTCACTTTTCAGCAAAATTGTAACTTATTCCTAAATATATATATATAATTTCTATCAATAGATCCATGGAAAAATAAACATAGCCAAATTTTATAGAAGGAAGTCTTCCAAAAATTGACAAATTATTAGACAAATATGTTTATTTGAAAAATTACGTCTTTACTCGAGTTTTACAAATTGTAACTACAGGTGGGGCAGCTTGGATAACCGTTTTTGAAATGAGAATAACTCAGTTGTAATTTAACTGAAAAAAAGAGCAATATTCAGTCTTTTGGAAGCATCTCAAGTTTTCCAAATGCAGCATCAAGTCTTTTGAAAGTATTTATAGTTTTCTGGAAGCAATATCAAGAGTTTTAGAAAGGTATCATGTTTTATGGATGTTTTTTCTATTTGGAAGAATTTTAAGCCTGCTGAAAGCATTTCAAATCTTTCGGCAGTATAGAGTCTTCTGGAAGCAGTTGAAGTCAACTGAAAGCATTTCAAGTCTTCTGGAAGTAGTATCAAGACTTGTGGAAGCAATATCAAATTTTCTAGCAGTATCAAGTCTTCCAGGGGCAGTATTAAGTCTTCTGAGAGCACTTTAAGCCTTCTCGAAGCATTTTAAATCTTCTGAAAGCATTTGAAGTCTTTTAAAACCTTTACTTTACTGATACTTTTAAAAAATATCAAGTCATATAGAACCAATATCGAGTGTTCTAGAAGCAGTTTAAATCTTCTCAAAGCATTTAAAGTCTTTTGGAAGCAGTATCAAATTTCCTAGAAACTGATTAAGATTTGTGGAAACAATATCAAGTGTCCTAAAAACAGTATAGCTAGAAGCAGTAACTAGACTTGTGGAAGCAATACCAAGTCTTACAGAGGCTATATCAAGTGTTCTAGAAGTAGTTTAAGTCTTCTGAAAACATTTTAAGTCTTCTGGAAGCAGTATCAAATCTCCTAGAAGCAATATTAGGAGTTGTGAATGCACTTCAAGTTTTCTAGAGACAATATCGAGACTTTTGGAAGCATTTCAAGTCTTTCAGAGGCAGTATGGAGTCTCCTGGAAACAGTACCAGGTCTGATAGAAGTACTATTTATACTTGTGGAAGCAATATCAAATTATCTAGAAGCAGAATCAAGTCTTTCAGGAGCAGTATTGAGTCTTCTGGATGTAGTTCAATCCTCCTCGTGGCATTTTAAATCTTCTGAAAGCATTTCAAGTCTTTTAAAACCAGTACCCAAGTCCTACAGAGGCAATATAGAGTGTTCTAGAAGCAATTTAAGACTTCTGAAAACATTTTAAGTCTTCTGGAGACAGTATCAAATCTCGTAGAAGCAGTATTAGGAGTTGTGAATGCACTTCAAGTTTTCTAGAGACAATATTAACACTTTTGGAAGCATTTCAAGTCTTTCAGAGGCAGTATGGAGTCTCCTGGAAACAGTACCAGGTCTCATAGAAGTACTATTTAAACTTGTGGAAGCAATATCAAATTATCTAGAAGCAGTATCAAGTCTTCCGGGGGCAGTATTAAATCTCTAGAAGCAGTATCAACACTTGTATAAGCAATCTCAAGACTTGTGTAAGCATTATCAAGTCTTCTGGAAGCAGTTTAAGCGTTCTGAAAGCTTTTCAAGTCGTCTGGAAGCAGTATCAAGTCTCCTAGAAGCAGTATCTAGACTTGTGGTGGCGATATCAAATTATCTAGAAGCAGAATCAAGTCTTTCAGGAGCAGTATTGAGTCTTCTGGATGTAGTTCAACCCTCCTCGTGGCATTTTAAATCTTCTGAAAGCATTTCAAGTCTTTTAAAACCAGTACCCAAGTCCTACAGAGGCAATGTAGAGTGTTCTAGAAGCAGTTTAAGACTTCTGAAAACATTTTAAGTCTTCTGGAGACAGTATCAAATCTCCTAGAAGCAGTATTAGGAGTTGTGAATGCACCTCAAGTTTTCTAGAGACAATATTAACACTTTTGGAAGCATTTCAAGTCTTTTAGAGGCAGTATGGAGTCTCTTGGAAACAGTACCAGGTCTGATAGAAGTACTATTTAAAGTTGTGGAAGCAATATCAAATTATCTAGAAGCAGTATCAAGTCTTCCAGGGGCAGTATTAAATCTCTATAAGCAGTATCAACACTTGTATAAGCAATATCAAGACTTGTGTAAGCATTATCAAGTCTTCTGGAAGCAGTTTAAGCGTTCTGAAAGCATTTCAAGTCGTCTGGAAGAAGTATCAAGTCTCCTAGAAGCAGTATCTAGACTTATGGTAGCGATATCAAATTATCTAGAAGCAGAATCAAGTCTTTCAGGAGCAGTATTGAGTCTTCTGGATGCAGTTCAATCCTCGTCGTGGCATTTTAAATCTTCTGAAAGCATTTCAATTCTTTTAAAACCAGCGCCAAGTCCTGCAGAGGCAATATAGAGAGTTCTGGAAGCAGTTTAAGACTTCTGAAAACATTTTAAGCCTTCTGGAGACAGTATCAAATCTCCTAGAAGCTGTATTAGGAGTTGTGAATGCACTTCAAGTTTTCTAGAGACAATATTAACACTTTTGGAAGCATTTCAAGTCTTTCAGAGGCAGTATGGAGTCTCCTGGAAACAGTACCAGGTCTGATAGAAGTACTATTTAAACTTGTGGAAGCAATATTAAATTATTTAGAAGCAGTATCAAGTCTTCCAGGGGCAGTATTAAATCTCTAGAAGCAGTATCAACACTTGTATAAGCAATATCAAGACTTGTGTAAGCATTATCAAGTCTTCTGGAAGCAGTTTAAGCGTTCTGAAAGCATTTCAAGTCGTCTGGAAGCAGTATCAAGTCTCCTAGAAGCAGTATCAAGACTTGTGGAAGCGATATCAAATTATCTAGAAGCAGAAACAAATCTTTCAGGAGCAGTATTGAGTCTTCTGGATGTAGTTCAATCCTCCTCGTGGCATTTTAAATCTTCTGAAAGCATTTCAAGTCTTTTAAAACCAGTACCCAAGTCCTACAGAGGCAATGTAGAGTGTTCTAGAAGCAGTTTAAGACTTCTGAAAACATTTTAAGTCTTCTGGAGACAGTATCAAATCTCCTAGAAGCAGTATTAGGAGTTGTGAATGCACTTCAAGTTTTCTAGAGATAATATTAACACTTTTGGAAGCATTTCAAGTCTTTCAGAGGCAGTATGGAGTCTCCTGGAAACAGTACCAGGTCTGATAGAAGTACTATTTAAACTTGTGGAAGCAATATTAAATTATCTAGAAGCAGTATCAAGTCTTCCAGGGGCAGTATTAAATCTCTAGCAGCAGTATCAACACTTGTATAAGCAATATTAAGACTTGTGTAAGCATTATCAAGTCTTCTGGAAACAGTTTAAGCGTTCTGAAAGCATTTCAAGTCGTCTGGAAGCAGTATCAAGTCTACTAGAAGGAGTATCTAGACTTGTGGAAGCGATATCAAATTATCTAGAAGCAGAATCGAGTCTTTCAGGAGCAGCACTGAGTCTTCTGGATGCAGTTCAATCCTCGTCGTGGCATTTTAAATCTTCTGAAAGCATTTCAAGTCTTTTAAAACCAGCATCAAGTCCTACAGAGGCAATATAGAGTGTTCTAGAAGCAGTTTAAGACTTCTGAAAACATTTTAAGTCTTCTGGAAACAGTATCAAGTCTCCTAGAAGCAGTATGTAGACTTGTGGAAGCAATATCAAAGTCTTACAGAGGCAATATCAAGTGTTCTAGAAGCAGTTTAAGTCTTCTGAAAACATTTTAAGTCTTCTAGAAGCAGTATCAAATCTCCTAGAAGCAGTATTAGGAATTGTGAATGCACTTCAAGTTTTCTAGAGACAATATTAAGACTTTTGGAAGCATTTCAAGTCTTTCAGAGGCAGCATGGAGTCTCCTGGAAACACTACCAGGTCTGATAGAAGTTCTATTTAAACTTGTGGAAGCAATATCAAATTATCTAGAAGCAGTATCAAGTCTTCCAGGGGCAGTATTAAATCTCTAGAAGCAGTATCAACACTTGTATAAGCAATATTAAGACTTGTGTAAGCATTATCAAGTCTTCTGGAAACAGTTTAAGCGTTCTGAAAGCATTTCAAGTCGTCTGGAAGCAGTATCAAGTCTACTAGAAGGAGTATCTAGACTTGTGGAAGCGATATCAAATTATCTAGAAGCAGAATCGAGTCTTTCAGGAGCAGCACTGAGTCTTCTGGATGCAGTTCAATCCTCGTCGTGGCATTTTAAATCTTCTGAAAGCATTTCAAGTCTTTTAAAACCAGCATCAAGTCCTACAGAGGCAATATAGAGTGTTCTAGAAGCAGTTTAAGACTTCTGAAAACATTTTAAGTCTTCTGGAAACAGTATCAAGTCTCCTAGAAGCAGTATGTAGACTTGTGGAAGCAATATCAAAGTCTTACAGAGGCAATATCAAGTGTTCTAGAAGCAGTTTAAGTCTTCTGAAAACATTTTAAGTCTTCTAGAAGCAGTATCAAATCTCCTAGAAGCAGTATTAGGAATTGTGAATGCACTTCAAGTTTTCTAGAGACAATATTAAGACTTTTGGAAGCATTTCAAGTCTTTCAGAGGCAGCATGGAGTCTCCTGGAAACACTACCAGGTCTGATAGAAGTTCTATTTAAACTTGTGGAAGCAATATCAAATTATCTAGAAGCAGTATCAAGTCTTCCAGGGGCAGTATTAAATCTCTAGAAGCAGTATCAACACTTGTATAAGCAATATCAAGGCTTGTGTAAGCATTATCAAGTCTTCTGGACGCAGTTTAAGCGTTCTGAAAGCATTTCAAGTCGTCTGGAAGCAGTATCAAGTCTCCTAGAAGCAGTATCTAGACTTGTGGAAGCGATATCAAATTATCTAGAAGCAGAATCAAGTCTTTCAGGAGCAGTATTGAGTCTTCTGGATGCAGTTCAATCCTCGTCGTGGCATTTTAAATCTTCTGAAAGCATTTCAAGTCTTTTAAAACCAGCACCAAGTCCTACAGAGGCAATATAGAGTGTTCTAGAAGCAGTATAAGACTTCTGAAAACATTTTAAGTCTTCTGGAGACAGTATCAAGTCTCCTAGAAGCAGCATTAAGAGTTGTGGAAACAATATCAAGTGTTCTAGAAGCAGTATCAAGTCTGCTGGTAGCGGTATGAAGTTTTCTAAAAACATTTCAATTCTTTTAAAATCAGTATCAAGTCTTTCAGAGGCAGTGTCTGGTCTTCTGGAAGCAGTATCAACAGTTGTGTAAGCAATATCTAAATTTGTGTAAGCATTATTAAGTCTTCTGGAAGCAGTTTAAGTCTTCTGAAAGCATTTCATTTCAAGCATTTCAAGTCGTCTGGAAGCAGTATCAAGTATCTTAGAAGCAATGTCAAGACTTGTGGAAGCAATATCAAGTTTTCTGGAAGCGTTTCAAGCCTTTTGGAAGCAGTATCAAGTCTTCGAGAGGCAGTATGGTGTATTCTGGAAACATTTTAGGTTTTCTGGAAGCGGTATCAAGTCTCCTACACGTAGTATCATGTCTCAAGTCAAAATACGAGAAGTGCAAAAAACATTCGCAGCAGATATTGGGACTGAATTGGGAAGAAAAAGCACCTAGATAACCTACGCATTAGGCGGTTATGAGTTCTTGCACACCCAGATCACTCCACATATCCGGCAGCTATGTACGACTCAACAGTTGTGTAAGCAATATCTAAATTTGTGTAAGCATTATTAAGTCTTCTGGAAGCAGTTTAAGTCTTCTGAAAGCATTTCAACTCGTCTGGAAGCAGTATCAAGTATCTTAGAAGCAATATCAAGACTTATGGAAGCAATATCAAGTTTTCTGGAAGCGTTTCAAGCCTTTTGGAAGCAGTATCAAGTCTTCGAGAGGCAGTATGGTGTATTCTGGAAACATTTTAGGTCTTCTGGAAGCAGTATCAAGTCTCCTACACGCAGTATCATGTCTCAAGTCAAAATACGAGAAGTGCAAAAAACATTCGCAGCAGATATTGGGTCTGAATTGGGAAGAAAAAGCACCTACATAACCTAAAAGCACCGGTTATGAGTTCTTGCACACCCAGATTACCCCACATATCCGGCAGCTATGTACGACTCCACTGCTGATAATTGATAGATATATTTTAAAATCTTAATTTTTCTGAAGAATGAAATGGGAAATCATCAATATAAAAATATGAGAGGTCATAATGAAAAACATTGACCTATTTTCACCCTGACATGGAATATCTCAGCCCCCAGAATGGCTGCTGCACTGTGCGCCAACAATGATCAACTAGCGGACATGTATACAAAACTATTGGATACGATTAAGTTAAATATATTTTGTCAAATGTGATGTTTATTATGCAACTGTTATGTGAAATGTTTCAATTGAAAAGGATTGAGAACTGTAACATTCCAAATACAATAGTTGGCGTTATACAAAATATAAACCTTTTTTTGAAATAGCGAAGATTTAATATCTTAAGATTTTGGTTTTGACTTCAAATCTTTATCTTCTTGTGTTTTGACACAAGAATATAGAGGTTTGGCCCTTGTGCGTTTGGTTATACCCTATAATAACACCCAAATTTTCTCATCCTGTATTATTCGGATTGAATTAGTTTGACGTAGGTTAGCTTGGTTTAGGTTTTGACCTTAACATTCACTTGGCTATACCCCAGCCATTGTCATACCAATCGTAGAGGAACCCAAACCAACATTTGTAGAGATATCAGATATTTTGCGAAATGAAAATAAAGCTAAGAAGACAACAATTGAAACAGAACTAAAATTTTATATTGAAAAAAGTGAAAGAGATGACGTTCTCAATTAAACAGAAAAGTGTTATTTGAACAGGTTTTTTCATCTTTGTTTGGTTGATCGTTCTTCTCATCTACCGAAATAATAATAAAATTAACGTTAGTTTGTTAACGTTTCATAAGTCAAAGTAATCATCTATGAAGCGTGAAATCGAAAAAAAATATTGCAAACTAAATCAACCGCGTAAAATTTTTAGCTTTTAACGAAAAAAAGGGTGGAAGTGACTCATAAACTAATAATAATAAATTAACTGGGAAAAAGTTAACAAGTAAAACGCTCAGTATTTGTTGACAAATAGTAATGCTAAAATAAAGTTTTCGTCAAAATTCCTTATCTAATCTAATCAAAATTTATGATTTTTTTATTTATTTACTGAGTGCATTAAGAAATAATATAAAAATTAAATTTTAATAAATAATAATAACAATCGTATCTTTTTGTGATTATTTCGTAATTCTCTCAGCAATAATAATTGATTGCAATCAACTTTTCAATCAATAAAAATCTAAATTGATGTGAATGGTTTCAATAAAGGGGAGTAGTTTGTTAACATTGTTTTTATACTTTTCTTAATTATTATTAGTGCTTTAACACATTCCGCACAATGATATTTTTCGAAAAATTGGTCTGTATGGCCAAGCAAGGATTTGAATAATATTTGTTTTAAAATTGTAATTTTTTGCGTAAATCCGTCAAAGTTTTTACTTTTTCGCGAATTTTGTTTTTATGTCATTGCTTATTTTATTATTATTTTTACGATTATTGTTTGACACCGAAACAAATGACATCGATGCTGTTAGTTTATAAGTTTGATTTGGTTTGATTGTTCAAACGTAAGTGAAGATTGTTTCCACAATTTATGATTTTTTGTTATAATTCCAAAATAAATTTATTTTGAAAGGGATTTAGTGTTTTTCAAATTTTCAAGTTTTACAATTCCTTATACTCCGCAGGTCGGGAATAGAAACTACTCTTATAACCACTAAATTGTTTGTTTTAGCGATAAATGGAGTTTGCCGCATGTTTTGCGACGCTTTTAGTAGAGAGTGACGATGATATAGACATGAACAAATCTACGATTCCGTCAACAGCTTCATCGGACGAAAACGATGAAGCTGTTGTTCTATAATACTTCTGTTGAAGTATTATCAATTACAATTCCTTATACTCCGCAGGTCGCGAATAGAAACTACTCTTATAACCACTAAATTGTTTGTTTTAGCGATAAATGGAGTTTGCCGCATGTTTTGCGACGCTTTTAGTAGAGAGTGACGATGATGTAGACATGAACGAATCTACGATTCCGTCAACAGCATCATCGGACGAAGACGATGAAGCTGTTGTTCGAACCGTAGAAGATTCAGAGAGTGAAAATTCTGTCGATGAAGATAACGGTAATCAAAGTAAAATTGATTGTGATTTTGTACGTAATTTCAAAATATATATGTTCATATTTAGAAGAAACTGCTGAATCCGAATGGTCTGGCCATGTGAGGGCGACGATAAAAAAACATTTTGTTTTTGATGATAATTATGGCATACCAGACAATCGTGTCTATACATTTACAACACCGGCGCGGTTCTATTGCAGATTTTTGAGCGATGATCTGCTAAATTTAATTTTGTGCGAAGCAAACAATTATGGTGGGTGCAAACAGTCATCATGGATTGAAGTTGATGAAACTGAATTTCTAAAGTTTTTGGCAATCTGCTTTCACATGGGGATTGAAAAGAGACCTCATCTCAAAGACAACTGGTCAAGTCGAGTAGTATTTAGCAAATCATTTGCTGCGAATTACATCAGCAGAAACAGATTTAAGAAGTGTTATTTTGGTTTGTATACATCGTTTGTTATTGCGCGGTATATCTTGACAAGATTTACCGCGCAAAGTTGTATCTTGCAAATAAATGTTTTTGTGTTACATTGTTGATTAAATATAAACATTACATTTAGTTTATGTTAAAATTAATTGTTAGTTTCGTGAAAATGAATGAAGCTTTGTTTTTCGAGCGCATATTCTAAATTATTGACGTGTTTTCCTGAAGATGGGGAAGAAGTAGCCCCGAAACTAGTAGAAAATCAATAGTAATATAATATACATCGCCAATAGTGCAACCAAAAATTTGTTTTTCATTTGATCCTGAGAAACAGATTTGTTCAAATCTTGAACAACTTACACTTAAAGTTTTTGGCAATCTGCTTTCACATGGGGATTGAAAAGAGACCTCATCTCAAAGACTACTGGTCAAGTCGAGTTGTACTAAGCAAATCATTTGCTGCGAATTACATCAGCAGAAATAGATTTGTTCAAATCTTGAACAACTTACACTTTGCTGATAATAACACAGCAGATCGCTCAAATAGATTATATAAAATCGATCCCGTTATCAAAATTTTGAACAAAATATTTTCGGAAGTATACAAACCTGGAGAGTACGTCTGCATAGACGAAAGTGTGGTGCCTTTCCGAGGTAGAGTTATATTTCGACAATACATCAAAGGAAAGCGCCACATCATATACATCATCAAATTATACACATTACGTTCTGAAGGGGAATATACAAATAAATTTATTGTATATGCTGGAAAGAACCGTAATAAGAGCGTATAAACTATGGAAATCGTTTTAGAGCTAATGGAAGATTTTCTTGAATCTGAAAGGAAATTATGTACGGACAATTTCTACACATCCCTTCCATTAGCCAACAAATTGCTCGAAAAAAGGACAGGTCAGGTATCACAGTTATGAAATATAAAGATAAAAGAGATGTACTGATGCTTTCGACAATGCATACTGATGCTATTTTATCTTCACAAAAACCTGAAGTTATTTGTGATTATAACAAAATCAAAGGGTATGTTGATGTATCGTATCAGATGAGTGCATATACTCCATTTGTGCGAAAGACGACAAAATGGTATCTACGCTTATTCTTCCATCTCATCACTCAAACAACATTAGTGAATGCGTGGAAGTTGTATTGTAAAGAGAAAGGTCATATTTCTATTACCAGCATTTTTATTAGAAGAGCGTCGACCTCGATTATCATGTGGTGGTAATCACAAACTTGTTGAAGTGCCAGGTAGAAGAATTACATATTATTACATACAGCTCTAATAATATATGTATATTATAATTATTTTAGGTCCCAAGCGTACAACACGCCGCCGTTGTGTCCTATGTTATAAAACATTAGTAAAACGTCACAACACAGCGCACGCAAGAAATTCATGCAAAAGAGTAAATACAAAATGTTCAAACTGCAGCGCGTTCTATTGCTTAGAATGTTCTCAAATAAAGCATAAATTATGGTAAGAACCTTTTGTCGTTACAATAATTTTGTAATTTTTTGATTTTTTATATGTAAACCTTGAAAAAATAAATTATATGATAAAATTAATTTTTTCTTACAAAATTAATAAATAAATCCATGATTGTTTAGTAAATATAATAGAAATTATAATTTAATAAATAATATTATGTAAAAAAATTCGTGTGCCACCTTGTGGTACACGCGGCCATAGAGCGACCAAGATTTGTGTACCAGCATGTGGCACACACGGTCCGGAATGTGTTACTATAACTGTGTATTTTAGGAAAAAATGTAGTTGAAATAAGTTTTGAATAGAAAACTGTAGACATATTAAAATGTTCCAAAAATTTTATTAATTAATTAAGAACAATTTTTTCTCCTAATTTTAGATGGTTGCAACTTGGAGAAGAAGAGGTTCCTTTAATTTTCTTTTTAAAATCACCCCCAACATTTTTTGCATCAATTTAGAAACACTCTATACAGGTGTCTCACGTAACTGGTTCATTAGAACTTTTTTAGGTTCCACTATTTGTAGAGGCTTGAAATTTTGGTGACATGGGTTGTTCATTCCGATCTATTAATCTAAAATATTTTCAAGATAGCCGTCACTTCCGGTCTACCGGAAGTAGACCTCAACTTCGTTATTTTAAATGGAATACTATACTTTTTATTGCACCATTCAATTATACATAAGAAAATATGTTGACTTTGATAACAGTTGTTGGTGCCTACCGTTTTTTGTTTTCGAGTTATTTTGATTTTAAGTGTTTTTTTGGTAAATATCACCATGCTTTTTACATGTCCATATCTTAGTCAACGTTAAATCAAAAACGTTTTGCATTGGTACGATAACTCTTCATACGCTGCTAAATAGATTGTCATTTATTGTATCAGTATATCTTATACAGGTTGGTCAAAAATTGAGTTACCGTTTCTCTGTATTCAATTGCGTGAAAGTCAAAAATTTTAAATGGAACGCCCCATATTTTCATACCCTATCAGAAAGGGAATTTAATTCTCTACAAATTATCTATGAATATTCCTGTACCTATTTATTATAGTTCTCTTGCTATTGAGGAATTTATCAAAATCATAGGTAAAATGCTAGAAACCGTCTGTGTTTTTGTTAGAACGCCATAACATTTTGACGGTTTTTTGTTTAATTTATTTAAATTATTATTAGTATTATTTCTACAATGAACTGCGATTGAATAAACTTTAGATTGCTTGCTGTAATTTACCAAAAATAACCAAAAGAAAACCGAATAAATGAAACAATGAAAAACAACAATTTAATGACAAAAATTAAAATCAATAACATAAAAGAATGAAAAACTTAAAATTACAAAAATAAATTATAGGAATTTAATTCTCTACACACTATTTAGATACTTTCCTGTGCCTATTTGTTGTAGTTGCCCTCATATTTGGAAATTAATGGACGCATGCAATTCTGGAGAGCTTCTTGTTTTTATGTTTATGAAATCCATGGAGTTTTGATAGCTTTTCAACTATGTTTATGTTATTGTTGTCATTACTTAGTTGTGTTATCACTTACTGCTGTTAATGTCTTTGAATATCATGGCCAATTATTCCCACGCCAATATTTTAAATTCGTCTTATTTTTATTCATGGCGGGTGTAATAAAGTTTTGGATAGGATAAGAGACGTACACTTAGCAGCAGAAGTCTGCGTACAAAAAACTTCTAACAGTTTAACTGAAAAAATAAGGGTCATGATCTAATGTGATAAACTTCATTTTTTTTTATTTTGTGTATTAACTACATATAATCCTATTATCAAAATATGCATCAATAAAACAGAAATATTAGTTACAAAAAAAATTAAAATTAAAAATTCTCCAAATAATGCGTATGCAAAAATCTGCGTACAAATAAAGACGCCTTCTCCAAAATATACTTATTTACTTAAATACGTAGTTGGAGATGTACGCTTTCCGATTTAAATAAAAGATAATCGGTGTCAATTATATTAGCAGAGGCTTAGAAGCTAAAAGTTAGAATGAACACGAAAGGAAAGGAAATTGAATTGGGAGAGAGAAAAATTATTGTAAAGTTATGGAAAGAGGGAAAATCTTTTCGAAAAATAGGAGAAACTATCGGCAGGTCACACTCTTCCATTCAAAGAGTAATTAATAATTATAAAGACACTGAAGATTACCTCTCACGTCCGCGATCTGGTAGACCACCCCTTTTAACAAACCGAGAGAAGCGAAAAATTGTACAGCAGGTTAGAAAAGAACCTAGGCTGATGGCAAAAAAAATAGTAGAAAATGTACAAGAAGAATTTCATAAAACTATCAGCAAAGATACGGTGAGAAGGACGTTAAAAAAAGCTAACTATCACAGTCGCGTTGCACGAAAAAAGCAATTTGTGTCAGAGGTCAATCGTCAGAAGCGGATCGCCTTTGCAAAAAAACTCTTAGACAAGCCCATTGAATTCTGGGAGAAAGATCTCTTTACAGATGAGAGCAAATTTTGCATTTTCGGCATTAAGGGTAAACAACTTGTATGGAGAAAACCTAATACTGCCCTTAATCCCGAAAATTTGAAAGCGACTGTAAAACACGGAGGTGGTGGAGTTATGGTTTGGGGGTGTATGTGCACCAAAGGGGTGGGAAGGTTGGTTTTCATAACATCGACAATGGACCATAAAATGTATATAGACATTTTAAAAGAAAATTTGATGCCTAGCATCGAAAACTTGGGCTTGGGGCCCGAATACTTTTTTCAACAAGATAATGACCCCAAACATTGCGCCCACAACACTAAACTTTGGCTACTATACAATACCCCAAAGCAACTTAAAACACCTCCACAATCGCCGGACTTGAATCCCATCGAACACCTCTGGGATTTACTGGAACGCAGGATTCGGCAACACAACATAACGTCGAAGGAAACGTTAAAAAATGTTATGATTGAGGAATGGGCCAAAATCAGTTCGAACGAAACGAAGAAATTAGTGCACTCCATGCCTAAACGTTTAAGGGAGGTCATTAAACGTAAAGGTTATCCGACCTCATATTAATATAGAAACAATGATCTCATTTATGAATTTTTTATAAATACTGTCCTGACTTGTACGCAGATTTTTGCATACCCGTTATTTGTAGACTTTTTAGTTTTGATTTTTTTCTGTAGCTACTGTTTCTGTTTTGTTGAAGCATCTTTTGTTAATAGAATTATATGTAGTTAATATACAAAATAAAAAAAATCAAGTTTATCACATTAGATTATGACTTTTATTTTTTCAATTAAAGTATTACAAGTTTTTTGTACGCAGACTTCTGCTGCTGAGTGTATCTCTTAGTTTTGGAAAGATCAAAATAACAAGAAACCATAAATTTCTATCACCAGCAGCTTAAGATAATAGAATAAATGTTTTGTCATATTTTATTGCTTTACCAAATTCTTTGGTAAGAGGTGCTTTGATCGATTTATATGAATAATATTTTACAAGAAAGCACCGCAAATAAATAAACTGAACTCTCTGAGGAATATCTCACCCAGCATTACGTCGAATATTACGCCATATTATTGTTTTTCATTATTCATTTATGCGTTCTTCTGCTGGTTATTTTTGGCAAATGAAAGCTAACAAACTAAAGTTTATTCAATCGCAGATTATTCTAGAAATAATACCAATGATAATTTAAATAAATTAATCATTTACAGAAAAATAAACTGTCAAAATATCATAGCCTAATAAAAACACGAACGGCTTCCAGCATTTTGTGTAGGATTTCGATAAAATACTCAATATGAAGAAAACTATAATAAATAGGTATAACAATGTTTTAGATAATTTGTAGAGAATTAAATTCCCGTTTAGATAGGCTAATAAGATATGGGGCGTTCCATTTAAAATTTTCAACTTTCTCGCAATTGAATACAGCCAAACGATAATTCAATTTTTGACCACGCTGTATAAGGTACACTGATATAATAAGTGACAATCTATTTAACAGCATATGACGAGTTATTTTACCAATGCAAAACGTTTTTGAATTAACGTTGGCTGAGATATGGGCTTGTAAAGACCATGGTGATATTTGTCAAAAAACACTTAAAATCAAAATAACTCGAAAACAAAAAACGGTAGGTACCAACAATTGTTATCAAAGTCAACATATTTTCTTACGTATAATTGAATGGTGTAATAAAAACTATAGCATTGCATTTAAAATAACGAAGTTGAGGTCTACTTCCGGTAGACCGAAAGTGGTGGCCATCTTGAAAATATTTTAGATTAATAGATCGGAATGAACAACCTATGATACCAAAATTTCAAGCCTCTACGAATAGTGTAACCCAAGAATGTTCTAATGAACCAGTTACGTGAGACACCCTGTATAACTGTATTTAATTATAACATTTAAATGTGTTTTATCTTTTTGGCAGATTTTCCAAAGATTTTCTCTTACCGTAAAATGAATTATTACACTCCAAATTTAAAATATAATGAACTATTTCAATAAGGAAAAACGTTCTAAACATGCAGTATCCAAGGTCAAAGAAAAAAATTAAACCTTTTAAATTACACTTCGTTTTGTAAAATTGTACTTCATTAATTTTTTTTGTTTTTTACATTCAATATCTTTTAACTCAAAAGATCGAAATTGTTGATCAATTTAAAGAAGGGTTGCTTATCTTTGCTTAAAAGATCTTTTGGCTAAAATCTAAGTAATTTTTAAATGAAACTTAGTCATACATTAATTTATAAATTAAGAAGAATTGATGAACTTACCATACCGTGGATTGTTGAACTAACAAAAACAGCCAATGGATCAGGAAATGGTATCGTTGTGTATTGGTTCCACCATCTAGTCATAACTATCGATACATAAAAACCCAAAACGAATGAAATTGGTATCAGATCCATGTAACCTTTACAATATTTAACAATATTTTCAAAAATACTAAAACAAAGATTACAATTTTTTAAATTAACTTCTTAGCTTAATATGTTAAGAAGTACCTTTTAGCATTTTCATCATACACCAATACACATCTATATAAAATACTTAAAAAGTAATAAAGCACCAAGAATATTACTAATTCAAACCAAACCAATTTATAAATACTTCCTCTCCACCTAAAAGAAAATAAATAATCTATTTGATTAAAACTGTATCTTTTAATTTGACTTGTTTATATAACCTCAATTTATTTTATTTGACGTTTTAATTACAAGAAAATTCAGCAAAACAATTGAAAAAAAAACTAACTAGATAATAATTACCTTGTTAATAATTTTAAAAAACATCCTAATCTACTCGTTGCAACTTCTGCCGTATACGTAACCGTCATCTTCACTAAATGAACCAATCCTCCTTCTAAATCTAATTTATTAATGATCACTCACACAGTCATGTTTTTTCTTGGAAATTAGCACGCAAAGTGGAAATCCATCAAAAGAATCAAAGTTAACATTGCCCCATTGGTGGTTAACCCCCTCCATTTTTCTCGGCATGTGACGGTTATCATCATCCATAGATAACAATTTACTAATTCGATCTTATTTTTTAACCCGTAAAATTCATAATAATTAACTCAAAATCAATTCAATTCATAAACATTGAATTAACATGAACTAAATAAAACAATATAATCTATTTGATCCGTTTTATTTAATTAAATTAAGATGAAATTAAATTTCTTTCCATCTTATTCGTTCTTAAACCCAACCTATTTTATGGTTTTCTTCGGTGGTGGGGTTAGAATTAATCCAAATGCGGCTATATTCATTAATCAACTGTCACCTCATAACGTCAAAGCCTCAAAGCGTTTGTAACCGTTAGCGAGAGCGGACCTGTTTCGTTAAAAGAGAAGTTTTTTTTTATTAAAAAAATACAATGCCCAGGTAGAAATAACGTCATAAAACGTCTTCACAATGACGATAATTGTATTTTTAATTGACACGTCGGCTTCGATGCTTCAAAGGTGCGCTAATATAACCATCGTTTGGCCAAATACCCCTCAGTTTTTATAGGTTATCTCCTCAATATAAACATTATCCGTAATTTTTTTAGGACATACGTTGGCGGTCGCACTACGCTACTGGACGTTGCTAAATCGGCGGTTGAAACGTTTGTTAAAATGAGACAGAGAAGCCCAGAAAGTAGGATTGATCGTTATATGTTACTCACTTTTGAGGATCCACCTAATAATATTAAAGCTGGTAATATTTTTAAATGTTTTTAATGATGGTTGTGGTGATAATTGATAACTGAGCAAAGTTGTTAAGTTATAAAATAAATGTTCAAGGTTTATTGGTGAATTTAATGATCGCATTTTTTTAATTTAATTTTGAATAGGTTGGAAAGAAAATTTAGCAACTTTTATGAATGAATTAAAGAATTTGCAATGTTATTCAATGACAACAATGGGTGTTGCAGTGAAACAAGCCTTTGATATTTTAAACATAAATCGAATGACTTCAGGAATAGATACGTATGGCCAAGGAAGGTGTCCCTTTTTCTTGGAAACCTCTGTTATCGTTTTAATAACAGATGGTGGAAAATTATCAAACATTAATGGGGTTCACGAAGAGTTTAATTTACCAATGAACAATACTCTTCCCGGATATGAATTAACGAGGGAGCCATTTCGATGGGACCAAAGACTGTTTTCATTAGTCTTAAGATTATCAGGAACTCCTGCTATAGAAAGAGACACTGGTTTAGTTCCAAGCGATAGTAGCCCAATTGATGCAATGTGTGAAGTAACAGGGGGTAGATCTTACTGCATAACATCTCACAGAATGTTAAATCAATGCATAGACAGCTTGGTACAAAAAGTACAAAATGGTGTTGTAATAAATTTTGAAAAAATTGGTCCAGATCCCCCATTAACAGTTAATGAAAAAGGTGATGAAATCAAGGACGAATTTGTCAAAGACGATTTCGCTCAAGAATTGCCAAATGTAAATGAGCGCGCTATACAAAATACATCTTGGTATACATGTAGGAAGATGATTTATGTTCCAAGAAGCACCCAAAAAGGATATCCAGTGGGTTTTTGGCCGCTACCCGAGTCTTTTTGGCCAGACTCGACCGGTTCAATGTTACCACCTCGCACGGCTCATCCTAATGTTAAATTTACATGCACCAGTTCAGATCCAATGGTTATTGAAAATTTACCTTTCGATAAATATGAATTGGAACCATCTCCTTTAACACAATTTATATTAGCAAGGAAGCAACCTACAATTTGTTGGCAGGTAAAATTTTTATTAATAAATAATTAACAAATTTTTATTGTTCACAGTAAATTAATAGAAAAGATGAAATTGAATCAAAATTAATATTTCAAATAAGAACTGATATAGAGCAGAAATATATAGAAGAATATAATAAAATAATATATAACGCAATTTTAAATCTATACTAAGTTATACTATTATCAGATTCAAAAGATTTTACCCCTCAATTTGAAAGCCAATAACAAAGAAACTACTCCATAGAAAAAATTGGGACTAGTTTTGTTTGACGCGTAATTTAATTCTTTATAATGTGTAGTAATTTCATTTTTTGTCACATATTCCTGTAGTAATTATCGCAGGTATAAAGAAAAAATGTACCCGATTTTGGCCAATCTGAGAAGGAGCTCGACTTTTTTATCTCAAATTTTTTTCTCACAAACTGTTTGGCAAAAAAATTTCAAATTTGAACTAGTATTAGCTTGATGTGTTCCTAATAAAGGGCATATTTTATTTTTTCAATATTTCATATAGTTTCTCGGTTAAATTGGTTACAGTTATTTCAAAAACAACTGGGCAGATGTCAACGCGGTTTTCACCAAAATAAAGTGGTTCACAGCTTATTTCAAGCAGCCTCTTTTAAAAACATTTAGCCCTTATAATTTCGAAACGAAACAAGATATTGTAAAAATTTAAATGAGGGTTCATATACTACTTTCCAAACTTAAGAAAAGAATGAAAACAGAAGGATATAAATGAAAACAGAAGGATTCTCTTCTAATTTCATTTATATGTATTACACGTAAAAATTCCAATTAATATTTATTAAGAAAAGAAGTTTTATTCAGTCTCAAAGTTACATTTTTAAAAATTTACAAAGTTAAAACCAAAAACATAGGTGCATAACCTGACTAACTGTGATTTTCCACGAAACTATGAAATATTGATAAAATAAAATATACCCCTCATTAAAAACACATCAAATTATTACTACTTCAAATTTAAAATTTTTTCGCCCAACAGTTTTTGAGCACAAAAAAAATTGCAAAGTTGAGCTTGCACGAGTGAGTGAAAAAAATTTAAACTGCTACATATTATAAAAAATTAAATTATGCGTCAAACAAACTAGTCTTTGTTATTCGCCTTCAAAGAAAGGGGTAAAATCTTTTGAATTCGATAATAAGTATATTATTGCCATATTACAAGTGGTATTTAATTCTAAACGTCATGTTTCACTCTTATAGTTTTCTTAACTTTGTTTTTTACTCAGAAAAAACTGAATAAGTAAAAGCATGTATTTCATTAATTAATTTTACTTAAAAATAAATGAAAGTTTAGAGTTTGCTATAAAATCTTTAAACTGGATGAAGAAGGTATGTAAGATGCCATTTTCATAAAAAATTCAAATAACTCTAATCTATTTGTCAAGTTCAACGTCTAGTTTCTCGATTTTATAGCCAATGACTGAATTTGCAATTATTTTTAATGAAATACATGCCTTTACTTACTCGTTCTTTTTAAGTAAACGGATTTTTTTTAATAATAAGAGTGGAAAAGGTTTTAGAATTAAATTCCACTTGAAATGTGGAAATAATGCATTAAATTCTCTTTTTTTATTGTCTTCTACATATTCTTGCTCTGTGTCGATTTTTAGTGAATCACTCTGTATTATCAATGTGCAAGAGAAAGTGACTAAGACCACAAATTTTGAGGTATTAACATCTTCTGATTATAAAATCAATTATTTTGTTTATTTATATATTTTGTTATCAATTATCCCCTTACTTTAAATACGAATAAGTAGTCCATTAAAAGACCAATAAACCGAAAAAGTGTACACGATTTCGGACGATTTAGTAAGAAACTCTACTTTGCGATTTTTTTCTCAAAAACTATATGACGATAAAAATTCAAATTTGAATTGGTGGTAACTTGATTTCTTTGTAATGAGAGGCTTATTCTATTGTATCAATATTCCATATGGTTTCACGGAAAATCGCGTTTTAATTCAAATGGTTATTTAAAAAATGACTGGGATTTCTACGCGATTTTAATCGAAATATGTCAAATAAAGAATTAAAGGGAATCAAAACGTTTTGAAGACTGTACAGCAACAGTTATGAGGAAATCCATGTTTTATTGATTCATGGAGTGCCACCCATGTTTCTGGAATAATTTATGAAAGAGTGCTTGAGATATCTGTATGCTTTTCAACGCTTATACTGTCTTTCAAATGATTATTTTTCCTCAAAGTCCCATCTATTCTTAAATAGTTCTCGTCATGTTTTGGGTTAAATTGGTATACATATAATAATTTTATTTAAAATTTTAAATATCCTTTTATCTCCATAGACATAAAGGCGCTATGTATAGTCTAAGCAACACCAGCTCCATCTTTTCGATTCTATTCAGAATGAAAGGAACCCTCGTATTCCCGCATTGTTTATTCCTGTTTTTCAGTTGGCTTTCTTTGTAACACTTTTAAATCCGATAATAGTAATGATTTTTCTAAACAATATAGCTTTTATAATATGTATTTGAAATTAAAAAAGACTGTATTTAATTTGAAGAAATACTAAACTAGTAGCTAATTCTAATTTCATACGTTTGTAATGGTTTCTATATTGTATTCTTATTTACATATTGCGTACTTTCACACGTCATAACAAGATACATAGAGGCAATAAAAATAGAAAGGCAAAAGATATATTATAATCTAAACACATAGGTGAGTAAGCAAGGGCCTGATCAATTAACGGTATGAGTATCAGATTTTTTTATTGCTTTAATCAGGTTGGTGTTCAAAAAGAATACATCAAGACTATTTGTCTTTTTTGAGAGGTGCATGAGATTATATCTCTCATGCGGGTGCGGGAAACATATCTAGAGGGGCACAGGCATAGAGGAAACAATGCTATTCCCCACATTAGCAAAGAAATGATTAAAGCCGTTGGTAACAACATTTGTCATCTGTTTGCTTCTTTTTATTGGATTACAGTTCCTAATAATACTAGAGTGTTTTTAGAGTTGTTTATGAAGTTGCTGTTTGTTGCTAGTTTCTTACTCTCTTATGTATAGTTTATATAGGGCAGATGACTGTTTGAGTTTAAAATAATTAACAAATTTTTATTGTTCACAGTAAATTAATAGAAAAGATGAAATTGAATCAAAATTAATATTTCAAATAAGAACTGATATAGAGCAGGAACATATAGAAGACTATAAAATAAGATGATATAACACAATTTTAAATCTATACTAACAATAAGTTATACTAACAAGGAGACATCGCAGTTGACTCTTCACTAATTTTGATACATTTTTTGTGGTGAACCTATGTTGAATATGTATCACTTTTACCAGTTTTTGATCCAATGCCCTTTCTAAGGGACGTAATTTATTTTTTAAGTTTTACCATGTTTAAAGTTCATTTTATATGTCGCAAGGAAAAATCGAATTTCAATGACTACATATAGCATGGTGGGTGATCCCAGGATCGAGACTCGAAATCGACTTATTTTTTCAACATATTATTTTTTTATTGTCTATATTCATTTTTGTTAATCAGTAATAAAAAATTCAAAATTGTTGTTTATATAAATAATACACAAAAATAATGTGATCGTAAGATTGCACAAATGTGTATTTTTTTTCATCTATTTCATGGCTGGTACTGGTTGATGGCTTGTTTTCCATAGTTGTTGATGCCGTGTTTAATAAAATATTCGAAACGTTTGCAAACGATGCTATACAACACCTAACAAACCATTTTTAAAATAAAAGTTTCGAAAGTAAATAAAATATCAAAATGTGATTCCTTCGTATACGCATTTCTAACAAAAACTAAACAGTACGACTTTTCATCCTTTATTTCGGAGGAAATAAACGATTATTTATGTTAACTACAATTTTAAGTTTTATTATTGATTTACAAAAATGAATATAGATTATAAAAAAAATAGTAAGTTAAAAAAATAAATCGATTTCGTGTCTCGATCTTAGGACTTTGGAACCAAAGCTCGGCGATCACCCACCGCGCTCTACGAAGTTGTTAAAAATCGATTTTTCCTTGCGACATATAAAATGAACTTTAAACGTGTTGAAATTTAAAAAATAAATTACGTCCTTTGCAAGGGGCATTGAATTAAAAGGTCTGGTGAAAGTGATACATATTCAATATAGATTCACCATAAAAAAATTTATCTAAATTGGTGAAGAGTCAACTGTGATGTCTCCTTGTAACTATATTATTGCCATATTACAAGTGGAATTTAATTCTAAATTAAAAAGTCATATTTCACTCTTATAGTTTTTTTTTAACTTTGTTGTTTACTCAGAAAAAAGTTCGGTGTTCGCTATAAAATCTTCAAACTGGATGAAGAGGGTACATAAGATGCTGTTTTCATAAAAAATTAAAATAACTCTATTACCTATTTATCAAGTTAGACGTCTCATTTCTCGATTTTATAGACAGCGACTGAATCTGCAATTATTTTTAATGAAATATAAGACTACTTACTCGTTCTTTTTAAGTAAACGGCACTTTTTTTAAATAATAAGAGTGAAAAAGGTTTTAGAATTAAATTCCGCTTGAAACGTGGAAATAATGCACCAAATGTAACATCAATAGGCGGATAGTTATAGTAGTAGGTGTTAAATTCTCTTATTTTATTATCTTCTACATATTCTTGCTCTGTGTCGATT
This sequence comes from Onthophagus sagittarius, assembly GCA_036711965.1. Lineage (NCBI taxonomy): Eukaryota > Metazoa > Arthropoda > Insecta > Coleoptera > Scarabaeidae > Onthophagus > Onthophagus sagittarius. Next base: position 10,086,554 of record JASERS010000005.1, on the reverse strand, counting down.
TTTAGTGAATCACTCTGTATTATTAATGTACAAGAGAAAGTGACTGAGACCACAAATTTTGAGGTATTAACATCTTCCGATTATAAAATCAATTATTTTGTTTATTTATATATTTTGTTATCAATTATCCGTTCACTTTAAATAAGAATAAGTAGTCCATTAAAAGACCGATAAACCGAAAAAATGTACACGATTTCGGACGATTTAGTAAGAAACTCTACTTTGCGATTTTTTTCTCAAAAACTATATGACGATAAAAATTCAAATTTGAATTGGTGGTAACTTGATTTGTTTGTAATGAGAGGCTTATTCTATTTTATCAATATTCCATATGGTTTCACGGAAAATCGCGTTTTAATTCAAACGGTTATTTAAAAAATGACTGGGATTTCTACGCGATTTTAATCGAAATATGTCAAATAATGAATTAAAGGGAAACAAAAGGTTGTTGAAGACTGTACAGCAACAGTTGTGAAAAGATCCATGCTTTATTGATTCATGGAGTACCCATGTTTCTGGAATAATTAATGAAAGAGTGCTTAAGATATGTGTATGCTTTTCAACGCTTATATTGTCTTTCAAATGATTATTTTTCTTAAAATCCCATCTATTCTTAAATAGTTCTCGTCATGTTTTGGGAAAAATTGGTATACGTATAATAATTTTATTTAAAATTTTGAATATCCTTTTATCTCCATAGACATAAAGGCGCTATGTAACACTTTTAAATCCGATAATAGTAATGATTTTTCTAAACAATATAGCTTTTATAATATGTATTTGAAATTAAAAAAGACTGTATTTAATTTGAAGAAATACTAAACTAGTAGCTAATTCTAATTTCATACGTTTGTAATGGTAATGTAAATTCTATATTGTATTCTTATTTACATATTGCGTACTTTCACACGTCATAACAAGATACATAGAAGCAATAAAAATAGAAAGGTAAAAGATATATGATAATCCAAACACATAGGAGAGTGAGCAAGGGCCTGGTCAATTAACAGTATGAGTATCAGATTTTTTATTGCTTTAATCAGGTTGGTGTTTAAAAAGAATACATCAAGACTATTTGTGTTTTTTGAGAGGTGAATGAGATTATATCTTTCATGCGGGTGCAGGAAACATATTTAGAGGGGCACAGGCATAGAGGAAACAATGCTATTCCCCACATTAGCAAAGAAATGATTAAGGCTGTTGGTAACAACATTTGTCATCTGTTTGCTTCTTTTTATTGGATTACAGTTCCTAATAACACCAGAGTGTTTTTAGTTGTTTATGAAGTTGCTGTTTGCTGCTAGTTTCTTACTCTCTTATGTATAGTTTATATAGGGCAGATGACTGTTTGAGTTTATCTCTTAGTTTTTTTAATGCTATTATTATTAAGCCAACAAATCTTATAAACTTCAAAATAAGCGATATTGCACGTTTTGACCTTGAAAATTTCCTGTTTGGATTCATATAGGATCATCATTAAACGCGAAGTTTATTTCAGAAAATTGTCTGTTTGGGTCTATATTATAGGATCATCAATAAACGCGACGTTTATTTCCTTCACGCCTCTATAAAACTTCCTAAAAGTCCCACATCAGTAATAGGTCTATATTAGAGTCTAGTTTTTTATCAGTTTGCAAGATCGAGGCCCTGAACTCAGACAAAATTGTCTTATGTAGTATAGATGTTGCTTTCAACTCAATAATGTCGTAATAAATCATTTTTTCTATAATGTAGGCCCCAAAAGTAATTTATATTATTTAGACATAATTGTCTTCCAATCATTAAGACAAAATACAGGAATGTAATTTTTTTGCAATGTTTGACCTTTATCTAAAAGGATATGAGTCATAATCTCTATAGATAACTGTTTAAATATAAACAAGAAAAAACCACAATGTATCTCTAAAGATATTTCTTTGATAGTATGAGGGAAAGTTTTAAACTACTGTAAGTTGTATCAATTTAATAATTTTTGTTGGCCATCTATTTCGGACCAAAGATTACAGTATTCATTATTTGGTGGAGCTACTTTATAAATATATTTTATTATAAATTGTATATAGTTGATATAATGTTGTTCATTTTGTTCACTAAACGACATATTATAATACTCTAGACTACAGATTATTAAAAATGTTAAAGCGAATTATAAAATAAGAAGTGTCCTCAATTTTGAATCAATCAATTCTAAATGGTAATTGCGGATTTTTAACCTTTTGACTGCACCACGCGTTTTGAGATTTTGTGCTCGCTGTGCGCGTTGAGTTCAGTGGTTACGTATTTATTCGTGTAGAGCAGTTTGACGAATTTGGATGTGGTGACCATATTCGTGTATAAGAATAAGAATCACAGATTGTTTTTTTAATAAGAATATTCGCAAAGGGTGAGAAATGAAGAATACATGACACAAATGTAAAGAACATATATTTCAAAAATTTGTGCTTTTAACACCTTACATATAATTAATGTTTTTTAGTAAAGGTACAATAAATACATAAAGAAACATTACAGGGTTTACATATGTAACGAGATTCTTTACGCTTTTGCCTTTTTATGCATACAAAATAACGTTTTGTTAGGTTCGGTTTTGATGCTGTTGCAGGCAGGAATGTTGGAAAATGTCTAGCTGTTAAGCGTAATAATGAATTGGCACCTTCTGGACGCCTACCAGATTAATTGCGTCGTTGGGGTGTATGATATGCATGAAGTAATTACTTTATCAAATTTATTTAAAATTCTCCTACTGGTTGTTGGTTTGGATTTACGTTATTCACAAAACGACATACTATAATACACTAGACTACAGATTATTAAAAATGTTAATGCGAATTATAAAATAAGAAGTGTCCTCAATTTTGAATCAATCAATTCTAAATGGTAATTGCAGATTTTTAACCTTTTGACTGCACCACGAGTTTTGAGATTTTGTGCTCGCTGTGCGCGTTGATTTCAGTGGTTACGTATTTATTCGTGTAGAGCAGTTTGACGAATTTGGATGTGGTGACCATGTTCGTGTATAAGAATAAGAATCACAGATTGTTTTTTTAATAAGAATATTCGCAAAGGGTGAGAAATGAAGAATACATGACACAAATGTTAAGAAAATATATTTCAAAAATTTGTGCTTTTAACACCTTACATATAATTAATGTTTTTTAGTAAGGTACAACACATAAAGAAACATTACAGGGTTTACATATGTAACGAGATTCTTTACGCTTTTGCCTTTTTATGCATACAATACAACGTTTTGTTAGATTCGGTTTTGATGCTGTTGCAGGCAGGAATGTTGGAAAATGTCTAGCTGTTAGGCGTAATAATGAATTGGCACCTTCTGGACGCCTACCAGATTGATTGTGTTGTTGGGGTGTATGATATGCATGAAGTAATTGCTTTATCAAATTTATTTAAAATTCTCCTACTGGTTGTTGGTTTGGATTTAACTGATTATAGAAGCATTCAAAACTGCTAAATCGAATAAATAGAAAAATGTTTTCTTATACCATTTTAATAACCTTCTCACTGTTTTGGTTGAATTTAGTATCATATGACTTTTGTCAATAGAGCCCATGTTTTGATTGTAATCTAGAATGGAGACTGGCTTGAGCACATTTTCACCAGAATTTCGATCAACTTTATTAGAAGGCGCCAATTCATTGGTGTGCATTGTTGATAACATCTCTCTTATCATGTCATTTGATTGCTAATAGGTTTTTGCTTGCTCTGCTTTCAATATCACCTGCCTTCAATTTGTTGTTCATAAGAGGCGTACCCTTGCGATTAGCTATTACAGTGCCACATGCATTTGATTTATTTTAAAATAAATGGGACAATAGTATGGGACTTGTATACCAGTTATCGACGTATTGTATATGCCCTTTATTCAAATAGGCATTTATAAGAGTTAACACTATATTGCCCGATTTACCAAGATTTGCAACGCCATAATTGACCATCTCTGTAGTACCTCCTGTGTAAACAATAAAGTCTTGCAAAACGGGTTACGTCTTAACCCGTTTTGCAATCACACAACGAAGAATTTTATACCAAAACAGTGACGCTTTGATGGTATGTATTGGATGAACAAACGTCCCTTGAATAACAGAAGGCTTTCATCAATTTTCTCTAAATGTATATTTCAAATGATCAACAAGAATTCTGATTTTGCGCAGAGAATCCACAGAAACTAGCGCTGAAGTATTGTCAGTAAAATGAATTAGTCGCAAAAGCAGCAAATATCTGTCTCTTGACATTATTTGTGCAAATGCTAATCATTCAAACATTTTTCACCTGCGACATTAGAAGATTGATTGTGAATAAGCAATACATTTCTTTGAGGTCCATATCCTTCCAATGCTTGAGACGAGATTGAAGTTTAGTTGAATTTTACGAGTTAACAAATTGGAAATATAAGTTTGTTTGCTTAGATATTTCTGTCACTATGTCTTCTGTGAAAAACATTTTGAAGCACTCTAATTCCGTAGAACCAGCGTTTTCCCTCGTAGGGAAAGAATGCACATCATTGAAATCATGAATTTTGGGAGTAAAGGATTTTGCGTCTTTCCATTTATACTCGTTATTAATCTGTTTTCGTTTTTTGCACGGCCGTTCTTCAAAGTCATCACCTGTTTTATCAGATTCACTCATCAACATTGTTCTTCTGATGATGTATCGATAAGAAATTCTTTGCTATGAGTCTGCATTATTTCCTCTAACTTAGCATCAGTAAGACTTGTTTTTCCTTTCTTTTTCATCTTCGATTAAAAACTTAAAAGTTTATATAATTATTTAATTATATTTATTAATAATATAATGTTTACCTATTAGTAATATTTTAAGTAAAAAACTTACAATCAATTGTAGATAATTAATGTAAATATTCGCTTATAACTTATAATAAATAATTCACTTATTCACGATACGTACTTCACGAAATGCAAGAGGCAGCTTTTTGTTCAATTTTTTGGCAACTTTTTGTCAATTTTGGTTGGAACATGCTCACAAATGTTTGTAAACCTTGTATAATATTCTGCGAATATAGTCGTGTCGAGCACTATACCAATAAACTAAATATATACAAGAGGCGAAAATATTCGTTCAGAGCGTATGGGGAACATATTTTTTGGACGAACATATACGTTCAGAGCAGTCAAAGAGTTAATGATATACGCAAACGAAGTACGCAAGATTTTTTAGATTCTTTAAAATATAACGATTTTATGAAGAAATCTTGAAGATATTTAAAAAAATTATATCTATAAACAGGTTTCATATACAGAATTAAGAAACAGTGATTAAATCGGATTCTATCATTATTGATTCGAAATATGAAGTTTGGTAATAATCAATTTTTGTTTTGAAATAGGTTTTCGTTGCAAATAGTTATAAAAACTCGGATGTTGGCCATCCATTTGGATATTTGAAAGCAAGCACGAACTTAAACTGTGTTAACCTCTTTGTGATGCCTTATAATTATCCTGTTCTACTGCCCTTACTAGACGAATTATTTAAGGTTAGACAAAAAAATTATTTCATTAAAATCCAAGAAACTCCTTTATTTTATCAACCTCTATTAGGTACACAGATGTAAGCCGACGAACGATTGGAGGAATCAATTTCAAAATTATTTAAGAACTTTACCTGTGTATTACGCCACACCGTTGCGAAGAGCTTTAACTAGAATGGGTACGAGTCTTTGATATAAAGATATTAATTTGATTTTTAATTCAATTTTTTTTGTAATTTAGGGGCTCCAGTTGCTTTAGCTTCATCGTTAGTACCGGAAAATGCCGATAACTGCCTTAGTTATTCCGTAATGAACTACTTAAAGAAGATGAAAAATCAAGCAAAGAATGAATATGATAGATTGTGTAATGAAATTATACAAAGACAAAGCTCAGTAATTGATAAAACCCAATTTAATCTTCACAAATTCAATTCATCCCTAATTTTTTTAGATGCCATCAAAAGCCATTTTTAATACGCCTGAACAATTTCGGATCCTTCCAAAAGTAACATTAAAAAAAGATCTTATCAGCCACCCACTTTTGGTTGATAAATTCTCGAATTTAAAAGAACAACTCATGGAACAGGGCAATTTATTCGTGGGGGCTTTAGACAAAGAGCGTCACACCGTCAGTTTTCGCAACGCTTTTGATATTCCGCGAAATCGATTAATGCAGCAAGTTGCGAGGATGCGAAACAATTTCCTTCAATCGGAATACGTAGCTTTAGACCAGGACAGTGCCCATTCACTTCCGATTTCGCAAATGGGCAATTATCAAGAGTACCTTAAAAAACAAACTCCTCAATTACGCGAAATTGAATCGGCCCCAGTTAGACAACACATGTTTGGAAATCCATTTAAAATTGATAAACGAATGATGGTAATTTTTATCATTTTTTTTTTTCAATGATTTGATGTAATTTTTTTTAAGGTTGATGAGGCTGATATAGATTTAGTGAGTTCTCCCGGTACAAATAAATCAAATAAACGACCCAACACTGATCTAACGGCGAATAATCGACCGAGCAAAAGAAAACCTGGTCCTTTGCCTAGAGATTTAGTGGTGAGACGTCCGAGTGCGACGGATAGTTTAACACCGCCTCAAAGTCCTTTGATTCCTTTTGCGCCTTCTCCAGTGCCTTGGTAAATTTGATTAAATTTTTTTAATTAATAAAATTAAAACAAAATTTTAGGTTAAATGCAATTGATAAAGAGATAATTAACGTAGAAGAAAAGCCAAACTTATCAACAGTGGTTGCTGTTAATGGGCTCGATTCAAATGTGATCTTGGAAAGACCTCGGTCACCTTCCCCAACATTAGATGTACCATTTTATAATTCATCTGAACCGTTTACACCTATAAGACCTTTGTTAAATCAACATACTTATTCCTCAGTGGAAAACAATCATCAAAATGATAACACATATTCAATGAATTACGACTCGGATATTTCGCAAATACTTAAAGAGGCCAATAATATTAATAATTCCGTTGTGAAAGAGAAAATAGAAGTTAAGCCACAAAATGTATGTTACAAAAATAAGCCGAAATGTTGTTTCAAATTTTATGTTTTTAGATATCTTTTGATACAAAGCAAGACATTGATGAGCAAAATCTTCAAATAAGAAAAACGTTAAATATGTTGGTGAGAAGACCTGGAAGGAACTTTAAGGAACTTTTTGAAAACATAAAAACGTTGAAAGGGGACACTCAAGTACAAGTGGCGATTGTAAAATTAGTGATACAAGAGTCGTTGAGGTTTAAGAGGAGACATTTGGCAAATTTGTTAGAAGAGCACATCCAGAGTATGTTGAATGATGGTTAAGTAAAGTTTAAGCTTTTTTTTTACTTTTTTTGTTAAGTGTAATTTAAAGATTTTAAAGATAAAAAAGTTAAAGAATTTGTACATACTGAAAAAAAAATCAAAAAGTAAAGATTTTAGTTTGTAAATTTTGTATCGCAATCGAATGAAAGTTTTTTGATGAAAAATACAGGCTAATTCGTAAGTTATCCAGTTGATCTTATTTTTGTAGACTCTGCGAGACACCTCGGGGTCCACCACCATCACCACCACCTCCACAATCCCAACTCGACGTAACCATCGCGTACGTAAATAACACACGATTCGAATCCAATCAAATAAATTCAAACAAAAATTACGATGAGGAATCAAAACGAATTTTTTTATCAAAAAACATTTTTATCATTTTTTAGTGTCGTTAAGTGTACAAAATGTTTTAAGAAGTAATTAATGTTAAGTGTAAATGACTTTATAATTGCAATAAATGATTTATTTAAATAATAAACGACACTTCATTATTTCAATCTTTTTCTGACGAAAATTAAACGATTTCAAATATAAACACCTTTATTTTTTAATTTAAACGTTATCATATTATCGATTTTGATCTTATATAAAAACAATCTTACTCTATAAAGATCTTATATAAAAATTATGAATTATTTTTGATATTTATCGGACGGAGAGTCAATTTGTTTCTTAAAATTATTAGTTTTAAACTTTGCGTATTTTATCTTAACATTCTATAAAGCTATCAAAAAGTCTTAAACAATAAATTTGAAATTGATTTACAACGAAATAATGATTTTAATGTTAAGAGAGGCTAAGGAGAGTTTGGTGGAATTATGGGTTGGGAACTTTCTTCAATAGTTTCTTTAAATTGTCACCAAGGGGGCAAAATATGATATAGTGAGGAAGAAATAGTTTGGTTCTAATGATGGAAAATATGTAAAATAGAATATGATAGCCATGGCTTAGGCTATAACAGCTAAAAACAAATAATAACACTTATGTTGAGGTTTGATTTTAAACTGGATCAGATTGCAACTTTATTCTTATTATTTGCATGATGTGGGCTGAGTATACAAAAAAGTGAAGGGGTGTGAAATACTGAAGTAGTAAAATTGAATAGACTGATAATGAAGGATGATACGAAAGGAATTTGTGCAAAAGATACTTAAGAAAAATCTAAATCTACCTTTTTTAAGCAACATATTTAGACATGAAATAAATGCATACAAAAAGAAATCAATTTAAACAGATACATTCCCAGGAAACACACTTCAATAAAGAAAAGATCACAGATTTATCATTTTTTAAAAATCAATTCTGCGTCAAAAAATTGTGTTTGTGCTGGTTTCTTGCCACCTAGAGAAAACGTTTGGGGCGTGCATTTCCTGGGCCATATCCTAAAACCTATCTCTCCCACTTATCGCGTTCATATCAGTTAAATAATGCAAATCTTGTAATTCTTGGAATTTTTCGTGATCGCGAATGTGCGCGTAATTTGCTGATAAGCATATTAAACAATGAACAAGACTTAAAATAATTAATAAACAAGAAGCAGTCGCTAAAATAAACAATATTTCCGCTTTTTCGACGTAATCTTTACAAAATTGTTTCACTTCTTGATCGGAACAGACTTTCATGTGTTCTTGGCGATGATTTTCAGGGAAAAAGAAATAAAATTGGGTGAAATCAATGCAATCGCGTCGATATTGAACGCGTGGATTATCACATATGTATAGTGAGGAAGAAATAGATTGGATACAATGTTGGAAAATATGTCAGTGGCTCCCTCAGAATTGATGTGTTGAAAAAATAGAATATGATAACTATGGCTTAGGCTATAACAGCTAATAACAAATGATATTACTTATGTTGAGGTTTGATTTTATACTGGATCAGGTTGCAACTTTATTCTTATTGTTTGCATGATGCGGGCTGAGTATACAAAAAAGTGAAGGGGCGTGAAATACTGAAGTAGTAAAATTGAATAGATTGATAATGAGGGATGATAACGAAAGGAATTAATGCAAAGGATATATACGAAGAATCTAAATCTATCTTTTTAAGCAACATATTTAAACATGAAATAAATGCATACAAAAAGAAATCAATTTAAACAGATACATTCCCAGGAAACACACTTCAATAAAGAAAAGATCACAGATTTATCATTTTTTAAAAATCAATTCTGTGTCAAGAAATTGTGTTTGTGCTGGTTTCTTGCCACCTAGAGAAAACGTTTGGGGCGTGCATTTCCTGGGCCATATCCTAAAACCTATCTCTTCCACTTATGGCGTCCATATCAGTTAAATAATGCAAATCTTGGAATTTTTCGTGATCGCGAATGTGCGCGTAATTTGCAGATAAGCACATTAAATAATGAACAAGACTTAAAATGATTAATAAACAAGAAGCAGTCGCTAAAATAAACAATATTTCCGCCTTTTCGACGTAATCTTTACAAAATTGTTTCACTTCTTGATCGGAACAGACTTTCATGTGTTCTTGGCGATAATTTTCAGGGAAAAAGAAATAAAATTGGGTGAAATCAATGCAGTCGCAACGATTTTGAACGCGTGGATTATCACACATGTATAATGAGGAAGAAATAGTTTGGATACAATGTTGGAAAATATGTCAGTGTCTCCCTCAGAATTGATGTAATGAAAAAATAGAATATGATAACCATGGCTTAGGCTATAACAGCTAATAACAAATGATATTACTTATGTTGAGGTTTGATTTTATACTGGATCAGGTTGCAATTTAATTATTATTATTTGCATGATGCAGGCTGAAGTAGTAAAATTGAATAAATTGATAATGAGGGATGATATGAAAGGAATTTGTGCAAAAAATATTTAAGAAGAATCTAAATCTACCTTTTTAAGCAACATATTTAAACGTGAAATAAATGCATACAAAAAGAAATCAATTTAAACAGATAAATTCCCAGGAAACATACTTCAATAAAGAAACGATCACAGATTTATCATTTTTTAAAAATCAATTCTGCGTCAAGAAATTTTGTTTGTGCTGGTCTCTTGCCACCTAGAGAAAACGTTTGGGGCGTGCATTTCCTGGGCCATATCCTAAAACCTATCTCTTCCACTTATCGCGTCCATATCAGTTAAATAATGCAATCGCTAAAATAAGCAGTCGCTAAAATAAACAATATTTCCGCCTTTTCGACGTAATCTTTACAAAATTGTTTCACTTCTTGATCGGAACAGACTTTCATGTGTTCTTGGCGATGATTTTCAGGGAAAAAGAAATAAAATTGGGTGAAATCAATGCAGTCGCGACGATTTTGAACGCGTGGATTATCACACATGAATAGTGAGGAAGAAATAGATTGGATACAATGTTGGAAAATATGTCAGTGGCTCCCTCAGAATTGATGTGTTGAAAAAATAGAATATGATAACTATGGCTTAGGCTATAACAGCTAATATCAAATGATATTACTTATGTTGAGGTTTGATTTTATACTGGATCAGGTTGCAACTTTATTCTTATTGTTTGCATGATGCGGGCTGAATATACAAAAAAGTGAAGGGGTGTGAAATACTGAAGTAGTAAAATTGAATAGACTGATAATGAGGGATGATACGAAAGGAATTTGTGCAAAAAATACTTAAGAAAAATCTAAATCTACCTTTTTAAGCAACACATTTAGACATGAAATAAATGCATACAAAAAGAAATCAATTTAAACAGATACATTCCCAGGAAACACACTTCAATAAAGAAAAGATCACAGATTTATCATTTTTTAAAAATCAATTCTGCGTCAAGAAATTGTGTTTGTGCTGGTTTCTTGCCACCTAGAGAAAACGTTTGGGGCGTGCATTTCCTGGGCCATATCCTAAAACCTATCTCTCCCACTTATTGCGTCCATATCAGTTAAATAATGCAAATCTTGTAATTCTTGGAATTTTTCGTGATCGCGAATGTGCGCATAATTTGCAGATAAGCACATTAAATAATGAACAAGACTTAAAATAATTAATAAACAAGAAGCAGTCGCTAAAATAAACAATATTTCCGCTTTTTCGACGTAATCTTTACAAAATTGTTTCACTTCTTGATCGGAACAGACTTTCATGTGTTCTTGGCGATGATTTTCAGGGAAAAAGAAATAAAATTGGGTAAAATCAATGCAGTCGCGACGATTTTGAACGCGTGGATTATCACACATGTATAATGAGGAAGAAATAGTTTGGATACAATGTTGGAAAATATGTCAGTGTCTCCCTCAGAATTGATGTAATGAAAAATAGAATATGATAGCCATGGCTTAGGCTATAACAGCTAATAACAAATAATATTACTTATGTTGAGGTTTGATTTTATACTGGATCAGGTTGCAACTTTATTCTTATTGTTTGCACGATGCGGGCTGAGTATACAAAAAAGTGAAGGGGTGTGAAATACTGAAGTAGTAAAAATGAATAGACTGATAATGAGGGATGATACGGAAGGAATTTGTGCAAAAGATACTTAAGAAAAATCTAAACCTACCTTTTTAAGCAACATATTTAGACATGAAATAAATGCATACAAAAAGAAATCAATTTAAACAGATACATTCCCAGGAAACACACTTCAATAAAGAAAAGATCACAGATTTATCATTTTTTAAAAATCAATTCTGTGTCAAGAAATTGTGTTTGTGCTGGTTTCTTGCCACCTAGAGAAAACGTTTGGGGCGTGCATTTCCTGGGCCATATCCTAAAACCTATCTCTTCCACTTATCGCATCCATATCAGTTAAATCATGCAAATCTTGTAATTCTTGGAATTTTTCGTGATCGCGAATGTGCGCGTAATTTGCAGATAAGCACATTAAATAATGAACAAGACTTAAAATAATTAATAAACAAGAAGCAGTCGCTAAAATAAACAATATTTCCGCCTTTTCGACGTAATCTTTACAAAATTGTTTCACTTCTTGATCGGAACAGACTTTCATGTGTTCTTGGCGATGATTTTCAAGGAAAAAGAAATAAAATTGGGTGAAATCAATGCAGTCGCGACGATTTTGAACGCGTGGATTATCACACACGTATAGTGAGGAAGAAATAGTTTGGATACAACGTTGGAAAATATGTCAGTGGCTCCCTCAGAATTGATGTGTTGAAAAAATAGAATATGATAACTATGGCTTAGGCTATAACAGCTAATATCAAATGATATTACTTATGTTGAGGTTTGATTTTATACTGGATCAGGTTGCAACTTTATTCTTATTGTTTGCATGATGCGGGCTGAATATACAAAAAAGTGAAGGGGTGTGAAATACTGAAGTAGTAAAATTGAATAGACTGATAATGAGGGATGATACGAAAGGAATTTGTGCAAAAAATACTTAAGAAAAATCTAAATCTACCTTTTTAAGCAACACATTTAGACATGAAATAAATGCATACAAAAAGAAATCAATTTAAACAGATACATTCCCAGGAAACACACTTCAATAAAGAAAAGATCACAGATTTATCATTTTTTTAAAATCAATTCTGTGTCCAGAAATTGTGTTTGTGCTGGTTTCTTGCCACCTAGAGAAAACGTTTGGGGCGTGCATTTCCTCTGCCATATCCTAAAACCTATCTCTTCCACTTATCGCGTCCATATCACTTAAATAATGCAATCGCTAAAATAAGCAGTCGCTAAAATAAACAATATTTCCGCCTTTTCGACGTAATCTTTACAAAATTGTTTCACTTCTTGATCGGAACAGACTTTCATGTGTTCTTGGCGATGATTTTCAGGGAAAAAGAAATAAAATTGGGTGAAATCAATGCAGTCGCGACGATTTTGAACGCGTGGATTATCACACATGAATAGTGAGGAAGAAATAGATTGGATACAATGTTGGAAAATATGTCAGTGGCTCCCTCAGAATTGATGTGTTGAAAAAATAGAATATGATAACTATGTCTTAGGCTATAACAGCTAATAACAAATGATATTACTTATGTTGAGGTTTGATTTTATACTGGATCAGGTTGCAACTTTATTCTTATTGTTTGCATGATGCGGGCTGAATATACAAAAAGTGAAGGGGTGTGAAATACTGAAGTAGTAAAATTGAATAGACTGATAATGAGGGATGATACGAAAGGAATTTGTGCAAAAAATACTTAAGAAAAATCTAAATCTACCTTTTTAAGCAACACATTTAGACATGAAATAAATGCATACAAAAAGAAATCAATTTAAACAGATACATTCCCAGGAAACACACTTCAATAAAGAAAAGATCACAGATTTATCATTTTTTAAAAATCAATTCTGCGTCAAGAAATGGTGTTTGTGCTGGTTTCTTGCCACCTAGAGAAAACGTTTGGGGCGTGCATTTCCTGGGCCATATCCTAAAACCTATCTCTTCCACTTATCGCATCCATATCAGTTAAATAATGCAAATCTTGTAATTCTTGGAATTTTTCGTGATCGCGAATGTGCGCGTAATTTGCTGATAAGCACATTAAATAATGAACAAGACTTAAAATAATTAATAAACAAGAAGCAGTCGCTAAAATAAACAATATTTCCGCTTTTTCGACGTAATCTTTACAAAATTGTTTCACTTCTTGATCGGAACAGACTTTCATGTGTTCTTGGCGATGATTTTCAGGGAAAAAGAAATAAAATTGGGTGAAATCAATGCAGTCGCGACGATCTTGAACGCGTGGATTATCACACATGTACCAAAATGTGGTAAATGTGAATGTAATGATAATTAAAAAGCAAAACATTAATATCCAAGCGATTTGAAGGATATAAGTGATAACCATGAATACTGCACAGCTAATTCTACCCCCAACTCGTGATCTCCAAGCTTTATAAACTTTATAGCGAGTTTGTCCTGTTGCTAGACACCCTATCATGAGTATCATGAGACCTAAAGCACCCATACAAGCTCCAATAATAACAAAACTCATTTGGATTGCTTCTACCCTAAAATATTAATAAAAAATTACGTGAAAATACCGATTTTTTAAAAACTAATCTTACCAAAAAAGTCTCATTCTAAACACATCATTAAACATAAGGAAAGCCAAAGTAGCACCTCGATACATTGTTCCGCAAAACACAATCACCCCTAACAGACACATTATAGTGGCTATTAAGGTGGCATAAGGAATTCTGGTAAGACAAGCGTCGCATTTTCCTGCAAAACAACAAAAAGAACATTAAAACACCACTAAGAATTTTAAAAAACCTTTCTTTTCTTCAAACACAGACAGAGCATCTTCGTTAGTTAAATATGACGTCTCACGGACGAAGTTTTCTCGATTATTATCCATTAAAGTAAAGCAATAGTAATAAAAAAATTAATTAAGGATATTAATTTGTTAACATTGAGAATGATTCACGCGAATGTATCACTTATATTACATATCTACCTTGATAAGATAACTTTTTTAAGCATGTGAATAATTAACTTACCCATTTTCGTTATTGTTTGATAACACTTTTCAACCCATCCAGTTCTTTTGGATTTATGAAGAAATTACGACTGGGGTTAACGACTTTCACTGGATGAAATACGATGATGTTACCGTTCTTTGGGAAGCTCAACGTTTTCTCAAGAAACCTGTGAATAATGAACTGGGCGGAGTTCTTATTGTTAATCTAAATAAGGGTCATTTTCGTTTAAACCACGTTTGCTCCTATTGTATTTAAAGTTTTTTTACAAAAGAAAGTTTTCCTCTTAAATTTAACTAAAATGCAAAAAGAAAAAAATAATAATCATTACTAAAAATAAAAATCGTTTTAACCAATTTTGGTTAAAAAATTTGACATTACATATATAGAAAATTTCTTTTAACGCGATTAATGCAAACTCAAATAAAAATGAATTCATTTTTTTAGCAACAAAATAATTTCAAATAAATCAATAATAAAAATTAATGAATCAATTAATTAATATTTTTGGATAGAATTTATTTTAAACTTCTTTTAAATTGAAATTAAACCCTTTATAGGAAATCAATTCATTTTAAACATTAATACACAATTTTAGGCTAACTTCACGTTTATTGTGACACATTATTAAAACACAAACTTTTTTTGAGGTTATTTTTACTTAGGGTGACTCTTGCATTTTCATTCTGGGCGTGGAATCGTTTAACACGATGGATACTTCGTTGAAAATTGAAGACGTGTTCATCCAAATTAGGGATAAGCTTCAAAAAGAAAGTGTTAAATTATGGTTGCTCCCGTATTATGATTCGCAAAAAGGACCATCCGTAGACGACTTACAGGTAAGATTACTTATTCACAACAAATAAAGTAACCACATTCTTATTTTTTTATAATTAACTTTAGAGATTAGCCGCTGATTACGCGAGATCGCTTCAGCTCCCTCAAGAATCATGTTTTGCTGCCTTATTGGAACTTCAATCGAATGCATTGGAAAAATTAAAACAAAGAAATCGTTTTAAAGAATCAGGTTTAGCCACTTTAAAAATAAAAGTATTAAAGCAAAGTGGGAGTCCGAAAGTAATTGTTAAAGAGGTCCCACTTACAATGATTGGGGAGGAATTTAAAAAATCTATAATTGATGAAATTGGTGTTCCTTTGGATCAATGTAAATTAATAAGTGGGGGGATTGTTATCAAAGATTTAGACACTTTAGGGGAGCAAGGCATAAAGAATGGAAGCCAAGTTTTAGCTATCATTCTAGTTGAGAGTTTATCGAATATAAAAGAAGATGAAAACAGAGTTAGGGAAATTGAATCAACCAGAGCTGACACTTTTTTATTAGCTTCAGATGATGGGTATATGCAAGTAAATTATTTAAATATATTCTAAACGTTTTAAATTAAAATTAAAATTTCTTTAGCTCGAAGACCAACATGGGAATGCAATAAACATCCCAATGAAAGAAAAAAAAGCTTTAATGGTTGCAATGGCTTTACATGAAAAAGGAAGATCTGCCCTTAAAAAAGAAGACTTTGCCAAAGCATTAGTTTTCTTCCTAGATGCAGACAAAGAATTTAGCATTTGTAACGCGCAAATTTTAAATTCAGTTGATAATTACGCCCTTTTAGACTTAGATATTGCGTGGTGTTATTTATGCCTCCAAAGTTTTGTTCATTTACCTGAAGCTTACGAGCGATTAAAGCGTTGTGAAGATCGATTCCATCAAACTTACGGTCCCAATTTAGAAAGATTATTAGCTGTTAAAGGATCCACAGGAAACGAAGCCGCCCTTTTAATGCGTTTACATTTAATGCAAGCAATCGTTTTATATCATCAAAATAAAAGGACAGAAGCCAAACAATTGTTAATAAGAGTTGAGGGAGAATTAAATAAATTAAAAGTTGATGAGAATAGTTTGTTAATGTTGGTTGAATTAGGTTGGTTATGATTTTTAGTAGTTAATTGATTAAATTAAATTTAAAAAACGATTTTTTAGGTTATAGTGTTGCTGAATCTCGATTGGGTTTAAGAGCTACTCAAGGGGATGTTAATATGGCTGCAAATCATATCAATGAAATAAGAACCAAAAGAATGGAAAGTAGGAACAAAGCAATGGCTGAAAGGATTTTGCAAAGGTATAAATTATTTTAAACCAGTGATACAAAATCATTCAAAAAGAAATTTAAGTCATACAGGTATCCCTTGTATAACATGGTTAATTTTCAAGCATACTTTAAGCTTCCTTAGCGCCTTCTAAGAGGAGGATTACCCTTGATTTTTTTATGATACATTTTTAATGCTAAGAAATATTAAAGTTAAAAAAATTAGTTGTAATGCTCTTCATCTTCTTCACAAAACGGGGCAGAATTTTGGTGTGTGAGCTGTTATAGCTCTTATGTCACCAGTCACCTGTTTTTTGTAGTATCTCTGGTTAAGTAGCCCTCTGGGAGCATAAAATGAATACTATAAGAATTGTACAAATGAAAATAAAACTCTCGGAAAGGGGGAATAATGCAATACTAATAAAACAACAGCAATCCAAGCCAAAGTTAGTCCGAGCGGCTCCCCGGATCAACCCCTTGAAAGGAAATGCATTTACCGAACAGACTGTCATGCCTTAACTACTGTTAGATAAAGGGGAAAATATAACGCCCAAAACCAATTATTCGATAATACGAATAATATTATTTCTAACTATTTTATAACAACCAAAAATACAAAATAAGTTTAATAACGAAGTGTACTATGCCAAATTCAATGACAACTGCTGGTCGGTGCACAGCTGGGTAACCAGGGTTTTCTTAAATAAGCATTAGTCATTTCTTCTACTTCCTTCGATCGTTCTCTAACAATAAACATTAGTCATCTCTTCCACTTCTTTCGATCGTTTTCTAACTACACAAACAAAAAACCCTCACCAAAACTAAATAAAAATTCCATTACTACATAGAAAATAAAAAAGCATTCTTAAAACTGATGATTTATTTATGGTCAAAAGACAGCTTACACTGTATGGAGGAAACATTCCCATATTCCGCAGTTTCCTGAACAATCTACTTTTCCAGCTCATACACTTCACATTCCAAAATAATATGGTTGAGATCACCATACTTTACACAGCTACAACTCAGTGAATCCGCCATTCCTATCCTGTACATATGAGCAGAAAACATGCCGTGACCCACTCGCATCCGACTGATTGCAGAAATCATAAATTTCGATTTGGAGACAAAAGGCCCATACCATGTCCCCTCTCTGACATCACCCTTAATCAACCATAAAGCACCACCCTTGATTCTGCTACTACCATTCCATTCTCGCTGCCATGCATTCCAAGCTTCTTCTTTCATTTCCCTAAAGATATCACAAATGTCCTTGCCGATCTGGTAGAATGGAAAATCATTCTGTTCCGCCGCCAGCTTATCAGCCATCTCAATCTTGACAAAACCTGCGTGACCCGCGATCCAAGCAAATTTTAGCCTTAAGTCCTCTGAAGCACACTGCCAACTGAGTTCTTTGACTTTGTTCTCCAGATAATGCACCCTCGACCTTTCTCCCACAGCCCCATCCAACGCACGAATTACGCTCAATGAATCCGAAAATATTACCACGGGTGTAATTTCATTTGTTTTTGTTTAATTCAAAGCCCACCAAACAGCAAACAATTCCGCCACAAATATATTTATATAATCAGGTAGTTTTACTGGTTTCCCGGACCAGTTGTCACCGACGCGTCCATGTACATAAAAACTGTATTAGGCCACAGGGTCACAGCTTCTCGTACAAAAACGAGTTTTATAATTAAAATTGACTCCCGGCAATGGTTGTTTAAACCTTGCGCACAACAAATCAGTTCTGACCTTGGCAAGGGAACAAAAGTATCATATCCCACTGAGTACATGACCAACACGCCAGTTCGCCGTACATCAACCAGTCTAGGCAACCAAAACTCATACCCTCGAACGATATGCGCCATTCTGCTATCGGCTATTCTGTCCTCTATGAAGTCGACTCAAGCTGTTCATCAATCTTCCAGCCGAACCCGTTCTAAACTTGTGATTCCTTGCAATATAAATTTATCCATCAGTAGCTGGAGCCTCAAGTCCAGAGGCTTATATAAGCTTCGATCAGTAGCGCATTGGTTGGAGTAGATTTTATAGTGCCGGTAATAGCTCTGGCTGCTTGATGCTGCATGTTGGTCAGTTTCTTAAACATCAGAGAGGGGATAGGCAGCATCAACCAGGTAAAAAATTCGAGCCCTTCTCAGTCCTCCTTCTGCGATTAAACCTATGTTGTTTAATCGCAGAAGTTTTGCGATTTGTTGGGTGATAGACTCAAACCACGTTCTTCAAAAAAACCAGCTGTCACTTGCAACGTATAATTCATAGTTTCAATCGCCAACTCGAAGGAGGCTCCTTTATTAATACCACGTCATACGCAAAAACAACTATCTTGATTCCATGTTCCTCGTTAATTCTGCTAATGTCCCTGATGTAGTAGTTAAATAGTAGAGGACTTAGGGAACTACCCTGGGGAAGTCCCTTATTGGACACTCTGCCTCCAATCCTGCTGGGATCGTGTTTTAACTGGTACACGTTGCCGGTCAATAGTTGATGAAGAAGTGCCACCAGAACTGAAGGGCATCCATCTCAACTAAGCATTCCCAACAACTTAAAGATGTTTACATTGTCGTATGCCGACAGTATGTCTATTACACCGGTCAAAACATTTCTGCGATAAAAACCTTGCTGTACACTCCCAGTTACAGTAAACGGACAATTGTCGATTCCTCTTGCCTTTCTAAACCCAGACACACATTCGCCAAACATTAAATTTGATTTCATCCACCATTCCATACGTGCCAACAGTATGCGCTCCAGTAGCTTCCTTGAGCAATTAATTAGTGAAATTGGCCTGTACCCCTGTCTTGTGTTTGGATTTCCGCCCCTTTTTGGGATCGGAATCACACAAATTTTATGCCAATCTTCCGGAATATTGCCCCCTTTCAGGATATTATTAAAGATCTCCAGTAATTATGTACAGCATAGCATAACTCACACCATCCGAACCCGAGGATGTAGATTTATTAACCCTCAAAGCCGGCTCCAATTCCACCACATTAAACGGTCTTCCAAGGCCAATATAAGTTTCAACCTCCTTGGCACCTTGGACGTAATTTGGGCACAAATGGTACATAAACTCACGAGTCCATGACTGATCAATACAAACCTGGGATTCTGTATTATTAATTACAGAATCCTCTAGTTAAAGATTCGCAGAAATTCTTGAAAGATTCTCTTTTCTGTTTGAGTAAAATTCTTTTAGTCAAAACCAAGTATCTTTTCACAATGATAAAATGTATCTCACAAGGATTAGCGAAAAGCGGCCTGGTTACCATCTTTCTGAGCCCCACAATTCTAGCACAATCTGCGTCCCACCATCTACAATGACAGTTCGATTTTGTATTTAACTTTAGCTTGGGAATAAAATACTTAGCCGCCTCCCTTATTGCCGCCAATAGTGATTCGTAAGACGGTATAGATTCCAATTCTAGACAGTTATTAATGTGTTCGGCAAAACTTGCCCAATTAGCTTTCTTGTAATTTAATTTGTCTGTTATTTGGGTGTTAAAGATCCTCGCATTTGTTTGAACGTTGGTAGATACCCTGGCAAAAACCGGGAAATGGTTGCTTCCCAAAGTGTCCATACCTGCATTGGAGACAACGTCACGTGCTCAAACTGCAAAGCTGAATTGACACGATAGACCTGAACGCGAGACTGTATAATCTCAAAAGCGGTTGTCGAGAACAAAATCAATAAAATACATTTTCTTCAAAAAACTGTTGGAGTTCTTCATTTTTATCATAATCCAAACAATGTTGAAATAATTGATACACTTGCTTAATATCCAGATTTAATATCAATCATAATGTCATCGAAACATGCCGTTACATATCATTTTTTTACGCAAAAACTATTAGTTTTAAAGAAAAATCTAAAGAGACAAAAGAATAAGTTATGATTAAAACGCATATTTTTTCATGGTTGATATTGCATAACGTTAAATAGTTCCTATAAAAAATTCCAAGGAGTTGTGAATATCATCTCTATAGAGTAACCCTCTCTATAGAAGAGAGGAAGTAGGGAAGCTCAAAGTCTGCATCCAATTCAATTAGTAATTTGTACTTGGGGGTCTTATGCTGAGAAGAATCGATCGGGGAATTATCCCTTATATCCCATCACTTGAATTTAAATTCAAACAAAACCTTCAAAAATTTAACATCGTTCCTGCGTTTTCATCTAGCCTAAAAATCAGCCAATGCATTAATAATACTAAACATAGATTCAGCATCGAACAATCGAGTGGAGTTTACGAAATCAAATGTCCCGATTGTAATATGATATATATAGGACAAACCGGTAGGAACATAAAAATTAGATTTCGAGAACACATAACAAAAGAATCATCGCCGTATACAGACATATTTCCAACAATAAACATAACATAACTTTTCAGAATGTAAAACTTTTGAGGGGTATGGGGAAATCAAGGGAAATGGACTTGTATGAGGAATTTTACATCTACAATAATAAAATCAGAGACGTAAATTTGGTCATGAACTAGAACAACGATCTCGTTAATTACAGACATTTCATTAAATTCGTCTAAATTTTTGTTATAAACAATTTTCACTTCTCGTTTCACTTATTTTTATTTATTTAATTTCTTGTTTTACCCCTCCATTTTTGATTTATGTTTTCGCTTTAAATTTTAGTCATTCTCAGCGCTTCACACTAAAATAACCTGTTTTTTAGATTTTTGTAATACATTTTCGTTGAATTTCTTTCTTTTTTTTTCTTTTTTTTCGTGTTTTTCGATGTTAATTGGTAAGTTTCTCTTGTTTTCCCTAATACATTTTAACTTAACACCCGTTTATCCAATTTTTTTCAGTTCATATTATATTAAGCACATGCTTTTCACGTTTTTATTTTCTTCCGAACCAGACATTTATATGAAAATCCATTACAGTTCTCTCTTTAATCGATGTACTTTCTTCTACTTTCTTGTCGGATCTTGATGCCCCCATGTCCTGCGTCGTCGCGGGATAACTACCCGTAGCCGGGCTGCTAAGGAATAGGTTATGATTTGTTTATAATAGGTTGTAATTTGTTTCATGAATTTTTCTTTAATAGCATATTCAGTTTTGATTGTTTTGATTATTATGCTAAGATGTTTTCACGGTTATTTATTTTACCTTACATATATATATTATTTTTTTTGGTTCTTATTGTTTTTTGAGATATTTTGTTATTGTTCGTTTTCGTTTTTTTCCTTTTTTTATCTCTTCGTTAGGGGAACTTAATTCGTTGGTCTCAGTTCTCACTGTAGCGACCTGCCCGGTTTTCGTTGTATGAATTTGCATTTTTAATTTAGTTAGAATAATTTTTGTTTCTTTTATCTACTACTTTTGTATACATTATTCACACACATTTATATATATTTATATATATTTTTTTGTTTTCTCTATTTCAAGTTTTTGTTTGTCTATTAACTTTTGTTTGTTTTTTCTTTCCTTTTCTGTTTACTCTTTTTTTGTTGTTTCTGAATGGATGTTGGTATCAGTTGTTCATCTGATTCTTCTTCCTTTCCTTTCTTGTGCATCTTCTATTGACTCTTCTCTCACGGCATCAATGGAATCTCTCCTTGATGTCGAGGATGGTGTTGGTGTGACTAATGCCGCTGACTATACGGGGATCCCCTCAACTGATCTTTTCCGAGAACTGACCAACTTCATTTCAGTTTGTCATATAAACGCGCAAAGTATTTGTGCTCACTTTGATGCTCTTTTGCTTACATTTGAATCCAATATCTTTGATGTTATCATGGTTAGCGAAACGTGGCTCAAGCCTTCGTTACCTTCGACTTTATACACTCTTCCTAATTACTATTTCTTAAGGAATGATCGTATGTTCTTACGTGGTGGGGGAGTGGCCTTGTTTATTCGAAACACTCTACATGCTACCATCGTAGAAACCTCCGATGGAACGTTGCCGAATGCGGAGTTTTTGCTTGTACAGCTAAAAACTGATTATAATAAATTATTACTCGGTGTTTTTTACTGCCCTCCTTCTATGAACTATTTTGATCAGTTGGAGGAGATTTTGGAAAGGCACTCACTTATCTATGACACTATCCTGTTGTTGGGCGACTTTAATACCTGTCTGTTGAGAAATGATACTCGTAGTGAGAAACTTCAATTCGTTACTTCTTCTTTAAACTTATCTATCTTACCCTCTCTGCCTAGTCATCATCTTCATCTCACATTCTCTTCTTGATCTTATTATTACTTCCTGTCCAGACAGTATACTTACACACGGTCAGCTACCTGCCTTTCAATTTTCCAACCATGATTTAATCTATTGTGCTCTACAGGTGCAGCATCTGAGTCGTTCTCGGCGTGTTGTGACTTACCGTGATCTAGGGCGAGTTGATACTAATTTGCTCTTATCAGATGCACTGATGATTGATTGGCTTCCACTATATCGTTTAGCAGATATTGATGCTAAAGTGGACTACTTTAATTCTAAAATTATTAAGCTCTATGATAGACATGCCCCGCTTAGGCAACGCAACATGAGGCATCCGCCTACACCTTGGCTGAGTGATGAGATAAGATCTCTTATGCGACTGCGTAACCATGCAAAGTTGGTATTTAAACGTACACCCTCTAGTACTAATCGGGAAAACTATCGAATTCTACGCAACCCCTATAATCATAAATGCAAGTATGCTAAGAGATCTTATTTCTACCAGAGGCTGTCTGGAATCGCGCCGAGAACATTTTGGAGGACTATGAGCTCTCTCGGAGCGATAAACTCTCCGTCTGACCAAATGGATCTTGATTGTGAGTCGCTGGCAAACTTTTTTGCAGAGCCTCCCCTGATCATTGATGACGTAACTAAGGCGGCTACAATTAATGAAATTCTTACTGCTCCTAAATCGTGTTTCTTCTCTTTTACGCTTGTAACCGCGACCGAAGTGGGTGATGCTATGGCATATTCAAAGTCCCCTTGCGTGGGTTCTGATGGTATCGGTCTCAACCTTCTTCTTCCTATACTGGATATAGTGCTTCCACCATTAACACATATCTTCAACTTTTCTTTTAAACGGTCTTTATTTCCCTCTGTCTGGAAAGTAGCTCATGTCGTCCCCATACCTAAATCCAAGTCCCCTTCATGTAACACTGATATCCGTCCGATTTCAATTTTATCCGTACTATCAAAAGCTCTTGAACGTTTAGTTTATTTACAAGTCCAAGAATATCTCGAGAGGTTTAATTTACACAATGAGTTGCAATCGGGTTTTCGCAGTGGGCATAGTACGACTACTGCCCTCATTAAAGTTACTGATGATATTGGGTATGCCTGTGACAACAGATGTGTTACTGTGCTAGTTCTACTCGATTTCAGCAAGGCTTTTGATTCTGTCGACCACAACCTACTTTTGGCATCTCTTTCTGCCTACGGATTCACTCCTTCCTGTGTTTCTTGGTTTCATTCCTATCTTTCCCATCGATCCTTGTGCGTACGCGCTAATTCTTCAGTTTCTTTTGCTTGTGCAATCAAATGTGGTGATCCTCAGGGCAGTGTATTGGGACCGTTACTTTTTTCTTTGTTCGTTAATAGTGTTACTGATCATATTTCGTGTAATTATCATTTGTATGCTGACGACCTCCAAATATACACTACTACAACTGTTGCTGAATTTCCGGAAGCTATTGTGCGACTCAATAATGATCTGTCTAACGTCTTGAACTGGTCTCGGAGATACGGACTTACGTTGAACGCAGTTAAAACGCAAGCTATTGTGTTTGGTACTCGTCAATTACTTGGTAAGATCAATCCATCTAGCTGCAGTGATCTGATGCTGGATGGTACTGTCATACGGTTTTCTGACACAGTTAAGAATCTCGGAGTCTTTATGGATTCTTCACTGTCTTGGAGACCGCAAATTCAACATGTTTGCAGAAAAGTTTATGCTTGCTTTCACTCTTTAAAGAGACTTCGTTGTTCTCTTCCTCCTTTGGTCCGTCGTAATCTTTGCTATTCACTTATATTTCCTCACTTCGACTATGCGGACGCGGTTTATCCCGATCTCTCGGTAACTCTTCTGGATAAATTGCAGCGGCTACAAAATAATTGCATCCGGTTCATATTTGACATAAATAGATTTGAGCATGTAACGCCGTATCGCAATTACATTCAGATATTAACTTGTGAGAGACGTAGATCCTTTCGTTTATTAAACATTTTATTTAAAATTCTTCATAACTGCACCCCAAAGTACTTATCAGATAGGTTCCAGCTATCTGATAAGCATCTCATGAGTTTGCTACTCGTTCGTGTTCTGATGCTATTCTTACATTTCCCGTTCATAGCACTGAAATTTATCACAGATCATTTACAGTACGGTCGATTGCGCTGTGGAATGGACTACCTTCTGAAATTCGTAATATTTCTAATATTGCTAATTTTAGACGTTTTTTAAAGAGCCACTTGCTTGCTCTTCAATTGTCTGTTTCCTGATTCTTTGTTCTTTGTCTTTCTCTTTTTCCTCTCTTCAACTGCTCTCACTTGTTGGCAACTGATATCCGGCAAATTCTTTTGGTTTTCTTTAGCTTCTGTCTCTCTTGTCGTATCTTTTTCTTTACTTTTCTTCTTGATTAATCTTATTTGGTGATAAATGTTATTGATATCTAATTATCACTACTTGCCATATTAATCCTAGGATAATTTTGCTTTAGTAAATACTATTTTTGTTTGTTCTGTTGGGTCATTTGGCAGATATCGCTTGTGCGATAAAATGATCCATTTGCTTATACTGTTTAAGTTTAAGTTTATTCATTGCTCGACTAACAATCGACAATGGGATTATGTATACATATATTTTGTTCTTATTATTATTTTTTTTCTCTTCCTGTGTATTTTATGTAGTTTCGTATTTTTATGTGTGGCAATAAATGGTAATAACAATAATTTTCAATGACGGTAAATAACATCAATAATTTATAGTTACCTTAATTACTAATATTATTTTCTATTCTTACTTTTTTATGTTACTTCCATAGTCGTGCTTGATAAAGACTGATTTAACAGTTGAAACATTGTTGCACCAAATCACTTGTTTTAATAAAAATTAAACAATTATCATCGCAGGCTGCTCTGGCTTCTATTTAATTAACTTTTGCGATGAACATCGAATCACATATTTCTAAAATGTTTTATGTTAGTTTCTGTCATATTTTGATATTTCTCGATATTTATTACTTTAAATTAAAATTAAATTTTTTTAATTCTTGTTATATCAAGACCATGTGATATGAAATTCAAATTTTGTGGCGTGTAATATCTAAACCATGTTACATGAGGGATACCTGTACAATTAATATTATCTAGTTTTGTTATAACAGACCATTTCTTCCTCGTATTAATCCCATATATTAAGTTTATCTCGATATTTTTAAAATGATGACAAACATTTATTTTTATCAACAAAAAGGGAAAGAAAAAAATTGGGCCTTTGCATAGATGGTAAACAATATGTTGATCCAAACTACTTAAAAATGTTAGTTAATATGGGTTATGGTAAAGAAGCAGCTCGAATTGCTCTACAAAAAACGAATAACATCATTTCTGATAGCATTCAATACATACAAGAAAATCCAGTTCCTGGGCCAAGTAACACAAAAAGTCAAGAGATTTTAGCATTCATCGAAGATTTGATCCCAGAAGTATTATATAAAATAAAAAGTCAATCTAATTTTATTAATTCTTATTATTAGCTTGAAGCTGCTGGTTTTACTTACGAAATGTCTAAATTAGCTTTGAAAAAGCATAGTGGTGATGTTATGAAAGCGGCGGAAGATTTATTAATTAATAATGGGTTAATTGAAGGATTAGAAGAACGTAGGGTTACAAACAAATAAAATTATTGTCTTATAATACCTTTTTGTAGTTTTAGATGATGATAAAAACATTCAGGATAAGGAACAACGCGAAAAAGAACATAAGTTAAAAGAAGAGGCGTTTAACAGACTTTGTCAAGATATTTCAATAGCGGATGATGATCATTTAGATTTAAATCTGTTAAAAGAAGAGATTTTCTTACAACAGTATTTGGAGTTATTGCAAAATGATTAAAATAAGTAGGTACAATAATACACCATATCAAAATTAAAATAATATATATATTTTTTTCTATATAATCAGACAAAGAAATAAAGTTTACATGTTTAAATATCGATGTAATATAAATAATCGATTCCGATTCCAAAGACTCGTTCCAAAATTACCTTTAAAACTTGTTCCATCTCTTCCTTCTTTTCTGCCGCCTCCATTGCTTTTTTAGCTAATATCTCCTTCTCAATTTCGAACGTAGCGTTTATTATTTTGTCGATAATCTTTAATATCGAAGATTCCTCTAAAATACTCTTCAGAGGAACAGATTCGACCAAATCGTTTAACATGTTCACCACATCGTCAATATTATCCAGAACTTCGTACGTATCATTTAAAACAATTTCTAAAATTTCATCAACCACTTGTTCCGAAGTTGATTGCTCCGCGATAATATTCATCGCCAATCCAAATAATCTCTCAGCTATGTATTCAACAATTTCCAATTTTTCTTCTTCGATTTTTTGAGGAATCATATCTAAAATCTCTTCCACTATAGCCGTTACGCTGACTTGATTTAAAATGTGATCGATTACATCTTCAGAAATTGCTCTTGGTTCTCTTTGTAAATCAAGTTCATCAAATAGTTCTTTTAAGATTTCTCTTGCTGCGTTACGACTTTCAAATGGACTAAAAAGATATATATTGTATTAAATACTTATTTAAGAACTATGTTCTTATGTTGTAAATCGCTATTTTTAGTAAAGAAATTGTGTATATAGAAGTGGCATCAATATTCGCCCTTATGTTGGTTTGAAGCTGATGCAAGCTCGGTTTGTTTGTTAACATCATTTGAAAACTAGAATTGTAGTAATCATCCGAGCTGTGCACATTCTTGGTTTCTCAAAGGATGTTTAGTAAACGAACTGGGTCTTACATTGGCTTTAAGTTTTAGTGGTTTCAACTGATTCTATATGCAAATTTTTTTTAATTTATGCTGCTGTTATTAGGAAAAAATTTAAGTGTTAATTAGTCTGCACGTTATGAGTAATTTGGAAATATTTACAGATTATTTCTTGTATGTTTGTACCACGAGAAGTGAGACTGACTCATCGATTTCCGCAAGTATTTTGCAAATATTATGCCCGTACGTTGACGTATGTTAGAGTGAAATGATTTCTAGCGCATACGTCTATTTCGTACACTTTTAGGCGTTGACTCACTCTCACTTCTCGTGGTACAGACTATATCAATAATCTCCGTCGATTACAAAGAGTTGTTATTGTTGTAGCTCATCATATTAATGCTCGTAATGCTTGACCCACAGACGTCTTTGAAATCGACGGAGATAACTGATCAACATCTTCTTCGTAAAGGAAATTAATAAACAAACCGGGTTAAAATCGAGAATGTATACCGATCGGCCTATCGACTCTGTCTGTTATCGCCGAGCATTGCGGTAATCGACCAAATCGGTAATCCGATTTGTGCATATTCACGGTTTTGCAAAAGATGTGTCAATATACTTATACAATTTCTTTGATTTGTGCTATTGTCACTAGGAAAAGATTTAAGTTTTAATTAACCTGCTCATTACGAGAAACTTGGAAATATCTATTTAGAGATATAGCATTTCTGCTTAGTGAGCGTATTGAGAAGTCAGACACTTTACTATAACGTAAAGTGTATACTCTACAGAGATTATTTCTTGTATCAATAATCTTCGCTAATTATAAAGAGTCTATGTTGCTGTAGTCCAGCATATTATTGATCTAAGAAATAACCTCGGTCGACTTCCAAGACGTCGGCTGAACGAAGTATTACGATTAATAATTTACCGGACTACAACAATATGAATTCTCAGTAATCGACGGAGACAATCGATTCGAGTAATAATTTCGGTCGACTTCAAAGAATTTCGTCCCATGTATTACAAAACTATGGCGGCCGATATCTTCGAATTATAACGATTATTTCTTATATTAATAGAACCAAGGGCAACTTCCACGACGTTGCCCATTCCATGTGTCATGCAAGTACTGTTTATTTGCAAAGAAATTTGTCTTTAATTTAAGCTTAAATTCCGAGCTGTGCACATTCTTGGTTTTTCAAAGGATGTTTAGTAAACGAGCTGGGTCTTACATTGGCTTTAAGTTTTAGTGGTTTCAACTGATTCTATATGCAAATTTTTTTTAATTTATGTTGCTGTTATTAGGAAAAAATTTAAGTGTTAATTAGTCTGCACGTTATGAGTAATTTGGAAATATTTACAGATTATTTCTTGTATGTTTGTACCACGAGAAGTGAGACTGACTCATCGATTTCCGCGAGTATTTTGCAAATATTATGCCCGTACGTTGATGTATGTTAGAGTGAAATGATTTCTAGCGCATACGTCTGTTTCGTACACTTTTAGGCGATGAGTCACTCACTTCTCGTGGTACAGACTATATCAATAATCTCCGTCGATTACAAAGAGTCGTTATTGTTGTAGCTCATCATATTAATGCTCGTAATGCTTGGCCCACAGACGTCTTTGAAATCGACGGAGATAACTGATGAACATCTTCTTCGTAAAGGAAATTAATAAACAAACCGGGTTAAAATCGAGAATGTATACCGATCGGCCTATCGACTCTGTCTATTATCGCCGAGCATTGCGGTAATCGACCAAATCGGTAATCCGATTTGTGCATATTCACGGTTTTGCAAAAGATGTGTCAATATACTTATACAATTTCTTTGATTTGAGCTATTATCACTAGGAAAAGATTTAAGTTTTAATTAACCTGCTCATTACGAGAAACTTGGAAATATCTATTTAGAGATATAGCATTTCTGCTTAGTGAGCGTATTGAGAAGTCAGACACCTTACTATAACGTAAAGAGTATACTTTAGAGAGATTATTTCTTGTATCAATAATCTTCGCCAATTATAAAGAGTCTATGTTGCTGTAGTCCAGCATGTTATTGAT
Organism: Onthophagus sagittarius; assembly: GCA_036711965.1. Classification (NCBI taxonomy): domain Eukaryota; kingdom Metazoa; phylum Arthropoda; class Insecta; order Coleoptera; family Scarabaeidae; genus Onthophagus; species Onthophagus sagittarius. The sequence goes on along the minus strand of JASERS010000005.1, from coordinate 10,056,652 downwards.
TTAAGAAATAACCTCGGCCGACTTCCAAGACGTCGGCAGAACGAAGTATTACGATTAATAATTTTCCGGACTACAACAATATGAATTCTCAGTAATCGACGGAGACAATCGACTCGAGTAATAATTTTGGTCGACTTCAAAGAATTTCGCCCCATGTATTACAAAACTATGGCGGCCGATATCTTCGAATTATAACGATTATTTCTTATATTAATAGAACCAAGGGCAACTTCCACGACGTTGCCCATTCCATGTGTCATGCAAGTACTGTTTATTTGCAAAGAAATTTGTCTTTAATTTAAGCTTAAATTCCGAGCTGTGCACATTCTTGGTTTTTCAAAGGATGTTTAGTAAACGAACTGGGTCTTACATTGGCTTTAAGTTTTAGTGGTTTCAACTGATTCTATATGCAAATTTTTTTTAATTTATGTTGCTGTTATTAGGAAAAAATTTAAGTGTTAATTAGTCTGCACGTTATGAGTAATTTGGAAATATTTACAGATTATTTCTTGTATGTTTGTACCACGAGAAGTGAGACTGACTCATCGATTTCCGCGAGTATTTTGCAAATATTATGCCCGTACGTTGATGTATGTTAGAGTGAAATGATTTCTAGCGCATACGTCTGTTTTGTACACTTTTAGGCGATGACTCACTCTCACTTCTCGTGATACAGACTATATCAATAATCTCCGTCGATTACAAAGAGTCGTTATTGTTGTAGCTCATCATATTAATGCTCGTAATGCTTGGCCCACAGACGTCTTTGAAATCGACGGAGATAACTGATGAACATCTTCTTCGTAAAGGAAATTAATAAACAAACCGGGTTAAAATCGAGAATGTGTACCGATCGGACTATCGACTCTGTCTATTATCGCCGAGCATTGCGGTAATCGGCCAAATCGGTAATCCGATTTGTGCATGTATGTATGTATGGAGTGAGGAGTGCGTATTCTATACGCGGCACCTAGGCCACAACGGGCCCCCGATTTGTGCATATTCACGGTTTTGCAAAAGATGTGTCAATATACTTATACAATTTATTTGATTTGTGCTATTATCACTAGGAAAAGATTTAAGCTTTAATTAACCTGCTCATTACGAGAAACTTGGAAATATCTATTTAGAGATATAGCATTTCTGCTTAGTGAGCGTATTGAGAAGTCAGACACTTTACTATAACGTAAAGTGTATACTTTACAGAGATTATTTCTTGTATCAATAATCTTCGCCAATTATAAAGAGTCTATGTTGCTGTAGTCCAGCATATTATTGATTTAAGAAATAACCTCGGCCGACTTCCAAGACGTCGGCAGAACGAAGTATTACGATTAATAATTTGCCGGATTACAACAATATGAATTCTCAGTAATCGACGGAGACAATCGATTCGAGTAATAATTTTGGTCGACTTCAAAGAATTTCGCCCCATGTATTACAAAACTATGGCGGCCGATATCTTCGAATTATAACGATTATTTCTAATATTAATAGAACCAAGGGCAACTTCCACGGCGTTGCCCATTCCATATGTCATGCAAGTACTGTTTTTCAAAGGATGTTTAGTAAACGAACTGGGTCTTACATTGGCTTTAAGTTTTAGTGGTTTCAACTAATTCTATATGCAATTTTTTTTTAATTTATGCTGCTGTTATTAGGAAAAAATTTAAGTGTTTATTAGTCTGCACGTTATGAGTAATTTGGAAATATTTACAGATTATTTCTTGTATGTTTGTACCACGAGAAGTGAGACTGACTCATCGATTTCCGCGAGTATTTTGCAAATATTATGCCCGTACGTTGATGTATGTTAGAGTGAAATGATTTCTAGCGCATACGTCTGTTTTGTACACTTTTAGGCGATGACTCACTCTCACTTCTCGTGATACAGACTATATCAATAATCTCCGTCGATTACAAAGAGTCGTTATTGTTGTAGCTCATCATATTAATGCTCGTAATGCTTGGCCCACAGACGTCTTTGAAATCGACGGAGATAACTGATCAACATCTTCTTCGTAAACGAAATTAATAAACAAACCGGGTTAAAATCGAGAATGTGTACCGATCGGACTATCGACTCTGTCTATTATCGCCGAGCATTGCGGTAATCGAAAAGATGTGTCAATATACTTATACAATTTATTTGATTTGTGCTATTATCACTAGGAAAAGATTTAAGTTTTAATTAACCTGCTCATTACGAGAAACTTGGAAATATCTATTTAGAGATATAGCATTTCTGCTTAGTGAGCGTATTGAGAAGTCAGACACTTTACTATAACGTAAAGTGTATACTTTACAGAGATTATTTCTTGTATCAATAATCTTCGCTAATTATAAAGAGTCTATGTTGCTGTAGTCCAGCATATTATTGATTTAAGAAATAACCTCGGCCGACTTCCAAGTCGTCGGCAGAACGAAGTATTACGATTAATAATTTGCCGGACTACAACAATATGAATTCTCAGTAATCGACGGAGACAATCGATTCGAGTAATAATTTTGGTCGACTTCAAAGAATTTCGCCCCATGTATTACAAAACTATGGCGGCCGATATCTTCGAATTATAACGATTATTTCTTATATTAATAGAACCAAGGGCAACTTCCACGACGTTACCCATTCCATGTGTCATGCAAGTACTGTTTATTTACAAAGAAATTAAATTAAATTCTGATCGGCCGCCATATTACTTGTAATGCCTGGGGTGACCGACGTCTTTGAAATCGGCAAAAGATATCGATGAGCCCAAGTGTAACGAACAACATACATACTTTTTATTAATAATAATTATAGTTTATTGTGTTAATAAGCAGCTGCTCATACACTTGTCTAAATAAGTACAATTTCAAAACGTTTACTTCAATACAATTCCCATTAATGACTTAATAAATACATCAGCATAAACAATAACGTATGGTGATTACAATCACCATAAGTTATTGTTACAAAAAATGTTTTTAACATACACATTTTTTTAAACTACCTTTAAAAATACTGTTGTTAGAGTCTTCCGTTAGTTCATTCGGCAGCTTGTTGAGTACCACTCGAGATAAGTATTCTGGCTTAAGCTATGTTTTGGATAAACGGCAGTAATTGTTATAAATTTTATTCTTGTTATCAAAAGCATGCAGAGCGCATTCGAGAATAAAAAGTGAAAGTAGAGTTAAAATCTTTAATCTATTAAAAACAACTCGGCAGTCTTCTGAGTACCGAAAACCCCCACTATTATCACTGCTCTCCTTTGCAAAGCAAAGTTGTATGAACTACTTAGACTGCTTCCCCAAGTGAGTATTGAATATAACAACAGGGAATGAATCAGTGCATAGTACGCGCTATGTACAGCCTCTTGGGTTACCTCCGCTTTTAACTTTTTTAGTATAACATTATTCTAGTTATCAAAAGCATGCAGAGCGCATTCGAGAGTAAAAAGTGAAAGTAGAGTTAAAATCTTTAATCTATTAAAAACAACTCGGCAGTCTTTTGAGTACCGAAAACCCCCACTACTCTCACTGCTCTCCTTTGCAAAGCAAAGTTGTATGAACTATTTAGACTGCTTCCCCAAGTGAGTATTGAATATAACAACAGGGAATGAATCAGTGCATAATACGCGCTATGTACAGCCTCTTGAGTTACCTCCGCTTTTAACTTTTTTAGTATAACATTGTTTCTGCTGATATTACTATCCAATTCTCCAACATGCTCAGCAAAATTAAAATTTGGTAGCCCCAAATAAATATCTAGAATTTTATCTGAACGCGGATTGGGGTAGTAGATCATTTTTAATGTGAAAAGAGTTTTAACTGTTTTGCTATTATTTAAATAACGTTTATTAACAGCACACAAGTACTCTGCTCTAGCTAAAGCCTGTTCAGCCCTATCCAAAACATCGCCATAATTTTCCCCTTTTATAACAAGGGTTGTATCATCGTATGCAATAGACAATGCACTTCTTTATCTAGATATGCAGGGAAGCGACTGAAAAATAACAAAAATAAAAATGGACCGAAGATGGAATCCTAAGGAACACCCATTTTAATATTATACCTGCCAGACACAGCTTCTACAACTCTGACCTGTCTGTCAAATAAGGTTTTATTAGTTGAACGCTTTGTCTATCAAAAATTGTAAAAATTGACTAACTTTTATTGACTAATCTAGTATTTGATGTGAGACGGCGTTAAAAGCTTAGAAATCTTTCGAAACTGTCTAGACACAGCTTAACAAAGCTTACATTTGTGTCCGCCGTACATCTACCCCTTCTAAAACTAAATTGATTATGATTTCACGTTCATAGATCTTGGAATAATACTAATTGGGCGATAGTTAACGATAAGTTTTTTGTGAATTGGCACCACGGATGCAGACATCAGCGCATAAAAATAGCAGAATTAAAAGATGGATTCACCATTCTTCACAAGTCGAAGAACATACACACCAATATTCTCTTTAATGATATTGGTAGAAATGCCATACCCATCACTTGCTTTGCTAGATATCAAAGATGTTAAAATTTTACGTATTTCATTTGGCGTTACAGAGGATAGAGTGAAATTCAGGTACAAAGCAACATTAACATTGCATAAATTGACTGAATTATCTTAATTATTTTACGCAACATTCACAAAATAAGTGTTTAAAACATCAACATTTAGATTCACATTATCGGTTTTTCCGCACATAGAATTTATTATCTTCCACATTGCCTTAGTTTTATTATTTGATTTGTAAATATAATCGCTAGTAGCTATAATTTCTGTACACACATCTAATTATATTACGCAACCTCAATTGCCTTAAACTTTCCCCAAACCAAACAATATCCGTGTCCTAACATCTACAGAATAAACACACGACAGAATAAAAAGAAGCTAAGAATACATTATAGAATCCAGTTGCGGATCACTCAAAGCATCCCAACATTTGCCAGACATAATGTTATAGAAAGCCAAACCACCAAACATCGTTATTAACTTAATAATTAATCGTTTAGGGACCGGAATTCCAATACGCTGACGTAGGCGATCAAACAAATTATTACTGACAACGGCAGTTGAGAAATTAATAAATATATTATCTAAGCAATCACTTATCCTAGTAGCACCAAAAATTGGCTGTACAAAACTATATGATGCAAATAGATCGAGCATATCAATCACCCTTAAATCTGACGTAGAAAATTTCAAGCTAAAATTACCAACAATAATAACCTTTTTGTGGTTATGTAGAAGATTTAACGCCAAATCCAATATATCACAAACATTTCATAATTTCCACTTGATGATCTGTAGAAGCAAATAATAACCATATCAAAAGTCTGGCAGTAATTCTAGCATTAATTTTATGAACTTCTTCACGAATCATTGTAGAGCGTGAAAATCCCGAAACTAGTGACCAAGTGTCAAGAGTCTTTCAAAATAAGTTTTTTAGTTATATACGTAAGTGATCTTAGTTGTATTAAGTTGGATTGTAATATTATTGTGAAGGTGTACGTCAAAACTTAACATCATTAACGGTAATTAATGATACGAAAATATTAATTTTGATAATAGATCTTGGTGTCAAAACTTAACATAGGACTATAATTGTACTATCGCGTGCATATCATACTTTAATCTATTAGAAATTATACATTTCACTAAAAAAATTGTTAAGTGTCATCAAATTGTTACATTGGGTAAAGTGAGACACTACTGACTCACTTATTTATTTATTTATGGAAACTCGCATACTGTTTAATTTCTTACAGATATTATTTATTTGGCTGGTCCATTTAAGATTTTCATCTAGATATATACCGACGAAATTAAGGATTCTATTTTGAAAGTTGATTGTTTGTGTCTTCTCGTTATTCATTGTGAGCCATTATTTTTATACCAAATTTCAGCTTTTTCTAGAAATTATAGATAATAAATTGTGCTTTCATAAAGGCACAATTTATTAGTAGGAATTGCAATATTATGAAGTGGGGGGGGGGGGGGTTGCCAAGGATGGAGTCTTGTGGTACTCTCCTCGTAGTATCACTCGACTTCGCCCTGATTCCTTCTACTTCTACCATCTGTTTTCGATCACACAAATATGAGGCAAATATAATAAATTATAGGCAATTCCTCTAATTCCATTAATCTAAAATTTACGGAATAGGCAGCAGTGATTCACATTATCGAACGCTTTACGCAGGTCTACACTGATTAATTGTACATAATTCTTTTTATCTGTAGCTTCCATCATGTTTAATACAACTTCTACTATACCACTCTCAATAAATCGTCCACAGATATAATCATGTTGGTACTTGCCGAATTGCAATCTTCAATATTTAATAATAGTGCTGATAACGAATTTTAAGTGACTATATACATGCTAGTTAATAACATGGTGACTTTGGATATACAATTTGCCACTTTTTTAGACCACCTCGTATGCGAAAATATTTTCCAGAAACACACTCATATATATAGTACAAGCCTGCGTTTGAAAGAAATGCCTAACTTAATTGGTATAGGAGCAATGGATGCCTGAGGCACTATTGCAGGACCCTGTAGGTCGATAATTGTTAGGGTTGCCCACGCCTCCCTTTTTGTAAGTGGGAATCACTCTAGCTATTTTTAACACTTCAGGAAATACATCATTCTCTAAACACATATTGAAAACACAAACAAGCTAATCGGCCAGTCCATAAATTATTTTTTTGCAAAAAATTGGTGACATTCCATAAACATCTTCAGTTCTTTTTGATCTTGGCTTTGCAAATTTTAGCAAATCTATTGAAAAATTGAAGAATTTAAAAAAAAAAAGTCAGAAAAGCAGGAAGAAAACGGCAAAAATGTTTGCCACATATTCTGCTATAAAATTTAGGGCGACACTTATTACAAAAATTGGGTAATGTGAAAACTACTATGAAAACTGTTCCAACAACAAATTAAGCGATTTAAATCCTTTATTCACTATTGGAAATAATTCACGAGCACACCCTGTATAATCTGAACGCGTTAATACCAAACGTTAGGCTCGTTACTACCAACTTCTGGTTAACCTACCTAAGGGATTATTACTGTGATTACGGGTGATTTATGGGATCTGATTGGTTAGTAGATGGGTTTATCTACAAGATAAATTTAACTAAAAGATGGTAGTAATGGACCTTACCACCACACGGAGAGACGCGCAACCCTGCTGAAAGGAGATGCAGCAATGGCGAAAGTATCTCTTTCAGCGGCCTGTACTATCACCACACGATGTGGCATGGAGTCGATATAAAACGACCCATCATATCCGGAATATGTTCGATCGGACTCAGATCTAGAGAACGAGCTGGAAATAAAAGCATTTGCAGTGCTCATCTATAAAGGCAAGGTCATCCTCCGGATCTCCATCCGATCGAAAATATTTTGGATATGATGAGTCGGAGACTTTAACGTTATCGGACTCACCCAGCAAAAGTTGGAGCATGATTGACTACATACCACGTCGTGTATTGATGGTACTCGCAGCTCACGGAGGATACTTCGCCATTGCTGCATCCTCCCATCCAATAGGGCGTGTCGCTCTCCATGTGCCGGTTAGTTATAGTACTTTAGTACTACTTCGTACCAAATTTCATTGCGGTGAATTGAGGAGCTCGCGTGCAAAACCGGATATATCCACTTTTAAAAAAGTGTCAGAAAACGCGAAAAACTTTTGACAGTTTGCCTTTAAAGATAATCAATGCGTATTTTTAACTAGTTATTAGAGTGTGATATGTCCGCTTCTTCCTGTAATTGAATTTACCAAGCGGTAGACGCCATATCTCGTTTGCGAATTCATATGCCAAGTAAATTTCGTCAAAATGTGGATATAACCGGTTTTGCACGCGAGCTCCTCAATTATTTTCAGCAATATAATAGTGTATCATTTGCGTCTATCTTATCGGGAGCCAAGTGAGTCTTTTGGTAAATGTTTTTTAATTTAATATTATGGTATTCAAAAATGCCTGCTGATGTCGGTACAATATATTTTTTCTTTGCCTTTAGTGAGTTATTACCAATTTCCAAAATTCTTTCTTCAAGAGATCATAACTTAGATTGAAGTAGGTTTTCAACTTGCTGAACACGATTTACTATGCTTTCTAGACACAAATCATATAATCACAATTTCTACAGCTATCCCAGATACCCTTGGCTCAAGGACGACAGCTTCTATTTTAACTGGAAAATCTCGTTTTTTTTTCATACGTGTAGGTTAGGTTAAAACAGCAGAATATTTTACCAACGTTGGCAAGAAAAGCACCAGAAATTCTTAATGTACATCACAAACAACACTTAATTTAACTTCTTTTGCACTCTTTTACATATGCTAGCTTTATAAGCACGCTCTCTAAGCGCCATGTTAAACGTTTTAATGTTTTAATCTTATTAAGCAGGAACGCTACATCTCTAAATATTTCAAAGATATTTGTATCGGTTCATTAAAACTTAAGTCTTTCCCTAATAATAATAGTATAAGTCAAAGAAATTGTATTAAGGCAAAACACCAAAAGGTAAAGCCAACGCAAGATTCGTTTACTAACATCCTCTGCGAAACGGAGAATGTGCATAGATCGGACTTTCGACTCGGTCAACTATGGTCCGAGCATTCCGATAACCGGACGAATCGATAATTCGATCTGTGCATATTCTCGGTTTTGACCCAGTTAAATAAAAACGTGCACAGATCGAATTTTCGATTCAGCCGATATCTTCTCAATCTTATCACTTGTAAATCATTTATAAATAGCATAACTAAATTCCCTTAATCAACTTGACGTAATAATATTAAACATAATATTAGTAAATACTTTATGAAAGATGTAGCTGGTTGCGGAATATTCTCCCATTCATAATCTTCCAAAAATACGACATCGTCATTTTCATCAAGCTCCATTAAAGGTAGCTCTTCTTCCTCAACGACTTCTTCGTAATGTCCGCGCGTGGGACAAGGCCTCAATTTTAAACCTTTCGTTTTCAACTTTCTTATTTCTTCACAAAGCAGCTTAAAAAAGATTTTTATTATTAATTGATAATAACTTTTTTTTTACTTACTTTAAGTTCTTTATGTTGAATCCTAGCTACTTCCGATAGTTTCAAAATGTCGTGTTTCATGTTCGTTTTCGCCTCCTCAATGCTGACAAGCCGAGCTCTTTTATCGTCTTGCACTTTCAAAATTTTCATCAATTCTGTCTTTTCAACGTTGAGCAATGCCAACAGTTCCAACCTATTCGTGTTTTCTTTGATTGTTTCGGCTAGGATGGTTTGTTTACGGGCGAATGTTTTCCCCCAAAAAATAATTTCACTTTCATAAAGCTTTCTTATATCCATCATGGTCAATTTCATATCGCAAATCATTCTTTTTAGGGAAGCCTCGGTTAATTCATCGATGTTAACGCATTTTCCGAATTTTATTCTCATTAATTCGCTGATATCTTCGTACGAATGCAAGATGGTTTTTTCCATTTGTTTGCAATCCGTTTTCATTCTCATTAAATGGATAACGTCTTTGTGATGTTTTTTCTGTTGGTATTCGGTTTCAAATTGTAATTGCCCGACTCGTTTGTATAATCTTGCCAAAATTGATTTTGAAAAGATCAAAATATGTTTAATGTTAACTAATTGATCGTTGTTGACTAAATGTTGTAATTGATCCATTTTTAAAATAACCACACACAATATTTCGTTTAATTCGCGTTGTTTTTCTCTTTGGCGGGCTTCTAATTCTTCTTGGACGCCTTCCAATTCGAGCTCGGTCGCACGACTTTTTTTTAAAAAATTGTCTATGTCCTTTTTTGTTGTTTCGATAGCCGTTTGGCGGTCTTTTATTAATTGTTCAATGGCGTGTCTATCATTTCGAAGTTGAAATGTGTTGTCGTAAAGGGCTTGATCGCATCCTTTTGGGCAAACGCTCTCGTCCATGCGAATTACGCCAACATTTCTTGAATCATCGCTACTTCCTTCATCGTCTTCGTCGGATTCGCTTGATGAACTTGAGGAGCTATCAGAATCCGAATCATCATCTATAAAATTAAATCAAATTAATTTTAAAACAAGGTTTGGATAAATTATTACCATCGGTTGCAATTTTTGGTGGTTTATATTTCTTTTTAAAAATTCTTCTTAGGAAATCGAAGAATTTATTGCCACCAGCCGCATCTTGAAAACTTTTTTGGATGACTTTTATTTCGTCTTCAGCGCCGGAAATTTCCCTTTTATATGTTTCAATTTTGTTACTAAATTGTTTTAAAATATCATTTTGATCCAAAACAGTTTCCTGTAAGTTCCGGATATCATCCGCAAGTTTATCTTCGCCAGATTCGAAATGTTTCAAAATAATTAATTCTTGATTGAGAGTTAAGATGTAGAGGTCTAAAAATTTCGCGTCCATGGATAGCTGAAGATGTTCTCTATAAGTTTCTTCGACGAGTTTGTCGAATTTATCGATTTGGTGATCCATTTTTGTTATGATCATTTTTTGTTCGAATATTTTCCGCTTTATTCGGATTTGTTTGATTTCTTCTTCCCAAGGGGAAATAAATTCATCGCGTTCTAAAGCAACCCCGAATTGTAGGCATGGGAGGACTTCTTTTTCTAGAAGATCATCGGCTGGTTCAGAGATAACTGCAACCTCTATCGGAGGTCTTTTTCTCATTTCTAAGGGGAGATTTAAAACTAAGTCTAAATTTTTTTCGGGAAAATCTTCGTCCTTTAATTCGATAACGTCTGGACCGTTTTCACGATAACTCGGCGGCATTTCACTTTGGACGTCTTTTAATAAGTTCTCTAAATCTTGTAAGCGATCTCTTAATTGAACTTTTTGTTCTCTCAAATCGTGAACTTTCTTATTAAAGTTATGACGCAGATTAAATTGCTACAATTTGAATAATTAATAGGGTTACGAATTAATATTTATTATTTAACTGTACTCTTTCACGTGCTAATAATAATTGCTTATATTTTTTTAATTTAGTCTCCCTTAAATGCTTTGGAATTTTATAGTCATGTGCTGATTTTAATTTGTAATCTCCAACTGTTTCTAATGCAATTGCATAAGCTATATCATCCTCAGGATTATTAACACCATCTTTTGGTTTTGTTGCATTAAATTGATCCCACTAAAATTTAATAAAACATCTCCTTATTAATAAAACATCGAATCTCATTAAAATTAAGAATAATTATCATAAAAATTGTATATTTGATAAAAGTATGATATCTAAGCATATCATTATAATAAAGCAGCCATTTAGGTTGCCTAACCACACAATAATTATTTTAAACAAAAATATCTTTTAAATATAATATCGTGTATCATATTATATATATTATGTGATATAATTAGGTATATTTATAGTTAAAGAAATTATAAAAATTGTATATTTGATAAAAGTATGATATCTAAGCATATCATTATAATATAGCAGCCATTTGGGTTGCCTAACCAAATAATTATTTTAAACAAAAAATATCTTTTATATATAATATCATGTTTCATATTATATATATTATGTGATATAATTAGGTATTTATAATCAAAGTTATAACGTTATTAAAAAAAGGGCAAATTAAAGAGATAAAACTGATTTTTAAATTTTGACATAACATAACCTAAAAATGTCAAACAATGACAGTTCAAAACACAACGAAGTGACATTGAGATTTATACCGGCGTAATTTTTTTAGTAAAATCGTCGTGTTTTACGATAATAACACAAATTTATAGTATTCGTCATGTCTGAAAAGCCTCCTGCTTTGTTTGGGTGGGATTTGTTATATCAGAGTATCGAAAAAGATGTAAAAACCAACCAAGACGTTCTGGTGTGTTTTGTGCATTTAATTTTAGTATCAAATGGGTTTAAATGCATTGGAATTGGTGAATCTAAAACGTTGGATGGTACAGAGACGAAAACTGAAACATTACCGCCCGGTTGGAATGATGGTTATGCTATACGTTATATTTACCAAGGGAGATTGTATAATTTGAAAGGTTCAGATATTGAGGATGGGATTATTATTAATCTGATAAGGACGGATGAAAGATCTGTGTCTATGGTACAGTTAAATAGTAGGATGGTTCTGCAACGTAAAGGTTCTTTGGATGATATGATTCCTGATAACTTGAATTTATTAGATTTGGTTAAAAAGCAACTTATTGATAAAGTTGTTGTTTCAACAAAAACTCGTGATACAAGTTCACAAACTCCTAAAGAACTCTCAATGAGTGATCAAACGCCTTCTCGTTTAATGAATCCACAAAGATCTGGAATAGGACCGTTTATGCCACCCATGGGAGTTGGTCCAGTTGGTGGACCTTTTGGAGGGAACCCATTAGGAGTCGGAAGTAGTGATTTACACCCATTTGGTGCAAATCCTTTAGGATTACCATCTTTTGGACAACCAGATTTGGGAAGTGGAGGAATGTTATTTGTTCCACCAAGGGGTGGAGGTCCATTCGGTCCAGACATAAACACTGGAATTCCTGGTGGATCATTACCACCAGGAGCACGATTTGATCCATTTAGACCACCAGATGTGGACCGTTTTCCAAGACCAAGGCCCAGTAATAATCCAGACAACGACGAAATGCCACCGCCTGGTTTTGATAATATGTTTATGTAACTTATTTTAAGTTATTGATGGGTTATAATATTGGTTTTTTATAATAATAAAACTAAATTTAAAAAAAAATGGTTCTCAGCTTACTTCTGCTTGTCTTTTTTCAATCCGAATTTTCCTCATCCTATATTTCTTTAAAAGTCGCATTATTTTCGCTTCTAGCTTATGCTGAAGTGTGTAAGCACTTAAACCAGATAAGAAATACTCTAGTTGTTTTGATTTCGATCTTGGGGGGAGAACACTTGCTTTTTCCGCAGCAGCACGTTCTGGAGGCCTAATTATTAAAAAAGAAAAACACGTACTTAAAGATAAAAAATATGATTAGAAGAAATAATATGTAATGTTTTTCTTGGTATTTTCAAATCTTGTATATTTAATATAAAACATGAATCTTATTATTAGTAGTTTCGACCTATACCTATTAGAGTACTGCACGAGTACGTACAGCATCGACGATTACGAGTACGAATACTCGTCAAATGAGTAATACGATTATCTCGTGTGTACTTGTACGCATCACACTTTTTTTTACTCGCATCGGCATCGGCGAGTATGATAGTAATCGGCATCGGCGAGTATAACAGTAATCGGCATCGTTTAGAATCGGTATCGGCGAGTATAATCATATTCCACATCATTTCGCATCATTTGCCCAAATTGTTTGTGCTGAAGGAATGGATATTATATTAGACATTTATAAGATGGTGAGAAATGCAACATAAGACAAATTCAAAAACGGATTATTACAGTAAGTTTATTATAGAATGTAGTCTATTCTATACAAATAACTGCCTATAGAAAAAATTTTATATAGTCTTGAATTAAAAAAGAAACTGTTCATTGCTGTTATCTTAGACAAAGGTTTGACTTGGACATCACACATCAGTTGCCAAACCAAAACAGCAACGATTGTACTAACTCAGTATCGAAAAGCTACTGGGAATACTTATGGATTAAATCCCAGAGTAACAGTGTGAAACTGTTTATAAACTGTGTAGGTGTGATAAGCTGTGTGAGTTCCTCCTTGAAGCTCACATTACATCTACTCAGAGCAACACAAGGCAAAACGCTAACTATCTACACTGCTGGATCAAAAAGGGCAGGAGGTTCTGAATTTGCTTCATAAAGCAAAACGCTAACTATCTACACTGCTGGATCAAAAAAAGCAGGAGGTTCTGGAGCAGGAATATTCTGGCACAATTTCCACCTACACCTTTTCACTTCACTAAGATCGTATTATACGAAGGACCAAGCCGAAATAATAAGAATATGAAACAGTGGCAGAAAAGAATCTTGAAAACAAGATTCGAGAATACAATTTCAGTCATCAAAAGACATAAATCACAAGACTATAAATATCTTCAAATGCATTATCTTTCAGAAATCATTTTCATACATTAAAGATACGCCTCCATAGTCAAGAATGTCTACTTGCCATTCTTGACAAGTTGTGTGTGCTTGTCAAGCTGGCACAAAACGTGGGAAACAAGAAAATCCACGATCCGACGATTATTCACGATGCGTACTCGTCACGATACCCGATGCTACGATGCAGTTCAGATGAATATTACTCATAATCAGAACGAAAATATAATCGGCGATGCATTACCGAACGATGCCGAGTATGTACTCGCATCGTTTAGTTGTGTACTCGCCGATTATTTATCCAATTACTTTTTACTAGATACAGGGTAGGCAAATTTTGGTGTTATTATAGGCTATCTCAGAAACTATTCAGTCCCACCAAGACAAAACCTCTATCTTTTTTTTTCTTTAAGTTATAGCCAAAAAGTCATATTTTCACCATTTCAAAAAAATTCAAAGTAAGTGGGAGTAAAAGCTCGATAGTACATTAAATATAATTGAAAATGAACCATAAGCATTATAACAATTCTGTATGAGTGGTTATGAACCAAGAGAATTATTGCACCCATTAAAAATTCTGTATGGGGTTAGTTGGGTATTTTTCAGCTTTCTTTGAGTCACCTTTTCATATTCTGTTTGGAAACAACTCCTCATTGAATTAATTTATTTCTTTACTGCAACAATGTTCGTATTATGGTTTATTTTTCCAAAACTGCTGGTTAAAAGCGGGTGGTAACCCTCATCCACCTCTATCCATATACTCACAAATTTTTACTTTCCACAGACATGTACTTCTTTGGGATATACACGATGGGTCATGAGTCAAGTTTAGCTACATAATAACATCACCATGATCTTTCAAAATATGAATGACTTAAAATCTATAAAAGTTGACTGATTTCCTAGAAACTTTGGTAAGGCAATAATCTCTAGCTTTTTAGAAGATGATGTCGATATCATCTTCACTGTCATGAAATCTCATCATCACTGGCACTGCTCTCTTCTTCTGATTCCCCAGTATCCAGTATAATATGACTTTTTGACTATAACTTAAAGACAAAGAAACATAGAGGTTTTGTCTTGGTGGGACTGAATTTTTCTCAGAAAAAGAGACCGCGACATGGCACCTACTTTTTTCGTATCTCTTATAGTTTCTGAGATAGCCTATAATAACACCAAAATTTGCCCACCCTGTACATTTGTGATTGTTACACACAAATTCGTTAATTTGTCTAAGCAGAATTTTCATTTTTGCATGGTTCACAACAAATGTACACACATGTAAAGGAAAATTTTATGTAATGTTCAGGGTCATTGAATGAAAGTCAATGAAGGAACATGATGTCAGGGTTATGGAAGTGAAAAATTTCGGTGGAATTCAATTTTAGTGTCGAAGTTTTTTGTCATCCAATCTCAATTATTGGTTCAAAGGGAAAGCAAGAAGTATTGCTCTAAAAGAAAGAAAAACGTATAGTTGACCCACTTGATCAAATAGTTGTTGGAAGTAGTGATGTAGATTTATTGGTCCAAATGAACCATGAATCGGTCCAGAATTCTTTAGGATTGCCATCTTTTGGACAACCAGACCTTGAAACTGGTAAAGAAGGAACAAGAATCGACTGCTTTAAGTAAAAACAAAAATTCTAAGAAAAAAAATGAAAAGAAAACCGGGGATTCAGAAGAAGAGAGCAGTGCCAGTGATGATGAGATTTCATGTCAGTGAAGATGATGTCGATATCAATGATAAGTAAAAACCTAGAGATGATGCCTTACCAAAGTTTCTGGGAAATTGTGTGTACTTGTATGCATCACACTTTTTTTACTCGCATCGTTTCGCATCGGCATCGGCGAGTATGACAGTAATCGGCATCGTTTCGCATCGGCATCGGCGAGTATGACAGTAATCGGCATCGTTTAGAATCGGTATCGGCGAGTATAATCATATTCGACATCATTTCGTATCGTCATTTGCGTAATTTGTTTGTGCTGAAGGAATGGATATTATATTAGACATTTATAAGATGGTGAGAAATGCAACATAAGACAAATTCAAAAACGGATTATTACAGTAAGTTTATTATAGAATGTAGCCTATTCTATACAAATAACTGCCTATAGAAAAAATTTAATATAGTCTTGAATTAAAAAAGAAAGTATTCATTGCTGTTATCTTAGACAAAGGTTTGACTTGGACATCACACATCAGTTGCCAAACCAAAAAAGCAACGATTGTACTAACCCAGTATCGAAAAGCTACTGGGAGTACTTATGGATTAAATCCCAGAGTAACAGTGTGAAACTGTTTATAAACTGTGTAGGTGTGATAAGCTGTGTGAGTTCCTCCTTGAAGCTCACACAGCTACATTACATCTACTCAGAGCAACACAAGGCAAAACGCTAACTATCTACACTGCTGGATCAAAAAGGGCAGGAGGTTCTGGATTTGCTTCATAAAGCAAAACGCTAACTATGTACACTGCTGGATCAAAAAAAGCAGGAGGTTCTGGAGCAGGAATATTCTGGCGCAATTTCCAGCTACACCTTTTCACTTCACTAAGGTCGTATTATACGAAGGACTAAGCCGAAATAATATGAATATGAAACAGTGGCAGAAAAGAATCTTGAAAACAAGATTCGAGAATACAATTTCAGTCATGAAAAGACATAAATCACAAGACTATAAATATCTTCAAATGCATTATCTTTCAGAAATCATTTTCATACATTTAAGATACGCCTCCATAGTCAAGAATGTCTACTTGCCATTCTTGACAAGTTGTGTGTGCTTGTCAAGCTGGCACAAAACGTGGGAAACAAGAAAATCCACGATCCGACGATTATTCACGATGCGTACTCGTCACGATACCCGATGCTACGATGCAGTTCAGATGAATATTACTCATAATCAGAACGAAAATGTAATCGGCGATGCATTACCGAACGATGCCGAGTATGTACTCGCATCGTTTAGTTGTGTACTCGCCGATTATTTACCCGATTACTTTTTACGTACTCGTGCAGTGCTTTAATACCTATATACAGGGTAGGCAAATTTTGGTGTTATTATAGCCTATCTCAGAAACTATTCAATCCCACCAAGACAAAACCTCTATCTTTTTTTTCTTTAAGTTATAGCCAAAAAGTCATATTTTCACCATTTCAAAAAAATTCAAAGTAAGTGGGAGTAAAATCTCGATAGTACATTAAATATAATTGAAAATGAACCATAAGCATTATAACAATTCTGTATGAGTGGTTATGAACCAAGAGAATTATTGCACCCATTAAAAATTCTGTATGGGGTTAGTTGGGTATTTTTCAGATTTCTTTGAGTCATCTTTTCATATTCTGTTTGGAAACAACTCCTCGTTGAATTAATTTATTTCTTTACTGCAAGAATGTTCGTATTATGGTTTATTTTTCCAAAACTGCTGGTTAAAAGCGGGTGGTAACCCTCATCCACCTCATCAATTCTGGAAGATTTTAAATGCTTCCAGAAGACTTGATATTGCTTTCAGAAGAGTTGAAATGCTCCCAGAAGATTTGATATTGCCTCTGGAAGACTGGAAGTTCTTCCAGAAGACTTGATACTGTTTCTAGAAGGCTTAATATTTTATCCAGAAGTCTTAATACTTCCTCTGGAAGATTTTAAATGCTTCCAGAATACTTGATACTGTTTCTAGAAGGCTTGAAGTGCTTCCAGAAGACTTGATATTGCCTTTGAAAGATTTGAAATACTTCCAGAAGATTGGATACTGTTTCTAGAAGACATAATATTGCTTCCAGATGTCTTGATATTGCCTCTGGAAGATTTCAAATACTTCCAAAAGGCTTGTTTTTTCATTTCCTCTGGAAACTATAAATGCTTCCAGAAGGTTTGATACTGTATCTAGAAGACACGATATTGCTTCCAGAAGAGTTGAAATGCTTCCAGAAGATTGGATATTGCCTCTGGAGGACTGGAAACGCTTCCAGAAATCTTGATACTGTTTCTAAACGACTTGAATTGTTTACAGAAGACTTGATATTATCTTGGAAGACTTGAAATGCTTTCGGAAGACTTGAACTGTTTCTAGAAGATTTGATACTGCCTTTGAAAGACTTGAAATGCTTCCAGAAAATTTGATATTGCCTCTGGAAGACTGGAAGTTCTTCCAGAAGACATGGTACTGTTTCTAGAAGGCTTAATATTTTTTCCAGAAGTCTTGATACTTTTTCTGGAAGATTTTAAATGCTTCCAGAAGGCTTGACATTTCCTCTGGAAACTATTAATGCTTCCAGAATACTTGACACTGTTTCTAGAAGACTTGAAGTGCTTTCAGAAGACTTGATATTGCTTTTAAAAGATTTGAAATACTTCCAGAAGATTGGATATTGCCTCTAGAAGACTGGAAACGCTTCCAGAAGACTTAATACTATTTCTAGAAGACAAAATATTGCTTCCAGATGTCTTGATATTACCTCTGGAAGATTTCAAATACTTCCAAAAGGCTTGTTTCTTCATTTCCTCTGGAAACTATAATTGCTTCCAGAAGGTTTGATACTGTATCTAGAAGACATGATATTGCTTCCAGAAGAGTTGAAATGCTTCCAGAAGATTGGATATTGCCTCTGGAGGACTGGAAACGCTTCCAGAAGTCTTGATACTGTTTCTAAAAGACCTTGAAATGTTTCCAGAAGACTTGATATTATCTTTGGAAGACTTGAAATGCTTTCGGAAAACTTGAACTGTTTCTAGAAGATTTGATACTGCCTTTGAAAAACTTGAAATGCTTCCAGAAGATTTGATATTGCCTCTGGAAGACTGGAAGTTCTTCCAGAAGACTTGATACTGTTTCTAGAAGGCTTAATATTTTTTCCAGAAGTCTTGATACTTCCTCTGGAAGATTTTAAATGCTTCCAGAAGGCTTGACATTTCCCCTGGAAACTATTAATGGTTCCAGAATACTTGATGCTGTTTCTAGAAGACTTGAAGTGCTTCCAGAAGACTTGATATTGCCTTTGAAAGATTTAAAATACTTCCAGAAGATTGGATATTGCCTCTGGAAGACTGGAAACGCTTCCAGAAGACTTGATACTGCTTCTACAAGACATAATATTGCTTCCAGATGTCTTGATATTGCCTCTGGAAGATTTCAAATACTTCTAAAAGGATTGTTTTTTCATTTCCTCTGGAAACTATAAATGCTTCCAAAAGACTTGATACTGTTTCTAGTAGACTTGATATTGCTTTCAGAAGAGTTGAAATGCTTCCAGAAGATTTGATATTGCCTCTGGAAGACTTGAAGTGCTTCCAGAAGACTTGATACTGTTTCTAGAAGACTTGATGTTGCCTTTTGAAAGATTTGAAATACTTCCAGAAGATTTAATATTGCCTCTGGAAGATTGAAAGTGCTTCCAGAAGACTTGACATCCTCTGAAAGATTTCAAATGCTTCCAGAAGGTTTGATACTGTTTATAGAAGACTTGATATTGCTTCCAGAAAAGTTGAAATGTTTCCAGAAGTCAACATCAATCATAAAAGCAATGTACTCGAATATTTTCCAACTCTGGAAAACTTTATTACAGAAAATAAAATTGAATTTAACAATGACATATTGTCAAATATGAAAATATATTGTGATAAACTGAAAAAAGAAATATTTATTGAATTATCATGCTGTGGTGAACTAACAATGGAATTATCTCGGCGAATTTTAGAACGAGGAGAATTTCTGAATACCCTTCCCAGGTAAGTGCACCGGAAAAATATTCTGTTCGCCTAACAAATCGGTTGACACGTCATCTAACGCCTTTCATAATTTATTAAGGTTAGGGTTAAGGCACATAAAATGGTGCAGAGTATTGGTGGTACTACACTGAGAAAATTTGGGAATCACTGAGATAGAGGATTTAGTTTTCTACAAATCTTTAGCACGTACATGTCCCTACCCATATCTTTTGCAGTTATTGAGATATGACTGAATTAATCAAAATCATGCAATGAAGGGCAAATGTTATCCTCTTTTTATCAGTGGACCATGAAATTATTTAAAATTTCACAGATTGCAATTCATTTCTTTAAGCAACTTTGAATACAAAGCTTTACATCTTCATTTTAGATCTCTGATAACCATCGAATTGATTCTATATATGTGTGTTTTTCTTCACTCGTTCTAATTGCATCACTAGAACCAGTCAATGATGCCCGAAACTTTGTTACTTTGTTGAACAAAAACCCGTTTTGAAAGTACAAAAAAAAACTTTACACATTATTTATCCTAATTATTTACAAAAATGATTTATAAAGTATCTATTTGGTAAAGTTTTGAATTCACTATAACTTACTTAACCTCCTCTTTTTGTTCAACTAAACTTTGAAATTAGAAATGAATTAAATTCCTTATTTTATTTAAAAGATCATTTTTGAAAGAAATATATTTCTTTGTTACTTATACCTGCCTTTGAGCTCCGCTTCGATTAGCTTTTGTTCAACGTACTCTTTAGTTTCTTCAAAGTTATCAGGCAATCTTTTCTGTCTTAAAATAGTGACTTGTAAAGGCGTCCTAACAGCCGATACGATAATGGGAAACATATCTAAAGGGTCGATAAAATGTTTTTTTAACTTTTCCATACGAATTTCAGATTTCTCCAATTGATACGCCAATTTTCTTCTAACCAACGCCAAATTCGCGTCTAAAACTCGGTTGAGATCCTTGGTGATTCGGGGATCTAATTCTAATTTTTCCCTGGGGATTCTTTGCGTTGGCAATAATTTTTGATTTTTCTTCAAAATTGAAAGAAACTCTTTTTTTAGGACGTGAATTTTATCGTAGTACTCTTTTTTGTGATCGTTGGCTAATTTATTTTTTCGGTCCTCTTCCTTTTTCACTATAGCTTCTTCTAAACTTAAATTTGCATATGAATTTGTATCATCCAATGAATGCATTGAGCATTGTTTGTGTTGCCTTAAACTAGCCATCTGTGAATCGCAGTATTCCTCATTTTCGGGGTTAAATTGGTACGAAAATATGTTGCCATCGTGGCCGCAAGTGAAAAAATATTTTTCGTCATAGCTGAAGCACATTTTTGGAACGAACCCGTTGTAGTTATCGTGCATTGAAAGCTGCCAATAATCTGAGAGATTTCTGAAATCTTTTTTTACTTTAGTTACGCGAATTTCTCCGTTTTGCATTGCAAAAATTAAATATTTTTTTGTTGAACTGAAATAATGATTTATTAATCAATAATAATAATAAACATATTATTGATTAAGACTTACTTATAAATGAATGAATTGATTTCGATATCGTCGCTATGAAAAATCATTTTATAACGAAATGGGACCTCATCCTTTTGCCCAATATGGTACTCATATATATACCCAGCGTCGTAACCACTCATTGATACCCATAAAGTATTATCTACAGTGTGTTGAATCCATAAAACGTTGCTAGGAACATCTGGCACGAAAAGCGGTTCGAGCACTTCTTCGCTCTCAGAATCAGCTAAAATAAGTTTCAACGATTTTTTTGTTGTTGTGAGTTATTTTAATTTAATTTAAACCCAAAAATACTTCTTCGTCCACTTCCAATCCTTCATTTTCTTTCTTATAAATCTCTAAAGCTTTCTTCTTCTTTTCCAATTTCTTCAATTTCCTTGCAGCCACTTCTTTAAGGTAAATATCCCTTCGTATCTGAGATTTATACGTGTAAAACCTTTGAACCACCGGGGTTACATGAAGAACGTAGGTTATTGTTGTGTAATCTTGTGGTTCGTGTGGCAGGGGGATGACGTTGATGAATCCATGCTCGCAACCAAGAATTACGGTGAAAACCTTAAATATTTTTGTAATTTATTAAGTTAACTCACAAATATAATTGTTTAAAATTCATTTTGTGAAAAGCATTAGGAATGGACTTTTATCAAAGGCATTTTTTGAATCACGATTTGTGTGGTTTGCATATTAAATGACGTTTTTTGTTGCGGTTTCTAATAATGATACTAAGTCGATTTCTTCATTTATTGTGCAAGTAAACCGCCAGAAAAGATATGAGTCATGCAGGTTCTGATATGATGAATCTCGTTGCGTTACAAGATATTAATAGTGACAGCTGGGAATTGATCATATTAAAAACAAACTTTTGTATAGGCAATTTAATTTTCAACAATTAAAAATGTTCGACTCAGGTGCTTAAAACGAATCTTATAACATTCTTTTCAAAAATACTTACATCTGTGTTATGAAACGTTATACTCGTCACTATATCCGTAGTGTGAACATAACCAATCGGTAATAACTCAACATAATTTTGATCTTCTTCGGGAAAAGCCACTTTATAAACAAAAATAGTCGAATCTTCCCCTGCTGTTACTAAAATTTCTTCAGTGTTATTGAACGACATACATCTCAACGATTTATTATGCGGCTTCGTAATTTGAATAGTCGTTGTTTTATACTCATTATGTTTATGTTCCTCTTTAATAGTTAAAACAACCACCCTTAAACAGCCATCATCGAACCCCAAAATCAAAACATCCCCCGATGGATCGACCGAAATTGGAACCCAAATCAAGCATACCCCTTTAGCGGGATAGTGTTGAATCATCAATAAAGATTTTTTTACATAATTATAAAGTTGTAATCGCCCATCGCTTCCTAAACTTACGAAATAAGTTCCATAAGGGCATGTGGCTATATCGGATATTGCTCCAGAGTGGCAAAAGAATAATTGACGAGATGGTGTGACGTTTAACTCAGTTGTTAAATCGATTAACCATAAACCACCATTTCCATCTTGGGCATAATAAAAAGTATCGTGTTCATCTCTCCCCCGTTTATCGATAGTCATAAATTGGCAATTTGGCGTTTTGAAATTAAAAATTGGTTCAATTTGGACAACTCGATCATCATCTGGGGGATCAGCTTGTTCAATTGAGTCATAATGCCATACTTTGACACTCCCATCCATTGAAACGGTCCATAATTCGCCATCGATAAAGTCAAATTTAACAATGGGACCTTCATGGCATTTTTTTCTCAATTTTCTAAACACCTCGATCTTAATTAAACCAGCTTCCCATACTAATATGTTCCCCCAAGAACATCCGGAAATAACCTTTTCATCAGGCATGGGATATATCCCTAATATGTCAGAGTATTCGGTTTTACCAAATCGGCCCAATTCGCCTTGAAGCTTTAATCCCGTAAAAGTTCGTATCATTTTCCAGAATTTTATATGAGCCAATCCGCATGTTGATAATTGCCCGGGACAATAAGGGGAGAATAAAACTCGATAAACATCGCTCACATACGATTTTGTACGAAGCAGAATTCGGGATTTTCGCCAATTCCACACTGTAATTAAATGATCTGGTTCGCCACCTTGAGAAACGAGCAAATCGCCTTCTGGGTTGTAATTCAAATGGTTGAAACATCTTGAAGACCCTCCGCGAAGGAAACAAACCACATCCAAAGAAGGCCAATCATAAATTATTATTGGGGGATGTTCCCCGTTTTCAGCTATTGCTATATGAGGATATTCTGGGTTGGGATTTTTCTAAAAAATTAAATCATTTAAATTTTTTTTATTAATACATTTGTTAATCCTTACAGTCATATGTCCTAATCCGCCGCCGAACGCGCTTCTTCGAAAAGTTAACTTCTTCGTTGGAACGTCAAAAAAGTTGATGAGATTTCCAGAAATAAACATTAAAGTATCCGGATCGGCAACAACCAAATTATAATACTTCTTACAATCGTATCCATAAGAATAACTAAATTAAATGTTAAGAAATTTTTATCAATAATCTATGCAAACATTTTTAAAGGATACTCAAATTCCAAAATATTGTTTGGTACGGTACAACCGGTTGTTAAAAAAGGACCAGAAATTAAATCTTCGGATGTTAAAATAACCGGTGGTTCCTCATAAATTTGCTCTTCTTCTTCACCGAGAAAATCTTCACCACCAACAAAATAACCACCCGAAAGATCGTCAATAGTGTTATCACCCGGTTCCGACATTTTTTAGTATATAATATTATTTAAAACTCTTTCTAAAATTAACGATTACGTATTTAGAGTTGTCAAGAAGACATTTAATCGATCAAATAATAACAAATATGAAGTTGCTATAGATATTTCAAACTGAAGTAATGCTTCATTATACACTACTCTCCAAAATTATCGCACCACCTACATTATGCATTAAATGTAAAGGTATTTTGTTTTTGACTCAACGGATTAATTTTGATGATTCTTTTTTCACAGTATAGGTTCATTTTTAAGGAAGAAATATGTTGATGGTTTCTGATAATTGTCAACGTTTTACCCATATACGGGATGTAAAAAAAATTATGTTTTTTCTTCTAATTTTGCAACACCCTGTGGAATTTATCAACATTTCATTTACATTACGTTAGAATAGCAACCTTTCTCTACATTTTCGTTCAAGAATTATCTCGATATCTCTTTTATTAAGAAAGATAAACAAGTTTCGAATTTTTATTAACATTTTAAACAAGTAGGTAAAAACTAAAAAACACTACATAATCCTTAATCAATTCTCTCAAAATCACCTAATGACGTGTATATCAACAACTTAACGTCGTCCAAAACGATAGGTGGTGGATGTCGGCCCCTTAACTGACGATCAATATTATCCCATAAATTCGTAAATTGAGATCAGGGTTACAGGGTGGTCAGTCCATGGTTTGTACACCAACTTCATCCAAATAGTCACGGACCGTACGGGCAACATGAGGTTTTGCATTATCATGCATTAATAAAAAATTATTTCCTATGTAAAGGGTACCACGTGTTCCGATAAAATGTCTGTAATATACGTTTCACCTGTTAATGAACCTCTTCGCAAAGAAGCAAGGTCTGTTTGTGTTGTAAGCGATATTCCACCCAAAACCATTACAGGTCCTGCATTAAATAAAGTTGTCAGTCGTATGTTGCACTGGGCCATCGAATTACTCTTATGCCCACTTTTACCACCTCTTGATAAATTTATCTAACAGTTAAAAACCGGCTCATAACCAATAGGAACGCGTAAAATCGATATAACCACCTCTAGATAGTTTAACTGGAGATTGGTAAAAGTGGGCCTTAAACGTCTATCTGAGCTGTATAAACAAAACCTTAATTCATCTGTGAACAGTACTTGTTCCCAGTCATCACCATTCCAGTCAAGATGTTCTCTGGCAAATTGCAATCTCCTTCTACGATGATTTGTGTTTAAATTTGGTGCTCTGGCAGGAATTCGAATTCGAATTTTAGGAATTCAAATATTATGAACATCTGCTACGTGTATCTGTAAGTCAAACTTAAAAAATGTGTATCTTCCTTGATAAAAGAGATATCGAGATGATTCTTGAACAAAAATGTAGAGAAGGGTTGCCATTCTAACGTAATGTAAATGAAATGTTGCGGTTCTTTCTGATAAATTCCATAGTGTTGCAAAATTACTAGAAAAAACATAAATTTCTTTTTACACCCCGCATATGGGCAAAACGTTGATAATTGTCGGAAACCATCAACACATTTCTTCCTTAAAAATCAACCTATGCCGTGAAGAAGGAATCATCAAAAAAATATAGTTTTAAATTTAATGCATTGACGGTGCGATAATTTTGGAGAGTAGCCTAGTTTCATTCTGATTTAGAGAATAAGATCGCAAAGGTAATAGGACCTAATTACAATAAGTACTTGATAACACTGTAGAACATTTTCGAACTCTCTGGGGGTGAGAAATTCCAAGTGAGAGTGAAAGTACTAGCGTAGTGTAGTAAAACCTCCAAAGAGTTTGGTATTGTAAGATCAATCTTTTTTTAATGACCTTTTAAATTGTAATCCTATCTTACTATTTAAATTATAACCTATCACATGATAGGTTTTCATTCCGGCTTGTTGATACCTCTACAATTATAAATACATTGAATAGTATTAAGTCAACGGCTCCCGGTAGTGATGAACTAAATATAACTTTTATTCGAAAATGTCTTCCGGACATATTGCCCCATATTGTTCACATTGTCAATGCTTATCTTGAGCGATCAGTGTTCCTCGAGGTCTGGAAGTCGACCGTGGTGATGCTCATACCTAAAATCCAAAATCAGTATTCTTCCAACTGTTTCTATGATTTTGGAGAGGTGCATGAAGGTCCACCTTCGTGAATACATTAGTAAAAATAATATTTTACCCCCGTCGCAACGATCATTCTAAAGGTGACAGATGATATCATTGTGGCTCGCGCCGGCGGTCTTTGTGATATGCTGATGCTATTAGATTACAGTAAACCTTTTGATAGAGGTAACCATTCAATGTTTCTATCTCTTTCGCACTATATTGGTTTGTTTGAATCAGCGATTACTCTAAAGGAAAGTTATCCAGCTGATCATGTTCAGACGATGAAGCTTCTTCGTGAAATCTGTCTTCGTTTTCGTTACCTGTGAGAATGTGAGTCCCGCAGGGGTCCATTCTGCCTCCTCTTTTATTTTCTATTTACACTTCCCACCTAAAAAAATGTAAAAAATAAGCTTGAACAATTTTTATCGAAGAAAGTCTTTGTCAAATTATTTAAACTTTTCGAAAAATTACGTCTCAATCGAATTTTACAAATTGTAACTACAGAATGGGGCAATGAAAAAGTGAAATTATTTAAATAAGTTTTGAAAATTGAGAATTGCGTCGACGGTGAATTAACACAAGAAATGTCAAGTCTTTTGGTAGCATTTAAAATCTTCTAGAAGCAGTATCGAGTCTTTGGGAAGTATTTCAAGCCTTCAAGAAGAAGTATCGAGTTTTTTAGAAGCATTTCAAGCCTTCTAGAAGCTGAGTTTTCTGGAAGTAATATTTAGTGTTCTCTAAGCAGTATCAAGTCTTTTGGAATCAGACCAAGTCTTAGTGAAGTATTTTAAGTTTTCTGAAAGCATATTAAGTTGAATTTAATTAGAACTAACACTAACACTAGAACTATCACTAGGACTACCACTAGGACTAATACTACATCTAAAACTGTAAACTTATGGATTTTGCCATGCGTTTTTTGAAAAAATGTTTGACGTTTCGGTTCCATGTTGCAACCTTCTTCAGAAACTTGTTCGAGTGTTCGAAGTCACTTCGGACTTTTTACTTATAGCAGTTTAAGTCTTTTATAGCATAAAGTCTTCCAGAAGAAGTATCAAATTTTCCAGAAGCAGAACCAAATCTTCCAGGGGCAGTATAGTGTCTTCTGGAACCAATTTAAGTCTTCTTGAACAATTTCAAATCGCCTAGAAGCAATATTTTTTTCTATAATTCTTTCCTCCGCCTTCAGGAAGTGTTTCACTCTGGAGCTTTCTGCGGGCGGAGGACAAAAATTTAAAGTTACTAAAAGAAAAATCGAAAATTTCCAAGTGCCGTCCTTCAGCACCACCTTTTAATTTTTTGATGAAATCACGTATGGTGGTGTTTGGGGGGTCCATCTGAATTATTTAGGGGTATTCCACAGGGAAACGCTATTTTATATCATAAATAGTATCTTATGATCACTACTTTTTTGGTCGACTGTAAATATACGAATCTGTGCATGACGAGTAAATCTAACTTTAGCCATATTTTTGGATGCAGTATCAAGTCTTCCAGAGGAAGTATTGAGTCTTCTGAAAACATTTCAGGAACATAGAACTATTAACAATTTCGTATGGATGCTTGAGTACCTAAATAACCTACGTATTAGGCGGTTATACATATGGTGCTCTGCACCCATTACAATTTTGTATGTGTGCCAGATCATCCACGTATCCCGTGTCCCTATATGTGACTCTACTACTGATAATAGATAGATATAATAATAGAAATTATTTATTTAAGCCTTAACTACAAATTTCTGAAGAACGAAATGAGAAATCATCAATGAGAAGCCATGCATTACATTTTACATAGCGATAAATGTTTTACGCCTTTATGCATTACACGTATTGAGCGCTGCATCGCGGAGAACCCGCCAATCCTTACATGGGCCAGCATTCAACTGTTGCGGCACATCGATATGCTCGATAGAAGCATGTTAGTATACTACGCTATAACGCGTTCGCTATAGAGCATGTAGAGAAGATGACATCAACAGCCCGAACACCTCGCGGCTCTGGTTATAACTGACAAACTAAGCAAACTAACATCAAGATATGGAAAAAATATGAAAGGTCATAAATAAAAACATTGACCCAAGAACGGCAAATTCTTCGTAGGTTCTTCTATATAGGCTTTTTTGGATGTTTTCGTCTGTCCAATGCAAATGGATATCTTTTATCATGTGCCTTATAGGTAAAGAAGGGATCTATTGCTACACTTTGAGCTGCAATGATTCATTTATTACAGTCTGTTTGTTAAGAATAAGTTTCTGGTTGCATGCGATCAAAAGAATCGCATGCAATCTGCTTCTTCCTAGCCTTTGCGTGTTTTGTCACGTTTTCAGCAAATATGTGACCATTCCTTGTATATTGCAATAATCTCTTCTGATCTATTCCTCTACGAAGGTAAGCGATTTCGGCTTACTTAGATAGAACATTTTTGCAAACTATCCAAAAATGAATTGATATGACTGTGATGTAGAGCCGTAAGCGAGGTCGCATTTCGGAGTGACTTGGGGTCTCATCCACTCCGATTGTTTAATTTTCGGTATTATTCTGTCATAAACTTAATTAACTTCACTTAAAAATTAGGGGATGTTATAAAATAATTTTTAGAATAAAAGATGTAGCGAATTCTATGCTTAAAAATACATATTACTCTCTTGCACTTCTGTTCTTAGATTCGTCAAAATTAAGAAAATTATGCAAATATGGCGAAAATATGTAAATACTGGCACTTTTGGCATATGGTGTATACATAGAGCATGGAGTGATTCAATATAATTTCGGGGGATATTCTTAGAAGAAAAAGACGTGGACATCTATGTTCTATTTTTAAATAGGAACTCCCATTTTTTTAATGTATGTCAATTGTTCTATTATCCCATGTCAATTGAGTTATCCTGGAAATAAATGACGTTGCTTTTGTTCATTTTATCGAAGACAGCTGAATATCAATATAGAGTGTGCTATGTTTGGGTTAAAAGCACAGTTTTAAACGCCTTGATTTTCTAAGACAATCCCCCGAATTTATATCAAACTGATTCCATACTTTATGTACACACTGTATATTCTGATTAGAGACCGGACTTATATGCGATAAAAACAAGCGATATAAGTTTTTTAGATGCTATTAAAATTGGTCGAAATAGGCAAGAATAATAAAAATACAACATTAAATATTGTTAGTGCATATTCTGATGACCAAAAACTGCTAAGTTGAAATACATACATACCGAGTGAGGCGTTTAAATGAAAACTACCTTATAACTCAAAAACGTGTTAGCTTCAGGGTTGTTACAATTATTTACGATTAGCATAGTTCTCCAGAAGCTGACTTGGAATTGTGATTACCTTAACTACTTTTATACACATTTTTCGTCGAATACGATCATACCTAGTCTAACGCGAGATTTGGACTGCTAAGTTAAAATATATACAGTCAACCCTCCTATAACGCGGTACTCTCAGAACGCGGTTTCCATATAACGCGGAGCTGAAAATGCGACAGCCCTCCTATAACGCGGCACTCTCAGAACGCAGTTTCCATATAACGCGAAGTTGACAATGCAACAGCCCTCCTATAACACGATCCTCTTACAGCGCGGTTTCCGTCAATAGCATCCCATAAGTTCCTTTCGCGTAGCCTAAGAATGTTTAACCTATGTTTAGTTCATTAGGGCCTATTTGGATTATAAGTGACCAAGTCTTTCTAAAAATGTTTCTGCACCATCCGTTCGTTCAGTTTTTTGCTGCTTAATTTGTGGTTTATATTTGGACAACATTACACAATACTGTAAGTAATATTCTTCATTTGTTCTAATATAATAATAATAAAGTAATTATTAACCCTAGATTTGCATCATGTCAAACACGAAAGAAACAAGGAAAGTGTTAAAAAGAAAGTTTATATCTCTTGAAGATAAAATCGAAATTCTAAATCGTTTA
Organism: Onthophagus sagittarius; assembly: GCA_036711965.1. NCBI lineage: Eukaryota > Metazoa > Arthropoda > Insecta > Coleoptera > Scarabaeidae > Onthophagus > Onthophagus sagittarius. Next base: position 10,026,610 of record JASERS010000005.1, on the reverse strand, counting down.
GAAGGTGGGGAAAATCTATCGTCGGTTGCAAAATCAACCAAGTTGAATGAATCTACAATTCGAACCCTAAAGAAAACTGCAGAGAATATAAGGAAAACTGTGGCAGATGGCTGTCCGTTAGGTGCGAAACGTGTCACTCGCACACGAAATTCTAATATGGTTAAAATGGAACGGGCGTTAATGATCTGGTTGGAAGACTGTATAGCCAAAAAGATTCCTATCAGTGGAAATCTTATCAAGCAGAAAGCACTTAAAATCTATGAGCATTTAAGGAATATTGGGCATTCTTCTGTAGAGCTAGAAAATCATTCGTTTGTCGCGAGTAAACGGTGGTTTGAAAAACTAAAAAAAAGCGCTCATTACACAATATTAAGTTTCAAGGAGAACAGGCCTCAGATGCTGAGGCTGCCGAGAATTATAAGCTGGAATTAGCTAGAATTATCAATGAAGGAGGCTATTCACCTCATCAGATTTTTAACGCCGATGAGACGGCATTATATTGGAAAAAACTACCATCTAGGACCTTCATTTTGAAAATTCAACGGCGTGCTCAGGGGTTTAAACCTTCAAAAGAACGTGTCACCCTTCATATGTGCAGCAATCTTTCAGGAAGCCTGATGATAAAACCTATGATAATAAATCGTTTTTCAACTCCCCGTGATATGAAAAACATTAATAAGACCGAATTACCTGTATTCTGGCGATCTAATAAGAAAGCTTGGATGACCCAAGATTTATTTAAGGATTGGTTTTATAATTGTTTTATCCCGGCAGTTGAACCCATACGATGGAAAAAAATTTGTATTTTAAAGTTTTATTGGTTCTTGATAACGCTGGTTTCCACAACATACAACTGGATCATCCAAATGTAAAAATTGTCTTCCTTCCTCCTAACTGCACGTCATTAATACAACCTTTGGACCAAGGAGTCATTCAAACTTTAAAAATGTATTACACACGCCAAGTTTTCCAAACCATTTTCGACAGATTAGAAAGTAGTGAAAATAAAACCCTTACTCAAGTTTGGATGGAATTTTCTATTTTAGATTGTATTAGAACCGTGTCATCGGCTTGCGCGGAAATGAAACCATCAACGCTTAATGCGTGTTGGAAACCCCTTTTGCCTGAAATGGTTCAAACAATACAAGATGATTCTACAATTTCATTCCCAGTTACAGAAATAGTAAACATTGCTTCTCGTTTAGGCGATGAAGAATTTACAACAAATCATCAGGATGTAAGAGAACTCGTACTCGGGGAAGAAACTTTAAATGAGGATGAATTGATGGATTTAATTGATGCACCCACCTCAAATCCATTGGTAAACGAAAATAAGGAAAACGAATGGGTGCCAAATGTCGATATACAAGATGTGAAAAAAGGGCTAAATTTGGCTAAAGAATTAGAACTCCATTTCATTCAAACTGATCATTCAACGGTGCGTAGCGCAATGTTTAAAAGAGTGTTAAGAAATTGCTTAGCTCCCTATAGAGAGGTTTTAGTGGAGTTAGAAAAAAAAGCTACAATCGAAAACCAATGTGAAGATGAGCCAAATGAGGAAGACATTTTGCCTATTAAAAGAAGATGAGTTAGGCGACTCATATTATCTGACAGCGAGGATGAGTGTTGAAAGATTAAATTTGATAAAAGTCTTTCTTATTTTTGTTGGAAAGCAGTTTTTCAGTTTAGTTTTGGTATCATTTCTTTATATAAACTCTTCAATTCAATAAAAATAATTTATAATTTATCTTGTCCTTATTGGTCTCCATATAACGCGGTACGAATAATGTGATTTGTACTAATTCTGCGTTTCTTATAGCGCGGTTTCCATACAACGCGGTAGACGGTTTCCATAGAACGCGCTAAGAATTACCTTGGTTTGTACCGTTAAATCCCAGTTTCTTATAGCGCGGTTTCCATAGAACGCGATACGCACTCACCGCGTTATAGGAGGGTTGACTGCACATATCTTTTAAAGCAATTAAATTTAGACTACCTTATAACTCATATTTTCAACCATATGAAGGGGCAAAATATTCTGTATGATTCACCAGAGATATACTTCAAATCAAGTCTTCAATTAAGTTCTTTCTAAACCACCCAACTATTGTTTCATGTAAGCATGATTGAATACATTAATGTAAAGATGCACTTTATGTACACTGCTGCTAATAGGCGCGCTTATGAAGCACGTCACCGTTACTCAAGAACTTACCCTACCTGTAACTTACGTAATGATAAATTTCTAACAAAATTGCATCACCACAAAATTGTATGTTCAGGTACGAGTATAAAAAGGATCTCTGCTGCAACAACAATTGTATTTTTCCCAAAGAGAGTGCAAGAACTTGTGACTTGCGCAAAATCCGATATTTCATGGTCTCCACTGACGAAGATGATTTTACAAAAGACGAAATTTTGAATTTCTATAACAATCACTTTTTCTTGAAGAATATCCTTTTTCTTAATACTGAATTCTATTGTAGATGGATAGAATGAAGAGGTTCAATAGTTTCGCTACGTTAATCACCTGATTTAAATTCTGTAGAGTTCTTTGCATGGGATTACTTTTACTTTTAATCTTTAGTATATTCAGCACCTTCTATTATCTTGGAGAACCTCCAGCACATGATACAATTCTTTTGTACAAAAATGTCATGCATATCTTCAAATGAAGGGAAGTTATGTGGAGGTACCTAGGAGCTTTAGGAACTAGGTTTACCAAGACTTGTTTTGTTTATCTTGATAAGAACTATAAAGGGTTAAGATATTCGACACAATTTTTCAACACCCTGTTTATTATGTGCAATGTTACTAAAATATTAAAATTTCTCAAATAGAAGTTATGTATTTTATCATGGAGAATAACGTAGCGATGAAAAAAATATTTATCTATTTATAAGAATTAACTTAACAATCGAAAGATGATTAGATAGATTCTAGTATTCAATAATAACTTTTCTTCTATTTGAATCTCTTTTGCTCTCTCCGCTAGAATGGTTACGTAAAACACCGAACATCACATTCTAAATTTCTTGTTCAATTTTCATATAAATTTGCCATAGACACATCTTTACCTTACAAACTAATTTTCGGTGTACTTACCAGTCCCTGATCATATGGTGGTTATATGGTATATGGATAACTAAATTTATATGCGTTAAAAAGGCAAAATGTGCAAATGCATATAAATCCGGACTCTAACGATGATACAACTGGATCTGGAAATGTTATAAGATGAGGTGACTATCTATTATATTTTTCATTTATCTTTTGCTCTCAGATGCACAAATTATACAAAATTTTTAAAACTAGTTAATTGTCATATATCTTCTATGTGTGGTCTACCATTAATCCGCAGGGTTGAAGCTTTTGAAAATTTACATCAACTTTAGTGAATTAAAATGTTCAACGAACTATTTGGAGGTTTGTATCTATATAGACTCGCGCCACAAAAGACGCTTAATCAGACTAAATTGGACTTAGCTAAAGGAAATTTTGTATTGATATGATATAAAATAGTTTAGGAAGACCGTCAAAATCATCAAATCAAAATACCACAAATCCATATCAGAAGGCACACTTTGTCTTGAACTCATACCTCAATCAATCAGATTCATCAATTTCCATCATCATTTTGATATTTTATTTGTATTCCCTTATAGATTATGATGATATATATTAAAGCACCTTGTGGTCATTATTATTTATAGTTTTATTTATCTTCCAAATAAAACTTTAATATTAGAAATTTATTAAAGCTTCTAAAATGATTCACGAAATACAAACATTGATTCATCTTAATTAGCATAAAAGAAAGGGTGATAATAAATTATGGTAATTTTTTTTCTTATTGGCATTTACAATTTGTTTAAAAGATATTATTTGTCATAAACCTGGTGCAGATTTGCCAGCAGAGTCGACAACGATTTCCGAGAACGTTCTAAGAACGTGAAATGATTCACGTTCGACCTGGATTTAACGCTCATTGTGTTTCCTCGCCTTGTCTTTGTTATTTGCGACAACCTGTCTGAGTTTAAGTCTTAATAATCACTCAACTATGCGGAAGAAACTCAGCTAAGTTTCCCTTTTCTTACCTGCGTTTAAATATCTTGAATAACCCAAAATAAAACAGATAAAAGGAGATGCCTACAATATTTTTTTAAACAACTTGTTTGTTTCGTTTTTAGTTTAGGATTGTTTGGTGAAGTGATAACGTTTATTACACATAACACAGTTTTAAGTATTAAAACGAAATTTATTTAATATGAAATCATTATTTTCCTTTTTTGTGCCTTGGATTGCGTATTAATATTTCCAAGGTGATCAAGACGATTACTCATCCAACGTTGAAATCGTTGATATATAAATTTCCCAGGATACTCAGTAATCAAAGTGTTTCCTAATAGACGTGGTTTTTCTTAATCCAAATACTCAATATAAATTTTTTATGTCATATTTTCTCAGGTGCATCATTCCTATTATATTTTACAACTACATTGTTATCAATTCCTTTTATCTGCCCTACATTAATAATTTTTTTCTTTCCAACCTTCCCCATTTCCTGTACGTATCGTTATCAGAATACGTTATTTGTAAATCAACACACATTTTATCTAATTTAAATAAGTTTTTATAAGATTCTTTATTGTATGTTGTGGAACGATTGAATGAAAATAACATTAAAAGAGTGCAAAAGTAACAAATTAGAACAAAATAGGGAAATAACAGGATATGATGTCATATACGTAATCTAGTATTACAGGGAAATGAAAACCTAATAGGATGTAATATAACATAATTCTTAAAAAAATGCGAATCTTTACATGACGATTTTAATTTATGATAAAAAAAATTATGTTTTTTATGCTAATTATTGACTCATCATGATGTTTTAAGGTCAAGAGACGTATTTTAATGAAATTTTTTAATTCCTTAATCGTACAATTTTTGATTAACCAAAATTTTCAAAGAACGTTTAATTAATTGTTAGAAACCGTCTAAAATTACTTAAATTTTTTTCAGAAATTCTAAACCAATTATAAATAATATTGAAGAGGCTTGGCGGTTTTGTGGTATACTTAACATTTTTAAACAAAAAATTTAAATTTAAATTCTATGAACATTTTTTAACAATTAAATTCGAGGTATGAAATTTTTTTAATACCTGGAATAAATGGAAGTTAATTTCCTTGATACGAATATTGATTTAAGGAGTTTGTTATGAATCCAATAATTTAATGACCGTTGATTATTTTGTATATTTTTTTACAAATATTTAGGAAATGATAAAAAATTTGCTTACATTTTTTACCAATAAGTGAGCACAGCGTGACAGTGTAAGTATAGCAAAAATTGGCTACTTTAATTATATGAAATTGCTAAAAACGATTAATTTAGACTGTTTGAAAATTAATGATTCAATCCTAAATATGACAAATAGATGTTTTTTGTTAGAACGAATATTTTATGTAACAACTTTTTTTAATGGCCTCAATTACCCTCAACAAGTTCGCACTGATATACATTGCATGTTCGATATCTTATTTCAAACAAAAACTGCAAGCTGTAATGGAAATTTGTTGATACTATTAGTTTTCGGGCTTTTGTAAGGCATCAGATGTACTCAACCTACTCTGTGAGTATAGCACAAGGACCATTTCTTCCTTTCTCGTTAGTCCTATCCTCGTACATCATCCATACGAGTTCGTTAAAACATTGCAGATGAAATTAATTAGAATATCGGGGTCTACCATACTTAGTGGGAAGAGTTGGAATGGATGAAGTTTGTTTGTTTGGCATAATCTAAGTGTACCTTTTAAGTTCATCAAATTCTCATACGTTCGTATTTTTTCGTTGTTTACACATCTCATAGCAAAAGTATAACAGAGCAATATTGTTAACAAGAAAATTTGTTACAAATTTTGTTCTAAAAGCCTTTTTGTAACAGGCTTTAATTCCCAAAAAAAATTTTCACTTTTTCAAAAATCTTTGAGAATAGAGGCGAGATGAGTCGATTTTATCTGTTACAAGAGCATTGACATTCTTAAAGCGTTACCGTTGTTAACTGTAAAGCATTTGGAAAAGTTTTTGCTAGTTTGTTGTTATTTTATTCTTGATTGTTATTTTTTTCATTGAAATCGAAAATTCATCAATCATAAGTTGATTGGTCATAAGATAATTGGTCGATTATTTTCTTTTAGAATAGGATCGCCTTTCGTAAAGACAAAAGTTACTAAAGCTAACTTTAAAGTATTTCTAATAGTTTTTTCTCTCATACTTTGATTGAGTATGTATGTATGTAGTTCCATGTGGGGATCATTATGCATCACAGCAGTTAGGACCCAGCGGGCCCTTTGTACATCCCCACAATTGATCGTTTATTCAAGGTTCAGAAAACCAGCCCATTGCTTTCATGAACGTTAATATGAAACAGAGGGACATGTTCCTTATATCCGAGATTTGGAGCCATGGTATTCCAAAAATGGATTTCCTTAGGTACGCGAGTTTGGGACAGTCACAAACAATATGACTTCCCGTCTCGTATTCCATTTCACATCCTCTGCAGAGAGATGTTTACCAGCTTCATGTAGAACATGTGCTTACGTAGCCTGCAGTTTCCTGTCAGAAAGTGGGTGAGGAGACACAAATCATTTTTTGATTTTCCAAGGTACTGAGTAGATCTCTTTCGGTTAGGGTAGAGCTAAGTTTTCTTTGCAAAAGCACTGCTGGCATTATACATTAATTGATTAGGAGCAACGAAGATTTTCATGGTCACATAGACTGATTGGAAGTACTTTATTTGAATCTATTTCTTGCAGTCTATTTTAGAAATATTCCAATTGGTCATTAACTTGTAAATAGGTTGTAAATAAAACTTGAAAATAGGTACTCAATCTGATTAATCACATTAACAAGATCTGAAATACTGTTATGGTAAAATTCAGATTACAAATAAGAACTATAAAGTTCATATTTTCAGATTTTGTGACTATTAGCTGATTAGATGAGATTGTTGGCTTTAGCATACTTGATGGCGAGAGTTGGAATCTTCTCTTGAGCTTCTTTGCTTGTTTGACATAATCTAAGTGTTCGTGTTCAGCTAGTCATTAAGAAGTACTAAGTTTTTGCAAGGTTCAAATATCATGTTGAGATTGAGGACTTAGATATTGAACTCCTTGTTGTCTTTTACAAACAATAAATTTAGAGAAATAGTATTTAGTCTTGTGACAGGGATATGTAGTCTTTAGGAAGCAGTCTATAGACGTTAATGAGCAGTGATTAGTCGTATTTCAGTTATATCTAGCATTTTGTTAGCAATATCTCCTCATCTCCATTACATAGCTTATGTTGACAATATCTAGTATTCAATTAAAAGTGTATATTTCATTTCCAAGAGTATCTAGTGTTATGACAGTAGTAATTTGTCTAATAATTGTCTTATACAAACAATATTGAGTCTCCTAACAGCATTATTTAGAATATAGTCTTTTCGAAATAGCATTTAGTCTTGTGACAGGAATACGTAGTCTTTAGGAAACAGTCTATAGACTTTAATGAGCAGTAGTTAGTCTTCTTTCAGTTATATCTAGCATTCTGGTAGCAATATCTCCTCATCTCCATTACATAGCTTATGTTGAGAGCATCTAGTATTCAATTAAAAGTGTATATATCATTTCCCAAAGTATCTAGTGTTATGACAGTAGTAATTTATCTCTTTATTGTCTTTTACAAACAATATTAAGTCTTCTAACAGCATTATCTAGTATATAGATATAGTCTTTATAGTCTTTACGAAATAGCATCTAGTCTTGTGGCAGGAATACGTAGTCTTTAGGAAACAGTTTATAGACCTTAATGAGCAGCAATTAGTTTTCTTCCAGTTATATCTAACATTCTGGTAGCAATATCTCCTCATCTTCATTACAAAGCTTATGTTAACAACATCTACTATGAAGTTGTAGAAAGTAATGACCAAGCACTAACCCTTGTGGAACTCTAATAGAAATACACTCTAATGTAGAATAATCAGAGTTAATTAGAATAATCATTACAACAGACTATTAATATATTACGGTTTATACAATCAAAGGCGTTGCTGAGGTCGCAAAACGTAGTCACATGCTGCTTTTGAGTAACTATTTATCATGCTGCTTTTTCAAACTGATTGGAACAACTTAATTTGAATTTATTTCTTCTAGTCTACTTTAGATATATTCATTATTATTAGATTATTACTAAATGAGGATAAGACTCAATGTATTACTTTACACAAAGAATTCGGCAGTTCACATGTTAGATCAGTAAAGTTTCTGGAAATTCATCTTGACGAAAGACTAAAGTGTACTTCTGCATTCGTGGAATTCGTAATATTAGTACATTAAAAGCTGCAAACCTCACCTTTCATAGCAGCTTCCATAGCTTGATCTACTACAGTATCCTCTTTTGGGAAGCTTTTTCAGCAGCAGAAAGAGCATTTAAACTTCAGAAACGACCGATAAGGGTATTGTTCAACCTGGGAAGCAGAGAAAGTTATTTTGCTGCGCATAAAATACTGATCTTACCTTCATTATATATATTCAACTGTATAAAGAATATTCACCAAAATTACACCTTTTTCCAAAAAAACTGTGATTCTTTTGCGCATCCCCAGACATCGTTTGTCTAAAACCCAAAACAATGCCAACTATTGGGGCATTACATTTTTCAACCACCTAACTTACGTCTATACGAAATCTATCCCCTGCAAAAATGAAGGATGTTGTAAAGAATTATATTTGCCAAAACTCGTTTTTACCATTCAAAAATTTTTGGAGAAAATCTTCTGTGTAGAATAAAATCTTTAACTTTGTTATTATACAAGTTATTATAAAACTTTGAATTTCTGTTAATTTAATTCCGTTTTCAAATAAAAATTACAATGTTACAAAATCTGAGAATATTTTGTGACCATTAGCTGATTAGATGAGATTCTTAGCTTTACTATACTTTATGGAGAAAGTCGGAATCTTCTCTCCAACTTCTTTGCTTGTAAGACAAAATCTAAGTGTTTCTTTTCAGCTAGTCCATAGCATGTACTTAATTTTTGCAAAATCCAAGTATCATATCATGTATATCCAATACGAAACATTTCATGATTTAAATCTTTTTTAAACAGCTCGCAATATTTTTCAAATATGAGGACTTGAGGATTTTCAATATGAGGATATTCAAGTAGGTAAATCATATATATAAATAAGAAAATAAATGAATTCTTATGTAGAGTAGCTATCATTACAACAGAGTATGTATCTTCTGCCACCAATATATAAGTCAATCATCATAATACAACTATTAGCAAAGTTATATCATTGCATTTCTTAAAGTCAGAAATTACCAAGGCTATCTCTAAATCATTTGGAAAAGGTTTTCCTCTCATGTATTGCGTGATTAATCTTATTAAAGACGTGTTTTATCACTTTTAATATTACAGCATCATAACATCATCAAGACTTTCACGGTCTACATTGAACTATTATTCTATGTTGCTTTTTCAGATTCAAAATACTTAATTTTGATATTGCATTAGTATCAAAGTCATAATTGATAGCATTAGTATTAAGATTAATTAGCTTCAATCTGATTACAGTTGGATTGAAAGTTACTGAACTATTGTCGAGGTAAAATTTCGATTACAAATAAAAATTACAAAAAAATGGCTTATTTCATTCTTTCGTGGTCGTCTTCAACCAAGAATTCCTAGTAAAAACTTCCCAATAAATTCGACATTCGACTCTTAATCATCAAATGACTAAGTAAATAAGTTTTTAAACGAATCACCCGCATTCGTCGCCGTTTTGTGGGGGTACTCGCCGCTCTCCGACAAAAACTTAGCTGCCGTTCATAAACCCATCAGCGTTCGAGGTGTTAACACTCCGGTGTCGGTGGCGCTTTTCAAATCGTACCGCGGTATTAAAAATTCAAAATACAACGTAATCGAGGGGGATCTCAATTAAACTCGTTGATAATAAAACATTTTAACGTTTAACGTGTTCATCCTGTGTCCTTTTGTTAATAAGGAAGGGTGCCCTCTCTAATGTTTAACCAGAAACGAAACCAGCATCGCCCGGAAGAAGAGGATTTCGCGTCCGAAATAAATTTTTCAAATTAAGTGCAGGTGATAAGTGATGAATATGGCTGGGTTAAACAATTCAACAGAATTTTCGTATTTAGTCGGGTGAGTCCTTATTGTTTTATTTTTATTTTATTGTTTGTTTTATACATTTTTTTTGTGGGGATAAAAAATTCTTGTGGGAAAAACCGGGAAGGCTTAAAACATGTGGTTATCATATGGCGGGGTTAAAAAACGAATGAATTTAAAGCAATTAAGATTTTTTAAATTTGTTTTTGTTAAACCCCCTAACTAAAAAGGAATATAATAACATATGATATTAATTATGTTTAATAAGTTAATAAGCTTCGAGAGATTTATGTTTTTATGCTGGTACTGTCTTGATTTGTTTAGTTCCGACCTAATTAACATAATGGATAATTTATTTAAGCGCTCTAGTATTTCAAATGAGCACGTGTAATGAATTATTTAACATATAAACGTAATGAAGAATTATGGTGAAGGGATTCATTTAATATCGTGATATAATCCCCTAAAACATTTTTCGCGTTCAATATGCTTATTTAATAACTTAAAATTTAGTAAATAATGAATAATTCAAACATGTGCGAATGAGTTTAAACAATAACGGAATGAGTAATTGTTTGTATATTGTTATTGGTTTCACACTACCAATTTGTTCTAATTATATTGTTTAATTTTTTATTTCTTGTTAAATATTATTATTTGTATTATTGTATTGTTTTGTTGTAGATACTCCAAAAGTATGATGACAATAGCAGGAGTAATAACATTAATAATCATGGTGGTTGGAGTGTGTGGAAATATTTTAACAGTGGGAGCTTTGGTGAAACATACAAAAATTAGAACTGTGGCAGCTGCGTTCATTGGGAGGTTAGTGGCTTTTGCCGTTTTATTTTTATTAACTACTCCCATTTTTTTAACTATTAATTGAACGACGCGAAGAGACTGTGAGGAGTGCATCGTTTGATGAGGGCATCTGCCTCTCTTAATATGATTAATTGGTCTAACAGTTTATTTTCTCTCAACGCCGCTTTCTATTGTTTACGATCATTCAATTTTTTTTCATTTCGTTTCTTTGTTTACTACTTCATTTTGATGCGTTAATTTTATTTAGCTTTAATAAAATTTTTAATTATGAGATACGAAGTGCTTTCTTAAATTTGTGATAAAGATGTATGTAGTAATAAGCAAACATTTTAGGCGTTCATTTTTAAAGTACACATTAGTATCTTATATTTAACAAATATTTGATTTTCAATCCTCATTTTTTAATGGTAAAAATTATGCACAACATCGTATTTTGTACGATTCCTCGTCATTTATTTTAGATATATTTCGTAGGATGTGGCTTGTGGTATTATCTTTAATTATAAATACCACAAAAACGGGGAATTTCAATGATATCGAAATATCCAGTAACATTTCCTTTTCTATGAATTTGTTTCCAACACTTTGTAGAAATATAAAAATATTAAAAAGCAAATAGAAAATTTATTGCATATGCATGTAATGAAATTTGTAATGTTTAAACATTACTTTTTTTATAGAGTTCGGTCTATACATTTTATCTATTAGTGCCAAAAGTTGTGTATAAGCCGTTGAAATTTGATATACTGTCAGCATGTGTATAAACATTTTTAATAGAAACTATTTGCTTTTCAAAAATAAACATCAATTCATGAATTCAAAAATTTATTATGATATATACCGGGTGAGGCATTTAAATTGACACCATCTTATGACTTACAAAGTATCAACTTTCAATCACATGAAGGGGGAAATATTTTATAGGACTTTCAGAAGCGCATTTATGGCTTTTGATCACTGATATTTTTCATTATAAAATATATTATACAGAGTATCCCACGTAACCGACAAAGTACATAAGTGAACGTCATAAATTTTAACTTTCTAGCTCGATCAATCTCTAAGAAATTCAGATTTAAATGACACAGTCAAAAACCTAAAGCACTAGGTATCAACATATCTATCAAAGCCAACATATTTTGGTGTGTAGGAACAGAATATTCATTAAAAACGGTATAGTTCCATTTAAAATAACATATTTAATTCAATCCGTCGTGATGATACACCCTGTATATATAAAAATATTTTTCGTTTGTAGCGTGGTAAATTTCCCACATTTTTTTCTAAGGAATAACTCTGTATGTCGGCTAATTAATGCCGAATGAATCTGAATCTGTACACGCACTCGGTTTCGTCCTAATATCCCTAATATTAGGGTGTTTTTGATAAATTTTGAAATGATCCTAATCAGCATCAAAAATGCTTTAATTAGATACCAAACATGCTATACTTCTGTGAAAAATTAAAAAAATGGACTATAATCTGTCAAATGTCAAAATTATATGACGTTTTTTCCAATAAACTTTGAAATAATAAAAGATGATGTTTTTTGATAAATTTTGAAATAATCTTTAGTAGAATAAAAAATGCTTTAATTTGATGCCAAACATAACATATTTGGGTTAAAAAATGAAAATGTTAGGTTTTAAAGTGTCAAATGTCAAATAATCGCCATTCTTTTTTTTTTAATTAGAAATCAAGATATCTCGAAAACGGTTAGAGATAATTAGGTCGAGTTTGAATTCATTTTAAAGGATTATCAATTCTCTATCCATTTATATTAAAACTGCTTTATAATCAAACATTTTTTTTTGAATGTATCGCATAGGGATTGGTTTTTGAAAATACGTATGGGTGCTGAAAAAAACTGAAATAGGGAAAACTCAAACGACGAATTTGGTCTGAAAAAAGTTAAAAGTATATGCGTATGGACGAAAAATTTATTTCTTTTTGGTAATTTTTTCTAAGTGCTCTTTTGGAAGCATTTCAAGTCTTCCAAAGACAATATCAACACTTCTGAAAGCATTTCAAGTCTTCTGGAAGCAATAACAAGACCTCTGGAAGCATTTCTAGTCCTCTTGAGAAACATTTAAAGTCTTCTAGAAGCAGTTCAAGTCTTTCAAAACCAATATCAAGTCTTTTGGGCGTTTCAAGTCTTTTAGAAATAGTAGCAAGTCCTCCAGAGGCAGTATCAAATCTTCTGAAAGCAGTTCAAGTTTTCTAGAAGCATTCAAAGTCTTCCAGATTTGAAAAATTTATTTCTTTTTGGTAATTTTTTCTGAGTGCTCTTTTAGAAGCATTTCAAGTCTTTCAAAGACAATATCAACACTTCTGAAAGCATTTTAAGTCTTCTGGAAGCAATGACAAGACCTCTGGAAGCATTTCTAGTCCTCTTGAGAAACATTTAAAGTCTTCTAGAAGCAGTTCAAGTCTTTCAAAACCAATATCAAGTCTTTTGAGCGTTTCAAGTCTTTTAGAAATAGTAGCAAGTCTTCCAGAGGCAGTATCAAATCTTCTAGAAGCAGTTCAAGTCTTTCAAAACCAATATCAAGTCTTTTAGAAATAGTAGCAAGTCTTCCAGAGGCAGTATCAAATCTTCTGAAAGCAGTTCAAGTTTTCTAGAAGCATTCAAAGTCTTCCAGATTTGAAAAATTTATTTCTTTTTGGTAATTTTTTCTGAGTGCTCTTTTGGAAGCATTTTAAATCTTCTTGAGAAGCTTTTTATGTCTTCTGGAAGCAGTTCAAGTCTTCCAAAGGCAATATCAAATCCTCTGAAACATTTCAAGTTTTTAGATACAGTAGCAAACCTTCGAGTATTCTGGAAGTTGTTCAAGTCTTCTGGAAGTATTCCAAGTTTTCCTGGGGCAAAATAAAGATTGCTGTAAGCATTTCAAGTCATTCTAGAAGCTGTATCAAATCTTCTGGAAGCACTTCAACTTTTCCAGAGCCAACATCAAGACTTCTGGAAGCATTCAAGTCTTTGAAAAATAGTAGCAAGTCTTACAGAGGCAGTATCGAGTCTTCCGGAATCCGTTCAAATCTGCTGAAAGCATTCAAAGTCTTCCAGAGGCATTTCAAGTCTTTGAGAAATAGTAGCAAGTATTACAGAGATTGTATCGAGTCTTCTGGAAGCAATTCAAGTCTTCTGGAAGCATTTAAAATCTTCCAGAGGCAATATCAAGATATCTGGAGGCATTTTAAGTCTTCTGGATGCAGTTAAAGTATTCCAAAAGCAATATCAAAATTTCTGAAAGCATTTCAAGTCTTTCTGGAGCAATATCAAAATTTCTGGAAGCATTTCAAGTCTTCTAGAAGCTGTATCAAATCTTCTGGAAGCACTTCAACTCTTCCAGAGCCAACATCAAGACTTCTGGAAGCATTCAAGTCTTTGAGAAATAGTAGCAAGTCTTACAGAGGCAGTATCGAGTCTTCCGGAATCCGTTCAAATCTGCTGAAAGCATTCAAAGTCTTCCAGAGGCATTTCAAGTCTTTAAGAAATAGTAGCAAGTATTACAGAGATTGTATCGAGTCTTCTGGAAGCAATTCAAGTCTTCTGGAAGCATTTAAAATCTTCCAGAGGCAATATCAAGATATCTGGAGGCATTTTAAGTCTTCTGGATGCAGTTAAAGTATTCCAAAAGCAATATCAAAATTTCTGAAAGCATTTCAAGTCTTTCTGGAGCAATATCAAGATTTCTGGAAGCATTTCAAGTCTTCTAGAAGCTGTATCAAGTCTTCTGGAAGCACTTCAACTCTTCCAGAGCCAACATCAAGACTTCTGGAAGCATTCAAGTCTTTGAGAAATAGTAGCAAGTCTTACAGAGGCAGTATCGAGTCTTCCGGAATCCGTTCAAATCTGCTGAAAGCATTCAAAGTCTTCCAGAGGCATTTCAAGTCTTTGAGAAATAGTAGCAAGTATTACAGAGATTGTATCGAGTCTTCTGGAAGCAATTCCAGTCTTCTGGAAGCATTTAAAATCTTCCAGAGGCAATATCAAGATATCTGGAGGCATTTTAAGTCTTCTGGATGCAGTTAAAGTATTCCAAAAGCAATATCAAAATTTCTGAAAGCATTTCAAGTCTTTCTGGAGCAATATCAAGATTTCTGGAAGCATTTCAAGTCTTCTAGAAGCTGTATCAAGTCTTCTGGAAGCACTTCAACTCTTCCAGAGCCAACATCAAGACTTCTGGAAGCATTCAAGTCTTTGAGAAATAGTAGCAAGTCTTACAGAGGCAGTATCGAGTCTTCCGGAATCCGTTCAAATCTGCTGAAAGCATTCAAAGTCTTCCAGAGGCATTTCAAGTCTTTGAGAAATAGTAGCAAGTATTACAGAGATTGTATCGAGTCTTCTGGAAGCAGTTCCAGTCTTCTGGAAGCATTTAAAATCTTCCAGAGGCAATATCAAGATATCTGGAGGCATTTTAAGTCTTCTGGATGCAGTTAAAGTATTCCAAAAGCAATATCAAAATTTCTGAAAGCATTTCAAGTCTTTCTGGAGCAATATCAAGATTTCTGGAAGCATTTCAAGTCTTCTGGCTGCAGTTAAAGTATTCCAAAAGCAATATCAAGTCTTCTGCAAGCATTTCAAGTCTTTTAGGAACAGCAAATCATACAGAGGCTGCATCGAGTTTTCTGGAAGCATTTCAAGTCTTCTGGAAGCAGTTAAAGTCTTCCAAACGCAATATCAAGTCTTCTGGAAGCATTTTAAGTGTTTTAGAAACTGTAGCAAGTCTTCCAGAGACAGCATCGAGTCTGCTGAAAGAAGTTCAAGTCTTCTGGGAGCATTCAAAGTCTTCCAAGGGCAACATCAATACTTCTGGAACCATTTCAAGTCTTGCTGTCGTCTGCAAGCAATATCAAGTATTTTAAGTCAAGTCTTCTGAAAGCACTTTTGCCTTCCAGAGGCAACATCAAGGCTTCTGGAGGCATTACAAGTCTTCTGGAAGTCTTCTAAAACCACTTCTAAGTTTACTGGAAGCATTTTAAGCCTTCTAGAAATAGTAGCAAGTCTTCCAGAGGTAGTATCGAGTCTTCGGGAAGCCGTTCAAGTCTTCTGGAAATCTTCTAGAAGCACATCAAGCTTTCGAGATGCAATATCAAGATTCCTGGAAGCATTTCAAGTCTTCTGGAAGCAATATCAAGTCTTCTAGAACCAGTATCAAGTCTCCTAGGAGCAGTATCAAATCTTGTGAATGCATTTCATGTTATTATTGTTTCATTACGAACATTTTCCTGCCCATATTTATGAACTTTTATTTGTCACATGAACTCTTTCGACCATTTTTATATCATTTTGACTCCTCATAGTTCATGTAATATTAACAATAAACTAAATTTTATTCTTTGCAACGAACATCAGACATTTTAGTATCTGGATAAAGTAAATTTAATTTTTTCAAAGTAGATCCTAACAGTACATGAGTATTAGGATACTTTACAGTATTAAGTCATTCATTGGGATGAACTTAATTCAATAAATGATGTGTACATGCAGATTAATCTTCTCTCAATCTTTTTGGCTTGGTGGCGTGGGATAAATCTTTTAGTTTTATGTTTTCAAGTAGTTTTTGCTTCGAATAACTTTTTTTATGTTCCGCAACAACTTCTTTTCCCGCGATCTTTTCCTCTTGTTGACCTTAAAGTATCCATGACTCACTGTGTACTTCAATATATTATATCTATACATATGTTAATATTGGTAAAATCGTACGAGACAAAATTATTTTTGTTTTGCAACGAAGTTATATAATAAAGAAATAGTAGTATCCAATTAGCATTAATTATCGTAGTAAATGAGCAATAAAATGAAATTGTCTTGGGTAATAACTAATAAAATCCAATTATATACTTTTTTGTTATTTTTGGTAATTATTTAATCATATGAGTGGCACTAAAAAAAAAATTGTGCGTGTGGCCTCATTGTTATGCTTCATACACCCTAACAAATGCGACATTTAACGATTGTATAACGGCGGTGTAGCATAACCGGAAAGAAAGATTGACATCCGTGCAATAATAAACACGGTAGGCTTTAAGCCATCGTAAGGCTGAGGTCGTATTTATTTAAACTGGTGATCTAAACAATGAACATTTATTTTTTAAAACCGTTTTAAAACAAATCCAGAAAATTATATTTTTTTCTTTTTTTTTCAGTTTGTGCATATCGGACTTATTATTCTGCTTTCTCGTCTTGCCATTCTCAGCGAGTCAATTTTTCAACGGAGATTGGATTCATGGCGACGTTTTGTGCGTGATAATTCCACTGTTACGTTACTCCAGCGTGGGAGTTTCCCTTCTTAGTATAGCGATAATTTCGATTAATAGATATATTTTAATAGCATGGCCATCGCTTTATAGCACCGTTTTTAATAAACAGAAAGTGATCATTTATATCGCTTTTATTTGGTGTTTTAGTTACGGTATAATGATTCCGACTTTAGCGGGAAAATGGGGAAAGTTCGCTTTAGATGACCATCTAGGAACGTGCTCAATTGTTGAAGATAAAAACGGAAGTTCGCCAAAAACCACCCTTTTTGTAGTTGCATTTATTATTCCTTGTATTATAATTTTAGTTTCTTATGGTAGAATATATTGGGTAGTTAGAAAATCGAATAAACGCGTACAACAACATACTTCCGGTACGAAACGAAGTGAAATGAATATTACGAAAATGGTTTTAGCAATCTTCTTTTGTTTCGTTATTTGTTATTTACCCTTAACTTTGGTAAAAGTTTTTGATAAAAATGTGACCAACCCTCCTTTCCATGTCGTTGCTTATTTATTATTGTATTTAGCCGCCTGTATTAACCCGGTTATTTATGTAACCATGAACAAGCAATATCGCAGGGCGTACTTTAACACGTTAACATGTAATTTTACGAATAATATCGATTCAAGCACGCCCGTACATAATAGTAAAAGCATGGCGGTGATGTATGCAAAGAATGTGATACAGTCGCCTCATTCCAAAGGTAGCATAGCTTAAAATTATTTAATTAGGATAATATTTGCCATTAAAGAACAAAATAAGCGGATCTTTGCCGGGTTTGTTTAATGTTATAGTTACCTGACTGATTTATTGTTTATTTTGAGGGTATTATTATTAAATTTGTTGAGTACAAAGTGTTCATTTATTCTAGTTAGGAATTGTGTGATTAGCCTTTATATTAATGGCGTCTGTATATAATCATAGATTTATTTATGAAGAAAATTTAAATTTAAATAAATGTTTTTTATATCTGTTTGTTTTATTTGATTGGATACCTTTCGGAAGAATTGAAAACTCATTATATATTATTCAAAAATTTGATATAAAATGAATACAATAATGAAATGAAATAAAACAATAGCAGGTTTGTACTTTTTTAAATGAAATCATTTTCATTTTAACTGTTAACGTAATTTGTACAACATTTTTAACTTGTAATTTTAAACCTCAAAAATCTTTTAAATTTTGTAACGTTTTATAAAAAAGATAAGTTTTTAAAATTTTGTGATGATTTCGAAATATCAAAAGTGCTTGATGAATACTACAACAATCTCCAACTTTTATTGACGACGCTTCTGAAGATGACCACGTGTCGAAACATGTCAAGCTGAATTTTAAATACAAAAACCAGTAAAAAAGTACAAACCTGCTATTGTTTTATTTCATTTCATTATTATAATAAATACTGGTAAATGGATTACATAATCAATTTTGAACATATTAAAATGAATATAATTGAAACCTTAAATTCTCATTTCCATCAAATTATAAAGAACGTATTCTGATTAATTATTATAAATTATTTTATGAGCCATTTAAGGCAAAGTTTATGGGATCCCGAGATGGGGTGATGGTTCTAGGTGATTTCAATCTGAACGGTTAGCCTAATCAAATGATTATTGAACAGAATGAATTTCAAGACTTACATGAACTTACTCAATATAACACTATTAGCAACATTAACATGCGTACATTAGACTTTATATTGTCAAATCGATTTTTATGTGTCGAGCGGTGTGACGCTCCGTTGTAGAGAGGTCTGCCGTTCGGAGCGAAGTCATTTTGGAGGAGTTCAGTATAAATATAAAAGGGCAAATTTTTATGATTTATATAGAGATGGGGTTCAGAGGATATTCATGATGTCAATACTGCAGTGAGGAACTTTTATGATAAAATTTATAACCTTTTAGATATCTTTGTCCCAAAACTTCATTCTAAAAAATATTCATATCCACCCTGATTTAATTCTGATATTATAAAGAAAATTAAGAGAAAGGATAGGCTTAGAAAACAGTTGAAAAATTCAAGTAATGTATATGTTAAACAAAATTATGCACTACTAAGATTTGAAATTAAATTATACATAAGGAAAACGTATGAGGATTATACTCAAAGTATCGAAAATGGTATTCAAAATTTAAAAGATTTAAGTATTTTTTGGTCATTTGTAAAATATAATAAAAAACAACATACGTTACCCAATACAATGAAGTATAAAAATATAGTACTGGGAAGAGGTGATGTTGTAGCAATTGCCTTTGCTTGAAGTATAAAAATATAGTACTGGGAAGAGGTGATGATGTAGCAAATGCCTTTGAATGCATTTTGAGTTTGTATTTGCGGGTGCTCTTCGTCGTACATTATACATAGGTTTCAGGAGAGTTCGGTTGGTAACTTAGAAAAGTATTCAATCTTTAGCTCCTAAAAGAGTTACAGGTACAAACGGAATACCTGCATATATATATAAATTCTGTAAAGATTATTTTGTTAATCCTTTGACATACATTTTAATTCAATATTAACAAATAAAATATTTCCGTACGTTTGGAAGTGTACGAAAATTTGCCCAATTTTTAAAAATGGAAATATAGAAGAATGTGAAAATTACCGACCGGTTGTTCTCATTAACATACCCGGTAAAAATTTTGAATCCGTTATATGAAGCGTATAAATGCAAAACCAGACATTTGATATTCGAATAGTTTTGAGTAAAGCGCGAAAAACTTCTCATCGTCGTTTAAGTCGCTCAATCGACTTGGTATTTTAACCAAAAGAAGATAATACTTTGACACGTCTGAATGCGCTTTAAAGCACAAGTCAGGCTTATAGTTCAGTGCTTGTAACTTGAAGTGGTTAACTGTTTTAAATTTCTTATAGAGGCTCTTAGCTATACAAATATCGGTTTTGTAAAATGGTTCACCCCTGACAAGAACGGAACCATCGGTGGCCTTTGTAAAAATTATGCGTTTAGACGGTTGAAAGAAAATGTCAAGATCTAGGGCTCTTCTGAACTTTTTTCACCTCACTTTTCCAGTCGAAGATTGGGTAATCTTCGTCCATTCTAAGTACTGTAGCATACTCTTTAATTATCTTCAGGTTCATCTCTGGGTTAATTATGGTAGCATTTTTTAATCTTCCTCTCTATTTGGCCAAAGAGTCGATCTGGGGGGAGGAAAGAATGACCGACTACTGGATAGACGAGTTCTATGAGTAGTATCTGTGGTGGAGAACAGCACTTCAGCCAGTATTGGACCATATTTTTGTTTTGTCCTCCACACCCATCGCACACCAAACGCACCTTCTGTACCTCTTCATCAAAATTAAAGTTCTGCAATGAGTAAAAAACTGCAGAAACTATTTCATTTGAGGTTCTTTGGCGGTTCTTTTCTGTCCATAGAAATGATTTTACGTTTTCAGGAGTGAGTTTCGACTTTGAGTACCCACTTACTACAGTAAAGTTATATAAATTGGCCTGCATACTAAAATGACAGGCTTAATCTGGAATTTTTGGCAGTGGTAAGTTCTTCTGACAATCAAAGGAAAAAAATGCAGTTTTGGGGTCATTTTCCCTTAGCAAGTCATAAAATTCATTACTGCCTAGTTTGTGTACAAGCTGTTCTGTCATTGCCGTTATTTTTTCTTGAGGGTCGGTAATTTTTCTTAGTTTTTCTAAAAACTGCAAGCATTTTGAACATACGTCAACCTTCTGAGATCCATAGACAATATTGTATTGTTGTACAAACATTTTTCTGAAAAAACACTATTTAACTTTTAGAGTTTCATTCATTCGGTCATTGTACATCTTCCATAATTTGACAATATTCAGCTCACATGATGAGTATCACCTAATAATTATTTTATTACGTGCATAATGGGTCTCGCAGCAATTTAATCCCTGAATGAAATTCTTTATAGCTTGTCTTTTAGCAGCCGTTTTGTGTGATATTTCATTACCTCCTCTGTTTTCTGCTGGTGAACCTCCGGTCTGGTGATATCTGCTAAGTATTCTTTCAAGTCGGTTTTTTCCAATACCTAGTATAGCCACAAATGTTTTTTTGCACACAGGGATTGTCAGGAATTGTGTGGGGAATTCAGGTAGATGTTGTCGAGAATACCTACAAACGTAAAGAACTACTTTTAGAGGTTGCTAATCCCGAATTTGCAAAACAAACATACCTCTTTGTCTTGGCTTTTTCACGCTTCCACTTTTGCTTATTTGTTGTTCTCTTTCGTCCTTTGTCACTAGAAATTCACAAAGTTAAAAATAAAAAACAAAAAAAAAGTTAAAAATAAATTCTTTCAAATATATGAAAGACTATAAAAGACTACTGAAATATATGACTAAAAACCTAAACAAAACTTAAAAAAAAATCGTTACCCGTTTCCGCTAGATGCATTATTTACTCCATTTCACTGTTGAAATATGCAAACTGTTTTTGCTGCTTTATCAATTCCTAATCTATTGCTTAAAGTATGGTATTAAGTCCTAGGAAGTAAAAGTCGCTTAAAATAATTTTAATATAATAGCATCCAAAGAGATAAAGAAAGATTAATATGCCAGGCAAGATTTTGCATTTTGTCTAATAGTATTTAATATTTTCGAAGGAAACTCAAACAGTTTATCAACAATATCGTGCTTTTTGCAATGAAAATGTTTTCTGCCAGAAGTTTTAAAAACAATATCAGGTCTTCTGGAAGCAGTATCAAGTCTTTTGGAAGCATTTGAATTTTTCTAAAACCAGTATCAAGTCTTTCAGAGGCGCTTATACGCTATATTATATACGCTTTTCTAGAAGAAGTGCCTTCTAGAAGCATTTTAAGTCTTCCAAAAGCAATATCAAGTTTTCTGGAAGAACTTCAAGAAGCAGTATTAAATCTTTTAGAGCATTACAAGTATTCTGAACATTTCACGTCTTTTGGAAGCAATATCAGGTTCTTTAGAAACAGTATTAAATCTGCTATGGGCATACCAAATTTTCTGGAAGAAG
This sequence comes from Onthophagus sagittarius, assembly GCA_036711965.1. Lineage (NCBI taxonomy): Eukaryota > Metazoa > Arthropoda > Insecta > Coleoptera > Scarabaeidae > Onthophagus > Onthophagus sagittarius. The sequence goes on along the minus strand of JASERS010000005.1, from coordinate 10,004,352 downwards.
TCTTTTGTGACTATTGCAAGTCATTACATGTCTTCTGGCAGCTACATCAAATCTTCGAAAACCAGTATGAAAATTTCTGGAAGCATTTCTAGTCTTCCAAAGGCAATATCATGTTATGTGGAAGCATTTCAAGTCTTCTGAAGCATTACAAGTATTCTGGATACATTTCAAATCTTTTGGAAGCAGTATCAGGTCCTCTAGAAGCAGTATTAAGTTTTCTATGGACAGTATCAAGTCTTTTGAAAGCATTGTCACACAGCCTATGCCTATCATAAAAATAAATTAATCTTTATGTTTTGTATTTGTGCGATTAATAAAGCTGTATTCAAGTTAGGGATTACAATTCCGAAGCAAATACACAATTTCGGGATTACATTATATGAGGAAAGGGTTGTCGTTACCGGAATTTCAAAAAGGCTGAACGAAGACGAATACGCTGTTAAATCATCGAAATCAAACAATCTTCAAAGCTCTTTTCTAAAGGAGCATAACTTTTTTTTAATTTCTTGCTGCATGCATTCTAAAGCAATATCTGCTTTATTAAGATTCATGTCTTAATGATGAATACTTTCAACAGTCACTTTGACCAGATCTAAAAGTCAAACCAACTTCTCATAATTTGAAACTCACTGTCATTAATGTATATAATACAGTATTTTAGACTGTCATATTGCTTTAACTGATTAAAAGGCTATTTCATCTTCTTTTGCAGTCAAATTGAAGTTTCAGTTCTTTTCCATGTTCTTCTTTTACATATCTTTGAAGATCTTTGTTTTTTGTTACAGATTTTCGGTACTTTTTGACCAACATTGATCAACGACAAATCCCAGATTCATAAAAATTAGTTATTATGGGAACAATTCCGGGATCCAGGGATTCCGAACAATTTTCTTTTTATTTATATTAAATACCCCAGATTTCTTTTTGTATTACACGACTGTATATATGTTCAAATTTTGCTTTAATGCGCTATGCTTAAATATTGCACGAACCAATACCTTTCTTTACAACTAAAGCTAACGCAAACGGTTCATGGGGTGTTCATGGTGTTCAATGGTGGGTTCATGCAACACGTTTTAGTTTTAGTCGTAGTCATAGTCGTAACCGTTAGCATTAGCTTTAGTTGTAAGAAAAGGTATTATTTCATGCAATATTTAAGCAAAGGACATTAAAGCAAAATTTGGACATATAAATAGTCGTGCCAAATTAGAAATACAAAAAGAAACCTGGAATGAAACCGTTTTATTTATTAGAAATATTTTGTTTCTAACATTATTTAACATGAATAAAAAAAATTGTTGTTGATTGTTCATATAATAACCAATTTTTCCGAATCCGGGATTAATATGTCGTTGATCAATGATGGTCAGAAAGTTCAGGAAATCTTCAACAAAAAACAAAATCATTTATATTTTTTCAAACTTAACATACTGGTAGAATGGATATTTTTAACTTTTCAACCTATAAAACTAGGAACTTTGGGTTTTTACTGCGCATCATGGAAGAAATTTTGAACCAGTTTCGACTTGTTTTAGATCTAGTATTAGTCCTAGTGATAGTTCTAGTATTAGTGCTAGTGTTGGTTCGAATTTTAGTTCAATTAACACCGATTGTGAAAGCCTTCGTACTTACATTACTAAAACTATTAAAATTATTTAAAGAAGAACATATTGATAACGATTTTAACGAAATGGATGTATAGAAAGATCAAGACCAGTTACAAATGACGTTAACACTCGATCATTACTTGGCCAATATACATCGATTTTGAGAAGCAACTATTAATCGGGAACAATTAGATATTGCAATGGACTATGTCGAAATGAATTATCCAGAAGCATAAACTGGGTGG